>JAWDJE010000004.1:87012500-88297500 GCA_035047345.1 Bradypodion ventrale
GTTTACTTGTACTGACCAATCATGTGGCTCCGTGCCAGGTTTGAATCATTACCTATTGTATATAAGGAGCATTGCTCCGCCATTGACCTGATGTTCAGATTGACTACCTTCCAATAAAGATGTGTTTGGCCCCCTAACTGCTGGCTACTGCATATCAATCTGCAAACATCAAACCAAGGATTATTCAAAGCTCATATTCTTTTTAAGGACTGTCCATAACCCATTGACAAGAGACACCTACTATATTCAGAGTATTGAACAAAAAAGATACAATTTGAATGAATGGAGGCATCTAAGCCTGAAAAAAATTAACTTTTCAAGATCTGCCTTGTATGTACAGTACACTGGATTTCAACCCCCTCAGTTATATTTCACATATATTTACATGTGTCCCTATACATTATTCTATTAAAGATGGGGGGAGGACACTATGCTTTTTGGCCAGATCTTAGTTCTTCACATACTATGGCTTAGGCCAGCAGTTTTCCATTATTTCATTGTCTCCTTGGCAAGAGTTTGCCTTTTCTCAGCCTGCGTCAGAATATTTTGTGCACTTCACACTGTATTCTGTTTGCTCCATGCCTTCTCAAGCTTGAGGGGACATTATAGCAATAATGGAATTGTTCTTACATACTTCTTCTTTCATGTACCAATCAAACCCTGGACTGCTAAAATGAAACCACTTTCTTGGCTTTATAGGTGCATGTTTCTGGTAATAATCAGCAGACCAGTAAATGAGCCGGATTCTCTTATCTCTCCACATTCACACAGTGTATTGTTGTCTGCCAGCAGACCCCTCTTGAGCATGTTGGTCTTGTATATAGGGACTCCAACCCCCAGCCTATTCAGGGTCCTCCAAGTGACATAGGGGAGGTGGAGTTCTAATCTAGTTTTGCTCTTGTGTACCCTCAAAAATGTTTCTTCTTTTCTCACATACTGTCATGTTATCTCCAATCTCTGACAACCTTATGAATGAGAGATCTCCCAAAATGCCCTGTCCTCAGTTACCCTGCTCAGCTCTTGTAAATTCAAACCTGTGATTCCCTTAGGTTGGTGATGGTGAACCTTTTAGAGACCAAGTGTCCAAACTCAACAGGCTGCCATCTGCGCTACAGAGGGGTGGGGTGAACTCTGTGCTGGGGGAGGGAGGAAGTGCTCCCATTGAGCTGCTCGGCAGAGTGGCGGGGCAAACTGTGCTGACAGCACACGTGTCCACAGAGAGGGCTCTGAGTGCCTCTTCTGGCATGCATGCCATAGGGTCACCACCACTGCCTTAGGCAATCAATCCAGCTCATATTTGGTCTTTTCTTGTTGCCCTTCAACTTATCCCAGCATTGTTATCTTCAAAAAATAATAATCTTTCTTTATCTTGATGTGCCCAAACTAGGCCAGCCTTGGTTACATTATTTTTGCCTCCAGAGGTAATTCATCTTTTCTGGCAGTCCAGGGTATCTGAAGAGATTTCCTCCAGTATCATATTTCAAATGAATTAAATTTTTTCCTGTAAACTTTCTTTACTGTCCAATACAGAAGTGTGGATGGTCTTGGTCTTGGTCTCCAGTAAAACATCCTTATGCTTGATGATCTTTTCTAATTCTTTCATAGCTGCCCTTCTGAGTCTCAGCCATCTTTTAATTTCTTGGCTGCAGTCTCTTTTTGGACTGATGGTTTTTACCAAAGTATACAAAATATTTCACTATTTCAATTTCTTCTATGTCAGCATTAAAGTTGTGCGATTTGTCTGTAGTTATGATTTTTTTCTTTTCCCTTCCTGATGTTCAACTGAAATCTTGCTTTGGGACTTTCAAATTCATTAAGAGTTATTTCAAGTCATTGCTGCTTTGTGCCAGAAAGATGGTATCTGCATATCTTACATTATGGATGTTTCTTACAGCAATTTTGAGGGGACTGCAGTGGCTCAAGTGGCTAAGACGCTGACTGGAAGGCGGGAGGTCAGCAGTTCGATTCCCGAGTACTGCAGGATGGAATGAGCTCCCATCTTTGTCCCAGCTCCTGCCAACCTAGCCTTTCGAAAGTAAGAAATTGCAAGTAGATAAATAGAGACCACTTCGATGGGAAGGTAAACAGTGTTCTGTGTGCTCGGTGTCTAGTCATGCCTGCCACATGACCACGGAAACGTCTGCAGAAGCAAACAGCGCTGGGTCTTCGGCATTGAAACAGAGATGAGCACTGAACCCTAGAGTTGGATACAAGTGGCTTTTGAGCAAGGGAAACCTTTACCTTACAGCAATTTTGACTCCTCCTTCATCTGAATCTAGCCTGGCTTTTCATATGATATATTCTGCTTACAAATTAAACAGGTAAGGGGATAAAAAGCACCATTACCTGATTCCTTTGCCTACAGGAAATGATTTTGTCTCTTCATGTTCTGTCCTAACGGAAGCATCTTGTATACAGTACAAGTGATGCATCAAGGATAATCAAGTGCTGAGGCACCCCCATTTCTTTCAGAACAACCCATCATTTCTCATGGTTCACACTGTGCAAGGCTTTGCTGTAGTCTATACAGCATAGGTGGATCTTTTAAAAGTCTGATGGTGTGGACTTATTTCATGAAAGTTCACATTTAACTACAGGAGTTAGACTTTTAGGTGCCACAACATTTGTTTTTTCTTTTTTTCTTTGCTGTTCTCTTTTGTTTACTCTCAGATATACTTGCGCAGCTACCACTTCAAACATTTAAATTCTTTGGTGCACTCCAGTCAACAGTGGGTGTTTGCAATATGATATTGAGTACTTCTTTCTTTTTGGAATCCATCTTGAACATCTGGCATTTCTTGCTCCATATAAGGTAAACACCGTTGTTGCAACATCTTGAACATCACTTTGATTGCATGGGGAAATTAAAGGAATGGCTCTATAGCTACTGTACTCCTTGTCATCTCCTTTCTTGGGGATTGGAAAGTGCATTGAACATTGTCAGTTTGTCAGCCACTGTTTTGTTTCCCACATTTGTTGGTATATTCTTGTTAGGATTTTGACTTATTCAGTCTCAGTTCTATTGGTATTCCATCTACCCCAGTTGATTTATTTCCTCTTTGTGATTTCAGAGCAGCTTTCACTTCACTTTCTAGAACTGTACTTTTTTCGTTATAGGATTACTCTTCAAAGGAGTATGTCATTCTTTTATCTCTTCTGTATAATTCATCGATATACTATTGCTACCTTTTATTTTCTCCTGCTCAGATAATGAAAGCGCGGCACCAAAATGGCCGCCACGCTCTTTGCGGGGCCCCAGACTCAGACATCCGGGTGAGTTAGGGGGCGTGGCCACCCCTCTATAAAAGGGGTGGCCACGAGGCAGCCGAGCTGCCATTTTAAAAAGAGCGACGGAGAGGAGAAGTTTTCGCCGTCGCTGTTGTTCTTTCCCCCTTGTCCTTCCCGGCTGGGAAGGAAGGTTTTGCACGGAGCCTTTGGCTTGCTGGCTCCTCTGCGCCTTTTTGCGCTCTTCGATCCCTGAAAGGGATCCTGCTCCTTACTTAGGATATGCCTCCCAAACGGAGGGCCTCTGCGACGAAGCCGCAGCCCACGGGGAGGACTTTTGGTCCTGCGCAACGTGGGGGCCAGCCCTCGGGTCGGAGGACCAGGGCTGCGCCCACGCAGCAGGGCTCTACCCCCACCGATACCGGTGGGGCGATGCAGGCTGCTTGGCCCTCGGCCGGCCAGCCTTCGTCTGGCCCTTCTGGGGCTTCGGCCCTCGGCCCGCAGCTACCGGCCATGGGCCTGGGCAGCGGGGGTGGGCCCGGTGCTGGTGCACAGCACGTTCTACCCCTGGCCCCTCATGGGCCGGAGTTTTGGGCATGGCCCTATTCGGGCCCAGGCTCTCATACTGGGATTCCTGGTGTAATGCCTGGTGGGCCGTCCGGCCCACCCAGCCCACTTTATACTGGGGGATCTGTGGCAGTTGATGCATTGCTAACGCGTTTAGCTGTGCTTGAGACATCCTTAGGGATGGCACACAACCCCATGCCGGGTGGCCCTTCATTTGCTGTGGGGGCCCCTTTGGGTCCACCGGCTACCTCAATGGCCGCCACACTGCAGCAAGCGGCCAGCCGGGTTGAGCTACTGGAGACGCTCCGGCCTACTCGGCCGGTGTCTTGCAGCTCCCTGTTCGGCCAGAGCTACAGCAGGAGAGTGGTCAGGTGCGGCCCCAGAGCTCGATTCCGGTCGCGAGCTCCGATGCCCGCCGTGGGCCGGAACCCCCAGTGGGGGCGGCTCACGGGGGTGCACCTAGTGAGTATCAGGTTCAAGTTAATGCACCCACATCGCAATCCACTTCCAATGGTGGGGTTCAGTGGCCATGGCCTCGTCATGTCGAGGCGAGTGGGCATCAGTTGCCGCCCTATCCCAGTGCCCCTTGGTTCCATACTGGTGCTACGTTGGGGGTGGGGGTTTCCGCCCCCGGGCCAGTGCCAGGCATCGCAGGGACTGTCCAGGTTCCGCTGCGTATGCCCCGGGTACCTAATGTGCCGGTGGCGGCTTTGCCGACGGCTGGTTATTCGTTGCCCCTTGGTGATCATTTGTCCCAGGTCACGAGGGAAAAGATTTGGCGGGGGGAATACGTGGATATATTCTCCCTATTGAACCATGAGCCCACTAAGGAGGAGAGAGAGGGACAGGACGACAAAGACAAAGAGCTGTCCCGCCGTCGTAAGCCACAACGCACCTGAGCCAACTGGTTGCCCGCATATCTTATTTATATGGCGGTGTACCTCAGGGCCCGGCCTGACCTGGCCATTCCTATGGTCCAATATTTGGACAATATTTATATGGCAATGGTGGATTTTCCTGGCCCATCGTGGTTGGCTTACAATGAGGAATTCAGAATGAGGGTGCCCTTGCACCCGGAGATGAGATGGGATGAGCCCTGTCAGAAATTGTGGCTGTTGTACATGACCCCCACGCATCCGGCGCCTGGGGATAGGTACCATTGTGGCCATGCCGTTCAGCGAGCTGCTCCAACGCAGGCTTCCCGCCAGCCGGCGGGACAGGGGGTTCCAGCCCGCTTGCTGTGTTGGAGCTTCTCGGCTAGCGGTGTGTGCAATAAGCGGCAGTGCCGATACAAACATGAATGTCCCTCTTGCGCTGGCCCCCACGCCGCCGCCGCGTGTCCGCGGGCCGGCGGGTCATGGGGCAGAGTTAGAGGTGGACAGGGAGCGGGCAGAGCTACTGCTGAGGGAACTAGCCAGGCAAAAGGCCCCCTCCCCATTTAATGTGTATATGTTGGAGCGATGGCTCTCAACTTATCCACGGAAAGAGGATGCGAAGTACCTCCTTGAGGGTTTCCAGTGGGGCTTCCGAATCCCATTCAAAGGAGTGCGGGGACCCCAAGATGCACCCAATTTACTGTCCCTGAAGGGTAGAGAAGAGGTGGCTGCTCTGAGTATCGCTAAGGAGGTCGGGGCCAAGAGGGTGGCAGGCCCCTTTTCTGTGCCACCCTTCCCCAACCTGAAGGTCTCCCCTCTGGGGTTGGTACCCAAAAAGGCCCCGGGGGAATTTCATTTAATCCACCATTTATCGTACCCGGCGGGTTATTCTGTCAATGATGCTATCCCTGATGACCTTTGTTCGGTCAGGTATACGTCCTTTGACCAAGCCCTGTGAATGGTGCTCTCTTGTGGTCCTGGTGCCCTCCTGGCGAAATGCGACATTAAATCGGCATTCCGATTGTTGCCAGTGCACCCTGAGGACTTTGAGCTATTGGGTTTCAGATTCCAAGGGAAGTTCTATGTAGATAAGGCCATGCCTTTTGGCTGCTCTATATCCTGTTCAGCATTTGAACGTTTTAGCACCTTCCTTCAGTGGGCCTTTGTTCGTAGGTCCAGGTCTCGGTCTGTAGCCCATTTCCTCGATGATTTTTTGTTCGGGGGTGAACGGGCCAATGGCCTCCAGCATGGCAGGGCATGAATCGCCTCCGCGATCTTACATTCCTTGAGTTTTTTCCAATCCTGGGAGCTTTGATGCTATGGGGCAAGGAGTGGGCCGACTCTGTGGTCCATTTTTGGTGTGACAATGCTGCAGTAGTGCAAGTTGTCAATGCTCAGACATCCAAATCACCCAGGGTGATGGCTTTAGTTCGCCAATTCGTGTTACGTTGCCTGCGCCTCAACGTGCTTTTCAGGGCCAGACATGTACCAGGCATTGATAATGATATTGCTGATGCTTTATCCCGCCTGCAGATCCCCCGGTTCCGCACCTTGGCTCCGGACGCAGAGGAATTCCCCTTGCCACTTCCGCCCGAGATTTGGACATTTGGCAAGGAGAGGTGAACCGGGCGATTGGCATGTCTTTGGCGCCCCACACGCATAAGGCGTATCATCATGCTTTCGTTCGATTTAATAGTTTTCGTGTGCAACTTCAGTTGCCAGAGGTGTGGCCCATTCCAGTGGAACAGGTTTTACAATTCATGCTTTATTTACACAGTCAGGGCCTCGCTCCCCGCACTATAGCATCAAGGCTGTCAGCATTGGCATTTATTGCCAAGGTGGGGGTTTTTGCTGACAGCATGGACAATTTTCGCATACGGCATGTTTTGGAGTGGTGGACACGGGAACGTGGCCGCCGCCCGGACACTCGGCACCCAATTTCCCCAGGGGTGCTCACACACCTTGCACGAGGCTGGCCTAACCTATGTTTTGACAGGTATGAGGCAGCTCTTTTCCATGCGGCTACCACGGTGGCCTTCTTTGGAGCGCTCCGCATCAGTGAGTTGGTACTACTCACAGATGCAACTCGTAGGGCACTGGAACTCGACAATGTCTATGTTTCCAATGAGTGGGCTCAGTTGAGGATATGGTCCTCAAAAGTTGATCAGCACGGCGTAGGCAGTGGAGTTAGACTGCTACGATGTTCCATTGCAGACATCTGTCCGGTTGGTGCCCTACAGGAGTTCTTGGCAGTGCGTGG
Source organism: Bradypodion ventrale (assembly GCA_035047345.1). Classification (NCBI taxonomy): domain Eukaryota; kingdom Metazoa; phylum Chordata; class Lepidosauria; order Squamata; family Chamaeleonidae; genus Bradypodion; species Bradypodion ventrale. The sequence continues at coordinate 87,019,428 of JAWDJE010000004.1, forward strand.
CACGCACCCTGGCCCATTTTTCTGCCACCAGGATGGGTCTCCCCTTACTAAATTTCAATTTTGGAAGGTGACCGGTATGGCACTTTCCAGTGTTGGCCTCCCTGGGGCTCGTTACGGCACCCATTCATTTAGAATAGGTGCTGCTTCAACTGCAGCTGCATTTGGGTACTCTGAGGCTGATATATGCCATATGGGAAGATGGGGATCTATGCGTTTTGCATTATATGTTTGTCCTCTTCAGACATAAGTACCATTTAAGTCACTGTTCTCTTTTTCTCTTACAGACCCTGTGTGTCCCCGCACACCGGTGGCAGTATGGCTGGTGGGCCACAGTTACGTGCACTGGGCAGCGCAGTATGCTGCGGCGACAGAGTGGGGACCCCAGCTTGGACTGCGTGCGGCCGCATGCATACGTTGGTACGGTAAGCGTGGAATGAGATGGCGGGAACTGTTGCCATTCCTTTTCTCCATTAGGGATGCTGAACCGCCTGATGTCCTTGTACTGCACCTCAGGGGCAATGACCTCGGCCAGGTCACTGGCCTTTCTTTAAAATTCACAATTTGCAGAGACCTAGCTTATTTGCACTATGTGTGGCCGTTCACCAGGCTGCTATGGTCGGATATCATACCACGTCACGCTTACAGGGGAGGTATTGACCTCCATGCCCTTGACCGCGCTCGTCGCTCGGTGAACAGGGCAGTTGCCCGGTTTGTGGCAGACAAGGGTTTGGGGATGGTCGTCCGACACCCCACCATTAGTTTACAAAATTACGATCTGTATGCAGGGGATGGGGTCCACCTGTCGGATAGAGGTATGAACCTCTTTTTGGAAGATTTGCAAGCAGGCCTGTTGACCGAGCTGACGGTCTGGGGTGGTGGTGGTGGTGAGTCTTCATTGAAGCCTCCCCGTGTGGCGGGTAGCACTGGTAAGGTAAAGATTTATGACCCATAGGTATCCGGCAGGTTCACAATTGACTGGCCAACACTTAGACAGGTACAGGTGTATTAACGTTGACCAGTCAACGACGAACCAGGCAAGGGGTGATGGCAGGAGCTTTTCAGCATGCATCACCCCGTGATTTGACGGATACATGTCAGAGGGTGGGGTCAGTAGATAGTTTATTGACTACGGTCAACAATTTGTTTGTGTCAACAAACAAATTGATACAAAATGGATACATTGTAGCCAATTGCCGTTGGCAATTTTGGGAGGAACCTTACCAGTGTTACTGCGGCCTGCTTGCCTTAAGAATTATAATTGGATGAGTACCAATTGAAAGTTATAATTCAGACTAGGGCATTATTCAATAAAAGTGGCCCAATGCCTTTATCCATCTACCGGTGTCTGAGTCTTTCTTTGGGGGGTGCGCCTGCAATGAAAGCGTGGCGCCAAAATGACCGCCGCGCTCTTTGCGGGGCCCCCCCACCCGGACTCAGACATCCGGGTGAGTTAGGGGGCGTGGCCACCCCTCTATAAAAGGGGTGGCCACGAGGCAGCCGAGCTGCCATTTTAAAAAGAGCGACGGAGAGGAGAAATTTTCCCTCCACTCCCTCCCTAGTGAACAGTGTGATATTTTGGTCGCTTCGGGGCTGGGTGGGAATTTTTGGTTGGAACCCACAATTGGCCCTTGGGTTCTGGCTTTTTTGCCCATCCCACACTGTTGCTGAGGTTTGATATAGGGTTTTTTTCTTGTTCTTGAATTTGGTCTCTTAGGCGGGTAGCACTGGTAAGGTAAAGATTTATGACCCATAGGTATCCGGCAGATTCGCAATTGACTGGCCAACACTTAGACAGGTACAGGTGTATTAACGTTGACCGGTCAACGACGAACCAGGCAAGGGGTGATGGCAGGAGCTTTTCAGCATGCATCACCCCGTGATTTGACGGATACACGTCAGAGGGTGGGGTCAGTAGATAGTTTATTGACTACGGTCAACAGTTTGTTTGTGTCAACAAACAAATTGATACAAAATGGATACATTGTAGCCAATTGCCGTTGGCAATTTTGGGAGGAACCTTACCAGTGTTACTGCAGCCTGCTTGCCTTAAGAATTATAATTGGATGAGTACCAATTGAAAGTTATAATTCGGACTAGGGCATTATTCAATAAAAGTGGCCCAATGCCTTTATCCATATACCGGTGTCTGAGTCTTTCTTTGGGAGGTGCGCCTGCAATGTGCTTCCATATTCGTGATTTGACATTCTAATCTAGGGAACTTAAGGACAACCTTCGGGTTGGAGAGATAGGCAAGATATCTCTCAATGCCATTTCCAGGGAATCCTAAGCAGGTGAAGGCATCTCCTTGGGAATACCCTGAAGGAAATGGTGAGCCACTGTGTGAGACAGAATGCTGGACTGGATGGGCTGTGGCCTGTTCCAGCAAGGCTGTTCTTATGTTCTTAACTTTGGTTTCTTGCATCTTAATGAAGAGATCTCTTGTTACATGTCTCTGTAGGAACATACATAAATATGTTTACAACATAACATAGTATACCTGTCAAGTTTCCTGGATTGGCTGGGATTTCCTGTATTTGTCCGCTGGTTCCTCCCCTTTCCTGCTACAGTCCCGTATTTGAACGGCGGGGAAAGGGGTTACTGCGCACGTGCGCCCATCACAAATGGACTCTGCGCATGCGCAGATGAGTTGTTGCAGCGCATATGCACCCGGGCAGGAGCCGCGCTTGATGGGTATGCATAGTATAATGGGGAAGAACTTAAAAATGGCTTAGATGCTGTGTGTTTGGAAGGAAATGTGGCAACTGAAGTATAAAAAACAGTTCATGAAAGTGAGTTCAAAGTGATATTAGAACACGCTTGGGCATCCAGGGAGTCAGGGAAAGGCTTGTCTATTTTATTATATACAACCCAGTAATGTGTAGAAGTAAACATCTTTTTAAGTGAAACTTATAAATATGTTTGCAACCATGTTTGTATGTGGACTGAAACAGGATCCATAAAATGAGTTTTTCCTGGGTGAAGTGAACTGCTGTTAATGCCTTGAATAGAGCGTTAAAATAAATGGAGCAGAAAGGGACTAATTTGTGCACAGGAGTTTCCTTAAGCCGGTTTGAATAATAAGAACTACATCATAGACACTCTGTCACTGTGGTTACAGCATTAAAACAAACTTGTCTATACATAATGAATAAATGAAGGTTTGACATTAAAAAATAAATTCAGTTTGTTTTGATTAGATCTCATTTCTGCCTTGTAGACAGTGCGACATTATCTCCAATAAGAGAGACTTAACATTCAAAGACAAAACAGAAACTCACTGTCTTATCAAATAGATCCTATTAGGCCAGAGATGTTTGAAGAATAGAGGTGGATACACATTCTGTAATGTTTCGTTAAAAGTTAATGATTAATAGGTGTTTTTGTTGCATGTTAAAGACTAATAGGAATCACAGTGAATTTTTCCTTGGTTGTAATAACCATTCTAAACTTCCAGAAGTAATCTGGTCAGAAAGTGAAATTTGGTTCATATGTCACCCTCTTTACTAAAAAGATCTCCTAAAACACTGGCGTTTTGGCATTTTAATTTCTGAAAGCATCTTTGTGGCTGTTTTGTTCATAAAGACACTTCCACTATTGCTGTTGGATTTGTTTACATGCCTTTTAAATTACTTGCTTACATCTACTTTAAGGCATGATATAAGTAGAACTCTATTTACTCTATTTACTATTTACTGGAGGAGAGTTTTGAGGGTACCCTGGACAGCGAGGAGAACAAATAGGTCAATCTTAGAAGAAATCAACACTGACTACTCATTGGAAGGTCAAATAGTAAAGATGAGGCTAAAGTACTTTGGGCATCAAATGAGAAGGGAGGATTCACTTGAGAAGGCCGTGATATTGGGAAAGGTGGAGGGCAAAAGAAGAAGGGGGAGACCAAGAATGAGATGGATAGATTTTATTGTAGACACAATGGGCACAGAACTGGGAGGACTGAGGGGGATGGTGGAGGACAGAGGCGCCTGGAGAACGATGGTCCATAGGGTCGCAAAGGGTCGGAATCGACTGTGCGACTGAACAACAACAATTTACTCACTGCCACATGAACACGGAAATGTCTGCAGAAGCAGACAGCACTGGCTCTTCGGCTTTGAAACAGAGGTGAGCACTGAACCCTAGAGTCGGATATGACTGGCTTTCGAGCAAGGGAAACCTTTACCTTTACTATAGTCTAAAAGAGCCAAAAATAATTAAATACATTATGCTGCATAATGCATACATGTATACCTCCTTACATGTACATGTGTGGACATGGACACACACATAGGTAATAATATATCATTTACAGATGATGTACAGTAAAACATGAGATAACATGGAGTTCTCATTTGTATTATCAAAGTGGTCAGAAGCTTCTAGCTGACTGCCAGTACAGCCAAGAGCAGCTTATTCATTTCTAGCTCTGAAGGAGAGGGAGGAAAAGAAAATGCTACTAATGTGTAAAGGTAAAGGTAAAGGTTTCCCTTGCTCGAAAGCCAGTCGTATCCGACTCTAGGGTGCAGTGCTCATCTCTGTTTCTAAGCCGAAGAGCCAGCGCTGTCTGCTTCTGCAGACGTTTCTGTGGTCATGTGGCAGGCATGACTAGACACCGGAGCGCACGGAACGCTGTTAACATTTTGTGTTGAGTAAGGGCACAGAGCCAGATGGAAGCATGACTATTCATGGACAAGGAGTTAGAGGCACTGTCAAAGCTGATGATTGCTGCAGTCACTGAACATGCAAAGTCTACACTGTAGAATTTACATTTAAGATACTTTTGTAGACTGGGATATCCAGTTGTTTCTCATTGTTATGTAAATGTATTAATAGAAGCTAAAGTCTTAAAACAACAGTATTCCCACCTATTTCCTATGAAATTCAGGTACTGTATTTGAAAAACATTCTACATCAGCTCAAATGTCAGGTTTATTGAGCTCATAAATTACGAGATTAGGATAAATAAACTATGTTGTCTTAATGCAATGTGTCTTGTTATTATAGATACTTCTGAGGTCTTAAAACCTTTAAAATCTCTAAGAAAAGTATTCCATTTAGCCATCTTCTAAGCAATAAGGTTATGATCCAACAATTTACCTAGGAACAAATGTAACTGATTACAAGGTCCAGCCATTTCATTATTATTTTTCTTAAAAATAAAATAGAGTACATCTGCTCAGTAAGCAGATAATATTTAAAACAAACAATTATATAAAGTGTGTTATACTGTCTCTGTTCCAGAAGGAATGAATACAAACACAAGTCTACAAGTCTGGGAGATTAATCTAAAAAGTGAATCTAGTTCCCTTGTAATGATGTTCAACTCCTTATTACATTGTCTACTCTAAATCAATAGATCTGTCTTTTGGTCAAGTGTTTACTCTTCTTCAGAAGTTCAGACCATATTTCTTTTTTTCTGTGGCTTCTTCCTTCGGACCAGTTTTAAGATAATGACTCATACTAATTATTGCATCCAAATCCCTTTCTGCCTTCCAGCAGCTACAGAATACTTGCATATTTTTGTTGTTGTTCAGTCGCCAGTTGAATCTGACTCTTTGCAACTCTATGGACTACCACAAGCCTTTTTTAGTCAAGAATTTATTTGATTCAACTGAGTCCAGCTTTGGTCCAAGAAGAAGGCCCTTCCAAGAAAGATCCACTGGCTATTATTAATAGGAACATTTAGGTGCCAAAATAAGCTGACCATTTTCTTGCCAGGATTCCACCCTTGCTTGTGTTGATGGTGCTACTGTTTTGGTTTGATTAATGGTTCTTAAAATCATCATAATAGAAACCATGCAATATTAGGAGGCAGAAAGATTAATTACTTGCAGCAGTGGGTGGGCAGAAGTAATATTCCCAACCTCTCAAATCAAAGATTACACATCTACTTATATTAGCTACAATATACATTGATCTTTAGTTTCTTGCATCTTGTGGAAGATATATCTTGTTACATGTCTAGGAATTATTATCTTATGAGGAGGCAAATGAATGGCATGCCATCAAGAAACTATGGTCTTTTAAAAAATAATGTACTCAAAAGCCGCACATATTTTTGATGCAATGTAGGAGTAGGCACATGAATCAATTTGGAGATAGTGTCACAACTGTCCAGCTACAGTGGAGTGCTCAGCTTTCACAGCTTGCCTTTGGACATATCCTGTCTCTCTTGAAGAATGGAAATTAAAGAGCACAATCTGTATGCCATCCATGATGATGTCTCACCAAGGATTTAAACATTGGCCTCAGAAGGGTGACTTTTACAATGATGATGCTTCTGCAGCAGTGAGGAAATCAATTCTTTTTGAATTCTTTTTTCCTCTCCTCCCAGCAGATCAGTTCCATATGTCTCCGTACTTTGTGCAGCAGTCTTGAACAAGCCTTGGTAATGTTATAAGCAGCTTCTAATGTCAATATTTACAAAAAAACTTGAACTACATTGTTCTGGTATTTGGAAATGTGTAACCTCTACCAGCTACTGCATGGTTTTAGTGAAGAGTTATATGCAGCCTCTCCTCAAGAATACCTACATCCCATGAAGTCAGTGAAATTAGTATTATTAATGGGGATTAATGGAAGTAAGGGTCAATCCTGAACAGAAGCTAGATTGAAAGAAAGAAGCAAATATTTAATAATATTTAATAATATTTAATAATATTTTTGAATCAAGAAGTACACAGAACTGTGGGTAATCATCCATGATAACTACACATATGGGCAGGGCTCATACAAGGTTTCAGATTCTGAGAATTTGTTGCCTTGTCTGACTGCAGTTCTATGGTCTGGGGAATGCACCTCTGGGCCAACAAGAGACAATGGATCCTCCCAGTACTCCTGTTCCTTTATATGGTATCTCCAAGCCATATATCAAATAACTGACGTAAAATCCAGATACTGTATTTGGAAAGCATTACAACATGTTTTGACCAGCCTCTTTCACAAACTGTCAGGATTCCTCAATGTTTTGGAATCATCAGTGTTTCAAAGTCTTCGTTCTGTTCTATGTCCAGTACTGTTTCAACCCAGTTGTCAAACAAATAAACAAAAATCTGATTAACACAGCATACTGTATTAATGTGCCCTGATATTTCTTTTGCTCATTAGAACAGAACATTGTATCTCAAAATGATTTGTTCATTGAAACAGTTTCTAAGATAGAAAACATTGTAATCCTGCTAAGTAAACAGTTCCTTGAGGACTGCTGCATTTTCCTTGATCTTGTCTATCTGTAAACTTTAGAACTCAGATAATGATGTAAACTCTATATAAGGCTGAACATACATTCTTGTTTTAGAATGCAGAATATCTTAAGTAGCCAATGTGATTGCACTGAAGTAACTGATATATATATATTTCCACTCTGATCTCCAATAATGTTATCCCCAAAATATACCTCCATTTTTTATCCCCTATGTGAGGGGGGAAATTCCCCATATTCCTTTTCTACTGAACCATTCTTTCCATGTGGCAAAAAGGATAAGGTACTTCATCATGGGATGACAAGGCAATCCTACAGATGACATGACTACAGGTGGAAAACCAGAGTGAACAACCTGGATCATGATGAACTTTGGGGGAAAAGATACTAGATCAAATTTCAAGTGAAAGAATCCAAATTAATCTGCTTAAATATTCAGAGACATTAAAGCTTGCGCAAACAAACCTTTTTAGAAACAACATCTTAAAGAGGTATGGCCAAGATAGTAATTTCTTTGTGTTAATAGGCAAATAACATGAGTTTAACTGCCCCAAGAAACTTTGGGCAGTTTCCTACATGCATTTGTCATGTCAGAAGCCGAGTATTTTCATATGTCAGTAGGGTTCCCCACCTCCACCCACCCCATGCATAAGTACATTCCTGGAAATAGGCTCAAATGCATCAAACCCCAGAGATGAAGCACCCTTTAATTGAATGGCTTATTGCAGGGGTCACCACTCTTTTTAAATTGGGGGCTGGGTCACACTCCCTCAGACAGTTGAGGGGGCCGGACTGGTGGTCCCACTGCCATTTACGGCTGGCATAAATGCAGATGTGGCAGCTGGAGCAAGGGTGTGGGCCAGATAACAATTTTGTGTCAGAAATTATTCTGGATTGAAAGGATTTTTGCTAGAGAAACTCTGCTTAGGGGACGCCCGAATGAGGCTCCCTTCATGTCCCCAAGATCTTTTCCCACCGAAGTGATCCCTATTTATCTACTTGCAATTTCATGGTACCACAGGTTGGATCTGGCCCACAGGCCCTAGGTTGCTGACCCCTGGCTTATTGTATTTCAATATGGATGTTTGTGTTGATACATAGAGGATTTAAAACTTGGCACTTCCGAGCAACACCAAAACTGATGGGTTTGTATGCAGAACTACCTTTTGTAGTTATACTTAACATAATAATAATTGTGTGCCATCAAATCAAATCTGACCTATGGTGACCCTTCCCAGAGTTTTCTTAGTAAAGAAAGCACAGAGGTGGCTTACCCTTTCTTTCTAGAGGCATGCTGGGGTTGTGCAGCTTGCTGAAGGCCACGTAGGGTGGCTCTTCTGGGAATTACAGTGAGAAATTGAACTCCCAACCTCTGGCTCCACAAACATGTAGAGCCTCCTCAAATATAGTAGTATTTTTGAACCACAATCGGGCGTAACCTGGTAACTGCAACCTTGTGTTGCTGGCTAATCTTTCTCACACTAGGTCAGGTGAAACAAACTGCAGAATGAACTCACCAAAAGGTGCCTTCATTTTGGCAATTTCACATCTGGCCTAGACACAGAAGAAGACATATACCTAAACCACTGAGCTAATAAGCTAGCTCTATACTAAACATATGAAAAGAAAGAAAAGGAGCAGGCTGTCTTTACTGTGAACAGCTGTCACAGGATAGCCCTCTGTTTGAAAACCTTTTATTTGAAGTACTGAGTGGTTTGGTGATGAAAAAAACATAACAAGGGATGGCGGGAGCCCTGAAGATGCTCATCAGTTGTGATGAGTAAGCTATTTAGGCATACTGTATGGATATTCACACTATGGTGAGATATACAGGTCTCCTCACTTATCCGCGAGGTTATGCTCCAAACCTGTGGATATGTAAAACAACAGGTAACAGGAAACCCTATATTTAACACATATTCCTGAGTCATAGAAGCAGGGAAAGGGATTTCAAATGGCTCTATCCTACTACATGAGAGCTCCAAAAATGTCTGTCTCCATTCCTTGTAAATGTTACACTGAAGACAATGGTTTCTAGTGGCCAGCTCTGGTAATGCTCTACGGAAATACATATTTCAGGATTTTTTAATTAAATATTTTTAGACTATGTCTAACTAAAACCATGGATACTGAACCTGCAGCTATGTGGGAAGGAGGAGGCCTACATTGCATTTCAGTTTAAATGATTATTTCCTTAAGTGATTATTCTTATTTTTGTATCGACATATTATCCTGCTATTCCATTGTAGACTTCATGCAAATTAGTGTCCTCTCTAAATAATGTTTGTTCTTGCCATAAAGCTCTTCCTGGATCTGAGCCAGTGGACTTGAGGCTCATATCCATTCAGAGGGTGTTGAGGTTCATTCTCTTGCTTAGTTCTTTCAGCATCTGCTGCTACTTCTCTCCTGATCTTATGTGGAGCAATACCAACAAGGGGGTATATCTTCTCAACTGGCGTAGGTTTAAGGCATCCTGTCACTATCTGCAAAGCTTCATTAACAGCAATCATGAGTTTCATAGAGAGTTTACAGGTGGGGTACATCCTAGAAAACATACAAGGTTTCAGATTCTGAGAATTTGTTGCCTTGTCTGACTGCAGTTCTATGGTCTGGGGAATGCACCTCTGGGCCAACAAGAGACAATGGATCCTCCCAGTACTCCTGTTCCTTTATATGGTATCTCCAAGCCATATATCAAATATTTCTATTGTGCCTGTTCATCAGAACTCCAACTAAGGAGAGGGGGTCTAAATGAAGTAGAAGGCTTTCTCCTGCTGGTTAAAAAAGTCCCTCAACCTCTGACTGTACTAAATCTAAAATTTAGCTCTTCACTACAGGTTCCAAATAGTGGGATTTTTGCTGACAGAGAGAAGGAAAGGAGGGAGGAAAAAAGAAGGGTGGGGTGTCATGTGCTGTGGAGAATTGTAAAACTATACACATGGAAGTGATCCCAAGGCCCACCTAGTCCAGTGATGGTGAACCTTTGGCACTCCAGGTGTTCTTGAACTTCAATTTCCAGAAGCCCTGGGCAGCAGGAGTGCTGACTTGGGCTTCTGGTAATTGAAGTCCAAAAACACCTGGAATGCCAAGGTTTGCCATCACTGACCTAGTCCAACTTTCTGATTCTGCAGGAAACTACAGCTAATGCACCCCACTCTCTGTCTGCATAAATATATCAAACAAAGAAGACTCCACCACTTTCCAAGATATTTCATTCTACTATCAAAAGGTTTGCATGTACAGGAGGTTCTTTTTAATCTTTAGTTAGAATTTCATTTCTTGTAATTTGGATCTATTGGTTTAGGTCAGGGGTACCCAAACTATGGCCCGGGTCCTGGATGTGGCCCCTGCTGCCAATTCATCTGGCCCGCAAAGCCCTCGTTGCTCCTAGAAGCGGAAATAAAATGCACCCATATGGGAACATTTTACTTTCACTTCCAGGAGCAACAAGGGCTTTGCGGGCCAGATGAATTGGCATTAGGGGCTGCATCCAACCCCCGGGCCATAGTGACTGGCTCCCTAAACCACGTGACCGGCCTGCGGCCTGAAAAGTTTGAGCACCCCTGGTTTAGGTTTTACCCTCTGGAACAAAGGTTAATAAGCTTGCTCCATCTTTCATGTGATTCTCCTGAGTTGTGAAGATGGCATCTGTATCAACTGTCTTTTCATGTGAACATGCCTTCCTTCCTCAATTACTCCTCACAAGGCTGGGCTTCTGTAACATTCTCATCATTGCCCTCTGGACACAACCCAATTGTCTATAATATAGATATAAACTATATCTTTCTTAAAATGGGTTTCTCTGAATGAGGCCCTACCAAGGAAGAATACAACAGAATAGGTAAAGGCCACTCTTGCTTGAAAGCCAGTTATATCCAACTCAAAGGTTTGGTGCTCATTTCCGTTTATAGCCAAAGAGCCAGCACTGTCTGTGTTTGCAGATGTTTCCATGGTCATGTGGCAGGCATGACTAGACAACAGAGTGTGGAATACTATTTACCTTCCCACCAAAGTAGTACCTGTTCATCTACTTGCAATTTCTTGCTTTCAAACTGCTAAGTTGGCAGGATCTGGGACAGAGATGGGAGCTCACTCCACCATGCAGCACTCGGGTCTCGAACTGCTGACCTGCCAAACCTTCATTCATCAAGTTCAATGTCCTAACCACTAATCCACCACAGTCCAGTAGAATAGAATGCTATTTATTTATCATAGATTTCTGTTTGCTTATTTAATTTCTCACTAACCTGTTAGGACAGGCCTTTCCAAAGCACCTTAGAATAGCAAATGTTAAAAGCAAGGCAACAGTGGAATAAAGAAACCATAAGAATACTCTGATGAATAAAAGTCTGTTCTCCTATGGTCTGGATTTTCCTACTTTCATTTGAAAAATGAAGTACTCAGCTTACAAATTTCTCCACTTTGCACAGTCAAAGTAGTGGAATGTATCACATAGACCCAACACAAGAACATGTTCAGCACCTTTGAGAATAAAATACAATGCAAACATATAAGAATTACCATAACAAAATTAAACTGGAGGTTATTTTCCTCCTTAGAAATCGTTCCGCTAAATTCCTATGCTGTTTTCATGAACAAAACGGCTGGTGTGTAATTTTTCACTCGTTGTGTAAACATTCTGCTTCAATAAATTGAACGATGTCTGCATTTATCTGTAACACAGATATCAGATAAGAAATCTACCTTGAGCATTTGTCTTTATTAAGACTCCTGTCTTTCTCAAAGTTGGTCTGTTTCAAGTACATTTTCATCATCTAGCTAGCAAAGGAACCAAAAATAAACTATTTTTCCTACTTACATCAAGCATTAAACTCATAAGGAACAATAACAAACCATTCAGAATGTAAAAAGGGCATTTTGCCAATACAAATCAAGAAAGTGAAGCTATATGTTTTCTCTCCCTCTTTCTTTTCCAGCATTAATAAATACTGGAATTTACTTTAATTTTTTCCCCAATTAAAAAAGAAGATTCCCATACATTACTTTTTAAAAAACCAACAGTGTCCAGATCCTTCAATTTTATTTATGTCTTCCTAGCTCATTATCAATTCTTCCATCTTCCTTAAGTTGTAGTCACACTGATTACTATAAAATGTGAAAGTAATGTATTAAATGTGAAAGTAATGTATTACAAATATGTTTAAGATCAAAATCTTATGTCCCACTTTAACAATGATGAACTACAAAAGGAAAACATAGAAAATAAGTTTTTGTGTACGAGTTCCACTTGCACAAAAGATTTCTACATTGTTCATGGTCAGGAGTAGGGATTTAAGAATTTGCTGTTTTCATCCCCCCCCTCCAATTTCTTAGACTCCCACCAGCCTTCTTGCCTAAGTTCCATATCAAAATTTGTTTTCAGCTTCCCACTTGAAAATATGTGTATGCATTTTTCCTAATGTTTGGTTTTCTCCACAACTTTCCTAGTGTTCATATTTTAACACATTTTCCCTTCTGACCAAAGCATGTTTCTGTGCATTTGCGGGAGGAACATGTTGTTCAAAAAGAAAAATAATTTGACACCTGATGTCTGGAAATGAAAAATATGCATGTACTTTCTTAGATCACAAAGTGGCTGATCTCATTTTTTAAAAAAAATATCAACCTAAGTGTGACACAGACTCTTAAATCCAAAACCTATCTGCCATTCATGTATACACATTGTCAAGCAGGTAGAGAGTATGGAAATGTCACCAATCCTGTTCTGTGGGGGTCATAGAGCAATTATAATTTGCAAAAAAAATTACTTGATACTTGCATTGAATGACAATTACAATAATACATTTGTTGGTGTCTCTTATTTCCATAAATGATTAAACATAAATTATCTTGGTGTTTCATATGAAAATAATCTGTTCTTCAAGAGCTGTCTGTGATATTTCTGAATTTGAGCCTTGTAGAGTATTTCCAAATTCCATTGCTTCCAATGAGACTTTGTATAAAGAAAAGTGTGTCACATTACTATCAAGTCAGTGTTTTGACTGTAATGCACATTTGAAGTTAAGTGAGATATTTATGAAATGGTTTTACCACTTCCACCTCACAGGGAGTTTCCATGGTTGAATAGGTTTTCTAACTCAGATTTCATGAGTCCTAATATATTACTGTATCCACTACACCAGGGGTTCTCAACCTATGGCCCATTGGCCAGATCTGGCCTGCAGCACCATTCCATCTGGCTTGCACCCACCAACACCGGCGTCCTTGTCCCCTCTGCCTGGCTTGGCGTGTCCCTAACACTGCTCCATAACAGGGCGGATGTTGTAAGAAGGCTTACGACATCTGCCCTGCTATGGAGCGGTGTTAGGGAAACACCAAGCCAGGTGGAGTGGACAAGGATAGCAGCGATGGTGGCAGAAGTGGAAGATGTCCATGACCACCCATTTCTTTTTCAAGAGCTGCTCTGGCTGAGTGCAGGCAAGGACAGGCAAGACCCTTCCATTACCCATGGCAGGCTGGTAAGCAGGGAAGCCACAGTGGCATGGGGGGAGTGTTGGTGGGCTGGATTGGTGGCATGGGGAGAGTGGTGGTGGTGGTGGTGGTAGAGAACACACCAATCCACACCACTAACTGTCTGAGGGTGCATGATCCAGCCCCTGGCTAAAAAAGGTTGAGGACCACTGTACTACACCATACTGAGACACAAAATATAGGCTTTAAAAATCCCATCAAGTGAATTCACACTTATGATAAGAATACTCATAAGTGGTTTTCACTCCATCTGGGATTGTGCATCTTGTCCAAGGCTATATAGGCTGGCTTTTCTCCCAAGTGGCATAGTGGGGAATGAACTCTCAACCTTTGGCTTTACAGCCAGATACTCAAACAATTGGGCAGTTGAGCCAGTCATGCATGTCTATCCAACCTGTTAAAACAAGCCAAATGGGTTTGATGGGACATGGTCCTAGCCTAGGGAAGTGTGTATATAATTGCATTATTAAACCAACATTCTTAGAAACCAAAGGGTTGTCTGTAGGACTAGCCTAGGAAATATAAAAATCCAGCAAATGTCCAGGCCTGTTCCTCAGTGAGTTTTAAAGCTGATATTTGGCATAGCAATATGCTTTTACTTATTGTATTTACAGTATTTCTGTCTCATCAAGTAACTACAGATGCTCAAAATTCTCTTATTGGAAATTAAAATTTAATTACTGGACAAATACTTGGATACAAAACTAATAGGAAGCATTCAAACTGTTTGGTATTAGTTGGTTTCATTGGTTTGAATGATGAGTTTTGCTGCTGGAAATCCAGATTAGAACATCCTTGTGGAAATTGGGCAGACATGTTAGGCGAGTCATCAGCCTTGTGTAAGAGTTGTAATAGTCAGTGTGACAAGACAGCCAAATTATCCTGGCTTGGATTTATAGCCTCCCTGTTTGGCTTTTTGTTTCTCTTCTAAAAAGAAAGAAAAAGAACAGCAGTAATAGTCCTTGTTGTGTATTGAAGCACAATTGCAAAGTAGCACGGGAGCACTCTTGCAAAAGGAAAATGGTGGTTTCTCGCCATTCTAGCAAGAAGCCCAAAGTGGCGCAAAACCCTTACAAAAGGGCGCGCGTGTTAGACTAAACCAAGCCCTGCGACTGGTTACACTTTTGGATCATGTTCTCCATTGGTTAATTATATATATCCCCTGTTAGTTACATCCGTCCAGTGGGTCGCTACCTTGTATCCAGGAGCTACTGCTGGAGAGACACCATGTAAGCCCCACGGGAACACCAGGGTGGGGCCGGACCAGATCTATACTTACCACACACCAGTCGGGTAGCCGGGTAGCGCTATGCCCTGGGTCCCTCCACTGCTGCGCTTCATGGTAGCACGTATATTGCCCAAAGACGGGTAAGAGTCTGGAGGGACTGAATATGCTGTGATTGTATAGCCATCTCGGGATCTGGGAATGCCTTGTAAGCTCATCTCTTGTTGACTGTTAATAAAGCCTGTTGCTGTTTGTTACATTGTTGTCCTGGATTAGTGCTTATAAGGGCTGGATTTAACAGTCCCTCTCTAAGGTCCTTCCTGTTTCCTTTGTGTGCTTTGATTAAGCAGTTTCACAATCTTAAACCATGTAAAAAGCAGATTTGAAAACAAACTGGAAACAATTTTGGCAAGAAAGGCACTAAAAGAAGAGTCAAAACTTTTACACTTGACATAAAGTAAGCATTCGCCCACGCAAATTGCACCAGCAGTATAGCTTTTGCCAACCATAAAACAGAAGACCATATCAGACCACTAATGAGGGGCTATCAGATTGATATGGAGTGTTTGGGTATAGTTTAAGTATAACATAAAAACTTGTGTTTTCTCCACAGCATCGTGCGTTCTGATCAGACTTCACAGCGAGGAGGATCCAACGAAGAATATTTGGATCAACAAATCTTTTGTTTTCGTTTTTGTTCTTCCTCGCTGTGCGACATGACCATGGCACCAACGAGGAGGATGAGCTGGAGAAGAGCAAAGCGAACCATAATTAGTCCATTGCGAAGTTCACCTTCATTAACTATGTCCTCTTCTGGGGTTGTGGGTACACAGGGAATTGAAGACATCTTAGTGCGCTTACGAACTCTTGAAAGAGCAGTGGGGTTACAGGTGAAGGTTAAGGATCCATCTTTAGAACAGGGTATGGCTGATTCAGTATCCTCAACTGGAGTGATCAAAGCCCAGGAACATCTGGAAGATGTATGGCTTTGATTAGATGCACTAGAAGCAACAGGAAAGGTTGGAATGGCTCAAGTGGGCACCATCATTAGTATCATTGGTGAGGCGAGGTGCCGGGGTGCAGAAAATGAGAGGGCTACTTCAGGGGATTTGGGCATAGGTTCTCTCTTGACCCAGAGACTGAGGCCAGGGTCTGAGGCTGCTGAGTCAGTCCATTCAAGGGGCGAGTTGCACATTTATTTATTTATTTATTTATTTATTTATTTTTCAACTGCTTTCTTCACCTATTGGTGACCCAAAGCGGTTTACAGACAAAGATGGTAAATTACATAAAACTCCCCTCCCACCGGCTGAGGGGAGGAGCTAAGGGGGCTCTGTGGCAGGGACGAAGGTGGAAAATGTCATCCTGCCATGGAGCAACAGTCACTCCCACTCCCCTCCAACTGGCTGATGGAAGGAGCTAAGGGGGCTCTGTGGCAGGGACGAAGGTGGAAAATGTCCTTCTGCCACGGAGCAACGGTCACTCCCACTCTCCTCCAACCGGCTGAGGGGGGGAGCTAAGGGGGCTCTGTGGCAGGGACGAAGGTGGAAAATGTCCTCCTGCCACGGAGCAACAGTCACTCCCACTCCCCTCCAACCGGCTGAGGGGAGGAGCTAAGGGGGCTCTGTGGCAGGGACGAAGGTGGAAAATGTCCTCCTGCCACGGAGCAACGGTCACTCCCACTCTCCTCCAACCGGCTGAGGGGGGGAGCTAAGGGGGCTCTGTGGCAGGGACGAAGGTGGAAAATGTCCTCCTGCCACGGAGCAACAGTCACTCCCACTCCCCTCCAACCGGCTGAGGGGAGGAGCTAAGGGGGCTCTGTGGCAGGGACGAAGGTGGAAAATGTCCTCCTGCCACGGAGCAACGGTCACTCCCACTCTCCTCCAACCGGCTGAGGGGGGGAGCTAAGGGGGCTCTGTGGCAGGGACGAAGGTGGAAAATGTCCTCCTGCCACGGAGCAACAGTCACTCCCACTCCCCTCCAACCGGCTGAGGGGAGGAGCTAAGGGGGCTCTGTGGCAGGGACGAAGGTGGAAAATGTCCTCCTGCCACGGAGCAACGGTCACTCCCACTCCCCTCCAACCAGCTGAGGGGAGGAGCTAAGGGGGCTCTGTGGCAGGGACAAAGGTGGAAAATGTCCTCCTGCCACGGAGCAACGGTCACTCCCACTCCCCTCCAACCGCTGAGGGGAGGAGCTAAGGGGGTTCTGTGGCAGGGACGAAGGTGGAAAATGTCCTCCTGCCACGGAGCAACGGTCACTCCCACTCTCCTCCAACCGGCTGAGGGGGGGAGCTAAGGGGGCTCTGTGGCAGGGACGAAAGTGGAAAATGTCCTCCTGCCACGGAGCAACGGTCACTCCCACTCCCCTCCAACCAGCTGAGGGGAGGAGCTAAGGGGGTTCTGTGGCAGGGACGAAAGTGGAAAATGTCCTCCTGCCACGGAGCAACGGTCACTCCCACTCTCCTCCAACCGGCTGAGGGGGGGAGCTAAGGGGGCTCTGTGGCAGGGACGAAGGTGGAAAATGTCCTCCTGCCACGGAGCAACGGTCACTCCCACTCTCCTCCAACCGGCTGAGGGGGGGAGCTAAGGGGGCTCTGTGGCAGGGACGAAGGTGGAAAATGTCCTCCTGCCACGGAGCAACGGTCACTCCCACTCCCCTCCAACCGGCTGAGGGGAGGAGCTAAGGGGGTTCTGTGGCAGGGACGAAGGTGGAAAATGTCCTCCTGCCACGGAGCAACGGTCACTCCCACTCTCCTCCAACCGGCTGAGGGGGAAGCTAAGGGGGCTCTGTGGCAGGGACGAAGGTGGAAAATGTCCTCCTGCCACGGAGCAACGGTCACTCCCACTCCCCTCCAACCGGCTGAGGGGAGGAGCTAAGGGGGCTCTGTGGCAGGGACAAAGGTGGAAAATGTCCTCCTGCCACGGAGCAACGGTCACTCCCACTCCCCTCCAACCGGCTGAGGGGAGGAGCTAAGGGGGTTCTGTGGCAGGGACGAAGGTGGAAAATGTCCTCCTGCCACGGAGCAACGGTCACTCCCACTCTCCTCCAACCGGCTGAGGGGAGGAGCTAAGGGGGCTCTGTGGCAGGGACGAAGGTGGAAAATGTCCTCCTGCCATGGAGCAACGGTCACTCCCACTCCCCTCCAACCAGCTGAGGGGAGGAGCTAAGGGGGCTCTGTGGCAGGGACGAAGGTGGAAAATGTCCTCCTGCCACGGAGCAACAGTCACTCCCACTCCCCTTCAACCGGCTGTGGGGAGGAGCTAAGTGGGCTCTGTGGCAGGGACGAAGGTGGAAAATGTCCTCCTGCCATGGAGCAATGGTCACTCCCACATTACCAAAGTTAATTTCCATTTGGTTTTTTGCGGGTTGTTGCATTAATGTAATATGGTGCACATTTTGGGTTACGAGTTATACATTGATGTTAATTCTTAAAAAAAAAAAACACAAAACAAATTGAATTCTTGGGCAACTTGGTTGAGGGGCTCTGATACCTTCTATCATGGCATGGAATATTCCAATATGAATGGCAACTTTGCATGTGTGGAAGGCATGTGTCAAATGGATGGTTGGTAGCAGAAGGGGAGTCCAAAGGTGGATATGGCCCTCCAGGGCAGGAGAGGTGCATGATTCAGAAGGATTACCCAGACTGCACTGCAAAGACGCCTTCTGAAGACCCAATGATATTATCTACTGAGCTAATTGTTCAATAAAGGTGGCCCTAGCTTTCAACCAACACTGGTGTCTGAGTCTTCTGTGGAATTGATGGGCAATAATTAGTTACGTTAACTGTCATACGAGCAGGACTACTAGCATAGGCTACAATCTCTTGCCTTAACCTGTCATACAAAGCTGTTGCTAGGCCAAAAGACTGGTCTGTGTCCTGAGAGAAATGCTTGGATACATGTTTAATGAATAATTTACCATTTGTTTACAAATATAAATGTGTATGTTGATTGGTGTCTGGAGAAGGAAACATGATTTGAAATGAACTTTTTATGTACTCCATTACCAAAGGTTACCTCATTTTTCTTGTAGCATTAATATTTCACATAGATCTGGTCTGTCTCATCAAGTAAGAAATGAAAAAAGCAAATACTGACCATAGAATGGTTTTGTGTGTGTGTGGGTATGGGTGTTTCCAAGAGGGAAACAACATAAAATGAAGAGTACTTTGCCCCCAGTAAATGTAGAATTTGTTTAAAGAACAAGAGATTCAGATGGTGAACTAAGCAAAATCTTTTCCCCGTAGCAAGTAATTGGTTTGCAGAACGATAAAGCCTAAAACAGAAAAACAATAAGAGATAAGTACAAAGACACATAAAGAATTAAATAACAAGAAAGGAATTAATTAAGAGGTGCAGAGCTGTTTCCAATCTTTGTTTGGTGCTACATTCTTAAGCCAGAAATGCATGCAGTGTCTGCTTACACATCCAGTGGAAACCAAGTTAAAGGATATGGTAATTTTAACCACCAAAGATCAGTCTTAATATTGACTAGTAACTAGAACAGTTGGCTGTAAACTAAGCAGGTAGCATATGGCTTCCCAATTCCAAATTGGCTCATGCTCCTTCTTTTAGGTAAAGGTAAAGGTTTCCCTTGCTCGAAAGCCAGTCGTATCCGACTCTAGGGTGCAATGCTCATCTCTGTTTCTAAGCCGAAGAGCCAGCGTTGTCTGCTTCTGCAGACGTTTCCGTGGTCATGTGGCAGGTATGACTAGACACCGGAGTGCACGGAACACTGTTACCTTCCCACTGAAGTGGTCCCTATTTATCTACTTGCAATTTTTTGCTTTCGAACTGCTAAGTTGGCAGGAGCTGGGACGAAGACGGGAGCTCATTTCCGTCCTGCAGTATGTGGGAATCGAACTGCTAACCTTCCGCTTCCCAGTCAGCGTCTTAGCAACTTGAGCCACTGCACTCCTTCTTTTAGCCCTGCTTTAAATCATACGAGTCTCATTTTTTTTTTTAAAAAAAAATGACATTATTTCATGCTGGCACAGTAGCACAATGCAGCCCCACATGGATTGTGGTGTTGTCACCTCACTCTCAGTCTTCAAAAGTTTTCAGTCAATAATTACAAAACATGACATACTTTTGGGAAACTTTCTTGGGAGGAGGAAAATTATGCTATATTCTCATCTGTGACCTTTTTGGTACACATGTTGAAATTCTCAAACACAACTCCAGCCCAGTAGATTTACTTTGTTTACTAACCAAGCAGTTGCCAAAATTGATAATTAGGAAATAGTTTCAAAACGCTAATAAAGAAACTAGTAGGGTTTTTTTAAGTAAAGGAAAGGTCACCCTTGCTCGAAAGCAAATCTTATCCGACTCTAGGGTTCAGTGCTCATCTCTGTTTATAGCCAAAGAGCCAGTGTTGTCTGTGTCTGCAGATGTTTCCATGGACATGTGGCAGGCATGACTAGACACCGGAGTGCACAGAATGCTGTTTACCTTCCCACCAAAGTGGTACCTATTTATCTACTTGCAATTTCTTGCTTTTGAACTGCTAGGTTGGCAGGAGCTGAGACAGAGATGGGAGCTCACTCCGTCATGCAGTACCTGGAAATCGAACTCTGACCTTCCAGTCAGTGAGTCCAGCATCTTAACCACTTGAACCAGGAAAGGTGTTATTCTCCCAGAACTGAAATATACATCACATGGGCCTGGTTACTATTAGCCGAATAACGTAGCTTGCTTTCCAAAAAGTCCAGGTTGTCTGAATGCCATCCCAGTCAGCCTCTTTTTCCTCGATCCAGCAACTTTGTTTGCACCAGACAAACAAAGCATTTGCCTTTTGGATTGTTAGTATTTGTTCCCTTCCAAACTGTTGCAACTCAAATTTTATAAAAACAACAATCTGGATTGATGTGCTAAATATGTCCAATCGGACAAACATCAGATGCTGACAAGAGCTGGATTTTTTTGGCATCTTTTAATGGGTTTTCTTTTAATATGCCATTTTTTCCAAACCAATATAAATCAAAGATAACATAAATAAACTCCTCATATTTTCCATCACTAGTCTCTAGTAAATGAGAACTTTGACCAGCTCAGAAGTAAATTTTCTTTGCTATATCTGCAAATATTAATATTTACACCTTATTTAAATGAGTGTTTTCAAGCCAGACGTGAACTGTGTAAATAAAAAATGTAGCTCTTAAAGAAAAGGGTTATCTGTTAGGATGAGAGTGTTGCTATAATGTTTGCTGAACTGGAATAAGAGCAAAACTAGAGCCTAGATCACTTTTTTTTTAAAAAAAAATAATTTATTTCAATGAATGTTACTAGTCAAAAAATCTAGAATCTTTACATTAAGATGAGTAGTAATGTAACAGAAATATATTAAATAATATATCTTTTGCATTGATTGTTACTTTTTTTAAAAAGACAAGAGCAACACATAATAAATCTGCAAATTAAAGGCTTTCTTCCATGCCAAGTCTGTTTGCACCTTAGACCTCCTGTTTTCCCTCCAAACTGTAGAGGGCTCAAACAAGAGCTCATTTCCCTTTAAATATAAGTTTTATCAGACTTTAAATAGCAGCTTTATCACTGACTGGAGACAGTGACTGGAGATAAAGGCTGAAAAATAGCAAGTTACTATTTGTTATGCCAAAAGCTGAGGTCACCATGGCTTTCTGATTTCATTAGCCTACTCGGTTATCAAATAACAATTTCATTTGCCAAACAACAATTTAAACTTCCATCTCAATTGCCAAAGACAATTCCTAATCACCAGAGTGGATGTCAAACTCCATTTTGCTGAGAAAGCTATGTGACCCTTGCAAACAATTTACAAGTGTGGATCATATTAAAGTGAATATAAAATGTGAAGTTATTTCCTCTCTTTTTTCAAAACCCTAAATCAGTTATTTCCAAGCTGGCAGCAGAAGATTCCTTTAAAAGAAGTACAGTATATAGATGGGGAAAAGAGTATACAGTAAAATCCTGACTTACAAATTCCCCGAGTTACATAAAATTTGACTTACAAAATGATTTTGCGCTAAAACCATGTCCCGATTTACACAATTTCCTATTGTTTTGCTTCCATTTACATAAATATTCTTTTTCCAATGGATTTTCCTATGCTTCAATTTACATAAAAAATCACTTTTTCCTATGGGTTTGCTTTGAGTTACATAAAAAAAAATTTTTCCTATGGGAGACAAGCTATGAGAAACCTGGGGAACATAGTGAAAAGTAGAGACATCTCATTACAAACAAAGGTCTTCATAGTCAAAGTAATGGTATTCCCGGTGGTAATGTATGGTTGTGAGAGCTGGACCATTAGAAAGGCTGAGCGCAGAAGAATAGATGCCTTTGAAATGTGGTGTTGGAGGAGAGTTTTGAGAGTCCCCTGGACAGCGAGGAGAACAAATAGGTCAATCTTAGAAGAGATCAGCCCTGACTGCTCCCTGGAAGGACAAATAGTAAAGATGAAGATGAAATACTTTGGACATCAAATGAGAAGAGAAGATTCACTTGAGAAAGCCTTGATGCTGGGGAAGGTGGAGGGCAAAAGAAGAAGGGGGTAGCCAAAGATGAGATGGCTAGATGGGGTTGTATATGCAGTAGGCACAGGTCTGGGCGGGCTGAGGAGGATGGTGGAGGGCAGGGGGGCCTGGAGGGCAGTGGTCCATGGGGTCGCAAAGAGTCGGAATCGACTGTGCGACTGAACAACAAAATGGGTTGGCTTCAAGTTACATAAAAATTCGACTTAAGAAAAAGCCTATGGAACAGACTTTTTTGTGTGTATGTAGGGGTTTTACTGTATATGTGAAATAAAAGCTACACTAAAAAGACAGAGAAACACCCATGCAAACCTGCAGAAATAGTGTTCTAGGAAGCCAGGAAGCTGATAACTTTCTTAAGAGATTAGGCATATAACAAATATGATTTTATAGCCTCGGGGATAAAAATTCAGACTATAAAAGCAACCTAAATTAATTACCCTTAGGTTTCTGTCCTATCTCAAATGCAAACATAAGAATGTTTCATAAAAAATGAACACATCTGCTTTTACATTGTTTTAATACAAAAAGTGATCGGGGAAGTGAGAGCTTTGCCACTCTTGTACTAGGGATGCCACATTCTAGTTTTCAACACCTAAGCAGATTCCCCTCATCCAATTCTTTTGAAAATCCCTCTTCTCTGCCTCAGCAACAAGATGGCAGAAAACAGGAACCTCCAACTTTGCAAAGTTGCTAGACTGTGCTGCCTTCCTCCACAATTGATACAGAAAAGGCACAGAGATGCTGATACACCCACCCCCCATCCACCTGGTAAAGGTAAAGGTCACCCTTGCTCAAAAGCCAGTCGTATCTGTCTATAGGGTTCAGTGCTTATCTCTGTTTGTAAGCCAAAGATCTAGCGCTGTCTGCATCTGCAGATGTTTCTGTGGACATGTGTCAGGCATGCCTAGACACCGAAGTGCAGGGGAACACTATTTACCTTCCCACCGAAGTGGTCCCTGTTTATCTACTTGCAATTTCTTGTTTTCAAACTGCTAGGCTGGCAGGAGCTGGGGCAGAGATGGGTGCCCATTCCATCATGCAGTACTGTACTCAAGTTTTGAACTGCTGACCTTCCACCTCCCAGTCAGCATCTTAACCACTTGAGCCACTGCAGAGGGCATTCTTCCTTTGTGTAACATGGTGGTGACAAAAAGGAAGTTTAGGAGTGGCATTTTGTTTCCTGCTTGAAGCAGTGGGAGAGCTTATGCTGCCCAATTCTGTGGGGTAATAAAGTGGAATTTGATTGTTCTAGATGCCTTATATATGTTTCTTTACCTATTTTTATATTGTTCCTGTTGTGTTCTGTTGAGACACTTCCTAACAGGGTTTTGAGGTGTGTGATATGTTCATGGAGTAATTTACCATCATCACCCCACCATGAGTTTCCATGGCCTATCAGAGATTTGAATCCCATTCTCCTGCACCCTCATCCAACTCTCTGCTCACTACACCACACTGGTTCTCTATTTTTATAACACAACACACCTAAGGGTTCTTCTAAGCCTGTTAGGTTTTCCTCCCTCTGAGATGGATGGTGCAACTTTTTTTGGCTACACAAAATGGCACAGCACTTTGAAATGGCATTGAGGGAGGCTGCAGTTTCCCAGTTCATTCATTCATTCATTTCATTTATTCGATTTATACCCCACACTACATGGCCAGGGCCAACTCAGGGCGGCTTACAACAGGTAAATCAAATACAGTATAACAAATGAAATACAATATAACAATATAAACAACACACAAAGTACAATAGCATACAATTGCAAATTACAAGTTACAAAATTACAAATCAGTACAAAATAAACATACCATGGTATCACAACATAACAGAGCAAAGCTTAATGTACTTAGCAATGTACCAACACCCACACACACCCCAACATCATCCCAGACAGTGACCAAAGTAACCAAAGAAACCAGCCATGGCTGCCTGCCTTCTCTCAACTGGCATGGCTACCAGGGACTATGCCAGCTTGGCAATTCAAGGAGCCCAAAGAAGTAACTTCTCCAATTCCTGAAACCAATACTCACAGAATAAGTTCATTATTGTAATACAGGTTTGTTTTCTTCTGGGTTACAAAGAACATCATGAGCGTTTGGAATTTCTGCACCCTTGCAGCCACATGTTTGGCTCTGTCTGGATTCATAAATAGGAGAAAAGGGTCAAAAAAAGGTCCTGTGGTCACTGGCACTTTAGAAATGTGGAAATATCTGTCCTCCCTCTCTTCTTTAGTACTATACAAACAGGCAGGGTGGTCAAGAGGCTGCAACCAATTACTTTCCTTGTGGTTCTGATTTGGCCTTAATTTGGCCTCAAAGTATGTGTATATGTATGTGGGTTGAGGAACCACTTCCCTCCATTGGTCTGTGTAGCCTGAGTGCCAAAACAAAACAACAAGAAAAACTGTGACTGTTTATTAGACATGAGCTGCTGGAAGAAGCACACCACTTCACATGATGCTATCTCAGAATGCATTCCAGCAGAGTGTTTCTGCACAGATCAGCAAAGGGCAAGCAGTAGAGTGTAACGTGGGCAACCTTTAGGAGTTCAATGTAAAGGGAGAAAATAAGGTCTTTGTTCCTTCATTGCCAATTGGCAACTGAACCTGACAAGGGATTCCCCACCCCAAACAGTTACCGTTACTGTCTGAGAATGCTGTAACTGTGCTTGCTAGGTTTGTTTGTTTGTTTTTCAGGATCTTCTCTTTTTCCCCTCATTCTGTTGATCTGAAGCCCAAAACCTGACTTTCATTGAATTCAGTAGGACTTCCATATATATATATATATATATATATATATATATATATATATATATATATATATATATATATATATATATATATATATATATATATATATATATATATATATATATATATATATATATATATATGTGTGCACAAAATTGTATTTTTGGGAACACACCTAAATGTGTTCTCCATGTGTATGTTATGGAGACCATCTGTCAAATGCTGCTGCTTGCTATTTTCCATATTGCTGCTGTATAAAGGGATTGAAAAATGAATTTGGGCTTCTCTCAGAGTGTGACCTCATGTTCTGCAGGAGCAAACTGAATGGGTTCTCCAGGCATATGCATGCATGAACTCACATACGTTGTGAGGACACACACACATATATGAGGTATCTTTGGATCTTAGTAGTAGCTCACAGAAGAAGACTGGCTTCAGTGATACAAAGTCCCTCCAACTCATACAGAACTATTTTTCAGGGGGATCTACTGAGGTTAGGAAAGTTACTTTGGCCTGAAGGTGCACAAATCCCCAGCAACTGCATGTCCTGAAAAACAAAAATTATTAATAATAGAGCAATCTTGCTGTTGTTATACGCCATCAAGTCACTCCACACTGATGGTGACCATATGAAGGAATGATTTCCAAAACATCCTGTTCTCAACAGGCCTGCTCAGCTCTTGTAACTTCAAGCCCCTAACTTCCTTTACAGAGTCAATTCATCTCATATTTGGTCTTTTTCTTTTTCTGCTACTCTTCAAATTTCCTCCAGTATTAACCACCCCCTCCCCAAGAATCTTGTCCTCTCATGATGTGCCCAAAGTAGAGCAGCCTCAATGTCATCATTTTTGTCTCCAGAGACAGTTCAGGCTTGACTTGTTCTAGGAACCACTTGTTGGACTAATAATACCAATTACAGATGCAGACTAGAATTTGGTTCACCATTTCTGTTTTTGCTTAACTACAACATTCAGAATTCTGACTGAGGAAGTTGTCACCTCAAAATAACTTTTCTAAGGACTATGATTTCCCCTGAAATTCAGAATTCAGCATGGACCATAAAGAATGCTGAGCACAGAAGAATAGACCACAGAAGAATAAATGCCTTTGAACTGGAGGAGACTCTTGAGTGTCCCCTGGACCACAAGGAGATCAAATCAGTCAATTATGATGGAAATCAATCCTGACTGCTTATTAGAAGGACAAGTGTCGAAGATGAAACTCAAATACTTAGGCCACCAAATAAGAAGAGAGGATTCACTTGAGAAGGCCTTGATGCTGGGAAAGATTGAAGGCAAAAGGAGAAGAGGGCAGCATAGGATAAGGTGGCCAGATGGCATAATTGATGCAATGGGCATAGATCTGTGTGGCCTGTGGAGAATGACAGAGGAGCCTGGCGTACAGTGGTCCATGGGGTCACAAAGGGTCAGACTTGACTGTGCGACTGAACAACAACAAGAAGAAGAGTATTTCTGTCACCTTCTATACAAATGGGAGGGGGAACAATCTCTGTGTAATGGAAGTTCTCCATAGAAGTTGGAAGTCTGATTTTCCAGTGTTCCAGATCATGAAGAGAGCTTAAACATATAGGAGAAGCTCTCCCATTCAGAATCTCATGCTCTAGATGCAGAGGAGGATGGAAACACTGAGAGGATATGCAACAATGTGCTCTTTCATCTTATGTAAATTATCTCTGTATTATAATGCTCGACAGTGGCTGTAGCCCCAGGTACCAATAGTGTGGATCAGTGAGGGCAATTTGCATATTGTGCTTTGCAGAGGAATTTTTTAATTTAAAGGTGCCCTCTCTTTGTTTGAAGGGAGTGCAATCCAAGTCCCCTGGTCACTCTCTTCTCCAACTGGGTAACACTCTTGTACTTACATATACATCTGAAGTTTTTAGATAGAAAGGTAAAGATCTTTGATTAAGTAATAGAAAAACAAGAAATGCAGATACAGTAAAACCCCTACTTATGAAAAAAAAGTCTGTTCCGTAGGCTTTTGCTTAAATCATTTTTTTATGTAACTCAAAGCAAACCCATAGGAAAAATTATTTTTTACGTAACTCAAAGCAAACCCATAGGAAAAATTATTTTTTAAAATGTAAACTAGCTATTTTGCCCGGCCTTGCCGGGCAGGTATTGATTTTGTGTTTTTGATGGGGCGGGGTTTTTTTTGGGTGGTGGTGGTGGCTTATTTGGAAGGGAGATAGGTGGGTGCCCGGCAGGGAAGGCGCCTTCCCTGTTGGACACCCGCCTGTCACCTTGTTTTTTCCCCCATGCTGGTTTGAGGCCAGCTTCGAACCAGTGCAAAGGAGGGGCAAGGAAGGGTGACTGGCATTTGTCCACCAAGGAAGGCGCCTTCCCTGTTGGACACCCGCCTGTTTCCTTGGTTTTTCCCCCATGCAGGTCCGAGGCCAGTTTTGAACCAGCATGGAGACGGGCAAGGAAGGGAGACAGGCGGGTGCCCGGCTGGGAAGGGGCCTTTCCTGTTGGACAGCCACCTGTTGGCTTGGTTTGCTTCCCCTGGTAGGCGGGGGCTGAAGGCAGCCATGCTACCCCACCGGGGTTGGCGCTCGCTTCCCTCTGTGTGGCTATGGCGGAACGGAGCGCCATTCTCTGCCCTCGCCTCACTGGGAAGTGTTTTGCTTCTCCTGGTAGGTGGGGGCTGAAGGCAGATGTGCTTTCAGCCCCCAGCCCCCAGGGTTAGGCACTCACTTCCCCCCAGTGGGTGAGGGTGGGACAGAGTGCTGCTTTCGGCCCTGTCCTCCTGGGGAGGCCAAATGGAGTGCCAATGGGCTTTCTCCTGTGCACGTTGGCCTTTTATTGGTGTGTGCCGGCTGTCCCGCCTCCACAGCACTCATGTCCTCCTGCCTGATTGGCTGAGGAGTGCCATTGCACAGAGGATGCTGGGAAGCATAGTTTTTTTTCTTTTTCCATGTTCGTGGAGCGTTGGCCCAATTCTCGGCTTCCGGACCCTTGCGACAATGTTGCCAAGGACAATAGGTAAGAGTGGCCGGCGCATTACGGGATAGGCTGCATGTGTGTGGACATGCATTCCGCAACCCTTCTTATAGGTATAGATCAAAGCAAACCCATAGGGAAATGAATTTTTACATAACTTGATGCAAACCCATATGAAAAAGAATCTTTATGCAACTCGAAGCAAACCCATAGGAAATCATGTAAATCGGGACATGGTTTTAGCACATAATCATTATGTAAGTTGAATTTTATGTAACTCGAGGCATATGTAAGTCGGGCTTTTACTGTAGTTACAGCTAATAATTCAAAAGTGAAATACAAGGGGAAAGAAGTGCAGAAAGGAGGAAAACTCATTAGCTAAAAAAACCTCAGAGTTTGGTTTGGATGCAACACAACACCACAGTTTGAAGCTGATGCATCTCAAATCACAATAGCCATTATGACATCCAGTCTTTAGTGGGCAAAGCATAAGAAAGAGAGAAAAAATAAATATGAAGTCTGTCTGGCTGAATTTTAACATATAATTCAAGGGCTCCCACTCCATCTGGTTAAATCTGATGCCCTCTACTATATCGTTTTCACTATGCTAGTCTAACCTATGAACACACAAATATAAATGTGTGTGACTGGACCCTTATTCTTATGTGCAGCACTTCGAATGATACAAAAACATACATTGCTAAGCATCCAGACTGAAATAAACTGACAATAACTCTCCAAGCTGAGCTCCAATTTCCTTACTGAGCATCGTCACCAATCATTTCCAGTCTTCCAAAGAATTAAGCAAGGAAGCAAGCAATTACACTTACGTACTGGCCCATAGTGCTTAGAGAACACTCTGGGCAGTTTACAAAGCAATTAGCAATTTTTGTCCCAAACATGCTGAGTACTCATTTTATTGACCTCGGAAGGATGGACGGCTGAGTCAACCTTAAGTCACATCAGGATTGAATGCACAATGTTTTGGCTGCAGTTACAGCAGTTTCACCACTGCACCACCATGGCACTTAAGAAGAATGTTTTCTATATTTTGTCAAAAAATCATTACATGGGCATGGTCACAATTTGCTATAAAATTTTGATAGCATTCCATTGCCATCAAATTTTGCATTGCATGGACAGCTGTGAAAGCATTGTTCAATCAGTCAGTTTTTAGTCTTTGTTGCTGTTTCAACTATGCATTTATTAATCCATCCTATCCCTTTTCTAACTTCATCAGCAGTTCTTAAAATGTGATAAATTTTGCATACAGTATTTTTATATGTTTCTGATCATGTTGGCCAATAAGCATGCACACAGTCTCCGTGACCCAGTCTGTGTTGAAATAAAGGTACGCAGATCAAGTTCCAACCAACCATCTGCCCTTTTGGAGGTACTCTGGCCATAGCCTTAACTATGTCCCTTTGTGAAAAAAACAATTGCCCCCAAATGAGAAAACCCAAATGCCCATGATGGAAGAACCGGAGGTAGGTAAAACATCACCATGAAAATTATTTCTGACAATCATTTGTCAGCCTGCATCCCAGAGAACATAAGAAAAAGAAAAGCAGAAGATGGTATTCATGAAATTACACAAAGCAGACTAGACACCAGAGCACATGGAATGCTGATACCATTCCTGTGGAAGTGGCACCTATTTATATACTGGTACTTGCAATTTCTTGCTTTTGAACTACTAGGTTGGCAGGAGCTTGGACAGATGATGGGCACTCACTCCATTGCACAGCATTCAGGTTTCAAACTGCTGACCTGCTGATCTTAGGACAGATTGGTCAGGGGTGCCCAAACTATGGCCCGTGGGCTGGAACCGGCCCCTGATGCCAATTCATTCAGCCCATTCCACCCTCGTCACTCCAAGAAGTGGAAGTAAAACATGCCTGCACAGGTGCTTTTTACTTCCGCTTCAGAGAGTGATGAGGGCAGCATGGGCCGGATGAATTGTCATCATTCTAAGCAGAGAAAATGGCAGCCTGATATCTATCTCATCCTGTTGCAAAACATATCTGTTGCAAAACTGATTGCAAGATGCATTTTACTTCTGCTTCCGGTGAGAGGAAACATGTGACTGGCCTGTTGAACCATGTGACAAACCCGTGGCCCAAAAAGTTTTGGCACCCATGCATTAGGTTGATAATGCTCTTCTTCTTCTTCTTCTTCTCCTCCTCCTTCCTCCTCCTCCTCAGACTTTAAACTACCAAAATGTTCCTTTCACCTGACTTAGAGTAAGAAAATTTAGCCAACACAACACGGTTGCCTTTGTCCAGGGTATGCCTGATTGTGGTTCAAAAATACCACAATCTTTAAGGAGGCACTTTCTGTGTATCCCAACAATGCTCTAACAAAAATGCTGTGTAGTCAATGTTTTTCAGAGCACTCTCAACCATTCCACCAACGGGCTATAGAGCAGGATACACTCCAGTATAGCCAACCTCTAACTAAGATTTTTAAATGAAGGAAAATAACAAAGTTGAGGCAGTATGCTGTGCTGACAAAGTCCTTCATGTTGCGCTACAATGGAAAACAAAAAACCATAGAGTGGCTGTTTCGGCTTAGTGGCCTCACTCAGAGTGCATCTAAGCAATTGGAATGTGCATGAAAGGTTTTGGGTTTCATTAGAGGTTATGCATCAGTTTCCTTCACCTTTTGCTCTGGCTCAGCGTATTCCTTACTAATCTCATTTTCTCACTTTTAATTGCATTTTTTAAATTTTACATTAATGTTCAATTTCAATACCATACATATAGAATTTAACACAAGGGATCTAAGTGAGCACCAGTATCCTCTTTAGCCTACTTGATTGTCATGGAAATGCACAGAGAGCCCAAATTAAGTTTGTGCTTTTGATGTTCAGTTGATCACAGCACACATCCCTATCGGTCAGTGCACTAAGACACCGCAGCACTGTGATGGCTTAGTGGTTAAGATGCTGAGCTTGAAGACTGGAAGGTCAGGGTTCGATACCTGAGTGCTGCATGATGGATCTTGGGGACATGAAAGGAGCCTCACTCAGGCATCCCCTGAGCAGAATTTCTCCAGCAAAAATCCTTTCAACCCAGAGTAATTTCTGACACAAATTTTTTTTATTATTAGTGCCTTGTTGAGGTTCTTCTGGAAGAAAAGTCTGACCAAGGTAGTAATGTGGGATCATGTCACATGCTGTGAAGAAAGAATACCCTCAACTTGCCAAATAGCAACACTTGTGCAAACATTACAATCCTGTACACTATATTGGCTGGATCTCTCAATAGAAGATCAATAAGATATTGGATAATTTCTTTCAAAATAGGGGTTTTAAATACATTTTGGTGCTGTTTTTGAAACAAGAAATGGAGGAGGACTCTCTGAGGTAATTGATTCCATTGTCATACTGCTCTAACAATCAGGATGTTTTCCCTGGTACTCAACCAAAATCTGGCATCCTATAAATTGAGTCCATTTTTACATGTTCTCCATTCTGGAATGACTGAGAAAAGATCCTTCTACAACTTTGTATAACAGTCTTTCAAGTATTTAAGGAGTACTATCATATCTTCCCTCAGTCCCCCCCACCCCAAGTCTTAAGGTAACCAGTTCTGTCTTTCCTGTGTAGTCCTCTAGTCATCCTAATTGCCCTACTATAAACCTCTTCCAGTTTATCTGTGATGGACGTAATGCTCAAGATGAGGCCTAACAAATGCTAAATAGGGAGGAATTAGTCCTTCATGTGATTTGAAGACTATACTTCTGTTAATGCATCCTAAAATAGCATTAGCCTTTTTTCAGCTGCATCACACTGTTGGCTCATATTCAGCTTGTGGTCTAAAACAATTTCAAGATCTTTCTTGCATGCAATATTACTGAACCAAATATTCCTCATTTTGTAATTGTGCATTTGGTTTCTTTTCCCTAAGTGTAGAACTTTGTATTTATTCCTGTTAAATTTCATTCTGTTGTTTTCAGCCTAGATCTTTTTTTGAATTTCTTTCTGTCTCACAGGATATTAATTGATCAACCCATTTTTTTTTGTCATCCACAAATTTGATAAGTTTTTCAGAAAACCCTAATCTAAATCATTTACAAAAATATTGAAAACCAATGGGCCAAGGATTAAGTCTTGTGATATCTTGCTTTTTGCTCCCTCTCACTTTGAAAAGTAGCCATTGATATGTTTCTGTAACCAGCCGTGAATCCACCTGAAAGTTATTCTATCCAACCTACATATTCTTAGCATTGTACTTCTTTAAAATGTATTTTAATGTTTAACATTTAATGCCACAGATCAGAATATCATGGGTCACTTTGCCAAAAGCAAGCTTTGTTAAAGTTAAGACAAATCATGTCGACAGCATTCTCACCATCTTCCAGAGAGGTTACTCAATTCTTATCGTTATTCCATGTCTAGGCCAGACATGAGACTGCCAAATTGAAGGCACCTTTTGGTGAATTCATTCTGCAGTTCCTCAGTATAAAAGAAATGAGATAAGAGCATACTGGCAGAATTGTTCTTGACAAATCCAAGTTTTCTTCTAGTTATGACTACATTATTTCCAAGGTGCTTGCAAGGTGCTTTAAAATCAGCTTCAGAATTTTCTCTGGAATCGATGAAAGTCTGGTCTGTAGTTCCCAGATTCCTCATTTTTGTCCTTTTTGATGTTGGGGTCAACATTAGCTCTCTTCCAATCATCTGGCACTTCATCCATTCACCATGATTTCAGGAAATAATAGGCAGTGATTCTGATAATTCTTCAGCCAATTCTTTCAATACTAATGGATTCAGTTCACCAGGCCCAAGAGATATTAACTGTTTGTCAGTATCTAGCTGTAATCCTGCTCCCTCCACCTGTGCTTCACATTCACCTGGAGGGCCTTAAATTTTCTGTATGGAAAAGACCAAGCTAAAGTATCAGTTGGCCACTTGTGACTTTTCTTTGTCACCTGTTATCATTTTTCTATCTTCACTTTGCAGGCGCACCCCCCAAAGAACGACTCAGACACCGGTATTGGATTAAAGGCATCGGGCCACTTTTATTGAATAATGCCCTAGTCCGAATTATCACTTTCAATTGGTGTAATCATCCAATTGTAATTCTTTAAGGCAAGCAGGCCGCAGTAACACTGGTAAGGTTCCTCCCAAAATGCCAATGGACATTGGCTACATGTATCTATTTGTATCAATTTGTTTGTTAACACAAACAAATTGTTGACCAGAGTCAATATACTATCTACTGACCCCACCCTATGACGTGTATCCGTTCAATATCAAGGTGATGCAGGCTGTGAAGCTCCTGACATCACCCCTTGCATGGTTCGCCCTTGACTGGCCAATCCAATTTCCCCTGTACCTGTCTACGTGTTGGCCAGTCAATTGCGAACCTGCCGGATACCTAT
Source organism: Bradypodion ventrale (assembly GCA_035047345.1). Taxonomy (NCBI): domain Eukaryota; kingdom Metazoa; phylum Chordata; class Lepidosauria; order Squamata; family Chamaeleonidae; genus Bradypodion; species Bradypodion ventrale. Next base: position 87,052,960 of record JAWDJE010000004.1, read on the forward strand.
GGGTCATAAATCTTTACCTTACCAGTGCTACCCGCCACACGGGGAGGCGTCCGTGATGACTCACCGCCCCCCCCCCCCCCAGACCATCAGCTCAGTCACCAGGCCTGCTTGCACATCCTCAAGAAAGAGGTTCATACCTCTGGCCGACAGATGGAGCCCATCTCCTGCATATAGATCAAAATCCTGCAAGCCTATCCTTGGATGTCGAATGGCTGTGCCAAAGCCATTATCAAACAGGAATCGGGCAACAGCCCTGTTCACTGACCGTCGAGCACGGTCCAAACCACAGAGGTCAATTCCTCCCCTGTAACACTGTCTTGGCACGATGTCAGACCATAGCAGCCGCGTGTACGGCCATAAGTGATGTAAAAAGGCCAGGTCACTGCACACCGACATTTTAAAAGAAAGGCCAGTGATCTGTGCGAGATCATTGCCACCGAGGTGCAGAATCAGGACATCAGGTGGTCCAGCATCCCTGATGGACATCAGGAATGGCAACAGTTCCCGCAATCTCATGCCGCGCTTACCATACCATCGCATATGTGCGGCTGCACGTAGCCCGAGATGGGGTCCCCAGTCTGTTGCCGCAGCATACTGCGCTGCCCAGTGCACAAAACTGCGGCCCACCAGCCATACTGCCACCAGAGTGTGGACACACAGGGTCTGTAAAAGAAGGAAAAGGAATTAAGGACATAACTCGCACTCATGCAGTGAGGGGGCGTACATATAAAGAAAAACGCGTGAACCCCCACCTGCCCATGCGACGTATATCAGCATCAGAGTACCCAAACGCAGCCGCAGTTGAAGTGGCGCCTATGCTGAATGAATGGGTGTCGTAACGAGCCCCTGGGAGGATGACACTGTGAAGTGCCATACCGGTCACCTTCCAAAACTGGAATTTGGTAAGGGGAGACCCATCCTGGTGGCAGAAAAATGGGTCAGGGTGTGTGCCACACACTGCCAAAAATGCATGTAGGGCACCAACCGGACAGCTGTCAGCAATTGTACACCGTAGCGGTCTGACACCACTGCCTACTCTGTGCTAATCGGCCTTTGAGGAGCGAATCCTCAACTGGGCCCACTCCTGGTTGATAAAGACATCATCGAGTTCCAGTGCCCTACGAGACATGTCCCCTTTTGACAATGGGACCAGCTCACTGATACAGAACGCTCCAAAGAAAGCTACGGAGGTAGCTGCATGAAAGAGAGCCTCCTCATACCTATCGTAACACAAGCTACGCCAACCTTGTGCAAGGTGGGTCAGAACCTCTGGTGAAACGGGGTGACGTGTGTCCGGGCGGCGGCCACGTTCACGTGTCCACCCTTCTAATACATGGCATATGCGGAAGTCATTCACGCAGTCAGTGAAGCCCAGTGCCTTGGCCATAACCGCCAATGCTGAAAGCCATAGATCGTGCAGGTAAACTATGAACTGTAAAATCTGGTCGACCGGGATCGGCCACACTTCGGGCAACTGCCTTTGCCCACAAAAATTCCTAAACTGTAGGAGTGCATGTAGATACGCCTTACACGTGTGAGGTGCCAAAGACATGCCGATCGCCCGGTTCACCTCTCCTCGCCGAATGTCCAGATCTCGGCCGGGAGTGGAGTTGGAAGTTCCTCTGCTTCTGGAGCCAAGGCACGGAACCGGGGGATCTGCAGGCAGGATAAAGTGTTAGCAATATCATTATCAATGCCTGGCACATGTCTGGCCCTGAAAAGCACATTAAGGCGCAAGGACCTCAAGACAAATTGGCAAACTAAGACCATAACTCTGGGGGATTTGGATATCTGAGCGTTGACAATGTGCACCTCTGCAGCATTATCACACCAAAAGTGAACTACTGAATTAGCCCACCTATCCCCCCCAGAGCATTAGGGCCCCCAAGATGGGGAAAAAACTCCAGGAAAGTAAGATCGCGTAAACGATCCGTGCCTTGCCATGTCTGAGGCAATTGACCATAGGACACCTTCCTTCAAAGTAAATCCCATAACCCAGGGAGCCGGAGGCATCCGAGTGTACTTGGAAATGCGGGCTGAGCATAAGCTCCGATCTCCAGAAGGAGATGCCATTAAAATCCTGTAGGAATGTGAGCCAAACCATAAGGTCTGCCCGTAAACCTCTGCTCAGCCATACCCTGTGGTGACGTTTTAAAAGGCCCGCCATGGCATCACACAGATGCCTGGCAAAGGCTCTGCCCGATGTTACTACCCTACAGGCAAAGTTGAGGTGGCCGTGAAGCACCTGCAACTCTCGGAGAGACACCTTACGCCTGGCAAGCATTGCCAGAATCGCATCAGAGATCCGAGTCACCTTTTCCATGGGCAACCTGGATGTCTGGGCAACGGTGTTAATATCAATACCTAAAAAGTTGAGAGTGATGGCTGGTCCCTCAGTCTTTTCAGGTGCTAAGGGAACACCTAGTTCCCGCATAAGCACCTGAAAAGTGGCGAGGAGACGAGCACACGTGTCCATGCCGTGTTCCCCTCTGAACAAAAAATCGTCGAGGTAGTGGGCTACAGACCGGGACTCTGATCTACAAACAAAAGCCCAGTGAAGGAAGGTGCTAAATCATTCGAAAGCCGAACATGAGATAGAACAGCCAAAAGGCATGGCCTTATCTACATAAAAATTGCCCCGAAAACGAAAACCTAAAAGCTCAAAGTCGTCTGGGTTCATTGGCAACAATCGGAATGCCGATTTGATATCACACTTTGCCAGTAGCGCCCCTGGGCCACACGAGCGTACCATCTGTAAGGCCTGGTCAAAGGACATATACCTGACCAAGCAAAGGTCATCAGGTATCGCCTCGTTGACCGAAGAGCCCGCAGGGTAAGAAAAGTGGCGAATTAGTAGAAATTCACCCGGGGACTTCTTAGGGACTAAACCCAAAGGTGACACTTTCAAGTTCTGGAATGGTGGGTCAGCAAATGGCCCAGCCTCCCTCAGTGCGGTGACCTCCTTGGCTATAGATTGGGTGTCAATATCCACATTACCCCTGAGAGAAAGTAAGTTTGGGGCATTCTGAGGCCCGAGTACACCCTGAAATGGTATGCAGAAGCCAAACTGAAGACCCTCAAGTAGGTACCTCGCATCATCCCGTCTAGGATAAGCGGCAAGCCAACGTTCCAGCACCTGGACATTAATTGGGGAGGGGGCCTTTTTGATGGGTAGCACCGTCAGAGGGAGCTCTGACCGCCCCCTGCCCACCCCTTCCTCTGCCATGTGACCCACCAGCCCGCGGGCACGCGGAGGCGGTGTGAGGGCCAGAACAAGAGGGGCACTCGTGCCGGAACCGACACTGACGTTTGTTGCACACTCCGCTGGCGGAGAAGCTCCAACACAGCAGGCGCGCTGGAACCCCCTGCCCCACCGGCTGGCAGGGAGTCTGTGTAGTAGCAGCCCGCTGAATGGCATGGCCACAGTGGTACCGGTCACCCAGTGCTGGCAGCGTGGGGGTCATGTACAGCAGCCACAACTGCTGGCAGGGTTCATCCCACCTCATCTCAGGATGGAGGGCCACTCTCATCCTAAACTCTTCATCATAAGCCAACCATGATGGGCCAGGGAAATCCACTACAGCCCGATAAATATTATCCAGATATTGGACCATCGGGATGGCCAAATCTGGACGTGCCCTCAGGTATACCGCCATATAAATCAGATAGGCCGGCAACCAATTGGCCCATGTGCGAGGTGGCTTACTACGACGGGACAACTCCTTATCCCTATCGTCCTGCCCCTCCCTCTCCTCCTTGGTGAGTTCACGGTTCAAGAGGGAGAAAATGTCCACATATTCCCCCCGCCAAATCTTCTCCCTCGTGGTCTGGGAGAGATGGTCACCCAGTGGTAAGGAATAACTGGCCGTCGGCAGGGCCGCCATCAGCACGGATAGAATTGGTGGTGCGTGCAGGGTGCCTGGAATAACCCCTGACACATTGGGCATGCCCACAGGGGCAGTCACCCCTGACATAACCGGGGGGTAATTGGACAACCAAGAATTCACAGGACAGTGTGGATACAACTGCCCTCCTACAGTAATCTGTCGTGGCCATGGCCACTGAAACCCCCCCCCCCCAGTAGTGCCAGGTAGTGTCACTGGTGTACTTAATTGACCAGAATACTCACTCGGTGCACCCCCGTGGGCCACCCCCACTGGGGGTTCCGGCCCACGGCGGGTGTTGGAGCTCACGATCGAGATCGAGCTCTGCGCGCCGCTGCACCCCTGCCACGCAGGACTGGTCCCCGGCGGAAAGCCCCGAAGTGATGTTCTGGTGGGGAGCTGCGAGGCACCAGCTTGGGCTGGCCTGATGGCCTCAAGCAGCTCGACCATGCTAATGGCCCATTGGACAGTCGTGGCCGACGTGTGGGCCGGAACCGGAGGGTTTGCAAGCCCACCATCCGAAGGTGGTGGGGCAATGCTCATTGATGCCTCCAGCACAGCAATGCATGCAAGGAGGGCATCAACGGTCTCGGACCCACCTGGATAAGGTGGGCCAGATGGGCCGGATTGCCCACTGGGCAATTGTTGTGGGATAAACCCAGCTGGGGATCCCTGGCCCGAATAAAGCCATGAGGGGCCGGAAGAATGGTGGAGCGGAGACTTGCACCAGGCCCAAGTGGGCCACCTTGCATAGCAGGGGTTGTAACCTGAGAAGGGCCGGCGGAAGCCTGACCCACATTGGTGGCAGTGGGAACGCTAACCCCACCACCTACTTGAGGGAGTGCCGCCCGAGCCCTCTGGCCCAGAGGCGGCCCCCGAGATGTTGGGGGGGGTGGGCAGAGCCCTCCCCCTCGGCCGCGGCTTAGAAGCAGGTACCTTACGCTTGGGAGCCATGTCTCCCAAGCAATTGAAAGCAAGAAAAAGGTGAAAAATCCCTTTAGCAACCAAGATCGGGGCAAAAAGCCAGGGAGAAAGTGGTGGAGTGAACTTCTCCACTCCGTCGCTTCCAAAATGGCAGCGCTGCTGCCTCGTGGCCACCCCTTTTAAAGAGGGTGGCCACGCCCCCTAACTCACCCGGATGTCTGAGTCCGGGTCGGGGCCCCCGCAAAGAGCGTGGTGGCCATTTTGGCGCTGCGCTTGCAATGTCACTGTTTCTTTTTTCTGTCATTTGCTAAAAATATTTCTATTTTTATTGCTTTTGGTGTCTCTTGCTAAACTAAGCTCATTCTCAATTTTAACCTTCCTAACACTATCTCTGAAGTTTTCCCCTACCTGCCATTATCTTCCTTTGTGGCCTGGCATTTCTTCAACTTCTTATATGTGACTTTCAAAAAAATCAGCTCCCTCTAGATTTTTGGTTGTTTGTTTGTTTTTCATACTTCTATTGCCGCCCAACTTGACAATGACTCTGGGGGGCTTGCAGCAATAAACAACATTAAAACTAACTAAAAACACATAAAACCCCATAAAAATTCCAGTTAATTTTTTGAAGCTTCGTTGGTCTTTCTTTTTGTCTTATACCTTTTTGGTTGGATTTGCCTGTAGTTGTGACTTTAAAATTTTCTTTTTAAGAAACTCCCACCCATCTTGAACTCCTTTTCTTGTTAGGATTTCCTGCCATGGGGTGCTTACTTATTGTTCCGAGCTTATTAAAATTGGTTTTCCTAAAATCCACTGTACAAATGCAACTATATTCCACTATTGCTTTCTTTGAAATCAAGTGGACTGCAGTTACATTTTCCCAGATTTCCCTTTTCTGCTATTTTATCCATCAGGTTATTATTGGTTTATTTGTCTGAAATGTTGTCTCTCCTCACATTTCCTGATCTGAATAGAGGAACGAGTGCCTCCAGTTTGCATTGCCAAGAAGTAATGCATTTGTTACAGTATAAATTGCAGTCACTGAGATTCTCTCAGGCTGAAAGGGGACAATATAGCCTCACACACTATAGCGGAAAAGAGAGCTGTACATCTTTAATGTAATGTATAGCTGACATCTAAGTTTCAATCCACACGTTAGTCTGAGGGTTGCAGATCAGGTTACTGTGTGTTAGAATTCACAAAGACAGAATTCCTTAAGTTGCTATAACCCTTACTTTACTTTTGTGTTCTCTTCCCTCACTAGCTAAAGAACTTTTACAGATGTCTCAAATGTCCAGTGACCCACTTGAAATAGATTGTTGAATAGAATATTTTTATATTTCTGTATTGTGAACTGTTCTTTTATTGCTGTAAGCTGTCCACAATGGTGCTTGCATCAATTAGGGTGCGGTAAGATGATGATGATGATGATGATGATGATGATGATGATGTATATGTATAGCATCCTGACAACAATGAGTCTCTGGATAAGGCTGCTGTGTCTGAGGCTTTGACCATGGAAAGGAAATTTGGACTCCATTCTTCATATCTAAGGCTTTGGACCTTAAATTGCAGGGAATTAGATATTGCCAAATAGCTTTCGAAAGTGTTATTTAGAGTTACTCAGTGCCACCTTTGTCATGTCATTGACATGCATGCTTTTGATTTGTGCTTTTGGAATTCAGACATTGGCCTTTGCAGGCGCACCCCCCAAAGAAAGACTCAGATAAAGGCATTGGGCCACTTTTATTGAATAATGCCCTAGTCCGAATTATAACTTTCAATTGGTACTCATCCAATTATAATTCTTTAAGGCAAGCAGGCCGCAGTAACACTGGTAAGGTTCCTCCCAAAATTGCCAACGGCAATTGGCTACAATGTATCCATTTTGTATCAATTTGTTTGTTGACACAAACAAATTGTTGACCGGAGTCAATAAACTATCTACTGACCCCACCCTCTGACGTGTATCCGTCAAATTACGGGGTGATGCATGCTGAAAAGCTCCTGCCATCACCCCTTGCCTGGTTCGTCGTTGACCGGTCAACGTTATTACACCTGTACCTGTCTAAGTGTTGGCCAGTCAATTGCGAACCTGCCGGATACCTATGGGTCATAAATCTTTACCTTACCAGTGCTACCCGCCACACGGGGAGGCTTCAATGAAGACTCACCGCCCCCCCCCCCCCAGACCGTCAGCTCGGTCAACAGGCCTGCTTGCAAATCTTCCAAAAAGAGGTTCATACCTCTATCCGACAGGTGGACCCCATCCCCTGCATACAGATCGTAATTTTGTAAACTAATGGTGGGGTGTCGCACGACCATCCCCAAACCCTTGTCTGCCACGAACCGGGCAACTGCCCTGTTCACTGAGCGACGAGTGCGGTCAAGGGCACGGAGGTCAATACCTCCCCTGTAAGTGTGACGTGGTATGATGTCCGACCATAGCAGCCTGGTGAACGGCCACACATAGTGCAAATAAGCTAGGTCTCTGCAAATCGTGAATTTTAAAGAAAGGCCAGTGACCTGGCCTAGGTCATTGTCCCCAAGGTGCAGTACAAGGACATCAGGCAGTTCAGCATCCCTGATGGAGAAAAGGAATGGCAACAGTTCCCGCCATCTCATTCCACGCTTACCGTACCAACGTATGCATGTGGCCGCACGCAGTCCAAGCTGGGGTCCCCACTCTGTCGCCGCAGCATACTGAGCTGCCCAGTGCACGTAACTGTGGCCCATCAGCCATACTGCCACCGGTGTGTGGGGACACACAGGGTCTGTAAGAGAAAAAAGAGAACAGTGACTTAAATGGTACTCAGTTCTGAAGAGGACGAACATATAATGCAAAACGCATAGATCCCCATCTTCCCATACGGCGTATATCAGCCTCAGAGTACCCAAATGCAGCTGCAGTTGAAGCAGCACCTATTCTAAATGAATGGGTGCCGTAACGAGCCCCGGGGAGGCCAACACTGGAAAGTGCCATACCGGTCACCTTCCAAAATTGAAATTTAGTAAGGGGAGACCCATCCTGGTGGCAGAAAAACGGGCCAGGGTGCGTGCCACGCACTGCCAAGAACTCCTGTAGGGCACCAACCGGACAGATGTCTGCAATGGAACATCATAGCAATCTCACTCCACTGCCTACGCCGTGCTGATCAACTTTTGAGGACCGTATCCTCAAATGAGCCCACTCATTAGAGACATAGACATCATCGAGTTCCAGTTCCTACGAGTCGCATCCGCCTTAGCCAGTAGTACCAACTCACTGATGCGGAGCGCTCCAAAGAAGGCCACCGTGGTAGCCGCATGAAAAAGAGCTGCCTCATACCTGTCAAAACATAGGTTAGGCCAGCCTCGTGCAAAGTGTGTGAGCACCCCTGGGGAAATTGGGTGCCGAGTGTCCGGGCGGTGGCCACATTCCCGTGTCCACCCCTCCAAAACATGCCGTATGCGAAAATCGTTCATGCTGTCAGCAAAAACCCCCACCTTGGCAATAAATACCAATGCTGACAGCCTTGATGCTATAGTGCGGGGAGCGAGGCCCTGACTGTGTAAATAAACCATGAATTGTAAAACCTGTTCCACTGGAATGGGCCAAACCTCTGGCAACTGAAGTTGCACACGAAAGCTATTAAATTGAACGAAAGCATGATGATACGCCCTACGCGTGCGGGGCGCCAAGGACATGCCAATCGCCCGGTTCACCTCTCCTTGCCAAATGTCCAAATCTCAGCCGGAAGTGGCGAGGGGAATTCCTCTGCATCCGGAGCCAAGGCACGGAACCGGGGGATCTGCAGGTGGGATAAAGCATCAGCAATATCATTATCAATGACTGGTACATGGCCCTGAAAAGAATGTTGAGGCGTAGGCTACGTAACACGAATTGGCGAACTAAAGCCATCACCCTGGGTGATTTAGATGTCTGAGCATTGACAATGTGCACTACAGCAGCATTGTCACACCAAAAATGGACCACAGAGTTGGCCCACTCCTTGCCCCATAGCATCAAAGCTCCCAGGATTGGAAAAAACTCAAGGAATGTAAGATCACGGAGGCAATCTGTGCCCCGCCATGCTGGAGGTCATTGGCCATAAGCCCACCTCCCCTGGAAGTAAATCCCATATCCCAGGGAGCCGGAGGCATCTGACTGGACTTGAAACCTAGGTGAAACTAAAAGGTCGGACCTCCAAAAGGACACCCTGTTAAAGTCCCGCAGGAATGAGAGCCAAACCAAAAGGTCAGCCCGCATGCCCCTGGTTAGTCGGACCCTATAATGGCGCCTTGTCAGGCCAGACATGGCATCGCACAGGCGCCGAGCAAATGCCCTGCCAGGCGTAATCACCCTGCAGGCAAAGTTAAGATGGCCATGCAGTACCTGAAGCTCCCTAAGTGACACCTTACGTTTGGCCAGCAAGGCCAAAATCATCGCAGAGATCCGGGTGACCTTGTCAATGGATAACCGGGATGCCTGTGCGACCGTGTCAATTTCAATACCCAGAAATGTGAGGGTAGTGGATGGGCCCTCGGTCTTTTCGGGCGCTAAAGGGACACCCAGTTCCTGCATTAGCATCTGAAATGTGGTGAGGAGACGCGTGCACATGTCCAAGCCCCGTTCACCCCCGAACAAAAAGTCATTAAGTTAATGGGCTACAGACCGAGACCCGGACCTGCGAACAAAGGCCCACTGAAGGAAGGTGCTAAAACGTTCAAATGCTGAACAGGATATAGAGCAGCCAAAAGGCATGGCCTTATCTACATAGAACTTCCCTTGGAATCTAAAACCCAATAGCTCAAAGTCCTCAGGGTGCACTGGCAACAATCGGAATGCCGATTTGATGTCGCATTTCGCCAAGAGGGCACCAGGACCACAAGAGTGCACCATTCGCAGGGCTTGGTCAAAGGACGTATACCTGACCGAACAAAGGTCATCAGGGATAGCATCATTGACAGAATAACCCGCCGGGTACGATAAATGGTGGATTAAACGAAATTCCCCCGGGGCCTTCTTGGGTACCAACCCCAGAGGGGAGACCTTCAGGTTGGGAAAGGGTGGCACAGAAAAGGGACCTGCCACCCTCTTGGCCCCAACCTCCTTAGCGATACTCAGGGCAGCCACCTCTTCCCTACCCTTCAGGGACAGTAAATTGGGTGCATCTTGGGGTCCCCGCACTCCTTTGAATGGGATTCGGAAGCCCCACTGGAAACCCTCAAGGAGGTACTTCGCATCCTCTTTCCATGGATAAGTTGAGAGCCATCGCTCCAACATATACACATTAACTGGGGAGGGGGCCTTTTGCCTGGCTAGCTCCCTCAGCAGCAGCTCTGCCCGCTCCCTGTCCACCTCTACCTCTGCCCCGTGACCCGCCTGCCCGTGGACACACGGCGGCGGCGTGGGGGCCAGCGCAAGAGGGACACTCATGTTTGTATCGGCACTGCCGCTTATTGCACACACCGCTGGCCGAGAAGCTCCAACACAGCAAGCGGGCTGGAACCCCCTGCCCCGCCAGCTGGCAGGAAGCCTGCATTGAAGCAGCTCGCTGAACGGCATGGCCACAATGGTACCTATCCCCAGGCGCCGGACGCGTGGGGGTCATGTACAATAGCCACAATTTCTGACAGGGCTCATCCCATCTCATCTCTGGGTGCAAGGACACCCTCATTCTGAATTCTTCATCGTAAGCTAACCACGATGGGCCAGGAAAATCCACCATTGCCCTGTAAATATTGTCCAAATATTGGACCATAGGAATACCCAGGTCTGGCCGGGCCCTGAGATACACCGCCATATAAATAAGATATGCGGGCAACCAGTTGGCCCAGGTGCGTGGTGGCTTACGACGGCGGGACAGCTCTTTGTCTTTGTCATCCTGTCCCTCTCTCTCCTCCTTAGTGGGCTCACAGTTCAATAGGGAGAATATATCCACGTACTCCCCCCGCCAAATCTTTTCCCTCGTGACCTGGGACAAATGATCACCAAGGGGCAACGAATAACCAGCCGTTGGCAAAGCCGTCACCGGCACAGTAGGTACCCGGGGCATACGCAGCAGAACCTGGACAGTCCCTGTGATGCCCGGCACTGGCCCGGGGGCGGAAACCCCCACCCCCTACGTTGCACCAGTATGGAACCAAGGGGCACTGGGATAGGGTGGCAACTGATGCCCACTCGCCTCGACATGACGAGGCCATGGCCACTGAACCCCACCATTGGAAGTGGACTGTGATGTGGGTGCATTAACTTGAACCTGATTCTCACTAGTTGCACCCCCGTGAGCCGCCCCCACTGGGGGTTCCGGCCCATGGCGGGCGTCGGAGCTCACGACCGGAATCGAGCTCTGGGGCTGCACCTGACCACTCTCCTGCTGTAGCTCTGGCCGAACAGGGAGCTGTGAGACACCGACCGGGGTAGGCTGGAGCGTCTCCAGCAGCTCAACCCGGCTGGCCACTTGCTGCAGTGTGGCGGCCATTGAGGTAGCCGGAGGACCCAAAGGGCCCCCCCTAGCAAATGAAGGGCCACCAGGCACGGGGTTGTGTGCCATCCCTAAGGATGCCTCAAGCACAGCTAAACGCGTTAGCAATGCATCAACTGCCACAGATCCCCCAGTATAAAGTGGGCCAGGAAGGCCGGACGGCCCACCAGGCAATGGACCAGGAACCCCGGTATGAGAGCCTGGGCCCGAATAGGGCCATGCCCAAAACTCCGGCCCATGAGGGGCCGGAGGTGGAACGTGCTGTGCACCAGCACCAGGCCCACCCCCACTGCCCGGGCCCATGGCCGGTAGCTGCGGGCCGAGGGCCGAAGCCCCAGAAGGGCCAGACGAAGGCTGACCGGCCGAGGGCCAAGCAGCCTGCATCGCCCCACCGGTATCGGTGGGTGTAGAGCCCTGGTGTGTGGGCGCAGCCCTGGTCCTCCGACCCGAGGGCTGGCCCCCACGTTGCGCAGGGCCAAAAGTCCTCCCCATGGGCCACGGCTTCGTCGCCGAGGCCCTCCGTTTGGGAGGCATATCGGAAGGAGCAGGATCCCTTTCCAGGGATCGAAGAGTGCAAAAAGGCACAGAGGAGCCAGCAAGCCAAAGGCTCCGTGCAAAACCTTCCTTCCCAGCCGGGAAGGACCAGAGGAAAGAGCAAACAGTGCCGGAGAAAACTTCTCCTCTCCGTCGCTCTTTTAAAATGGCAGCTCGGCTGCCTCGTGGCCACCCCTTTTATAGAGGGGTGGCCACGCCCCCTAACTCACCTGGATGTCTGAGTCCGGGTGGGGGGCCCCCGCAAAGAGCGCGGTGGCCATTTTGGCGCCGCACTTTCATTACATTGATTATAGAATTTCATTGCTGTCTTTCATGCACATCATACTTTGCAATTGTTGCTGAAGGATTCATCCTCTGTTTTTAGTCAAACCAAAATGTTTAGTCATTCTTTTGGGTACTGCTTGCAATACATTGCAATTAGAGCATAAGGCTCTATAGTTGGAGTTAAGGAGTAACATTTCTGCAGACTCAGCATTGAATGAAATGCTGGGACATAAATGGATCATTGGGGTGTGTGTGTGTGTGTGTGTGTGTGTGTGTGTGAGAGAGAGAGAGAGAGAGAGAGAGAGAGAGATCAACAATATGTGATGGCCATCTTAGCTTAAGTTGATGAGCAGGATTTCATGTAATGACCTTTGTACCAGGACTGAAACTAAGCACACACACATTTTTTTTAAAAATCTCTGTCACACACAACTCTCTGAGTGTTTACTATCCAAGAGACGTTTACATTACAGTGAGCCACCTGAGTCTTCACCCAACATAAATAGAATTTATCAATGCTGATTAAACCATTAAATACTGACAAGTGAGACTCTCCAGAGGGATATGCTTGCAAAATGGGACCAAAAAAGAAACTTGATAAGAAAAATCAATGCCCCTCCATAATACACATTAGTATGTGTGGGCACATCTTGTCAGATTCCATATAATCCTTTGATATAATTCAAATATTCCTGTGGGTTGCCCAACAAACTTTGAAAGGATCAAAGACTTTAATTTTTGTTAGCCATTTAGGTTATTTGTCCAAGGTTACGTTATTGTTAGGTCCAAGAAAGACCTTAATGTCCCTGACAACCACAGTGGTGTGATTCCTGACCTCAAGCCAGATGTCCTGGAGTGTGAAGTCAAGTGGAACCTAGAAAGTATTACTAACAACAAAGCTAGTGGAGATGGTGGTATTCCAATTGAGCTATTTAAAGCCTTAAAAGATGATACCATTAAAGTGCTGCACTCAATATGTCAGCAAGTTTGGAAAACACAGCAGTGGCCACAGGATTAGAGAAGGTCAGTTTATGTTTAAATTCCAAAGAAGGGCAATACTAAAAAAAATGTCCAAGCTATCATACAGTTGCACTCATCTCATATGCAAGCAAGGCCATACTCAAGTTCCTGAAAGCTAGGCTTCAGCCATACTTGGATCAAGAACTACCAGAAGTAAAGCTGGGTTCCAAAGAGGCAGGGAAACTAGAGACCAAATTGCCAATATTTGCTAGAACATGGAGAAAGCAAGGGAGTACCAGGAAAACTTCTGTTTCATTGACTTTGCCAAAGCCTTTGATTGTGTGGGTCACAACAAACTGTGGCAAGTTCTTAAAGAGATGGGAGTACCAGACTACATCATCTGTCTTCTGAGAAACCTGTATGTGGCTGAAGATCAAATACTTTGGCTACTAAATTAGAAGAGAGAACTCACTGGAAAAGGCCCTGATGCTTGGAAAGATTGAAGGCAAAAAGAGAACGGGCAGCAGAAAATGAGATGGTTAGATTGCAATGTTGACATGATTGGCATGGATCTGGGCCAAACTCCAGAGGATGATGGATGACAGAGGAGCCAGGTGTGCTGTGGTTGCTGTGGTTCATGAGTCCGCAAACCATCAGATTCAACTGTGCGAATGAACAACAACTATTTTTCTGTTGTTCTTTGCTATTCACAATAGTCTTCTTGTGAAATATCAAGCATTTAGGACTTTCCTGATAATTTTGGAGAGTAAACTAAATGATCTTTAGATACGATACAATAAATCTTTATTGTCATTGTCCTGTACAGAACAAGATTGAAAATATCTACTTATCAATTTAACAAGACCTAACAAATTACAACTATACAGAAAATATATCCACATACTCTCACCCCACAAATACACATTTCACCCCTGAAAAATACTAAAAAAAAGAGCTCCCTCATAAACTGCATTTCGCTTCATTCAAAGCCAAGAATGCTTTGGGGTAGAAACTATTTCTCAAATGACTGGTCCTGGTCTTTATGACCCTATACCTTCTTCTAGAAGGCAGAAGCTGAAAGAGATCATTTCCAGGATGCGTGCGATCCTGTGCAATCTCTACAACTTTCTTATAACACCTGGAGGCATAGGTTTGATCTAAAGTAGGAAGAATACACCCAATTATTCCCTCCGCAGTCTTTATGATCCTGGACAGCATTGTTCTTTCCCTAACTGTACAACTCCCAAACCACACACAAAGGACCTGTTGCTGGCATTCTACCACTGTAAGGTAGAGTGTGTGTATCATATCTTTAGATACATGTGTGACTGAAAATTATGGCACTCATACTCTTCTTAGCAGACCCCAGGCACCATGAATTTGGCATTGAAACTAACAGGAAGCCAATGATACTGAAGATATATACAGTATTCATATCTGCTGGCACCTGTGATCAGTCTGGCTGCTACATTTTGAATTTGGTGAAGTTTTCATAGGACCTCAAGGGCATCCCTACCCAGGCATTGTTACATTACTCTGTTTTGGGGGTTTCCAATGCAATAACACCTGTTTTAGGTATTTCTTCTCTATGTATGGGTGCAGCTGGTATGGATGCAGCTATTTGAGTCTCCATAGAGAGAGCTGGGCCCAGGAGTACACCCATGCTGTGAACCTGATCCATCAGGAGAAATGTTATCCATTGAGGCCAGGAAAGTGTCCCTCTAACTGTCCTGATGGTTCTTCTTACAAAACTCCCTAGGACATTTTGGAAACCAATAGGATTCATCAGTCTTTGGGAGCAGACTAGAAAAACAGATTGCTGTTATGATATATCCATGCAGCCATATGCAAGTAAATCCTATGACAATCAAAGGCAGCCCAGGAAAGAGTTTTCCTACACATGGAAAACTGAGAACAACACAACCGACCTTTTCAAGCAAAACTGGAGAAGTTCCTTGTGCGTTTTGCCTCTAAAGGAATTCTAATGATATTTGCTTCCAGAGTGTGGGGAAAACCACTTCATTTATCAAGAAGGCTGAGTTGCTGTATTGTTGTCTACATGGGTCTGGGTGCACAATGAAATGGGAAATGCTTGTGTTTCAGAATAGAAATGGTTAGGAAAACAGGTAGGTGAGAAGTATTCAAAGTTTTAGATCAAAGTTTCAGAGGGCAGGTTTAATTGGCTGAAGTATAGGTCCTGATGAGATTGCTTTTCTATATAACATCTGGCATGGCTCAAATGCTTGAGACATGGGTGATTATAACTAATCTTATCTGCTGTATCTTTAAGCACCTCTGGGAAGGTACATTTCCCTCATGCCTACTCTATTTGCCAAAAATAATATGCTCTAAACAGATGAGCTTTTGAATATGCTCGTCATTTTTTGTGAATAAGTTGGATGTTTCCTTGGTGAATTTATCAAAGAAAAGTGGAAAAAAAGAAATGAACAGCATGTTAAAATTGTATGGTGTTGTGTGGCAATTTTAACTGGAGGAAATAAATGTAAAATCAAATTTAACAGAGAAAAGTGAAGATCCATCAGAAAATACAAGGGAAAATGCAATGGCTCAAGTGGCTAAGACGCTGACTGGGAGGCGGAAGGTCAGCAGTTTGATTCCCGAGTACTGCAGGATGGAATGAGCTCCCGTCTTTGTCCCAGTTCCTGCCAACCTAGCAGTTTGAAAGCAAGAAATTGCAAGTAGATAAATAGGGTCTACTTCGGTGGGAAGGTAACAGCATTCTGTGCACTCCAGTGTCTAGTCATGCCTGCCACATGACCACGGAAATGTCTGCAGAAGCAGACAACGATGGCTCTTCAGCTTTGAAACAGAGATGAGCACTGCACCCTAGAGTTGGATACGACTGGCTTTCAAGCAAGGGAAACCTTTACCTTTACCTATTTACTGAAAACTGGAGGACTCCACCATATATCTTGTTTTCATTCAAGTGTGTGTTATGTACAAGTGCTGGTGAGAAATCTTTATTGCTGAGTGTAAAAGGATTTTGAGGTCAACAGAACAGAAAAATGAGGTGATCAAACTATTCTCAAACTATACAATTTCAAATGGCAGATGGAGAGATCACTAACTGTTGTACTAACTGAATTCTTTTCTGCAAAAACAAATGAATGAATAAGTAATCCTGCAACACAGGGGAATAAATTTTAGGGAGAAGAGTACTTCCTGAATTGTAGATGCTAGGAACAGCATGTGTTCTATCACTGAATAGAATAGTGTCTTCCCCAAATTGACTTTTCAAAGATAAAGTCTGAGTCATTGTACTTCATTGAGCAGACGTCAGATGTTGCTGGACAATAGCTCCCAGAATTCTTGGCCAGCACAGCCAATGGTGAATTACTCCAAGATTTTTAGTCTAAGAACATCTGGAGTCCCAAGGTTGGGAACCACTATTATAGGTGTGCAAGGTGAAATAGAACCAGTAGACATAGGGCCACAGAATTCAAATGAATTCACAACTGCTAGCCAAGCTAATCTACTTAGACATGAGAGATGGCAAGGAGACCAAAACTAGGACCATTGAGGGGTCAAGGAACCAGTTCAAATTTAGCTGTGCCACAACTCCTGGTGTATCCCATAATATTAAGCCCTATTGAGGTTCAAAATGGCACCTAATCCTGCCCATTTTCCCCACAAGGCCAAATGGAGTGCCAATGTTTTCTGGCCAGTTGCCTGGTCACCCTTTTGCCACCCCTCCATATTTGTCTCCTCTTTGCTCCTCTTTTCACTGTTGTTTTCTTTAATGTTTGTCCTTGGTGCTTCTGTTGTCACATTCAGATGAGTGATTTCCTTTCTCTTAACCTTTACTTAAAATGGTGTATCCAAAGATGTGCCATCATTTTCCTATCATATGACATGGTTTCCACCTGTCTTATGCACTCCCAATGAGAGCATGTATACTGGACTAAAACAAAGGGGAAAGTGCTAGAATGTGGATGTGTTTTATGTGCAAGGCCATGCTTGTTTGTTACTAACTTACAGCAAACACATCGTCTCCCGTTTATCACACATGTGTATTTCTTTAAGCCATGACTTTAGTATTATAAGCACCATGTTTTAGCTTATAAAGGGCTTGTCTACATTGGACCTCTGAGTGTAGCCTGAGGCCAGGAGGAGAAGCAAACTGTTCTTTAGTGTGATTCCCATGTCTTAACAGCAGTTTGCTTCTCCAATGGAGCTGCTGCTTTGTAGCTGATAGGGTAAGGCTTTTCCTCATCAGGTGCAAAGAGGCTGTTGCTTCACCATCATAATTCATCAGACTCCAATCATTGGTGGGTGAAACAGTGTTTTGAAACTAGGGGGGGGGGGGCACTTTTCCCAATCAGGTGCATAGAGGCAGTTTCCCTTGCCAATGATCAGACTCTAGTTTCCCACCCACCTCCTCCGCTGCCACCTGTTGCTTAGCCCATCAGGAGCAGGCATAGGGGTAAATGCTGTATTAAGGTTGCTCTCTGATTAGCTGCAATTTAGCCTTGCTCTATTTTATCCTTTTACCAGCATGTACCTATGCTATGGATGGGATACAATAAAGTCAGGCAATGTAATTTAACCCCTTTTGGGATATCAAATGGGGTGGGGAGGGGTGGGGTGGGGGAGCAGATTGGCCTGATTGCAGTATAGACGTGATCAGACCAACCCAGCCCATCAAACAGTGGCAGCTTCTGAGTTAAACCACAAATAGCACTAAGCCAGTGATGGCGAACCTTGGCACTCTAGCTGTTCTTGAATTTCAGTTCCCAGAAGCTTTGATCAGCAGGAGTGCTGACTTGGTCTTTTGGTAATTGAAGACCAAGAATACCTGGAGTGTCAAGGTTCACCATCACTGCACTAGACTATCACACAACCCATCTACTCACCCCTCCGTATATGAGGAGATTTTCAACACTATATCTCTGTTCTCTAAACTGAGTTTCAGATTCTGTCCTCTAATCTGAGTTTTAGAAATTTGTTCAGATTTTAACTGATGCAGTTTCTCATTTTTTATTTTCAGAGGGATGTTGAGAAATGAGTGAGGAATGCCAAGTGAAAACTGGCTGAATAATGATGACCTCTAAGAATTCAGAAGACTTCAAAGAACTAACTGCAGTATTGCTGAGAAATAGAAGGGCAGCATCATTCTTTGCAGGCGCACCCCCCAAAGAAAGACTCAGACTTTATATGGATAAAGGCATTGGGCCACTTTTATTGAATAATGCCCTAGTCTGAATTATAACTTTCAATTGGTATTCATCCAATTATAATTCTTAAGGCAAGCAGGCCGCAGTAACACTGGTAAGGTTCCTCCCAAAATTGCCAATGGCAATTGGCTACAATGTATCGATTTGTATCAATTTGTTTGTTGACACAAACAAATTGTTGACCGGAGTCAATAAACTATCTACTGACCCCACCCTCTGACGTGTATCCGTCAAATTACGGGGTGATGCATGCTGAAAAGCTCCTGCCATCACCCCTTGCCTGGTTCGTCGTTGACCGGTCAACGTTATTACACCTGTACCTGTCTAACTGTTGGCCAGTCAATTGCGAACCTGCCGGATACCTATGGGTCATAAATATTTGCCCTGTTCACCGAGTGGCGAGTGCGGTCAAGGGCACGGAGGTCAATACCTCCCCTGTAACCATGATGTGGTATGATGTCCGACCATAGCAGCCTTGTGGACGGCCACACATAATGCAAATAAGCTAGGTCACTGCAAATCGTGAATTTTAAGGAAAGGCCAGTGACCTGGGCGAGGTCATTGCCCCCGAGGTGCAGTACAAGGACATCAGGCGGTTCAGCATCCCTGATGGAAAAAAGGAATGGCAACAGTTCCCGCCATCTCATTCCGCGCTTACCGTACCAACGTATCCGTGCGGATGCACGCAGTCCAAGCTGGGGTCCCCACTCTGTCGCCGCAGCATACTGCGCTGCCCAGTGCATGTAACTGTGGCCCACCAGCCATACTGCCACCGCTGTGCGGGGACACACAAGGTCTGTAAAAGAAAAAGAGAACAGTGACTTAACTGGTACTCATACCTGAAGAGGGCGAACATATAATGCAAAACGCATAGATCCCCATCTTCCCATACGGCGTATATCAGCCTCAGAGTACCCAAATGCAGCCGCAGTTGATGCAGCACCTATCCTAAATGAATGGGTGCCGTAACGAGCCCCGGGGAGGCCAACACTGGATAGTGCCAAAATTGAAATTTAGTAAGGGGAGACTCATCCTGGTGGCAGAAAAACGGGCCAGGGTGCGTGCCACGCACTGTCAAGAACTCCTGTAGGGCGCCAACCGGACAGATGTCTGCAATGGAACATCGTAGCAGTCTAACTCCACTGCCTACGCCGTGCTGATCAACTTTTGAGGACCGTATCCTCAACTGAGCCCACTCATTAGAAACATAGACATCGTCGAGTTCCAGTGCCCTACGAGTCGCATCTGCCTTAGACAGTAGTACCAACTCACTGATGCGGAGTGCTCCAAAGAAGGCCACCATGGTAGCCGCGTGAAAAAGAGCTGCCTCATACTTATCAAAACACAGGTTATGCCAGCCTCGTACCAGGTGGGTAAGCACCCCTGGGGAAATTGGGTGGCGAGTGTCCGGGCGGCGGCCACGTTACCGTGTCCACCCCTCCAAAACATGTCATATGCGAAAATCATTCATGCAGTCAGCAAAACCCCTCACCTTGGCCATAAATGCCAGTGCTGACAGCCTGGATGCTATAGTGCGGGGAGCTAGGCCCTGACTGTGTAAATAAACCATAAATTGTAAAACTTGTTCCACCGGAATGGGCCACACTTCGGGCAACTGAAGTTGCACGCAAAAAGTTCTAAATTGAACGAAAGCATGGTGATACGCCTTACGCGTGCGGGGCGCCAAAGACATGCCGATCGCCCGGTTCACCTCTCCTTGCCAAATGTCCAAATCTCGGCCGGAAGTGGTGAGGGGAATTCCTCTGCGTCCGGAGCCAAGGCGCGGAACCGGGGGATCTGCAGGCGGGATAAAGCATCAGCAATATCATTATTAATACCTGGTACATGTCTGGCCTTAAAAAGCACATTAAGGCGTAGGCTACGTAACACAAACTGGCGGACCAATGCCATCACCCTGGGTGATTTAGACGTCTGAGCATTAACAATGTGCACTACCGCAGCATTGTCGCACCAGAAATGAACCACTGAGTCAGCCCACTCCTCGCCCCATAGCATCAAAGCTCCCAGGATTGGAAAGAACTCAAGGAATGTAAGATCGTGGAGGCGATCCATGCCCCTTCATGCTGGAAGCCATTGGCCATAAGCCCACCTCCCCTCAAAGTAAATCCCATATCCCAGAGAGCCGGAGGCATCCGACTGTACTTGGAACCTAGGGGAAACTAAAAGGTCGGATCTCCAAAAGGAGACCCCATTGAATTCCCGCAGGAATTTGAGCCAAACCCAAAGGTCAGCCCTCATGTCCCTGGTCAGTCGGACCCTATGATGGCGCCTTGACAGGCCAGACATGGCGTCACATAGGCGCCGAGCAAATGCTCTGCCAGGCGTGACCACCCTGCAGGCAAAGTTAAGATGGCCATGTAGTACCTGAAGCTCACGAAGTGACACTTTACGTTTGGCCAGCAAGGCCAAAATCATCACGGAGATCTGGGTGACCTTGTCAATGGGTAACCGGGATGCCTGTGTGACCATGTCAATTTCAATACCCAGAAATGTGAGCGTAGTGTATGGGCCCTCGGTCTTTTCGGGCGCTAAAGGGACATCCAGTTCCCGCATTAGCGTCTGAAATGTAGTGAGGAGACGCGTGCACGTGTCCAAGCCCCGTTCACCCCCGAACAAAAAGTCATCGAGGTAATGGGCTACAGACCGAGACCCGGACCTGCGAACAAAGGCCCACTGAAGGAAAGTACTAAAACGTTCGAATGCTGAACATGAAATAGAGCAGCCAAAAGGCATGGCCTTATCTACATAAAACTTCCCTTGGAATCTAAAACCCAATAGTTCAAAGTCCCCCGGGTGCACTGGCAACAATCGGAATGCCGATTTAATGTCACATTTTGCCAGGAGGGCACCAGGACCACAAGAGCGCACCATCCGTAGGGCTTGGTCAAAAGACGTATACCTGACCGAACAAAGGTCGTCAGGAATAGCATCATTGACAGAGTATCCCGCCGGGTACGATAGATGGTGGATTAAGCGAAATTCCCCCGGGGCCTTTTTGGGTACCAACCCCAGAGGGGAGACCTTCAGGTTGGGGAAGGGTGGTACAGAGAAGGGGCCCGCTACCCTCTTGGCCTCTACCTCTCTACCTCCTCCCTACCCTTCAGGGAAAGTAAATTGGGGGCATCTTGGGGTCCCCGCACTCCTTTGAATGGGATACAGAAGCCCCACTGGAAACCCTCCAGGAGGTACCTCGCGTCCTCCCTCCTTGGATAAGTTGCGAGCCATCGCTCCAACATATACACATTAACTGGGGAGGGGGCCTTTTGTCTGGCTAGCTCCATCAGCAGAAGCTCTGCCTGCTCCATGTCCACCTCTACCTCTGCCCCGTGACCCACCGGCACGCGGGCACGCGGCGGCGGCGTGGGGGCCAGTGCAAGAGGGACACTCGTGTTTGTATCGGCACTGCCGCTTATTACTGCAGTGGCTCAAGTCGCTAAGATGCTGACTGGGAAGCGGAAGGTCAGCAGTTCGATTCCCGAGTACTGCAGGACGGAAATGAGCTCCCGTCTTCATCCCAGCTCCTGCCAACCTAGCAGTTCGAACGCAAGAAATTGCAAGTAGATAAATAGGGACCACTTCGGTGGGAAGGTAACAGCGTTCCGTGCGCTCCGGTGTCTAGTCATGCCTGCCACATGACCATGGAAATGTCTGCAGAAGCAGACAGCGCTGGCTCTTCGGCTTAGAAACAGAGATGGGCACTGCACCCTAGAGTCGGATACGACTGGCTTTCGAGCAAGAGAAACCTTTACCTTTACCTTTATTAGCCGAGAAGCTCCAACACAGCAAGCGGGCTGGAACCCCCTGCCCCACCGGCTGGTGGGGAGCCTCTGTTGGAGCAGCTCGCTGCATGGCATGGCCACAATGGTACCTATCCCCAGGCGCCGGACGCGTGGGGGTCATGTACAAGAGCCACAATTTCTGACAGGGCTCATCCCATCTCATCTCCGGGTGCAAGGGCACCCTCATTCTAAATTCCTCATCGTAAGCCAACCACGATGGGCCAGGGAAATCCACCATCGCCCTGTAAATATTGTCCAAATATTGGACCATAGGAATGGCCAGATCAGGCTGGGCCCTAAGGTACACGGCCATATAAATAAGATATGCCGGCAACCAGTTGGCCCAGGTGCGCGGTGGCTTACGACGGCAGGACAGCTCTTTGTCTCTGTCGTCCTGTCCCTCTCTCTCTTCCTTTGTGGGCTCACGGTTCAATAGGGAGAATATATCCATGTACTCCCCCCGCCAAATCTTTTCCCTCGTGACCTGGGACAAATGATCACCAAGGGGCAAAGTATAACCAGCCGTCGGCAAAGCCGTCACCGGCACAGTAGGTACACGGGGCACACGCAGCGGGATTTGGACAGCCCCTGCAATGCCCGGCACTGCCCCGGGGGTGGAAACCCCCAATGAGGTGCCATTATGAAACCAAGGGGCACTGGGATAGGCTGGCAACTGATGCCCACTCGTCTCGACTTGATGAGGCCAGGGCCACTGAACCCCACCACAGGAAGTGGACTGTGATGTGTGTGCATTAATTTGAACCTGATACTCACTCGGTGCACCCCCGTGAGCCGCCCCCACTGGGGGTTCCGGCCCACGGTGGGCGTCGGAGCTCGCGACCGGAATCGAGCTCTGGGGCCACCCTTGACCGCTCCCCGGCTGCAGCTCTGGATGAACAGGGAGCTGCGAGACACCTGCAGGCACAGGCCGGAGCGTCTCAAGCAGCTCAACCCGGCTGGCCACCTGTTGCAGTGTGGCAGCCGTCGAGGTAGCCAGTGGACACGAAGGGCCCCCAGCAGAGAGAGAAGGCCCCCCTCCCATAGGGTTGTGTGCAATCCCCAAGGATGCCTCTAGCACAGCTAAACATGTTAGTAACGCATCCACTGCCACAGATCCCCCAGCATAAGGCGGGCCGGGTGGGCCGGAAGGCCCACTAGGCATTTGACAAGGAACACCAAAGTGAGAGCCCGGGCCAGAATAGGGCCATGCCCAAAATTCCGGCCCATGAGGGGCCGGAGGAGGAACGGGTTGCGCACCCGCACCAGGCCCTCCCCCGCTGTCCTGACCCATGGCCGGCAACTGCGGGCCGAGGGCCGAAGCCCCTGAGGGGCCGGCCGGAGGCTGGCCAGCTGAGGCTGGCTGCCAAGCACCAGCCTGGATCACCAGCCAAGCACCAGCCCTGGTCCTCCGACCTGAAGACTGCCCCCCGTCCTGCGCAGGGCCCGAAAAAGTCCTCCCCTTTGGCCGCGGTTTCATCGCCGGGGCCTTCCGTTTGGGAGGCATATCTTGAATAAAGAGCAGGATCCCTTATTTCCAGGGATCGAGAACCTAGCGCAAAAGGCACAGAGCAGCCAGCAAGCTAAAGGCTCTGTGCGAATCCTTCCTTCCCAGCCGGGAAGGTCCAAGGGCTAAACAGCCGAAGACTCAAACGAACAGCGACGGAGAAAACTTCTCCTCTCCATCGCTATTTCTAAAATGGCAGCTCGGCTGCCTCGTGGCCACCTCTTTTATAGAGGGGTGGCCACGCCCCCTAACTCACCCGGATGTCTGAGTCCGGGTGGGGGGGGGCTGCAAAGAGCGCGGTGGCCATTTTGGCGCCGCGCTTTCATTCTTTTTGTTCCTGTTCCTGCTAATGTCTTAAGTGAGCTCATTTAAAACACACACAGATGCAGAAAAGGAAAGGGGAAGAGAGGATATACATTCCATTGAACAGATCCAGTGGGAACTTGTTGCTTAAGTATTCTGGGACTCTTTGAAAGTACAAGACATCATTACTATTTTGACAATATTCCTTTAAAATTATTAAATTGAGGAAAGTCTAGTTAGCAAGAAAGGCAGGAGGTTCCAAAGTAAATGGACCTTTACACTTGGCAACTTTCATTTGCTCTCATATGCTGCCAAATTTCATTTTGCACTTGCCAGGAAAACCTAACCATTAAGGTTCCCCCCCCCATTACACTCCTCATAGACCTTTACTCTCCCCCTCCCCCACAAAGCATTTGTGGGTCAATGACACCTTCTGTCATCAATCGTTGAAAAGAATTAAGAGAACAGAAGGATAAATAACTCACCATTCTAAATTCTACCCAGAACTCTTCTTTTTCCTTTACTTGTGGAGCCTGTAATCCTTTCCCAGATGAAAAGTTTTGATATGCCAAGAGCTGGCATTCTACAAATTACAGTGTGCTGTGCTGATTTCTTGAGCTCTTGATTATTTTCTGATATGGCAGGTTGTTAATACAGAATCTTTGATTAAACACAATGGTGAGAAGTTTTCTCACAAGGCACCAGAGAATGCTCTGTACATTGATGCAGATTTTTTTTTAAAAAACTGTGGATTACTTCACCAAATAGAATAGAGGGGTCCTGCATATGTATCTATATTACTATTAAAATGTATGTCATTAGAGGTATTCTCCCTTGAGGGAAAAGGAGCTGGGAAATTTTAGCTGTGCTAGGATTCCTATTGTCTGAACCAGAGGTGGCCAACCTTTTTACATTGCTGATGTGACCACATCCCTGGACAGCTGAGCAGGCCTTGACCACACACCCCAGAAGTGGGAGCAGGTGCATTTATAGCTGTCATAAATGTGACCACTTCCATGTTTACAACAGCCACGGGTACGTTTGTGCATGTGTGGGCACATTTTATGACTGATGTAAATGCTCCCGCTTCCACTTCTGGGTATGGTGGAGACGGTGATGGGCCGGATGGAATGGCATCATGGGCCAGGGCCAGCCCATGGGCCGTAGGTTGGGAACCCTTGGTCTAAACTTAGCAAAGCAATTCACTAGCATCATTAGCTGGCAGTCCTGATATAAGGTGTCAATTTAGATATTTTTTCCAGTTTCCTTTTCTTATTTTAATTCATAGTTTTCTTTTTCCTAGAGATAAATGTGTATTTTCTAGGATCAATTACAGAATGCTATGCAGAAAGAAGTGAATAAAGTGATAATGGTTGAAATTCTATTGCATAGTTATGCAAAAGGTATAACTTTTGGAAGTAGATTGCCAAAAATTAGAAAATCTCTTTAGATACTATCTGTTGCATGCCCAGTTGTGCATCAAGATAGATTTGTGAATCTATAGCATGGCAGTGATATGACTCCAGTCCAACGGAGCTTAAATCTAACTATCAGGGATGCCCAAACTATGGCCCGGGGGCAGAATCCAACCCCCAATGGCAATTCATCTGGCCTGCACCACCCTCGTCACTCCCAGAAGTGGAAGTAAAACACTCCCATATGGGCACCCCTAAACCATGTGATCAGCCCACCGCCTGAAACATTTGGGGACCCCTGATGTAGCCATTTGCAACAAAACTGCAAGAATTATGGCAAACAAGAATTATGTTCTAACCTCCCTAGAATGTAAGGAACATGATCTGTATCTGAACTCTAAATTGACAGGTTTTGCCAGTAAGAAAATGCTTATGTTGGCAATTTAGAGATTGTTGGAAGAAAATATCACAACACACACAAAGGGCATTAGTGAAGAAAATGGGACAGCGTAACATCTGTCTCTATTTGGACCATTGCCAAAGGATGTCGAGATGGGTAGCCATCCCTCTCCTTAATGTACATCAGACATAAACACTTCCAAGGAATTTCTAAATGGCCAATTGCCTGATGCACTGGTGAATGAATTGCCCAAAGTATACAAATTCCTCTTAGGAAGCATCCAGCCCATTTTGTGTGTTAATGTCTTGCTAACAACTCTGTTGAATTAAACAAAACAGCTGAAAATGATCAGTCCCTCGTAAATATCACCACATTACTCAACAAGAGTTGATTTTAGAGGGATTATAATGTGCACACACACATATGTATGGATGTGAGTGTTTTGTCTCTAGAAGACATTTTCAAGAGGGTGAATATAACAGTTTAGGTGCTGACAAGAACTGCAAGCAGAAAATCAACTTGAAATATTAGGCCAATAATATGGATAATATACACCCCATTGTGGTTCTGCAATCCTTCTAGCAAAATTATTCCGGGCTTACTTTTCCAGCAGCAATCAAAGTAGACGTTTCATCGGTACCCAGCTGTCTTTATACTTCTCCCTCTCAGAATGGAACAATACTGTAAATTCAAAACTAAACTAATATAATTTAAAAGAGAGAGTGCAAATATGAAACAGTACATCTGGGGTATATTTAAGGAAAGAGGAAAATACCAGTTTTTCTGTCAGTAAAACTATTGCGGAGAAACCATGAGTATCAAGTAATCAACTTGGTATATTATACTTATGTGCCTAGAACTGATTTCCCTCACTGTCTATATCAGTGGTGCACAAACTTTTTGGGCCACGGGCTGGTCATGTGGTTCAGGGGGTTGTACAGGTGTATTTTACTTCTTCTTCCGGGAGCAATGAGGGCATGGTGGGGTAGATGAATTAGCATCGGGGGCCGGATCCAGCCTGCAGGCCGTAGTTTGGGCACCCCTGGTCTATATGATAATTGTACATCCATCAACTGTAACATCTGTCAAAACAACAACAGCTACCCTTAAGTGATTTCTCAGTCACTGCAAAAAAATTTTTTGATGCATCTCTGTAACATATCATCAAATGGTTTCCAAGCATGTTCCATTCAGGAAAAAATGTGAAAGCTTATAAAGTGACAAGTTCAGTAATATCAAACAGGTCCTCTATGACATAGGATGCCTGTCTCAATAATATATTCCAGGGGTTCTCAACCTTTTTAAGCCACAGGCTGGACCACACCCCCTCAGACAGCTGAGTGGGCCAGACTGGTAGCTCCCCACACCGTAAATGCTTCTGTAAAACGTGTCCATGGCTATCGTAAACATGTTTACGACAGCCATGATCACATTTACAGCTGTCATAAATGTGTCCACTTCTGCTTCCGGTGGTGGTGGTGGTAGTGGAGGTGGCGGCAACATGGGCCACATGAAATGGTGCCAGCCCATGGGCCATAGGTTGAGAACCCTGATATGTTCATTTGGAGTATGCTGTTTGTAATAAGAAAAGTTAGAAGATTGGTGAAAGCAACAGCTGTGATCAGCAGCTCCTCTTTGGTGAAAAAAAGTGATTGCTAAGAAGGAACCACAATTACCACTACCATGATAATACCAGTCAGCTGCCTTTGTTGAATCTGTTTGGGGCACCCTCGTCACTGCTCCTTGTTACACAAATTCACCTTGGCCAGAGGTTCCTCTCTCTATTTAGTTTGGTCCTCACTTACTGCCACAGCCATAACTGGAAATTTTGGCACCATGGCAATAAGCAGTGTCTTCCACCCTCTCCATGCTGATGCAGGGGAAAACCCCACACCCCAGGAAAAGGGTAGAGAGAATCCCCTCAAAAGTAAGTTAATGCTTTCAAAAAGGAAGAGACAGAGAAAAAAATCGAATAAGGACTATTATTTTTCTAACATTCATTAGTAAGTGCATTACTAAGTGCAACTCTAGTTCTGGCCGCAGTTATTGCACCTTATTTACACAAGCATTATGACTTTGATTTCAGCTAAAGTGCCTTAGTAATTTTCTAGGCACATAAAGTCCAACCCTAAATTCCATGTAACATGCAGTTTCCTGGGACGTATCTTCTGAGATTCATGCTGAGTGGTAACAATCATCCTCAGTTCCATTTGTGGGTGAGTATTATGAGGAATCAGACAGAAACTCTACCCCATTACAATTCTATGACACAGAGTGTAGACAAATAATGCCCTAAAACAGGGGTGCCCAAACTTTTTGGGCCACGGGCAGTCACATGGTTCAGGGAGCTGGTCACTATGGCCTGGGGGGGCGGATCTGGCCCCTGATGCTAATTCATCCAGCATGCGACACCCTCATCACTCCTGGAAACAGAAGTAAAACATGCACATGTGGGCGCATTTTACTTCTGTTTCCAGGAGCGACAAGGGCTTTGTGGGCTGGATGAATTGGCATCAGGGGACATATCCGGCCCCCAGGCCATAGTTTGGGCACCCCTGCCCTAAAAAGTCATCCTGACCTTCAAATACAGTCATCTTTTTTCTTCTCACCCCAGGACCTACAAATTTTGGCTGGATAGAAAAAGTGTTGCTTTAAAGATAGGGATGCTGTTCCCATGTAGTCTTAATCCTGTTCCCATGTAGTCTTTAATTACTTTGAGTTTATTGGTTTGATTTTGTTTAGTGAAATATTACTAAATTCAGCCATATAGTATAATGGTCTCTGGTTAATCCAGCTGTAGCATAACAGTATATTCTAGCCGTCATCTAGACTGGGATTGAGAGAGAGAGGAGGGCACAGACTTTCATCTCATGATCTTCTCAACAGATATTGTTGACACCATCAACTTGCACTTATTCTTTTCTAGTTAGTGGAATGACAATCAATCAACATTTGAGGCACGTTGTTTGCAAAAAATATCAGATAAGTCAAGACACTGGGAAACTGAGCACATACTTAAGCACTCTAGAAATTTGAGGTTAATTACATAAGGTCATGGTACCAGGCCAGCTGAACTCCTGATGTTCCCCTAAAGGAATAGAGAACAAGAGACAGAGAGGTAAAAGATATGACATCTCTCAGCATAGATCTCTGGGGAGTTTTCTGGTGGATGTGAATGTAGATTGAGATGGAATTTTATAAGATATCTGTAGTTCTTCCACCTGATGGAAAAAAAGAAAACTCTTTATAATGTGTAAAGGAATATGAGGTGTTTCTTGTATTTGTTTTGTGTGTAAAGCTGCAGAAGTAGGTTAAAAGAGGAGTGGAGGATGATCGTAAGACAACTATCATAGTGTTTGATGCAAGAGTATTGACTGGCAGGGATATTTTGGGAGACAGACCTATGAGTCCTGCCTCCCCTCTGCCATGCTTAGAAAGTCTTGGGTGTAAAATGCATTTAGGTAATCAAAGCTCTTAAAATACAGTATATGAATAAGCCTTATTTTCCCACTGACAGAATAATGCAGGGATTCTCAACCTGCTGCCCACGAGCTGAATGTGGCCCATGACACCATTTCATGTAGCCCCCCACTGCTTCCACCACATCCCAAAGTGCCATGTGGTGGAGGAAGGGCAAAATGGCCATCCAGCCCCCAAAGCTGTCTGAGGGAGCGTGACCCAGCTTAAAAAGGTTGAGAACTCCAGGAATAATGGCTGCCCTGCAGACACCTAGGGTGAGCACACAGCTGAAACAAAAGCTACGGTAGTTGAATCAGAAACTTACAGCTAATGTCCTTGCATGTTGCTTAAACTGAATTGTTTATCATACAGTCACTTCCCCTCTTTGTTATGGCATCATTATAATCTGGGGAAATAAAGTCTAGTGACCAAAATTAATGACCACCTGTTAAAGTCTGTGAAACTATCGATACACAAATGTTGATACTAATGACTAAACAAGAGTCTTTAAAAAATCATGTCTAGGTTAAATAGGCTACAAACACCACAAATCTTAATGAGTCTAGCATTCATTTAAAGGTTATCTTTCAAAAGATTAAAATTTCTCTTTATTACAAACTTAGAGGCAATTCTCCTACCCTCTTCTTTCACTCCTATTCCTGTTCAAGTAGGAATTCTTCCCTTTTTTATCACTTCCCTTCCTCTCCAGACAGAGACTGCAGTATGTCCATGTCATTCTCTGTTACATTAGTCTAAAAAAGAAGTGGTAATATTAACCATTCAGATATTCTATTCCAGACTCCAGTTTCCGTTCCACTTTTAACAATGCCGCCAACATGGCAAGACCGGAATGTCTCTTGCACAAGGCTGTCTTCAGAATTTTTTTCCAGGGGAGAGCCAAATTGTAGTGTGGAATAAGTGGAACATGTAGCACATGCCATTACAACAAAATAAGTATTTGTACATTAAAAATAATAATTACAGTGGTACTTCAGATAAAGTCCAATTCAGACAAAGTCGTGGTTTTCATGCACACGTGATACATCGCATAAAATCCAAAACCGCTAAAAAAAGTGACGTTATCCATGGTATTTGGTATAGGAACCTCAGATAAAGTCCATTTTGGACGTTATCTGATGCCTCACCCATTTGATTCGGGTAAAGTCCAAAATCGGATAAAGTCCAAACTTGTGGAATGGAGTTTGGACTTTATCTGAGGTTCTATTGTACCATTAAGATCCCAGGGGAAGAACTCCTTTTGCACTGCTTACACCCATATCCCCACACACTCTTGCTGTTTTTTAACAAAACAAGTTCATGCTTTATGCCAAGCTTGCTCCTCATACTGATAATTCCTAATTCGAAGTACTTGTTCCATTATGAATGCTGTATTAAAAAAACCTGAATAAGTTCATTTCTTGCACCATATGAGTAAGCCCAAGACAGCTTCTCTTCAGTGGTTAAGCTTTCTCCCCATAAATGTAAATGAGGTGGGATAGTTGAAAACCATAAGTAGCTCTGGACTTTGTTGAGATTTTGTATGCAGTATATGAAATCTACTCCCTTTCACTTTACAAGGGATTTTACTCAATCTTTTGCTGGACATCAGGTTTATATATATATAAAGTCTACCACCTGTCTTAAATGGCCGGGCTTTCGTAAACTGAAAGGGGTAGATTTCATTTTCTCAATAATTTTCAAGAAGAAGGTCCATTGGCTTTTGTCACACCATCCGGTGGGTTAGAGTGGAATTTGAGACACACACAGCTCAAAATATTGGACCTTTCCCCTTCATCTGTAAGCATCTCACTTGTCTCACATGGCTAACACATGTACTGCTACCCCAAACAGCAGTCAGAACAAACATCAGCTGGAGTAGCTTGATTTGCAAGACTTTAAGAGCCCCCAGTCATGCCTCCGAGGAGTGCATCTTGATTCTGTACCTCTTGCTTTACATAGACAAAGCCATTGAGTACTACAGCCAGTGATGGTTGCAACCTATTTGGCTGCCTGAGGCAGAACAATAAATGGTACCCCCTACCCTACCCCCTTCAAAAATGTGGAGCAAGTAAAACCCCGATGTAAATAAAATAAAAATAAAATATTTATTTTAAGAATGTTCCATTCTCACATATATTTTTGTTTCTCATAGGCAGAAATTCTGAGCAAAACACTTTTTTTGCTTTTCATGCATACAACTTGACTTTCATAACTGGTCAAACTTTTCTTTTTCCTTCCTTTCCTTGTAATTAATTACTCTTCTTACCAAATCTTTTTTATACCCCATGCCCTTTTTTCTCCTTCCTCTTTCTTCCGTGTCTACTTGTGAAACTGGCAAAATGAAGCTACCTTTTGGTGAGTTCATTCTGAAGTTCCTTTTGCCCAGCCTAATGTAAGAAAGTTTAGCCTGAACAATTTTTGAGTAAGCTCTTTCTGTGTACCCAAGGAATGTACTTAATTGCTACAAGACAGGATGACTATTTGTAGTAAAGTAACAAAGTGTAAACTTCAGCTGTGTGTTTCTCTCTGTGTTTTGCTCTAACTGCTTTTTTGTTTGTGTCTGTGCAAAGATATCTGAGATTACAACTTTAGTTGTGATAATCACCTAAAAGAGTCTGGAGATCTGGGCTAAGATATCACTACCATTCATGTCAGAGATTCTCAACCTGCGGCCCATGGGCTGGATGCAGCCTGCAGCACCATTTCATGTGCCCCCCCCCCCCCTGCAAAATTACCATCCAGCCCCCAAAGCTGTCCGAGGGAGCGTGACCCGGCTCCCGGCTTTAAAAAGTTGAGAACTCCTGATTTATGTGGATGACACCCAGCTTTCTTTCCCTGTTCCATAAGATGCAGATGAAGCTGTGGGTGGAGCCATTCCAAAATATTTAGTTGCCTGAGGCAAGAGACAGGTGTCACCCACACTCATGCCACATCCAAATACCATCCTGATTGCAAGCTGAATGTAAATTCAACTCTTACAACAGGATATTGCTTTCCACTACACATGATAAAGTCAGAAGACTAGCTTATTGCAGAAAGGGAAAGATTGCAAGCAGCACAGAATACAATTCTGCTCTTCAACTCCAGTGCGGTCAGTCCCTCTGACTGCCTCTCTCCCGCCCACCCAGCTTTGTCCTCTCCGGCTTTCCTATGGGCTCCAAACTTCGGGAAGAGCGTGAGAGCCGAGTGTCCTGGCAGGTGCGAGAAGGGGGGGGGGAAGGTTCCCACCCAGGCTTGACCTCCCCTCCTCCTCCTCCTCCCATCCCACTTCCTGCCCTCCTCTCCTCCCCCTCCATGGAAAGCCAGGGTTTTCCCCCAGACTGTGGAAGCCTGGGCGTCTGGAAGCGGAGGACAAACAGCAGCAGTAGCTGTGCCATGTGAGCTGCCCTTAAGAGTCACACCCAGCCCTCCTCAGCAGCAGTGACTCTGTGAATCACGCTGTCCTTTTGCAAGTTGCGTACCCCGATGTCACACATGCCCACTGAAAGGCCTCTGTGTGCAACCTTTGGCATGCATGCCATAGGTTTGCCTACACTGCCCTTTACCTTATATTCCAGTATATTTGAAAGTTAGGTAAATAATTTTTTTAATACAGTATATGTGAATTTGTGGTCTGTGGAGGAAGGATACATCAAATTACATTAATTGTAAGGCTGTCACCATTAACACAAACAGTGTGGAAGTAAACACACAAATGGAAGTAAATTTTGAGTCAAGTTATTTTCAATTCATTGTATATAGGGTTTCGGTATGTTTGATGAAAGTATCACGTTATAAATGACCTTAAACCATCATACTTATTACTCATATGAAAGAACTTCAGCAATAATGTTGCAAATGCAAGCTTCCGTGTGTTGTTTCTACTTGCACTGAATGTGATGCCACAGTAAAGTTACAATAGTCCCAGGGCAAATAATAGTTTCCTCACTCCCTTTGAATGCCAATCTCTGGATCATACTTTTTCCATTAGTCACTAGTTTGTTGCATAATATGTTCATAGCAATAAAATGAGGGGAAATGTAGCACAGACATGTTAATGTGCCAAAGCATTAACTATCTGCCAAACCAGACCTGAAAGGCATCCAGTTTCTATCAATGTGTTTCTGATCACCAAAATATGTGTTGTCACATAAAGGAAATCTCAGCATGGTTTAAAAGACTCCACCCAGTTCAAGGGAATCCAAGAAATTCAGTACAAAGGTCTATGACAGAGGTTTCCAACCTTATTACACTGTGGGCCTGGCCATGCCCCCTGGACAGCTGAGCAGGCCTGACCACAGACCCCGGAAGTGGAAGCAGGTGTGTTTACAACAGCTGTGGGTGCATTTACGCATGGGCGTGTGTGTTTTATGACTGATGTAAACATGTCCGCTTCCACTTCTGTGTGCGATGGTGGGCCACATGAAATGTTGCAGCAGGTCGGATATGGCTCATGGCCTGTAGGTTGAGAACCTCTGGTCTATGGGAAAGGCCCATTAATGGGAGAAGCCATCTGGCATCCTAGCTTAGTCCACATCACACCGTTTCTGGGATTAGCTAGCCTTCATTCCAGAGAGATAGCGCACGGAGAAGGGCTGTTTTTCTCACTCAGGGGGAGTCAGCAGAGCTCTGCTTAAGGGCTGTCATCTGTGTGTTGGCATGCAAAGAGAAATTCCAGGACAAGAACACTGCCAAGTAGAAATAGGTTTTATTTCCAATTGCACACATGCTTTCTTAATATATTAGTAGTATACTTCACACCCTAGACCATCAGATTTTTATGGAACCCTAGCAGTCCAAGACAACATTTTATTTTTATTTTATTGGCTAGCACTGATAGATGAAACTTCAAAGGCAAGCTCATACCCATCTATAGGCTTGAAAGAGAAGAAAAATATTTCTCACAATTTATTATGTGGGGATTCAAGTAAACAGGCTTACCTTACTGCACTGGATAGACCCATTGTCCTCTCCCTCTAGTGAAATCCAAACTAGCTTATAGGTCAGTGATCTGCAGGAATTATTTCTACTTTACAACGCTGCAAGAAAGGCTTTCTGGATTTAGACAACAATTTATCATTCCAATGGATATGAGGTTCATTTGCAGAACCCTGTTCAGTGACTATTAAAGTGTATGTTCTCCCCATGTGATGATAAAACTGAGCTAGTCCCCTTCCCTCCATCATCACTTTCCTTCTGCAAAGGCACTGTCTGAAATGTGAATGCCTCTTCTGTCCATATTGGCTCACCAGGCAAGGCACAACTCATAAGTAAGTAAATCAATAATTTGGGATTCCAGCTTGTGCAAGAGAATGCCCAGGACTGGTACTTGTGCCCA
The DNA here is from genome assembly GCA_035047345.1 of Bradypodion ventrale. Taxonomy (NCBI): domain Eukaryota; kingdom Metazoa; phylum Chordata; class Lepidosauria; order Squamata; family Chamaeleonidae; genus Bradypodion; species Bradypodion ventrale. The sequence continues at coordinate 87,087,404 of JAWDJE010000004.1, forward strand.
ACGAACATGATAACAGAAGATGGAGTAGTGGCTAGCACAAATGCTTTAAGAATAATTACCAATTACCAAGGCCTTGTTTAATGATCTGTAGCATATATGGTATAGGGTGAAACACTGGACTAGTATACCAACTAATGCTACCAGACGTGCGTTGCATGCATGTATGCACAAATGTGTGTATGTGCACAGGCATGTATCCATGTGTGAATACAGGGGTAAACAACTGATAGAGGATGAGTTTAATCCTAGCCCCACTCTCTTTCCCCAATCCACTGAAGTTCTCATGTATCTCTCTCCCATGTTAAATAGAGAAAAACAGCTGGGCCTTGCAAGAGACATGTGGTGAGATGGAGAAAAGAATTAACTACACCACATTTAAGTTATTCACCAGAGATCAATATGGTGCAGTAAAGAAACAGTTGACAGCATTGCCACCTCTGGTCATGGATGGGGCAGTTTTGCCCCAGACAGACCCAGTGCGCAACTTGGGGGTCCTCCTGGACTCGCAGCTAGAAGAACAGGTGGCGGCCGTGGCCAGGAGGGCTTTTGCTTAACTTCGAGTAATCCACCAGTTGCACCCGCTCCTGGACTGGGACTCCTTACTCATGGTCACTCATGCTCTGGTCACCTCCAGACTAGATTACTGTAATGCACTCTACATGGGGCTGCCCTTGATGACCATTCGGAGGCTACAGCTGGTTCAGAATGCAGCTGCCTGGGTGGTGATGGGGTGTAGGAATCGGGGCCGCAGATGTAGGAATCGGGGCCGCAGAGGGCCGGAGGTCCCGGAGGAGACTGATCAAGAAATGATACGAGGCAATATGGAGCGTGATCAGATCAGTAGTTTATTGAAGGAAAACTTCAACATATATAGGAGAAAAAGCGCAATGGTGGCAAAACCGTCATCTGACAGAAAATCACATCACCTGTTTACTCGGGTTAATTGGGAATCTCTCTGGGGGAAGTTAATTAACTGGGACAAACATTGACATGGGAAACACCATTGTCCAAGGATTAGACTGTGGTAAACATGGCCTCTATTTGCGCCCGTGATAAGGCTGAGACTCGGAGATGAGGGATTACTCTAATGGGTAACAGAGTTAGATATTCGCTCTCTCAGCAGAACCGCTGGTCAGGTCAAGGAATTGGGTGAATCAAACCCTATCATTAATCCACCCCCCTTAATTTCTCTGCCCGCAGAAACCACCACCGGGAGCCTTCTCACCTAAGCGGCCTCTGCAAGGGCCGTTTCCATGCCAGATGGGCATGGGGAATCTATATCTCCCCTTTCTGTTTTACTTAAGAGCCTGACCGGCAACTCTGCGCAAGAGAGGCACCAGCTGCTGAGCGGGAATGACGCTTCGGGGTTCCTTCTTGGGGCGGCACTTCGAGATCAGTGAGGGAATACATTGCGCAAAGCAGCAGATAGCTATTCCTAGTATAATCACCCCCACAACCACCTTGAGTACCGTCTGGAGCCACCCCCACGGAATCCACGACCACATCCAATTCCACAAAGAACTCCACCAAGTTCCCCATGCAGAACCTTCCCTTATGCCCTCGACTATGGTGTGAAGGGCCGTGAGCTGACTCTGTACCTTGCGGGAGTTGTCAGTAAGATTGAAACAACACATACCATGGAAAGATTCGCAACCCAAATGATGAAGCAATAGGAGATAGTCTATAGCCGCTCTATTGTCAAGTATGGCATGGCGAAGCTCCGCCTGCTCCTGGTTGAGCAGCGCTATCGCCGAGGAGGTATGGTTAATGGCTTTGGCTAGTCCGCAAGCCAATCGACTAATCCTCCGAGCGTTGCCGACGGCTAAGCGTGGCATGCCAATTATGCTGACTGCCAATGAGACATATTCGGCTGGACTCATAACTCTAAAGCTGCTCTCACATGAGCTGTCTAACTGGGTTGTGCGGGTGTGTCGTATGGGTGCTGAAACATTTGTAACATTTGTGCTTGGGGTAACCATATCCTTAGTAGGGAGTAACAGTGTCAAACGACTAATGCAACAAGTAGCATCTGATACATTTGCAGGAATGTAGTTCCACGTGTACTGATTACATGTAAAGAACCAACCAGATGGTAACGTAACATGAGCATACATTGAACCAAGCTTCACTGGGTTATTGCAAGTCCAATTGCCACTGCCAACGTAGAGGCAGCGGCGCTGAGTTCGGCCGACTGCGGAGCAGCCGGTCATTCGAGCACAAGTAGAGTCCGGGCTGACCGCAACTCAAGGAGTGTGGAGAGTGGCTGCATCAGCCGGCAAAGTCATGGTGAGCCGCATCTCCCAACGGGCGTATTCTGCAGCAGCCGCTGGGTTGTATGGGCTGAAAATCCGTTTCACAAGCCAATCCCCATCCCTAGGGTATGCGCCTGGAGAATGGCACACTGGGATGAGGCAGGTGCTCAGGATTGAGGCAGAACCAATGTCCTGTCTCAGGCAAAAATCGGACTGGTTGACGAGGCCCGCCAACCTTTCCCAAATGTTGTACTGCATCCTGGCAGAGAGGTCTCCGCCGGGCACCAAATCGTTGGCCTTCAACAAGGTAGCCTGAACGCCTCCCCCGGCAAACAGGGAGAGGATCAGGATGATGGTGACTGCCATGGAGTTGACATGAATCTGGGCAAAGACTGCTGCCACGAGGTTCTCCGGTGTCGGCTCCCTCTCCTCGCGCTGGATGGCATCCTGGGCCTCATGGCAAAGGGCCTTGACCATCCCCCAGGTGATCTTCGGCGCTGTCATCTGCGACCGCTGTCTCTCCCGTCGGGTCCTCTCGGTCAGGGTGAGGTCCTCCATCTCCGGGATCGGACTCGGATCGGCCTGGGTCCACGCCATGTGGTTCCAAGTGAGGTTTGACACACCGAGCTGGAATCCAAACGACACCTGTAGGAGACATAACTGCAGCATACCCTCTTCCCCAGGTTATGAGTGGCGCCGGGCCCCTCCAGGAAGGGTCCGGTGGCACCCGGTATCGGACCATCGGTCGCGGGAGAGCTTCCGAACGGCGGAAGTGCTTCTCCTGCGGCGTGCAATCCAAAAAAACATTAAGGTGATTGTATGTGAACAATACCTTATTCAGACAATGCTGTGCCTGAGCCTGTGACTTGGGGAGGGCTGGTGGCTCCCCCCTTTCTGTTTGTTTGTCAATATAGGACTTGAGCGTCCGATTGACCCGTTCCACAATCGCTTGCCACTGCGGATTGTAAGGAACGCCAAATGTGTGCTGAATATCCCAAGTGGCCATGAAGGCCGCCAGCTGCCTGGAGCTATAGGACGGGGCATTATCGGTTTTAATTTGCCGCGGCTTGCCCATTGCCGCGATGAGGAAAGGAGGTGCTGCTCCACGTGGGAAGCAGTTTCCCCTTTCTGTGCCGTTGCCCAAACAAATTGAGAAAAGGTATCTATGCAAACGTGCATGTACTGCCATCTGCCAAACTGCGGAACATGCGTGACATCCATCTGCCACACCTGGTTAGCCTCTGTCCCTTGTGGGTTGACCCCCCACAAGGGACCCCCCGGTGCCCCTGCACAATGCTGGCAAGAGCGAACTATGCCTTGGGCTTGAGAAAGTGGCAGATTGAACTGTCTGGCTAACGCTTTGGCATTTTGGTGAAAGAATGCATGACTCTGAATTGGCGTAGTGAAAACACCTAACACTGAACGTTGCTGAATTTCCTTTGCCGCCGCATCCGCTCTGCTATTGCCCGTGGAAATCGGACCTGGTAGGTCTTGGTGACTTCGGATGTGGGCAATATAGAGCGGCTCCGTGCGGTTTCGCAAATGAAATTGAGCAGTGAGAAACAGACGAAGCAGATTCTTGTCTATCGCGGGAGTAATGTATGCTCCCGGTAGACTGTGACGCAAATTCCTTACATGCTGACTGTCAGTAATGATGTTTAGGCACTCTTTGGCGAAGGTGCGGAAGGCAAGGTTCACCGCTGCCAACTCTGCCCGCTGTGCGGACTTCTGTGGAAGAGTTAACAGCGTGCGCCAAGCCTGGCCTTCCTGCCAAGTCAAGACACCATATGTGCGACCCCCATCAGTAAAAACTGTCCTGGCTCCCTGAAGCGGAACCAGCGAGAGCAATTCGAACAAGCTGACTGTCTGCGTTTGAAGCGAGACAAGTCTGGGGTCCTTTGGCAAGTGGTATGCCAAGCATCCGGTGAATCCTTCCAACGCGATTGGAAGCGAGTCACCGAGCTGCATCAATTGCTGAATTTGTTCCTTGGTGAACGGGACTACGATTTTGGCTAAGTCGTGCCCTGAGATGTCCCTAGCTCTCAGCCTTCCGCGGTAGACCACCGCGGAAACCAACTCTTGGGGAGGAACGATGTTCTGGGAAGAGGTGTTCGGCAAGTACACCCATTCCACGATACTCGCTCCTTTCTCGGAATCTATTCCGAGCGCTCCAGTGAACATGGATCCTGCTCGAACGATGTACAAGTTCAGGATCAGAGCATATGGCCCTAGGGTGATCCTATCTACCCACCTCTGGCTGAGAACTTGGTTGACTTTCTCGAGAGCCAAGTGCGCTTCTCGAGAAATTTGTATCCGGTCTGCTGGCTGCTTACCTAAAGTTAGCAGCGAGAAGAGCGGTTTCAAAAGATCCGTATCTAAACGGAAATACGGTCTGGCCCAATTAATGTTCCCTAAAACCTATTGCAGTTCTACTATGGTGACTGAGTCCTGTAAATTGATCTGAGGCAAAACTGGTGCTGCGAAAGAGCGGAGAAGCCGATGACCCAAGTATGAGAAGGGCTCGGTTCTCTGCACTTTCTCCGGGGCAATGAGCAAACCTTTCTCCCCCAGGCTGGCCTGGAGGTCTGAAAACATTTCGCTGCCGAGTTGCAGCACCGCGACCAAGATGTCGTCCATGAAGTGACAAACTAAAGCTTTTGGGTAAAGGTTTCGGAACTTTGCCAGTGCGTTGTGAACATAAATTTGGCACAGGGTGGACAAATTGAGCATGCCCTGTGGCAAAAATTTCCACGCTGCATAGGCTCACTGTGGTTCACAACCGGCACCGTAAAGGCAAACCTTTCCCGGTCCCTGGGGTCTAAGGGAATCGTGTAAAAACAATCCTTGAGATCTACAACTAGGATCTCCCACCCCTCGGGAATCATATTAGGATTTGGGATGCCGCATTGAAGCGGACCCATTGGCTGTATGCATTTATTGATCTCTCTGAGATCGTGGAGGAGTCGCCACTTCCCCGACTTCTTCTTAATGACAAAAATTGGCGAATTCCATGGACTGGTGGACTGCTCTATATGTCCTGCGTCTAGCTGTTCTTTAACCAGCTGCTTGAGGGCGACTAACTTCTCTCCCACTACCGGCGATTGTTCTACCCAGACCGGCGTATCGGTGAGCCACTTAAATGGCAACGCCATTACCCGAAGGTAAGCGTAGCACCGTACTGCTGTAAAATATCTCGCCCCCAAAGGTTGATGTGCATGTCAAGAATGTGCGGCCGAATTACCGCTGTGCCGTCAGCCCTTGGAATCGTGACTGTTACCCACTCCCGGCTCCTAAACGCTTCCTGGATGCCGCTTACCCCCCACACATCGGAGACCGGCTCAATGGCCCACTCCCTTGGCCACTGGCTTCTGCTTATCACGGATACATCCGCTCCGGTATCTAACAGGCCTGAGAATGATCTATTATTCAGAAATACCTCGATAACTGGGCGCTGTTTCCACTCAATGTTGGTCTCCACTGTCGCTAAGACCTGGTATCCTTGTACTGGCTCACTGGCGCTCGAGCGGTCCTCTGACCGGGACTCTGAGCTGTCCCTGAGCCTTCCCTGGCTGTCTGTTGGCGAGTGACAAGGAACCATGATCAGTTGCGCTAAGGTGTCTCCTTTGTGAATTGTTTGGGGTAAGTGCGTCCACAGCTGAACCTGGAGAACGCCTGAAAAATTGGAGTCAATGACTCCTGGAATTACAAGAATTCCGCGTGCTCCTGCTACACTGCGGGGCAAAACTAAACCTATAAAGCCCTTGGGCAGTGGACCCATGTACTGGGAGTCCACCAGATAGACCGTGCCTGGCAGGTCGCATGTAACGTCTGCCTGGCAAGTCAAGTCTAGCCCTGTACTACCCTTGGGGCTGGCCTGCGCCCTCGCAGTGCTTGGAGTGTGACCTGAATCTAGTCTAGCTCTGGCGAGCCTTGAATCTGGGAAGTCTCTGTTTGGACCGGGGCCAGAGATGTGCCCGTGTTCTGGTTTCCCGAACTCGGACAGTTTCTGGCCCAATGGTAGCCTTTCTTGCACTTCGGACACAGGGTGTTCGGAGCCTTGGAACGGCCGGAATTTTGTCCACCTCCCTTGGATTGGCACTCCCTAGCGAAGTGACCGACCTTGCCACAATTGTGACATGCTCCTTGGTTCTTTCCTTTCTGTCTTCTACCCCCTTGCACAGCTGCCGCTAGCAAACCCATTTTATAGGATTCTGTGCCAACGTCGGCGCAAGCTCTAATCATGTCCATGAGAGTCAAGTCGGGACGATTGCCCAGTGACTGCAAGATTTTACGGCAGTCTAAATTGGCATTGTCCTTGGCTAACTTCATCATGAGCTCTTGCTGGGCTTCCTCATTATCGATCTGCCTACTAATCGCCTCCTCCAAGCGATTGATGAAGTCCATGTAGGGCTCTTGGGCTCCCTGCTTGACTGCGGTATAATTCTTAGCCGCTTTGCCGGTCGCAGGGACCTTGAAAAAAGCCCTAAAGGCAGCCTCTGCCGACATCTGGAGAGTGGCGAGTGGCAAGTTGATCTGCGCATCGATGGATTCGAAGGCACCTGAACCATACAATTGGTCAGGGATTACTGCGCCTCCCATCCTGGCAGCCCTAGTTTGAGCCTCAAGGCGAAACTCACTGTCCCAAATCAGGTACTGGCTAGGGTTGAGCATCATCTGCATGACGGCTTTCCAGTCATGTGGGATGAACATGGTGTTCTCACACACTTGCTGAAGCGTGCCCCTAGTAAATCGGCTTTGGAGCCCTGTCTCTGAAATGGCCTTCCGTATAGCCATGAGAAGCTTATACGGGACTGGTGAATGAACTATCTTCTGGGCCCCTGTGAGGGCATCCATTTCTAGGCGAATTGGACAAATCTGACTAAGCTCAGCTAGTTCTTCCGCTGGCAACTCCCCCTTCCTGATCTCTTCCTCCACTGTGCGCTGAAGGGCACTCTTGGTAACCTGGGAACCTGGAACTGTCAGAGAAGCGCCTGCGCTCCCCATTCCTTGCATTCCGTCGGTGACGTCTGCAGCTGTCACCGAGGGAAAGTTCCCTACGCTACTCTGCTTAAGCTGGAGTGACGGATAGAGCGCCGTGGGCGCCGTTGGCTTGGCTGGCGCTGGGGGTTCTTTGGCCTCTACCCGGACTGGTTCTATCTCCGCTAAGAGTTTCCTACATTTGTTCCAAGTGCGAATTACGCCTCCTGGAGCTTTCGGGGGTTGCTGAATGCAGTCTCCTATCTGGTCCCAAAGCTTAAGGGTTAACGTACCTACTTCTGGGTAAAGCAGGCAGTGTTCCCTTAGGTACGCCAAAAGTCTCGATAGCTCTCTGCTGTGGAACTTTAACTGAAACACCCTGGCCAGGATTCTAAACTCTTCCTCACGAGTTTTTTGGCTAGCGGACGGATGCTGTCGCTGAGGACAGGTCCCCATATTACCTGCGAAGGGTCCTCCGAAGTTTCCTCCTCGGGACGGGTCGACGCGTCTTGGGCAAGTAATAGGTTCTGGCTACGATTCTCTGGGTAGAGCTCGGAGCGTGGTCCCCTACCACGGGCCCTCGGTGGCCTCTGTGCTGTCAGGGTTCACAGCTGACGCTGCGGAACGCGTTTTTCCGTAACCTGCAAGCCACCGCGAAAGTCGGGAGCAAATTGTAGGAAGCCTCTTGGTAATGCCTCGCCACTTAGGCCGTTCTCCCGACCGGCAGGTTTACCGGCCGGGCTGCCGCGCTGTCCTCCGGGATGAGTGGCCGCGGTTCAAGCGCAGAACCGGACCGTGTGATCGCTTACTCACGGGTAAGATCACGTCGGGGTCACCAGATGTAGGAATCGGGGCCGCAGAGGGCTGGAGGTCCCGGAGGAGACTGATCAAGAAACGATACGAGGCAATATGGAGCGTGATCAGATCAGTAGTTTATTGAGGGAAAACTTCAACATATATAGGAGAAAAAGCGCAACGGTGGCAAAACCGTCATCTGACAGAAAATCACATCACCTGTTTACTCGGGTAAATTGGGAATCTCTCTGGGGGAAGTTAATTAACTGGGACAAACATTGACATGGGAAACACCATTGTCCAAGGATTAGACTGTGGTAAACATGGCCTCTATTTGCGCCCGTGATAAGGCTGAGAGTCGGAGATGAGGGATTACTCTAATGGGTAACAGAGTTAGATATTCGCTCTCTCAGCAGAACCGCTGGTCAGGTCAAGGAATTGGGTGAATCAAACCCTATCATTAATCCACCCCCCTTAATTTCTCTGCCGGCAGAAACCACCGCCGGGAGCCTTCTCACCTAAGCGGCCTCTGCAAGGGCCGTTTCCATGCCAGATGGGCATGGGGAATCCATAATGGGGTGTGGATGTTATACTTGCACCTCCCCACTACTCCGGGAGCTGCACTAGTTACCAGTTTGCTTCCGGGTGCAATTCAAGGTGCTGGTTTTGGCCTATAAAGCCCTATATGGCAGTGCACCAAGATACCTGAGAGACCATATCATCCCAAGAGTGTCTGCCCATCCAACCAGAGTGGGCCGGAGGGGTTCCCTAGTTGTGCCTTCAGCTAGAGGGGCTCGCCTCTCTGGCATGCAAAGAAGGGCCTTCTCCATGTCCGCACCAGCCCTCTGGAACCTCCTGCCAACAGAATTGAGGTTACAGACAGAATTGCTGACCTTCAGGAAAGGTCTGAAAACCTGGCTGGCAGGGAAGGTGTGGGGCCTTAATGGGAATACGGCCCCAGCCTGTTGGCTCATCTCCATTTATTATCCAGTTAGTGTCCCTCCTTCTGTGTTGCTGTATCCCTCCTATTCCCTTTTATTCTTTTAAATGGGGTGGGGGTAGGTGGTTGGGCTGGTGGGTGGGTGACTTGGGGTTTTTAATCTGTTTTTACATGTTGTAATTGCTGTATGCCGCCATGAGTCGGGTTCACCTGTGCGGCATAAAAATTAAAATTTAAATTAAATTGCCAAAGTTTAGATCCAGCTTTCACACTTTTCAAGCATGTCTCTGAAAATGCTTACATCCAATGTATAAATCTATACCTTTATTAGGAAGAGAAATACATACATACACAACATGTTCTCAACAAGAAAGCCAGATTATACTGGGAAACAGGCATGTATGTCTATTCTAACATATTTCTTTCCCAAAAACTCCCTTCTGTTATATGCAAATTGAAGATAAAGAAATATGGATCATCTCATTAATAAACGTCTCTCCCCCTTTTTTCAATCAAAGAAATGCAATACTTGTTTTTTTGTGTCTAGTTGTGTAATTTGTCCCCTTGCTAACATAAAAGCATTACAAATAAGTTTTTCAAATATCTCAACCTGGAGGCCAAATTTTTACCTCTAGACTCTGATGCAGAAATGGTTGAGCTTACAGGAGGCAATTCTATCATGTGCCTGAGTATTTGTTAACTAGCTGAACTAAGATAAAGAAAAAGGGGAATTATGGAGGGCTTGTATTTCAAACTATTTAGCCCTAATCCTTGACTACACACTAAACTGCATCAACCCACAAAGATTATCTAACAAAAATGACTATTTTCAGTGGGGGAGGGAGAGAGACAGGAAGTGTTTGGATCGTTATTTCCATTTTAATTTTTGCAGGCGCAAACTTGACCTTCTCCCAGGTCCCCAGAGCAAAAGAAAATGCTGACAAGTTCTTTTTTGAGAGAGAGAGAGAGAGAGAGAGAGAGAGAGAGAGAGATTTAAAACAAACCATGGGAAAACATGCCCTTGACTTTTCCTAAGGCCTATAAATATTTCTACTGTTTTGTATAACAAATTATGGTTCTTATATTTATATTTTACTATTTTTGTTATATCGCATCAATATTAGTAATTTTATTTATTGTTATGGATGTGCAAAGAACTAAAGTCCAGTCCAATCTGCAGTTTGTGCCATCTGAGTTACTCTGCTGCAGTTCTTCATCTTGCTAATTTCTTCCTTCTCACAGTCATCTGAAAACATTTCTTTCCTCACTTTCTTCTTAATCCCTTCCCCAACTTTACTATTATTCATCATGTAACTTTACAAATGGTTTGCTTGAAAGATGCTGTCTACATAAAAGGGAGCAACACTGTATTTTCCTCTCTGGCCAATTCACAGTAGAAGTAACAACTCATTTCATGGTTTAAGCAGTTTATTAAGGAATTTGCCACTTTACTCAGTGACCTCCTGCTCTTAGTTCAAAAAAAGTGCAGAATACCAAAAGGAAACATTTTGGAGTTGATTTAAAGTGTCTGGTTAGAATTCCTTGAAATAAACTCCCTTTATTTTTCTGTGTTTATTCTGTACCCCTATTCAACATTTCCCCCAGAATTTGATGATTCTTTCCCACAGTTACCTGATTATGCATTGTAAACAATTTATTTATAGATATCTTCTGCAGATGATTCATTTTTACATCATTAGAGAGGTACTATTCTTTTTTTTCACTATGACAAATCAATCCATTCTTTTGATAGCACAAAATATGGCATAATATCAGAGAATGACTCCAAATTGGTTTTCCACTTGGATTTTGCAACTCATAGAACTTTTAAGAGTTATGGACTCCACGCATCTACAAATCAGCCTTAAATCCTGGAGAAGAAAAATATAACCTAAATAAATTCAGCTGTAGAATGTTCCTATTAACATGAAGAAAAACCACATTGTTCCAAAGGAATTGGAACTAAACGGTGTCATTTTCCCCAGTCTTACAGCCTCAGCAATATCCTAAGAAAAGCTCAGAATGCAGTGAGACACCTTCTGTTCTTGGCATTGCCTCATGTATTTTGAAGACAAAAGATATAGTCCTCTTCTCAACTTCAAGTTCTGATGGTTATTTCCCCACAGCCTCTACTTCGTCTTGGCCAGACTGAAGTATGAAACTATATAAATAATAACTAGTGTCTGCTAAGGGCTTGAACCAGGCCTCTGAAAATTCTGGAGCTGACAAGTTTTCTAAGGTCTCAGTTGACTTAGTTATTGTTGGGACAGGAAGTCATTCAGTGAAGAAACATGCCAGCCAGTTTCACGTACAGTATGCTGTCCAGGGTCCTGATAGTTCCATATCTTGACTTGGCCCTTCTCCTTTGGCTATGACCTCATTTAGCTGGATGTGACCTGGGTGTAAATGCCTGGCTCCTGAGTCTGTAGTCTGTGCATCTGAAGATATCTGTCTTATAAAAGCTTATATGAAACACAACTTTGCAATCTTTAAGACTCCCCCACCCCCAAATATATTAGGATTCTAAATTTACAAGAGGCCATGCTATACTTTGCTGAAATTCATGTTGCAGTAAATACCATTACCTGGTATAAAGACCATTCTTTATCGATAAAGATACATTAAAGGATGAAAAAATCTACTTCTGTCTAATAACTTTGGTTTGAATAAACAGATTGGTTAAGAACTATTAAGAAGCAACTTTCCATGAATCACATTGAGTATTTCTGAACACACTCTTTCAGGCAGCCCGCATTTCAATTGAATGCAAGGTAATAAAATAAAATAAAATCCTGCACATTTTGATATTAACATCTTCGCAATTATCATGTCAATTCCTTCTCATTGTGCTTTGTCTGGAAGATCATATGGCCCTAGACAGTATCTATCCAGAAAATAGAAAAATGAAAAATGCAGTGAGAGAATAGGGGTTAGAAAACACACATTATTACACACAGCTTGTGCCTGTAGGTTAGATGTTGCTCCTGAGAGTGAACAAGGTGCTGATGTAGGGAAATGGTCTTAGGCTGACAGAACTATGGCCTTACTTAACTCTGTGCCTCATACACTTCACATATCTCAGTAACACAGAACTATATGTTCTTTCTTGTTGTTTCATGTAACTAAGAGATAATGTGACAACATTGAGGGAAGAAGCACATATTTGTGTAAACCCTATTAGGACCAGGCTTGCCACAATATATATGTTCCCTTGTTCAGAATTATACAGTGAACCCATGTGACTAAAGTTTGTTCCTTCAGCATTTTAAAGAAAGCTAGTTCTTCTTTGTCTCAGTCAAAAATGTCTTGTAAATCCCCAACCACAATTTCTTATAATAGAATTGAATCTTCTCAAGATAGTTTATTTCAGAGCTTGTGGAACATTTGCTGTTGATTTAGAGGCTTGCTATTCTGAAACCATTAATACATGGTTTTCTCCACAGGCAACTTGGCCACAAAATGAGAACATTTATAGCAGGAAAAGTGAGCAGGCAACTAGGGAGATGTTTGGGCTAAAGTTATATTTGCCTAATACCTTTTTTGTCTCTCAGTCTCTTTAGTTTGTAAGCATATCCATGAACATATTCCTTTATTCAATCCATTTGATGTGTGCCAAGGGTGGGATAATCTTACATTCCTACAATGAATGGGATCCACACCTGCAAGCTCAGTGGTGGATAATGGCATAGCCAATAGGTCTAAGTTGAAGCTACTCAAAGGAAGCCAGTATCAAAATCTGCCTTTGAGAGCAGTGAGCAGCTTTCTTGGAAAGAGACTGCAAGGCAAATAGGAAACAGATCTTGGAGGTATAAGGTGGGAACATGAAAAAACAGTGCCCCAACACACTTACCTTACTAGTTTCACAAATATGTATATCTAAAAATTTCTTACCAAGAAGAAGTGGACAATGTTCTTGCCACTTTTGATCCTAATGAGGTAAGTTCCAGAGAACCACAATATATATTTTTTGGTGCTCAGGTGGAAATATTGGCCCAAATCATATTTGTTAAACAGTACCTGACATCATTAAACACTGTCAGCTTAACTTTTCACAGCAAATTGCCAGAAGGGAATATGTTAATGTAGGCACTTCCTGTCACGTATACATCACGTAGATTGGTGTGTGATAGGAAATGCCAGCACTGATATATTAGCTTGTGGAACAGCCAGAGGTTAGCAGAGTCATGGGATGACACATGACTGGTCACCTGCAGGAATGGTTGGACTATTTAGTTGAGACACATAGTGCAACTATGGCAGCACTAGATAAGAAGGATGCTATGTTGGCTAAATGCAGGGGTTGCCAACATTTTTAAGTCAGGAGCCAGGTCACACTCCCTCAGACAGTTGAGGGGGCCAAAGTGGTGGTCCCCCTGCATTTTATCACTGTTGTAAATGTATTTACGACTGTCATAAATGAGTCCACGGCTAATTCTGGTAGGGGCAGTGGCAGCGGTGGCTGGAGCAAGGGTGTGGGCTGGTTGATTTGGTGCCACAAGCCAGTAGATTGTCTACCCCTGCATTAAGGCAACAATTGTTGGTCCAAAATGATCAAGAGTTAAATCTCCAGTGTGTTGGAAGATGAAGCAAAAATGCATGTAACAAATAAACTGAACCAGTGAAAAGTGATAGACAGATCAACAATCAGGTGGGTCCAGGCATATTTCCCCCCTCATATATTTTCACTCATAGACATGTAAATGGATATAGACATGCTTTCTTTCTTCTTCTTGGCATCTAGTGCAGTAGCTGCTCTCCCTTGTTATAAAATGGTAACTCATGGGTCTCCTCCACAATGGCTACCAGCCTATTACCGCACATGAAAGCCTGTGTAGTCTACATTGAGGTTTATTTTTCCTACACTGTCTCTAAGTGGATCTCCTGAAGCATTTTTGTTTGTTTTGTTTTAGATTTAATTTAAGTCCAAAAAAGACTTTATTTTCCAAGTTGTTTTCCATAGCAGCAAAAGTAAAGCAAAGAAATAAAAAGTTCCAAGTATTTCAAAGTCCAGAGTCAGAATTGAAGTCCTGTTCAGTTACATGATGCTGGTCCTTCTCCTCCTCTCTTGATGAAAAGATAGCATTCAAAAGATTCCTGAAGCTCCTCTCTTAAGACAAGCCTGGGCTGAAGTTTTTAAATCTTAAAGTGCAGCTTACTCCCACCCTAGGAATGTTAGGTATCTAAAGGTTAGATCATTATCTTATCTGAGGTCACCCCTCCCCCACCTTCAAGGTCAAATATTTATTTCTCAAGGACACCCCTCCCCCCATCTCTGGATATGGGAGTTCAAGTATCAAACAGGTGGAAAGGTTGTGATCAGGTTATGAAGGAATCTCTTCCTTCCACGCCTCATTCCCCTAGCAGTGAGTAAACTTACTACTGTACCTAAAGCAGCTGATTTTATTATTTAGCACACATGCACACACAGAAAAAAGAGTCTATTGAAATTACAAAAATTAGTGAACCAAGATCATGACACAGAATCTGAGTGATATATTCTTGCACAATAGCTGAGAAGAAAAAGCTACACAACCAGTTCTAGACAGGCAAAAGTTGAGAAATGAAAATAAGTAGATTGGCAACAGAAAAGATGCACCCTTCTTCTTAGCCTGACATTTCCTCTTTTATTGTCTTCCTTAGCTGCTGAACAGTGTGGAGTCCGCGGGCGCAATTGGCATTAACTGTCCCTGACAAAGGTTACACCGGTCGAGGGAGGCTCCTGGTCACTGGCCTTTGCGGGTACAGAAATTGGGGTGCGGATTAATAGTCATAAGATTGATTCACTCATATCTGACCTGGCAGGCGGCAGGAGGAAGTTGAATAACTAACTCAAGTTAGTTAGTAGGTAATTCCACACTTGCAGATTAGCCCAAGCCCGAGTGCAAATAGTGGCCATATTTACTCTTGTGTAAGCCATGAACAATGGACTTCCCCTGTCAGTATTTGCCTTAGTTAATTAACTTCCCCAAGAGAAGTTCCCAATTAACCCGGGTAAATGGGTGATGTGATTTTCTGTCAGATAACGATTCTATCACACGCTGCCTTGAATTCCTATATATGATGATGATTTTCCCTCAATAAACCACTGGTCTTCGCTCCATCTTGTCTCGTGTCGTTACTTGACCAGTCTCCTCCGGGACCTCAAGGGCCGCTTCACGGCCCCAATCCAACATCTGGTGACCCCGAGACGTGATCCTACTTGTGAGTAAGCGATCAACGCAGTCCGGTTCTACGCTAGAACCGTGTCCGATCACCCCGGAGGACAGCGCGGCAGCCCGGTCGGAAAGCCAGCCGATCGGGAAGACAGCTCCGCGGCGAGGCATCTCAGAGAGGCTTCCTACAGCTTGCTCTGGCTTTCGCGGCGGCTTGCAGCACGGAAAAACGCGTTCCGCTCAGGGTCGGCTGTGAACCCCTGATAGCGCAGAGGCCACCGAGGGCCCGTGGTGGCAGTCCACGCTCCGAGCTCTACCCAGAGATTCGTCACGCAAAACCTATTGCCTGAACTTCAGACGCGTCGAATCGTCCCGAGAAGGAGACTTCAAAGGACCCGGCAGGTAATATGGGGACTTGTCCTCAGCGGCAATGTCCGTCCGCTAGTCAAAGAATTCATGAGGATGAATTCAAAACCCTGGCCAGGGTATATCAGATAAGCTTTCACAGTGGAGAACTAGCGCAGCTTTTGGTGTTCTTGAGGGAACACTGCCTGCTTTACCCAGAAGTAGGTACGTTATCCCTTCAGCTCTGGGATCAGATAGGAGTCTGCATTCAGCAACCCCCGAAAGCTCCAGATGGCGTAATTCGCACATGGAGCAAATGTAGGAAACTCTTAGCAGAGGTGGACCCAGTCCGGGTAGAGGCCAAAGAACCCCCAGCATCAGCAGAGCCATCGGCGCCCACGGCACTCTATCCATCATTTCAGTTTAAGCAGAGTAGTGTAGGGAGCTTTACCTCGGTGACAGCTGCAGACGTCACTGGTGGAATGCATGGAATGGGGAGCGCTGGCGCTTCTCTGATAGCTACAGGTTCCCGAACTACCAAGAGTGCCCTTCAGCGCACAGTTGAGGAAGAGATCAGGAAGGGGGAATTGCCAGCAGAAGAACTAGCTGAGCTTAGTCAGATTTGTCCAATTCGCTTGGAGGTAGATGCCCTCACAGGGCAGCAGCAGATAGTTCATTCACCAGTCCCGTATAAGCTCCTCATGGCTATACGGAAGGCCATTTCAGAGACAGGACTACAGAGTCGCTTCACTAGGGGCACGCTTCAGCAAGTGTGCGAGAACACAATGTTCATCCCGCACGACTGGAAACCCGTCATGCGGATGATGCTCAACCCCAGCCAGTATCTGTTATGGGTCAGCGAGTATCGCCTCGAGGCTCAGGCAGGGGCTGCCAGGATGGGTGGGGCAATAATTCCTGACCAACTATATGGTTCAGGTGCCTTCGAATCCATCGATGCGCAGACCGCCTTGCCGCTCGCCACCCTTCAGTTGTCAGTTGAGACGGCCTTCAGGGCTTTTCTCAAGGTCCCGGCAACTGGCAAAGCGGCCAAAAATTACACCGCAGTCAAACAGGCCGCCCAGGAGTCCTACATGGACTTTATCAATCGCTTAGAGGAAGCGATCAGTAGACAGATCGATAATGAGCAAGCCCAACAAGAGTTCATGATGAAATTGGCTAAAGACAACGCCAATCTCGACTGCCGTAAGATCTTGCAGTCACTGGGCAATCGTCCCGACTTGACTCTCACGGACATGATTAGAGCTTGCGCCGACGTTGGCACGGACTCCTACAAAATGGGTCTGCTGGCAGCGGCGGTGCAAGGGGGAAGGAAACCCAAGAACAAAAACCAAGGGGCATGTCACAATTGTGGCAAGGTCGGTCACTTCGCTAGGGATTGCCAATCCAAGAGCGGCGGACAACATTCCGGCCGTTCCAAGGCTCCAACCACCCCGTGTCCGAAGTGTAATAAAAGCTTCCATTGGTCCAGATTCTGTCTGAATTCGGGAAACTGGAACGCGGGCACGTCTCTGGCCCCGGTCCAAACAGAGGCTTCCCTCACTCTGGGCGAGCCAGAGCTGGACTAGATCCCAATCACATTCCAGGCATTGCGAAGGCGCAGGCCAGCCCCAAGGGTAGTACAGGACTAGAATTGACTTGCCAGGCAGACGTCACAAGCGACCTGCCAGGCACAGTCTTTCTGGTGGATTCCCAGTACATGGGACCCCTGCCCAAGAGCTTCATAGGCTTAGTTTTGCCTCGTAGTGTAGCAGGAGCACGCGCAATTCTTGTAATTCCGGGAGTCATTGACTCCAATTTTTCGGGTGTTCTCCAAGTTCAACTCTGGACGCACCTACCCCAGACCATTCACAAGGGAGACACACTAGCGCAACTGATTATGGTTCCTTGTAACTCGCCAGCAGATAGCCAGGGAAGGCTCAGGGACATCGCAGAGTCCGGTTCAGAAGACCGATCGAGCGCAAGTGAGGCAGTGCAAGGATACCAGGTCTTAGCGACAGTGGAGACCAACATAGAATGGAAACAGCGGCCAGTTATTAAGGTATTTTTGAATAAAAAATCATTCTCAGGGTTGCTGGATACCGGAGCTGACGTCAGCGTGGTCAGCCGAAGCCAGTGGCTGCAGGAGTGGGCCATTGAGCCGGTCTCCGATGTGTGGGGGGTAGGCGGCATCCAAGAAGCGTTTAGAAGCCGGGAGTGGGTGGAAGTCACGATCCCTAAGGCTGACGGCACAGTGGTCATTCGGCCGCACATTCTGGACGTGCACATCAACCTTTGGGGGCGAGACATTTTGCAGCAATACCGTGCCACTCTTACCTTCGGGTAATGGCTCTGCCACTTAAATGGCTTACCAACACGCCAGTATGGGTAGAGCAATGGCTGGTAGTGGGGGAGAAATTAGTCGCCCTAAAGCAACTGGTTAAAGAACAGCTAGATGCAGGACATATAAAGCGGTCCACTAGTCCTTGGAATTCGCCCATTTTTGTCATTAAGAAAAAGTCGGGGAAGTGGCGACTCCTCCACGATCTCAGAGAGATCAATAAATGTATACAGCCAATGGGTCCGCTTCAATGCGGCATTCCGAATCCAAATATGATTCCCGAGGGTTGGGAGATCCTGGTCGTAGACCTCAAGGATTGTTTTTACACCATTCCTCTAGATCCGAGGGATCGGGAAAGGTTCGCCTTTACGGTGCCGGTTGTGAACCACAGCGAGCCCACGCAGCGTTACGCGTGGAAGTATTTGCCACAGGGGATGCTCAATTCGCCCGCCCTGTGCCAAATTTATGTTCACAACGCACTGGCAAAGTTTCGAAACCTTCACCCCACAGCTTTAGTATGTCATTTCATGGACGACATCTTGGTCGCAGCGCCGCAACTTGGCAGTGAAATGTTTAAAGACCTCCAGGCCAGCCCGGGGGAGAAAGGGTTACTCATTGCCCCAGAGAAAGTACAGAGAACCGAGCCCTTCTCATACTTGGGTCATCGGCTTCTCCGTTCTTTCGCAGCACCAGTTTTGCCCCAGATCAACTTAAAAGACTCTGTCACCTTGGTAGAATTGCAGCAGGTTTTAGGTAACATTAATTGGGCCAGACCGTATTTCAGATTGGATACGGATCTTCTAAAGCCGCTCTTCTCGCTGCTAACGTTAGGTAAGCAGCCGGCAGACCGGATACAAATTCTTCGAGAGCCATGCTTGGCTCTCGAGAAAGTCAACCAAATTCTCAGCCAAAGGTGGGTGGACAGGATTGCTCAGGGGCCATATGCCCCGATTCTGAACTTGTACATCGTTCGGGCCGGATCCATGTTCACCGGAGCCCTAGGAGTGGACTCCGAGAGAGGAGCGAGTATCGTGGAATGGGTGTATTTACCAAACACCTCTTCCCGAAACATCGTTCCCCCCCAAGAGTTGGTCTCCGCGGTGGTCTACCGCGGAAGGCTGAGAGCTAGGGACATTTCAGGGCACGACTTAGCAAAAATCGTGATCCCATTCACCAAGGAGCAAGTTCAGCAGCTGATGCAGCTCGGCGACTCACTTCCAATTGCCTTGGAAGGATTCACCGGATGCTTGGCATACCACTTGCCAAAGGACCCCAGACTCGTCTCGCTTCAAATGCAGACAGTCAGCTTGTACGAATTGCTCTTGCTGGTTCCACTTCAGGGGGCCAGAACAGTCTTCACTGATGGGGGTCGCACATACGGTGTCTTAACTTGGCAGGAGGGCCAGGCTTGGTGCACGCTGCTAACTCTTCCACAGAAGTCTGTGCAGCGGGCAGAGTTGGCAGCGGTGAACCTTGCTTTGCGCACCTTCACCAAAGAGCGCCTCAACATTATTACTGACAGCCAGTACGTTAGGAATTTGCTTCACAGTCTACCGGGAGCATACATCACTCCCGCGATAGACAAAAATTTGCTGAGTTTGTTCCTCACAGCTCAATTTCACTTGCGGAACCGCACAGAAGCGCTCTATATCGCCCACATCCGAAGTCACCAGGACCTACCTGGTCCGATTTCCATGGGCAATAGCAGAGCGGATGCGGCCGCAAAGGAAATTCAGCAGCGGTCAGTGTTAGGTGTTTTCACTACTCCAATCCAGAGTCATGCATTCTTCCATCAGAATGCCAAAGCGCTCGCCAGACAGTTTAACCTGCCACTTTCTCAAGCCCAAGGCATAGTTCGCTCTTGCCAGCATTGTGCAGGGGCACCGGGGGGGCCCTCGTGGGGGGTCAACCCACGAGGGACAGAGGCTAACCAGGTGTGGCAGATGGATGTCACGCATGTTCCGCAGTTTGGCAGATGGCAGTACATGCACGTCTGCATTGATACCTTTTCACAATTCGTTTGGGCGACGGCACAAAAAGGGGAGACAGCTTCCCACGTGGAGCAGCATCCCCTTGCCTGCTTTGCGGTGATGGGCAAACCACGTCACGTGAAAACCGATAACGGCCCGGCCTACAGCTCCAGGCAGCTGGCCGACTTCATGGCCACGTGGGATATCAAGCATACCTTTGGCGTTCCTTACAATCCACAGGGGCAAGCGATTGTGGAACGAGTCAATCGGACACTCAAGTCCTACATTGACAAACAAGCAGAAAGGGGGGAGCCACCAGCCCTCCCCAAGTCTCAGGGTCAGGCACAGCATTGTCTGAACAAGGTGTTGTTCACGTACAATCACCTCAATGTTTTTTCGGATTGGACGCCACAGGAGAAACACTTCCGCCGCTCGGAAGCTCTCCCATGGCCGCTGGTCCATTACCGAGTGCCACCGGATCCTTCTTGGAGGGGCCCGGCGCCACTCGTAACCTGGGGAAGAGGGTATGCTGCAGTTATGTCTCCTACATGTGTCATCTGGATTCCAGCCCGGTGCGTCAAGCCTCACTTGGAGCCACATGGCGTGGACCCAGACCGACCCAAGTCCGATCCCAGAGATGAAGGACCTCACCCTGACCAAGGGGACCCGACGGAAGAAGCGGCGACAGCAGACGGAGCCGAAGGTCACTTGGGGGATGGACAAGACCCTTTGCCGTGAGGCCGAGGACGTCGTCCGATGCGAGGACTGGGAACCGACGCCGGAGAACATCGTGTCTGCAGTTTTTGCCCTGATTACCGCCAACACCATGGCAGTCACCATCATCCTGACCCTCTCCCTACTTGCGGGGGGAGGCATTCAGGCAGCTTCACTGAAGGCCAGCGATCTGATGCCAGGCGGAGACCTCTCTGCCCGGATGCACTACAACCTATGGGAAAGGTTGGCGAGTCTCGTCAACCAGTCCGATTTTTGCCTAAAGCAGGACGCGGGTTCTGCCTCAATGTTGAGCACCTGCCTCATCCCGGTGTGCCACACTCCAGACGCGCGCACCAGGGACAGCGACTGGCTGGTGAAGCGGATTTTCGGTCCGTTTCTCCCAACAAGTTTCTCAGCATACGCTCGCTGGGGAATGCAGTTAACCATGACTTTGCCGGCTGATGCAGCCACTCTCCACACCCCTCAAGTGGCAGTCAGCCCGAACTCTACTTGTGCTCGAATGACCGGCTGCTCCGCAGTCGGCCGGACTCAGCGCCGCTGCCTCGACACTGGCAGCAGCAATTGGACCTGTGATAACCCAGAGACACTTGGTTCAATGTATGCTCATGTTACCCTGCCTTCAGGTTGGTTCTTTACATGCAATCAGTACACTTGGAATTACATTCCCGCAAATGTGTCCAATTCCATATGTTGTATCAGTTGCTTGACATTGTTACTCCCCACTAGGGATATGATTGTTCCAAGCACAAATGTTTCCTCACCCATGCGGTGCACTCGTGCCACCCAGTTAGACAGCTCATGTGATAGCAACATTAGGGGTCTGAGTCAAGCTGAGTACGTCTCGCTGGCAGTCAGCATACTTGGCGTGCCAGGCTTAGCCGTCGGCAACGCTCGGAGAATTCGTCAATTGGCTTGCGGATTAGCAAAAGCCATTAACCACACCTCCTCAGCGATAGCGCTGCTCAACCAGGAGCAGGCGGAACTTCGCCATGCCATACTAGACAATCGAGCAGCTATAGACTACCTTCTGTTGTTACATCATTTGGGTTGCGAATCTGTCCACGGCATGTGTTGCTTTAATCTCACAGACAATACCCACAAGGTACAGAGCCAGCTCACGGACCTTCACACCCTGGTCAAGAACATCAAGGAGGATGCTTCGTGGGGGTGGTGGGATTCGTTGTGGTCGTGGTTCCCATGGGGTTGGCTTCAGACGACACTCAAGGTGATCGTGGGGGTGGTAATACTGGGCACAACAGTGTGTTGTTTCGTGCAATGTATTCCCTCACTGATATCGAGATGTCCCCCATGGAGGGAACCCCGAAACGTCATCCCCCCACATCAGCTGATGCCCCTCCTGCGCAGGGCTGTTTGTCAGGTCCAAAATAACAAGTAAAGGGGGAGTGTGGAGTCCGCGGGCGCAATTGGCATTAACTGTCCCTGACAAAGGTTACACCGGTCGAGGGAGGCTCCTGGTCACTGGCCTTTGCGGGTACAGAAATTGGGGTGCGGATTAATAGTCATAAGATTGATTCACTCATATCTGACCTGGCAGGCGGCAGGAGGAAGTTGAATAACTAACTCAAGTTAGTTAGTAGGTAATTCCACACTTGCAGATTAGCCCAAGCCCGAGTGCAAATAGTGGCCATATTTACTCTTGTGTAAGCCATGAACAATGGACTTCCCCTGTCAGTATTCACCTTAGTTAATTAACTTCCCCAAGAGAAGTTCCCAATTAACCCGGGTAAATGGGTGATGTGATTTTCTGTCAGATGACGATTCTATCACACGCTGCCTTGAATTCCTATATATGATGATGATTTTCCCTCAATAAACCACTGGTCTTCGCTCCATCTTGTCTCATGTCGTTACTTGACCAGTCTCCTCCGGGACCTCAAGGGCCACTTCATGGCCCCAATCCAACAGAACAGTCTTTTCTTTTTGTGCTTTATCTTTTCCCAAAGTACATTTCCAGTATCTATCTAAGTTTGGGGTTGAGAAAATATATCCTCTTGTTGGTATTGCTCCACCTAAGATAAGGAGAGAAGTAGCAGCAGACACTGACAGAATTAAACAAGAGAATGACCATCAACATCCTCTGAACAAATATGAGCCTCAAGTTCTCTGTCTCAGATCCCGGAAGAGCTTTATGGCAGGAACAAACATTCTTGAGGTTGTGCAAGAGCAAAATCAAATTATAAGATGGAGGAAGGATTTCACTGGACAAAGTATAACATTAAAGGAGGATATGGCTGAGGAACTCAATTTCCTTACATCACTTGGAGGACCCTAAATAGGCTGAGGGTCAGAGTACCCAAATGTAAGACCAACATTCTCAAGTGGGGGCTGCTGGCAGACAACATGCTGTATGAATGTGGAGTGATACAGACTCTGGCTCAATTTGCTGGTCTGTTGGTTGCTACCAGAAACCTGTACCGATTAGGATTTAAGTTTGGCAACAATAGAGCCAAGAAAGTGGCTTCATTTTGGCAGTCCAAAGTTTGATCTGGACATGAAAGAAGAAGTTTGGGGTGCGCTGCACACAAATGTTGGAATGGGTAAAAAGAGGCATTGGAAGGATTTGGCTACCACTGCAGGCTGTATTGAAGCTCCAATCAAATCTTGAGATTGTCCCTTTTTGGGGGGACTCTTCAGATCACAACAGGCTAATGTAGGATAGTTTGCCTACCGTCCCATTTACAGGCTGGCTTTTCATAGTAATTGTATACCCCTGAAGGACCATCAAAGTCCTTTCCCATACGGTCACATTTTTTAAATATGTGAAAGAATCCTGAAGAGAAATGGATTCCCTTTATTAAATTTTATAGATAGAAACTGAAGATGGTTAACTTCATAGACATTGCATTTCATGACTTTCTTATATTTATCCTGGCTTATGAGATGGAATTCAAAAGGTGATATTATCCTTTGTTTTGCTTTCAGCTTGGGTAAAAGAGATTGCTACTAAGTAGCATTTTTCAGGATCTTGGCACAGGACCAGGGCAAGACTCCCAAAACATATGCATTTATACAACTGGAGTCATAAATGTAAGTTCCATACAGAGTAGGTTTTCATTTTGCAAATTCTTCTTCTTTTTGTTGAATTTTTATCACCTTAGGATCTTTGGTAGACATGCCAACAAAAATAGACACTTCTATAAACAACAAAAATACTATTAGGCAACTAGATTTCCTGAGTAGAACTGATAATATATATTTTGTGTAATTTTCACTAGTGGTTGGCCATGTTGATGCAACCAGTAATATAGTTAACCTGTTAGCGAACCTACAGTATGTTGGGTATTTTTTTGGCTACAATTGGAATATCTAGTGTTTAAACCAAATCCTCTCCCTCCCCAATTCCCTGATGGAGGTTAATGAAATTTGCATTGCTTTGACCTGGCCAGAGAGGGGGGCTGTGGCCTCACTGGAGCCTTTGGAAAGAGCAATAAGCAGAGGCCTGGTTTCCTGTGTCTGTTAAATGGGGGGGGGGGGAATATAAAATGGACTGCTACTTCACATTTACTTTTAAGAACAGAGTCTGGCAACTGGCAAGCACCACCATGACATGAACATTTGGACTTTCATTGATGATTTCCCTACCTTTGCATGCCTGAAGAAGTGATCTTCAATCACAAAAGCTTGGCAATGTTTTATTTATTTATTTAGTGATCAAAAAAAGGTGTTGCCTTCTTCTTCTAGATTAGTTGTGTATATGGATCACACGGCTGATTTGTTTGTTTGTTGGTGAATTTCTTAACAGTGATAGTATGTAGTCCCATGTTGTACATTTTAAGAGCTGCTCTGGAAAAGGGCAATGATCTCCAGATCCAATAAATACTCTATGACACTTTCTGTATTCTAAATTTATGGGTTTTAGTTACTTTGTTATATATTTTATTTTTATTCATGTGGATGTCTGGTTGGCTGAAATCATCCATATTGTCAGGATTGGAAGTAGCAGGTTATTAAAGAAACTACAGTGGAACCTCATACAACAATTGCCTCGTATAGCAACAAAATTGCATAACAATTAGGTTTTGGGGGGAAATGGTGTCCCGTATAACAAGTTTCCCTATGGAAAAAATCATACAACAATTTTTCAATGGGAAAAACCACTTAGCAAAAAAAGATGCATCCCATAGGGAAAATCGCTATACAATGCATGTATCATATAGCAATTGTTTCGTACAACAAGGAGCCCCGTGGAACGGCTTAAAATCATTGTATGAGGTACCACTGTACTTAATTCCTCCCCCCAAAAAAAATATTACATTGCTGTGGTAATGCAGCAAGGAATAATTTTATTCTTTTTATGGTGTAACTTCTACAGCAAAGTATCTTACAGGACCGACATTATTTGCTGTAAATTTTAATGGACCATGACCCATATTTCTGGATGAATTTGGCAACTGTTAAGGAATGCTAATGCTGAGCAAAACACCTTGTTCTTTAAGATGGCACAAGTTTCTAGGGCAGCTATTCCTTAATAACGTCTAATGGTTACTTTTGTAGTTGCAGAAGCATGGGCATAGTAAATAATAAAGTAGGATTTTTTATTTTTATTTTTTCAGGTATTTATTCTGTCATTTATTTTATTTGGTTGTTTGTTCTATTGTATTGCTTTTGTTTATTAGTCTGTGCACCAGCAGAATGGGAAATATCCTAGATGGGTAGTATAAAAATGCAATAAATAAGTAAACAAATACCACACAGTTCAAGTGCTGGCTTGAGCTGTTTTGTGTACAGTACTTCATGTGAGCAGTGAGGTGATGACAAAATGGACTGAAAGAAAGTGTATTTTCTACTCAAGGTCAGGAGCTAATAGGTTTCAGACTTTTCTAAATACAGTACAACTCCAACTTACATATGCCTCGAGTTACATAAAATTTGACTTACATAATGATTTTGTGCTAAAACCATGTCTCGATTTGCACAATTTCCTATGGGTTTGCTTTGAGTTACATAAAGATTCTTTTTCCTATGGGTTTGCTTTGAGTTACGTAAAATTCATTTCCCTATGGGCTTGCTTCGATTTAAATAAAAATTTCATTTTTCCTATGGGTTTTCTTTGAGTTACATAAAAAAACGATTTAAGCAAAGGCCTACAGAATTGACTTTTTTTTCGTAAGTAGGGGTTTTACTGTAAAAAGAAACTAAAAGATATAGGTAAATATAACAAATTGAAACTCTAACAGTTATTAACAATGGCTCCCTCTTATTTTTGACTGCAACTGTTAGAAAGTAACTTTGAAAATTCTGTGTGTAACTGTTGTTATGAACAAAATCTAGATGAAAAGGTGCTGAGGCAGAAAGGGAAAGGAGAGAATAGCTATATAGACACATGCATGAGGGTTAATGTACTACTTCATTCTAACCCCACTTGTGGCAATACTTTATTGACCTGGAAAAAAGTGAATTGGTCAAACATCTGCAAACTTATCTAGGTTTGGCTTTGGAATCCTTTACATCTTTCTTAGAGAAAAGAGCATTCAAAGGAATTTTGGCTATTTCATGTATCATGTGACAAATAGACTTCTCACTTCTTACTATATTAATGATTGCGCTGGATGATGATTTTAACACTGTACCATATTTATAATTCACATTGCATCATGCAAGTAGGAACAAATGGAAGTTGATGGAGTTTGGAGAGATAAGCACAGGTTAATATGGGGAAAAGAGGAAGCTGTGGTGCATAAAATGTCACCATGGTGCACCCTCTGTGATCTCCTCCAACATGTATCAGCCTCCTGATATGCCCAGCACTACCACCCTTGGTGCCATGTGGTGCCACCATGCCAGAAGAAGAGGCTGGCCAGACCATTGGCATCAGATTGAGGACCACCACCACCACAACTACAGGGGCTTGAGGAAGTCCAAGACACACCTTTCTAAGAGACAAATAGTGCACTATGTATGTGTGCGTGAGTGCATGTGTACATGTATGCATTTATTTATCAAAAATCTGCATATAACCAAAACAACACTACTCGGACACATGCAATAAAAGACAGGAGCACATACCATGTCATCCATATGCTGTACCGCTGCACGTCATCTGATCAAATAACCTATTTCTATTAAAGATGCATATGTGTCTTATTGTACATGCATATGTGTCTGATTGATGCTCCTGCTATTCTTAGTGACATCAAGAAAGATAGTGGTAGCTACCCATCAACATTTTATATATGATAGAAGACATGTGCATTAAAGTTTAATGATTAACCCTTTGCTATTACTTCAGAAGGATGTGGTCATGATTTGTACACATGAACCTGCAGCCAACATGAGATTTTCCATTTGAAAAGTAGTAACATCTGGAACAGGGTTAGACAGCTGTGACCAGTTCAAGGTGACCCTCTAAGGTGCTGAGAAAAAGGCAAGAAGAAAGATAAAATGGCAAAAGCCCACTTCCTGTTCTGAAAATCTGGGATTTGGAGAGTTTATATGTACAGCTAAAGAGCTGTGTGACCTGTTTAAAAGGCAAAGATTCCAGAAGCTGCGATGCATGACTGTTTTTAACCCCCCCTCTTTCTTTTTGTTCATTCTTTTTTGGCCTGGACAGGAGTCCCAAAAGATCGAATTTGGCCACCCATATCTATTTCCATGTCTCAGACAGATGTTTCAAGCTTCAGGATTGCTCATTGTGCACAAGACCTGAAAATCTTCAGGTTCCTAAAATGGGTTGCCATGCAAGGGGGCTGGAAAACAGATGGCACAGATGTCACATGGTAACAGGCAGCCTCAATAAATTGCCTGCTTGCTTGAACAAATAAGAATGTTGTATGGACTGCACTACAGATGCCCAGATTGAAAAGTGAATAGGAATCATGTGGCCTAGGAACTGAACAGTGCAAAGACACTTGAATTGAACTCACTACACTAGCTGAGGAAAAAGAAATGAGATCAAGTTAGCTTTTACTGTGAGGAAAAAGTAGTTGCAACACCCTACTGAATAAGAAAAAAAGGACTTTAAAGTTCAAATTTGAACTTCCTTCATATTTATTAGCTGCTTATGAATCAGACCTCCACCTCTCTTTCAATAGCTCTCTGGAGATAAGGTTTCCTGTTGCTCTAAGGGTATCATTGCTTATCATTCAGTTATTGCTACTCAATCTCGGTAAGAGGCTGAAGGTACAGTAAATACCTCATACAAAGTCCGCTTCGTACAACATAGAATTCATACAACATCACCTAATTCCTTGAAAAAAGTTGCCTCATACAAAGTTGCTGCGACTTAGCATGAGGCATTGGGGTTTTTTCCAGGTTGCATTGTGCCTGGGCAGTATAAAAGGCAGGATACATGTGTGCATTGCTCTTGTGGGTTTTGCATGAGGAAAAGAGTGGGGAGGTGGATGGGGAGGGCAATTTTTTGGTGGGGTGGGCAATTGTTTGGTGTTTGCTGCTGTTTGGATGATTAACACTGTGCTGCATGATGGGACATGTTGGCTTCCATTTTGTCTTTGCTTCCATCCAGTAATTGTTTACAGTAGCTTATAGAAAATGGATGATAGGCCACATGGCTGCAGATTAACACTGTGCTGCATGATGGGACATGTTAACTTTTAAACCTGCACTTCATAAAGTTTTCAAAAGTTAAAAACTTGTTGTATGGTTTGTCCCCTAAAATCAGGGTTGTTTGACATGTTTTTGTAATGTATTTAGCCTTTAGACAATGATTTCTTAAAGTTCTGTCAGTTTCCTGTCTGTTTCCTTGACTTGGCCCTGAAGTCTGTGCTGTTACAGTACAATGTATCTCTATGGAAACGACGTTGTACGAGGCATCGCAGCAAGGATTTGGACGTCATATGAGGCATTGCGGCTAGGATTTTGCATTCCTCATACAAAGTCCAAATCCATATAAAGTCCAAACTTGTGGAACCAAGTTTGGATGTTGTATGAGGTATCACTGTAGATGTTTTTATTTCTAGGTTCTTCTGAGAGACTCTGCAGCTCGTTGTGGTCTCTTGTGCCTACAACCCATCTTTCCTTTACTTTCCTTATGTAAATAGTGCATAAACAGTGGCTCTACTTAATGGAAGCTACCAGTGGTCAGTCAGGGCGTAAAGAAAATTTGAAGATAGTATAGAACCTGAAGAATGTCTAATAATTCCTGGGCCTCCTCATATAATTGAGCAAAGAGCTAGGCTTTTTCTTTTATGTCACAGGTACTCTGACTGAGATGTGAATGAAATCTGAGGAGATCACTTGCTTGATACCAGCCGTGGTGGTAAACCAATTCAACACATTTCTCTTTACTCCAGCTGACAATTCTCTCCATTACTCCATCCCCAGTCTACATGAAACCCAGAAGCTTTTGGGGGCATCTATGAAAGGGTTGTCGACTGGAAGTTTGGCAGATCAACAGTTCAACAGTTCAAGACCTGACTGCTGCATGATGGAGTGAGCTTTTCTTGCCGGTCCAGCTCCTGCCAACCTAGCAGTTCAAAAGTAAGAAAGTGCAAGTAGATAAATAGGTACTGCATTAGCAGGAAAGGTAACAGTGTTCTGTGCACTCCGGTGTCTAGTCATGCCTGCCACATGACCACGGAAATGTCTGCAGATGCAGACAGCACTAGCTCTTTTGCTGTAAATTGAGATGAGTACTACACCTTAGAGTTGGATATCACTGGCTTTCAAGCAAGGGCAACGTTTACCTGGAAAAGGGTTCCAAATTTTTGTGGCTTAAGCCTATCCCCATCTGTTGCCTAACAGTTATGTTCCAGTACTACACCTTTTGCCAATGCAACCACTGAACAGAGTAGTTTGTGTATTCATCTTGGGGTTTTCCAACAAAATGCAAAAGAGATGCCCATAAAAATCTACTTAAAGGTTTTGATTGATTTGAAAAAGGAAATGCAAATACCCAAGGTGTGATTTCTCTTGTAAAGTGTGTATACTTTCCTGCTGATGAGGAAAGGTTATATGCTGAATTCAAAGCATGTTCTGTTCATCTTTTCAGATCTGTGCTGCTAAGATGGACTGAGGGAGCCAGGAGATAGTGGAATCTGCAGTATCCTTGGAGGGCATTTAGCTAGTGGAATTTGTTGGCATGGGCCACTTCCCACAGATACTATGTCTGCAGATGGGTCTCTACAGGGAACTTACTGTCACATCTGCTTTGCAAAAGTGGCATTCATTCTCCAGCACACACTTCCAATGCCAGGCTGTGGAATTTTCCAAGTGTCTGTAGATCTATATTGGTTGGCAAGTGGAGTTTGAAGTCAGCTGAAATCCAAAGTAACTCCATCAGAGTTGGTCAGAGGAAAAACAGCAATCCAAATGCTTCATGGAATCAAAACTACTTCCTAAGAATTTTAAAGAAATGACATTTTGACACAATTGAAATGAAAACAACACATGCCAGATTATTTCAGCACTTTGACATTATGGCTGAAATCCTACACACATTTGCCAGGGAGTCTTTCCCATTGAACCCATCCTACATACTAATGCTCATTCAGCTGAATATGAAGAACTGCTACTATTACACTGATGGTTTAAATGTTTCCACCAAAAAGCAATAGCAACTTGAGTACAAGCCACGGTATTGTTGGTTTTTCATTTTAAAAAACCTTTTTTTAAAAAAAACTCAGTTAAGTTTAGAAATATAGCTCTAACTTTATATGAGTGAATATTAATACTTAAAACTTCTGTTGTCTTTGTTAGCTACTCAACCCATGGGGGAGGGGAGGGCTCATGAAAAACACATATTTAAATTCCCCTCATTTTCCTTCTTGTAAAGTGAGAGACATCTTAACCATCACTAAAGAAAAACAGCAATTGTGAAAAGGCATTTTCTATCATAAAACATCTAAAACAGAAGTATTATTTATTGTCCAGAAGAAATATTAAGTAAGAAAGCAGTAGAAAGAACTTGAGACTGTTCTCTGAGAGAAGATAAATTTTCTCTGGGAAAAGCATAAATTTTTCAGCTACATTGGTTTTTCTGCAGTGCAGTGTTTAAAGCACATTTGTTACCTCCTGGTGTTAGGAGATATAATGTAGTATGATTGATTAAATGCATATTCAAAAGAATTTCTGAAGCTTTTTGGTTTAGCAGTTTATTTAGAATTCTTGCAAAGAAACATAATCTTGATAAATATCTTACCGGTGAAGCCTAGGGGAATTCTAAAGCAAAAGCCACTCATAACAGAGCAATTTGTGTTGCTTAAATATGATAGCCATGAAACAGTTCCATAAAATAATAGCCCATGAACTGAAGGGGGAAAAGATCTGATAGAAGGAACCCAGATTAACTAAAACTGCAGTTTAAACAAAACTGGGATTGCTCAGAAATACTTGCAGTCTAGAATTGTTCTAGAGCAGGTATCTGAATAGAGCAAAGTAGATAGTTTTCTATAAACTGTTTGACTATCTGAGGAAATGTTGATTCAGTGGCTAACATCCTCTTGTGAAAAGTTACACTTGTGCAAAGAAGCCCCATTATTTAACCCTCTTTAAAAGTTTCTTAGTCTTCTCTTCTCCCAGGTTCTGAGGCCTCATTGAGATCCCTCTTAACCCGGCGAAATCTTTGAGAGACTTGACACAGACAAAGTGTTTAGAGCCAGAAAATTACCGCTAACAATCCTAATCCTGACAACAGCCCACAGTGATTTGAGGGCATTAAAGTTTCCCCATGTGTCAAGACTCCCAAAGTCTTTCCCAAGTCAGAAGGAATTCTGAAGGAGCCTTGAAAACTGCAGTGGTCATGGTATTGTGAAAGAGGAAATTTGTAGTGAGCAGAAAATGCCCACAGTTAATGACATCATCTGATTGTACTAGGGTAAACTTGTGCAAGAGGATTTTGGCTCATAAAAGATGGGACTGCAACAGAATTGCAGAAGCTCCAGGTCAACGTTCTATTCAATCAACAGACAATACTAGGATGCTCTATTCCAGGTTTTCTCAACCTTGGGTCTCCAGGTATTCTTGGAACTCAATTACCAGAAGCCCAAGTCAGCACAATCTGATGATCAGGGCTTCTGGGAATTGAAGTCCAAGAACATCTGTGGGCCAAAGGTTAAGAAACCCTTCCTTATTCTAGTCATATCCTTCCTCAGTTTCCCAGTCTTCTCAACAGCTATGATTCTATAGCCAACAAGCATGTAAAAAGGTTTCCTTACTTTATAAACTTCTGCTTGATATGCGTCTCTCCCGCATATAGATAAGAATGGTTTGACTATGTAAGGACAGAGAACTGGAGAATGAATTTGCCATTAATACATTAGTTAATATGTGTATATATTGCAGAGTTGAATCAGGTGGCTGGTCCCTAAACCTGGGTTACACGGAAGGTTGTTTGTTGAAATCACAACATTTTCCTTAGAAATAATGCTAAAAATATCCTTACATTTATCCTCTTTCTGCTGAATTTGTCCCAAGCTTTGGTGTATTAGCTGCAATGTTCAATGGAACAGGAGTTAAGGAACCCTTCCATAAGAATAATTTTATACATGAAAACAAAATAAATAAAGACCTTATGCTTTTATTGTTTCTTTTCTTTTTTTGGTTGTTCAGGAACATTCACTTTAAAAATAAACACTTTTAGAAACCATAATCTTACAGTAATGAAAAACTTCTATTTGCCATTTCTTAAGTTAAAATATGTTCTTATAGATTATGCCTTCTAAGGCTGGGGACATCTGAAGTGGCATTGATTTTCTGGAAATTAAACATTACTGACTTTTTTCTCAAAGCTTCCATATAAAGGAATCTTAATGTCAGCAGTTTTCAGTAAATAAGGACTTCCATCTTCAGTCTGTAGCTTCCACGGGTTCTTGATGTTGGATTAAATGGAAGCATGAGGAGCTTTGGAAGAGAAGTCACAAATGTTTAATTTCTGAAAAATAAATTCCAAAAATTGCTGCTGATTATGCCATCAGCTTTACCTGATGTAAGTTACAACAACAGGATTTCAGCCAACAAATTACATTTCTTTTTCTAAACAAAACCACAGTTTCTAAAGCCCTTTTCCCTTGTAAAATTGCTTTTGTGTGATCCTTGTAACTGTCCTTTTCATTATACAGTAATACCTCATACAAAGTCCGCTTCGTACAACATCGAATTCATACAACAACACCTAATTCCTTGAAAAAAGTTGCCTCATACAAAGTCGCAGCGACTTTGTATGAGGCATTGGGTTTTTCCCCAGGTTGCATTGTGCCTGGGCAGTATAAAAGTAATAAGTTGCGACGGCTCGGCTGTGGAATAAGAAGAATGCGGAGGATCCACCCGAAAAGAGGGGGGGCAAAGGGAAAAGTATTGTATAAAATGATTTTTAATTTTCAATATATCATGAAGAGCAGGGAGAGTCAGTGGAAGTACCCCTGGAAAACTTGTAAGATAATGGGCAAAGTCTAGAAACCACATTCGAGTGGTATTTAAATTTTATGAACGGTATTGCGAACCTCTAGGCTACACCTATAAATCTTGTAATATCTTCTGTTTGGAAAATGATCCGTGCATACGTTGAAGTAACATCGATCTTAATACATACAAAGACTTTTATCTATATATACTCTTATGTTACTGTATAGTAATCATTTCTAAATTCAATTCAAAATTCATATAGTGCTCCTTAATAAAATGAGATGGGTACAACAATTATAGCAACACCATTAGTGACTCTATGTAATACAATCCTTAAGAGGGGAAAAACTTCATAGATAACGCCAAAGCGCAATAAGAGTTCATGAATCAGCTGGTGATGTATCACAGTAAAAGTCCTAGACAAATTGCCGAAGAGTATCTTAAGGGGTTCCGGTGTTCTGGGTGTTTGAACACATGTGTGGACAATGTTCATATAAGTAGAGCTCCAAAGTCAGTATCTTGAGTGATGTTTGGAAACATGTGTAGACAATGTTCATATAAGCAGAACTCCAAAGTCGATATCCGTCCGGTTTACTCGGATATTTCGTATCTTTTTCAAGATTCTGCAATATCATAATAATAACAATATATTTGTACAGCCCTTCAAAGTATGAGTATGATAATTTATAACACTGTAAATATACATAACAATGTTGTACGTCCTACCTGAAAAACATTCATACGCGCTCTATTCTCGCCTCCTCATTGTATGCTCTTGTTGGGCTGGAGCGTTGCTGGCTATTCTGTGAGTGTCAATTATATAACTCTTAAATTGTACCTGGGGCAGGTGTGTTAAAAGAGGAAGAAATTCGATAGAAGCAATTTAAAGGAGAATGTACATAAATATATATGACCCACTGATTATTTTTGTGGATATTAAAGGGACTACGATGTTTGCACTTAAAGGGAACAGATCGTACTGGCATCATAAAAAAGCTGAAAGATCTAAGTCGGTGTTTAATCCTTGTGGAGTAAGTGTAGAAAAATGGTGTATAAAGAACGCTTCCCTCTGAAGGAGGAAACGCTCAGTGTCTACTATATGATGTTTCTGTGGCTTAAAGCTTTCTAAGATGACTACTTTCATATCATTACATGCATGATTTCTTTCCAGAAAGTGGGGCACCATGGGAGCAGTGGTTACCCCATTTCTGATTCTCGATTGGTGTTCATTCAGACAAATTTTCAGGGGGCGTCTGGATTTCCCTATGTAGGCCATGTTACAGGCACAGATGATCATATAGATGCAGTCACTGGAACCACAATTTGAGAATCCAGATAACTTTAATTCGAACTCACTACTGGGGATCTGAATTTTGTTGACCTTGCAATGGCCGCATTTATAGTGGCCTATGGGAAGAGTAGAGGTAATGGGCGACCTGGGTGTGCAGTCAGCTCTCGTTACTAAGTTACCCAGGGTTTTGGTTTTCCTAAAACCTATAGTGGGGCGATTACTTAATCCTGGTATGGAATCTAAAATATGCCAGTGTCGGAATATGATCCTCTTGATATTCTGTGCTATAGGAGTATAGTCAAGTGACCAAAAGATGTTGTTAGAGTCTGTTGTTCTATCTCTTTGTTGGAATAATTCAAATCGTGGTCGTGATCTTGCTTTGGATAACGCCGAATAAATGACCTGTTTCGGATATTGTCGTTTCGTAAGGGCTTGGCAGATCTTATTAGCTGTTACGTTGAAATCCAATTCAAGGGTTGAGTTCCATTTAGCCCTCAAAAAGAGGCTGTATGGTATATTTGTTTTTAGGGAATGAGGATGAAAAGATTTAAACTGTAAATAAGAATGTGTATCTGTGGGTTTATGAAATAGTTTCATGTATAATGTATTGTTTGAAATAAAAACTGTCAGGTCCAGAAAGGATAAACTCTGAGAATGTACTGAGTGGGTGAAAGAAAGATTGTCATGCACTGAGTTGATCCACTTGACAAAATCATTAACCACAGAGAGATTATTGAAAACAAAAAAAGATCATCGATATAACGTTTGTAAGTAACAATATGAGTAAAGAAAGGGTTGACAGCGGAATTAAGAATGAATGTATAAAAAGCAGAATGCATGCGTGCATTGCTCTTGTGGGTTTTGCATGAGGTGAAGAGTGTTTAGGAGTGGTTTTCAGCGTGATTTTGGATTATTTGAACATTTTCGTCAGAATTTTTGAAAGCATTCCTGGGATTTTTGCAGCATTCTTCAGGTTCTTGGACCATTCTTTGGCACAGTGGAAAGGTAGGTAAATGAGGTTTTCTGTTTCTGATTGGCTTGGGGTGGGGAGGTGGATGGGGGAGGGCAATTTTTTGGTGGAGTGGGCATTTGTTTGGTGTTTGCTGCTGTGGTTTTTAAAAACAGATTGCATGTTCCATAATTTTCCCTATGTTGGTCTTTTCTTTGGGGGGGGGACTGTTTGGTGGGGTGGGCAATTGATTGGTGTTTGCTGCTGTTTGGATGATTAACACTGCTGCATGGTGGGACATGTTGGCATCCATTTTGTCCTTGCTTCCATCCAGTAATTGTTTACAGTAGCTTGTACACAATGGATGATCGGCCGCATGGCTGTAGATTAACACTGTACTGCATGATGGGACATGTTAACTTTTAAACCTGCACTTGATGAAGTTTTCAAAAGTTAAAAACTTGTTGTATGGTTTGTCCCCTAAAATCAGGGTTGTTTGACATGATTTTGTAATGTATTTAGCCTTTAGACAATGATTTCTTAAAATGCTGTCAGTTTCCTGTCTGTTTCCTTGCATACCTGTCAAGCGCAGCTCCGGAGATTACGGGACCTGTGCAGAACGTTGCTGCACAGGTCCATTCTACCCATGTGTAAAAGCCTTCTACGCATGTGTAGAAGCGACCTACACAGAAACTTTGTGTGCAGGTCACTTCTACGCATGCGTAGAAGGCTTCTAAGTATCCCCTTCTGCACAGAAGCCTTCTACACATACGTAGAAGGGTTCTACACATGCGTAGAAAGGACCTGTGCAGAAGGGATGCGCAGTAACTCCTTTCCCCCGCTGCCAAACTACGGGGTAGCGGCAGCTCCAGGCGGGAAATGGAGAAAATCAGCATGGAATTACGGGGTAATCCCGGCAAATATGGGGAACTTGACAGGTATGTTTCCTTGACTTTGCCCTAAAGACTGTGCTGTTACAGTACAATGTATCTCTATGGAAACGACATTGTACGAGGCATCGCGGCAAGGATTTGGATGTTGTATGAGGCATCGTGGCTAGGATTTTGCATGCTTCATACAAAGTCCAAATCCGGATAAAGTCCAAACTTGTGGAACCAAGTTTGGACATTGCAAGCGCGGCGCCAAAATGGCCGCCGTGCTCTTTGCGGCCCCCCCCACCGGATGAAGGCATCCGGGTAGTTAGGGGGCATGGCCAGCACCCTTATAAAAGGGGCGGCCACGAGGCAGCCGAGCTGCCATTTTGCGAAGCGAACGGAGACGAGAAGTTTTTTCCCTTCGCTCCGTCGCTCTTACCTATCGCTGGGAAGCCTCTTTGGCGCAGCGGTTTTTCTTCCTTCTTCTTCGGCTTCCCAGCAAATTGAAGCAATTCCCTCTAAGAAGAAGGCAACGGCGAACACAGTTCGCGCTGCTCGGAGGCGGCAGCCGGGTCGGAGGACCACGACTGCGCCTCCCCAGCAGCCTCCCTTGCCGGGAGAGCCCACCAGGACCGGTAGGATGGGGTCGATTGCCCCTTGGCCCAAGCCGGGGCGGCCGCGTACTGGCCCGGTAGGGGCCACGGCCCCCGGCCTGCAATCAATGGCCGCTGCCCCTGGCCTGGTTCATACTACGGGGCCTTCTCCCCTTGGCCCGCAGCTTCCTGCGGTGGGCTTCAGCCATGGGGGGTGGTTGGGTCCTCTTCCCTGGCAGGGCATGCCTCCGGCCCCCCAGGGGCCGGGACTGGGCTCGTGGCCGTATTCGGGCCCCGCGGCCCAGAGACCTGGACCAGCGCCTGCCACCAGTGGGCCGGCTGGCCCTTTGCCCCCCCCCTTAGCATTGGGGGCTATGTGAATGTGGATGCCCTTCTGGCCCGCGTAGCGGCCCTCGAGGCATCGCTCGGGATGGTCAACCCCTCAGGGGCGCCTTTTGGATCCCAGGTCGATGCATCATCTGCCGGGCAGCGGCAGGCGGCAGGACAGGTCGAGCTGCCCGAGGCGCGTGGGCCGGTATCGGCCACTGCCTCGCAGCTCCCCATACAACAGGCGCCACAGCCGGGTGCTGACCAGGCCCCATCGATGAGCTCAGTTCCAATCATGAGCTCCGACGCCCACAGTGGGCCGGAACCCCCGGTGGGGGCGGCCCATGGGGGTGCAGCGCGTGAGTATACGGTTCAATCTAGTGCACCCACACCATTAACTACATTGGGGGGAGCATTCCAGTGGCTGTGGCCTCGCACGGGTGGCATGGCGGTTCAGACGCCGCCGGCCCCCCCGGCGACTGCACCTCTAACCCAGGGCCCTACTTGGGGTGGGGCCTCCTCTTCTGTTGGGAACTTGATAGGGGTTACGGGGTTGGTTCAGGCTCCTTTTACTATGCCTACCGTTCCCACCGTGCCGGTGTCGGCATTGCCGACAGCAGGGTATTCTTTGCCCCTTGGGGATCATCTGGCCCAGTCTACCAAAGAGAAGATCTGGCGGGGGGAGTATGTGGACATCTTCTCCCTTCTGAACAGAGAGCCCACCAAGGAGGAGAGGGAGGGGCAGGACGAGAAGGATAAGGAACAGGCACGTCGTCGTAAGCCGCCACGCACATGGGCCAACTGGTTGCCAGCGTACCTCATATACATGGCTGTATACCTCAGGGCCCGGCCGGATCTGGCCATCCCGATGGTCCAGTATTTGGACAACATCTACCGGGCGATGGTTGACTTCCCGGGCCCATCGTGGTTGGCTTACGACGAAGAATTCCGTATGCGAGTGCCCCTGCACCCAGAGATGAGGTGGGACGAGCCCTGCCAGAAGCTGTGGCTTCTGTACATGACCCCCACGCGCCACGCGCCTGGGGAGAGATACCATTGTGGACATGCAGTCCAGCGAGCGGCTCCAGCACAGGCACCCCGCCAGGTGGCGGGGCAGGGGGTTCCAGCCCGCCTGCTGTGCTGGACTTTCTCGTCCAATGGTTCCTGCAGTAGGAAGAATTGCCGGTACAAGCACGAGTGTCCCTCTTGCGCTGGCCCCCATGCCGCCTCCACCTGTCCCAGGCCGGGGGGAATGCGGGGCCGAGGTAGGGGTGGACAAGGGGCCGGCAAGACTGCCGCAGAGGGAGCTGGTCCAGCGAAAGGCCCCCTCCCCAATTAATGTGGACATGTTGGAGCGTTGGCTCACATTGTACCCGAGGAGGGCAGACGCAGCTTACCTACTTCAAGGTTTTCAAATGGTTTTTCGCATTCCTTTCACGGGGGACAGGTCTCCCCAAGACGCACCCAACCTTTTGTCACTCAGGGGAAGGGAGGAGGTGGCTGCCGTGAGCATTACTAAGGAGGTTGATGCGGGCAGGGTCGCCGGCCCTTTCCCTGCACCCCCGTTTCCCAATCTTAAAGTTTCCCCCTTGGGCTTAGTGCCCAAGAAGTCACCGGGTGAGTTTCGCCTAATACATCACTTGTCCTACCCAGCCGGCCGATCGGTCAATGATGCTATCCCTGATGACCTTTGCTCGGTCAGGTATACGTCTTTTGACCAGGCGCTGCGCATGGTGCGCTCATGTGGCCCGGGTGCGCTGTTAGCTAAGTGCAACATTAAGTCCGCCTTCCGTCTCCTGCCGGTGCACCCGGGCGACTTTGAGTTGCTGGGTTTCAAGTTCCGGGGTGCATATTATTTCGATAAAGCCATGCCTTTTGGTTGTTCCATCTCATGCTCGGCCTTCGAGCGTTTCAGTACCTTCCTACAGTGGGCTTTTGTTCGCAGGTCAGGCTCTCGGTCTGTAGCCCATTACCTGGATGATTTCTTATTCGGGGGTGAACGGGGCTGGGACACGTGCACACGTCTCCTCCACACATTTCAGACGCTAATGTAGAAACTTGGTGTCCCTTTAGCGCCCGAAAAGACCGAGGGTCCATCTACTAAGCTCACATTCTTAGGGGTGGAGATTGACACGGTAGCGCAAGCATCTAGGTTGCCGGGGGATAAGGTGTCATGGATCATGGCCCTCATATCGGACTTGCTTGCTAAACGCAAGGCGTCCCTTCGTGAGCTGCAGGTGCTGCATGGTCACCTTAATTTCGCTTGCAGGGTGGTCGCACCTGGCAGGGCATTTGCTCGGCGCTTGTGCGACGCCATGACAGGCTTGTCCAGACCCCACCATAGGGTAAGACTCACCGGGGGCATTAGGGCAGATATGCTTATCTGGCTCCAGTTCCTGAGAGAGTTCAATGGGGTATCATTTTGGAGGTCCGACCTTCTGGCTTCTCCACGTTTCCAGATACAGTCTGATGCATCTGGGTCCCTGGGTTATGGGATGTACTTCAATGGGAAGTGGGCCTACGGTGGGTGGCCGCCAGCCTGGTCGGGCACAGGTCACCTGCGCGATCTCACGTATCTGGAATTTTTTCCCATTCTGGGGGCTTTGATGCTATGGGGTGAGGAGTGGGCCAATTCGGTGGTACATTTCTGGTGTGACAATGCGGCTGTTGTCCACATTGTCAACTCACAGACGTCTAAATCTCTCAGGGTCATGGACCTGGTGCGCCAGTTCGTTTTGCGCAGCCTGTGCCTCAATGTTCTATTCAGGGCCAGGCATGTCCCAGGTATCAATAACGATATTGCTGACGCTTTGTCCTGCCTGCAGATCTCCCGGTTCCGTGCCTTGGCCCCGGATGCGGAGGAATTTCCCTCGCCACTCCCGGACGAGATATGGACGCTTGGCAAGGAGAGGTGAACCGGGCGATCGGCATGTCGCTGGCACCGCGCCCTCGTAAGGCGTAGCACCATGCATTCATTTCCTTCCAGGCCTTCTGTGCCCTATTTCGGCTACCCGAGACTTGGCCTATCCCAGTTGCCCACGTCCTCCGATTCATGGTTTACCTGCATGCACAGGGCCTTGCACCTCGCACCATAGCATCCAGGCTGTCAGCGCTGGCATTTATGGCCAAAGTGGGCGGTTATGCGGACAGTACTACTGATTTCCGTGTGAGACATGTTTTGGAATGGTGGGCGCGGGAGCGCGGGCGTAGCCCAGACGACCGCCACCCAATTTCCCCAGGGGTACTCACCCACCTGGCACGGGGCTGGCATGACCTCTGTTTTGACAGGTATGAGGCAGCCCTGTTTCATGCGGCTACCACGGTGGTCTTTTTTGGAGCGCTCCGCATCAGCGAGCTTGTGATGCTGTCTAAGGCGGATGCAAGTCGTAGGGCACTGGAACTCGACGATGTCTATGT
This sequence comes from Bradypodion ventrale, assembly GCA_035047345.1. Taxonomy (NCBI): domain Eukaryota; kingdom Metazoa; phylum Chordata; class Lepidosauria; order Squamata; family Chamaeleonidae; genus Bradypodion; species Bradypodion ventrale. Next base: position 87,127,678 of record JAWDJE010000004.1, read on the forward strand.
CTGCAATGATTGGGCTCAGTTGAGGATTCGCTCTTCTAAAACGGATCAGCACGGCGTAGGCAGTGGAGTAAGACTGCTACGATGTTCCTTGGCAGACATATGTCCGGTTGGTGCCCTACAGGAATTCCTTGCACTGCGTGGCACGCACCATGACACGTTTTTCTGCCACCAAGATGGGTCTCCCCTTACTAAGTTTCAATTTTGGAAGGTGACCAGTAAGGCATTGGCCAGTGTTGGCCTCCCTGGGGCCCGTTACGGCACCCATTCCTTCAGGATAGGGGCGGCTTCTACTGCGGCTGCCTTTGGGTACTCCGGGGCTGAAATACGCCGTATGGGGAGGTGGGGATCACAATGTTTTCAGTTTTATGTCTGCCCTCTTCCGCTGTCAGTACCAGTTTAGTCACCGCACCTTTTCTCCCCCTTTTTCCTTAATAGAACCTGGGTGTCGTTTCACACCGGTGGCAGTATGGCTGGTGGGCCATAGCTACGTGCACAGGGCAGCGCATTACGCTGCGGCGACAGATTGGGGACCCCGACTGGGACTGGGTGCATACGCAAGTCTCACATGGTATGGTAAGCCCGGTATGTTATGGCGGGAACTGTTGCCGTTCCTTTTCTCAGGCAGGAATGCCGACCCGCCTGATATTCTGATCATACACCTTGGGGGCAATGATTTAGGACAGGTCACTGGCCTTTCGCTGAAGCACGCGATTTGCGGTGACCTCGCCTACTTACATTATGTGTGGCCTGCCACGACCCTCGTTTGGTCAGACATGGTACCGCGGCACGCTTACAGGGGAGGGTTCAACCTCCAGGCCCTTGACCGTGCTCGGCGCATGGTGAACAGGGCTGTTGCCCGGTTCCTTATCGACAAGGGCTGGGGGCGCGTCATTCGGCACCCCACCATCAGTTTGCAAAATTGTGAGCTTTATTCAGGGGATGGGGTCCATCTGTCGCAGGGAGGTATGGACCTCCTGTTAGGTGATTGGCGAGCAGGCCTGTTGACCGAGCTGACGGTCTGGGGGGGGCGTCGAGCCTTTATTGAAGCCTCTCCGTGTGGCGGGTAGCACTGGTAAGGTAAACATTTATGACCCACAGGTATCCGGCAGGTTCGCAATTGACTGGACAACACTAGACAGGCATAAGTTGGTTAAACGTTGTCCGGTCAACGACGAACCAGGCGACGGGGTGATGGCAAGAGCTAGACAGCATGCATCACCCCATGATTTTACGGATACACGTCAGAGGGTGGGGTCATTAGTTAGATATTGACTACGGTCAACAATTTGTTTGTTGTCAACAAACAAATTGATACAAATAGATACATTGTAACAATTGCCGTTGGCAATTTTGGGTGGTACCTTACCAGTGTTACTTCGGCCTGCTTGCCTTAAGAATTATAATTGGTCAAATACCAATAGAAATTTATAATTCGGACTGGGGCATGAATCAATAAATGTGGCCCAATGCCGTTATCCACTTTTACCAGCGTCTGAGTCCTTTATTGGGGGGTGCGCCTGCAATGCAAGCGCGGCGCCAAAATGGCCGCTGCGCTCTTTGCGGGCCCCCCCCACCGGACGAAGGCATCCGGGTAGTTAGGGGGCATGGCCAGCACCCTTATAAAAGGGGCGGCCACGAGGCAGCCGAGCTGCCATTTTGCGAAGCGAACGGAGACGAGAAGTTTTTTCCCCTCCACCCCCTCCCTAGTTAACAGTGTGATATTTGGTCGCTTCGGGGCCGGGTGGGAATTTTTGGTTGGGACTCACAATTGGCTCTTGGGTCCTGGCTTTTTTGCCCATCCCACACTGTTGCTATGGTTTGATATAGGGGTTCTTTCTGCTGCTGTTGACTTTGGTCACATGGGCGGGTAGCACTGGTAAGGTAAACATTTATGACCCACAGGTATCCGGCAGGTTCGCAATTGACAGGACAACACTAGACAGGCATAAGTTGGTTAAACGTTGTCCGGTCAACGACGAACCAGGCGATGGGGTGATGGCAAGAGCTAGACAGCATGCATCACCCCGTGATTTTACGGATACACGTCAGAGGGTGGGGTCATTAGTTAGATATTGACTACGGTCAACAATTTGTTTGTTGTCAACAAACAAATTGATACAAATAGATACATTGTAACAATTGCCGTTGGCAATTTTGGGTGGTACCTTACCAGTGTTACTTCGGCCTGCTTGCCTTAAGAATTATAATTGGTCAAATACCAATAGAAATTTATAATTCGGACTAGGGCATGAATCAATAAATGTGGCCCAATGCCGTTATCCACTTTTACCAGTGTCTGAGTCCTTTATTGGGGGGTGCGCCTGCAATCACTGTAATTTGATTTACACAATATCACAATATTTAATAGTAACAGACGTAGCAATTACACTTATATACTGCTCTAAAGCGTTATATTCAAATAGTGCAATGCTAAGCATATTTACTCAGAAATGAGTACCAGTGAGTTTAACGGCTTTTATTCTCAGATTAAAGAGTGGAGCCTATTTCTTAATACTTTCCTAATTCTTAGTAATTCACTCCCCCTTTTAAAATAGTTAGCAGCAATTCCTGTCTTGGTAGTTACTATAGTCAATTTTCACCTCAACAATATATACATGAAGGTGGGAAATTTTGTCTTTGTAAGTATATGGGAAATGCTAGTGTTATGTATCACTTTGAACTCATATTAAACCTTTTCTGCCATCTGCTCCTCATTTACCTCCTTAGGCCAGGTTATTTTGGAGTTATTTATTGTCTGGTTATGATTTTGCTGTCCTGAACAACAGTATCACTGACATAGATAAAAATATATATGTTGAATAAGTGTAGTTTGTGGATAGGGAGGGGGGAGTGCTTTGGTCTACTGTGAAACTGGTTTGATCCAAGCCCTCTTCCCCACATATTTAACTAGTTGCCAATCCACAGGAAGGCCTATCTTCTTAAGCTTCTCCAGGAATCTTTGGTGAAGGTTTTTGTTTAAAAGATTTTGGGGGAACAAAAGTCTAAATAGACAATGAAGCCACACAAAACTAGAAACCTGTCCTATATAATTAGAAGTCTGAGCTATATTTCTCAAGGTGCAGATGGAGCCAAAGAGAAAATGTAGATCTCTGGAGCCCCAATCAAAATAAACCACCCTTCTCTACTTGTTGTGATGTGGTAGGCTCATATCCTATTACTCCCTGACACCTACGACTTAATTGTTGTGCTAATTATATGGGATATAACTCAGAGGCTTAAATGAAGAAAATAATTATTGGTGTGGTTTCAGGGAACGTTTGCCTCAGCAATTAAGAGGATTTGAGTTTTACGTTTGTTTGTGTGCCTCAAAGACTATAATCCACATACAAAATGCAGAAACAGTTCCTTTTCTCGTACACCCACCACCCACACAACCCCACCCTAAAGCCAACATACAAATGAAAATCAGCTGGGAAATCCTAAGGTGTTGAACTGTCAGCCCTTCCACCTGCAGATAAGAGATTGCCAACATTGTTTTCCAGCAGTGTGAAGAGTCTCAAAGGATATTCCTCCAAGCACACTTGCAGCTCACACATCTCTCCATGATGAAGTCCAGAGACCACAGAAAACTTTCTTCTGCATCTGTTGGGGGGGGGGGGAGCAAATGTAGTGTGGGTTGGGGAGGAATGAGAGGTCCCGCAACTACTCAACCATTAATTCATCAGATGGATAGCTTTCTTTTTCTAACCTCAGCTGTTACACCCATTTTGCTAACTGACAGCTCAACTTGAAGGGATTACTTGAGAGGAAATGATTAAACTGACATGCATTCTTGTGGTTTATTGAACTACAATATCGCAAACTTGCCCATCTTTTTAATATATATATAGATGAAAGAAAAAAGTGGGTTGTAATAATTTTTCTTTTTCTTAAATAAACTTGAAAAGAATCCCAAAGGAATGTGGTTGAGTGTGTTGTGTAATTATAGCTAACATTTCCCCCCCAGAAAAAACACATGCGTGAACACCATATAAATATATGTTTAGGTAACCGGATGAAGGTAAGCCTCAGAGTCCAATCAAGCACATGCACAGTCAGCTCAACAAAGAGAGGCTCAGCCAAAATACCTGTTAGAATTTGATGGAGAATACCTCAGACCTGACTTTAGCAATATCAAGCACAGCTGTAGAATATTGTTGAAATCTATTTGAAATGGATACTATCACACCTAATCAAATGGAAGAGAACAGGTTGCTGATTTTTCTTGTATAATAGAAGGAAGGAAAACTAAATGAGTTTCAAAGTAAAAAAAATGAACATTTTGCAATATAGTATTGTAGAATCTGTTAGTACTGTCCATGGGGTTTTCTGAGCAACTGAAAAACAACAATTGTAGAATCTATTTAGGATAAATATCCACTCAGCCTTAAAGATGAGGTGTGTGTGTGTATTTTAAAGCTCAAAACAGACCACAGTTTTTACAAGAGTTGAAAAGAGAAACCTATGTGGTGTCATGATAGATAAATTAATTTCATTGTCTTACATATGTGACTGTGTTCTCCAGTAAGAAACACAGTAATGTGTTTCCTTCCTTCTGTCCTTTGGATGGGTCACAGAATCATAAAAAAGTAGAATTTGAATGAATCCTGGGAATAATTTAATCTAACCTTATGATGCAGCTCCTCTGGTGGCTTATTTGTTAAGGCGCTGAGCTGGAGACTGGAAGGTCAGGGTTTCAATACCAGAGAGCTGCACTTGGAGACATGAAAAGAGCCTCATTCAGGCATCCCCTAAAATTCTTTCAACCCAGAGTAATCTCTGACATGAAATTATTATTATTATTATTATTATTATTATTATTATTATTATTATTATTATTATTATTATTATTATTATTATTAATAATAATAATAATAATAATAATAATAATAATAATAATAATAATAATAATAATAATAATAATCCATCCGTCCTGGCTCTTCTGGATCTCTCAGCGGCCTTTGATATCGTTGACCACGGTATCCTTCTGGAACGGCTCAAAGGTTTGGGGATCCAAGGCAGTGTGCTGTCCTGGTTTTCCTCATTTCTGGAGGGTCGTACCCAGTCGGTGTGGTTGGAGAGTGAGAGGTCCAGTGCTAGGCCCCTACAGTATGGGATGCCTCAGGGCTCGGTGCTCTCTCCTCTCCTATTTAACATATACATGAAGCCGTTGGGTGAGGTTATCCGTTCCCATGGGGTAAGGTATCATCAGTATGCTGATGATACCCAGTTATATATCTCGGCCCATGGGGACCCCAGTGATGCAGTCAATGTCCTATCCAGATGTCTGGATGGGGGACAACGGGCTACAATTGAATCCCTCCAAGACTGAGTGGCTTTGGATAGGGGGTCCTGCGTTATCCAGGGACCTGCCAACTTTGGTCTTGGATGGGGCTGCTTTGCCCCAGACAGACCCGGTATGCAACTTAGGGGTCTTCCTGGATTCGGGGCTGCTACTAGCAGATCAGGTGGCGGCTGTGGCCAGGAGGGCTTTCTCACAGCTTCGCGTCATCCGTCAGTTGCGTTCGCTCCTGGACCGGGACTCCCTACTCATGGTCACACATGCTATGGTCACCTCCAGGCTAGATTATTGCAATGCGCTCTATATGGGGCTGCCCTTGTCAACCATTCGGAGGCTGCAGTTGGTCCAGAATGCGGCAGCCCGGTGGTGATGGGGCACGGGCGTTATGCTCGTGCCTCACCATTACTTCAGGAGCTGCACTGGCTACCAGTTTGCCTCCGGGTGCAGTTCAAGGTGCTGGTTTTGACCTTTAAAGCCCTTCATGGTAGTGGGCCAGGATACCTTAGAGACCGCATTGTCCCAAGAGTGTCCGCCCGTCCAACCAGAGCGGATCGGAGGGGCTCCCTGATTGTTCCATCTGCCAAAGGGGCTCGTCTCTCTGGCACCCGAAGGAGGGCCTTTTCCGTGTCTGCACCGGCCTTGTGGAACCTCGTGCCTGTAGAGTTGCGGGAACAGATGGAGCTGCTACCTTTCAGAAAATACCTACAAACCTGGTTGGCAGGGCAGGTGTGCCTGTTGGCTTATAAATTAAGCCCCCATTTCTTTTAATTGTCTTTTTTTAAAATATGGGTTTATGTGGGTTTTAAGAGGAATGGGGTAGGTGGGTGGATATGTTGGGTTTTAATTGGTTTTAATTGGTTGTACTGTTTTGTGTGTGTTTTAACTTGTTGTGAGCCACCCAGAGTTGGGTTTACCTGATTGGGCGGCATATAAATTTGAAAATAAATAAATAAATAAATTATTATTATTATTATTATTATTATTATTATTATTATTATTATTATTATTATTATTATTATTAGTATTATTAGTATTAGTATTAGTATTAGTATTAGTATTAGTATTATTAGTATTATTAGTATTATTAGTATTATTAGTATTATTATTATAATGCAGAGGGCTACAGTTAAAACAGTCTTGACAGATAGGCACCTAGACCCTGTTTAAAAACCTCCCATAAAGAAGATTTTATCATGATGTTTAACTATTGAAAAAGTTCTTACAATCAAAAATTTTCCAATGATTAATTGAAATCTCTTGTCATTTGAATCCAAACCTCTAGAGCAGCAGAAAATGAAATAGGTCCACCTTCCATATGACTGTCCTTCCGATATTTGAAGGCAAGAACATAAGAACATAAGAACAGCCTTGCTGGAACAGGCCACAGCCCATCCAGTCCAGCATTCTGTCTCACACAGTGGCTCACCATTTCCTTCAGGGTATTCCCGAGCAGATGCCTTCACCTGCTTAGGATTCCCTGGAAATGGCATTGAGAGATATCTTGCCTATCTCTCCAACCCGGAGGTTGTCCTTAAGTATCCATAATTATAGCCATTGATACCCTTGTCCTCCATGAACTTGTCTAATCCTTTCTTAAAGCTGTCAAAACTGACAGCTGTCACCACTTCTTCTGGCAGGGAGTTCCATAGACCAGTAATCCTCTGGGTGAAAAAGTACTTTCTCTTATTTGTTTGAGAACTAGTAGCCAAAAGTTTCATCGAGTCTCCCCTACTTCTAGTGTTGTGCGATAGGGAAAACAGTTTTTCCTTATCTACTTTGTCCACACCATGCATGATTTTATAAACTTCAATCAGGTCACCTCTTAGACGTCGTCGTTTAAGAGTGAAGAGGCCCAACCGTTGCAGCCTCCGATGGTAAGGAAGGTGTTCCAGTCCCCTAATCATTCTGGTTGCCCTCCTCTGCACTTTTTCCAGCTCCATAATATCCTTCTGGAGGTATGGTGACCAGAACTGTACACAGTATTCCAGATGGGGCCTCACCATAGATTTATAAAGAGGCAAAATGACACTTGCTGACTTATTTTCTATATCCTTCCTAATGATCCCTAACATTGAGTTTGCTTTTTTCACTGCTGAGGCACACTGGGTTGACACCTTCATTGAGTTGTCCACCAGGACACCAAGGTTCCTTTCCTGGTTTGTCGCAGAGAGTTCAGACCCCATCAGTTTATAAATGTAATTGGGTTTTTTGCCCCAACATGCATCACTCTGCACTTACTAATGTTTAAGCTCATTTGCCACTCTTTTGCCCACTCCCCCAGTGTCAAGAGATCCCTCTGGAGCTCCTCACAATCTCTCACAGTTTTCACTACCCTGTATAATTTAGTGTCGTCAGCAAATTTGGCTACCTTGCTTTTTACTCCTACCTCTAGATCATTTATGAAGAGGTTGAAAAGCAGGGGTCCCAGTACTGAACCTTGGGGGACCCCACTCTTTACTTCCCTCCACTTGGAGAAGTGTCCATTTAGTGCTACCCTCTGTTTTCTGTCCCTTAGCCAGTTGCTGATCCAGGACAAGACCTGTCCCTTAGCCAGTTGCTGATCCAGGACAAGACCTGTCCCTTTATTCCATGACTGGTAAGTTTATTCAAGAGCCTTTGGTGTGGGACCTTGGCAAAAGCCTTCTGAAAGTCCAGATAAACAATGTCAACTGGATCCCCCTTATCCACATGCTTGTGAGGCAACAGATTAGTGTTGGAATGATTTGCCCTTATAAAAGCCATGTTGGCTCTCCTTTAGCAGCGCCTTCTCTTCTATGTGCCTATTAATTCTATCTTTTAGGATGGTTTCCATCACTTTGCCTGGGACACATGTCAAACTGACAGGTTGGTAATTTCCTGGATCACCCCTGGATCCTTTTTTGAAAATTGGTGTTACATTTGCTACCTTCCAGTCATCAGGCACAAAGCCTGATTTGAGGGAAAGATTATATATTTTGGCTAGGAGATCAGCAATTTCATCTTTAAGTTCCCTGAGAACTCGTGGATGGATGCTATCTGGTCCTGGTGATTCGTTAGTGTTTAGTTTAACAAAACATGCAAAGACCTCCTCCCTGGTTATTTATATCTGGCTTTATTCTTCGGTTTCCCTCCCTACGAAGATAGGCTCTGTTTTGGGCATGTGGTCTCTGACTTCTTCAGTGAATACTGAAGCAAAGAATTCATTGAGTCTCTCTGCAATCTCTGTTTCCTCTTTAATAACCCCTTGCCTTCCATTGTCATCTAATGGTCCAATGGCCTTCCTAGTTGGGTTCTCACCTCTAATGTTCTTAAAGAAGTCTTTGTTATTTCTCTGAGTATTTTTAGCTATATGCTCCTCAAAGTCTTGCTTTGCTTTCCTGATTGTTGCCTTGCATTTGTTCTGCCAGAATTTATGTTTCTGCCTGCTGTCCTCATTTGGACAAGCCTTCCATCTTCTAAATGAGCTTTTTTTGCTCTTGATCAAGTGTTGTGTCATCTCTTAATTTTCTTTTTTTACAGGCTAAACAAACCAAATTCCCATAAGTCTTCATTTTTTTAGTTGTCATTGTCCAGAAATGTTCCTGCTCCAGGACTTATTACAATGATTTAAGTTCCAATAAGACAGTACAAATGTTGTGCTCTCTCTCTCTCTCTCTCACACACACACACACACACCTCCATGCATGCACACACGTGCATACACACACACACACACACACACACACACACACACACACACACACACACACACACACACACACACACACACCAGACACTTTTGTCATAACTAGGTGAACAGTATGTGATCCATTAGTACCACCTTCATGGAGTACTGAGCTGAACTATTCATTATATAATGAACTAGCATATTTATTTGTGTGTTGTTGTTTTTTTTTTTGGTTAAGACTGGTTTGGGTGGGGGTGTTTTGCATTTGTGGTTTGTGACTTTTTTTGATCTATTTTATTAGATTTATTTGTGATTTTGATTTATTTCTTATTTTTCTGACTTGTTTTTACTCTTGTGGCCTCTAGGTGGGGCTGTTAGTAGGTTTTGGTTTTTTTGTTTTTTGGTGTTGGACTGTTAGGTGTTTCTGTTTCTTCTTTTGTGGGTTTTTGGGTTTTAGATGTGTTTTATTGTTTTGTTTATTTCTGGTTGGTTTTTATGTTTCTAATTTCTTTTGTGATTATTTGTTTAATTTGTGGTATTTTTGTTGTTTGAGTTAGGTATTTTCATGTTGCAGATAGGTGTTTTTTCTGTGCTTTCATGGTATTTTGGGTGTTTTTGTTTGTGGATTTTGTTGTTTATTGTTTTGTTGGTTAATGTGTTTGTTTAATTATTTATTTATTTGTGTTTTATTATTTTTGGTGTTTGGCATTTTGGGTACATGTTTGTTTTTGTTGTTGGTGTGTACTTTTGCATGACGAACGGGCTGCCTGTCGGTTCCTCTTTTCCCCATTGCTGCTTCAAATTTTGGTTTCGATGCAGCAATGGGGAAAAGGAGGAGCCAGCAGTCAGCTCGCTCTTCCCCTGGTAAGGTTCATTAGGTAGGTCAGGGGAGAAGGAGGCAGAGAAGAGCTATCTGCCTGATAATAGTTCTCTCCTCTCTGTCTCCTTTTTCTCCTGGCTTACCTAACCGGAGATTGGCAGGCAGCGATCCATAAGGGGTGGTGCTCTTCTTTGCGGATTGCTGGCTGCTGCTTTTGTATTACCTCCATTGGAAGTACAAAGGCAGCAGCCAGTCATTTTCCAGGGAGGGTGCTTCCCCTGACAAACTGCTGCCTGCTGGTGGTATTTTTTCCACCCCGACACAACTGACCTTGAGGCTGGCGGTGGTCTTGCCATGTCTTCGGCGGGGTAACGGGGAGGAGAGGGAGTCCCTCTTCTCCCCGTTGCTCTGGGAAAGAAGGCCGGCGGTGGTCTCACTGTGGTTTTTTGTGGGTGTTTGTTTCCAAGGCCGTGAGGCTCTGTGTGCACCTGCCGTGGACTTGTGCTCCCGTTGCAGGAGGCCGGCGTGTTTTTATTTTATTTTTCGCATGCCGGCTTTTTCAGCATTCTGTGTGCTTGCGCCCTTCAGCCTGATTGGCTGAAGTGCTTACAGCAGGTAGGACGCTGGGACTTGGAGTTTTGTTTGTTTTGTTCCCGTTCGTGTGGCGGTTTTTCCCCCCTGTGGCTCAATTTCAATTGGGTGCACCGCATTTCCCAATGTTCCTTTTGCTCGCGCCTCTCAGCCTGATTGGCTGAGGCGCAGTGCAGAGGACATTTTGGAATTGAAGTTGTTTCCCTTTGTTCCCATTTGTGGGGCTATTGCCCCACTGGCGGCTTCGGCAATGTTGCGGTGCTCTGCGGTCCGGGTTCGGGCGAGTACAGGTGGCTCGGTATGGGATACGATAGCCGGGTGTGGGCGTGTATACCGGAGTCCAATGGTTAATACCCCTCTTTATAGGTAAAGATGAATCTTTGAATTGAACTACAATTATAATTTATATATTTTGTGGTTCCTTGACCATTGACCATTGTTTCTTTATATGGATCACATGATGAAAATGTCAGATGTTCTGATCACCAATTTGTATTTAATCATATAGAGATCCTAACTGTTGTGGGATTAACTTCTGCTTATGGTGTAAGGAAGTGTCTCAGAAGAAAGAATTGTGGTCAGTGGTATAACACAGGGGTTCTCAACCTTTTGGCATGATGGGCCAGACCACGCCCCCTCAGACAGCTGAGTGGGCTAGACACATGGTTCCCCCTACCGTAAATACTGCCATAAACCACAGCAGGCATGTTTGAGCAGGTGCTGACACATTTACGCAGGCACATTTGCGCAGGCGTGGGCATGATATTTCTTCCTAAAATTGTGGCTGAACTTGTATCAGACCCATCGAATCAATTGCTGAATGGTAGGTTAAGACTCATATAAATCTCATTTATTCAGTAGGTCTACTTTAGCTGAAATGAGCACCTGGATGGAGGCCTATTAAAAACAACACATAAACACTTTGTATTTCCAGGGTCTTCAGAATTTTGATGATTCCTTACCCATGCCTTGAGCAATGTTTCAGTGTCACATATTTCACTCCACTGGGGGACAGGGACTGCAAATGCATGCTCTAGCCCAGCCTCTAATACAGCGTTTCTCAACATTTTCAGGTTGTGGGCCTGATCACATCTCCTGATCGGGCAGGTTTTGTGGTTCCTCCCACCCAGAAGCAGAAGTAAAACACACACCCTGGATACGCAGAACACATTTAGCAGTGTTATGCACATGGATGGCACACGTTTTACTTTCACAAGTGGCGAGGACATCAGGGGCTGGATGAATTGGCATTGGGGGCTGGGTCTGGCCCATGGGCCTTAGGTTATGAATGCCTGCTCTAATATCTCCAAAAAAGCCCTGCTTCACAAACCAGGCTTTTCCCCATTTAATGGAAAAGTGTAAAGGGAAATATTCAGTATTCTCAACTGAATATGGGCTGGTCTGGGATGCTAGCATAGGCCCCCTACCACGACAGACTGTTATTTCTCTTACATCCCTTCATCAGTTCTACATGCAACCAAACACACACATACAAGAGAGAGCAGGTTCTGGAACCCTTCTGAGCCTGCCCGAGATGGTTTCAAGAGGTACAAAGGGGCTGAAAAGTAAAGAAGGATTGGTTTCCTGCTGCTGCTGGAAGCCATTCTGTTGGAGGAAATACCCCACTAAACATTGACCTTAGATTCCTCCCATTAGTAGGAAGCCAAGTTTCCTAAGCATGCAGAACAATTTTAACTTTTTTTATTTAACACATGTCCAATCCCCCTTCAGCCCTTTCTTTTCAGTGTTGCTAGGAGGGCTGGAATTTATATGCTCAGGACCATGGAGACTACTGTTCATAGCCCTCTCCTGCCATAGATTGACATTTGTAACATTTGAACAAGGCTTTACTACATTACAGATATGGTTTAAAACCTTGAAATGTCACTTGTCTTTAGTGACCAGGATTCAAATGGCATATAATGCAAGCTAGCATTTAATAAAAAATAAAAGATGTAGAATTTAACTTAGAGAAAACTGGATCCAAAGAACCATGAACATTATATGAAAATAGCGGCTAACCTTGTTCAAGGAATTTCCACACACAAAATTCTGCTAAACCTCATTTGGTGCTCTGATAATTAGTTCAATGGACAGTACCTTCTTTCTGCTTAAGCAAACGGAAGAATGTCTCTGGATTTATTTTGTATTCTCATATAATGCTCTGCTGCAGCTGTAAATCCATTTTCTTCTGTGGGAAGAAAACACTTTCCAAAGCATCCTAATCCAAAATTTAGATCCAAAATAAAGTGTATTTTAGGATTCAATTCATAATTTTACCCATTTCAAAATGTTTAGACAGAGAGGTCATCAAAATAAATAAAATAATCAGCCACCAAATTGCAACATACTGTACAGTATATTGATTTCCATTTCTCTAATACTGTATGTCCATATGTATATTGTAAATTTCATTTCCTTTGTCTTATTAATCCACTTGAATCAGATTCTGAAATCTGCTACACTCAAGCATTGAATCAAAGACTATTCTTCCATTTATAATTGTTCAGTTTAACACCCATCCATCTAAAATGCTGAGACATCTTATTACAAGTCTTATTACAACCAGACTTTAATATTGGCTATGTTTTTGTTTTACATATATTTTTTAGAAAAACTACTGGAAAGATTTAAAGTTGGGATTTTTCAAACTTTAAGCTGTTTTCTTGAAAAGGACAATAGGTACTGTTAAATAAAACATGCACAAAAGATAACAGTTCGGAGCTGCTTTAACTATGTTTTTGATGCATATGGTTTTAATTGCCCAGTAATAAGTAGTGGTCTCAAGATGAAAAAAAGAAAAGAAAAACAGTTGAGGAACGTACAAGGCTATCATTAATAGTCCTGATTCACTAATACATTTAACTCCAGGAAGTACCTTGATGGGTAAACCTCAGATCAAATTCTAAACTGCTTCTTTATTGGAATCCAGTGATGAAAAGAGGAATTATCCACTCAAAAAACTTTATCCTAGAAGACATCTTCCATTCTAAAAGATGCAGTTCTCTTCCTCCACTTCTTCTTCTTCTTTTTGCTGTACCTCCAACAAAGAAAGTGTTTATCTTTTTAGTTTTGCTGAATATGTTGTTTCATGAAAATGAAATTAGCTCCTTTCCTCTATTTCCTCTTCAATGGGAATTCTTACTCTGCCAGTCCCAAGGGGATCAAAAGATAAGGCTGGGCTTTGCAACTGTTGTAATTTTCCCCCATTAAATATTATGAAATAAGTTTACTTAAACACATTTCTCCCATTGACTGGTTTACTATTTAAACAGCACAACTCTGCATTGGATTTGAGTCCAAAGCTTAGACAGCATTTGAAGAACATTGCCACTGGGAGCAAGCAGTTAAGGCCAGCAGAGACTACAAGAAAGGGTAAAAATTTGCCTGTCCAAATGTTGCTAGACTACAACTCCCATCAGTCCTCACCACTATAGCCAGTAGGGAGCAAGGCTAGGAGCTGTAGTCCAGCACCATATGGAGAGCTGGGTTTTGCTTTCTTTATACTACAGTATGCTGTCTGCACAGTCTATGATGCCATAGACTCTGGGGAACATGGGATTATCATAGGTATACATTGTACTTCCTTTTCTTGAAAACCTAAATGTCCAACTTGGCCTCAAAGTGGCACATTGCAAGGAAGGAGATCTCCTAACCAGATACATCCTTAGCCAACATTTGTTAAATTTGGGTGGTCCATCCTTCTCTGCTAAAGATTTTTTTTAATCCAAAGGCTCTGGAAACAACTCTTGGCAGCCTCATACAGAATTATGAAACAGAAGTCTTTATAGTTGTTGATCTTTTTTCCCACTTGACAAAAGTGAATATTTGAAGTATTCAGATTTCATGTGTGTTTTTTTTAAAAGGAGGGGGAGTCCCTAGTTTTTCATTCAGGTACTTCTTTAGTTCATTAACACATATTAAGCCTTTGTTAATTTGTTATTTGATGTTTTACCATTTCTGACCAAACAGCTGACTTTACTACAAATTCATTAATACATTTTACTATTTTTGTTTTCAAGTTAGTGTTTAAAAGAACTAAAAGAACAGTCTCTCAGGATGTATGCAGATGAGCCACACATGGACTTGAATGAGTGAGATATTCCTCGATTGGTTAAATTGATCAATGATTTCTGTCTGGATAAAGACACTTTAATGAGAGGTGCAACACTGCTACATACGTACATATCTGAAAAAACCCTTCCCTTTCTCTGATCAGGAAATAAGACCATCTGTAACACAAATGAGTGGCACCTTCTTTTTGTTAGATCATCTGCTACATTGGTGGATATAATCTGAGATTAATCTCTTTTTATGTCAGAGTGTTTGCACAACCACTTTGCCATAGCATTTAGTCTGTTTCCAAGCTACAGGTATTTTACCATTTGAATATGCTCCCAAATGAAGGTAAGTGTTAAAAATCCTATGGCTGTATCCCTCATCTCAGAGGTGAGGGAGACTTTGATCTGACACCCTTTGACCTTTTCTACCCAATATTTGTAACTTCTTTCCCAAAGATGCTCAAATTGCATCATGCTTTTCTCTTCTCTTGGTACACAGTGAATTTTCCCCACTTGATTTGTTTACACATATTAGTTGCACTGATGTTTTGTATACTTCTATTTATAATCTTGTACTATAATATATTAACAATGTAATCAGCAAGTTTTGATATCTTTATGTAATCTTGTTCAAGAGCCATCCTGGCTAACAATAATGTTTAAAAAACATGTCAATTAGATGGATGGATGGAGATATGAAAGTACAGACTGACTGATTGACCAGCCAACAAACTTATAGAACAGCAGTAGATACTTTGTTGTCTGACCACTGGAATTCCTACTTAAGATCAAATTTTATTTATTTATTTCCATTAGGTGGTGTCTACAATTTCTAAGAGACTGTAGTGGCTTAAGTGGCTAAGATGCTGACTGGGAGGCGGAAGGTCAGCAGTTCGATTCCTGAGTACTGCAGGACGGAATGAATGTCTTTGTCCCAGCTTCTGCCAACCTAGCAGTTCAAAAGCAAGAAATTGCAAATAGATAAATAGGGACCACTTCGGTGGGAAGGTAACAGCATTCCGTGTCTAGTCATGCCTCCCACATGACCACCGAAACGTCTGCAGAAGCAGACAGTGCTGGCTCTTCGGCTTTGAAACAGAGATGAGCACTGAACCATATAGTCGGATACAACTGGCTTTTGAGCAAGGGAAACCTTTACTTTTACCTTACAATTTCTAAACAATTATTTTGAGCAGCAAAAAACAACAGCTAGGAACTTACTTACTTACTAAATAAGAAGGAGAGCTGAAATTATCAAGAAATCAAGATGTTTGCAAAAGTCTAGGTTTAACCTTAGATGGTTACACAGCAGCAGAAGCATTCCCTTTGCAAAGCTCTGCTTTAGCCCAGAAATGAGCAAATGGCTATGCTATATAAGCTCTCATTCTTTATAGCAAATCAGTTCAATCCTTTTGAAGAAATACTCATCCCTTGGGAAGTATTATATAAAGGGATGTTTGAGAACCACAACCAAAATCTTTAGTTTTGATGTCTTAATTGGGCACCGATCCAAAACTGCCGGAGGCTTTCTTCTCCCACCCATCTTCATTTCTTATGCTTGGCAAGAAGAGGCCGGGCAAGCAAGGCCAGAAAAATAAGACCTTGGGAGGTTTTCTATAGGTTAAATCCTGGAGATCTCAGCAGGGTGTTCGCAGTGGAAAAGCCCTTCCAGCAGAGTTATTAGTAATGCAGAGCTAGGTTGAGTTTTCTTTGGATGTAGCACATATTTCTGGCCCTTCCAAACCTAAATGTCCAGGCCAATAAAATATATGGTTTCTCGCCCTCTCCTTCTCTTTGGCCCACTTCTTTTCCTTTTTCTGGAGAGTAATGGGACTTGTTTTGAGATTTACAATGACTGAAAATAAACAGGTGCCGGGCTAAGCATAGCTGGACAATTCTGTCTTGGAAAGAAGAATACAGTAACAAAATTATCAGACAGAAACAAGACCAAAGTGAATGGGAAATATCTTTCAAACATTGCAGTTCTTAACCTGCTGTACTGCAACCAAAAGGTTGTGAGTTTGATCCTCACCATAGATCAATGTTGACTCAGTACCTAGCGTGTATGATTGCTTTTCCTCCTTCTTAGCTCAATTCCCCATATATATATATGAAGAAATTCTTCCTATGAGGTTTTTGTTAAGTTTTTTTATACACAGCAGTAGGCAGAGCAGATTTAAACAAATAGTTATAGTTAGCAAGTTCTCCAAATATTACACTCCCACTCTATCCCAGCAAATTAAACTCTCCACACGTCTTGAAGTATAAGAAAATATTCTTTACTTACAGTTGCTTTGCTTTAGATAGAATGGTAAACAGTTGCTTTGGTAGATAAACAGTTCTTTACAGTAACTTTCATTTAAACAAACACACTTTACTTGAAAGGCAAAATTGGAGAGTGTAGAGGAGAGAGAGAGCAGCAGAAAATTAACATGACAAAACACACGAAGACTGATGTTGGCTCACTCTGACTGAAACCCAACTAGCAAGCAATCTAATATAGGTCAGGTGGCCCTAGAGGTGAGAAACTAGAGAACTTTTCTGATTGGCTGGTTATATACACAATTTATGTCAATAACTCATTGCATTGTGGGGTTGCATTCAATATATTCAACAGTTTTCAATTTCCCACATCATTGCACAAAAAAACGATGAGTAGGGAGAACCAGAGAAGAGAAGGAGGCAATTCCCTGACCAGCAAGTGCTCACTTCAAGGGTGGTGAGTGTGCAACCATAATGAGGACCACCAGTTGCACAAAGAATTGCAGTTCACATTGGGGGCGGTGGGAGAAGCATGCCATGGAGTTGGATGTTACAACATCAGTTATAAAGCAAGATGATAATGTAAAATTAAAGGAGATGTGATGAAAAGGGACAACCTGGTAGGTGTCTGAGGAAGTTGACTTGATCCATGAAAGCTATAGAGCAGTTGGTCTTTGAAGTGCCATAGTGTTTTTCTTCTTTTTTGTTGTTTTTACTTTTGTTTTGATTCTTTGATGAATCTGATAAGTATGAACTTCCCCTGAATCACATTCTTGGAACACTTCCAGAAGCATCATTCACATGGAGGCAGAAGAGAGAGAAGATGTTTGATAACAAAAACAATGATGCAGTAATAGCACACCTTGTGCTCCAATGAAAAAGGAGCATAAGAATCCCAGCTGACTTTGCAGGCGCACCCCCCAATAAAGGACTCAGACACTGATGAAAGTGGATAACGGCATTGGGCCACATTTATTGATTCATGCCCTAGTCCGAATTATAAATTTCTATTGGTAATTGACCAATTATAATTCTTAAGGCAAGCAGGCCGAAGTAACACTGGTAAGGTACCACCCAAAATTGCCAACGGCAATTGTTACAATGTATCTATTTGTATCAATTTGTTTGTTGACAACAAACAAATTGTTGACCGTAGTCAATATCTAACTAATGACCCCACCCTCTGACGCGTATCCGTGAAATCACGGGGTGATGCATGCTGTCTAGCTGTAGCCATCACCCCGTCGCCTGGTTCGTCGTTGACCGGACAACGTTTAACCAACTTATGCCTGTCTAGTGTTGTCCTGTCAATTGCGAACCTGCCGGATACCTGTGGGTCATAAATGTTTACCTTACCAGTGCTACCCGCCACACGGGGAGGCTTCCCAAAAGGCTCACCGCCCCCCCCCCCAAGACCGTCAGCTCAGTCAACAGGCCTGCTCGCCAGTCCACTAACAAGAGGTCCATACCTCCCTGCGACAGATGGGCCCCATCCCCTGAGTAAAGCTCGTAATTTTGCAGACTGATGGCAGGGAGGCAAATGACGCGTCCCCCACCCTTGTTGAAAAGGAACCGGGCAAGAGCCCCGTTCACGGAGCGTCGGCCCGGTCAAGAGCCTCAAGGCCGAACGCTCCCCTGTAAGCGTACCGCGGTATCGTGTCCGACCAATTGAGGTTTGTGGCAGGCCACACATCATGTGAGTAGGGCAGGTCACTGCAAATCGCAAGCTTCCGCGATAGGCCAGTGACCTGTCCCAAGCCATTGCCCCCAAGGTACATAACCAGGACACCAGGCGAGTCAGCATCCCTGATGTAGAAAAGGAATGGCAACAGTTCCCGCCATAACATGCCGCGCTTACCATACCACCTGAGACGTGCGGATGCACCCAGTCCTAGTCGGGGTCCCCACTCTGTCGCCGCAGCGTAACGTGCTGCCCTGTGCAGCGTAACGTGCTGCCCTGTGCAGCGTAACGTGCTGCCCTGTGCAGCGTAACGCGCTGCCCTGTGCAGCGTAACGCGCTGCCTTGTGCAGCGTAACGCGCTGCCCTGTGCACGTGGCTGTGGCCCACCAGCCATACTGTCACCGGTGTAATGCGACACCCAGGGTCTGTCAAGGAAAAAAAGGGGGGGGGAGAAACAGTGCAGTGACTAAATTGGTACTAACGGTTGAAGAGGGCGAACACAAAACTGAAAACATTGTGATCCCCACCCTCCCATGCGGCGTATCTCAGCCCCGGAGTAACCAAAAACAGCTGCAGTAGAAGCCGCCCCTATCCTGAATGAATGGGTGCCGCAACGAGCCCCAGGGAGGCCAACACTGTCTAGTGCCTTACCGGCACCCTCCCAAATTGAAATTTGGTAAGGGGAGACCCACCTTGGTGACAGAAAAACGGGCCATGGTGCGTGCCACGCAGTGCAAGGAAATCCTGTAGGGCACCAACCGGACAGATGTCTGCCAAAGAACATCGTAGCAGTCTTACTCCACTGCCTACGCCGTGCTGATCCGTTTTAGAGGAGCGTATCCTCAACTGAGCCCAATCATTGGCCACATAGACATCTTCGAGTTCCAGTGCCCTACGACTTGCATCCGCCTTAGACAGCATCTCAAGCTCGCTGATGCGGAGCGCTCCAAAAAAAGGCCACCGTTGTAGCCGCATGAAACAGGGCTGCCTCATACCTATCAAAACATAGGTCATGCCAGCCCCGAGCTAGTTGGGTAAGAACCCCTGGGGAAATTGGGTGGCGGTCGTCCGGGCTACGCCCACGCTCCCGCACCCACCCCTCCAAAACGTGTCTCACATGGAAGTCAGCGGTATTGTCCGCATGACCGCCTACTTTGGCCATGAAAGCCAGCGCTGAGAGCCTGGATGCTATGGTGCGAGGCGCAAGGCCCTGGGCATGTAGGTGAACCATAAATCGAAGGATGTGGGCCACTGGGATCGGCCAGGTGTCTGGCAGCCAGAATTGGGCACAGAATGCTCGGAAAGAATTGAATGCGTGGTGATACGCCTTACGCGTGCGTGGCGCTAGCGACATGCCGATCGCCCGGTTCACCTCTCCTTGCCAATGGTCCATATCTCGTTCGGGAGTGGCGAGGGAAATTCCTCCGCATCCGGGGCCAAGGCGCGGAACCGGGAGATCTGCAGGCGGAACAAAGCGTCAGCGATATCATTATTGACACCCGGGACATGCCTGGCCCTGAACAGCACATTGAGGCGCAGGCTGCGCAATACAAACTGGCGCACCAGGTCCATGACCCTGGGTGATTTAGAGGTTTGTGGGTTGACAATGTGGACAACGGCCGCATTGTCACACCAGAAATGAACAACCGAGTTGGCCCACTCCTCATCCCATAGCATCAAAGCCCAGAATGGGAAAAAAATCCCAGATAAGTAAGATCACGCAGGCGACCTGTGCCCGCCCAGGTTGGTGGCCACCCACCATAGGCCCACTTCCCATTGAAGTACATCCCATAACCCAGGGATCCCGAGGCATCGGACTGTATCTGGGAACAAGGTGAAGCCAGAAGGTCAGACCTCCAAAATGACACCCCATTGAACTCCCTCAGGAACTGGAGCCAGATAAGCATATCTGCCTTAATACCCTGGGTCAGTCTCACCCTATGGTGGGGCCTGGATAAGCCTGTCATGGCGTCGCACAAGCGCCGAGCAAATGCCCTGCCCGGTGCGACCACCCTGCAAGCGAAATTAAGGTGACCATGAAGCACCTGCAATTCCCGAAGGGATGCCTTGCGTTTAGCCAGCAAGTCCGATATGAGGGCCACTATCCTGGACACCTTGTCACCTGGTAACCTAGAAGCCTGCGCTACCGTGTCAATCTCCACCCCCAGGAATACTAGCTTAGTAGATGGGCCCTCGGTCTTTTTGGGCGCTAAAGGGACACCGAGTTCCTCCATTAGCGTCTGAAATGTGTTGAGGAGATGTGTGCACATGTCCCAGCCCCGTTCACCCCCGAACAAAAAATCATCCAGGTAATGGGCTACAGACCGAGACCCTGACATGCGGACAAAAGCCCACTGTAAGAAGGTACTGAAACGCTCGAAAATAATATTCACCCCGAAATTCACCCGGGTGCACCGGCAGGAGACGAAATCCCGACTTAATGTCGCACTTAGCTAACAGTGCACCCGGGCCACATGAGCGCACCATGCGCAGCGCCTGGTCGAAGGACGTATACCTGACCGAGCAAAGGTCATCAGGGATAGCATCATTGACCGATCGGCCTGCTGGGTAGGACAAGTGATGAATCAGGCGGAACTCGCCCGGCGACTTCTTGGGCACTAAGCCCAATGGGGAAACCTTAAGGTTGGGAAACGGGGGTGCAGGGAAAGGGCCAGCGACCCTGCCCGCATCAACCTCCTTAGTTATGCTGGCAGCAGCCACCTCCTCCCTTCCCCTGAGTGACAAAAGATTGGGTGCATCTTGGGGGGAACCTATCTCCCATGAAAGGAATACGAAACCCCCTTTGAAAGCCTTGAAGCAGGTAAACTGCGTCTGCCCTCCTAGGGTACAATGCGTGCCAACGCTCCAGCATGTCCACATTAATTGGTGAGGGGGCCTTTCGGTGGACCTGCTCCCTCAGCGGCAGTCCTACCGGCCCCTTGACCACCCCTACCCCTACCTTGCAATCCCCCAGGCCTGGGACAGGCGGAGGCAGCATGGGGGCCAGAACAAGAGGGACACTCATGCCTGTACTTGCAATTCTTCCTGTTGCAGGAACCATTGGACGAGAAGGTCCAGCACAGCAGGCGGGCTGGAACCCCCTGCCCCGGCACCTGGCGGGGTATCTGCACTGGGGCCGCTCGTTGGACAGCATGTCCACAATGGTATCTCTCCCCAGGCGCCGGGCGCGTGGGAGTCATGTACAGAAGCCACAGCTTCTGGCAGGGCTCATCCCACCTCATCTCTGGGTGCAGGGGAATTCGCATACGGAATTCCTCGTCGTAAGCCAGCCACGATGGGCCCGGGAAATCAACCATCGCCCGGTAGATGTTGTCCAAATACTGGACCATCGGGATGGCCAGATCCGGCCTGGCCCTGAGGTAAACCGCCATGTATATGAGGTACGCCGGCAACCAGTTAGCCCACGTGCGCGGCG
This sequence comes from Bradypodion ventrale, assembly GCA_035047345.1. Taxonomy (NCBI): domain Eukaryota; kingdom Metazoa; phylum Chordata; class Lepidosauria; order Squamata; family Chamaeleonidae; genus Bradypodion; species Bradypodion ventrale. The sequence continues at coordinate 87,149,477 of JAWDJE010000004.1, forward strand.
GCTTACGACGACGTGCCTGTTCCTTATCCTTCTCATCCTGCCCCTCCCTCTCCTCCTTGGTGGGCTCTCTGTTGAGAAGGGAGAAGATGTCCACATACTCCCCCCGCCAGATTTTCTCCTTGGTAGACTGGGCCAGATGGTCCCCTAGGGGCAAGGAATACCCCGCTGTCGGCAACGCCGACACCGGCACGGTGGGAACTGTGGGTAAAGTAAAAGGAGCTTGCACCAACCCTGGCACCCCTAACACATTCCCGGCAAAGTAGGAGGCACCACCCCAAACCGGGCCCTGGGTCAGGGGTGAAGTTGCCGGGTGGGCCGGCGGCGGCTGAACCGTCGCACCACCCGTGCGAGGCCACGGCCACTGAAATGCTCCCCCTGATGTAGTCAGGTGTGTAGATGCGCTGGATTGAACCGCATACTCACATGCTGCACCCCTGCGGGCCGCCCCCACCGGGGGTTCCGGCCCACTGGGGGCGTCGGAGCTCACAATCGGAACTGAGCTCGTCGCCGGGGCCTGATCAGCACCAGTCTGCTGCGCCTGTTGAGTGGGGAGCTGCGAGGCAGTGGCCGCCGCCGGCCCACGCGCCTCAGGCAGCTCAACCCGTCCCGCCGCCTGCCGCTGCCCGACAGGCGAAAGATCAACCTGCAACCCAAAAGGCACCCCTGGGTGGTTGACCCTCGCGAGCGATGCCTCAATGGCCGCTACTCGGGCCAGAAGGGCCTCGACGTTGACATATCCCCCGGTACCCAAAGGGGCCAAAGGGCCAGCCGGCCCGCAAGTTACAGAGGCCGGTCCAGGTCCCTGGACCCCAGAGGCTGCATACGGCCAAGAGCCCCTGCCCGGCCCCTGAGGGGCCGGGGGCATGCCCTGCCAAGAGAGGGAACCCAACCACCCACCATGGCTGGAACCCCCCGCAGGGAACTGCGAACCCAGAAGGGAAGGCCCCGAAGCATGGCCCATGCCAGGGGCATTGGCCATTGCTTGCGGGCCGGAGGCCGCGGCCCCCGCCGGGCCGACCTGCGGACGCCCCGCCTCAGGCCAAGGGGCCACCGACCCCATCCCACCGGTCCCGGTGGGCTCTTGCAGAGGAGGCTGCTGGGGAGGCGCCGTCGCGGTCCTCCGACCCGACTGGCGCCTCCGCGCAGAGCGAGCCACGTTCGCAGCTGCCTTCTTCTTGGAGGGCATAGCTGGTATCTGCTGGGAAGCCTAAGGAAAGAAAAGCTGCGCCAAAGAGGCTTCCCGGTGAAGAGCAAGAGCGACGGAGGTAAGAGGGAAAAACTTCTCCGCTCCGTCGCTTCGCAAAATGGCAGCGCTGCTGCCTCGTGGCCACCCCTTTTATAAGGGAGCTGGCCACGCCCCCTAACTACCCAGATGCCTTCGTCCGGTGGGGGGCCCCGCAAAGAGCGCAGTGGCCATTTTGGCGCCGCGCTTGCATTCTTTTACTGCTTCTCCCATAACTGTAAACTGCCCTGAGCCACCAGAGCAAGTGGGCGGCGAAATAAGTCTAAACAAATAAATAATAATAAATAATAATAATAAATAAATATTGCATCAGGTCTGAAGAATACCCACAAAGCATGCATGACTAAAACAGCCATCACAATTGCATTGGCAGCTCCTTAACAAGGGCATGAATGGCAACTACCATGTGTATTATTTTCATTATTATTTTTTAAAAAATACACAAATGTTCATACAAAACTCTAATCAAAACAAGTAAAAACATTACAGAAAAACATTTTTTAAAAGATGAACAGAAAACAAGACAACCAAATGCATAAAGTTAAAATCTATTTATTGACAGATATTTAAAACATTTTTCAATTTACCTAATAAAGTAGTTTGCTTCTGATTCCATTATAGAAAAAATGCAAGATAGGATATATTTATCATTTTACTCTTAGACAACTAAATCTTGGCTTCTTCTCATGGAATCTTATATCCTCCTCCTCTTGTGTGTCCTTTGTATATTGTTTCTAGAGGGCAAATAAAAATTCAAACAGGGTGGGCATCTATTTGTCTTCAGTGGTTAGCTACTTTGTAAGGATTTGTGCTGTAGTCTCTTTTCTTGCCTGCTGAAGGGCTTGTTTTTCCACCAACCGCTTGCCATCTGAACCATTCATTCATATAAATTGGACCAGAAAGAAGAGGAATTTGGCTCGTCATGCCAGACTTTGTACATTCCATTTAATTTTATGTACTGTGTCAGCATGGGTGGTGCCTTCCTACATTTTGCACATTTTGTGGGTCTCAGAGTTATAATTAATCTTTTGTAGATGTGAACCTTTTCCATGCAGCCTGGGAAAGTGATGCTAAAGGCAAGCCCACATCTTTTGAACACAGTGAAGTAAAGTGTAAACAGGATGCCGGGACTCAGTTGGCAAATTGCACAAGATGCCTCACTGCATGGATGTCATCCTGAGAAACCTGAATTGCGTAGTTTGTAGCTTTGCTGTTAATTTCTCACTGAGAGCTGGCATGAAAAATATAACTGGCCCTTCTCTTCCTTTTCCTGTATTTTCTCTGCAGGGTCCAGTGGCTTGTGGCGAGAATCCAAAGGAGCTCATGATTAATGTATGAATATGTAATGTTGATGGGGGAGAAATCCCACACCTTTCTTCCTCTAACCAACATGCTGCTGAGACTGAGCTCCTTTCTTGGATTTTTTCTTCTTAAACATTCTGGTCCCCACCCATCGATTGTATACTTTTTTCTTGATTTACCAAACACATAGTCTCTCTGTTGAAGCTCAATGCTAAGGTCTAGATCATCCCTCTAAAAAAATACTGGGGACCCTGGAATCTAACCCATGTCAACTGCTATGGTTGATGGTCAGGATGGTGGAGGGTGCTGTGCTGCCCCACGACACCTGAAGGACCATTCCTGTCCTTGTACTATAGACTAACAACACAGTCACAGAGAGGGGTGTGCATTTTAAAACTCATTTCCAAAATAATTAAGAAAACACAAGATCACCCCATGAGAAATAAATGGAAACATTGACAAAATGGAACAAACAGATGTACACATGGAGTGGCAAAAGTGTTCTTACATTCTTCTATTTTTATATTAATATTTTACATTTTAAATTTCTATTGTAACTTGTTGCTATTTGTATTGTTAATCTTAATTCTTGATTTACTATGTCTCTTTTAATATGTTTGTTGCCCTGATTGGCCTTTTGCCAATAAGGTGGAAGTCCAACCAACCAACCGCATGCATATAAATGCTGCATTGATTTAATTTATCCACATTCATTTCTCTTGCTTTCAAGTAGCCCCATTTTGCTTGGTTATTGTTTGATCTTCTTATTTTGCTTCAAAAGCTAGTAAGTGATTCCCAGATGGTTCACCTTATGAGTTGGTTATAAAATATGGATCTTCATCCAGCATGTTTCGCTAGGAAAATCTGATATTTTGTAATATATTACGCAGCAACATCATGCCATTTGCACAGAATCAGAAAAAACCCACCCTGTAATCAATCTAGAAAAGAAACAAGCAAAAAACAAATGGAAGAGGAACAAAACAAAGAGACAATACCAAACAGGCAATATAACTAATGGGGCGGCCAGAAATTATATGGAGAGGGAGAAAAAATGAAACAAAAAATGAATACGCACTGTGCTTCCACACAGATTAGTTTCATTAAAGTTATGCTTGAAAGGCATTTACATACCATAGTAACAGGTATCTGATAGCTTTGCAAATGAGCATTCTAAAACTGAGCTTGCATACTTTCATTCCCCATTCTCCCCATGCACATGTTGGGTTATTTCATTTTATTTTCACAACAACTCAGGGTGGAGATGGAAGATAACATGGCCAGCTTTAAACTGTCCAAACTATATGTCCAGCAAAATTTGTGTCTCTTGTAGTCACTTAATACTGTTCAATTCATTCCTCTGACCAGCTCATGTGTGATCAAAATACATTTAAAAACACACGTTTTCCTATCTGTCCAAGTACTTTGTGAGCAATAGTAAGAAAAGTTATACTACAGAATGAGTTTATCATAACCTTATGCACCAAGGACAATAGAGAAGAATTAGGTTTTCTCAAAAAATCATAAAGAGCTATAAATAATATTTAATATTATGAGCAAACTCGTATTCTTTGAGGGTATGGTTACCCAATTACTGAGCCAAATATCCTCCATCTTGTAATTGTGCATTTGGTTTTTTCCCCTTTGGCGTAGAACTTTGCACTTATTGCTGTTAAATTTCATTCTGTTGTTTTTCAGTTCAAGCCTATCAAGATCTTTTTGAATTCTGTTCTTGTCTTTTAAAGTATTTGTTATTTCATCTAATCCCAATCTCGTTGTTCTGTACAGGACAATGACAATAAAGATTTATCTTTATCTTATCTTAATTTTGTGCTTCCATAAATCTGATAAGTATTCCCTGAATTCCTCCATCCAAATCATTAATGAAAATGTTGCAGTGCAATGGGCACAGGACTGAACCTTGTGACACCTCACTTTTTACTGCCTCCCAGTTCAAGAAGGAGCCATTGATAAGTATTCTTTGAGTATGATCTTTAACCAATTCTATATTCACCTGATACTACTGCTATCCAGATCACACCTAGTTAGCCTGCTAAACAGATGATCATTGGGTTCTTTGTTAAAGGCTTTGCTGAAGTCAAGATATATTACATCTTCAGCATTTCCACCATCGACCAAGGATTTCACCTGATCAAAAAATGAGATACACCTGACAGGCAGTGATGCGCTGCAAAGAATTTTACTACCCCCACCAAGGGCATGGCTAACTCTGTAGGCCACGCCCACTTAGCCTCCCTACCTCATGGCCTGGGGTAGGGAGGTGGGTGTGGCTGGCCAAGTGGGCATGGCCTGGTGGAATTTCCGCTACCGGTGGGCACCTGTAGCAGTGGAACACTGCTGACAGGATTTGTTCTTGACAATCCATGTTGGTTTCCACTTAATACTGCATTGTTTTCAAGGTGTTTGCAGAGTAACCTCTTGAAAGAGTTTTGATAATTGTGTTCCAAAGGTGAGGGGAACAAAAACAAAACTGGTAGGGCCAAAAGCAAAGCTGTTTTAATTAATCCTAATTTTCTCATGCACTCAACAAAAATGTAGGAATTTGCTGATGTGTGTGGCTTTCACCTTTCTCTAACTGACCCATCCTCCAGAGGGATGGTCATGGCAAACATTTACAAACCTTTGGGTGTGAGATTGAAATGATGTTGTATTTGCAGTTGCTTTTCCAAGCTACCATCTGAAAATTCAGAGTAAAGATGGTTCTTGGCTATTCGTTTAGAATTTTCCATGCATAGCAAGCCATAGATCAGATCTGTACTTATCCTATCATAGCTAATATTATGCCAATCTCAAGGCTGGCCCTATTAGGAGTACTGGTGGGAGGGGGAGGTCACTCAGGCAGCAGAATGCAAGGATACCTAATGCACTGCTCTGTCATCTACTAGTACAGTGATGGCAAACCTTGGCATTCCAGATATTCTTGGACTTCAGTTCCCAGAAGCCCAAGCACCCTGTGAATTCACATGAATGGTTTTACTGTGATTCATCTGGCCCATGCTGCCCTCGTCACTCCCATATGGGCACATTTTACTTCCGCTTCTGTGAGCGATGAGGGCAGTGTGGGCCAGATGAATCACAATAAACCCATTCGTGTCGATTCACAGGGTGCTTGGGCTTCTGGGAATTGAAGTCCAAGAACATCTGGAGTGCAAAGGTTCGCCATCATGTTACTAGTGTCTCCCCAGATTTGTCTTTTTCTGGAATGTCTGTACTGCAGCAGAGACAATTACTCTGGTCACCCTTGGCTATGGGGATCTCTAAGATCCGTACATCCAGAAACAGATAGCTCTGAGGAGCCAGACTTTTGAAGCTCACTTGCAGCCACCACTTTCTCTTCTGGCAGTGGAATAACTTCTCCTTTGCCTCCTCCAGGAAGGCAGGGGCTGGCTGGATATGCAGACTGTGCGACTGAACAACAACAACAACAAAATGGAAGTCATGCCAGCCCTTGTGCAATGTCTTTTGGTGGCACTCTATTTCATGCTGCAAATGCTGGAAGAGCTCTAGAAGATCTTGCCATCTCTTGCTGACAGAACCACAGATTGGAAATACATAAAGCTTCTGACCCAACTATTCCAATGTCATGGTGACATTAGTGGGCTGCTAAGACAGCAGGACCATTGGACTGCTGTGCTCATCCTGCTGGCTTAAATTAAAATAAATGTGCTTGAACACTACTACTTTGACTTAATTAGTTATGACTCAAGCTGTAAACTAGTACAAACAACAGACCATGTTAAGGTCCGCTGAGCAATTTACACAAATAAAGCAATGCCAGCTAAGCAAAGGAGAGGAGAGTTATTATATTTGAGGGGGCGAGGAGTACCAGCTATTAACCACTAACTGTCCAGACACATTTGGTATAAACAATCAACTTCTATACAGGATATTCCTTCAGGTGGAACATTACACACATGGAAGAAGGTCTACATAAAATAAGGGGAAATATAAACTTCTTTTCCTCTGCTATAAATCATAGTGTGTATTTAATTCCTCCAAGGCAGGGCAAATGTCTGCTTTTGCACAGTGCATGTATTAGTTTTGGCTTAGCAAGGAAATGGCACCAATTATAAGTTCTATGGCATACATTATACTGCCAGCTTCACCCAAGGTAGCAATAGTTCATTCCCTCTTCACATTTAAACCTCGGACATCTTGTTTGCATCTTAACCTCTTGATATTTGAAGAGAGAAAACAGCTCATAATCAGGGGACATACATGAGTCCAACAGAAGAACACCGAGTGCTTGCTTTTGCTTGCATTCTGTAATCTAGAAAGATATTTATTGTCAGAAACTTATTGTCAATGTAGACAAGCATAAGTGAAATTGCATAAATCATAGCAGCTAATTGCCACTACTTAGCAAGGTTCTAGTTGCATTCCTGGCTGGTTGCCCAGTCAGGTAAGATGTGAACACCCAGGAATGTGCCTAGCATTTCATCAACAGATGAGAATTTGCTTTGTGACTTGTGAGATTTCACTTATGCAGGTATAAATCACCAATAGGATTATGACCTGTGGGAGCATTTGTACTCACAAGCTTGAGCTAGATCACATTGCTCCTAAAGTCTGTACAAGAACAAGCCTGTGCTCATCTACCTACAGATATTAAGGAATTGTAGTGCTTGTGGTTCTCATCCAGAAAAATTTGTCCATTTTAAATCACTTTTATTGGAAAGGAGAAGTGAATTGGCACTAACTCAAACCTTTGGACTGCACCAATTATTTTCAGAACAAAGGGTTTAGCACTAAAAGGAGGTTATTTGGGATCTAAAAATGTTCCCCTGTAAAATTCAATCTTTCATGTTGACTTGGGGCAGCTTTGGCCCCTCCCCACTCCCTTTATAGGCTATTGCTAATAATATTGTCATTCAAAATGCCAACTACAAAATAACAACATAGGTGTCTCTAATCACATTAAAAAGCCATTTGTTGTATTGACAACAAGATATGTCTCTGTGATGATCGCTGGTGAGAACAAAGCTAATTCAAAGCAAAGGCAATATCTGCACAGGAAATATTGCTCTGTCTTAGACTTAGCATAGCTAGGCTTCAGCTGTTATGATGTAGTAAATCTTGTGTATCTGTAAGATCAGTGTCAGACCAGTCAATACAGTCATAATGGAGTTTCTCTGTTGCCACTTCAGCACTGATGCACTGACATATGTAAAGTCCATTTGTTGTGGAAAAGGGGAGAGACATATGTGTATCTTCTGCCAACCTTTGCACGTGCTACATGAAATGGGTACTAAGCACCCTAGTCCGAATGTGAACGCCTACTTGTTAGAAATCTCAATGAGGCACAGCTGCAAATTGTGCAAAGGTTTTCAAGCACATACACTCAAATGTGCTCAAAGAACTCTCTTCAGATTTTCACCCTGAATATGCAAAGGTCTCCAGAAGAGCTCATATAGATGTTGGAATATTTTGGGGAGCCCAACCACCTTTTATCCTGCAGATATTCAAGCAAATGCCAGAGCAGAACTATTGGCTGTTTAAAATAAAAGGATTTATCATAGTGTTCTGATATCAAATTGACTTGGTTCACCAAGACTTACTTGCTGATCTTCAAAATAATGAAGTTGCCTTCCATTGGTTCACCAAGTGTCTAGATCAGGGTCCTCAACCTAGGGCCTGTGGTCCAGATCCAGGCAGAATGGAAAAGGACACCGGTGGCGGAAGCAGAAGTGGCAGACGCATGCATCTGCCAACATCTTTCCTAGATGCCGCTCTGGCCAAGCATGGACAAGGACAGGCAGGACCCCTCCTTCACCCATGGCAGGCCAGGAAGCAGGGAAGTGGTGGTGGTGGTGGTGATGATGGTGGTGGTGTGTGGGTGTTTGCAGACCAGACTGATGGCGTGAGTGGATTGTTGGCAGCAGCAGTAGCAGCATGGGGGTGATTCTGGCAGCAGCCAGAATGAGGGCAAGGGCCGGATTATTTAGCACCACAGCACAGATCTGGCCCATGGGCTGTAGGTTGCCTACCCTGGGTTAGAGTGTCTTTACTGTACTTAACATTATTGTTCATAGCTAAACAAGGAAGACAAACTCCTCACTATTCATTCATTCATTCATTCGTTTATTTATTAGGCGGTTCACAACATCAGTTAAAACCTATATCCAATACTATTTAACTCTCTTAATAATTAATTAACTTAATACTATAACTCTCCATTTTCATTATACATAAGTGTTTTCATTGTGAGCCGTGTGCTTGCAGGACAGTTCTTTCATATCAGCCCTCAACACCCGATTCCTTTTCACCCAGTTCCAGCAGATATGAAATTAATTACTTGTTCCCCTTTCTCCAGAGCCACCTAAAATGGCATGCATAATACAAACATCTCTCATGATAACTGTCTGAATTGTTTTCTCAGCTGGAAACCTTATGCAATAACTATTTTGACTTTCCTCTCTTACTGTTATCTTTCCCACAGGATCTCTGAATCAGCTTTGAAGGACACAGTATTTCCTGTCAATCAAGCAAAGAAAAATCTCTCTCAGAAATTTGGAATGCAGACCAGAAACAGACCATTTAAATGAATTCATTAATATTCATTCATTCACTCACTCATTCAGCCTTTATTCCTCACCCTTCTTAAAAAAACTATATTGATAGCAAATATATTCTAGCAATAACTATTATGCTTATATACCATCCCATAGCACTTAGTACACACTCTAGGCCAGGAGTACTCAAACTACGCTCCGGGGGCCGGATCTGGGCCCCAGCACCATTCATCCGGCCCACAAAGCCCTTGTCGCTTCTGAAAGCTTCCGAGAGTAACGAGGGCTTCACAGGCCAGATGAATTGGTGTCGGGAGCTGGATACAGCCCCCGGGCCATAGTGACCAGCCCCCTGAACCACGTGACCAGCCAGTGGTCCAAAAGGTTTGGGCACCCCTGCTCTAGGCGGTTCACAAATTAATTAGCATCCCCCCGCCCCGACATGCTGCGTACTCATTTTACTGACCTCAGAAGGGAGGAAGGCTGTGTCAACCTTGATCCACATAAGGGTTGAACTCACAATGTTTTGGCTGCAGTACAGCAGTTCAGCCACTGTGCCACCAGGGCTTTTGAATATTTTGAATAAATTAAACAATTTCCATTAAAAATAAATAAATATAATTTAGATTTATATCCCACCCTACTCAACAAAAATGTGACTCAGGGAGGACTACAATAAAGAATATACAATATAATTACAATTACAAAGTTATATATCAATATCAAAATGACAAAACATTAATTTTAACAAGAAAAATATAAACCCTAACCACAGTCATAATAGTCCTTTAGTCCAGGCACGCCAGCATCTTTTCTACCCTCTGGCTGGACAAGGTCAGAGAGGGGGCGGGGAAGCAGCTGCTGTTCCTCATCCCACGCTGGTGTTGCAGGCTGCTGGCAGGGAGCCCAGGGCTCAACGTCCTTACAGAGCCCAGGGCTCAATGTCCCTATGGAGCCCAGGCTCAACGTCCTTATGGAACCCAGGGTTCAACGTCCTTACGGAGCCCAAGGCTCAACGTCCTCGACGGATTCTTCTCACTGAGCTCCATTGAAATTAATGGAAGTTGCAGTAGAGAATGGAAATAGAATTTCAATATATTGGCATGTAATACTGAACACTCAGATGACCTTGGTGACTCAGAGTCTCCTTTGTTAAACTTAGGATAAAAGTTACTAATCTGTAAGATCCATTGAAGTGAATGAGAAATGGACAAAAGCCCTACAGGCACTGAGTCTTTTGGTCACCTACATTTCAGATGACTGCAGAGCATCACACTTTCGGAATGCTTTAGAAAATAACCCAGAAAATGTGTTTAGTAGAAAATAGATTAAGTTGATATAACTGCCCTGAATCATCCAATCATGTTGTGCCGACATTTTTTGCAACTGCACTGGCTGTTGACCCATTTTAAAGCTCAATGCTGGCTAAATTTTAATATCATAAATTCCTTACTGTCATGTTACCTAAAAGACTGTTTCACCTTATATCTAGTTATTTGGACCCTAAGCTCCAAGGTTCTTTTCCATCTTCTCCTGAAAGGAGTGAAGGAGGGTAGCTACAACAAAGAGCACCTCTTTGCAGGCGCACCCCCCAAAGAAAGACTCAGACACCGGTATATGGATAAAGGCATTGGGCCACTTTTATTGAATAATGCCCTAGTCCGAATTATAACTTTCAATTGGTGTATTCATCCAATTGTAATTCTTAAGGCAAGCAGGCCGCAGTAACACTGGTAAGGTTCCTCCCAAAATTGCCAATGGCAATTGGCTACAATGTATCCATTTGTATCAATTTGTTTGTTGACACAAACAAATTGTTGACCGGAGTCAATAAACTATCTACTGACCCCACCCTATGACGTGTATCCGTCAAATCACGGGGTGATGCATGCTGAAAAGCCCCTGCCATCACCCCTTGCCTGGTTCGTCGTTGACTGGTCAAAGCTATTACACCTGTACCTGTCTAAGTCTTGGCCAGTCAATTACGAACCTGCCGGATACCTATGGGTCATAAATCTTTACCTTACCAGTGCTACCCGCCTAAAGTGACTAAAGTCAAGGACAAAAACCCCTTTGCTCAAACACTAGCAACAGTGTGGGATGGGCAAAAAAGCCAGAAACCAAGGGCCAATTGTGGTTCAGGCCAAAAATTCCCACCCAGCCCCGAACCGACCAAAATATCACACTGTTCACTAGGGAGGGGGTGGAGGAAAAAACTTCTCCTCTCCGTCGCTATTTCTAAAATGGCAGCTCGTCTGCCTCGTGGCCACCCCTTTTATAGAGGGGTGGCCACGCCCCCTAACTCACCCAGATGTCTGAGTCCGGGTGGGGTGGGGGCCGCAAAGAGCGTGGTGGCCATTTTGGCACTGCGCTTTCATTGCAGGCGCACCCCCCAAAGACAGACTCAGACACCGGTATATGGATAAAGGCATTGGGCCACTTTTATTGAATAATGCCCTAGTCTGAATTATAACTTTCAATTGGTGTATTCATCCAATTGTAATTCTTAAGGCAAGCAGGCCGCAGTAACACTGGTAAGGTTCCTCCCAAAATTGCCAATGGCAATTGGCTATAATGTATCCATTTGTATCAATTTGTTTGCTGACACAAACAAGTTGTTGACCGGAGTCAATAAACTATCTACTGACCCCACCCTATGACGTGTATCCGTCAAATCACGGGGTGATGCATGCTGAAAAGCCCCTGCCATCACCCCTTGCCTGGTTTGTCATTGACCGGTCAAAGCTATTACACCTGTACCTGTCTAAGTGTTGGCTAGTCAATTGCGAACCTGCTGGATACCTATGTGTCATAAATCTTTACCTTACCAGTGCTACCCACCACATGGGGAGGCTTCAATGAAGACTCACCGCCCCCCCCCCCCAGACCGTCAGCTCGGTCAACAGGCCTGCTTGCAAATCTTCCAAAAAGAGGTTCATACCTCTAGCCAACAGGTGGACCCCATCCCCTGCATAAAGATCATAATTTTGTAAACTAATCGTGGGGTGTCGGATGACCATCCCCAAACCCTTGTCTGCCAAGAACCGGGCAACAGCCCTGTTCACCGAGCGGCGAGCGCGGTCAAGGGCATGGAGGTCAATACCTCCCCTGTATGAATGACGCGGTACGATGTCCGACCATAGCAGCCTTGTGGACGGCCACACATAATGCAAATAAGCTAGGTCACTGCAAATCGTGAATTTTAAGGAAAGGCCAGTGACCTAGGCGAGGTCATTGCCCCCGAGTTGCAGTACAAGGACATCAGGCGGTTCAGCATCCCTGATGGAAAACAGGAATGGCAACAGTTCCCGCCATCTCATTCCGCGCTTACCGTACCAACGTATGCGTGCGGTTGCACGCAGTCCAAGCTGGGGTCCCCACTCTGTCGCCACAGCATACTGCACTGCCCAGTGCACGTAACTGTGGCCCACCAGCCATACTGCCACCGGTGTGCGGGGACACACAGGGTCTGTAAAAGAAGAAAAGAGAACAATGACTTAACTGGTACTCATGCCTGAAGAGGGCGAACATATAATGCAAAACGCATGGATCCCTATCTTCCCATCCGGCGTATATCAGCCTCAGAGTACCCAAATGCAGCCGTAGTGGATGCGGCACCTATCCTAAATGAATGGGTGCCGTAACGAGCCCCGGGGAGGCCAACACTGGATAGTGCCATACCGGTCACCTTCCAAAATTGAAATTTAGTAGGGGGAGACCCATCCTGGTGGCAGAAAAACGGGCCAGGGTGCGCGGTACGCACTGCCAAGAACTCCTGTAGGGCACCAACCGGACAGATGTCTGCAATGGAACATCGTAGCAGTCTAACTCCACTGCCTACGCCGTGCTGATCAACTTTTGAGGACCGTATCCTCAACTGAGCCCACTCATTAGTGACATAGACATCGTCGAGTTCCAGTGCCCTACGAGTCGCATCCGCCTTAGACAGTAGTACCAACTCACTGATGCGGAGCGCTCCAAAGAAGGCCACCGTGGTAGCCGCATGAAAAAGAGCCACCTCATACTTATCAAAACACAGACTATGCCAGCCTCGTGCAAGGTGGGTCAGTACCCCTGGTGAAATTGGGTGGCGAGTGTCCGGGCGGCGGCCACATTCCCGTGTCCACCCTTCCAAAACATATCGTATGCGGAAATCATTCACGCAGTCAGCAAAACCCCTCACTTTGGCCATAAATGCCAGTGCCGACAGCCTGGATGCTATAGTGCAAGGAGCCAAACCCTGACTGTGTAAATAAACCATAAATTGTAAGACTTGTTCGACTGGAATGGGCCACACTTCGGGCAACTGAAGTTGCACACAAAAGGTTCTAAATTGAACGAAAGCATGGTGATACGCCTTACGCGTGCGAGGTGCCAAAGACATGCCAATCGCCCGGTTCACCTCTCCTTGCCAAATGTCCAAATCTCGGCCGGGAGTGGCGAGGGGAATTCCTCTGCTTCCAGAGCCAAGGCACGGAACCGGGGGATCTGCAGGCGGGATAAAGCATCAGCAATATCATTATTAATGCCTGGTACATGTCTGGCCTTAAAACGCACATTCAGGCATAGGCTACGTAACACAAACTGACGAACCAACGCAATCACCCTGGGTGACTTAGACGTCTGAGCGTTGACAATGTGCACTACCGCCGCATTGTCACACCAAAAATGGACCACTGAGTCGGCCCACTCCTCGCCCCATAGCATCAAAGCTCCCAGAATTGGAAAGAACTCAAGGAATGTAAGATCGCGGAGGCGATCCGTGCCCTGCCATGCTGGAGGCCATTGGCCATAAGCCCACCTCCCCTCAAAGTAAATCCCGTATCCCAGGGAGCCGGAGGCATCCGACTGTACTTGGAATCTAGGGGGAACCAAAAGGTTGGATCTCCAGAAAGAGACCCCATTAAATTCCCGCAGGAATTTAAGCCAAACCAAAAGGTCAGCTCGCATGCCCCTGGTCAGTCGGACCCTGTGGTGGCGCTTTAACAGGCCAGACATGGCGTCACATAGGCGCCGCGCAAATGCTCTGCCGGGCATCACCACCCTGCAGGCGAAGTTAAGATGGCCATGAAGTACCTGAACCTCATGAAGTGACACCTTGCGTTTGGCCAGCAAGGCCAAAATCATTGCGGAGATCCGGGTGACCTTGTCCATGGGTAACCGGGATGCCTGTGCGACCGTGTCAATTTCAATACCCAGAAATGTGAGCGTAGTGGATGGGCCCTCGGTCTTTTCGGGTGCTAAAGGGACACCCAGTTCCCGCATTAGCGTCTGAAATGTAGTGAGGAGATGCGTGCATGTGTCCGAGCCCCGTTCACCCCCGAACAAAAAGTCATCGAGGTAATGGGCTACAGACCGAGACCCGGACCTGCGAACAAAGGCCCACTGAAGGAAAGTGCTAAAACGTTCGAATGCTGAACATGAAATAGAGCAGCCAAAAGGCATGGCCTTGTCTACATAGAACTTCCCTTGGAATCTAAAACCCAATAGCTCAAAGTCCCCCGGGTGCACTGGTAGTAATCGGAATGCCGATTTAATGTCACATTTTGCCAGGAGGGCACCAGGACCACAAGAGCGCACCATCCGTAGGGCTTGGTCAAACAACGTATACCTGACCGAATAAAGGTCATCAGGAATAGCATCATTGACAGAGTAACCCGCCGGGTACGATAGATGGTGGATTAAACGGAATTCACCCGGGGTCTTTTTAGGTACTAGCCCCAGAGGGGAGACCTTCAGGTTAGGAAAGTGTGGTTCGGAAAAGGGGCCCGCCACCCTCTTGGCCTCTACTTCTTTGGCAATACTCAGAGCAGCTACCTCCTCCATACCCTTCAGGGAAAGTAAATTGGGTACATCTTGGGGTCCCCGCACCCCTTTGAATGGGATACGAAAGCCCCACTGGGAACTCTCCAGGAGGTACCTCGCGTCCTCCCTCCTCGGATAAGTTGAGAGCCATCGCTCCAATATATACACATTAACTGGGGAGGGGGCCTTTTGACTGGCTACCTCCATCAGCAGAAGCTCTGCCCGCTCACAGTCCACCTCTACCTCTGCCCCATGACCCACCAGCCCACGGGCACGCGGCGGCAGCGTGAGGGCCAGCGCAAGAGGGACACTCGTGTTTATATCGGCACAGTCGCTTAGTGCACACGCCCTTAGCCGAGAAGCTCCAACACAGCAAGCGGGCTGGAACCCCCTGCCCCGCCAGCTGGCGAGGAGCCTGTATTGGAGCAGCTCGCTGCATGGCATGGCCACAATGGTACCTATCCCCAGGCGCCAGATGCGTGGGAGTCATGTACAAGAGCCACAATTTTTGACAGGGTTCATCCCATCTCATCTCCGGGTGTAAGGGCACCCTCATTCTAAATTCCTCATCATAAGCCAACCATGATGGGCCAGGGAAATCCACCATCGCCCTGTAAATATTGTCCAAGTATTGGACCATAGGAATGGCCAGATCAGGCCGGGCCCTAAGGTATACCGCCATATAAATAAGATATGCCGGCAACCAGTTGGCCCAGCTGCGCGGTGGCTTACGACGATGAAACAGTTCCTTGTCTCTGTCATCCTGTCCCTCTCTCTCTTCCTTAGTGGGCTCACAGTTCAATAGGGAGAATATATCCACGTACTCCCCCCGCCAAATCTTCTCCCTCGTGACCTGGGACAAATGATCACCAAGGGGCAAGGAATAACCAGCTGTCGGCAAAGCCGTCACCGGCACATTATGTATAGAGGGCATACGCAGCGGGACCTGGATAGCCCCTGCGATGTTCGGCACTGTCCCGGTGGTGGAAACCCCCGCCCTCAATGAGGTGCCATTTTGAAACCATGGGGCACTGGGATAGACTGGTAACTGATGCCCACTCGCCTCAACTTGACGAGGCCAGGGCCACTGAACCCCACCACTGGAAGCGGGCTGTGATGTATGTGCACTAATTTGAACCTGATACTCACTAGGTGCACCCCCGTGAGCCGCCCCCACCGGGGGTTCTGGCCCACGGCGGGCATCGGAGCTCGCGACTGGAATCGAGCTCTGGGGCCACACCTGATTACTCCCCGTCTGCAGATCTGGACGAACAGGGAGCTGCGAGACACCAGCAGGCACAGGCCGGAGCATCTCAAGCAGCTCAACCCGGCTGGCCGCCTGGTGCAGCTTGGCGGCCTTGAAGTAGCCGGTGCACACGAAGGGGCCCCGGCCAAAAGAGAAGCGCCCCCTCCCACAGGAGGCTGTGCAATACCCAAGGATGCCTCCAGCACTGCTGAACGTGCCAGCAAAGCATCCACTGCCACAGAGCCCCCAGCATAAGG
The DNA here is from genome assembly GCA_035047345.1 of Bradypodion ventrale. Classification (NCBI taxonomy): domain Eukaryota; kingdom Metazoa; phylum Chordata; class Lepidosauria; order Squamata; family Chamaeleonidae; genus Bradypodion; species Bradypodion ventrale. The sequence continues at coordinate 87,165,860 of JAWDJE010000004.1, forward strand.
CGGGCCAGGTTAGCCAGAAGACCCACTAGGCAGTTGGAACGGGACACCGAAAGGAGAGCCAGGGCCAGAATAGGGCCATGCCCAAAACTCCGGCCCATGAGGGACCGGAGAAGGAATGGGTAGTGCGCCCGCACCAGGCCCTCCCCCGCTGCCCTGACCCATGGCCGGTAAAGGCGGGCCGAGGGCTGAAGCCCCTGAGGGGCCGGCCTGTGGCTGGCCAGCCAAGCCCGGCTGCCAAGTGCCAGCCTGAATCGCCCCACCGGTATCAGTGGGCGAGGCTGGAATAGCGCCCTGCGGCGGGGGCGCAGCCCTGGTCCTCCGACCCGATGGCTGTCCCCCGTCCTGCACAGGGCCAGTAAAAGTCCTCCCCTTTGGCCGCGGCTTCATCGTCGGTGCCTTCCGTTTGGGAGGCATGTCTAGAAAAGTAGGATCCCTTTCGAGGGATCAAAAAACCTAGTGCCAAAGCACGCAGTAGCCAAGCGAACCAAGGCTCTGCGTGCGCGAATCCTCCTTTCCCAGCCGGGAAAGGCTCAAGGGCTAAACAGCCGAAGACTGGAAAAACAAACAGCAACGGAGAAAACTTCTCCTCTCCGTCGCTATTTCTAAAATGGCAGCTCGTCTGCCTCGTGGCCACCCCTTTTATAGAGGGGTGGCCACGTCCCCTAACTCACCCGGATGTCTGAGTCCGGGGGGGGCGCAAAGAGTGCAGCGGCCATTTTGGCACCACGCTTTCATTGGTGCTATTATTTTGTGTGTACAAGGTATTAGAAAGACTTAAGTGTCACTGTGCTGCTGGTACCCTGGATGGCTGTCTGCCCCCTCACCCCAAGCCCTTGTCAGGCTGTTTGGTCCAAGCTGCTACTGCAGGGGTTCCCAACCTTTTTACACCATGGGCCTGACCACACACCCTGGGAAGGAGACTGTGGTAAATGGAAGTCACTTGGGGAAGAAGGAAGATTCAACCTATTAGTTGGGCACCATAAAGAAGACCCTGGAGCAAGCTAGAGGGTCTGGTTGGAGAAGTAGAGCACTTGTCCCTGGTAGGAAGGGAGGAGACAGATACATCTGGGAAAGAGGAAGAAGTAGCATGGCAAGATCCTTGCAAGCACCTAAAGGAGGTGCTGAATGCTAGTAAGGTAGGAAACTATACTTATGTAGAGGAGCCCTGGACAGAGTCTTGAGGGACAAGACAGAGATCAAGGTGTATTCCTGTAGATCCCTTGCCCACCACAGTCATGGTTTTTTTATAAACTTTATTAGTAATTGTCACATATAAACATATTAACATCAAATTTTAACCCAGTACAATAACATTTCATATCTTCTCTCCCCCCCCCCCCCCATGACTTCCAACAGCTACTTCTCCTGCACTTATTTTAATCATTATGGCGTTTACTGGTTATTTCACTGCCTTCATATCCACTAAAGCCAATTAATTTTAAGTACTGCAGTATATTTCTTTTGATACTCCTCTGTGTAGTACTTATTTACAAAGTCCACCAACTTCTGCCACACCTGAAAAAAAGAATCATCTTCTTGATCTCGTAACTTCATTGTCATTTTGTCCATCTCAGCCAAGCCCCACAGTTTCAAAAGCCAATCATGCACATCTGGTATAATATCTGTTTTCCAGTATTGTGCATAAATCACACAAGCTGCTGTAACCATATGCCAAGTAAGCCTTTGCTCAGTAATTAGTAATGTTTCTAAACCTAGTCCTAAAAGAAAAAGCTCAGGGTACAGTTCAACTTTACAATTCAGAATCTTAGACATCATATTTGCAATCTCTCTCCAATATACTTTTGCTTTTTCAAATGCCCACCATGCATGGAAAAAGGAGCCTTCTTTTTGTTTACATTTCCAGCACAGAGAGGATGTCCCTCTATACATCTTTGATAGCCTTTTGGGAGTAAAATAGCATCTATAAAACATCTTATAGCTGTTTTCTCTAAGATAGGTACAGGTAGACATTGTCTGTATATTTTTCCACATATGTTCCCAAGAGGTCATCTGTATTTCTTTATTCATATTAATAGCCCATTTAATCATAGATGTTTTGACAACCTCTTCCTCTGTATACCATTGCAACAACAATTTGTACAATCTAGAAATCAGTTTCTGCTGTGGTCCCAAAAGAATGACATCTAATTCATCATCTTTTTTCTCAAACCCTCTTTTTTTGCCTCAGAATCAAATAATTTTTTTATCTGAAAATATTGTATCCATGGATACTGCCAACTCAGTTCATCTTGTGGTTTCAGCTCCCATTTCCCTTCTTTGTCCTGCAAAAGATCTCTATATGTGAACCAGTCAAGCCCATCATTATGGGTTCTCACATTTATAATCTCCCAAGGTACTGCCCACAATGGTATTTTATCCCCTACAAACACTTTATACTTTTTCCATGTCAACAACAATGATGCTCTTACATAGTGGTGCAAAAAATATTTATGCACCTTAGCCTTATCATTAAGTATATATGCATGCCATCCAAATCTATTATTAAAACCTTCTAACCCCAGGAGTTTCTTATCCTCAAGTTGCATCCATAACCTTATCCAGTCTAGACAGCACGCTTCAAAATTAAGTTTTAAATTTGGTAATCCGAGTCCACCTCTCTCCTTAGCATCTTGTACATTCTTCAATTTAATCCTTGATTTTTCCCCTGTCCATATAAAGCCTGCCAGGTCTTTTTGCCAATTATCAAAGACCTTTCTTTCTCTAATCACTGGTATTGTTTGAAAGAGAAACAACATTTTGGGTAGCACATTCATCTTAATTGTGGCTAACTAAATAAATCATTCTTAACATTTTTCCAGACTTTCAGATAGTTATTCTTGAATAAGTCAATATTTTTAGCAGTAATATGAATGCCCAGATATTTCAGTTTATCCGCCACCTGACAACCCGAGATCCTCTCCAGTCTTTTTTTCTTTGCTTCCAAAATGTTTTTACAAAGAAGCTTAGTTTTATTATAATTGACTTTAAATCCAGCAAATCTTCCATACTCTTCCACTGTTGTCACTACTTCTTCCAAATACTCTTCTGGATTATGTAGTATCAACACCACATCATTGGCATATGCTCTTACTTTATATTCTTTCCCTCTGATCTTCAGCCCTTTAATTTTTAAGTTTCTAATTTGGTTGAGAAGCACCTCTAATACTAGAATAAACAAGAGTGGTGACAGCTGTCCATAGACTTGATATGGTCTATGGAACTCCCTGCCAGAAGAAGTGGTGACAGCTGTCAGTCTTGACAGCTTTAAGAAAGGATTAGACAAGTTCATGGAGGACAAGGGTATCAATGGCTATAATTATGGCTACCTAAGGACAACCTCCGGGTTGGAGAGATAGGCAGGATATCTCTCAATGCCATTTCCAGGGAATCCTAAGCAGGTGAAGGCATCTGCTTGGGAATACCCTGAAGGAAATGGTGAGCCACTGTGTGAGACAGAATGCTGGACTGGATGGGCTGTGGCCTGTTCCAGCAAGGCTGTTCTTATGTTCTTATGACAGAGGGCATCCCTGTCTCATTCCTTTCTGAAGTTGTCCGGGGTGTGTGGTCAGACTCATGGCAAAAAAAGCCCCCCCACACACACACACATAATATGCCATCAAGTTACCTCCAACTTATGGCAACTCTATGAATGAGTGATTTTGAGAATATCCTGTCCTCTGCAGCCCTGCAAACTCAAGGCTTTGGCTTCCTTTAGCGAGTCAATCTATCTTGTATTTGGTCTTCCTCCATTGATTCAAATGGGCTTACTCTTTTATATATATAATAATTGTTGGATGAGGTTATATGTCTTTTATACGTTTTAGTTCTTTTTGTATCTATGTATTTTTCATTTTATATTTCTGTGTATGCATTGTTTTATATGTTTATTTTTTGCAAAAATTTAATTATATATATAATTATATATATATTAATTATATATATAATTAAATTTTGCAAAAAATAAACATATAAAACAATGCATACACGGAAATATAAAATGAAAAATACATAGATACAAAAAAGAAGTAAAACGTATAAAAGACATATAACATCATCCAACAATTATTATCCACGTTATAATGATACAATGTTCTTTTTCATTGGGGAAGGAAAATAAAGATAGAAAAAGAGATATTTTTAATAAGCTCGACCTTGTTATATTAACTTCCACATTTTAAAAATAATATATTCTAAACTTCATACAATATATCTGTAATACTTGAAGCATACATCTTTTATAACAAAAAATATCGCAATTAACTCCACCCTGTGATATATACAAAGCCCTGGGGGGATGCGGCACATCACAGACATAACTTATTTCATCCAAAATTTCCTTTGATCTGGTACTGGATGACTGCCATCTCCTTTTGTAAGCGCATACTCCACAAACGGTTTCCAGATTTTCCAAAATCTATTTTCTTTAATTAACCTTTTCTTTTCCTTCATTTCCCATGTTTATTTATCATTGAGAGCCAATTGCCACATTTCTTTATACCATTCCTCCAACTTAATACTCACATCATTCTTCCACTTCCTTGCAATGCAAAATCTCCCTATTGTTATCATATTTAATAACAAATCCTTTTTATCTTTATCCAAATTAACTTCTTCCATATTTATTAGCATGATGGTACTCGAACCCAACTTAATTTCCTCTTCAAATATTCCCGCCAATTCTTTTTCAATGTCATCCCAAAAACCCTTTATTATCTCACAATGCCACCACATATGTAAATAAGTCCCAGCAGTTTTCTTACATCTCCAACATAAATTGTTCTTAGTTCTATCAATTTGATTCAATCCCACCGGGGTCAAATACCACCTCCACAACACCTTATAATTATGTTCCTTAATTCTAACAGACATTGTTTTCATGATTCTTCTCTTCCATATTGATTTCCAATTTATACCTAAAAATTTTGTATTTAGAACTTGCTCCCACTTTATTCTTAATTTATCTTGTGCATCATCTTCAATGTTTAATAATTTATAGATCTTACTTACCAAACCCTTCACCCCAATTTCTCCTTGTCTAACCTTCCATAGTATTTCTTCAAATACCATCTTGTTCCTTTTCAAACCTGGCTCCCTCAGATATTTACCATTCCATTTATTCACCATTGCAATCTGCAACCAATTCAATCTCAATTCTACAAATAATTCCTTCCTTTTAAGTTCATCAGCACATACTCTTATCCAATCTCTCAGCAGAAGCAAATCATTTTTATTTAACACATCTCTCACTCTCTTATCAATTTTAATTGGAAAGTTTGTCATCTCCTCTAATTCAATAATTGGAGATACATCCGGAGCCAATATTTTTTCACCTTTTTCCAAACTTCCCACATTGACTTTAATATTTTATTTCCAATACTAATTTTCCCTACATCCTTATCAAGAAATGCTGCGTTACCTATTTGACCTAATTCTTCTATCTCTATATCCTCCCAAATCACCTTTTCTTTCATCAAAAACTTCACAATATTTTTAATATGAAATGCCCTATAATAATTTTTAAGGTCTGGGATTCCTAAACCACCCTGACTTTGAGGAAGATACCACAGACTTTTTGGGATCCTAGATCTAATCCCCCCGTTACAATAATCATTTAGCAAATTCTGCACTTTCTTAATCTCTTTATCTGTAATTTGGATTGGTAGGGCATCAAATAAAAAATTTATTTTCGGTAACAACATCATTTTACATAGAGCGACCCTACCAAACCACGACAAATTCAGTTTCTTATATTGCTGATTTTTTTCTTTAATCCATGTCCTTTGTTTATCATAATTTAATTTCTTAATATTTTCCCACTTGTCCGTGATATTAACCCCCAAATATCTCAAACTTACTTTAATTTGAATTTTGTATTTATCCAAAATTCTTTATTGCTCCAATTTATCTACACAATGCATAATCATTTCAGATTTTCCCCAATTAATCCTTAATCCTGTAATTTCCTCAAAATCTTTCAAATGTACCTGAATTCTTTCTAATGCCTTCCTCCTTGGGTCCTTCATAATTACCAATGTATCATCTGCATATAAGCTTATTTTATTGCCTAGAATTCCCTCAATACTAGTGTCTTTTCTAATAACATTTGCCAATATCTCCATTGCAATTATAAATAATATTGGGGATAACGGGCATCCTTGTCTAGTGCCGGCTTCCAACTTTATATCTTCTGTGTATACACTATTCATCTTAACACTTGCACTCCCCTGTTTATATAATTGTCCTTTCTCCGAATCCATATCATGCTACTATTTCATTAATAGTTATCCATTGAAGCGAGTCAAATGTCTTAAATATATCTAATGATAGTAAACCAGCCTTGATCTTTTTTTGAACAATGTTATCCACCAAATCTAAAACCCTCCTTGTTAAATCCGACATCTGTCTTCCCTTTAAAAAACCGGCTTGATCGGTATCTATATAATTCCCCATAAAGCTATTCAACCTATTTGCCAATATTGACGTAAAAATCTTTACATCCTGATTAATTAAGGAGATGGGTCTATATGATTCTATTTTTTCTAAATCTTTCCCAGGTATAGGAATTAATACTATTATTGATCTATACCATGAAGTTGGAATTTGTCCACCATCTAACAAATAATTAAACAATTTTATCAATCTCGGAATCACGATATCTGAAAATTCCTTATAAAATTCTGCTGACAGACCATCCTCTCCTGGTGACTTATCATTTTTAAGTTTTACAATAACATCTCTTATTTCCTTTCCTGTTATTTTCTCTTCCATTTTCTCCTTGTGTTCTTTACTTACTTTAAGTCCAATTTATTTATTTATTTATTTATTTTTCACGCTTATATACCGCCCACTCAGGTACAACCCAACTCAGGGCGGTTTACATAGCGGACAGTAAAATACATAAAAGACACATAATAAAACAAAGTTAAAAGTTAAAAAACCCACCCCTAAAAGGTGCGCAAGAACCGAAGGGACCTTGGGGGAAGGCACACTTCTCTATACCAACGACCCAACGGTACCCCCATCCCCACCTGCACCCCAAACTTGGCCCACCAGCCAGGTCTTTAGTTCCTTCCTAAAGGGCAACAACTCCGTCTGGAGATGTAGTTCCACAGGCAGGAGGTTCCAAAGGCCGGTGCAGACACGGAGAAGACCCTCCTCCTTGTGCCAGAGAGGTGAGCCCCCCTGGCTGATGGCACAATTAGAGAGCCCCTCCGGTCCGCTCTGGTTGGATGGACAGACGTCCTTATAAAACGTCTATATAATTCCCCCCAAAAAAACCTTAATTTATTTAAATTAACATCCTTCTCTGAATATAGCCCCTGATAAAATTCCTTAACTATTTTAATTTTATCTTTAGTCTTGTCCCTATTTTAGAAATTAAAACTCCTATCTCTCTTTTATCTCTCTTTCCTTTAACTGCCCTTGCTAATAGCTTTGAGTTTTTATTACTATATTCAAAATAGTCCCTCTTTAAATATATCAAATTTCTCTTTACTTTTTCTATATCCTTCCCCACTAATTCCATTCTCAATTTCTGCCAATTATCATAAACTTTCCTACTCTTGGTCCTTGCATGTTCCTCCTGTAATTGCTTAATTTCTTTTTCAATTTCCTCTTGTTTTGCCTTTGCTTGCTTATATTTTATACTAGCCATTTTGATGCATTCCCCTCTAAACACCGACTTCATGGCATCCCACACCATATTATAACTCACCTCTCCATTATCATTCCAAGTCCAACTTTCTTCCCATTTCCGAGAGATTTGGTCTTTAATTTTTATATCTTTAAATAAATTAGTATCATATCTCCATGTCTTTTTTGCACCAATTTCACTTTCAATTTTCAAATCTAAAATCACCATCACGTGATCTGACTCTTTAAATATGCCAGTTTCAACTTCATCCAAATTCCTCATCATATTCTCTGATACCATAATATAATCAATTCTTGAATATGTATTGTGGACCTGTGAAAAAAAAGTATAGCCCCTTTCCATTCCACGCAGTTCTCTCCAAGTATCTTTCAACCCTAGAGACATCATCCAATTATCCAAAATTTGAACGTTCATTCTTTTACCACCCCTATCAACATTAGTGCAATCTGAGGATGATCTTATTAAATTGAAGTCTACTGCAAGAATCATCTTTGCACATCTTTCCCTTTCCAAAATGCCATACATCTTATTTAGAAACTCCTCTTGATGTTCATTTGGTGCATAGATGTTTACCAGTGATATTTCCTCTTCATCTATTTTCCCGTTAACAATCAAATATCTTCCCTCTGGATCAGCTATACTTTTAGTAATTACAAAGCCTAATCTAGATGATATAAATATTGCTACCCCCCTTGACTTTGAAGAACCATAGGCTTTCTCATAAATCTGAGTCCAACCTAAAAATAGTCGATTCACCTCTGCTGATTTTTGATGTGTTTCTTGTAAAAAAACTATATCAGATTTATCTTTTTTGAGAGCAGCCTCTATCCTTCTTCTCTTGACTTGACATCCAGTACCTTTCACATTCCACGAAACTACCTTAATATTCTTCATTTCTTTTCCCAATTGCCTCCCTAAACCTGTGACTGCCGCATCCCCCCCCAAGGGCGAGCACAAACCCAATCCAAAATATCCCAAACTATAACATATCCACATTAACATAAAAACACAGAGAAAAAAACAATTTTTTTAAAAAAATCATTATCTACTCTCCCCACTTACTACTAGAAGCGCCCTCCGAAAAACAAAGGGGGGAGAGGGGGAAAGTGCATCAAAAATGGCATGATCAGTAAGGACTCCCCACAGATACAATCTAATTTATGATCCACCTTCAGCACCCCTGGGCATATTGTTTTCTTCTTCATCCATATTTCTTCCAAAATGCAACCCTCCGGAAATTATCAGTTCCTCCTTTAGTGCCTCCTATTCCTTAGTACTGTTCTCCAGTAGCTTTGCCTCTACCAGAATGTCCAAAACATAAATACCCTCTCTCATTAAAAATCATCTCCCCAAATACCAAAAAATTAGTTGCCTTGGAAACTTCCAATTATACTTAATGCCCTTGCCAATCAAAAATTTTGTCACCGGTTTCATCGCTTGTTGCCACATTCTCTACTCCACGGCAATGTCGTTGTAAATCTCGACATCAGGACCATCTATCTTCAAAGCCGTTGGCCCAGCTTGTTTAATATGCATCATTAGTCTTGTCTTATCTGCCACATTTGCAAACTTCACCAATACATTCCTAGGACCAGCTCTACCCCTCTTCTGTCCAAGATGATATATGCTTACAATTTCCTCGGGAACAAAGCTGTATTCCATCTCAAGAGCATTCAACCACCCCAACAATCTATCTTTTAGTGAATCTGGTGACTTCTCGGGGAAATGTTGAATTACGATATTTAGGCGTCTTAGCTGTTCTTCCAACATTTCGACTCTTTTTTCCAATGATCCTACCTTAAGATCTCGCTCCTTATCTTTTTCTTTCATCTTTTTCACTTCCCCTTTAAGTTCGCTCTGCTCTCATTTAATTTCATCCTGCTCTTTTTTTAATTCTGCCTGTCCTTTCTTTAATTCATCAAATCCTTTGTTAGAATCTCTCGACATATCTGCGATCTTGTCTTGAAATTTTGATTGTCCTGCAGTCAATTTGGCTTCCATCTTTTCAAAACATTCAAACATCCTTTCAAAATCACTCTTGGGACCCGACACTTGTGTTTTCATAGTTGGTACAGCAGTTGCTCCTATCCCTGATGCCACTGTCACCGCAGCAGGAATTGAGGTTAACGGTGTTGTTGATGCTGATGTAACTTTCAACACTGCTGCGGTTGGTATTTTTGGTGAGGTCGTTGTTGTTAATATCTTCGGTGTTACTACTGTAGGTATTTTCGATGCTGGTGTTGTAATCATTGTTATTGGTGATGATGCAATTGTAGTTGTTACTGCTGTTGAAGCTACAGTTGTTGTTGTTGTTGCTATTGTTATTTGGGCCATAGCTGATGATTTGGCAATAGTTATGGCTGCTGTTGTTGCTGCTGTTGTAGTCATCATTGCCATTGTTGTTGAAGCTATTGCTTTTGTTTTGGGAGTGGCTCCTTGTTGTTGTTTTTGCTGTTGTTGCTGTAATATTTCCCTGACTCTCTCTTGTTTTTCCGCGTCAATCACCTCCTGCTTTAAAGTCTTCTTCATTACGTCACTCTCCACCTCTAACCGAACAAGTCTTTGATAACTCCTGTCAGATGACGTTTCTCTATCTCTCAACCAACTTGGTTTCTTTTCCTTTTCTTTACCTCTTCCCTGGCGACTCATCCACTTACACTTCCAATTACAGATTATAAACAGTATGTATCATATGCTTTAAAAACTCAATTCAAATACACCCACATTCAATAAGAATCAGTATATATGTATATAATGTATACACACCCATATACCTATACACACACAGATGCACACACAGATAAAGAATAAAATTTATCTCATCAAATTATGTTCAGAAACCTCACAATCTTAATATTTTGTTGTTATTGTTGTTGTTTTTGTTGTTGTTTTTATAAAATTTAAATTTCAGTATTTTATATTGAAAAAATAAAAACACATAAAAAGCCAATATGCATTAAAATCACAACTGGTTCAATTCCACCTTTTAAAAAAAAAGAGAGAATTAAAACAATAATATAAAAATAGCAAAGAAAACAAAACACAATAAGATAAAATGAAAAAGAAAAGAAAAGAAAGAGAAAAAAGACTGGTTTAAAAGCCTTCGGAATAGATCTTCAATAGGATTTCAAAATAATCACTGTCTATTCTGTGTTGTTTGTATGACCTTAAAAATGAATTGGGCATGGAAGAATGTCCAGAAAAGAAGGGTAAGCAATGTTAAAAATAACTACGCCGGGGTCTTAAATTGCCATCTTGTCCATCATAAAAATGCCACACAGTGAAAGTCAGTACTGTAAATTCAGGCCAGAGAAAAAACAAAAAGAGTCATATTCTCCTTATCCAGAGAAACAAAGTTGGCACTACAGCAACCATGTAGTAATTTTGTATCAACTAATCTGGGGTCTCTTTAAAACTTTTCTTGTATGTAAAAAACCTTAGGGGAGTAACCAAACAATGTCCACAAAGTGGGGAGGAGAGAAAAAGAAAGGAGCCACTTGATGACGCAAAAATATAAATGTTATTTCACCTCTAGTTATTCAAAATGAAAAGCTGACTGGGCTTCCGTTCTCATGGCAACGATTGTATATCCAACATCGACTTTGCAGCCCCACAGAACTTCGTGTAGCACCGCTTGAAGTCTGTTAGGTGCCGATGGGGCCAACTGAGGCTTGCTTCCACTCCCCCCCCATCTAGGCTCCCCCGGACTTACCCCAGCAGCTCTGCTTGCCCGCTTGTTTAGTTGCTGCTTGTCAATTTAACCGCTCGTCTCCTCTTTCTCCTCCGCTCCAACTCTCCACAAAGGAATTTTCTGCCGATCCCGGACTCCTCTCCCCACTCACGGCACAGTCTCGACCAAGCCCATTCTCTCCTTCTCGAAACTCACAATTTCCTCTCTCTCGATTTCCCCTCGACTTAGAAAAATAAACGAGCCAGAGCAAGTCCAGGAAAGCACTTCAAAAAGAAAACAGGCAAAACCCAGCACTTCACTCCTCCGGTCGCTTCCAAAAATCAGTCCTGCACTCTGCTCCGTCCTCCTGTGCCACCGGAAACCAAAGAACAACTTTTCCTCAGGTAAAGCTCGCCCGAGCCGCCACCACTCCAGAATTTTGATAGGAGACACAATAAAGTTTATTTTTAGGTGATTCTTAATGCTATATTTCCATTCTTAACCACATTAAACAGCCCTCCTTTGAAGAACTGAGAGGAATCGCAGCTGGTCAGCCCGCCATATTGGAACACCCCCAAAATGGGCTTACTCTAACAGTGACTTTCTAGGATCATTTGAATTAATGGAACTCTTTGGAGGAGTGACTCACAAAAGATCTACTCTATGGTGACTTACTATGCTAAGCAACAAGATTTTGGCCAATGACTTCTGAAATCTGCAGTACCTATTGAGTTGCTAGATAAGTTGATGATTCACTTATGGCCAGGGAACTGCAGCTTTCGATTTGGACATGGCGCTCTTCCTTGGAGCCAGAACAGATGCTGTAATGCAGTGGCATTTTGAAGCATGTGGTAGGATGTTTTGTATACACTGCTGGTGAATTTTCAAATACATACACATGAAAAAAAATAAAACAGTAGTTCAACCAAGGGTTAGTGTTAAAGTTAAGCATTTCACCAAGGATTGAAAATACATATTGCCCTTGTCTCTTACATCTTTGGGGCCTCATCTGGGTAAAAATTGGAACTCAAAGGAAAAATAGCATACAAGAATGATTTTTTTTATAAAAAAAAAGCAAGTACGCAGTTGTTTATAAACAAGATAATCTTCTCTGTTATGTCATAATTGGTGGAGTATGTACAAATTGGATAATAAGGCAACAAATGAAGTACTGGCCAGCTCTGCTGCAAATTCAGTTCCAAGATTAAATGTGAAACTGATCAGGTTTTGCACGTACTCACAAATATCACATTTCCTATGTGGAATTCCAAAGGGAAAAGAAATCATTCATGAGGGAGGCCAGGATCTGAGCTAATAACAGATGTCACCCATCTAGATAAATCTTCTTTGAACCACACACATGCTATTTGCTTATGTCTTGCACAGATGAATAAGATAAGACCTCCTAACACATAATCATGTTTGCTCTAAGTAGGTACCAGTTATGATTTTCTGACACTTAGTTGCAGAATAGCATGATAACCTTCCCTTTAAATTAAGCAGTACTACATCTGCAGAAAGGCAGAACATTTTGCTTCTCATCATTGGGCACCCTCAGAACATGCTAAGCTGTAAAAAAAAACCAGTGGGACTGGTATTCACTGGTACTGGAGGTGAGTAGTTCTTATGGCCTTGGGCTCCGAATGGGGCTAGGAAATAACACAACCAGTGAGATGCTGGAAATGGCAGTCTGCCCAAAAGCCATTCTCCTCTCTTGTTCTCAAGTAATATACCATATATGCCTAGTAGGATTTTCCCATTTTGAAGGGGCAAGGGAAGTCTAATTCACCTGAAGCCCCTCACGTGCTGAAAGCATGCTTGGGAGACTCAACCTGTGTAGCCCTGCACTCCTTCATTGAAAAATAGCCATGTGTACAGAGGAACACACAACTCTCACCAGCTGCATTTGTGGCATCTGTAGAAACTAGCTTTTTTTGGTCATACTAAAACATGTAGTTCTTCCCTATAAAAGAAGAGATGGTATGTTGGGACAATCACATTAACAGCTCTATTTAGATAGATCCATATGTGTGTAGAGCCAATTTCACGCAGCCTCTGACCATGAGACCACTGAGTGCTACTTTTGAAATGTATTTCGTTACAGTTATGATTCCAAGCCTCCTGAAACAATCAGCAATGAGATTACAAATTCAAGAAGTAACTTTCCTTTCCTGATTCTAGAACATAGCAGAAATACTGAGTTGTTAATTATTTTTATTTTTTGGGGGAAAAACTGAATGCTATAAGCTGATGACCAATGGTACAACACACCCTCTTACTATCTTCATGGTAATTTATTCAACAGCTGCATCAGTCATTATTTGAAGCACACAATAATTCTCCTCCATATAGGGTGACCACCATCATAACTGCAATAGTATATTCAAAAGTTGCAATTATCCACAAAAGGAGTGACATTATCCCTCAATTAGTTATAATAATACAGGTAATATGTAGCTATACTGGAGTCTAGTCATCCCTGACACAAAACCACAGAAACATCTGTACACAGAGACAGTGCTAGCTCTTTGGCTATAAACGGAGATGAACACCAAACCCTAGATTTGGATATAACTGGCTTTTGAGCAAGGGCCACCTTTGCCTATACTTTAATAATAATTGTAGGCCTACAAGCCTATTGTTTCTTATTATTTAATAATTTATTATTTATTTATTTACTCGAATTTCTATAGCCGCCCCAATCACAAGGACTTTGAGCGACTAACAATACGAACTCCCCCAATAAACAGAACCCTATTAAAACAATAAATCCCCTTAAAAACCCTGTTAATAAAACCCTCCGGCACATGCTAAAAAGGGTGGATGGTTCTTATTTAACCAGCCAGTAGGTGGGGGTTATTTCTCCTCCTCCACCACCACCACCACCTGCCCTGCCAGCCAGGTTTTCAGTTCTTTCCTGAAGGGCAGAAATTCTGTCTGTTGCCTCAGTTCCACTGGTAGGAGGTTCCAAAGGGCCTTGGCAGACACAGAGAAGGCCCTCCTTCTTGTGCTAGAGAGGCGAGCCCCTCTAGCTGATGGCACAATTAGAAATTAGAGAGCCCCTCCAGTCCGCCCTGGTTGGATAGGTAGAAGGTCTTGGGATGATGCGGTCTCTTAGGTATCCTGGCCCACTACCATGTAGGGCTTTAAAGGTAATGACCAGCAACTTGAATTGCACCCGGAGGCAAATTGGTAACCAGTGCAGCTCCCGAAGCAGTGGCGAGGCCCGAGCATAATGTCCGCACCCCAACACCACCCAGGCAGCCACATTCTGGACCAACTGTAGCCTCTGAATGGTCATCAAGGGCAGCCCCATGTAGAGCGCATTGCATAATCTAGTCTAGAGGTGACCAGAGCATGAGTGACCATGAGTAAGGAGTCCCAGTCCAGGAACGGACACAACTGGCAGATTACCTGAAGTTGGGCGAAGGCCCTCCTGGCCACGGCCGCCACCTGATCTTCAAGCAGCAGTCGAGAGTTCAGGAGGACCCCCATGCTGCGTACTGGATCTGACTGGGGCAAGCTCGCCCCATCCAGCTGCAATGATGGTAACTCCCGAGATAACACCGGGCCCCTGATCCATAGCCACTCAATCTTGTCAGGGTTCAGTTGTAATCCATTGCCCCTCATCCAGACCCCAACAGCCTTCAGACACTCAGACAGAACTTTGACAGCATCACTGGGATCACTTATGGTGATCCTTTTCAGGGCCTCCTAGGTAGAGAACATTCAGAAGTTATCTTTCCCTTCTTCTGAATGTGACCTGGGAGTGTGTAGCTTGCACAATGCTACATAGGCTATATCTTCTCTGGGAACACACAGCGGGGAACCAGCCTCTAGATCTTCAGCCAGACACTTAGCTAACTATGTTATCCATCCAACTAACTGCAAAATTGCAGGTAACTACTTGTTTTTAACAAGTTACTTCCAAGTTCACCCAAAATTGTGGTTGATAAGCTGTGGACTGGCATAATGGATGAATTCCCATTCCACATGCTGGTCAGTCATTTTTTTTTAAAAAAAAGTGTATATGACATGTGTATGCACATGTGTGTGCGCGCATGTATGTGCAAATACACTCATACTCCAATGAACATAGGAGTATATTTAGGCAACAGATTATGCAGAGAAACTTGGATAGTTTATTTAGAGGACTTGCCACACCATTTATTACACATTCAGCATCAGGAAATTGACTCTTACAGAACCTTGAAACTCATAAAGGAAAGACCATACTATTAGATATAGTGGCCAGAATCCTGCTAGAAGACAACAGCAAGAAGTTGGAAGGATGAATTTGATGCCAAGTTACCAACCCTGTGTTCACTGAACTAGGCAGCTAGTTCTATATGGAATGTTGTCCCATCACCAGTTTTGGAGGGAAATTCAACTATTGCTCCATCAGGCTTAGATACACAGAACAAGCAGGGACTATACCCATACCTGTCAAGTGCAGCTCTGGAGATTACCGGACCTGCACAGAACGTTTCTGCACAGGTCCATTCTACCCATGCATAAAAGCCTTCTACGCATGTGTAGAAGGCTTTTACACATGCATAGAAGGCTTTTATGCATGCATAGAATGGACCTGCACAGAACCGTTCTGTGCAGGTCACTTCTACGCATGCGTAGAAGGGTTCTACACATGCATAGAAGGGTTCTACACATGTGTAGAAAGGACCTCCGCAGAAGGGATGTGCAGTAAAACCTTTTCCCCCGCTGCCAAATTATGGGGTAGCAGCAGCCCTGGGTGGGAAATGGAGAAAATCGGCACGGAATTACGGGGTAATCCCAGCCAATATGGGGAACTTGACAGGTATGTATACCTTGTTCTTTATCTTAGGCCAGTCATGAATGGCTAAGTAGTAAAATATGTAGTAGTAAAATGTGTAGTAGTAGTTCCTTCTTACCCTGTGTGGCACCTGTCTCAACCACTACATCATATAGGTCTGCTGGCAGGAGGTCCCATAGGGTTGGGGCAGACACAGAGAAGGCCCTTCTCCTTGTGCTCGAGACGCGGGCTCCTCTAGCTGATGGAACACTGAGAGAGCCCCTCCTGGTGGGCGGGCAGACTCCCTTGAGGTGATGTGGTCTCTTAGGTAACCTGGCCCACTACCATGAAGCGCTTGAGACTAAATTTGCTTGTGACTACTAGTGGATCTACATTCACATCCACATTCACATCCACAAACTAGTGGATCCACATTCAAACTCCACATTCCTACATTACTTTAACTAAATTCCAAGATTTCTATGTTTGCTTCCCTCTATTTTTTAAAAATAAAATAAACTGAGGTTAGCAGCATTGTGTGCTAATCTAAAATCATGATATAAACAGGGAAACCTGCTTTAACATATAAAATTATTGGTGATATTACATGTAGTATTTTTAAAATTTTATGATAATCTTTGTGGTTTTAGATTACTCTTTTTAATGTTCCTCTTGTGAGGCTTGCCTGCAGAAGTTGGAGATGAAAAGTATTATATTTTAAATTCCTTGGTAAATCAAATTCACCGGATTTGTAGAAATAAGCTGCCCTTGCTTGAGGTGTACTATCTAAAGTCCTGCACATGACATGGCATTTCCAGTTATCCACTTGTCCTTGGCCCTGAACTATGTGCAAATCAAGCTGAAAGAATATGTAGAAACAATATTTTGACTGTTTTTGAGTAGATCCTGGGC
Source organism: Bradypodion ventrale (assembly GCA_035047345.1). Classification (NCBI taxonomy): domain Eukaryota; kingdom Metazoa; phylum Chordata; class Lepidosauria; order Squamata; family Chamaeleonidae; genus Bradypodion; species Bradypodion ventrale. Next base: position 87,182,867 of record JAWDJE010000004.1, read on the forward strand.
TGTATTGACTGCAAGGACATATATGATCATTTAAATGGCAAAAAATTATATAAATACCTAAACCATTTAGAAGAACTCGAGCAGATGTAGGAGATACATTCATTTGTATTTTCATTTTGAAGCAAAATGAAAACCCTGGTCCATTCACTTTATAAAACACTATAGGTATATATTGGTCGTGGGGCAGAATGCGAGCAGAATAACATAAAATCTGAATCAGGATTCCATCTGATGACCTTGGTATGCCCTAGCTAGCATGTCTCAAGTTCAGGACTATCTCTGTAATATTCTGTTAAATGACTTGATCAGTATAGGGTCAATTGTGACATCTGAGTGTGTTTTCAAGCATGTCAAGGGATAATCCAGTATGACATCATGTGATGATACACATTTGTAATGGGAAATGTCAACATAAGGACAAAATCTTTTCAGGGTTGATCATACATTGGAACCTGAAATGCAACATATGCTTCTCTGAAGGCTTCCTATGCAGTTGCATTTCCCAATTTTGTTTGTCAGAGCAAATATATAGCTGTGGACAACATGTGGCTGTGAGATGTGCCATTTCTGTTGCATCTGAAGACATTTTGGGTGCAAAAGGTAAAAAAAAACAATGCTATGTAAGATGCACTGTCCAATCTTTATATTATACTTATCAGTTAGTACCACAATTAAAGACAATGTCTAGAACTAAAAGGTGAAGCCATCGTTCATGATTTCTGAGAGTCAAACCATATGCCTCTTCTGTTTGACACTAATTTAATAAAAGAGAAAATCTATTTTTTTACATAGAATTTTCCCTCCCACCAAAAACACTTAAAAGTATTTCTCTTTAGATTTGTGGCTCCAACAGCTGCAACTGGAACTAGCAATCAGCAAAGCTTCTTGTTTTTATTGGAACCAAAGTGCCTTGTTGAAAATGGATTGCATTACCAGGATCAATCAGTGGTGCCTCTCAGAGACTGAGGGAATACTGCCAACATGAGGATTACCAAAAACAGAAAATCCTAAAGCCAGTGGCAGCCCCTAATGTGATGGAAAATCCATTGTTTTACCATGGGTTTTGGAGATAGGAAATGGATAGAAAGAAAGAAAGGAAAGAAAGAAAGAATGGATGGATGGATGAATGAATGAATGAATGAATACAACATATCATAATGATCATATTTACAATTTTTCAAACATAAGCATATTAACAATTTTTAATAATATCGATTGAAAACCCTAGTAGGTATATGCAAAAGTACAGGGAACTTCCTCCAATCAGAATAGCACGCCCTAACCTAAGATAGCAAGGAAACTTTTTCAGCAAGGAAGTGAAAAAACCTACTCTGAAACATATATAAAAGCATCTTATCTAATAAGCTGTAAGAAGTATTTAATCTGAATAGAGTAAAGTTTTTTTAGTAGCATCCACTGCCTCAAAACAGAGTCTGTTTAATGTGCGTAGGGACGTTAAAGCCTTGTATATTTTAAACGGATTGTATAGGTTATCGCAATACCAGGTGAAAATTCTTAGAAGACATAATGAATCATGAACACAACTGTGCTTCCACACAAATAGTGATTTTTTTCATTATATATTGATTCTCCACCGTTCGGCCCGATTTCCACTGGCTCAGAGGTTAAGACACTGAACTTGATGATCAGCAGTTCGAGACTTGAATGCTGCACGATGGAGTGAGCTTCCGTCTCTGTTGCAGCTCCTGTCAACCTAGCAATTAGAAAGCAAGAAATTGCAAGTAGATTAATAGGTACCATTTCAGTGGGAAGGTAAACAGCATTCCATGCACTCCAGTGTCTAGTCATGCCTGCCACATGCCCACAGAAATGTCTGCAAATGCAGACAGTGCTGGCTCTTTGGCTATTAACAGAGATGAGCACTGAACCCTAGAACTGGATACAACTGGCTTTCAAGCAAGGGCGACCATTACCTTTACCTATCTATAGAAAAATGGAGCACTCCTCTATTGACTGCCAAAGCTGCAGAAGGCCTGCTTAAAGCAGTTTTATGTGTGCTGCCAGAAGGAAATCAGGAAAGTGTAAGGGTAGCCTCCTTTGGAGCCTCGGTCTCACATCCTTACGCAGCATGGCTCTGGAGGTGACTGTGCTGGGGAAAAGATATGCCCTGCAAATCTTGGCTTACATGGGAAGATACGGTCTTTCAAGTGACTGCTGTCCCTTTCTCCAATAGTTACTTCCATTAATTATTCTTATGATCTGAATCTTCCTTTCAATTTCTGATCCCTTCGTAAGGATTATCTTTGACTAGGATGGAGTTCGTAACACGTTGTTGCTTTTCTTCTACTGGAAATTTTATGTGTTCATTAAAACAGTTTAAAGCCAGCCTCATCCTGCAGAGTGGCGAGAAAATATAGTGAAAAGAGTAAAGAGTTCTTAAAAGAAAAGAAATCCAGAATATGTAATTGAAACAACAAGGAGCAGCAGGCAGAACAGAATGGATATAATCAGTGAGCTGAAGATTCTAAACTGGAGTTAAAACAATTATAATATTGGTGTCATTTGTATCTTCACAGGGAAGTAATTCCACAGCTGGGGTGTCACAACTGAGGAGGTCTGCCCTTTGTTGATACATAATGTATCAGAGTATAGTAATTGGGCAAGGGCCCAGTGGATAAAAGCACTGTGCTTGGAGACCGAAAGGACAGGGTTTGATTCCCTGAGAGCTGCATGATAGGGGACATGAAAGGAGCCTCATTCAGGCATCCCCTGCAAAAATCCTTTCAACTGAGAGTAATCTTTGACATGAAAACACACACTATAATCCTGTGATGGTGAACCTTGGCACTCCAGGTGTTCTTGGACTTCAGTTACCAGAAACCCAAGTCAGCACTCCTGCTGATCAGAGATTCTGGGAATTGAAGTTCAAGAACACCCGGAGTGCCAAGGTTCACCATCACTGCAATCCATCAATTATGGTAGACCAAGTTAATTGCTTATTTGTTTGCTTGTTTTCCACCATGCTCTGAAAATCCTCTATTACCAATTCAGTGGACCTGGTTCATTGAGCCTTCAGGTCTGCTTCCCTTTTTCTGAAATAATCCAGTTCACCAAACCAAGTTGACAGCCCACACTAGAACTAGGGAACATGATTTTCTTCATGTTCTTTGCTCCAAGGTGACCTAACTTTCCTTTATAAGTTGTCTGTTTATTCCTTCTTCAGTGTTTGTGTGCCAGGCACAGAACGTTCCAAAACAAAACAAAACAATTTTTTAAAAAAAACCTACTGTAAACACTTTAAGATTCTCTTTGCTGTCTTACATTTGGAAAAAATGAAGTCTTTCTTTACTAATTCCCAGTAAGGATTTAGCTGCCCCGGTATGAACTGGCTGACAAGACTGGAGCATCCTCAGAAAGCTGGACTACATAATAATACATTGCAGTAATCCAAATAGGAGGTTACCAGATGAGTATTGCAGGTAGGGCAGTGGTGGGCTCCCAAAAAAATTTACTACCACACTGTGGGTGTGGTATGGTAGGCGTGGCCAGGGGAAAGCCCTGTGTTGCACCCAAATTAGGACTACAGTACAGTACTTTATTTCGGCACATGAATGGGTGGGGCTATCCAGAATTTCTGCTACCGGCTATGGCAAACTGATGTGAACCTGTTGATGCCCACCACTGTGGTAGGATCATAATTAATGCATCAGGTGAAGCAGATAGAAGGTAGTTCAGGGGCCCAAACCTCTTGTGCCTCTAATGATAACAGTGGGACATGCGAATGGATTAATCTTAACCTCAAAGGAGATTTTGGGTTTAGTAATGAAAGAAAATAGCATAATGAAAAAGTTACTTATGAAATAACATCTTTGTATATGGAGGACATTTGATCGCATCTTATCTGAGAAGTAAAAAATGCATGTGTTCTGAATATATTGCATCTTCATATGCTTTGTTGTTGTTTAGTCACACAGTCGATTCCGACCCTTTGTGATCCTATGGACCATTGCCTGCCAGGCACCTCTGTCCTCCACCATCCTCCTCAACCTGCCCAACTCTGTGCCCATTGTGTATACAATACCATCTAGCCATCTCTTTTTCTGCCGCCCCCTTCTTCTTTTGCCCTCCACCTTTCTTCTTATGCTACATTCACCATAAATGCGTTTGTGGTTTGTCTAATTTATATTGACATTTGAACTGGATCAGATGCTGCTGTTTGTCTTTAAAGCAGCTGTTCAACTTAAATTAGATAAACATGTTCAGTTTACCCATTAGAAACTGAAATAATAGAAAACATGTCTTAAGAATTGCCTGTGTCATATCCATATTAGGGTGGGGTATACATTAAAAATTGAATTGAATTCAGTTCAATTCAAGAACAGCCTTCTTGCTTGCAAATGAAAGTATTGTCTTAATTCTGATTAGTCCAATGTGTAAAAGAAATTCAGTTGCATGGTGACCTTAAAAGCCAATTCAGAGTGAGAGCAATTCCCTATGCCTTACACAGGCACAGTTTGAATGAAAACATAAAGAATCTCATCAGCAAAGGGTTACATAATTGATACCACTGCTAAGATGACCTTCTGGTCAAATGGCAAGATCAAAATAAGTTTCTATGGCAGTCACTGCCCCTTCCTAAAACCCTGCTTCCCAAGTTGAAAAATTCATTTATGAGCTTTTGGCTCAACTCTGCCACAAGCTCTTTTTGATAAATGTCTGGGCTTTTGCCCACCCCCACCCCATAAAAAGCAATGCAGCTTAACTTGTGAGATTTAGGGCCTTGAGTGAGAAATGTCTAGAGTGAATTCGTCCCTCCTTTCCACCTTTCAGCACTTAAGGAACCAATGGCTCTTAAATTTAGAGAAGCAGGAGTTAAATTCCACATACACTGAGGTAGGATATAGGGTTTCCAGAAACCCGTCTGCCCAGGGACTTCCAGGAGTGCACCAGCTTTATTCCGCTTTCAGTTCATTTCTTTAGTCTTGCTTAATAAAGAAGGACAGCAAAACACAGCCAAGAACATTTGGCTCCAGGCTTGACTTGGCAACTGTTCTGCTTGCTTCTGACACTCTGCCCTGTTCTATGCCCTGTGCATACATGCTCTTTTGAGCAGGGTGAAACTGATATTTTACACCTTTTGTGTGCTGACCTTTCATCTTTCTTGTCTGACAATTGATCCACAAGCTGCTATCATCTGGGCTTCATGGTCAATCAGATCTGCTAAAAAAATTGAGAACTGTTTGGCTACAGGTGTGAGCTATGATGGGCAGAATTGCTTCTCAGATAACAGACAAAAAGCAGACAAACTCACTGAGGCCCAGCTTTCAGAATAAGTTCAATTAACTCTTGTTTTGCATTGGAGCTCATAAATTTTGATGCTGACGGGTTTTCTTTGGAAGAGTTGTGGTTTTTAATCAATTACAAAGAGAGACTGCAGTGGCTCAATGATTAAGAAGCTCATCTTGTTAAGTGGAAGGCTGGCAAGTCGACAGTTTGAGACTTGGGTACTGCATGACAGAATGGCAGCATGTCTCTGCCCCAGCTCCTGCCAAACTAGCAGACTGAAAGCAAGAAATTGCAAGTAGAACAATAGGGACCACTTCAGTGGGAAAAGATCTTGGGGACATGAAAGGAGCCTCATTCGGGGATCCCATGAGCAGAGTTTCTCCAGCAAAAATTCTTTCAACCCAGAATAATTTCTGACATTTTTTTTATTATTATCAATTACAAATAAATCAAAGATTTTACTGGAAGAAGAGGAATGAAAATGCATTATTTTTCATATTAATTGATCCTGACAGTCAAGACAAAAGCATGCATGAAGAGACCCTATCTAAATCACTTTTATGAGCACAAATTGTCAATGGGGGATTTTCATTTTACTACTCTAAAGTCAAGATAGGATACTCAGCTTCTTAAATCGACATAATCTTCAAATTATAGTTCCCCAAGGAAACATTTCAGATGGCTTGCAATTATCCCTGCTGTCTACACTTCAGATGATGAGCGTGAAGTCAACAGGAGGGAATTCTTTGCCTTCTCCCATTGTAGAAACCTAACTGTGAGAGAACCATCCTGAGGCAGAGTAACATTTAGGCACTGAAAAATGGAATGAAGGAAGGGGGAAGTGGGATGAATTGCATAGATCCTTAGCTATTGCAGTCATGCTGTTCTGAGCCTGGTGGTAATAAAACACATCACAAAGTAGTTAATAGTTTATTTGGATTGTTCATTTTTTACATTCCTTCCATCAAAACACTTGCTTACTGACATGTTGATTCTGCATATGGATTTACTAGGAGCATGTTTTGGATTTAGCCAAATGATGACTTCAATTAGGCTGACTTGGAGAGACACGGGAAATGTTCAGGTTGGAACAAGGTACTTTGAAAGGGCAGCACCACCAATACAATAGATAGATAGATAGATAGATAGATAGATAGATAGATAGATAAACCCTTTTCAAAGCATTGTGGTGGAAGAGAAGAACTGTGTGCTTAGTGGCTCATTGACTAGGATAGAAAGAGATCTTCTCTAAAAATTTAATATTGATTAAGTTGACCCAAAAGGATACTGGTATATACATCATAATAATATTTTTGTATAAACAATCCACTTGATGGCATTTTGAAGTATTCTCCATCCTTCAAAGTCATGGGTGGCAGCAATCTACAACTTGTCCAACTAATTACTTGCACTTTGCATTATTGACCTCGTTTGGTAATTGTTTGATAGTCAGTCATCATCAAGTCTATCACAATACTGAAAGTTAGGTCTTGCTTTCTGATTAAATTGACCTGGTCAAGATTTTTAGATTGAGAGAACAATTTAAAGCTCATTTGCTCCTGCCCTCTGTTAATTCTTGGCTCTCCTTTTATGGTCTGTGTAAAGCCAGTGGGCTATTTAAAGTGGTGCATGACATTAGAGGAAAATAACAGTTTTCCAAAGTTCTCCACATATCACAGAAACATACTATTCTGCTGTAGTTCACCAGAGTTGCTTCTGTGTCATATAGATTTTCTCTTTTTGTGTGTGCCCTTGCAGAGATGATCCAGCAGTAAACTAGTATAGTATATCAATGTATATTGATAAAGTAACCTAGCACTAAACTTGGTATTTGGTTTTAAAATAATGATTAAATTTTTGGGAGGTGAATAGAGAGAAATTTCATAGGGGTTGGTATTCCTCCTGTCCAAAACATCATGCTGGGTTTGATTCATCACCAGAATACCGCCCTCAATCTCTCTTCCCCATGCTTTCAAAGAACAAAACCACTGATCACATAGGAAGAGTCTGAAAACTTTAGATGCCCCCAATAGTCTGAGAAAAAAATTCCACATCAGAAGCAAAAAGGATGAGTTGTCCTTTGTGTCATGTGATGAGTAAAAAGAAGTGAATTCATATATATTTTATGTAGACAGCAAATATTTCAGTGTTTGACTGTTGAGTCATAGCCTGAGATGTCAACTAGCTCCTGCCGCCTGAGAAAGAATGGGAGGAGGGACAAGTTTCATCCTCTATCTGTAGTGGAAAGTGATCTGAGGTGGCGAACAGAATATATTCCTATGAGACATGAACAGAGGGAGATCTTGAAGGAGGGGGTGCAGTCTGAAAGACTCAAACTGGCAGCTATCCAAGAGGAAGGGGTGATGGGAGAAAAATGTCAGAGACAAAAGAGATTGACTTAGGAAGTTCCCAGCTTCAGAAGAAACATCGGCACTTTAACCCCCAGTGGTGTATCATTCTATCATTGATCTTCACCAACTTTACTTTATCCTTTGACTGCAGCCCCAAATCAAAAAGCTTAGCTCCAGTGGACACACATTCCCTTGGGGGGAAAATGCAAGCGTGGCGCCAAAATGGCCGCCGCGCTCTTTGCGGGCCCCCCCCCACAGGACGAAGAATCCGGGTAGTTTAGGGCGTGGCCAGCTCCCTTATAAAAGGGGTGGCCACGAGGCAGCCGTGCTGCCATTTTAGCTAAAGCGACGGAGCGGAGAAGTTTTCCCCCTGTGTCTCCGTCGCTCCTTACCTTGCGGGAAGCCTTTTGGCGGCGAATCTTCTTTTCGGCTTCCCTCTCCTCCGATTGAGATGCCTTCGAAGAAGAAGGCAGCTTCGAGTGCGGCTCGAGCTGTGAGGAGGCGCAACCCGGGTCGGAGGACCACGGTGGCGCCTCCCCAGCAGCTGCCTGTCCAGGCCCCCGCCGGGGCCGACGGAATGGGGTCCATCGCCCCTTGGCCGGACGCGGGGGATCGGAATGCGGGTGCGGCAGGGGCTCCAGCCCGTGGCCCGCGAGCGGTGGACACCGCTACTCTCTCTGCCCATCCTGTTGGGCCTGCCTCTCTTCCTCCTGGGCCTTCTAGCCTGGGCGGGTGGTGTGGTCCCCTACCTTGGCAGGTTCCTGCACCGACCCTACCGGGCTTCGGTGTTGGGCAATGGCCCTATTCGGGTCCTGGGGTACAGGGACCTGTACCCGCGCCTGGACTTGGCGGGCCGGCCGGCCCTTGGCCCCAGATCGACGTGCAGGCCTTACTGGCCCGCCTTGCGGCCCTCAAAGCGTCTTTAGCTCGGGCCAGCCAGGCTGGGGCTCCCTTTGGCGTCCCTTTTGCGGCGCCGTCGGCGGGAGGACAACAGGCGGCGGGCAGGGTTGAGCTGCCTCAGGCGGGTGGCGCGGCTTCGGCCACTGCCCCGCAGCTCCCCAGCCAGCAGACGAGTGCAGGTCAGGCCCCGATGATGAGCTCTACGTCGGTCGTGAGCTCCGACGCCCCCAGTGGGCCGGAACCCCCGGTGGGGGCGGCCCACGGGGGTGCAGCATGTGAGTATACGGTACAAGCCAGTACACCTGCACACATTGCTTCTATGGGGGGAGCTTTTCAATGGCCTTGGCCTCGCTCGGGTGGTGCAGTGGCACAGCAGCCGGCACCCCACTCGGCGACGGTAACTGCCACCCAGGGCAACGGGGTGGGTAGTTTTTCTTTCACTGCGGGGAATGTACTGGGGGTGGCTGGGTTAGCTCAGGCCCCTTCCCCGGTGTCTGTGGTGCCTTTTTCGGCCTTACCAACTGCGGGGTACTCCTTGCCACTGGGTGACCACTTGGCACAGGCCACCAAGGAAAAGATTTGGCGGGGGGAGTATGTAGATATCTTCTCACTCCTGAACAGAGAGCCCACCAAGGAGGAAAGGGAGGGACAGGATGAGAAGGATAAGGAGCAGGCACGTCGTCGTAAGCCGCCACGTACCTGGGCCAACTGGCTGCCGGCTTATTTAATTTACATGGCAGTGTATCTGAGGGCGCGGCCGGAGTTGGCTATTCCGATGGTCCAATATTTGGACAACATATACAGGGCAATGGTTGATTTCCCGGGCCCTTCGTGGCTGGCTTATGACGAGGAATTCCGTATGCGGATTCCCCTCCACCCGGAGATGAGGTGGGACGAGCCGTGCCAGAAGCTTTGGCTTCTGTACATGACGCCCACGCGCCCCGCGCCAGGGGACAGATACCATTGCGGACATGCGGTCCAGCGAGCTGTCCCAGCACAGGTTACCCGCCAAGTGGCGGGACAGGGGGTTCCAGCCCGCCTGCTGTGCTGGACTTTCTCGTCCAATGGTTCCTGTAATAAGAAGAATTGCAAATACAGGCATGAGTGTCCCACCTGTTCGGGCCCCCACGCAGCCTCCGCCTGTCCCAGGCCTGGGGGGACACGGGGCAGAGGGAGGGGCGGACAGTGGGCTGGCAAGGCCGCCACAGATGGAGCTGGTTCACCAAAAGGCCCCCTCCCCAATTAAGGTGGACATGTTGGAGCGTTGGCTCACAGTGTACCCGAAGGGGGAGGATGGGGAGTATCTCCTTCAAGGCTTTAAGTACGGGTTCCGCATCCCTTTCATGGGTGATAGGTCCCCTCAGGATGCCCCCTATCTTTTGTCCCTCAAGGGGAGGGAGGAGGTGGCTGCTGCCAGTATTAGGAAGGAGTTAGATGCGGGCAGGGTCGCTGGCCCTTTCCCTTCACCCCCGTTTCCCAACCTTAAGGTGTCGCCCCTAGGCTTGGTTCCCAAAAAGTCTCAAGGCGAGTTTCGCCTTATTCATCATTTATCCTACCCAGCCGGCCGGTCGGTCAATGATGCTATCCCTGATGACCTTTGTTCAGTCAGGTATACGTCTTTTGACCACGCGCTGTGCATGGTGCGCTCGTGTGGCCCGGGTGCCCTGCTGGCCAAGTGCGACATTAAGTCGGCCTTTTGCCTCCTGCCGGTGCATCCGGGTGACTTTGAGCTGCTGGGTTTCAAATTCCGGGGCGAATATTATTTTGATAAGGCCATGCCTTTTGGCTGTTCCATATCATGCTCGGCCTTTGAGCGTTTTAGTACCTTCTTAGAGTGGGCTTTCGTCCGCAGGTCAGGGTCCTGGTCTGTAGCCCATTACCTGGATGACTTTTTATTCGGGGGTGAACGGGGCTGGGACACGTGCACACGTCTCCTCAACACATTTCAGATGCTAATGGAGGAACTCGGTGTCCCTTTAGCGCCCGAAAAGACCGAGGGCCCATCTACCAAGTTAGTATTCCTGGGGGTGGAGATTGACACGTTAGCGCAGGCTTCTAGGTTACCGGAGGATAAGGTGTCCAGGATAGTGGCCCTTATCTCGGAGTTGATGGCCAAGCGCAAGGCATCACTGAGGGAACTGCAGGTGCTACATGGTCACCTAAATTTCGCTTGCAGGGTGGTCGCTCAGGGCAGGGCTTTTGCTCGACGCTTATGCGACGCCATGGCAGGGTTATCCAGGCCTCACCACAGAGTTAGACTTACCCGGGGTATCAGGGCAGACATGTTTGTCTGGTTACAGTTCCTGAGGGAGTTCAATGGGGTCTCATTTTGGAGGTCTGACCTCCTGGCATCCCCCAATTTTCAGATCCAGTCTGATGCCTCAGGATCCCTGGGTTATGGGATGTACTTCAATGGGAAGTGGGCCTATGGTGGGTGGCCACCGGCCTGGGCAGGCACAGATCGCCTGCGTGATCTCATATACCTTGAATTTTTTCCTATACTAGGGGCTTTGATGCTATGGGGCGAGGAATGGGCCAACTCGGTCGTGCATTTCTGGTGTGACAACGCTGCTGTTGTCCACATCGTTAATGCACAGACTTCCAAATCGCCCAGGGTTATGGACCTAGTGCGCCATTTTGTGCTGCGCTGCCTGCGCCTCAACGTTTTGTTCAGAGCCAGGCATGTCCCAGGGATTAATAATGATATTGCTGACGCTTTGTCCCGCCTGCAGATCTCCCGGTTCCGTGCCTTGGCCCCGGATGCGGAGGAATTTCCCTCGCCACTCCCGGACGAGATATGGACCATTGGCAAGGAGAGGTGAACCGGGCGATTGGCCTGTCACTAGCGCCACGCACGCGTAAGGCGTATCAACAAGCATTTAATTCTTACAGGGCATTTGCTGCTCAATTTCACCTGCCAGAGACCTGGCCTATTCCGGTTGACCATGTTCTGCGGTTCATGGTCCACCTGCATGCTCTCGGCCTCACACCTCGCACCATAGCATCCAAGCTCTCGGCGCTGGCTTTTATGGCCAAAGTAGAGGGTCATGTGGACAGCATCTCTGACTTCCGTGTGAGACATGTTTTGGAGGGGTGGGTGCGCGAGCGCGGGCGTTGCCCGGACGACCGGCACCCTATTTCCCCAGGGGTTCTTACCCAGTTGGCCCGGGGTTGGCCAAGCCTCTGTTTTGATCATTATGAGGCAGCCCTTTTTCATGCAGCCACAATGGTGGCATTTTTTGGAGCGCTCCGCATCAGCGAATTTGTGATGCTGTCTAAGGCGGATGCAAGTTGTAGGGCACTGGAACTCGAGGATGTCTATGTTGCCAAAGACTGGGCCCAGTTGAGGATACGTTCCTCCAAGTCAGATCAGCATGGCGTAGGCAGTGGCGTAAGACTGCTACGGTGTTCTTTGGCAGACATCTGTCCGGTTGGTGCCCTACAGGAGTTCCTGGCACTGCGTGGCATGCACCATGGCCCGTTTTTCTGTCACCAAGATGGGTCTCCCCTTACTAAATTTCAGTTTTGGAAGGTGACAGGCAGAGCCCTCGCCAGGGTGGGCCTACCAGGTGCCCGTTATGGCACACATTCATTTCGTATTGGGGCAGCCTCTACAGCAGCTGCTTTTGGGTACTCCGGGGCTGACATACGCAGCATGGGAAGGTGGGGCTCGCAATGTTTTCAGTTTTATGTGCGCCCACTTCCACCGTGAGTACCAATCCAATCACCTTACCTTCCTTTTTCTCAATTTTTCTTACAGACCCTGGGTGTCGTGTTACACCGGTGACAGTATGGCTGGTGGGCCACAGCTATGTGCACAGGGCAGCGCGTTACGCTGCGGCGACAGAGTGGGGACCCCGACTGGGACTGGGTGAACACGCCAGTCTCACATGGCATGGTAAGCCTGGGATGTTATGGCGGGAGCTGCTGCCTTTCCTGTTTTCAAGCAGGAGTGCTGACCCACCTGACATTCTCATCATACACCTTGGGGGCAATGATTTGGGTCAGGTCACCGGCTTATCGCTCAAGCATGCGATTTGCGAGGACCTTGCCTACTTGCACTACGTCTGGCCTGCCACAACCCTGGTTTGGTCGGACATGATCCCGCGCCATTCTTACAGAGGGGGCATTGACCTCCTGGCCCTTGACCGCGCTAGGCGCGCTGTCAATGGGGCGGTGGCGCGGTTCCTTGCTGACAAGGTTTGGGGACGGGTCAGTCGTCACCCCGCTATTAGCCTACGAAATTATGACTTGTATGCAGGGGATGGGGTCCATCTGTCGCGAGGAGGTATGGACCTCCTGTTGGGTGATTGGCGAGTAGGCCTGTTGACCGAGCTGACGGTCTGGGGGGGGCGTCAGGCCTTCTTTGAAGCCCCTCCGTGTGGCGGGTAGCACTGGTAAGGTAAACAGTATGACCCACAGGTATCCGGCAGGTTCGCAATTGACTGGACAACACTAGACAGGAACAAATTAGTTAAACGTTGTCCGGTCAACGACGAACCAGGCGACGGGGTGATGGCGATAGCTAGCCAGCATGCATCACCCCGTGATTTCACGGATACGAGTCAGAGGGTGGGGTCATGAGTTAGATATTGACTACGGTCAACAATTTGTTTGTTGTCAACAAACAAATTGATACAAATTGATACATTGTAACCAATTGCCGTTGGCAATTTTGGGGTGGTACCTTACCAGTGTTACTTCGGCCTGCTTGCCTTAAGAATTATGATTGGTTGTTTTACCAATACAAATTTATAATTCGGATTAGGGCATTGAATCAATAAATGTGGCCCGATGCTGTTATCCACTTTCAATGTTGTCTGAGTCCGTTATTGGGGGGTGCGCCTGCAAACTACCATATATAAGATCCAGTTACAGTTGAGAATCTGTAAGCCATAGAAAATCATTCCTACTTCCACCCTTCATTGGCTTTTCTCTAAGAAAAAGAAGTGGGAAAGTTACAATATATGCAGTAGTGATTTTCATATCAAACCCAAGATAATTTTACTGCTTTAGCTACCTAAAACACTGATTCAGGAAGGATATAGAATTATATTATTTGGCATATTTCTGACATCTGCAACAATAAAAGCTTTCATTTTGTATAAGCAAAATTGTGAGTCTAAAGCCATAAATCCAAATTGAAGAACCCTAAATGTATTGCTTTAGCACAGGTACCTTAGTTTTAAGCATTTGAGACGTGAGCAAGAAATGAAAACAAACCCCATAATTTTTGTAACAAACAAAATTAAGTGCATTAATTAAGGGAAGTCCTGATTTCACTAGGAGTCTTTCTGCCAAAGTAGACCAAAGATCATCATAAGGAGGAATGCACCCATCCACACAAAGGATCCTTTTTATGCTCTGAGGAAAATGGTAGCACAGACTAGATGCAGAAACAAATCTAAGATTTTGGGGGCTGGGAATATGAACAGGATAAATAGGAATTCTAAAATTTTGCAGACTGACTTACATGCAGATCCATATACTGCAGAGTTCCTCAGAGTACCTAAAATCACAGAGTACATAAAACCTATCTTAAAAAAACATTTCAAACATTCAAAAACAGAACTCAATCTTTACGGGAAATATTTCCTGAGTTTGACCAAATTTTCCAGTGGAAAATTTGTCCTTGAAAAAATGTTTTGGGAGAGGAAGGACTGGGCCATTTCCAAATTCTTTCTGGGTTATTCTTCCCTCCCACCCCTGACATCTTCACATCTTTTGTCCCAGGTCCCAAGCCTTCATGCCACATTTGATTCTAGTGCATTATTTTCATCCTAAATGTTCTGCAAATGTCCAGAAAGCAGTTGTGCAAGTAAATTACACTGTCTAGTTTTATTATTTTATTATGACATTGTTGAGTCCGGCGCTTAAGAAGTATTCTGACCAGCAGGATCAGGTTAAACACAGTGATTTATTATTCAGCTCATAATACCTGACTGGGGAACATGTACAAGGTGGCCATCTTATATACAGTGAGAATGGCAGTTACACAGGTTGATACATTTCAGCGGGCTTCCGTGGAAGCAGGAAAGTTTGTACTGATGAATCAGCTATTTTGGCAGACATTTGAAAATGGTGCCTTTGTAAAAGGCGCGCGATTCCACCATAGACTTTACGGCACTCAAGCGGTTATAACAAAAAACGCTTGGACACAACAGACACCCAAAGGCAACTTCTCATACAGCAGTGGTTCCCAATGTGGGACCCACACCCCAAAGTGGGACTTCAATTCCCAGAATGACACAAAGAGGCCTAGACATGCAGCATAGATATATTTAAGAAATCACCACTTATGTGAAGAGCAGCAATTGGTCTTTTTTGGTTAGTAACAATTTGGCCATAGAGGTCCCTATGAGGTGTGAGGGCTACAAAAACAGCACTCGGGTACATCTGCCAACCTCAGTCCATACTTTGCTGAGTCTCTTACATGTGAACTTTCCAGAGACATTTATTTGTCTGTTATAAGAAGCCGGATGCTGAACCAGGTGGACAGAACCAGCAGGACTCTGATGTTCTTGTGAACAGGTCAATTTTGCAAACTCAAGATGTGGATTCAACTTGCCATCCCTTGCTTGGTAACCATAATGGATATAATGAGAGATGTGTGAGCTCATTTTTGCACATGCAGCATCCCAGTTTTGCTTCTTCTTTCATATCCAGATCAAACTTTAAACTGCCAAAATGAAATCACCTTCTTGGCTTTGTTGGCGGACAAAATTAAATCCTCATTTGTATAAGTTTCCAGTAGTAACCATATTCACACAGCATGCTGTTGTATGCCAACAGCCCCCACTTGAGCATGTTGGTCTTGCATTTAGGGACTCCAACCCCCTGTCTATTCAGGGTCCTCCAAGTGACATAGGGGAGGTCGCGTTCCTCAGCCATATCCTCCTTTAATGTGCCAGAGGAGAAGGATTTCAGGCTACACATTCAGGATCCTACACACCAAACTGAGCAGAAGAGTTTCTAGGCAAATCAGAGCTTTCTTACCATATTTTAGAGTTGATTACATAATTCACATTACCACAAAAACCAAGGTACCCAGGGGGCAGCTATACTGCTGAATCTGTAGCCTAGAATACAGTACCTAACTATACCATTGATGAATATCCTGTAAATGGAATGTTACTTCATGGTTCCTCCTCATCACCACCCAAATTCTTATAGCAACTCATGAAACATGAGAGCATTTTACATAATACAATTGCCGAAACCATGAGCAGTAAAATATCCAGCTTTTGTTGGATTATTCCACCATTATCATTTCTCTTATAATGGTTCTGCTATTAATACAACATATCTATGTGAAATCAACCACACAGTAGGCTAGGTAACTGTTGTTCATATTAAAAAGTTTTGGGACTAGCTGTACAGTACTATACAAGCACAGGAGAGGAAAAAGTGTATTCTATGTAAAAGTTTCCACTGGATTCTGTTTGCAGAGGCAGGGGAGTAGAGAGTAATAATTCCCAGGTCAGTAAGTTAGGTCACTCAATTAGTTGCCACTTTTTATACAGATAGCACTTTATAACTTGCTGTTCAGAGCACTAGAAGAAAGCTGGCCATGTCTTCACATTTCACACCTTCTTAATTACCCACCTGCTTTCTTTTTATTATGAAGGTTTGAATAGGATCACTTGTAAAATAAAGGCTGAGAGGAAATTGCTGGCCTTTTCCTTTTTTTTAAAAAAATGCTTCATCAGTGTGAAATAGAATCATTTAATATCTGAGCCCTTTGGTCCCATAATTTTCTTTTGTTCGGTACCATGCTGAATCCTGCATTCAGAATATACACAAAGGCCTACTACCCTGAGTGACCAAGAATTTTAACCACAATCTCACACCTTTCAACAGCATATCAAATTGAAGCTTGCTTGCTGGAAATCCTAGATGTTGTGCTTGTCTTTTCTGCACACAAAACCCTAGCCTTTCAGAGAAGGTGTTGGGATCCTCTAAGGCACTGAGATATTCAAGTGAGTTGTTACCGGTTTTCAGTAAAACACTAAACTACTCAATTGGGACTGAGGTAAAAGACACAGGAATGATACAGTATTGAGAAATCCCTTGTGGATCCAATCAGCCTTTCCATATCCAAGCAGAGATGTCTGACTTTTGTAGATAGATCCACATTAAGAAGATAGGTAAACACTCAAATTGTTATGGTCAGGCACTTTCTTACTGCAGCTGATTAGAATTTTGACTAGACAGTTTCTTAAAAGAAATGCAGTATACCAGGGGTTCCCAACTTGTGGCCCGCAGAATGGTATGGGCCCACAGCACCAATTAATCTGGCCCATGGTGAGGATCCCGCTGCCACCGCCAGAAGTACTGAAAACAGCGCACTTTGGGCATTTCGGGTGCATTTTTTGGTGTGTTTTTGGTGCTTCTGGTGTGTTTTTGCTGCTTTTTCACTGAGCTTGGGGTGCTTCCAGGGCATTTTTGGTGCGTTTGGAGTGTTTCTGGTATGGAAGTGCCCTGAATTCAGTAAAAACGCTGCAAAAATGTGCCAGAAGCACCCCAAAATGTGGCATAAATGTGGTGAAAATACACCAGAAGCACCCCAAATGTGGCAAAAATGTGGCAAAAAATGCACTAAGAGCACCCAAAATGTGGTGAAAACCTGCAGAAAACCCATTGAAAATGGCAAAAACATGCTGCCCTAGCTCCCATCAGCACGGGAAGCAGCAGAAGTGACAAAACAGGCAAAAAAAAAAACCACGTGAATACACCCACTGCCACCAGAAGTGGTGGAAGTGGCAGGAGGAATCACACCTCCAGCTAGCACATCTGTCTGAGGGGTCATGACCCAGCCCCAGAGCATGAAAAGGTTATCCACTTGTTGAGTCCGGACAAAGAAGTATTCTAACCAGCAGGATTGGGTTAAACTCAGTGATCTTTATTCAGCTCAGGTTCCGGACTGGGGAGTATGTACAGGGGTGGCCTATACACACAGTGTTCAGGCCGTTACAAAGAAGATACATTTTGGCGGGCTTCCAGAGGACATACAGAGTTCAGTCTTTTCCCGCTTTGACACATCTTTGATTTTGGCGCCTTTAGAAATGGTGCGCTTCTGGGTTCCCGGCCACTTTTACATTTAAACACAATAAATCCTTATACACAACACCACTCCTGCCGTATACATTCAGATAAGAAAAAAAAATCCTTAAGTAGATTTCCATTTGAGGACCAAAAATTATATTGTGATCCCTCTGATATGCTCATAATATAGCCACTGCTCTCATTTCTTTGTTTATAGCTGTAGTTACTTGGTTTGCAGAACTAGTGGCTTGGCACTCAGAAATTTAAGACCTCCCCAGGAACAATCACATGTAATGTGAAATATAGACAAGGAGACAGCTCAGCATATTTGAGCAGTGGTTCTTCATCTTTATCTGAACTTGGATCTCAACACAAATAGCCAAAGGAGACACAGTGGGCTGGTATTCAAGCAGATAGCAATGACATGCATGAACAGCTTTTACTGTATAAAGGAAGTTGGAGTCATGGCAGGGCCTTAATCCAGGTTAGGATTCTGACAATGTTTGTACGGGGTTTTCACACTGGAAATCTGTTCTAGGTCCAAGTCATTTTTATCTGACAGGCTTTACATGCTAGCAGGCAAGGAAACTCCCATGGCTCCATCAGAAGGTTTCTTACAGTGCAAAGAAGAAGTGTAAGAACCAGTCTTCCATACCAGCATTATAGTCTGGATTGCCCCCCCCCCCCCTCCGGGAATTTGTGCATTGCATTTTAAAAGCAACCCACAACTGCTAACTGCACAAACTGTGTATTTCATCTAAACTTCCCTAACTAATTAACTTCTGTGTGACTCCATCAATTCCAGCTCCTGTTTACACAGGTTGTTTCTTACCTGATCTGAAATGTTTGTTCCAGCAGAAATCCATGAGCAACCAGATCACACTTTTCTTACTAATGAAACTACCAGCTAAAGTTGATTCTTCTGAGATATGGAAGGATTAAAACCATCTTGGTGAAATTATCCCCCCACCCTCAAAAATGTTTCTTTGAAATGACCTCCTATCTGTCTTTTGGTTCTTAGAATTTCTGAATCTTAAGAACAAAAAGTTGAGCTGGATAAGATGTTTAGAATTCCTTTTCCCAGAGGTGCTTCAAAAGACATCTGTTTGTCATAACACTTGTTTTCCTTTTATGCTGTTGCATTTTAGTGTTGTAATTCACTATTGAAAGGTAAACACAGTATTAATTTGCAATTGCTGAGGTACGTATCACTGAGGAAATCTCTTTGAGGGAAAGAAACTAGATTGCCAGAGAACAAACCAAAATTGCTTAATCTATTCTATTATGGTTATTCATGTACTGATTTATATCCTTCCCTGCAATTGGGGCATTCTTTTGGAAGGGGAGGGGGGTATTCTTGCACTTACCTAGGAAGACATGTTTCTTCAGACTATATCCTCCAGAAGCAACATAGCCAGATTCTGAGAGTTTTTGCTTAATTCCTCCCCCCCCCCAAAGGTATCTATGTCGTCTTAAGCCAATAGATTGGCCTCCCATCTCTATGAACTAGGAAAGAGTATCTTTCATACCAAATGCATGTAAAATATATGGTTAGGTGGACCATATATAATTTCTTATTTATATAGATACTAGCCGATTACCTGGCTTTGCTTGGGTTTTTTCTTTAATGTAGGCCAGCCTCATGGGATGTGTGTGGGTCACTCCTGCCTCCTTTCCTCTGTCTTTCTCTTCCATCACCTGTCCCGCTTCTTCATTGACAATTACTTACCGCCCTCATTCTTCGCATACAGGTGTCCATCCCTACCTGGGACTGGGACAGCCCTTCCTCTGTCTCTCTCTTCCCTCACCCATCCCGCTTCTCCATTGATGGTCACTTACCACCCTTATCCTTCCAATACATGTGTCCAGCCACCTGTCTCTGGCCCCTGCTGGTGGGGGTATCCCCTTTTTGTCCCTACCTGGTACTGTGACATTAACCTGCTCAATTACATCACAATGATGTCACAATTGGTTGACCTACCTGGGGCTATGACATTAGCATCACTGTGACATCATTGGGAAACACACACACCCTCCTGTAGGGTATGCCCCCCTTGCAGATAAATCTTTGGGGCTACATCTCCCCTGTGGGGCTCGTGACCCCCACAGTGCTGATCTCGTCAACTCAAGGTACTTATGTGCTGAATTTCAGCACGATCGGTCTAGGGGTGTGGATTTCTATAGAGTACATACAAACTCACACCTCTGTTTTATTGATTATCCAGATACAAAGTCTAGAGTAGCTGAACAACAGGCCACACAGCTTTTCTATTTAACACCTCCCGAGGATCAGCTATACGAAGCCATGTATGATCTGTCCACTTTCATCCATTGTCACTGAGGTAGTCTTGGTGCAGTTTTCCCCCCAGTTCAACACAGATTTAACTTTAATTCAATTTAGCTTGGCACATTTATGAATGATTCCATGGCTATTTACAAGCAGAGGAGGGAGTCAACAGTTGCCTCACCACTCAAAATCCCCTAGAGTCCCTCAGAGTCCTTCAGTATCACACCACAAGTTGGTTGTAGTGTAAGGTTTGAGTGGGCATCTCCCCACAGCACCTTCTTTATCCAATTATCTGCGAGTTTGTTCCTGCCATTCCCGTTACCCCAAGTATGAGGGCTTGCAGAATATCTTGGCATGCACTTGGCATTCAGCCTCTTCTAAGGGCACCTGCATCCACACTAGCTCACACATCCAAATATTCTTTAAAGATGAAGGTCCTGCCAAGAGATAGGTGCAAGTTTCCTTTGTCCATCTGTCTGTGCACTATTGTTCTCCTCCTCCTCCTGTTCCTTCCCCCTTTATATCGCACTCTCATTTCCACTTCTCCCCTTCTGCTAATCCCACCTGCTCTATCTCTTCTCAGACCTCCTTTAATCGTTCCCTCTCTGCCTCCACAACCATAACTCCTCTTCCTTGCTCTACCTCCCATTCTTCCTCTACCACCACAAAGCCCTCAAACCCCGAATCCCTGTGACCCCAGTCCATGGGGGAACTAGAGGTCTCAATGTCTGCAGGGAATGATGGGCTATCTCCTCCTCTGAGGTTCCCTCTACACCATTTTTGGCCATAGTGCACCTTCTGTAATCTCCTGTGTGCTTCTTCTTTTGAGAGCAAAACAACAGAGGTGCTTCTTCTACTTCTATGCAGCAAAATAAAGCTTTTCTTTTCTTTTATCTTTTTCTGTGGTCTTCATCTCTATTTACTGCAATTAACTTCTTTGTAAAACTGTGATGATTCAAAGAAGTTAGACAGTTGGTTTTGTTGTTATTGGTGTCCCAGTGAAATCTTGTGTGCCTTATTGCTTTCTTTTGATTTACCATAGTCATCTCCCTGTCAATACACTAGTCCACATGGGGCAGGCTTTCAGGGCTTAACCATACAGTAGGGCAGGATCTGAAATAATCCTATCTGAGCTCCATTTATTGTCAAAAAGTGACAGGCATCCTGGCTACATTCAAACATTTGTAATTGCAATAGAGAATTTAGATGTCAATCACAGTCTGCCCCTGGGCTTGAGGGTTCCGTGTATGTGTCTTTGACTGAGTATGTATGTATGTGCCTTTTGTGAGGAAGTAGAAGAAAGGATGTGACTAGAGTAGGTAAACAGACAATGGGGGAAAAGTTCTTTTAACCTTAAAAGCATTATCAGGAGAGAGATTAAATCAGGTGTCTGACTGTATTTGCTAATGCTGCTCTAGAGGCATCTTGCCTTGTGTGCTCCCAGATTTATCTTTTGGATGTAATGTTTTTCATTGATGTGTGGTTAACAGACAAGACAGCCAGCGGCTAGCAAATCAGACCAAGGGATAAAGAAATAAAAAACCAAAGATTGTGTTGGGAAGAATCAGACCTTATCACTTAGTCTGATTTGCCTTATCGCTGGGGCTCTTATCTTCTGTCCTTGGGACTGTGTTGTGGGATCAAAAGCACAAAGTGTGTTAATTTGGAACCTCTCCTATACCTCCTATAGGTTATTGACAAAGCAAAAGAACCAAGCATTAAAAGTTTCCACAACTTCATATAAGCATCTCTGAATGCATGAAGGGTGCATAGCTTCAGTGACATTATATGTACCACCTATATATGAATTGAGCTATGCTTTAATGTGCTAAAGTATATTGATCAAACTTTGATTCTGAGTCTGTTTTGGGTCTGCTTTAGACTGGCTGGAAGTTCAAAGCACTAACACATGAACTGGGTGGGGGTGGCCGGGAGATGGATGAATGGACAGATTTGCTCCAGATCTCTTTTGAAGTAACTTCTTCTTTATATAGCTAGGGTCGGACTCAACTATGTGACTGAACAACAAGAATATAGATTGAGAACCTCAAGTTTTACTTCCTTCTGTTTCTCCTATGTCAGCATAACTGATTTTTTTTTCATTAGAGGGAGAAATCTTGTCCATAAGTGTTCCCACCAGTTCCCACAAGTACAAAAGCTATTATTAAAGGATCCCATGCATGATTTTTGAGTTCCTTCATCACCCAGAATCCCTTAATAGGTTCCTATAGCAAAGTTTTCTACTTTTATATCAGTATAATTTCCAGAGCAGATACTCTGTGTCTTTAAACTCAGCACTAGTTTGCTGCATTCTGTTTGCATAAACACAAAATGTTGTTGGATGTCTAGGCAAACCATAGACTTAACGCATCATCATTGCTGGCACAGTGGTTAAAATGCTGTACTGCAGACAAAACTGCTGCTGCTGTTGTGCGTTTGATCCTGATGGGGATCAAGGTTGACTCAGCCTTCCATCCTTCTGAGGTTGTAAAATGAGTACCTAGCATGTAGGGGGCAAAATGCTAATCACCTTGTGAACCACCCAGAGAGTGCACTAAATGCTATGAGGTAGTATATGTGTAATTTCTATTTAGTAGCCGTCTTCCATTTATGCCCTGAAGCTATAACCTTGACATCTCTTGGTATCTTAAGGCTATGTGGGAAATGATTTGTTGTTCATGAGGAGTCATTCCCAAAAAGCCACATAATGTGTGGGGGTGACCTAGAGGTGAATTCTATCTGAAAAACACTAAAAATAATTTAGATGTTCATACTTCCTGTTAGGGATTGGGGAGATGTTTCCATCCTCCCCACCTACCTACAATCTCCCCATTTTGAAGGAGAAGATCTGGAATAGGACGATAAATCTATTCATCTGAACACAGATTAGGAACCCTGTCAAGGCTGGCTTTGTGATCACACAAGGGACTATGTTTGCATTCACCCAGATATGGTAGCAGGCAGAGGGGACAGGGCTTAAACACATGCTTAATTTGCCTTCATTTGTAGAAATTCTGAATATTCAGGTAGGGCCAAAGTGTAATATAACTCTGGGAAGATGTTTATTATACCATAAAATGTTTTTTTTAATCCACACTTTTATGAAGTTGGTATGGAAAAGATTTTGTAATTCAGTTCTTTATTTATTTATTTATTTATTTTTTACGCTTATATACCGCCCACTCAGGTACAACCCAACTCAGGGCGGTTTACATAGCGGACACTAAATACATAAAAGACACATGATAAAAAAGTTAAAAGTTAAAAAAAAACCACCCCTAAAAGGTGCGCAAGAACCGAAGGGACCTTGGGGGAAGGCACACTTCTCTATACCAACCACCCAACGGTACCACCCGCACCCCAAACTTGGCCCCCAGCCAGGTCTTTAGTTCCTTCCTAAAGGGCAACAACTCCATCTGGAGACGCAGTTCCACAGGCAGGAGGTTCCAAAGGGCCGGTGCGGACACGGAGAAGGCCCTCCTCCTTGTGCCAGAGAGGCGAGCTGATGGCACAATTAGAGAGCCCCTCCGGTCCGCTCTGGTTGGACGGACAGACGTCCTTAGGGCGATGCGGTCTCTAAGATACCCTGGCCCACTACCATGTAGGGCTTTAAAGGTCAAAACCAGCACCTTGAATTGCACCCGGAGACAAACTGGTAACCAGTGCAGCCCCCGAAGCAGTGGTGAGGCATGGGCATAATGTTCACACCCCATCACCACCTGGGCCGCGGCATTCTGGACCAGCTGCAGCCTCCGAATGGTCATCAAGGGCAGCCCCATGTAGAGCGCATTACAGTAGTCTAGTCTGCAGGTCACCAGAGCGTGAGTGACCATGAGCAAAGAGTCCCGGTCCAGGAGCGGGCGCAACTGGCGAATCACCCGAAGTTGGGCAAAGGCCCTCCTGGCCACAGCTGCCACTTGTTCTTCTAGCAGCAGCCGCAAATCCAGGAGGACCTCCAAGTTGCGCACCGGGTTGGTCTGGGGCAAAACATCCCCATCCAAAACCAAAGATGGTAGCTCCCAGGATAACGCAGGACCCCCTATACATAGCCACTCAGTCTTGCTAGGATTCAGCTGTAGCCCATTTGCCCCCATCCAGACCCCAACAGCCTCCAGACAGCTGGAAAGGACTTTGACTGCATCACTGGGGTCCCCACGGGCCGAGATGTACAACTGTGTGTCATCCGCGTCCTGGTGGTACCGCACCCCGTGGGACGGATGATCTCACCCAGCGGCTTCATGTAGATGTTAAATAGGAGAGGAGAGAGTACCGAGCCCTGAGGCACCCCATATTTTAGGGGCCTAGGACTCGACCTCTCACTCTCCAACCACACCGATTGGGTCTGGCCCCTCAGAAATGAGGAAAACCAGGACCACACCGTGCCCTGGATCCCCAATCCTCGGAGCCGTTCCAGAAGGATACCGTGGTCAACGGTATTGAAGGCCACTGAGGGGTCAAGAAGAGCAAGGACGGACGGATGACCGCCATCCCGCTCTCGCCAGAGATCATCCATCAGCGCGACCAATGCAGTCTCAGTACCATATCCAGGTCTGAATCCTGACTGGAATGGGTCCAGATATTCTGCTTCATCCAGTACCCCCTGAAGCTGACATGCCACTGCCTTCTCCAGAACCTTCCCCAAGAAAGGAAGGTTGGAGACAGGTCTGTAGTTGGTTAGGATTGCTGGATCGAGGGAAGGCTTCTTCAGGAGGGGGCGCACAAGAGCATGTTTCAGCAGTGCAGGAAACATCCCCTCTCGAAAAGACACGTTAATTATAGCCCCGATCCAGCCACCTGTCACCGTCTTAGAGGCTTTTACCAGCCAGGCGGGACAGGGATCCAATGGACAATTAGTGGCACGGACCGCCGCAAGGAGCCTGTCCACTTCATCCGGGGCAACTGGATCAAACCGATCCCAGGTAACACCGCAAGACTGCGCACTGGCTCCCCCCGGACCCTCCCCGTCCACACCAAGTTTGAACCCCAAGCGAATCCGATCGATTTTCTCCACCAGATGGTCAGCAAAGTCCTCAGCCGATCCCTGCCAACCAGGCACAGGCCCCGCCCTACCCAGGAGGGACCTGGTCACCCGAAACAGGGTGGCTGGGCGACTATCAGTGGAGGCAATAAGAGAGGTGAAGTACTGCCTCCTCACCACCCCCATCGCCACTAGGTAGGCCCTAATAGCAGCTCTAGCTAGTGTCCAATCGGAATCGCTCTGGGTCTTCTCCCAGCGGCGCTCAAGGCGTCTCTTTGCCCATTTGAGCTCCCGTAGTTCTTCAGTGAACCACGGGGATGACCTAGCTCCACGGGCTCTGAGAGGCCATAGTGGAGCAATTACATCCAAGGCAGATGTCGTCGACCCGTACCACAGGTCAACAAGTGCCTCAGGTGAATCGTGTCGCCGATCCAGAGGAAATTCCCCCAGTTCCCTCTGGAATCCATCCGGATCCATCAGTTGCCGGCGGCGGGCCACTTTAATCGACCCTGCCTCCTTACGATGAAGTGTTGCCCCCAGAAAGTCTAGAGCCACCAGATAGTGATCTGACCATGGCACAGGTGTTATGTCTAGCTTCTGTAAACTCAGATCACTCTGCCACCGCCCCGACAGAAAAATAAGTCTGGCCAGGTTATCCTGCTATGGTAATAGAGTAGACCAGTGACTCAGTGCCAAGCATCAGGCAGCCGTTAACTAACCTGACAATCCTGAGGACTAATGGCCTTGGCAATGTCCACAGAGAAGGGTGATGGTCCCCAAGTGGATTAAATCCCACTCTAATCCATCTTGATGGAGGGCAGCAGCTTCATCAATACTGGCCTGAGACTGAGGAGGACTTTGCGTGCCAAAAGGGCTCAGGACCAGAAAGTGACTCGCGGAACTGGATCAGTGGTATGGGTGTCACGCTGCAATACAGAAAGCAGATGAAAGGCCATGACATTAAATATTTGCAGGACAGTCTTCGTGGCTGATCACCATGGTGATTGCCAATACAGTAAAACCCTGACTTACAAATGTCTCAAGTTACATAAAATTTGACTTACATAATGATTTTATGCTAAAACCATGTCCCGATTTACACGATTTCCTATGGGTTTGCTTTGAGTTACATAAAGATTCTTTTTCCTATGGGTTTGCTTCGAGTCACGTAAAAATTCATTTTCCTATGGGCAGTGGTGGGCATCAGCAAGTTCACACCAGTTTGCCAGAACCGGTAGCAGAAATTCTGGCTGGTCCCGCCTATCCAAGTTTTGAAATAAAGTAGTTCTAATTTGGCTGCAACGCAGGGCTTTCCCCCTGGTCACGCAAAGCATACTACACCCACAGTGTGGTAGTAAATTTTATGGGAGCCCACCACTGCCTATGGGTTTGCTTCAATTTACATAAAAATTTCATTTTTCGTATGGGTTTGCTTTGAGTTATGTAAAAAAATAATTTTTTCTATGGTTTGTTTCGAGTTACAAAAAAATTTGATTCAAGCAAAAGCCTACGGAATGGACTTTCCCCCCATAAGTAGGGGTTTTACTGTATTCGGATATGCCACAAGAAGAAGAAGAAGGCCAGTTACACACAGTGGTGGACTCCAAAAAAAATTACTACCACACTGTGGATGTGGTATAGTAGGCGTGGCCAGGGGGAAAGCCCTGCGTTGCATGCAAATTAGGCCTACTTTATTTCAAAACTTGGATGGGCGGTGCCAGCCAGGATTTCTGCTATCGGTTATGGCGAACTGGTGTGAACCTGCTGATGCTCACCACTGGTTACACGCCATCTCCCTGAAATATTGAATGCTATGGACACTTGGTACTATTCTACACATTATGATGCTGCCTTATACTGTCAAATGCAGGTACATCTAGCCTAATGCTATCCAATAGAGCCTTTAAAAGTGTGAGGTTCTGATTAGAGATGTAAAAATGCAAGTAAGCCCCACCGGCTCCTAAACCAGAAGTCACTTAGACTTGTCTGTGTTGTGGGTTAAGGTCTGAAGGGACAACAGTAAACGCATTCACTGAAATGCATCTACATTATTTGTGTGATCGGGAAAGAAAAGAGAAACTTGCTTATACAGAAACACTCTATTCCAGTTGTGTAACTAACTTTTTTTAAAAAAGAAGGAAAAGAAAGATAAAAATTTGGAACACAAAGTCCAGGGACTAAGTAACACTGTGGAGCTTTCCTCACTTTGTACTGCAGCTAGAGAGAGAAGAGAAAATGAAGAATGGCTAGTAGAGCCCCATGCCCTAACTCAAGGACTCTCAGTTCATGCAAGAGGGATCTAGGGCTTCATTGGATGATGAATTGGTCAACATTCTTCTTTAGTATTAGCTCTGTGAGTTCCTTATAGGATAGTCCTATGTTCAATTCCTTTTCCTCCATGTTTAATTGCATTATATCTTTTTTATTTTAATCCCATAAATGCTGGATTTAGCATGAGGAATCTGTAGGTGCTCTTTACTCCATTCCGTGGTCACATCACATAGCACAAACAGCCCTGATTTGGTCTGTATTTACACTTTTCTCTGAAGTCAATCCACATCCTTAGCTTCTGGATGTGTAGTTGCATTAGACATACCGTAGTCGCTTTTTGGCAACATCCTTAGTTTCTGGATGTGTAGTTGCATTAGACATAGTCGCTTTTTGGCAACAGCTGTGGAGAAGTCAGGGGCTTCCCCTATGCCCTATAAATTCCTGGCAAAGAGATGGTGAAGAGAGACAAACTCTTGGGTTAAGCAACAATTCTTACGACATAACCTCTGATGTGGCTAAATATTTTTTCTTAGCCTATTACAGACCCAAAAGGAATCTAGATGCATGATTCAGAAAGGGTTGGGTTTTCTGCTCAGCCATCACATCATAGACTTTTGACCTAGCTGCATGATGAAGAACATTGCCAGGCGCAATGACAAGCACAATGAGAAAAATGCTCTGCTTTGTAAGTAAATATGTTAAGACTATAAAGCAAATGGTAGAAAACATGGGAACCATACTATATTGGTATCTCAATAAAAACCATTCACATTTCATTTAACTGTTTGTCTCAAAGAAGTAGCTACCGTTGGTGCCAATGGTTCACATAATCAGAGAATGAAGTTTGTTTTAAGAAATAGCTAGTTACATGTACATTTCCAAGCCTTCTAATTCACTAGGTAGAATTATCATTCTTGAAAAATAACTTTACTTCCTCATAATAAAAAGTTAACTGGAGTATTGTATTTGTCAGTGTATAAGATGCATCACAGTATAAAACACACCTCGGATTTTTTAATACACATTTTAAAGGAAAAAATAATTTTCTACAGTTTTTCATGAAGTTCCAAAATGATTTATTGTACTAATTTTATAGTTATTTATATCTACAAAAATATAAACTAGGAAACACTGTAGTTAGGTATCTTTTAATCTTCTTCCTCAAAACCCAAAATTCATCTCCTTTGGAAGCCCCTTCGCCCAATTCCAGCTGCTGCTGCTCGCTAGGAGCTGGGGAGGGTGGGATTGGCAGGAGAAGAGGACTCCTTTGGAAGCCCCTTTCCCTGCCATTCCCACTGCTGACCACCAGAAGCCAGGGAGGGTGGGATCGGTGGGGGAAGAGGGCTCTTTTTGAAGTCACCCTTTACCCAGCTCCAGCCACTGCTGAGCAATATGATAATTTGATTACTGGCACACAAGACGCACTCCATTTTTTCAAGAGTATTTTAGAGGGGAGGGAGTGTGTTTTATATGCCGGCAAATATGGTAGTTACTTTTTAGTAGCATCTTGATAAACATCTCATCACTGCAAACAACTGATTTTTGGCAGAGAACACATACTTAAGTAATGAGCCCTTCCCCTGATAATTATAAAAGTAAGTAAAAACATTTCCATTGTAAAGGGATTCAACTACAGAAATTTAATTATGCCTTAGTTACTGCAAAAGAAAAACCTTAAGCAAGATATTGGGCTTCAAGACTGTTGAGAAACACCACTTAACTTAGAATCTGGCAGCTTTGACTTCACTCCCTAAAGGAAGATAGGAAGCTGCCTTAAACTGAGTCAAATCTTTGGTTAATGAAACCCAGATGCATTCAGATGCCAGGTTCAATGACAAGCACAATGAGAAAAATGCTCTGTTTTGTAAGTAAATATGTTAAGACTATAAAGCAAACAATAGAAAACACTGACCACACTGACTGGCCATGGCTGTCTAGGACTTCAAGCAGAGTTCTCTCCTAACCCTACAAGATGAGAATAGAACCTGGAGTCTTTTGTGCATGTGCTGTACTACTCAACTTCAAACCTGTAAGTACCGTAAATATGGCATAAAGCATGCTATATTCCCCTGTGGTCACTCATCCAAGTGTTAACCTTGTCCAAGCCTGCTTAGCTTACAAAGCCAGATAAAACCAATCTGTTCAAAGTGGTGTGTGGAAACCTTATGTTGTGGCATATACTTTGCACCTGTTCAGAGGGACTTTCAGAGACTGTTAGTTCAGTAAGGTTGATGTTTAGGCCCTGGCATTAGAAACAGATGCCATCGTTGACTTTGGATGATTGTCCTCTCAGAGTAGTGCTGCTTGGGTGAGACACAAAATGCTTCATTCAAATTGATACTGACTGAGGACCTTGTATGGCAAATAGGTCAGGGTTGTACAGATGAGATCCCTTTCCTAATGGATGACAGATTTTCAACCACAGAGTTGTAAATCTTGGTTTGTTCTTCTGCAAGATAACAAATTCTCTAGAAAACATGCTGTTGGCTATAATATTTTTATGGAGGAATGTAGGTACATCTGCTGTCCCCGCCCCGGTAAGCAACACATATTTGTATAGCCTATTCCACACCAAGCAGTTTGAAATGAACCAGAATAGCAACTCTAGAAGAGAGGGGTGTGTGTGTGTGCAAAATGGATAGGCAAGTTTGTTGTATTTCTGCTACTTTATCTCATTTTGTTTCAATGAGAGCAGTCTAAAATGTTGGGAATAAGTGAAACCAACTGTTGGGCACAGGTCCAAGTGGTTCACACAGAACCCCAAAGTAGTTTATAACTTTCTTTCAAGTTCTACAAATAAAAGGTGCTGGCACAAAAAGAATCACATTTTTCTTCATAAAAATCATGCACCGGACTCTCTGGCATGCACAAAAGCCTTGCAAGCCATGATTTCACTGGGAGACAATATGTAAGATTCTTTAGAATAGGCATCAAGCTAAGGTTAGTTTCTTACTGTTAAAGATTCCAGGAGTGTGTGTGTGTGCTGCACACATGTACAAATACATATACACATGTACACCCACAATGGTTAATCTGATGCTTGAGGGAAATTCCAGACCTTCCATCGTCATTTCCATTATACTTTTTATGACATTGGCTTTCAGACAGGATGAACTCTTTTCCAGGCTTACTCTATGAGAGACAATTGATATTTGACACGTGGTATGAATTATTCAAAGCAGTCAAGATTTTATGGCTGAAGTTAGGACAAGCTGCCTGAAGCAATAAACAAAACCCATCACTACCAGAGTAATAGCTAGCTAGTAGTATTCCATCAATACTGGTGAAAAGTTAACATTGTCTACCACACATGAGGATGGTAGGTTAGCTATGTAAGACAGAAAGTGAAACTTGCAAAGCTGTATTCTCCAACAATTCACTGTTGCTTCCTGTCCCATAGTTTTCTGAGGCAGCCATTTCACTCCTCTTGATAGTAGAACATATGTTGCCTGAGATATTTTAGGGCAGGAGAAGTTCATTTTTGGACTCATCTCCCAGAATCTCACTCAAGCCAGCATGCTGTCTGGGAAAACTGTAGTCCCCCCCCCAAAAAAAGGGGGAATTTGAGGGAGATGGTTGAGGAAGTTTCTCCACACAATTATGTACTTTTTTAACCTGGCTGATGGCAGCCTCTCTCTGATTTCAAAGTGCTTGCCTATGTAAGCAAAAGAAGCACAAGGCCTGGGTATGTGCTATACAGTGAATACTGTATAGTTCTATCCAAATCCAGATGATTTAGCTATGCCATCGGGGTACACAGAAAGAGCCTCCTTGAAGACTGTGGTACTTTTGAACCACAATCGGGCGTACCCTGGTAATGGCAACTTTGTATTGCCAGCTAATCTTTCTCACAGTTGGTCAGTTGAAAGGAACTGCAGAATGAAGTTCATGAAAAAGTGCCTTCATTTTGGCAGTTTCATATCTGGCTTAGACATGGAAGAAGAAAAAGTTATGTCATCATGTCTATAGAATGGTATGGAAACACTTAGCATGAGTCAAGACAACTAAGATGTAGGTGCAATCAATGCAC
Organism: Bradypodion ventrale; assembly: GCA_035047345.1. Lineage (NCBI taxonomy): Eukaryota > Metazoa > Chordata > Lepidosauria > Squamata > Chamaeleonidae > Bradypodion > Bradypodion ventrale. The sequence continues at coordinate 87,213,976 of JAWDJE010000004.1, forward strand.
ACAGAAAATATACGTTCTCTCTAGGACAGTGGTTCCCACAGGGAGACTCCAATTCCCAGAAGCCTAAGTTGGTACATTGGCTGATCAGTGCTTTGAGGAATAGACTTAGGCTTTTGGGAATTGAAGTCCCAAAACCAAAGTTTGGGAAATGCTGCTCTAGGCCTACGGCTTGTGCACCTAGAAGGAGCTTTGCACAAAATCTGAATCTAGAGTAGAAATGATTGGTTGACTTATTGTATTTTGAATAACATCTTTTTCCTCAAAGTGAGAGTGGAGTTACATTCATGCTGCAGGAAAGGGGGGCTTTATATATACAGTAGAACATCAGATAAAGTCCAAACTCCATTCCACAAGTTTGGACTTTATCCGATTTTGGACTTTATCCGAATAAAATGGGTGATGCATTGGATAACGTCCAAAAATGGACTTTATCCGAAGTTCCTATACCAAATACCTCAGATAACATCCATTTTTAGCGGTTTTGGACTTTATGCGATGCATCACGTGTGCATGAAAACCACAACTTTATCTGAATCGGACTTTATCCGAATCAGACTTTATCCGAGTATCACTGTATTTCCTTTTCCCTTTTCTCTGCAACCTTCTATGCCTTGAAGGGCTTTGAAGCATCTATAACAATATAAGAGGCAATCCAGGGGACTTAAAAGAGACAGGGAAAAGAACAAAGGCACTTCTCTGATTCCTTCCTCTAAGTAGGAAGCCTTTACAGGTACATGGAATATAAACAAAGGACTATACAATACTTTAATTCTGCATCTAAAACAGTTCTCTTCCTCTTTCTTGCTTCTCTTTCCTATGCATACTTTGTAGTTCTACAAATACTGTCACTTTTCAAAAGACAACTTGGCCTGCAATAGTTGGGCATTCAGTACAGTATCATTATTTTGCCTTCTCACAAGCTATGGGTATCTAACAATGGCTGAAATCCTGTTGTGACACTATCAAGAGTGCAACTTTTATACATAAACTATGAAATCTCCATAGCCTATTCTGTGTAACAGATAATGTCTATTGAGTTTTTTTATTTAATTAGGGCAATTCACTTCCAAAAGAGAAACAATTTGCATAACTGTGCAACAGGATTCCATCCAATATGTGTGTCACAAGCAGATATTCTCCTTGGGTTTACCATTGACTATATTTTTACTCCTCCATGTAGTCTTGTTTGCTTCATGTAATATTATGTTAGTACATTTCAGCAATGATTTTACAATACTTTCCTGTAGTACCTTCAAAACATATATTATGTATGCAATACACATATATCTTTGTGCACTGAGCCTTTGAGTCATGCCAGTAGCTGGGAGATACCAGGCAACGGGCACCAGGTATTAAAAGTACCATACAATGTTCACATGTTATATATGAAGAGATTATTTTGCAGGATGTGCCAGTACCAAAATCTGTACTCCATCTCACTGTATGCACTGACATGACAAATGTGGACATGTTTGCCAATGGGAAATGTTTGTGGGTACACGCTATGGCAAGAGGGCTTAATTTTGTGGTGTTGAAAATAGATGGCAGCTGTCCCAGTGTAATCTCCTTCAGATAGATTTATGCTCAGTCCCAGAGTTGCAGTAGACAACTCCAGTGCCTGCTTATGCTGAATGGGCTTTGCAAGCTAAGAAAGTCCTGCTTTCACTTATTCAGAAGCAAAAGTTTTGTTTATTTCAATGGCTCACAATTAAGAATATTTCAGCTTGCAGCCTTTGAAGACTTCATGAAATGAACCAGAAACAAGTTGAATAGGATATGAAGCTGTCTCGCTTTTACAGAGGGAAAATTATGATACACCCAATTATAAAGGACTTGTCCAAGTTTATATATGCTGTGTGACCAAAAAAAAAAAGACCTTATACATAGGTTGCAATGGGTTCCAGTGTTATGGTCTGGTCACAAAACCTTCAAAACTCACAATGAAGTGTTTTAAACCAACCAAGTTGACAGCTTGACCAATGAGGATTGGAACAATAACAGCATGTAGGTTCACCAAATAGGCATTTTTACTGTAGCTCCTTGGTCTGTGGTAACTCATAATAAATAGGTTTTAGTATTTGCTATTACCAATCTGTGTAGAAGAATCAAGTTGATCAGGATATGTATAAGAATTCTTTACTTTAGTGGCATTTTTATAGTTAAATCTAGTTTCCAAGATCACTGCAGATGGAGATTGCAGCCATGAAATAAAAAGGCAACTTACTGGAAGCAAGCTATGAGAAATTTGGGCAACATAGTTAAAAGTAGAGAATCACTTTGCAAATAAAAGTCTGCATTTGTTCAAATTTTGCTTCACTACAATTCTGATTATTCCCTGTTATTGACAACATTGCGTAGGACAGATAGGAGTTGCACTCTAATACCCTGGAGGACCACAAGTTCTGCATGTCTATTTTAATCATAGTCCACATAGCAGTAATGTATATTTTAATGTGTATAAAAAGTAAGAATGATAGTTCAGAGTAATAGATAGAAAACCAGTAGTATTCTGATTATCAGTAACCCAGTTTTTACCATATATCTAACTATTGTATATCAACACATGTTTAACAGGTGGCAATAACATACATTATATATATGACAGATTAAAACAGTACACATTATCTTAGAGGTGGATAGCAAATGAGCCATAAAGACTCTTGCTCAGAATACAAGGACATTTTTAGGAATTCTTATGGAATAAACCCCAAAAACAAAATGACAGACACATAGGTGTGAGCATGAACACACGCACATGCATATCTATTTATCAACTCATTGATCCATCCTTCCATCCATCTTGGCATTTTTCTTGCAATGAATATGTGAATATTTGTTTGCTTGCTTCTTTCTCTATGTGAATGGCCCTGAAACCCCAATTTTTTACTCATTACTCTGTCTATTACCTTGGCTCTGCTCATATGCCTTCTGCCTCAACAACATCAATGAGCACTACTTGCCACTGTCAGTTAGGAGTGGATATGGCACAACTGATTGTCTTAGAAAAGGGAAATGAGTATAACAATTGTAAATGGTCATCCTGCTTATTTAGCCTATATGCAGAGTACATAATGCGTAATGCAGGGCTGGATTAATCACAAACCGGAATTAAGATTACTGGGAGACATATCAACAACCTGAGATATGCAGATGACACTAATGGCAGAAAGTGAAGAAGATCTAAATAGTCCAGGGGTTCCCAACATATGGCCCATGCGCCGGATTCAGCCCCTGGGCTGAATTGCCGCCCATGCTGGAAGTGCCCCAACGTCACTGGAAGTGCCAAAACCACCATGTCTTTGCACTGAAACACTGCAAAAATGTAGTGAAAAAATTCAAAAATGGCACAAAAATGTCCCTCCCGCTCTCCCTCCTCCAAGGGAAGCAGCGGACGTGGGGAAAAACACCCAAAAATGCAGCACAAATGCATTCGCCGCCAGCTCTGGGAAGAACCATGTGACTAGCCCCAGTTGACTGAAGTGATGTGGTCAGACCCCTGGCAGGAAAAGATTGGGAACCTCTGAAATAGCCTCTTGATGAGGGTGAAAGAGGAGAATGCAAAAGCTGGCTTGAAACTCAAAATTTTTTTTAAAAAAAACAAGATCATGGCATCCAGCCCCATCACTCCCTGGAAAATAGAAGGGGAAGAAATGGAAGCAGTGACAGATTTTACCTTCTTGGGATCTAAGATCAGATGGTCAGAAGCCATGAAATAAAAAGACACTTACTTATTTTGAAGCAAGCTGTGACAAACCTAGGCAGCATAATAAAAAGTAGAGACATCATCCTGCCAACAAAAATCTGCATAGTTAAAGTGGTGGTCTCCCCAGTTGTAATGTATGACTGTGACAGCTGAACCACAAGAAAGGCTGAGCGCAGAAAAATAGATGCCTTTGAACTGTGGTACTGGAGGATACTCTTGAGAGTCCCCTGGACTGCAAGGAGATCAAATCAGTTAATCCTAAAGGAAATCAACCCTGACTGCACCTTGGAAGAACAAATACTGAAGCTCAAGTACTTTGGCCACCAAATGAGAAGAGAGGACTCACCGGAGAAGGCCATGATGCTAGGAAAGCTTGAACGGCAAAAGGAGAAGGGGGCAGCAGAGGGTGAGATGGTTAGCAGCATCATTGATACAGTGGGCACAGATCTGGGTGGACTATGGAGAATGACTGGTGATAGAGGAGCCTGGCAAGATGCAGTCCATGGGGTCACAAAGGGGCAGATTTGACTATGAGACAGAACAACAACATCACAATATGCACTTCATGGGCCCATACCTTTCCATGGCCTTTCGGTTTCATATCCAGATGTGAAGGAGAAGCTGCTTAGAGCCACCCAAGTTACTTCAACTGTTCCTTTTAATGCACCTATGAAACAACTGAATGTTTCTGGAATGCATGAAGACCCAATTTATCAGCTGATCCAGGTATTTTTGCTGCTCATTGCTTCAGCATTAATGCTAACTCCACTGTAGCAGCATTTTAAATAACCACAGTACATATTGGTATATGTGATGATGCATATTTGCAAGTTTTCAGGATCAATACAGTTCAGTGGTATTAACTGTATTATAAATAAATGAAAGCAGAAAATTAAAAAAAATATTTACAAAAATAGACATGCCATAATATACTTGACATGCTGCTCCTAGAACCTATAAATCCTTCTTTTCATTGTCCTAGTTTAAGCCTTAGTTCAACATAAAAAAAAACTTGGCCTGTCTTTTCAACTACAGATTTGTGTAAGAATCCATGGAGGCTCACAAAAGTTAAAGGCCCCTTTCAAGCAACAACATAGGCATGCAAAAGCAGAAAGTTAAATCCTTCCAAGATAAGGTGTAACTTATGATTCCCAGCACATGGCTTCCCATTAATCCAATTTTGCAAATAGCACAGAAAGGGAGGGAGAGGAAGGGAGAATTTATGTTCCATTTCTACAGTACATGCAATCTCTCCTGGCTAGCTAGGGCCACTGAGTCGCTCTCTCCTCTGTAGAGGGATTTGTCAACCTTTTTGAGTTGGCTGATGAAATAATGTTATACTAGTTTATCACATTGAGAAGAGAAATGTTAAAGGAAATATATTACCCTAATCTTCATCTACAGTAATCCCTCTCAGTCTAATCTTATCCAGTCTAAATCCAATCTCTCCTTCTATGCCATATCAGTTCTGTGACATAGCCAAGAAAATAGATCAAAGATTGACCCCCAAATAGCATATGATGAAAATTTGTATCCTTCTGTCATTTGCTTCAAATGTTAAATTTAGCTTTGTATGTTATTATATGCTGGAGGTGGTGCCTTTGACACAAATAAAGAAAGAAAAAAGATTTGCTTCAAAATCCAGCAAGCTCTGGACTTGTGTTTTGCTGTGGGGATGATAATCAAATTACAGTAAAACCCTGGGTTACAACCGTCTCAGCTTAAGTTTGCTCCGGTTTACAATGACAAATCCTATGGAAATACCATTCCGGGTAATAAATTTTTAATGTATTTGTTTCAGTTCACAATGATCAATTCAGGACCATTTTAAAAAATATTCAATGCATCCCTATGGATGTTTCGGGTTACATATTTTTTTTTTTGGGGGGGGGGGCGTTACAATAGAGGCTGTTGGAATGGACCTCCATCATAACCTGGGATTTTACTGGTACAGTATATGTGTTCCAAACTGGCAATCTGACTTTCTTTACATTTTCCCTGTAAACCAAGGGTACACTACAGATTGCCACATCATCATGACGGTTGGTATCTGTCTCTCGTTCCAGTCCCCCAGGTACATCTCTGGGTCCTGAGCAGCTGATCCAGGGTGACCCCACCCTTAGGCTGCTGCTGATGAATGCCAGGTCGATCTGCAACAAGGCCCCCCTAATTCAAGACTCTATTCAGGAGGGGCGGGCCTACCTGGCATGCATCACCGAAACCTGGCTGAGACCAGAAGATGGTGTACCTCTGTCAGAAATGTGTCCAGCCAGCTTTGGTATCTGGCACCAGCCAAGGGATGAGGGAAGGGGTGGTAGCATCGCCATTGTAGCCAGGGAGTCCTTGGGAGTCGCCAGGGCCACTGCTCCACAAGTCCTGGGTTGTGAGGCCCTGCTCCTGCGGTTGGGCCCTAAGGGTCAGTTGGGAGTCTTACTCCTGTACCTGCCTCCTTGCAGGGTAAGAGACTCCCTGCCTGAGCTCCTCAAGGCCATCTCAGCATTGGCGTTGGAGTTCCCTAGGCTGATGGTTCTGGGGGACTTCAATTTGCCTTCACTGGGGACTGGTTCAGAGGTTGCTCAGGAGTTCATGGCCTCCATGGCAGCCATGGACCTGACTCAGGTAATTCATGGCCCGACCAGGGGCAGTGGTCACACACCGGACCAAGTTTTTTTGTCGGAGCGGTGGCAGAGTGATCTGAGACTACAGAAATTAGAAACTATACCTGTGCCGTGGTCAGATCACTATCTGGTGACTCTGGACTTCCTGGGGGTGGCGGTTCACTGCAGGGAGGCATGGCCTATTAAATTGGCCCACCCCCGGCGACTGATGGATTCTGACGAATTCCAGAGGGAACTGGGGGATTTTCCTCTGGATCAGCTACATGATTCATCCGAGGCACTCGTTGACCTGTGGTACAGGATGACTACGGCTGCCTTGGATGAAATCGCACCACTACGGCCTCTCCGAGCCCATGGGGTTCGATCTTCCCCGTGGTTCACAGAAGAACTGCGGGAGCTTAAATGGGCAAAGAGACGCCGAGAGCGCCGCTGGGTGAAGACACGAAGTGATTCCGACTGGACACTGGCTAGGGCTGCTATTAAGACCTACCTGGTGGCGATGGGGGTGGTGAAGCAACAATACTTCACCACCCTCATTGCCTCCGTGGATAATCGCCCAGCCACTCTGTTCAGGGTTACCAGGTCTCTCCTTGGCCGGGAGGGCCCGGTGCATGGTTGGCAGGGTTCGGCTGAGGTTTTTGCAGACTATCTGGTGGAGAAAATCGCTTGGATTCGCTCGGGGTTTAATCCGGGCGTGGATGGGGAGGGTCCAGAGGGGATCAGAGCTCAGTCTGTCAGTGTTATCTGGGATTGGTTTGATCCAGTTGTACCTGAGGAAGTGGACAGGCTTCTTGCAGCTGTTCGCACCACCTCCTGCCCTTTGGATCCCTGTCCCACTTTGTTGGTGAAAGCCTCCAAGGGGGTGACGGGAGGCTGGGTCAGGGCTATAATAAATGCTTCATTGTGGGAGGGGGTGTTTCCTGCACCTTTAAAACATGCTGTGGTGCGCCCCCTCCTGAAGAAACAATCTCTCGACCCAGCAGTTCCAGCTAATTATAGGCCGGTCTCCAACCTCCCTTTCTTAGGGAAGGTACTGGAGGTGGTGATGCGGCAGTTGCAGGGGGTCCTGGATGAAGCGGATTATCTGGACCCCTATCAATCGGGTTTCAGGCCTGGATATGGTACTGAGACTGCATTGGTCGCACTGGTTGATGACCTCTTGCGGGAGCGGGACGGGGGTCATCCATCCATCCTGGCTCTTCTGGATCTCTCAGCGGCCTTCGATACCATTGACCATGGTATCCTTCTGGAACGGCTCAAAGGTTTGGGGATCCAGGGCACTGTGCTATCCTGGTTTTCCTCATTTCTGGAGGGTCGTACCCAGTCAGTGTGGTTGGAGAGTGAGAGGTCCAGCACTAGGCCCCTACAGTATAGGGTGCCTCAGGGCTCGGTGCTCTCTCCTCTCCTATTTAACATATACATGAAGCCGTTGGGCGAGGTTATCTGTTCCCATGGGGTAAGGTATCATCAGTATGCTGATGATACCCAGTTATATATCTCGGCCCATGGGGACCCCAGTGATGCAGTCAATGTCCTATCCAGATGTCTGGAAGCGGTTGGGGTCTGGATGGGGAACAACGGGCTATAATTGAATCCCTCCAAGACTCAGTGGCTTTGGATAGGGGGTCCTGCGTTATCCAGGGAGCTGCCAACTGTGGTCTTGCATTATCCAGGGAGCTACCAACTGTGGTCTTGGATGGGGCTGCTTTGCCCCAGACAGACCCGGTACGCAACTTAGGGGTCCTCCTGGATTCGGGGCTGCTCCTAGCAGATCAGGTGGCGGCTGTGGCCAGGAGGGCTTTCTCACAGCTTCACGTCATCCGTCAGTTGCGTTTGCTCCTGGACCGGGACTCCCTGCTCATGGTCACACATGCTCTGGTCACCTCCAGGCTAGATTATTGTAATGTGCTCTACATGGGGCTGCCCTTGTCAACCATTTGGAGGCTGCAGTTGGTCCAGAATGCAGCAGCCCGGGTGGTGATGGGGCACGGGCGTTATGCTCGTGCCTCACCATTACTTTGGGAGCTGCACTGTGCTACCAGTTTGCCTCCGGGTGCAGTTCAAGGTGCTGGTTTTGACCTTTAAAGCCCTTCATGGTAGTAGGCCAGGATACCTTAGAGACCGCATCGTCCCAAGAGTGTCCGCTTGTCCAACCAGAGCGGATTGGAGGGGCTCCCTGATTGTTCCATCTGGCAGAGGGGCTCGTCTCTCTGGCACACGAAGGAGGGCCTTTTCCGTGTTCGCACCGGCCTTGTGGAACCTCCTGCCTGTAGAGTTGCGGGAGCAGATGGAGCTGCTACCTTTCAGAAAAGACCTAAAAACCTGGTTGGCAGGGCAGGTGTGGGGCCTAGATGGAAGAGTGGCCCCTGCCTGTTGGCTTATAAATTAAGCCCCCATTTCTTTTAATTGTCTTTTTTTTAATGTGGGTTTATGTGGGGTTTAAGAGGAATGGGGTAGGTGGGTGGGTATGTTGGGTTTTAATTGGTTTTAATTGGTTGTACTGTTTTATGTGTGTTTTAACTTGTTGTGAGCCGCCCAGAGTCAGGTTTACCTGATTGGGCGGCATATAAATTTGAATATAAATAAAATAATAAATAAATAAATACAAATCATCATCGCCATCGCCACCATTGTTGTTGTTATATTTTGACTTGTGTGCCGCTCTACATGCAATGTGACTCTGGGTGCCTGACAAAGAAGTAGAGTATTACAAATTGCAGTTACAAAGTATCACATCAACACAATATAAAAAAAACATTTCAAGAACAATACATATTCCAAAAGCAATACACATTTCAAAGCAATACACAGGGGAGAAAGAAAAAAGAAAAAATACATTGCAAAAACTCAGACTTGTCCACTTCCCTTCAGGCTAAACAGCTGAGGGAAAAAGTCCGGTAACAGTTCCTCCTTCCCCTCAAGGCCAGTGCCGGTTGAGGGAAATGTCCGCCGGCGGTGGCGGCGTTCCTATGGCCAGCCGGCCGTGCCGCACATCTGCTCCTCCTTCCCCTCAGGGCCAGGGCCAACCGAGGGAAAATGTCCGATTCTTAAAGCCACCGAGCCCCGGCAGCTGCGGCCACTTCTCCCTCCAGCTGGGCGGGCAAAGGCAGGCGTCCGGTGGCTATGGTGGCAGAGTTTTTAAAGCCGCCAAGCCCCGGCAGCTGTGGACACTTCTCATCCCATTCCCTGAGATTTCAGAGGCAATAACTGAGGCTGCTTCTCCTTCCAGTCCTTCACCTTCACCCCTGGGTTTTTACCTTTCTCTGGTGACACTCACTATGAAGTTTACCTCCCTACCTGGACACCTATGGAACCATACCACTTCTATGAGATTTTAAGCTGGCCTGGCATTCTGGGATCTAGAAACCACAGAACACATCTTTTAGCCCTCATAGTCCCCATGCAGTCCTCTAAGAGCTCCAACCTAACAACTTTCTCTTGCTGTTTCCTGGCTGCTGAAGTGAATTAAAAATAAACAAAACTGATTTTCCACTGTCAGTTGTGTGTATATATATGCACAGTCACACATGCAAGGTCGCATGCACAGCCTTTGACCTGTCTTCAGCTAAAAGGGGGATCTATATCTCTGCTTGAAAAGGTGTTGATTGGTTTAAGATTGAGGAAGACCAAGACATTTACTGAAGTATCATTCAGCTTAGCAGTGTAAAGCCTAAAGTCCAGGGCTACCATTTCTGACTTTAAATGCAACCACAATCCATGCAGCTGCCTTTTGTTTTGGATCACCCCAGCCTTCAGCATAGGGACATTTCCTGCCACATGGTCAATGCAACATGGTCAATGGTTATGCTCAGTGGTGGGGTTGAAATAATTTAACAACTGGTTCACTGCCCTAATGACCATTTTAAGTATTTTAAAAAACAATATACCGAAAGGTAGTATATTATTTCATATGGTTAATACTTAAGTAAGAATAATAAAGAGGTACACAAAACTTGATTGTGTTATATATTTGAATATTTTACTGGTCCTGTCCATGTGTGGTCATATCATAAACTTTTATAAACAAAGCACTGTGCTTATACTATTGATAAACCTAAATCAGAGCATACATTTTCTTCATTTTATCAATGTGAAATCAAAAATTGTGATTTCCACATTGGGCAGCTGCCTAGGCGCCCATCTTAGAGACAACCCTGATTACAAGTTCCATTTTAACAACCGGTTCACTGAACTCAACAAAAAAAAAGGTATTAGTTCTGTCAAACCAGTGCAAACCAGCTGAATCTCACCACTGGTTATGCTGTCTAGAGGCATTTTAGGGACAATTATCCAAAAATATAACTTTTCAATGCTTGGGTGGGCCCAGTCATTGCCACAGAGCTGCTTACTTATGAAGTTCAGAAGTAGATAACGAAGCTGTGCAAAGGCCATTTGGACCAGAGAGCAACAAAAAGATGTAGAAAGTGCTTCACTTTTAGAGAGGGTGCCATGCTGCTAGCTTTCCAGTGCTGTGGGGAACATAGATGTGTATACAAAATATGTCTGGGGACACAGATGTAATTCAACAGCAGGCTAAAAAAAATGCTTTCAAGACTTCTAAGAACAAAATGAAATATACAAGCAAGCTAGGCACCCACATTATCAGTCCAATTAAATAATGACGTGCTATATGTCATGTGCAAAGAATATATTAAGGCTTGCATAAATATTTTCCTAATGTCTGACTGGCCGATGTTGCCTTGGCAAATAACCAAGGGATAGTAAATAACACTCACATGTCTGTTTATTTAAGGTCTATTTTCCCTTGTGTTTTATTTGAGCTGTAACTTTCAAGGGACAGCCCAAAAAAAGGGATGGGGGTGGGAAAACCAGATTATTGTAGAAATGGCTGTTTTTTAAACAGAGAATCAAGCTGTTTATATGGTACTGTTATGCTGCCATGGCAGTCAGTTATTTTGTGTGGCTCCGAAGTGTTTCAAGTGTAGCCAAGCAGTAGCAATATAACAAAGCAGGGAGAAGGGGAGAGAGAATATTGCATATGGAGTAGAGCTTGCCAGCAATCCATTTCTGTGTATCAACCTGGCACTGTTTTCCTTATGTCTGTCTATCTAACACCTTAGAGCAGTGGTTCCCAATGTAGGGCCCAGGCCCCACAGGGGGACTTCAATTCCCAAAATCTTAAGTCAGTGCTTTGGGGAATTGACTTAGGCTTCTGGGAATTGAAGTCCGAAAATCAAAGGTTGGGAAACACTGCATAATGGAGCATTATTTTACAAAAATATGTATGTAATCTTTCCTGAGATGAGAACAGAAATAAAACTCTGTGTAAGGGTTAACTCTTCTCTGCCTGGAAGGGTTACACCCTCTGCTCCCTAACACATAACATACTGTCCCGCTTTGCCAACAGTCTGTACCCACAAGTCTGGGCCCACACTCCCTTTCAGTGTGTCCCTGGCACGCTCTGCTTGGCTTTGGGGCCACATGTATGTGATGGGTTACACTCTGGTAACCAGACCAGTTAGAACATATTTTAAAATGCATCAATGGTAGCTTTGGCCAAGGCACTAGATCATTCCTAGCTCACCTCAGCTCTCCAATCACCAGACACAAGGGTTCTGGGTTCCAAACATACTTTATTGGTAAATTTCAAAGATTGTAGCATAGTAACATGATTTTCAAATTAGCCATTTCACACACACAAATAAAAACCCTTTTTCTATATTCAGACAGACTATATCTAAATAGTGAATTACATTGTGACTGTATTCTACTCACAGTTCCCTCTGATGTCATTGTCGACTGCAACTCGTATCTGAGAATGCATTTCCCCCCTGATGCAGGAAAAATGTCACTGGTGTGAATTTGTTTAAGGTGGATCCCATCTTGCCATGAAGTGACCCACACACTATGATCTCGGAGCCATCACCCATGGCACACATGAAGCGTGACATGCAGGATTTAACACTGAGACTGCAATAGTCTGCCGCAGTCTTGAGGATATGGGCAAGGTGTGCCTTCACAGCCAGTCCATCTGGCATGGCCTCTTCTGCCTCCATAACCATTGGGACTCAGAGTTCCTCCTCCACTCATTTTGCCATTGGGCCCAATATGATGGTTTCCAGTGGCATATCCTCCACTGAGGACCATCACCCACCCCACCTAAATCCCTCTGATATAAAGCACTCCAAAACATGGCAAAAGAGACCCCTCCTTTCTCTCCCCACTTGATTTACCTTCTCAGACAATTTTTACCTATGGTCCTCCTTCTGAAGGATTCCTGCCAATTACTACATAGGATTAGGTGTCCATCAAATCTAAGTTTCATTCTCACATAACTCAACATTATTATGTCTACCACACAATCTTTCCTCAGCAACCACTTTGAAGGCCACATACCTCCTCTCTGCAGTGAACAACGTTCAGAAAGCTGTGTTACTGTTTAAAAAAAACAAGCCCCCATTTCTATTCTATTACACTCTGCAAGGCAAATTCTGTATTCAGGTATAGGAGAATCTTGAATTACACTGCATAGATTCAAAACAGACCTGATGTGGGAGACACCACTTGTAAAGATGCAGGATAAAATAGGTTACACTTTATGTTTTTGGGGAAAGTCCAAGCTGTTGCATCCAATCCAGTCTGTGCTGATGGTTTTCTAGTGAAAAATAATGACATCCAAATTCATGAAAGATTGTACAGATGCCATTGGATTTTTCAAGTTGAATATTTTATGAGTTAAATCCTTCATATTTCAAAGAACTGAGAATATGATGTTTAATTTTTCACATTGACACAACAGTCTAAAACTATATAGAAAATGGGGATGGTGACAACTAACATGTTACAGTATGTATAATGTAGTATTTTCATAACATTTTATGTTTTGCAGTAACAAAGTGGAGAAGAGTTACTTTGTGGCATCTATGATTATGGCTTTTATTCACTACTTTTTCAATCTAATGACAATGTGTTTCTTTCTGTTACTTGTCCAAGCGGTAGAGGGAGGCCAGGCTTTCCACAGACAGTCATTTTATCAAATTATCCATTAGTGGGCACACAGCAGAACATTCCCATTCAGCATTTTCTACAACCTAATATAACTTAAAAGTACTCCCCTTCATTGGTCATGCAGTATTAGCATGCATAGGATCTGTAGTTTAGACAGGAACTTGACTGGACTGCTACTGTACATGCAGGAAATTTGACCTGGTTTAAGTAAGTTGCTAAAGAGCCATTGTTAACTCTTATACCCTTAACTCTTATAGTTTAGTTTCTCAATAAAAGATCAGAATGGAGATGGTTGCTTCAGTTGAAGTTTTGAACTCATCACTGGAATTTTTTTTAGCAGGGATAGCCAACCTTGGTGCCCCAGGAATTCTTGGACTTTAGTTCCCAGAAGCCCTGATCAGAAGGTGTGCTTACTTGGGCTTCTGTTAATTGCATACCTGTCAAGTATCCCGGATTGGCCAGGATTTCCCGTAATTCAGTGCCACAAACTCTACTTTTCTGCCACCATCCACTGCCATCCCGTAATTTGACGGTGGGAGAAAGTAGTTACTTCACATTCCCTTCTGCGCAGAACCCTTCTATGCATGCGTAGAACCCTACACATGTGTAGAACCCTTCTGCGCAGTAGCCTTCTGTGCAGAACTCTTCTACGCATACATAGAACCCTTCTATACATGCGTAGATGCCTTCTGCACATGAATAGAAGGGTTATGTGCAGAAGGCTACTGCGCAGAAGGCTTCTACGCATGCATAGAAGCGTTCTGCGCAGAAGGCTTCTACACAGCTCCCATATTCTCCGGAGCCACACTTGACAGGTATGGTTAATTGAAGTCCAAGAACTCCTGGAGCACGTAGAGTTAGCAAACCCTTTAAAACATATTCCATATTACTCTCTAGAGCAGTATTTCCCAACTTTTGGTTTTAGACTTCAATTCCCAGAAGCCTAAGCCAATTCCTCAAAGCACTGATCAGCCAATGTACTGTCTTAGGCTTTTGGGAATTCAAGTCCCTCTGTGGGACCACTGCTCTAGAGACTTTGTCAGTAAGTGACCTAATATAGGCCATTACAATGACCAGTTAGCAAGATCTTCCCATTCTGGTGGTTTGAAGTGTCTGGTATTCAGAGATAAACTGGCTCTGATCATAGAAGTTATGTTCAAGAGGAACTAGCTCTTCCATCCAACTTGGAACTGAATTCGACATGGAAATAATTTTTAATTCTTGATGAGTAGACTCAGGAGAATGGCAGGTGATGGATAGAATTTTGTAATAGTTCAGTTTGCCCAGCAAACCTGATTCTTGGAGCGTTACACTACAAATTCTATCTCATCTCCAACTGGATTGGGGAGAGAGGTGTGAAGGGAAATGGCCAAGGAGAAGTTTGGTGGAGGGGGAGTTACACCTTTAGTTGGTGTGGATTTTTTTGGTGATAAAGTCCACAGTAGAAAATGCAAATTAAGATTATTACAATAATAAAAAGATAAATAATTCAAATATTTTTGTGGGGTTTTGTTTTGTTTTTTGCTTTCATCAATCTGAATTAAAGAGTTGAGACCCAGGTAATGGTTTTAACTATATGTACTAAACTTATCTAATAACTTTTAAACCTGCACACAAAATGTTAAGATCACAGGTGAAGAGCAGGATGTTTCCCCACCATTACTCCTTTTTTTAAAAATGATTTTTATTAAAAAAATTTAAACAGACATACAGCAAAAAAAAAGAAAACAATAACATTACAATACAATAATACCTCAAAGATAACCTCAATACAATATTAACTCACATTCATAGAGGCTAGCACATAACAGTACTTATACTGATTGTCTACCATTTAACCACAATATTAGATACCACAATATAAAATATTACTCAATCAAACAATAAAAGTTTTCTAAGCTACCTCTATAATAATTTTTTAATAATTACAAATCACCCTGTGAATATATACAATGCCCGGAGAGTTTAGTTGCTATTTCAACTCCAAAAACCTCTTTGCGATGGTGCAGGTCCTGAACTATCATTTACCATAAGAGAATGATCCACAAACGGTTTCCATATATTCCAAAACCTATTCTCTTTTAAATTATCTCGTTTCACTTTAATCTCCCATGTCAATTTGTCATTCAATGCTAGGCTCCACATTTCCTTGTACCATTCTCCGATCTGTATATCTACATCATTTTTCCAATTTCTAGCTATACATTGTCTACCTGTGGTCAATACAATTTCCAATAATTCTTTTTCCTCCTTATTCAAACCCAAACCTTCCACATTTGTTAAAAGAATGGTACCCGACACCAACTTGACCTTTTTACCCAATATTTCACCGAACTCCCCTTCTATTCTTCCCCAAAAATCCCTTATTTTTTTACAACTCCACCACATGTGTTCATATGTTCCATCTGTTTCTTTACATCTCCAACATAACTTATCTCTTTTATTATCCATTTGATAAAGCCTTAGTGGTGTCAAGTACCATTGCCACAACATTTTAAAATTATGTTCTTTAATTCTTACAGACATTGTTCTCATGATCCTCTTTTTCCATTTGTTTCTCCATTCAACCTCCCCAATTTTTATATTCAAATTTTGTTCCCACTTCCGCTTCAAGTCTTCCTGTGGATCATTACCCTTGTTCAATATAGTATAAAGTTTGCTTACAAGACCCTTAATGCCTCTTTCCCCTTTTCTGATCTTTATTACCAAATCCTCAAATTCCGTCTTATTTCTATCTAACCCTGCTTCTCTTTTATATTTTTTATTCCAGTTATCCGCCTTCAATTTCTGAAACCAGTCCAAATTTAACTTCTCAAATATTTTTTCCTCTTAGTATCATCATCACACACTTTTAACCAATCCTTCAATAAAAGCACCCCATTTTTATCCAATATTTCCATTTTTTCCTTATCTATTTTTATTGGGAAACACCCCATATCCATCAATTCCAAAATTGGAGAGAGATTTGGGACTATATCTTTCTTTACTTTCTTCCACACTTCCATGAGACCTCTCATCATAGTATTATTTGACCTTTTCACCTTGTCCTTTATTCCTTAAAAAAATCATACTACCAATGTCTCTATATTCTTTCATCTCCAGTTGCTCCCAAATTGTCTTTTCTCTTGCCAAGATCTTCACAACATTCTTAATTTGAAATGCTCGATAGTATGCTAACAAATTTGGCATACCCAAACCCCCTTTTTTCTGAGACAAGTACCATAGTTTCTTTGGAAGTCTAGATTTTTTACCACCATTACAAAAGCCATTGAACATCTTTTGAAACTCATTAATTTCCTTCTTCTTCAGATGGATCGCTAGTGCATCAAATAAAAAATTAATCTTTGGCAACAATATCCTTGCTGGTCACGGGAGGTGGGAGCGAAGCCCAGCTGTTCGCCATCACGGCAGGGGCCGTGAAAAGCCGCCGCCGCCACCCGGGATGCCAGCGCCTTCGGCTCCCTCCCGTGGCCCTGCTGGTCACGGGAGGTGGGAGCGAAGCCCAGCTGTTCGCCATCACGGCAGGGGCCGTGAAAAGCCACTGCCGCCACCCCGGATGCCAGCGCCTTTGGCTCCCTCCCGTGGCCCTGCTGGTCACGGGAGGTGGGAGCGAAGCCCAGCTGTTCGCCATCACGGCAGGGGCCGTGAAAAGCCGCCGCCGCCACCCCAGACGCCAGCGCCTTCGGCTCCCTCCCGTGGCCCTGCTGGTCAGGGGAGGTGGGAGCGAAGCCCAGCTGTTCACCATCACGGCAGGGGCCGTGAAAAGCCGCCGCCACCACCCCGGACGCCAGCGCTTTCGGCTCCCTCCCGTGGCCCTGCTGGTCACGGGAGGTGGGAGCGAAGCCCAGCTGTTTGCCATCACGGCAGGGGCCGTGAAAAAACCACTGCCGCCACTTCAAACACCGGCCTCATGGGAGGTGGGAGCGCGGCTGAGGACTGTTTCATCAAGCCTGGAGTTGTTGGACTTACTGGACACCCGCCCTGGTGGGAGCAGGGCGGGGAGGAGAGACTGGCTTAGCCGCCTCCAGAGCTCCTGGTCTCCTCATTCTCCCCTTAGTGTGAGTGGGGGGGGAGTGGAGAGTTCGAGAAACAGGGAGATGGACTGGCCTGGACTGGCCTAGCAGCTGTTGATGTTTCCTCCACTGATGAGCTGGGCTCCATTTGGGACATGAGCTGTGCTCTGTCACCTGGGGATTTTTTGAGTATTGTAATGTTAAATGATTTACTATATTTTGTTGTTGTTTTCCATAAGGTTTTACATATATTAACATGTCCATTGTGTATACAAGCTGATTCTTATTACTACTGATGTTGCTCTGTATTGCTATATTGTATTTTGTGGTTACTGTAATGTAATTTGTGATTGATTTTTGTATTGAACCTGTTTTGTACATTTATTGTATTTACATGTTGTAAGCCGCTTTGAGTGGCACTTGTGTCAGGAAAGCGGGATAGAAATTAAACGTAATAATAATAATAATAATAATAATAATAATATCATTTTACAAATAGCGATCCTTCCGAACCATGACAGCTTTAACTTCTGAAACTCTTGTATTTTATTCTTAAACTAGCAAGGGTTGCCCAGCATTGCCAGGCTTCCCCCCCCCCCCCCGTGTTTTTTAATTAAAAATGAGCCAATTTTATTTTTGCAATAGTTTTACATTGTGTTGGAAGGTTAAATTGTGTTGTTGTTTTTTTAAAATTGCTTAGTCTGTAATTTTAATTTTTTAAATGTTTATTTATGTTAAATTTGTTTGGCTTGGCTGTTATTAACTGTGATCTGGTTTTTTGGTTTTTTTTTTAGGATTAATAAAAGAAGAAAGTTTGATATAATAACTCAGCACAGGATTTTTTAAAGTTTCTATTGTATTTGATTGACATATATTTGTGATTTGTGTGAAAGTGTGTTTAGTGTAATTTTTTTTACTTGTTTTTGTTGGTGTGACCTTTTGTGTATAATTGTGAATTTGTGTTTTGTTTGGGGCTGTTGTGTGTTTTTGAATTGTTTGTACTATTGTGGCCAGCAGGTGGTGCTGGTAGGGGTTTATGTATTTTGATTTTTGTTTCTCTCCTGGCCTCTGGGTGGAGCTTCTTCTTGTAAGTAGGGTCTTTCTGTATTCATTTCTTTTCCAGTCCTGGTGGAGGTAGCACCTGTTTTGGTACGTTTGCTTGTTTTCTTTCTTTTGTGTGTGTGTGTGGGCAGGGGGGGGGAGTTGGAATTTGTATTTTTGTCTGTTTGTTTTGTTTTTGATTGTGTCTTTGTTTACTTCTTATTGTTTTTGGTGTTTTTGTGTATTTTTGGCTGTGTTTGAGTGTTGTTAGTAATTTTTTAAAAATTATTTATTTGGTGGTGGGGAAGGTACGTGGTCTTTGGGGGTTAGGAAGGGTGGGCTAGGTGGTGGGGAGGGGGGCATGGTCGTTGGGGGTTAGGAAGGGTGGGTTAGGTGGTGGGGAGGGGGGCATGGTCGTTGGGGGTTAGGAAGGGTGGGCTAGGTGGTAGGGAGGGGGGCTTTATTGTAATATGGTGCTTTGTTTGTGTGGAGTTGTGAAAGTAGTTCGGGGTTTCCCCTTTAATATCAGTGGGTGGGGCTTGCGACCCCCCTCTCCGCTGGCTTTTCTAGGGTTGGGAGGTTTGTGAGGAGAAAAGGGGAATGTTTCCAAAACCCTTCTGGACTCAGGACACCAAGCACAGTGGATCGATTCCCTCCCCCCTCCTTAAAACAACTCCGTTTTTAAAGAGTAGAAAAGATGGAGTTTTTTTAAGGAGGGGGGTGGGAATCGATCCTCTCTCCCTGGTGTCCAGAGTCCAGAAGGGTTTTGGAAACATTCCCCTTTTCTCCCCACAAACCTCCCAACCCTAGAAAAGCCAGCGGAGAGGGGGGTCGCAGCCCCCACCCACTGATATTAAAGGGGAAACTCCAGGCGCCGTGGGTGAGGGAAAGAAAGCCGGCTGGTGTGTGTTTGGCTGTGACGCGGTGAGTTGTTTTTCTTTTTAATTTTTTGGGCGCCGTTTTCCTCAGCGTTCTGCGTGCTCATGGCGCGCAGGACACTGGGGATTGTAGTAATGGGTTGGTGCTTTCTGTGTGTGCTGCGTTTTTTTAAAATGGTTTTGTTTTGATTGGCTGTGGCGCGATTCTGAACGCTGCGCCGTGCAAGAGCCTCTCAGCCTGATTGGCTCTGGCGCGGCGCGGCGCAAGGAATGTTGGGAAGTGAAGTTCTTTCCCTTTCTTGCCGTTTGTGGGGCTGAGGCCCCCGTGCCGGATTTTTAAATCCTTCGTTGACCTGCGTAGGCAATTCGGCCGTGCGCACGAAGGGTGGGTGCGGGTCAGTAGGGCGATGCATAGCAACCTATAGCCAGTTCCAACGGTGAACACTTGGATTTATAGGTTAAGATTCCACTCTCAAGCTGTCATAGCTCAATCATTTAAGTTCTTCTAATTTATTTGAGATAATTATCCCCAAATACTTCAGCTTATCTTTAATTTGTATATTAAGTGTCTCCACAATCCTGCCCATCTCACTTGCTCCCAAATTACACAATATCAATTCTGATTTATCCCAATTTATCATTAATCCAGTTATAGCTTCAAATACCTGTAAGTGATCTTTGATCCTGTCCATTACCAGCTCCGGGTGTTTCACCATAAGCAATGTATCATCCGCATACATGCTCACTTTGTTACCCATAATCCCTTCTATATTTAAATCATCCCTTATATTTTTAGCTAGAATCTCCATTGCCATAATAAACAATATAGGGGATAATGGACAGCCCTGCCTAGTACCAGCCTCTAAGTTTACCACATCAGTAAGCTCCTCATTTACTCTAACCCTAGCGTTCCCTTTTTGATATAATAAATCTATTACCCTATTGAATCTATCCCCAAACCCATATTTTTTAACTATTTCTTTAATTGAAGACCACTGTAATGAGTCGAATGACTTAAAAATATCTAGTGATAATAAGCCCACCTTTTCCTTAGTTTGGTTAACATTATCAATTAAATCTAATACCCTTCTAGTCAAATCCGCCATATGCCGACCTTTTAGGAACCCAACTTGATCTACATTTATGTATTCCCCCATAAAACTGTTTAATCGATTAGCCAATATTGCTGTGAAGATCTTAGCATCCTGATTTATAAGTGAAATTGGTCTGTACGATTCCACTCTTTCGAGATTCTTGCCAGGCTTTGGCAGTAGAACGATTGTGGTGTTATACCATGAAGTCGGAATTGATCCTCCATCTAAGATATAATTATATAGCTTCACCAATTTTGGAACCACTACCTCCTTAAATTCTTTGTAAAACTCTGTCAATAATCCATCATCCCCCCGGAGCTTTCCCCGTCTTCAACCCACTGATCACCTCCTTAACCTCTTTATCATTAATCTTTTCCTCCATTTTCTCCCTATGTTCTTGTTTTATTCCATTCCCTAACTGTCTCTCCAATATCTTTTTAAGCTTCTCCAGGTCTACTTCCTTTTTTGCATATAATAGCTGATAAAATTCCCTGACAATTTTACATTTATCTCCGTTCTTATTACACCTTGAACCTTGCTTATCAACCAATACCCCTATTTCTCTTTTTTCCCTTTTAGCCTTAGCTGCTCTTGCTAATAATTTTGAACTTCTATTACTGAATTCAAAATATTCTCTATTTAAATAAATCAAATCTCGTTTAACTTTATCAATATCCTTACCCATTAATTCTGCTTTAAGCCTTTGTAATTTCGTAAAAAAAAATTATCTTTACTTTTCGCATGATCCTCCTGTAATTGTTTTATTTCTCTTTCTTTTTCTATTTGTTCTGCTTTATATTTTTTATATTTAAAACTTGCCAATTTTATACTTTCCCCTCTAAAGACCGACTTCATGGTATCCCATACCACATTAAAATTAACCTCATTATTATCGTTCCACTGCCAACTTTCTTTCCATCTTCCCATAATCTGCTCTTTACATTTCTGATCTTTAAACAAATTAGGATCGTACCTCCAATTTCTAATTCTTCGAGTATCTTTTTGTACTTTCAATTCCAAATATACTTTAGCATGATCCGATTCCTTGATAATCCCAATTTCCATTCCTTCTATGTCTTTAATCAAATTTTCTGTAAGAAAAACATAATCTATTCTTCAGTAGGTCCCATGAACATGTGAAAAAAAGAATGTGCCCTTTCAGAGCCCTTAAACTCTCTCCAAGAATCCTTCAGACCCATAACATCCATCCATTTATCCAGAACCTTCCCTTTCAAGCCAATTCCACTTCTTGATATATTTGTACAATCTAACCCTGACCTTATCAAATTAAAATCTCCAGCCACAATAGTTTTTGCAACGTTCTCTGATTCCACTATTTTCCGAATTTTTTCAAGGAACTCTGCTTGATGATCGTTTGGAGCATAAATATTTACCAACATGATTTTCTCATCCTCCAATTTTCCTCTTACTATCAAATATCTACCCTCTTGGTCAACAACCCTTTTTGTAATCTCAAATCCTAATTTTTTAGAAATCATGATTGCCACCCCTCTTGCTTTTGATGTTCCAAACGCCATCTCATAATGTTGCATCCATCCTAAAAAAAGTCTATTCGTATCTTTTGACTTCTGATGGGTTTCCTGTAAAAACAAAATATCTGGTCTATCTTTCTTCAACGCCAATTCCAGTCTCCGTCTCTTAAGAACAGAACCTGTGCCCTTCACATTCCATGATATTATTTTAATACTTCCCATAACTTACTTCCTTTCCAAGCTCTAAACTCTCCATCGGGCGTGCCACCAACCACCCTTTACCCCTATAACATACAAAACTACATAGAACACACACTATCTCTCTCCCCACTTTCTTACAAAAAAAGCCGCCTTTGACAACCAAAGAGGGGAGAGGGGGGACATGCAAGATGTGCCTTCCTACCGGTGCTACGCGCTATTCACCATTCTATATCGATTAAATGCTTTAAATTGTTATAATCTGATTCTCATTGCTCCTTACTTGTCTCCTCCTCCACCATGATCAACGACAGCTCCTCCTCCTCCTCCCTTCGCTGCCCCACCAGCCTCCTCCCTCCCGTATTCCCTCCCCAATGCTCCCGATTCCATCAATTCCTTCTTAAGATTTATCCATTCTTCCGAATCTACTTTTACCAATTCCAACAAACTCAAATACTCCAATGGATTGGTCCCTTCATCAATTACTTGCATTCTTTTATCATAAAAGAAGCGCAGTTGCTGCGGAAATCTCCAGTTGTACTTATATTTTTACTCATCAATAATTTAGTTACAGGCCTCATCTTATACCTCCAGGTTCTTTCTTTCAACAAAATATCATTGTAAACTTCTACGTCAGAGCCATCAAATTTCAAAGCATCAGGACCAGCGCGTTTCAAATGGGCCATTACTTTTAGCTTGTCTGCCCAATTTGCGAATTTTACCAACACATTTCTTTGAACCACCCTCCCTCTTCTTGGGCCCACCCGGAATACACTTACAAAATCTTCCTGGACAAATTCTTTTCCCATATTCAAACCATTTAACCACTGAACCACTCTTTCCCTTAACAAGTCCGGAGTTCGTTCCACGACCTGACGGATCACAATATTCTGCTTTCTCATCATATCTTCCACAGCATCAATCCTTCTCTCTTGTTCCTCCAATTTCAGCTTATTCTCCCGCACCACCTCCTGAGTCCCTTTTATTTCCTTTTTTATGGCAGTTACCTCAGTTTGAACCAATTTCACATTTCCCTCATTTTTTTTCAAACTTAAGCCCACCTTTTTTGAAAAATCTGCAACAGATGATACCACCTTATCTTGCTTTTTCATCATTTCATTTCTGTCTTTCACCCTTGAATCCTCATTCTTCTCCAATTTCTGAAACAGCTTGCCAATTTCCACCATAATTTGGGTTTGATCGTAGGGCACTGTGGGTGGGGATGAAGACTGAGGGGCTTCCTCCATTGGTACTTTTTCCTTCTTCTTAGGCTTAACAGCTGGATCTTCTTCCTTTGCTTTCCCTCTTGTAGCTTTATCCATAATAGTATTAAATCCCAAAGTTGCAGATCATTGTAAAAATTAGTCAAACAAATAAGCCTATAACGCTGCAACCCCTGTTCCACAAGTCCAACAGGGAAACTTATATTAAGCAGAAGTCCAAAGAGTTATTGTAATCCACAAAAAAGGGCAGAAGGAACCAATACTCCCAACAGGCAGCTGAGAAGAAAAAAAAGAAGGCAAAAAAGAAAATAATAATCCACAGCGGGTCCGTTTCCCCAAAGCAATCAGTCCAGCCAGTCATCTTCCACACTGCAATGTAAGTGCTCCAAGGAAACAGTCACC
This sequence comes from Bradypodion ventrale, assembly GCA_035047345.1. Taxonomy (NCBI): domain Eukaryota; kingdom Metazoa; phylum Chordata; class Lepidosauria; order Squamata; family Chamaeleonidae; genus Bradypodion; species Bradypodion ventrale. The sequence continues at coordinate 87,237,608 of JAWDJE010000004.1, forward strand.
CAAAACTTCTCCTTTAAATCCAAGCCGCCGATAAGTAAAAAGAAAAAAAAGGGAGGGGAGACTGGAGGGAGAAAAAGCGCAAAATCCAAACAGGAAAGCAGGAGAAGTGAGAAGCAATATTTTCCAAAAATTTAAATATTTATAATCCACACGGTGAAGAAGCAAAAAGAAGCCCAATTAATCCTTCTCTTGAAGCGGACAAGTCAAAATGCCATTTTCCAGCGGCTGCTTTAACTTCTGGGTAAAAGCCCCCCTTCTTCTTCTGTGGAACGGCAAACTTTTTCCAAACACTTTGAGCTGGGAAATTCACTGTTACCTTCCAATATTATAGCCCAGACAAGTATTTTTTTAAACCACTTTGTTATTGTCAAAACACGGCATGGTCCTTCTGGTGTGCGAACAAAACATAAACCCAAACACGATCACTTTCGTTTTCCAGAATCACCGCCATTAACGAAACAATCACTTGTTTTCATCTACTTCCACCCATTTCCATTTCAAAGCCCGGGCTCATTAAACAAGATCTCCAGCTGAGTTTAACCTTTAGTACTCCATTCATGCACTTACATGCAGCTGTTTTCGTGCCAAACAACTTCTTGCCAGCTCCAAAGCTTCTCTCGCAGTCTCGCTGGTCCCGTTCTCGGCTCCTCGGCAGAAAAGCCGCGACTGCCGTCGCAGGCCTCACCCGCCCAGGAAAACCTCCCAAACTTCGACCATCCAACTTCAAAAGCTCCCAAAATTTTCCAAAAAGACAAGCAAGATTCTTATCTACAGAAGTTGCCACTTTAAAAGTTTCCCATTTCACTCCAACACATTAATTACCACTTTGTTAAGCGCGAGCATCCGAATCAAGATGTTACTCGTCGGCGATCTTAGCCACGCCCCCCCACCATTACTCCTGTACTTAGAAAGGTGAACACTCCAAAGCATTTGTGTCCAGCCATATATTTACTGTCTAACTTCGGCCAGCTCACTTTCAGGAGACATTCTTACATCTGTCTTCATTAAAGCCCTAAAACTTAAAGTAGATTGCAATTGTACTGGTCTCAGAAGGAATCTCTCAGACAAACTATGCAATCCCATGATATGAGGTGTTTATTAATTGACTGCCTCTTCACTTAAAGGTACCCTGCATAGTTCACTTCTATCTAGTCATCTCTGAACTACCAGTCACAATGACGGAGCTAACAATTAGCTAGGCTCCTTGATCTCATCAGGCCAACTAAGAGGCCTTGCTGCAGATCAGCTAGCAATATACATCATTGCCCTGTCCAGACACTGAAAGACAATATCTAGACATGGCTGTAATAACCCATTACTATCTCAGATCTTTTGTTCATGTAAGGTCACCCTTGCTAAAGCCAGTCATATCCAACTCTATGGCTCAGTGCTCATCTCTGTTTATAGCCGAAGAGCCAGTGCTGTCTGAATCTGCAGACGTTTCCGTGGACATGTAGCAGGCATGACTAAACACTGGAGTGCACATAATGCTGTTTACCTTCCCACGGAAGTGGTCCCTATTTATCTACTTGCAATTTCTTGCTTTTGAACTGCTAAGTTGGCAGGAGCTGGGACAGAGATGGAAACTCACTCCGTTGTGCAGCACTCAGTTTTTGACCTGCTGACCTACTGACCTTCCAGTGGTCAATTTCAGGGTCTTAACCACTAAGCCACCACATTCCCCTTTGTTAGTGTAGTAGGACATAAATTACATGCACATAAATTCTGCATTAACGGAATTTCTCCGCATTCACAGAAAATGTATCCTACTGTATATCTAAATAGCACCATTTTACTACTTTATTATTTGACCTTTCTATTTTGCTTTGACATCTATTAAGTGACCTACAATCAGCACAGCTGGAATCTTGCCCTGGTGAGAGACAATTTTCAGCATTCATCAATTCTGCAAAGTTTGTTGTTTTTGCTTTCCATAGGCTTGCCCTAGCCTCTTCTGGTTTAAAATTTAAAACTTGAGAAGTGGGCAGAAAACAGTTCCTCAACTTTAGTAATTGTTTAGGGCAGGGGCCACCAACCTTTTATAGTTGGTGGCCGGGTCATGCTCCCTCAGACAGCTGAGGGGGCCAGACTGGTGGTCCCCCCTGCTGTTTAAAGCTGCCGTAAACACATCTGTGGCTGTTATGAACAGGTTTACAGCCACCGTAAATGCATTTACGACAGCCATAAATGAGTCCACAGCCGATTCCGGCAGTGGCTGGAGCAATGGTTGGGGCCAGATTATTTGTAGCTGTGGGCTGCATCTGACCCATGGGCCATAGGTTGCCTACCCCTCATCTAGGGGGTTGATGCCCATAAAGCGGATTACTTTGGTTCTGCATTTCCTAATCTTATTTATTGTTTGCTAGCACCTCTCAGTGTACTTCTGGAGAAAAAAATGCCAACCAAACAATAGACTTTTTCACAGTGGTTAAGTTTCAAGCAGCCAGTAATGAACCAGTATAATTCATTAAGAGCTACATCCACTCATCTGGCATGTGTTGATTTATATCATACAGCAATACCATATTCTTATTTGGAGTAGAGTGCAGGGACAAAATTGTTGCTCTTTTTGGTTGTGGAGGTACACCATAGTTTGACCCAGCCACTTTCCTAAATACTGTATATTACTTCTGGAAGCAACTTTTTGTTTGGGGTTTAGTAAAGCATCTCCACAAAAGCAAAACGAACTCTCTAAACAAACATTATAAGAGTGCTTGACATGGCAAGAAGCAGACAGAAAGCTCAGAGACTTCTGAAAAGACAGAAAAACAATCTAACTCAAATGATGCAGTAGGCAAATATAACCCAAAATCAAATTATCACACCAACTGCTCCTGGCAGAAAAGACCATCTAACACATAATAATCATAAAACATGAAAGGGATATTCAGATTGAATCCAAAGAACTTTCTACTGACTTCATACTAGTAGGATTATAGGAAGTCATTAGAATGGCAAATCTTGATGATATCCAGATTGAACAAATTAATCATTTTGGACAAATCACAAAGGTATGGCTTCTTATACTCTTTTATTTATTTATTTATTTATTTATTTATTTATTTATTTATTTATTTATTTGGATTTCTATCACCGCCCCCTCACTGAAGCGACTCCGGGCGGCTCACAATCACCATAAAACATTCAAATATAGAACATCTCCCCAACAATAAAATCACAAAAACATTTAACGTTTAAAAACCATTAAATACCCTCCTGACAGCCATAATAAATTAAAAACTGCAACTAAAAACCCAAATGGCCTTTCATATAAGCCAGCGGGGGGTGGGGGTGGCTGCCCCACCGTCAGCACCCCCCACCTGCTGTTCCAGCCAGGTTTTTAGACTGCTGGATGAGCAAACAAATTCTCAAAATATGGTAGATTAAAGTAATTTCTACACTGAAACCAGGTAAAAAAGCACCAGATTACAAAAGCTACAGACCAATCTTCCTACTTGCCACTTATACAAATTCTTTGAACAAGTGATATTAAATCATCTACCCTAAAACTGAACCTCTTCTAATTCCAGAACAGGCAGGCATTAGACCTGGCAAAAGGTAAATGGTTCAAATCTTTACCTATAAGGAGGGGGTTGGGCCACTTGTGTCCAGCATACATGGCCACACCCGGCCCAACCATCCTGAACCGATCTGCCTACACTTACTTTACCATCCTGTGAGGGTTGCCGCAAGGGTCCAGTCACCGAGAGTGGGGCAACTACCCCACAAAGGTGAACAAAAAAAACCCTACAAGGCCCAGCGTCCACCATGCCGTGCCACCCGTCAGCCAATCAGGCTGAAGGATGCAAGTGTGAAGGAGTCGGGCAGCCGGCACACGCATGCGGTAAAAGAAAAACACCAATATGCTGACAACTTCCCTCTCCGGGAGATACTTCATCTCCCGGAGAGAAGCCATCATCCCCACCTCACCACAGTGGGCAGGTGGGCAGCCATGTCCATTGCCGGCTGGGCCACCAGATTTTGGTGGCCCCCGCCCCACCAACAAAGGCCTTGGCACCCACGGGGATGGAGGAAAGGCCATGCAATGGAGGCACAGAAGGTGAGCAGCCCAGAAGTCCATGCTGGGGAGACACAGAGCTGCCCACCCAGGTCAGGATGGAGAAAAAAGGGGAACACAAACCCACCCCCCACACCCCTCAGTTCCACTCCCCTGCTCCACTTACATATTGCCGGATGGGCCTTTCATACTCTGCACCTTCCCGGAGCATCCTTCTGCGCTGGTCTGCTCACCTTCTGTGCCTCTGTGGCACAGCCTTTCCTCTGTCCCCCCTCCAGCACCAAGGCCTTCGTCGATGGGGCAGGGGCCACCAAAATCTGGTGGGCCACCCACCAACCGATGAGCCCGCCCACCTGGTGAAAACCTCCTGGCTGTCCTTGCCAAAGCTTGGGGGGAGGAGGAAGAGCCCTTCCTCCCCCCACAAAGCTTTGGTGTGTGTGTGTGTGTGTCCTCTCACCAAGGCTTCAGGGGGAAGGAGGAACAGCCCCCCCTCTCCCCCCACAAAGCTTTGGTGTGTGTGTGTGTGTGTGTGTGTGTGTGTGTGTGTCTGTCTGTCTGTCTGTCTGTCTGTCTGTCTATCCATCCTCACCGAGGCTTGGGGTGAAGAGGAAGAACTCCTCCTCTCCCCATGGAGCTACGGCGTATGTGTGTGTGTATTGTGTGCGTGTATTGAGTGTGTATGTGTGGGTGGGTGTGGTTGTGTTGTGTGTGTGTGTATTGAGTGTGTGTGTGGTTATGTTGTGTGTGCTGTGTGCATGTGTGTATTGTGTGTGTGGTTGTGTGTGTTGTTGTGTTGTGTGTGTATTGAGTGAGTGTGTGGTTGTGTTGTGAGTGTTGTGTGTATTGTGTGTGTGTGTGTGTGTGTGTGGTTGTGTGTGTAGTTGTGTTGTATGTGTGTATTGTATGAGTGTGTGATTGTGTTGTGTGTGCTGTGTGTGTATTGTGTGTGTGTGTGTGGATGTGTTGTGTGTGTGTGTATTGTGTGCGTGTGTATGGTTGTGTTGCATGTATGGTTATGTTGTGTGTGTGTGTTCCCCCCAAAACCACTCCAACCACCAGCACACACGTTATACCTGCCTGGCAGGGCCAGGCAAAAATGCTAGTCTTAAATATAACCCAGCATATAGATAGTTGTGAAACACATCAAATAACTGGAGCAGCATTTGTCAACCTTACAGTGGCAAATGACAGTCTCCACCATTGCTCCTCAAGACTGAATGGAAGCTATTCTTTCTTTCATTCATTCATTTGCTCCACCTTTCTCCTAAAAATGGCCCAGCATGGCTTCTATAATATATAGAAATAAGAGGGACTGTCACTACAGCATTGACAATGGAAGAATATCCTCAAAGACACTGAAAACACCAGGATAATTTTGGATACCCGAGTCAAGTTGCATGGCAGAGGAGAACATCAAGAGTAGACGTAACTACTTGGAAGAGCCAAGAGGCTGCCACCATTCTCTCCCTCCACCCCAGTGTTTCTTGCCTGATACTGTATCATTTTCTAAATCATTCTGCTGGACCTGCTCAGTATAATGGTCCAACAGATGGCTCATAATGACTGTAGGCATTTTTGAGTTCAAAATGTTGTGTTTTACAGTATGTAGAAAGGTAATTACACAAGTATTTTTATGGTTTTCTAACTGTCTGTCAGACACATGTTTAAGTGTTTCACTGTGCTATGAAGTCACGATCCTCTGCTTGACAGGGAGATATGTAATATTGCTTGTGTGACTGTCTTCCACAGTTTTGTAACGTAACAAGATTAGATGCATCCTGAGACTGGACCTGAAGATCCAATTTTGGTTCGTTAGAAGAATTAGTCAATATTAACTGACTCCAAAGATCAGTGAAGTCAATGGGAATTGTCCAATTATTATCAATGAAGCATGAAAAGAGCATTGGCTGTTCAGCAAGGAGAGTTTTTCTCTGATTGGATGTCTGTTAATTCCTAGCTGGAAATGGAAAGACTTTTTATTTTTTTCTGGCACTATGCCTAGAGCAGACTAATCATCAAATTGCCTTTCCTAAGGAAGGGTTTAATTTCATTGTACTCAGAACGAGTGTGAAAATAAGATCCTATCTTTTCCTTCATTTTCTTGAATGCTCTGATGGAAAGCTCTGTATAAGTATCATTGCTACTTTTATCTAATAGTGAAGTTTTACCTCAAAGCCATTGAGGCCAATCTCGGTTTTAAAACATTTTTCCCCCAAGACATTTACAACAGTGCTCAAATGGGAGTGGTGGTAGTGAAATGCTCAAGGATTCTGAAAATCCAACATTTTTTGTTAAATCAAATTCCTTCATTAGGCTGTACCTCTGAGGGAGGGGTGGGCTCCACCCCAGTCAAGCTGAATTTTTATTACAACTGTTTTCTGAGGAAGAGGTAGGGGAAGATTGAGAACATTCCTGTCTCTCATCTTTCATCTGCATGTTATGAAGCTGACTTTAGTCATAGATGAGGCAGCTTTGATTCACCATAGAGAAAGTATCATTCTTGTCAACATCCCCAAAGGACAGTTGCCAAATGAAATAGAATTAAGATGGAAGAGGGAGACCATAATAGTATAATGAGTCAACTTGAAACAGGGGGAAAATCCTAATGTACAGTTCAGAACACAGCAATCAACCCCTGGCAACATTACCTGCCAAGTAATTACAAGTTCTCTTTGAGGTTTTTTTATAACTATAATAATTTAAGTACGCTTACATCCTTTCCTACAAAAGAAAGTTGTAAATTGAAAGCTTGTCAGACTTGTTTGGGGCTTCTCCTTCTGGAAGCTTTTATACTGAAAATTGTCATCAGTGTTCTTCTCACAAATAACACAACAACGCCCCAGGAAGGAAGGAGAAATACATAACAATCCTCTTTTAACTACTGCTCTGAAAAGTCACCATGGTTCAAACTACCAAACATCACCTGATAGTAGCCCATATATTCAGTGGTGGGCATCAGGAGGTTCACACCAGTTCGACAGAACCAGTAGCAGAAATTCTGGCTGGCCCTGCCCATCCAAGTCATACTTGTCAAGTGCAGTTCTGGAGAATACGGGACCCACGCAGTAGCCTTCTGTGCATAACCCTTCTATGCATGCGCAGATGCCTTCTACGCATGCGTAGAAGGGTTCTGCGCAGAAGGCTTCTGCGCAGAAGGAGATGTGCAGTAACTACTTTCCCCCATCGTCAAATTACGGGATGGCGGCGGATGGCAGTGGGAAAGTAGAGTTTGCGGCGTTGAATTACAGGAAATCCTGGCCAATCCGGGATACTTGACAGGTATGATCTAAATTTTGAAATAAAGTAATCCTAATTCGAGTGCAATGCAGGGCTTCCCCCCTGGCCATGCCCACCATTCCACACCCACAATGTGGTAGTAATTTTTTTTGAAGCCCACCAATGGGTATACTATTTTTAAAAAAATCTGGCCACAGTGACATATACCTTAAGCTGCAGTCTTAATCACATTAAGTACAGAGTAGGTACCACTCAGTGTTTCTTTCCTTCTAAATCAATACATACAGGATTGTGATGTTACGTATGTCAAGACTACTCTACTGAAATATAAGGGCATATAAAAATGACCCAAGACATATAGCTGCTTGAGGCGAAAGAAATATTTAAGAAACATTTACTAGTCCAGAAAAAATAAACATTTGCTAGTCCAGAAAAAAGTAGCAATAATAATACCCGGCGTGAGATTGTACCTTTCATTTCCACAGCAACTGTGCCTCCCTAGAAATTCAACAAAGAATCTTTGCTTTTGAAGTGCAGGGTGTCCCAAAAGTCACCATACATGGGGGGGAAAGGGAAATTGTAGCTAAATGTACCTCTATTGCCAAAATATTAATTACAAAATCTTACAAAATTTTTACAATATACAGTGGTACCTCATACGACGATTTTAATCCATTCCACAGGGCTCATTGTTGTATGAAACAATTGCTATACGATGCATGCATCATATAGCGTTTTTCCCTATTGGATGCATCATACAACAATTGTTTTCGCTAAGTGGTTTTTCTCATTGAAAAATTGTTGTACAGATTTTTTCCATAGGGAAAATTGTTATGTGGGATGCCATTTCCCCCAAAAACCTAATTGTTATGCGATTTTGTTGCTATATGGGGCGATTGATGTATGAGGTTCCACTATATTTGTTCCTTCATAGCTGTTCTTCTGAGCCTCAATCTTCTGATTTGTTGTCTGCAATTTGAATTTGAATGGATGATTAAATCAAAATAAAGAAAACTTTTTAGAATTACAATTTCTTCATTGTCATCATTAAAGTTGTGTAATTCTTCTGCAGTCAGCAGTTATTTCTTAATGTTTGGCTGTGATCTTGATTTTATTTTTTATTTTTACCTTTATCAGTATTTGTTTCAAATCATGACTGTCTTCTGCCAGTAATATGGTCTCATCTGCCAGTAATGTGGTCTAATCTGCATATCTGAAATTAATTATAATCTCCACCATTTTTCATTCCTTTTTTCATCTCAATCTCATCCAGCTCTTTGTATGATCTGATCTGCATGTACATTGAACAGATAGGGAGATAATAAACACCCTCTTCCAACACCTTTTGCCAAATTCTTCTGTTTTTCGATGTTGGCCCACATTCTTTTGCATGGGTACACAAGGAGAATGGAAATAATGTAACTTGCAGCAACTCATTGCCTTTAATTAACAAGTTCCCACTTGGCTTCCTCATTGGATGTGCCAAGGGGCTTGTTCAAGGCCTCAGAAGCAATCTCATCTCCTACAAAGAAAAGTGGAAATGCAACTTCTGACTCAGCCAAACAGGTAATTAATTCATAGGATCATTATAATTTGGGAACAAACCTGGTTTGGAAACAACCTTGGCTTGCCACATATAATGAGGAAGCCAAGTGGTGACTTGTTAATTAGCCATGGAAAGTTACATGATTTAGTGATAATTAGTTGCAATTAGCAACTGTAAATTATATGATTCCCCTTCTAACGACTGAACCAAAGCATGGATCCCCACTCAGGCATGAAAACTCATAGCCATGGAATTGTTAAAACCAACCCTTACATATCTTGTTTACCTTGAAAGCTCTGTTAAGGTCCTGGTGCAATCCCAATGGTCATCTTATCCAATGACACTCTGAGGGACTCACAACTACTATCCTAACCCAGCACTATCTGCCAGAGACTAAATGTCACCTATTTAACTTGACAGCATCCCTAAATGCCCTGTAAGAATCAGAGTATTGAACTTTTGGCAATCCTAAGGTACTGAGTTAGATGAACCAGTGATCTCCCCTTGCACAGTGCAGCTTCTAATGCTCTTTCTATTTCTAGCTGTGACAGCACAGATGTCTTGGGAAACTAAGCAACTGAATTTAAAGATGATGGCTTTCCTGTACCTGCTGGTCTTCAGTAACAGTCACAAATGTGTAGTGGCTCTAAATATGAATGATCTATTTAGAAATCTATACTTGCCAATAACTTGTTGTATATACATGTCATCCATATGTTTTTAATATTACAAAAATTACACACCACTAAGACAAGTCCAGGCCTTGCACCCTTTCCCCCGCATCAGCAGTAACAGCTTCTTACTAGCCCTTTTCAGGCATTCAACAAAAGGTCTGATCTTAACCATTATCCAGAAGGAGTAGGCAAGCCCTGATCCCCTTTATTGTAGCTTTTCTTCTTCTGTGTCTAGGTGAAACTGTTAAATGAAGCCAGATTTAGGGAACTAATTTTGTAGTTCCTTTTGCCTGACCTAGTTTGAGAAACATTAGCTGACACATTGTGCCATTGTCCAGGGTACGCTTTTGTGTTGGGACCAAAATCTGAAGAAAAGCACCATCTCTATCAGGTGTGTATGTGTGTGGGGGGTCTATGTCATCAGAAACCCTGAAAAATGGATTTGTTGCTTGTGTGGAGATCACTCCCAGGGGTAGAGCTTTCTCTCCGCTTCAGGCTTAACTCTCTTCACATGAGAAATAGGAGAGAGGGAAGGGGGCTAGCTTACTATTCCTGCACATGGTTAAAATTGAACCATTTATGGAATGTCTGAAAAGGGCTAATGTCTGAACTCAATAGTTGCCTAAATATCACTCTGACTAAGCAAGTGGACAGCACTATGACAAGTAGAATGCAGGACCACATCACTATCTGGTCATATGAAAGTATGTATTATAACTGCAAAACAATTGTTTTCCAGCCTTGAATGCAACGGGCATCTACCTCGGATACTTGGAGACATTATTCAGCGATGAGTCCATGCACTGGTAGACATCTCTGCACAGACATCATTCTGCACAGGGAAACGGACCTGAGAAATCAAGTCCATCTGCATGCATTTTTTAGCAATTTGGATATCATGTCACCAGCTGGCTTGATGGACCATGACGTGTGCCCTCCACTTTCACCTTGCCCATTTTCACCTTGGAGGACACTTTGATGAGTTTTAGTCTGAGTCTACATCATTGACAGAGATGGGCAACACTGCCTAGTTAGACCACTCAAGCACCCGCACCTCGACAAGACTCTCACCTATATTCCAGAGGGGTAGCCTTATCAGGCTGCTTTGCTGTAGCACACACAGCAAAAAAAAAACTGTTGCAGCATTTTAAATACTAGCATTGTTATTTACTATGGCATGAGCTGATGCACATTTAGCAATCAAAGTGTAGAGGGATATTTCTAGAAAACATGCAAGAAGTACAGAAGAAATACAGATCTATGACTAAAATAGACACCAGATGGTGCTGTATTGCAAGGAAGTTGAGGGCAGTTCAAGCCCTTTTGCTTTGAAATTTGGTGTGTTCTGACAGCATGCTGCAAAAATGCAAAATGATAAGGCTGCCATTTGTGCTGTTTACTCGAAGTCTGCCGTACAGTAATGTGGAAATCAATCCTTTGTTAAAAAATGGTTCTAAGGAAAAGGCTGCAGCAAAAGTGACTAAAAGACAATGGAAATTCTCCTTGAATGAAAACTATGTGGCTTGCTAATAGGACTTGATACTTCGCAGGCTAGGCTAAGCAAGAGGTTCATAGGAAGTGAAGAAGGATGACTAAGAAAATATGTGTATAGCAATAAGAACAAGGCCCCTTGGGTTGAGTGCAGCTGTTGCTAAACATGCAAAAGAGATGCCATTTAACAGATTTATTTCCTCCTTACCTCAACTCATTATAGAAGTTCCAACTGCTAATGCACATTTGGCAGCCTTATCATTAGAACACCTCAATTTCACTTCACCTTATTCTTCAAGATAATGGCAAAGGGTTCTAACCATACCCGTCAAGCGCGGCTCCGGAAAATACAGTACCTGCGCAGAACCCTTCTGTGCAGAACCCTTCTGTGCATGTGCAGAAGGTTCTGCACATGTGCAGAGGGGTTCTGCACATGCACAGTAACTACTTTCCCCGTCGGTCAAATTATGGGATGGTGGCAGGAAAGTGGAGGAACCGGCACGGAAATATGGGAAATCCCAGCCAGGTTTTTTTTTTTTTTTGCTATACATTTAAGTTTGCATTCTAACTGGATTCATATGAATTTATTCTTTGTAATGTATTTCATTCATATTTTTGATATCTGTATTGGTATTATGAATTGTATTCTTTTTTTCTTTTAATTTCTTTTTTGTTATTTATTATTTATTTTAAACATTTATATCCCTCCCTCCTAGTGGATACACCACTCAGGGCAGCTAACAACAAAAAGGGAAAGGGGAAAGAGAAAAAATAAAATAGATAAAAAATTACAATATAAAAACAATTAAAACAACCGCAGCTAAAAACAAGAACCCAAAACCCCCAGCTAAAATCAGCATTAAAACAGAACAACAGCAAATCATCATTAAAAGAAAACAAGTTATGTTGAGATGTTGTTTTAATCAATTTTTTTTTAAAAAAAGAACCCTTCTGTGCATGCGCAGAAGGGTTCTGCGCATGCGCAATAACTATTTTCCCCGCCGGTCAAATTATGGGATGATGGCAGGAAAGTGGAGGAAGCAGCATGGAAATATGGAAAATCCCAGCCAATCCAGGATATTTGACAGGTATGTTTCTAACATGCCTCTGGTTTTCAAATTTAGTTTCCCAGCTTTTGTTGCACTGAATCTTTCAGAAGGTCTAACAAAAATGGCCAGACCTGGGGCATCTGAAGAGTTCTGGTCCAACATTGCTGCCATAGATGTAGGAACTCGGCTACAAACAAGGTAAGGTGCAACAATATTTGAAGCACATCACTGTTGGGGTTTCATGTAGAAAAAGAAATTATCTCTGGAAGAAAATGTAAGTGTTGCTAATCATAAGAAGATTTCTTGAGCTAGCTTTGAAAAAGAATAATGCATTGCAATGAACCCTTGTTCTGAGCCATTTTATATTTTTGGAGTATTCATTTCTGGAAAATCAGTAAATAAATAATTGAACAGGTAAAGTTTGTGGTGGCTTTTCAGATCTAAAATTAAGGAGAAAATATTTCTTGAGTGTAATTCATTTTATCCAATAAAACACATGATTCTGGGTATGGGCATGCACCCACATATGTACATATGCAATTGCATGGACACATAATTTGTCTAATCTACCACTTGTGAATGGAAATAGCACACACACTTCGAATTGGGGATTTTAAAAAAACCACTGCAGCCACTTAGTAAGGGATGTGATATCTTATCCAAGTTTGGAACTCCCGTTGCCTTTCAAAATGATACACACCAAATGAGCCATAATCTTACTGGATTCCATTTAAAATTTCTAGTTTAAATGAGAGGCCAGGTTTTAGATTAGAAATACTTTAAAGACTGTGATATATGGCTCCATTGTGTCAAGAGCTTTTCCCCATCCAACTATTGTATTTCAAATATGCTGTTCAAATGAAATGTGTTGTCATTGTGCAAGCCATGCACAAACATGTCCTCTATGGCAACATCTAGGACAGTGGTGGTGAACCTAAGGCATGCGTGCCAGAGGAGGCGCACAGAGCCCTCTCTGTGGGCATGTGCACCGTCACCTCAGCACAGAGTTCACCCTGCCCCACTGCCCAGCAGCCCAATGGGAGTGTTTCCTCCCACCCCACAGCACAGAGCTCGCCTCACCCCTCTGTGGCATGGGCGGCAGCCTGGTGTGTTTGCGGACTCTGTCTCTAAAAGGTTCACCATCACTGATCTAGGATGATCATTCAAAAGGTCTTCAAGTGGAATGGAATCTGTAATGGGATGATGCTTGCCTCTTCCATGCATGTTGAGTGCACACAAAGCTCAGCAATGACAAAGACTTGGCAGCCCACTGTTTCATCTATCTTTTCATACACTGCTTTCTCAAAATACATTGCCATATGGTCTTAGTTTCTTTACTTAGGGTAAATGGTTGTAAAGGTTTGGATGGGTAACAATGGGATTCAGTTGAATCCTGGCAAGACTGAGTGGCTGTGGGTTCTGGGACCAGCGTTATCCCGGGAGCTACCATCTTTGGTGCTGGATGGGGCTTTTTTGCCCCAGACAAACCCGGTGCATAATTTGGGGGTCCTCCTGGACTCACGACTACTACTCGAAGAGCAGGTGTTTTGTGTATGAGAACCAAGACACAGGAAACAGCCACGGGCTGGTTTAACTCAGGTTTATTGCATGGTGGTCAGAGGGAACATGAGGTAATGGCGGATGCATAGCTCTATATATACAGTAGTAGACATTCGAATGTGGCTCCACGATAGCCTATTGGCTAGTGTCCGCGTGATGTCATTGCTGGTCACGCCCTTCTTGTCCAGGTGTAGGTAGTGGCGGGAAACTCTGCGCTGTGGCCTTTGATGAGTATGGACCAAGAGAGCTTGGACGCTCGCTGCTGCCCACTGGTGGTCATTAGCTCGCGTCCTAATACAGGGTTTATAGTGATACCTCTGAAGGCTATATTGTTACTTATAGGAAAGGTTACATTGTTAAGATACATTGTTATCACATGAAGAAGGTTACACTATTAGAACACAACACTCCTCCCCCCTAGGATGAGACGAAGTCTCTCAGCCAAGATGGCTTATTTCGAACACGCTGGGGTCTCGGTGCGGGCTGCCCTGCCCCGGGTTTGCTACCTTCTCTTTGTCCCCTGGTTTCCTGTCCTGTAATTGGAGAGGGAGACTTGTTAGTGACTTGCCGCGGTTCTGCGGCTTTGTTGGGGGGTGTGTGCTTTATTTGGGAAGAACCGGGGGCACTGGGGGCTAACGAAAAACCCCTCTTCTCGCTTGGATGGGTGGGGGAACACTCCCAAAAAACCCCCCGGCTCGGTAACGCAAAATCAAATTCGGGGCTCGCAAAATCAAATTCGGGGGCAGCAGTCGCAAACTCCTCTCCCTCTTCCCCGGGTCCGGATAGAGCTGGCGTATCAAAAGGATATGAGTCGGGACCGCTGCTTCCCCCCCTTGTTTGGGACCGTTGCCCTTCGTTGTCTCCTCCTTGGGATAAACGGGTGGAGGAGAACCCTAACGCTGAGGCATCCTCCGTGCCGTCCGTGGATTGCTTCCTGGGGACCCGGCTCCGGAGCTGATCCGCATGCCGCCTCCAAAGTAGACCGGTGCTCGTTTCCACCCGATAGGACACTGGCCCCGTCTGTTCTACAACTCTCCCTGGTACCCAGGCTGGCCCTGCGCTGGCGTAGTTCCTGCAATGCACAGGATCGCCGGCGGCGAAACCTTTCGACACCGCTACCCCTACATTCTTCCCTTTGTCCTCGACCCTCGTCGGGTCTAATCTGGTCAGAAGCGTGGTCAGCTTCCTCCGCATCAGCAGCTCTGCCGGCGAGTATCCGGATGCTAAGGGGGTCACCCTATACGCTAATAAAAACTGACATACTTGGTGATTCAGGTCCCCCGAGCCCATGCGCCGCAGCGCATCCTTTGTTGTACGCACCAGCCGCTCCACTTGGCCATTCGTGGCCGGGTGAAACGGCGCGGATGTGACGTGCCGAATGGCGTTTGCCTCCGTGAATGCCCTGAACTCAGCGTACGTGAAACAACTAGCGTTATCGCTGACCAGAGTGTCGGGTAAACCGAACGTGGAAAAGACCCTCCTTAGATGGCTAATTGTAGTGGCGGAGGACGTGCTCTTTACCGGGATCACCTCCAGCCACTTGGAGTACGCATCCACTACCAGGAGAAAAATGGTTCCACGGAACGGGCCAGCGAAATCTATGTGCACTCTGGACCACGGGCCCCTTGCTGCGTCCCATTCCCTATGCGGGAGACGAGTCGCCTCCGGTCGGGATCCCTGGCATGCCTCACAAGTGCCGATCATGTGCTCTATGTCTGCGTCCAGCTGGGGCCACCAGAAGTAACTCCGGGCCAGCGCCTTGGAACGGACGATCCCCGGGTGGCTGATGTGCAACAGTTTAAGCACCCTCGGTCGCAGGGATGTAGGGACCACCACCCGTTGGCCCCACAAAAGGCACCCCCTCTCTAGGGACAACTCTATTTTTTTCCGAAAAAATGGGTCGAATTCCGTACCTGGGGAGGACGCCGGCCACCCCTTCTGTACCCATGAGCTTACTTTCTCCAGCGTTCTATCCTTGCCTGTCGCCCTGGCAATGTCGGCTGGTACTATTGGGGGTGAATCCAAGACCTCTATTAACAATACCTGGTGGTCTCTCTCTACCCCTGCCTTTTGGTCGCCCGACAAGGGCAGAGGAGACCTTGAGAGTGCGTCTGCATGGCTGATCTCCTTTCCGGGCCGGTATTCCAACTCGTGTTGGTATGCGTTGAGAAAGATAGCCCACCGCAGCATCCTCGGGGACAAGATCTGTGGCGTGGGCTTATTTGCAGTGAAAATTCCCAACAGGGGCTTGTGATCGGTCACGATCGTGAACGGGCGACCATACAGAAAATCGTGAAACTTTTTGGTTCCCGCTACTATCGCTAATGCCTCCCTGTCGGTCTGTGCGTAATTCCGCTCTGCTGGGGACAGGGACCTTGAGTAAAACGCTATCGGGGCCTCCCTTCCGTCGTCTAACACGTGGCACAGCACCGCCCCCACCCCCACCGGGGATGCGTCACATACTAAGACCACTGGCCGTTTGGGATCGAAATGAGTCAGGATTGCCTCGGATGTTAGGAGTTGCTTTAACTCTTTAAACGCCCTCTCTTGCTCGTCGCCCCACAGCCATGTTTCCTCCTTTTTAAGCAACCGATGGAGCGGTTCGGCCACCGACGCCTTCCGTGGAAGGAAGGTATGGTAAAAATTGAGGAGCCCCAGGAATGACTGTAATTCGGTTTTGGATGTGGGGCGAGGAGCCTTCTTGATGGCAGCTACTTTGGATTTGGACGGCATAATTCCCTCAGGTGTGATTCGGAACCCTAAAAACTCAACCTCTGTTTCGAAAAAAACGCATTTGTCTTTTCTCAGTCGCAGCCCCGCTTTCTCGAACACAGTCAGTACTTTATCCAATCTCTTTGCCAGTTCGGCCTCACTCCCCCCTGTTATCAATACGTCATCAAAATAAGGCAACACCCCCTCCAGCCCCTTCAGGAGGCGTTCCACAAGCGACTGAAAAAGGCCGGGTGCCGAGTTCACGCCGAACTGTAAACGCGACACCTGAAATGCCCCTTTATGTGTAACTATTGTTTGTGCCTCTGCCGTGGCGGGGGTTACAGGGAGTTGCTGGTAGGCTTGTGCTAAATCGAGCTTAGCGAAACATTTTCCCCCATTTAACCTGGCCAGAAGGTGGCTGACCACCGGCACCGGGTATGCATTAGGGCGGATCGCCTTGTTAATTGTACACTTATAATCAGCGCAAATGCGCACCTCCCCGTTAGCCTTTAGTGCTGTTACAATTGGAGTTTCCCACTCTGCGGAATCAACAGGAACAAGAATCCCCTGGCCCACCAGTTTGTCCAGTTCCGCCTCTATTTTGTCCTTTAGTGCGAACGGCACCCTGCGTGGTTTGAGTCATTACCTCATGTTCCCTCATCCCATCCTCGTCGCCAATTTTGTGTATGAGAACCAAGACACAGGAAACAGCCACGGGCTGGTTTAACTCAGGTTTATTGCATGGTGGTCAGAGGGAACATGAGGTAATGGCGGATGCATAGCTCTATATATACAGTAGTAGACATTCGAATGTGGCTCCACGATAGCCTATTGGCTAGTGTCCGCGTGACGTCATTGCTGGTCACGCCCTTCTTGTCCAGGTGTAGGTAGTGGCGGGAAACTCCGCGCTGTGGCCTTTGATGAGTATGGACCAAGAGAGCTTGGACGCTCGCTGCTGCCCACTGGTGGTCATTAGCTCGCGTCCTAATACAGGGTTTATAGTGATACCTCTGAAGGCTATATTGTTACTTGTAGGAAAGGTTACATTGTTAAGATACATTGTTATCACATGAAGAAGGTTACACTATTAGAACACAACAAGGTGACAGTTGTGGCCAGGAGGGCTTTTGCGCAACTTTGTGTCATCCACTAATTATGCCCGCTCCTGGATCAGGACTCCTTACTTTCGGTCACCCATGCACTGGTCACCTCCAGACTGGATTATTGTAATGCAGTCTATATGGAGCTGCCCTTGATGACCATCTGGAAGCTACAGATGGTTCAGAATGCAGCTGCCCGGGTGGTGACGGGGTGCGGGCATTATGCCCATGCCTCACTGCTGCTATGGGAGCAGCATTGGTTGACCGTGTGCCTCCGGGTGCAATTCAAGGTGCTGGTTTTGACCTTTAAAGCCCTTCATGGTAGTGGGCCAGGATACTTAAGAAACCGCATCACCCTAAGGTTTTCGGCCCATCCTACAAGAGCAGACCGTAGGGGCTCCCTAGTGGTCCCATCAACCGGGGAGGCACAGCTCACTGGGACCAGGAGGAGAGCCTTCTCGGTATCTGCTCCAGACCTATGAACCAGTCCTGCCACTTGAATTGCGCCTCCAGGCAGAGTTGCTCCCCTTTAGGAAGGCCTTAAAAACATGGCTATGCCAGCAGGTTTGGAGTACAACCGGTACCACAACCTAGGCCCGGTGGCTTATTTAGCCCTGCCAATGGTTCTTATTTACTCCTGCTTGGGCATCCTTCTTTTTAAAGGGGATTGAGGAGGTTTATGGACATTTTTAGATAGTTTTATAGTATTTGATTTTAATTAGTATTGGGTATGGGTTTTAACTGATGTTGTGAGCTGCCTTGGGTCACTTAGGCGAAAAGGGCGGTTATATAAATCCAATAAATAAATATATAAATAAATTTCATTATTTTTATCATTGAGAGACCAACCAATTTGACTGACATATCTCGTCAAAAGAACTACATACAGTTATTTCAACCAGGAAGCTACTTTCTATTGACCTTTCTTGATTTATTTGGCTCAGTATTTTCTGTACCAGCCTGTCCTGATGTTTTGGCTTTTAGCCTCCAGTAACTCTACCCAGCATGACCAACGACAAGAGAATTTGGAGACTGTAGTCCAAAAAATACCTGGAGGATTAAAATTTCTCTAAACTTCATATATGCAGACTCATTTAAGGTAGTAACCTAGATAGGACAGGAATTGAACCTGAGCAACTTAATATAGGTCCACCTCATTGTTTGTGATTTGGTTGTCACAGATTTGCCTTGTTATCTGTACTTAAAAAAACTTTCTTTGACATACATTCCGAGGAACTAGGTGACAGCTGATTAATATATCTATGATGCTATTTGTCTGGCACTCTTTCACCTTTTTTCAGGGGGAAAAATAGTAGAATATTTTTTGTTAGCTAAACCTTTAGTTTAAATAGGGCTAGCTAATGAACTTCACACTTCTGGCAACCATACCCTTCCCCTGATGCTTTGGAGGAAAGTATTACTAAGAATTACACATTCTCTCGTTTTCTCTCAACAAAGATGCACAGACACAAATTTGGGATGTGCCAAAGCCTCCCCCAAAAAACAATTTGGTACCTAAATAAAGAGCATACATAATGTCCTTGAAATGGGTGAGTGCAGCACAAATTATTATGATCTGAGCAGAATAGCAGCACCATCCATGTTGGCAATGAATCTTAAATACTGATGTCAGATTCCTCTTGGGAACATACTCTGGCATAAGTGGAGTTGCATACATCAGAGTGGTGAATTGTCATTCATTAAAAATGTGCTGATCATGCACTTTTTATGTGTGGAGTCAGGCATCACAGAGCACAAAGACCAAGAGGCAGTGGTTAGAATTTCCATTACAAAGGAAGGAAAGACCTTCCGACCTTTGTGTTATCTCTCCTGCAATTCTCTCACCCCTCTAGGATTGCTCTCCAGGAGGCATAGGAAGATGGTGGGTGGGGGTGGGTGGGGAATACAAACATTTTCTCCCCAAACTTCCAGCAAGATGAGTGGACCTCTGCTGAACATGCAGGTTACAACTCTAAGAATTCGCATGGATTCTAGGCCAGTCCTAGAAGTATATTTCAGCCAGTCCAAAGTATATGTAATATGTGCTTGACCAAGAGCTGAGAGTGAAGGAACATAACAGAGAATGTGTGCATAAAATCTGTTTTCAGGGAACATTCCATTGTTTTGAGGATACGTTTTGCCAAACATTGAATTATCCACGAATTAACCTTGACATGCTACCATCCTTTCAATACATTATTTAGGTTAAATATAATGAGTATAACTCATTCATTCTTTGACTCCAAATGCTCTACATTGAAACACAGAGAAGGAACTCCACAATGAAAAGTGGCTAAACTTCCCCTGTATTTTAACCGTACTTTAATCTGACAGATTGAATGGAGAATTCCTCAGAGGAATAACCAAAAATATATGCAAATATATGCAAAAATAGGTAGGGAGGAAATACAGTACATCTACCACAGGAAAATTTAAAATTTAACACACAGGAAAATTTATTCATTCATGGCATTCCATGGCCACAAGATGTGCAACTTGAAAATGGGAAAAGCTTTGATGACTATACAATAAGATACAATTTGAATATGCTCACCTAGAAGTCAGTTCTATTCTTGGAATGGAAGTTAGTTTAATGGTTGGTGTATGAAATATTTTTGTTCAGTAGCACAAGAAGAAAAGAGGTACATTTCCTTCGAGATTCCCTTCAGGAGGCATCTGGATGGGTGACTGTGAAAAATAAAATCTTGGATTTCCTTGGTTCTTTGGTTTAATTCTACAGGGTTTATTTTCATTTCTTACAATTAACATCTACACAGTCCCTAAAAGAATGTTATATTCAAGCAATCCTTTATTTCTCCATAGTTATTGTTGCTTGGAAATCAATTTATTTCCTAAAATCCTGAAAGGATAAAACACTTACTTGGTGACAAAGACTTATTGCTCTGGTTATCATTTGGCATTGTAAATTGAAATGACCGTGACATATTATATATTAAAAGATATTCAGGAAATAGTCATGTTCCATCTTTATTGCAATGAAAAGAACAAGGAGTCTTGAGGTGCTTTTAAAGGGTAAACTGTTTCATTCAGCCTGAGATTTCATAGAACCACTGCAGAAGAGATGCTGACAGAAGACTAAATGGTAGTCCCAGCTGAACCACAAAGCACAGCAATCTCTTGGGATCTCAAAGCAAGATGACCAAAACACACAATGTTACCTTGCCAGCTTTGATGCTGTGGTTTGTCATTAACAGCTCATTTCATTGGATCTTGTATACTGTGATGCTGAATTTTTAACTCACATGTACCGTAATTCACGATGAAAACAAAAGTCAGTTCTTCATTGCAAGCACTTGAAGTTGTTGATAGAGGGTATGATTGTTTAAAATCTTCTTTGTAGTCTAATATTCTTTCCAAAGAATCACCAGCCTATTGTCTATGGGAAAATCAGAAGTATAATATGAGTGCAACAGTATCTTTCTGCTCATTCTCTCCAGGAGCAATTATACAGAGGATGGAGGGGATTCTCCCTAAATTTGTCTGAAATCTCTTTTAGTAATGGACATCCCGCTACGGTAATGGGGTAGACCGTACAGCCAGCAACTCAACACTGAGTGTTGGGCAGTGGTAAATAACCTAACTCCTTAAAGGTGCCAACAGCTATGTGTAGATGAGCCCCTTTAGGTGGAGTGATAGTCCCCTCAGTGATGGAAATATCACTGGAAACCAACATATTGGGGCCAATGTCAAAATGAGCAGAGGAGGAACTCTGATTCCCAACAGTCACAGAGGTGGAAAAGGCCATGCCAGATGGACTGGCTGTGAAGGCACAGCTTGTCAATATCCTCAAGGCTGTGGCAGTCCATTGCAGTTCCAGTGTTAAATCCTGCACGTCTCATTTTGTGTGTGCTGCAAGAGATAGCTCCGTGATCATAGTATGTGGGTCACTTCATGGCAAGCTGGGATCCATCTTAAACAAATTCATGCCAATGGCATTTTTCCTGCTTCAGGAAAAAATGCATTCTCAGATACTGCAGCCGCTGCCGACTAGTCATCTAGCACCACTCTATTTTATGGCAATGAATCTTGCAGTTTAACTATTTGCAGGAGAAGAAGTATTTCCTTTTATTAGTCCCAAATTAGAGCTTTAGTAGCAGATTCATGACAGAAAAATTAAACTCAGATTCTAGTATTATGGGGAAAGAAACAGCAGTATCTGCCAGCCCACTTTCTTCACATCGTGCACAATTTTTTTTTTTAACTTTACCATGTTCCTGTTCTTCAATCAACCTTTTCTTTTATTCATCTTGCCAGGACCATAAAGGTTAGTTAATTGTTATGCTACAAAATGCTTTGTTGTGTCACATACTTTGGAGGAGCATTTTTAATCCTAGAAAGATGTTGGTAAACTCAGAGGGAAAAGGGTTTACATACTATGAATCAGAAGGAAACCTCCTTAAGATTTGTTGGACTGGTCTAAAAATTGTATAATTTGACACCATGCCTGCCTCTTAAATATGATGATGGACACTTTTCCATGTACATTTGGTGGCCTGAGCCTTGTGTATGTGCGGAGCTTCCCTTTTGTTCTGTATTCCTTCCTGCAAGACATTTTAGAAAAA
Organism: Bradypodion ventrale; assembly: GCA_035047345.1. Classification (NCBI taxonomy): domain Eukaryota; kingdom Metazoa; phylum Chordata; class Lepidosauria; order Squamata; family Chamaeleonidae; genus Bradypodion; species Bradypodion ventrale. Next base: position 87,259,578 of record JAWDJE010000004.1, read on the forward strand.
TATTTTCCTGTTGAACTTATAGCAAATTGGGATCATCCACATATCTCAAGAACCTTGATTAGGCTAGAACATTTCACAAGCCTGTGTCCTCACCAAGTGGTCAGAATGCATACTATGTTGGCAGAGATAAAGGGCATGATACACCCCTTCGGCACAAGGTTTTTTTTTCTTTAAATGTAACTCATCTACTGCCTGCTTCCATGTCACTCAACAATAATTTACAGTAAAACCCCTGGTTCCGAATGCCTTGGGTAATGGAAAACTCGACTTACAGAAGGAAATTCTGAGGAAATCACATCCTGATTTACAGAAAAACCTTGTGTTACATAACAGGTTCCCCCAGAATACATTGCATCTGGGAGGGTTTAAAATGGCAGCCGCTCACCATTTTAGAGTCTCTGGATGGTGCAAGGAGTCCTCTCTTCAGAAGGAGTTTTTATTTATTTATTTTTATTTATTTAGTATGCTTATATACCGCTTTACTAGTCTATTGACCACTCAAAGCGGTTTACAAAACAATCAAATAAATACAAAGCAAATCATAAATACAGGAAAAGGGGAGGAGGAGGGGGAGGGGAAATGCAACAACATACAGAAATAACAGTGCAAAATACCATAAATAATACAAGTCACAATAAACTTTACAAAAAAATCAAGTCAAGTCAATAATACAATTAATTGTTCGACTTACAAATACAAAAATCACATCATTATAAAGCAACACAACCTAAACCCACTGACTGAGTCCAAAAACATGGAAGAAGTTCTTCAGCCCATGATTGCGGGCAGCCTTTTGACCCCCCTAACAAGGCTGGGAGGGAAAGAGATGTCCGCAGCCTGTGACAGTTCTTTATCCTTCCCAGGCAGGGAGGGGCTGGCCCCAAAGACAGCTGTGCCGGCAGTGGAGTCCTTGGTGGGCCGGTGAGTTGGGCCAACAGTTCTTTATCCTTCCCAGGCAGGGAGGGGCTGGACCCAAAGACAGCTGTGCCGGCAGTGGAGTCCTTGGTGGGCCGGTGAGTTGGGCCAGCAGTTCTTTATCCTTCCCAGGCAGGGAGGGGCTGGACCCAAAGACAGCTGTGCCGGCAGTGGAGTCTTGGTGGTTTGAGTGGGGGTTTTGGTGAGGAAGCTGCCAGTAGGCAAGGGGAGCTCCCCTTGCCCACAGGTTGCTTCTTTAGCAAGAGAGCCCAGGAGGTGCCCCCCCCCCAGCGGCCAGATAAACTGATCCTGTTTGTCACCCTCCCAGATAGGCTGACCCTCAGGACAAAGACCAGAAAAGGTAGCTTAGCTTCATCTTTTGCATTGTGTGCTCTGTAATTTTTGCCTTTTTTTAGGTCGATCTCCTCAGCTGGTGAGCAGCTGTGGGGGAGCAGAAGGGGTGTTCTTTCAGGATTCCCCTTTCTTTCCCAGACCTCGATTGATCTCTAAGACCCCTCCCCCTCTTCTCCACCCCAGCCGCTCACCAGTGGAGAGATCAATTGAGGTGCAGAAGAGAATTGTGCCTGGCATTTTTGGGGATGTTTTTGGATGGGTTTTTTTATTTAAAAAAATGGAGAGTCAGGAATGTTTTTTTAATTTTCAATGCATTCCTATGGAAAATTGTGCTTCAGGTTACAGAAAAACTGCTTTACAGAAAACCTTCTAGAATGGATTAATTCCATAACCCGGGGTTTTACTGTATTTATCTATCTTATTGTAGCATCAAAATGAATCACAAAACAGTGTTTCTCTGACACTTGGGCAGGCTAAGAATTGAATCTAAACAGACATTCAGTCTGAACTTGGCTGTGTTAAAAAAAATCCGACAACAAGAGTAATAATTTCATTCGGACCTAAAAGAAATCTTGCTTGTCTCAAAAACAATAATATAAAGCACCTTTATTATTTTGGGGGAAATAGCATAAAGTTACGTGCCTAGAGATTCTGTTTTAATTCTTGACCACAGTTTGTGTTGTCAATGGATGAGACCTGGTTTCATTCAAACTGCAGTTCTTACCAGACCCTGCTTTTTAAGGGCCTTTTAATGTTGTTTTATTGCTCTCCCCATCAAGGCCTGGCTCAACAAGAGACTTCACTGCAGAGGACTTCTCTGGGACCTGATGACAGGTGATTAACAGTTCCAGGATGCTGTGTGCTTGACCACACTCACAGCTCCCAAAACAGTTTAGCAAATTATCAGCATGGCGATTTATTTTGTGGTTAAGCAGCCCACTTATATAAACAAGCTGCTAATGAAGTTCAAAATACTGGCACTCAGTTGGTCTGTTGAAACACATTTTAAGAGATGGTCTGATTTCACTTTTGAATTTTTTGTGGCGGGGGTGGGGGAGAGGATGATACTTGCTCATTTATTATTATGATAGGATACAAAACTACCATTGGATTCACAGTTCAGGACTGGAATAAAATTAAAAGTTCAAGCCCTAACCAAGGACCTAAGAAATGTTAAAGATAATGTCTGAGTATATATGCAGTTCCAAGTACACTTGGTTTTTTTAAGAGTTAGGATAAAGGCTTAGGAAGAGTTCAGTGCATTTCTCAAAGCATAAGGTAGGGTTGATGACTCTTGCTGTTGTAAAGTTGACTTCATGGACTTCAAGGTAAACAACATGAGGTCCTACTGACTTGCACTCTCTATCACCCTACCCAAGCTGTGGCTTCTCTAGAAATATTCCCTTATGTAAGTTAATGTGAAACATTGACTGCAAGGTTTTGACCAGCTTAATAGTAGCAGTAACAACAATATCAAGAATTCGGTAGTTTAGGGCAAGCGGTCTTTCTGTAAAACAACAATGGTCATTAAAGGAATACTTTGTAACCAGTAATGGCAACAGGCCCTATCAGTCACTGGAAAATAGATTGGGAAGAAGTAGAAGCAGTGACAGGTTTCACTTTCTTAGGATCAAAGATCACTGCCGATGGGGATTGCAGCCATGAAATAAAAACGCGACTGATGCTTGGGAGACAAGCTATGAGAAACCTGGGGAACATAGTTAAAAATAGAGACATCACCTTGCAAACAAAAATTTGCATAATCAAAGCAATGGTATTCCCGGTCGTAATGTATGGTTGTGAGAGCTGGACCATTAGGAAAGCTGAGCGCAGAAGAATAGATGCCTTTGAAATGTGGTGTTGGAGGAGAGTTTTGAGAGTCCCCTGGACAGCAAGGAGAACAAATAAGTCGATCCTAAAAGAAATCAACCCTGACTGCTCCTTAGAAGGTCAAAAAGTAAAGTACTTTGGACATCAAATGAGAAGAGAGGATTCACTTGAGAAAGCCTTGATGCTTGGAAAGGTGGAGGGCAAAATAAGAAGGGTTGCCAAAAATGAGATTGCTAGATGGTATTGTAGATGCAATGGGCACAGATTGGGCGGGCTGAGCAAGATGGTGGAGGACAGAGGTGCCTGGCGGGCAATGGTCCATAAGGTCGCAAATGGTCGGAATAGACTGTGCGACTGAACAACAACAAAAAGTTTATCTGACCTTTCCAACAAAAAACATGACATATATTTAATGTTTTCAAGGGTCCTCAGCCTTTTAAAGCCAGGGACTCGATCATGGCCTCTCAGACTGTTGGCAGGCTGGATATATGCTGCCACTAGAACAACCCTGAGCCCCCACCACTCCACCCACACCATGGCTGCTGCTGACCACCCCAAGCCAGCCCCACTCCCCCCCACACCACTTCCCTGTCTGGAGGAGCTGCATAGCACCAACTAATCCGGCCCTGTGACCTGCTTCCACCACTGCCTCAATCCTTTTCTCCTCCACTTGGCTTGGCATGCCTCTAACGGTGCTCCATAGCAGGGCACACCACTATGGTGTGCTATTAGGGACATGCCCAGCAGAGGAAACAAGGATTGAGGAGGCGGTGACCTGGCTGAAGCAGCAGCAGAAGTGGCTGGAGTGAGGTTGTGGGCCGGATTAGTTGGTGCCATGGGCCGGATCCGGCCCATGGGCCATACGTTGAGAACCTCTGTTTTAATATGTAGATTAATAGGGAAGATGGTATTGCTTTCTTTACACAAGGGTACAGGGCTTTCTCTTAAGATATAGATATCATTGCCTACACCCAATTTTTCCAAACCACAAATATTGTCCTAACTATGTGATTCATAACACACTGGCTTCTAATGCCAGAAATGTGTCTTAAGATACTCTGGATATATCTAGAAGATATATTGCAGACAGTGGTTTATTTAAAAATGTTCAGCATGCAGGGGACAGTATTTTTTTAAAAGCACAACCAGCCTCACTTGTATAATAGCTCCAATTGCCTTACATATCATTTGAATGAACCTGAGCTAGGAGAAAGACTCACCTTAGATAGTCAGTCATACTAGAGAGTCCCCCATTAATTATCCAGATAAATCAAGCAGAATATGGCACATTCTTTGCTGTTAAAAATAAAGAAGAATACACAATATGTAATTGTACATTGCAATCTACTTTTTGTCAGGATCAGACCAAACTTTGAATATTGATGTTAATTTTCTTAGATTTTACAGTTGTACTCTGACACAAGAAGAGTAGGTTTGTGACAAATGCATATGCTTTTTTAATATATATATATATATATATATATATATATATATATATATATATATATATATATATATATATATATATATATATATATATATATATATATATATATATATATATATATATATATATATATATATATTATTAAATTTTCAAACATATCAACAATAATACAACTTAAAAAAACAAATGTGAATAAAAATACAAACAACAAACTTACAAATACAATATATATATAAAAAGAAAAGAAAGAAGAAAAACATAGAAATACAATTAAATTACAAAAAGTAATATAACACCTTCCTCTTTCTTCCATACATCTTTGATTATATTTCCAAAATTTTTAATACGTTATAACACTGTTGCAGTTATCCTAATATACATATTTAAACTCACTTCTTTTACTCCACAATTTAATACAACTACTAAGTCAAAATAAAAATACAATAATTAAAATACAATAAACAGTTTTCATAATATACACCCAGTGTTTTATACAATGTAAGATCCCACATCTCTTTGTACTATTCTTCTATTTTCAAATTTACTTCATTTTTCCAATTCCTAGCAATGCACTGTCTACCCATTGTCAACATTATCGACAGTAACTCTTTTTTATCCTTATTTAAATTCATATTTTCCACATCTGTCAACAAAACAGTAATTGGCCCCAATTTAAGTCTCATGCCCATAATAGCACAAATTTCTTTCTCAATTTTCCCCCAAAAGTCTTTTACCACATTACAACCCCACCACATATGTTCATACGTTCCCAGTGAATCCTTACATCTCCAACACATTTTATCTTTATTGTTATCTATCTGATGTAACCTCACTGGGGTCAAGTACCATTTCCACAACATTTTATAGTTATGTTCTTTCACTCTAACAGACATAGTTCTCATAATCCTTTTCTTCCATTTATTTTTCCAAACCTCATCTGCAATCTTTATTTTCAAATATTGTTCCCAATTTATTTTCAAAGTTTCTCGTGGATTACCATCTTTATTTAACATTATATATATTTTGCTTACTAAACCCATAATTCCCTTTTCTCCCTTTCTTATCTTTAATATCAATTCTTCAAAATCAGTCTTACCTCTTTCCAAACTGGCTTCCCTCAAATATTTACTATTCCACTTATTTACCAACACTATCTGGAGCCAGTTCAACCCCAACTGTGCATATATGTCTACTTTTCTCTATATATCTTTACAAGCCCATATCCAGTCTCTCAACAGGAACACATCATTTCTAGAAAGAACTTCTTTCATCCTTTTGTCCATTTTTGTTGGAAATTTTTTGATATCCTCTATTTCTATTATCGGAGATGTGTCTGGGGCCAATTCCTTCTTCACCTTTTTCCATACTCCCAATATTGTCTTCATCATTTTATTTTTTGTAACTATTTTCCCCATATTACTATCTAAAAAGACCATTTTCCCCATTTGATTTAGATCCCTCATCTCAATTTCTTCCCAGATTGCCTTTTCGCTTGCTAAAATTTTCACAATATTTTTAACTTGAAAAGCTCTATAGTAATTCCTCAGATTTGGCAATCCTAATCCTCCTTCTTTCTGAGATAAGTACCAAAGGTTTTTTGTTTTTTGTTTTTTGCTATTCTAGGTTTACTTCCACCATTACAAAAATATTTAACATATTTTGAAATTCCTTAATTTCCTTATTTAATTGGATCGACAGGGTATCAAATAAAAAAATAATTCTTGGTAACAACATCATTTTACATAACACAATCCTGCCAAACCAGGACAACTTCAATTTTTGGTATTGCTGTATTTTTCCTTAATTTCCTTTTTCTGTTTTTCATAATTCAATTTCTTAAGATCATCAAAAAAAATTGAAATATTTATTCCTAAATACTTCAAATTATCTTTAATCTATAATTTAAATTTACCCTTTATTTTCTGTTGCTCTTCCTTGTCAATATTACACAGTATCATTTCTGATTTGTCCCAGTTTATTCTCAAACCTGTCATCTCCTCAAAATCTTTTAACTGCTCTTGTATTCTTTCTAATGCCTTCCTAGGATGTTTCGCAATTATCAAAGTATCATCAGCATACAAACTTATCTTATTTCCTAATATTCCTTCAATGCCCTTATCTTCTCTTATAGCCTTTGCTAACAACTCCATTGCCATGATAAACAATATTGGCGATAATGGACAACCCTGCCTTGTTCCAGTTTCTAGTTTTACTTCTTCTGTAAAATCATCATTTACCATAACAGTGGCAGTACCATTTTGATATAATTGTTCAATCATTCTTCTAAATTTATCTCCAAATCCATAGCATTTAATTATCTCGTTTTTACCCACTGTAATGAATCAAATGCCTTAAAAATGTCTAGTGATAATAATCCAACTTTCTCTTTTGTTTGTCCTACAATATCTATTAAGTCTAAAACTCTCCTTGTCAAATCTGCCATATGTCTTCCATGCATATGCTTTTTACTGGCAAAGCTCAGTGCAATGTTAGGGAGAACTGCTGTCTTCCTAATTGTTCTAGACCAGGTGTTCTCAACCTTTTCAAGAGGGGACTGGGTCACCCTCTCTTAGTCAGCTTCAAGGGCCGGATGGCCATTTTGCCCTGCCTGCATGATAGGGGTGGCCATTTTGTCCCAATAGCTTCCAAGGGGTGGCCATTTTTCTCTTGAATACCCTTGGAGTGGTGGGGGCCACATGAAATGGCACTGCAGGCCATATCTGGCCCCTGGGCCTTAGATTGGGAACCCCTGCTCTAGACAAATCTGGCAATTGTAACATGATCTCATAAAACAAGGATACATCTTCACAAAGTCTTAGTTAGAGTTCAGTGCATTTCTCAAAGCATATGGTAGGGGTGATGACTCTTGCTGTTGTAAAGTTGACTTTATGGACTTCAAGGTAAACAACATGAGGCCCTACTGACTTGCATTCTCTATCACCCTACCCAAGATGGACTTTAGGAACAAATAAGAGGCTGTGCTAAATCTTGAAGTTGCTCAGAGCACTTCCAAAGCCTGGTATGGTTTCAGAAAAATGACACTAACAAAGCAAAGCAAAGCAAAGCAATCACACTTATATACCACCCCATAGCACTTAGTGCACTTGCTGGGCAGTTCACAAGTTAACTTCCTTAGCTTCACTGGTGACAACTGGCAAGGCTAGTTGATGTTCATGGGATCCTGGTGGAAAACATATTTTTGTCTTTATGGATAAACAAAAATTTTCTATTAGGTAGTAAAGATTCATCATTTTAGAAGCCCAGATGCATTTTTATGGGCTGACACCTCATCTTCTAGCATGAAGGTCCCTCCTTCGCCACACATTCATTGATTGTGTGAGAAGCTGAAGCTCCTTTTTTGTAGCCAGAAGAATGGCATGTTCCATTTTCCCCCTCATCACATAGGGAGTAAGAAAATCTCAAGAATGTCACCCTCCTCTCCAGGCCACCATGTATTTGATTATACAGGTTGTACAGATAACTATGCTGCAGTAATGCCTTTGAAGTTGGGCAGCAAATTATCATAACGGAACAAAGAAAGTGGAAAATCTGGAGATGACTCACCCACTTTAATTACTTAAAAGAGACTGATATAAAAACATGGAATATGTAGTATAGGGGGAAAGCCAGCATCCAGCTCTATCTCCAGTGTTTGTAGGATTCCCACATGAGGAGATAAGCTCTAAAAACATTTGACCATAAAGTAGATATTAGAATATGAATTAGAGCTATAATCTCTCTCTCTTTCTCTCCCTTAGACACACATGCTCTCCCTTTTACCCACATTACCTTCACTGTATCAAGCTAGACTCCTGTGCCAACACATGCAGACTCATTAATACTTACTTTTTCTAAAGGTCTTCTTGGCTGAAATGAAACTTTAAAAAGTAATAAATAACAAGCCAATTATTTTTACTTCCTGAACAGGAACTCAAACATGTGATTGATGTTGCCCTTTTAGACAGTGCCAATGAGCCTCAAGTAGCTTTCATTGGCATGCCTGCCAGTGCTTTGGAATAAATGCCAGACACCATCTGTGACTAGTCACAACTTCTTCTCTCACCATTTCCCCCAAAGGTGTTTCAGAATATAGAAGAGACATTAACCATGGCCCATAAAAGGGTGGGTAAAAGCTGCCTCATGAATGACACAGAAAAAAGAGTGATCACTGAAATCATGTAGAGTTTTACTAGCATGTCGTTGATTTGTGTTGTTCAGTCGCACAGTCGATTCTGAACCTTTGTGACCCCATGGACCATTGCCCACCAGGCACCTCTGTCCTCCACCATCTTCCTCAACCCACCCAGCTCTGTGCCCACTGCATCTACAACATCATCCAGCCATCTCATTCTCTGCCGCCCCCTTCTTCTTTTGCCCTCCACCTTTCCCGGCATCAAGGCTTTCTCAAGTGAATCCTCTCTTCTCTTTTGATGTCCAAAGTCCTTTAATTTCATCTTGATTCAATCATCATTTCAAATAAAGACTGCAGCTAAGAAATCAGAAGGTGAGACTTGGAAGGACAGAAATAAAAGAATTAGAAAAGATCATCAAGAGTAAGGCTGTATCACTGGAGACCAAGACAAAAATCATCCACTTGCTTGTTGGCCTGGCCACCAAGAGTAAGACCATTCCTGATCACTATAGAGAGAGTGAAAGGTGGACAGTAAAGGTAACTGACAGGGGAAAACAGATTTGTATGGAATGTGGTGCTGGAGGAGAACCAGAGAGAAATGGGGAAAAGGTCCTAGAACAAATCAAGTTTGAACTATTCTGGAGGGGTAAAATTATGAAATTGAGGCTGTGATATTTTAGGAATATCATAAGAAGGAAAGATTCTCTGGAAAAGACAATAATGCTGGGAAACGTTGAAGGTAGTAGACAAGAGTAAGACCAAATATGATATACATTGACTCCTTAAATGAAAACAGCCTTGAGTTTGTAAGAGCTAAGTAGGGATGCTGAGAACACAACATTCTGGAGATCACCATAGATTGAAAATGACTTGACATTACATAACAACAACATCCTTTACCAGACAGCAGGGAGTTCAATATCTGAAGGTTGCCAAACTCTAGTTCCCCAAATCCAAGAATATAATGCACATTATTTGTTCATTACACAAATAATGTTGTATGTGTTGCTAGAACTAATTAGTAGTGCTTTGAGTGCTTCTACGTGGGAAATTAGTGTGGCAGAAGGAGAGTTAAGATGTAACGAATGTTCACATATAATTTCTTGTGTTGTGAAAGAATATATTTTCATGTTGAGACTCCCTGTCAAACTGCTGTGAGATTTCTCACTACTGCATAAGCAAAATATTTTGTTCGGTGCAATAACCCTGTATTTTACACAAAACCACCACATTTACTCAACACTCAACATACAAGGATTTTTTTAACCTGATATGTTTCTGTGCAAAAAATACCCCCAAAACAAAAACAACCCACACTTCTGTTAAAATTTTGAAATAAGTGAAATTTAGATCCTCTGTTCATGTTTGAGGCTTTCATTTCACTCAGAACATTTGCATAATAGGAAATAAGAGGAAAGTTTTTCTTAAACTCCATACAAGTAACACACGGGTCATAACCCTGCTGCAGTATGTTTTGTGAAAACCTATGACATATTTTCTTTACTACCTTGCTTCTTCACAGGACTTTTGGTTGCAGGAGATGCAGACATTTGGTAGGTATATATTTCCCATGAAGAAAGAGTTGATAAACTTAGGGATAACCCAACTAAAATCCTGATGGTTTTGCAGAAGTTATTTATTCTAAAAGACATAAGTTAGTTGGTTTAAGATCAAGATGTTTAGCTAAATAGTCTTTCAGAATGAACCATTGTTCATTGTACAGCTTCCTCATATAGGACTAAAATACATAGTTTGCCAAAGAGTAATGTGTGTTTGTGTGTTTATATGTGGCTGAATGTGTATGTATGTATAAAGGTCCAAATTACAGAGACTGGCTCCTACATCTGAAAATCATCTTGTTGCAGTATCATAATTGTAAAATGATGGCAAATAAATAATGAAATACATTAGATAAAAATTCCACACAGAGCCCTGCAATTTGAAATGTAAAACATACATACATACAACAGAACCCAGTCTCTTTACAAACTTTAGCAGAGCATAAAAGTATCTTTTTATATAAATTGGCTTCATTCCCATGACAGGGTCAGAGACATTACATCCCAATAAGCATTCATGGATCACTGGGAAATCACAGAGAAGTGTCGGCCTTCTCCATTCCACTCTTCTCAAAGACATGGTTAACATGGCCTCTCCCCAGTGCCCAAAGTGTGAGACTGGAACTCCAATTTTGTAGACTGAAATGAATACTTTGTTAGCTAATGCTAATTATTTTTGTCCACAAGCATGCTATGAGTTGACTGATTGATAGATCTTCATTGTAAACTAGTTGCTGAGAAGAAGCTACTTGGCAATTGAAACTGAAAGTTCTCTATCCTTAAGAAAGTGAATTATAAGAATAATGATAGGGCATACATATAATATCCCACTCCATCCACCATTCTCAGCTAGATTCAATTTTGTCCCAATGCATACAGGAGCAGACAAGACAATGTCATGACTTAAGCCATCAAAAGAAGGCATATTTAATGGTTTCTTAGTGGCTTCCCAGCAAGACATAGGAAAGGATATAGCTGCTGGCTGGAATGATAGTCAAGATAGCTATGGATCCTGCTTTGTAGAAGACAGTCCTTATTTTAAAGGGCTGTCAGGTAGTTGCTATGTGTTTGAATGCATCCACTAATTAATGTGCTCTTGTTGCAAATCCAGTTGAAACATAAAGACAGGTACTTCTCATCCTCAGTTAATACCTGGAAATCAGAATGAACAGAGCAATCCACTAATTAATGTGCTCTTGTTGCAAATCCAGTTGAAACATAAAGACAGGTACTTCTCATCCTCAGTTAATACCTGGAAATCAAAATGAACAGAGCAAGTCGTAATGCCCAGTTATACCTGTCCTCCCACCCATTTAGTAAGATGTGCTGTAGTGGTATTTGAAGAGTAATGTGTCTTACATCTGCTCTGAAACAGAATCCATTGAGTCCAATGGCATTTACTCCCAAGTACATGACTACAGAATTGTAACAATTATGCTCAAATTGAGATTTATATATATAAATTAGTATATACAAATGTTATGTGGACCAGAATCCATGTGTGCGTATGTGAGAATATGTAAATTTAATTGTGATAGTGTACAATAGCCAACAGTACTGAAAACTGTTTTATTGCTTCTTCTTTTCTGGTTTATCGCTTCTTTTCTGGCTCCTAATGAGAATCTGTTTGTTAAATTATTGAATCTTTGTCTGAAATGTAACCAAAATGGTACAAATACAGTAAAAACCCATAAAGTTTTCCATAAAGTGTTTTTTCCATAACCCATATATATATATTAAAAACCAAAATAAACAAACCCCAAAATCAAAAAAGATGCCAGACACAATTTTCTCCCACACCTCGATCTATCTCCCCAGATGGTGAGTGGCTGGTGAGTGGCTGGGGTGGAGAAAGGGGGTGTCCTTAAAGGATTCCTCTTTCTCTCCCACACCTCGATCGGTCTGCCCAGCTGGTGAGCAGCTGGGGTGGAGAAAAGGGGAGGGGTTATTAGAGATCGATCAAGGTGCCCTTTAAAAAGGGCAAAAAGTGCAGAGCACACAATGCAAAAGATAAAGCTAAGCTCCATACTTTTTCTGGTGATTCATCCTGAGGGTTGGCATCGAGTGCCTCTCCCTGCCCGTGAGGGTGATGAAAAGGAGTGGTTTGTCCAGCCACCGGGGGAGTCCACATCCTGAGCTCTCTTGCTAAAAAAGCCCTTGCCTGCTAGTGGCTTCCTCACCAGAAACCACACTCAAACGCCTCCTGAAGACAGGACTTTTCGTGCTAGCCAGAGACTCTAAAATGGCAGAGGGCTGACATTTTAAACCCTCCCACACACAATGTATTCTGGGGAAACCCATTCCGTAATGTGAGTTTCCCCCATAAATCAGGATGTGATTTCTTCAGAATTTCCTTTTGTAAGTCAAGTTTTCCATTACCCAAGGTTTTACTGTAGGCTTAAAAATATCCTAGCTCTTGACTATAGTTTTGAAATTTGGATGGTGGGTATCCTTATAGATAAAGGTATATATAGTATTTGCTTTACCAAGAGAAAATTATCATATGGGTCAAAACCCAGTTGCTTTGTACAGTAAAACACATTAGAGTAGGTTCATTGAATCAATGATCCATTTATTCAGATTGGCCTACTTTAATAGCAACTTACTTTACAAGGATGAGTTTAGTATGCTAAATAACAGGCTTTTGGCTTTTGTGTGCTGTCTTGTGACCAGCAGTACTCAGGACAGCTAGGTATCCCCTGTAGCATCAGATGCAACATGCCTCTTCATAACAGTTGCTGAGAAACAAATCATGAGCAACAAGTATCTTCATTTTGATTTGAAAAAGTGGCATGGAATCATTTATGCAATCATTCTCAAGCTGTAAACTGTTATTTGTAATAATGTTGCCACCTCCTGGACAAATCAAAGAGGTGTAGGGGGCTAGGCCATTGAACATGTGCCCGATGACTTAGGTGTATGCTAATCAGACAGACCAGTGCTCATCAGCTGACCATAAACTCATCAGCTGAGCCCAAACCCATCAGCCAAGCTTCAGCTTGCTGCCCCAAAAGTAAGCAAAATTGATTGTAGATATATACCGTGTTGTTTAAGCCCAAACAAAGGGGGACATGTAGCTGCAGATAACACCACACAGCAGACCATCTTTTGGATAAACATTATTTGCTTGTGCCTTTGCCGTATTTCTTTGGTATGCTTAAGCTTGATGATAAGAATGGGGGAAAATACTGAGAACAGTAAAAGCTGTACTAAAAAAAGCCTTTTTTTTACAGTTTCTTGAAACCTGTACAATAGAAGATTTGCCTCAACTTGGTTGACAACCATCTTTGCATACCGCATACTGGCAATAAATAAGTGGTGAGGTAATTGTAGCAATTTTGAATGAGTTATCTGTTGGAATGATAACAATCTTGCATGCTACTAACACTGGGTATAAGAGAAGAACTGACTGTCTTTTGGTAAAATTCTTCCTGCCTCTAGCATTTGAAGGAAAGCCATGCCTTCTCTATTAATATTTACTCATTCTGCTTTCATTGTTTCTCCTCTCTCTTTTTCATTCTTCCAACCATGTGATTGCATGCAACCAGTCTCCCACAAATTGCAGAGACCGCATTTACTCAAAACTTTTTTATTCTTCTGAACATAATTAAAGACTACACTGTGAGTAATGATAATGTTTTCTACTTAAGATTGCACCAGGAGTAATTTTTAAATTTACAAAGTGCTAGTGAGCGAAGAGGACAGGTTAATGACAACTTGAGCTACATCCTCTTTCTCACACATTCTTTGGGCAATTGTTTTGTTCCTTACACTCTGCTAATGATAGAAAAGGGGAATTCCCCAAACTCTTTCCTAATAGTACAGTGCAAAAAATCTTTTTTATACTTGTAAGAAAGTCATAGTTGAACATAGCTTATCAAAGGAGTCTCTGATGGGATTATTAGGACTATGGAGAAAGGAATTTCTGAATCAAATCCAAGCTCCTCAGCGGGGGAACAGCCATCTGTGGAAAGTTTACAACAATGCTATAGGCAGCTGTGCTTTAGATTGCTCCTCAAACAGAGAGCTACAATTGGTTTGTAACTTCCATTTTGGAATGTCCTTGTCTTTTCAGTCTAAGAGTCAAGTGAACCAACTACATTCCAGGGTTCACTCCAGATATGCATGCCTAATACTTGAATTCAAAGATGCAAAAAGAACTCACTGGTAAGAAAGTATAAGAGAGATTAACAAGGCAAGAAGCAGCCAGAAAAAAGACTAAATAACAATTATTGTGATTCTGGGTCTCAATTCCCTGTTTGGGTCTTACAGCCATTTATTTTTAACTATTCTCACATGGGTAGGCCAGGACAAGGTAAGAGGCTAACAGGAGCAGTTTAGTAATTTATTTTCTTTCCAAAACAAAATTATCAGACAGCCACCCTGCTGAATTTTGTGTTTACCAACAATACCTTGTGATGGGTCATTCCTATTGATACATTATTAGATAGATAATGATACCAGCCTGGCTGCTAGACAACTTGACAGATTAGTATATCATTCATAGGAAAACACCCATACTTATTTCTAAAGTCCTTTGAAGCAGCTGCCACTGAGAGTGGTAGCTATTTGATTAGTAACATGAGATACAGTAAGATGTAAAAGTTTCTTGTTCTTCCTGCTCCTTTAGTCAACTTCTCATGGTCACGAGAGAGAGAGAGAGAGAGAGAGAGAGAGAGAGAGACGTTCAGCCATTTTAATTCATATGTTGATAAATCCAATTACAGTAGTACCTCAGATAAAGTCCAATTCAGATAAAGTCCAATTCGGATAAACTCTCGGTTTTCATGCACACATGATGCATCGCATAACGTCCAAAACCACTAAAAATGGATATTATCCAAGGCATTTGGTATAGGAACATTGGATAAAGTCCATTTTGGGCCGTTATCCTATGCATCGCCCATTTGATTTGGATAAAGTCTAAAATCGGATAAAGTCCAAAATTGTGGAATGGAGTTTGGACTTTATCCGAAGTTCGACTGTACTTGATTTCTTTACAACAATCCAATCAAAAGGACACTGTATGCAAACACAACCCCAAACCAAATAACACACTCACTACTTTTGACAAGAAAGCCCAGACAACAAAAATATAATCAATCAATCAATTTAATTTGTACCCCGCCCTACTCAGCACAAGGCCAACTCAGGGCGGCCTCACAACATATCACAAAAATTACACATTTTCAAAATTACAAATTACAGAACAAAAATAAAATAATAAAAATAAGATATCATAGGGATATTCACAAGAAATCCAATGAACTATCTTCCATCTTAATATTGGCAGAACTAAGGGCAGCCATAAGAAGATGCAGCAAACTACTCTTCTCTTATTCTTGTTTCCAATCACAGCCCCAACATCTGCATAGGGCTAGTAGACAGGTGTTGTATTAGGAACTAGCAGATTTTGCCCGGTGGTGCCAGGCTGTTTTAAATGGTTTTGGACGGTTTTTTTTCTTAATGTTGGTAAAGAGCCGGCCTGTTTTAAATTGTGTTGTAAGGGATTTTTTTTTTGGTAATTTATGTAAAAAAGAGGTGTGTTGGTGGTTAGGGGTGGTTTTGGGTGTGCACAACCACCACTACCCATACAATACCACTCCAACCACCAACACACACATTAAAAATTCCTGGCAAGGCAGGAGTGCTTTGTGTGTGTGTGTGTGTGTGAGAGAGAGAGAGAAGCAGTGTGTGTGTGTGTGTGTGTGTGTGTGTGTGTGTGTGTGTGTGTGTGTGTGTGTGTGTGTGTGTGTGTGTGTGTGTGTATTGTCCCCCCAACCCTTCCAGAGCCAGGGGACCCTGCAGAGAGGGGATCCTTCCCCCCCGCAGGACACCCCGTTATTAAAGAGAAGAAACCAAGCTCTTTCTTCCCTTTTAAAACAGAGTGCTTGGGAGGGGGTGTATTCCATCTCCTCTCCCTGGTCCCCTGGGTTTGGTAGGGTTGGGGGGACAAAAGGGGTCTGTCCCCCCAACCCTTCTGGATCCAGCACCTTTCATTGCCTCCCTCACCCACCCCCTAACCCTTACCTAACCCATATCTTTTCCTGGCTCCCTCCAGCTGAGTCTTTCAAAGTCTTTCCCTCTGGCTCCCACCGTTTTTTTTTTAAGTCAGTGCGCATTCCCAGCCTCCTCTGTGCTCGTATCCTTCAGCCTGATTGGCTGAGGGGTTGCACAGTGCAAAGGATGCTGGGAATTGAAGTCCTTTTCCTTTGTTCACATTCGGGGGGCTCCTGCCCCACTGCCACATTTCTCAACCCAACAGTTACCTGCGAACCTGGTTCGGGTGAGTGCAGGGAGGCTTGGTCGTGGCTAGTGGGGCCTGGTGCAACATCCTTTGTCACATTCCAACGGTTAAAACACAGATTTATAGGTATAGATGGCACTGTTGAATTTTGAAAGCATAAGGAATGAATTCAGTACAATTTCCATATTCAATAATATTTACACATCATTGAAGGATTTGGGTTTGGGTTCTCATAGGTTTTTCTATGGAAAATGTATACAGTCAGTGTAGAATATAAATGTACATGACGTTTTCATGTAGAGGTTTCCTGGAATTAGCATTTATCTGAAAGGCCAAGGAAAGTAAAAATTGCAAATATTTATTTAATCTAGTTGCAGAGAGGGGGGGGGGGATGGCAATAACATTGCTAGCTAGCCCATTTCCTTGAATTACAGATTAGCACCACCTAGTGACATATGTTTTAAAAAGGACCATATTAATCAGAATTTAAAACATGCTTTCTGTAGTTTGGTGCTAACTGAGCAGGAAAAAGTCTTATTTGTCATTCATTGTAACCCTAAAGTCTGCACCTGTCTCTCTTATTATTTTACAGATTTGCTGCCTACTGCAACATCTAAGGCCTGTGCCATTTTTATAAGAATTGCCAAAAGTGTGTGAGGAAAATTTATCAAACAAGTAAAGGGGGAACAAATAATTCCACCCACAGTTTGAATGACACAAATTGGATTTGATACATCGTCATCATCATGAAGGGAGGACAACAATACATACATTGCAGATAACATTCTGCATACAAAAGTTAAAGATTTGACACAAAGAGAATACATCAAAAGAACGTGGAAAACTTTGAAAACAAAATGAAATAATGGAAATATAATCAAATCAGTCAACACATGGGCAGTTCCAATAATCAGATATTCAGCCTGAACAATAGATCAGATCCAAAGTGAAGTAGAAAAATTAGATTTAAAAATGAAAAATAATTAACATGTAACATGCACTTCACTAAAAAAATTAATGCAGTTCATACTTAATACAAAATTGGAGGCCATGGATTACTACAATTAGAACAGGTAGCAGAGGAGTTAAAAAGAAGCCTAAATGATTTATCAGTAGAATCACAGAAAAATTACTTAAGGTGGTGAAAATGGAAAACATTTTGAAAACAACAGAAACAAAAGTGGAATATAAGAAACAACCATTTGAAGAGAAGAAGCAGCTTGGAAAAAATATTGCAAGGACATTGCATGATGGAAAACATGGCAACAATTTCACTTGAACATGGCTAGAAATGGTGACCATCAAGAAAGAAACTAGAGGTTTAATTTTTGCTGCACAAGAACGAGCACTATTAACTTATGCTATGAAAACTAAAATTCAAGATATTCCTTTAAAAGCAAATATCAACTTTGCCAAGAAAAAGATGAAACTCTGTTACACCTCATCTGTAAATATTCAAAGATTTTGCAGACAGACTACAAAGCAAAACATAATAGAGTTGCAAAATTAATATACTGATCACTATGTAAAAATATAACCTGCCAACATTCAAGGATTTATGGGAACATCAGATAGGAAAGGTGGTAGAAAATCATAAAGTCAAGATCTTGTAGGATTTTTAGATCCAAACTGGCAGATACCTTGAGTATAATAAACTAAACATGACAGTACATGAATTAATATAATTGACATTGAAATTCCAGAAGACACCAGAGTCAAAGAGAAAAAAATTAGAAAAATTAACAGAATAGAGAGACCTGGCAATAGACATAATATCTGTGGATGGAACATGTTTCAGAGGTCCCCACAGTCATTGAGGCACTGGGAACAATGCCATGGAATTTCATAAAATATTACAAGCAGCTGTAGATTTCTGAAATAACATCATCAGAGCTGCAAAAAGACCAGCAATATTAGTAATAGCATACATACTAAGCTGATAACTTAACCAGTAATTTAACTAATACTTAGGTTTTTGCTTACAACCTGTATCAGTTACATAATAACAGTCAATGTTTTATAATATTGTTTGGTTTTCACTGCATTTTGTATTATTATTATACTCCTGTCACCATTTTTAGGATCATCAGATTTTAACCCTACCAAGTTATGAATTCTATCCACTTTACCTTCAATATTTTTATATATTGAGATGTAATGGTTTATTATTCCAAACATTTATTCTATTCCTCAACACTTCTTCCCAGTATTAATCTTTCGACTCAGCAGTCTTCATGATACTTCCCTAGAAACTTCATTTAACATCCTCCCATTACTGTTACGAATGTATTCACAGAGATCTTCTTTCTTCTGGCAGCAATCCTCATTTTTCATCCTATCACAGCAGATATGATCTATCCACATCATTTTGCAGATGAAGTCAGCAACTTTCTTGTTTTCTGGTCCAAAGCATCCAACCCAATCACTGTCTAATCTACAACACCAGCACTATATCTTATCATCAGTACCACTCAGGTATTCATTGCTTTTGTGATGTTTCCAACATTTAGTCTTGATTTCAGGATGTTTCATACTCTCCTTAAATAATCTGCATTTGTCTTCCTTTTCATTATTGCATGGTTTACATCATTTGCTTGTAAAATTCACAACTACTTATAATTTTCATCCTAGTTAAGATTCTGTGTGGTTCTTCACTCTGCCAGCTGTACTCCTTCTGATTTAACAATTTCCCCTTTTTCCTACTGACAAAATTGCACAAGTTTCTATTCCAAATTCCATTGCAACATCATTGCTGAATATTCGGACTGTGTGCACAAGCAATTTGATTGATAGTTTTCCCATATAGTTTATGGTCATCCATATATGGCTGGTGCAATATCCTTCCAGATGTCCTCATTGCTTGATATTCATGACGTATATTTTTTAACAATATCATCAATGATATGCTATTGATGCTATTACAAAAAGCTAGTGCTATAATGAATCACCTTGAAATATACCTCTCGTGATCTTGCTATTCCCAACGCGGTACTATTTGTCATTAGGATGGTATACCGTTGTTTCATCCTTCTTGTCAAACAACTCCTGATGTTGTTGATTCCATACTTCTGCAAAATTTCATTTACCCAAAATGTGGTAAGCTATCAGACATCTTTTAGTAATCAATCCAAACAACATGAGATTGATTTGCCTTCTCTTACAGTTCTTCAATATCATCTTATCAATAAGTAATTGGTCCTTTGTTCTGCATTAATTTCAACAACTTCCTTTTTGTTCTTCTGATATAAGATTCTGTGTAACCAGAGTTTGATAAATAGAATCTGCTAATACACACATGGGCAGATTGAAAATTGTCAGTAAACAGTTTATGGGTCTATATTTGATTGGAACAACTCCTTTATCTTCATTCATAATCAAAAAGGTTCAACCACTTGTTATTCAGTCATACACAATACCTATCTGCAGTACAATATTATACTGTTTTGCTAATCTAAGGTATAATGCAGTTAAACTTTTGCGCCAAAACTTACAGGAGCTGTTCAATTTTATTTTATTTTGCCTTGTCATATTATCATCCGTGTGCTGTTGCTGCTGTTGATCATCATCATCATCATCATCATCATCATCATCATCAAAGATATACATGATCCACCTGATGTTCAGACTGGAATTTTGTAACTCTACTGCTTGGATCCTAGCCCTGGACCTAAGAGTCAGTGAGGTATTGCCTGCTAATGGTACCTAGTAGTGCTCAGTTTCTTTGGTGTTAATAGGCTTGACAGAACCTGGCCCTTGCTACCCCAGGCTCAGACCCATGATCCTAGGAGGCTTTGATGGAATCTGGTGTCATGATATTCACAAGGGCCAATTCCTTTTCAGGAAAGGGTCACTTCATGTTTCAGTATTCCATCACATTTTTCAATAAGCAAGCTTCACATAAAAGTTTGTCTACACCCTTAACATCACATTTCAGAAAAGCAGGCCTCTGATAAAGGCTTTGGTTTGTCTGCTGGGCCTTATGTCACAGTTACAATTCACTTGCTAACCGAGAATAACCTCCACTTCCAGAAGGGAGGGGCATGGAGCAGTACGTCTTGTGCCTGTCTGAGGAAGACATGTGAATTGTAAAACATGCTTGAACTTGTGCACCTGCCCTTGTGGCACTGTCTGGGACATGACCAGGGAAAAGTACCTTCTCTGGGTCATTCCTTTGAAGTAGTCTGGGAACCTGCACATTTCTGAAGAAAGGAGACAGACACCTGCAGGTATGACGCCTTAGGCAGGATCAGTTCCCAGGCCACTTTCTCATCAGAGCATTATAAAAGCCACAGGTTTTGGTAGTTCTAGATCCTTCTCTAGGGGAATGGTGAAGCGCACGTTAGTCTGAATTAGCATAGGGGCTCAGGCCCCACACTTTGAAACTTAGACTTTTTATTTATTTGAAAATGTTTGTTTTACCTTATGTTGTGCTTAAGTTATATTTTTCTAAATAAATCTGAAAAAGATTCTACGAGTTGCGTCTTTCAAAGCAAACTCCAGCCGCTGCTTCTTCCTGAGACAAAATCTTTCAGATAAAGGTATCTTAGCAACTCAGTAATAAGCTTGCCTGCATACTTCATCTCTGATTCATAGGCAGAGAAGCTATTTTCCCTGAGAAGAAGAATATTCGTGCCGGGGGAAGCTCTCTCAGGGTGAGATTGAAGCAAGACCAGAGCAGGTCCAACAAGTGGGTTTCTTAAAGTCTCTGAGTCCCTTATTGTTCCTTGAGGGGTGGGCCCCATTACCGGATACTACATCTGGCACATACCAGACCTCTGGGGTCCGTGGAACCAGTCGTCTGCTCTAAACTGGGTGTTCACACTTTCTAAGAAAGGATCTGCCTATAGGCACATAGAAGAGAAGGCGCTGCTAAAGGAGAGCCAACATGGCTTTTGCAAGGGCAAATCATGCCTCACTAATCTGTTGGAATTTTTTGAGAGTGTCAACAAGCATGTGGATAAGGGGGATCCAGTTGACATTGTTTATCTGGACTTTCAGAAGGCTTTTGACAAGGTCCCACACCAAAGGCTCTTGAATAAACTTACCAGTCATGGAATAAAGGGACAGGTCTTGTCCTGGATCAGCAACTGGCTAAGGGACAGGAAACAGAGGGTAGCACTAAATGGACACTTCTCCAAGTGGAGGGAAGTAAAGAGTGGGGTCCCCCAAGGTTCAGTACTGGGACCCCTGCTTTTCAACCTCTTCATAAATGATCTAGAGGTAGGAGTAAAAAGCAAGGTAGCCAAATTTGCTGACGACACTAAATTATACAGGGTAGTGAAAACTGTGAGAGATTGTGAGGAGCTCCAGAGGGATCTTTCGACACTGGGGGAGTGGGCAAAACAGTGGCAAATGAGTTTCAACATTAGTAAGTGCAGAGTGATGCATGTTGGGGCAAAGAACCCCAATTACATTTATAAACTGATGGGGTCTGAACTCTCTGCGACAAACCAGGAAAGGGACCTTGGTGTCCTGGTGGACAACTCAATGAAGGTGTCAACCCAGTGTGCCTCAGCAGTGAAAAAAGCAAACTCAATGCTAGGGATCATTAGGAAGGGTATAGAAAATAAGTCAGCAAGTGTCATTTTGCCTCTTTATAAATCTATGGTGAGGCCCCATCTGGAATACTGTGTACAGTTCTGGTCGCCGTACCTCCAGAAGGATATTATGGAGCTGGAAAAAGTGCAGAGGAGGGCAACCAGAATGATTAGGGGACTGGAACACCTTCCTTACCATCTGAGGCTGCAACGGTTGGGCCTCTTCACTCTTGAACAACGACGTCTAAGAGGTGACCTGATTGAAGTTTATAAAATCATGCACGGTGTGGACAAAGTAGATAAGGAAAAACTGTTTTCCCTATCGCATAACACTAGAACTAGGGGACACTCCATGAAACTTTTGGGTACTAGTTCTCAAACAAATAAGAGAAAGTACTTTTTCACCCAGAGGATTACTGGTCTATGGAACTCCCTGCCAGAAGAAGTGGTGACAGCTGTCAGTCTTGACAGCTTTAAGAAAGGATTAGACAAGTTCATGGAGGACAAGAGTATCAATGGCTATAATTATGGATACTTAAGGACAACCTCTGGGTTGGAGAGATAGGCAGGATATCTCTCAATATCATTTCCAGGGAATCCTAAACAGGCATCTGCTTGGGAATACCCTGAAGGAAATGGTGAGCCACTGTGTGAGACAGAATGCTGGACTGGATGGGCTGTGGCCTGTTCCAGCAAGGCTGTTCTTATGTTCTTATGTTCTTATGATCTTCTAGTCAGATCTCCAGGTGACCACTATTCATACTTTCTGATCTGGGTCTACCACCTTATGTACAGTGCTGTGGGACAGGCAAGCTACAAACTATTGACCAAGAGCTTCTCTCTAGTTGGCTTCTCTGTTGTTTCTCTCTGTGCCTGATTTCCTTCTTCTTTCTTCCTGGTCTTTCCTCCCAGCCAGCTGTTTTTCAGGTGTTGGTTGGGTGCTTCCTGATGGATTTTTGCATCTACATTATTTCATTTGTAATTAAATGTTTGGAATTCATTAATCATGGAAGCTATCCAAGGAAATTCAAGAAGCTGAAATCTTTAAAACAAATTGTTCAGTGACATGTGTGCTGAGGATTTTGCTGAGTAGCACATTGAACCTTTCTACAGCTGAGGAATTTTAGTAAAAAGAAATACTCTATATGGCAGATGTTTTGCTCATTGCTTAGAGTCTGCAAGGTTATATTTTAAAAAAATATCAATTAGTTTGGTAAAGATTCTAAGAAAAGATAGATCAATATTACTGCAGATGCAATTAAAAATTTTCTTATTCATTTTTTCTAATGTGTTGTGAAATAATTACTGTTTGGTTACTTTAAAAGCACATATAAATGTTGCAAGCATTGGCCAGGGATGCAAAACAAGCCCTCCTCCTATCTGTTCATCACAACAACCACAAGAGTCCCACATAGCAATCCAAGCCACCATGTGGATCCAGAGTTTGGGAGTTCGACACACACACCCCTACCCCAACTTTGTCTCCTTGACAAAAGCTAGACGCAAAGATTCATAGGGTCCCTTCCAGCTCTGCATTTCTACAATTACTACTAGCATTCTTGTGTGTTGAGATCTCTCAGTATTCCCTAGGAAGAATGGTCAAAAACACACATTTGCATATCTCTAATCCAGGCACTATTTATTTTACTGTAATAGTTTGGACTTTCATTATTTTGGTAATTCTTACAGAAGTAAATTAGATCAGTAGTATCTCCCTTTTACAGACTGGAGCTGGAAACTGAGATACAGTGTTCATCCACCTTTTTGTTTATAGCCTTGGCTGCATTAGAATTGGCTGGTTTTTTTAGCCCTGATCCCTTTATGCCTTGATGCTATAACCAGGGCTGCCATCAAGGCAGTACTACCAGCTGATAGGGGCTCTTCCGCTGCAGGCCATAGTATGTGTGTGTTTGGGGGGCAGGCAATAGGGTTGCTCAGTATGGGGCCCAGAAATTTCTGATGGCAGCCCTGGGTATAACCATTTTCCACAGCAAAGGTGTATGCCTGTTTCCTCACTTTTGCACAGGATTGTATCATTTGGCCCAAAGTTTAAGCGGTCCTTAGCAGCCACACTCTGAATATTTATTTATTTTATTACTTATTCAACAGAACTAGAGACATGTTGAGAGGCATGTTGCTGAGAATTATGCTTCTGAGAGTTGCATTTCCAATTTTGTATTTATATTTTTTTCTTGCATTAATGAAATATCAGGGTCTTCAAAATGAAATATTTGCATGAACCCCTCTCCACATGGAATCAAGCCTCCAAGATATATGCAAGGATCCTGCACTGCTAGATACTGATCCAGGAAATTAACAAGAGAAAAATATATTACTGCGGACCTCCTGTTGATAAAGTCTATTAAAATGTACTGGTGGGCCTCTTTTCCTCCTAGATGCTGAATGCCATCTTTTGTGTGGTCAGATATTAGAAGAGATAGCTGTAGATTTGGAATGATTACACTGGCTACATAAAACATAACAGAAGTAGCAACTCAAAATGGATGTCATCAGAATTATGTTCCTGAGCCACTGAATCATCAAACATCCAACAGAAATAAAACTTGCAAAGGAGTGGTGATGTTTTCTGGGAATGTGTTCTGGATGGAGAGAAGCATAAGCAAAATATTGTGCCCCCCTCTCCTCTTCACTTAGAAGCTGGACATTATCCTGGCCACTTTGACTTTGGATGTAGCAGCTCTAATCAACGATGTCCTGGTACATCCAGATGAGTCCCTCAGGGGATGACTATATTGGGAAGCCTAAATGGAGCAATTCGGCTCTGCTGCAATTTGATTTTCAGCCTCAAGCCCATTTGAAAGCATAATAATTGCTCACTGCTAGGTTTATGGATTGCATCAGGAGTTTAGTGTCCACACTTGGTGATTAGATGTTTCAGCTCCTCCTCCCTGGCCCTAAGCAGTGAAGGCAGGCAAGCAAAGTCAAGCTGAGCAATTAATATTATTCTTTCTCTGATGATCATTGCTGTGAATTGGAGAGAGAGGAATCTGGCTGAATGGGCTGCAGGTGGTCCAAAGACCATTGGTCAATCTGCTGTTTCACAGTTTGGTTCCTCTTGCTGCTAGTGGTGGCATTGCCACACTTCATAAGGTTCCATCCATCCCCAAAATAAGCAGGAATTGAAGGAGAAAGGCTGTATAGAGAGATGGTTGGTGCAACAGAAGCTGTGGGCAGGACCCTGGAGGGGAGGGTTAATAGCATGAGCTGCAACAGTCACTGGCTCGCACCCATCTCCCACACTGCTTCTTTCCCCAGAGCTTTAGCAGGACAAAGCTCTGGTGTTAGGTGTGTGTCATGGTTAGAATGGAGCCTGTGTGTTTTTTGAGTCTGTAATGGAGATTGGTGTGTGCGTGTGTACTAAAGGGGAGGAGTTATGGTGCATTCCAGAGCAGGAGTGATAGTCAAAACATGCTAGCCTCATGGTTTGGAAGAAATGAAACTTAAGTTGGACAGACATGTGATACAGTAAAGTTAGTGAATGGATTCCTTTAGGGGAATGGCAAGAGGGTGGAATTTGTTTGAGGAGATAAAAATCAGAGGGGATGGGTAAGGCTTTCTCTTGGTCTGGTGCTCAACACTGTGTAAGTCATGTAGGGACTTATTTATTTATTTATTCATTTATTTATCAAACTTATATAATCGGCTTCTTTGCCTCGGCAACCCAAGGCGGCTCTCACCAGTATAAAACAACCTTAAAACCAAATTAAAACAGTAAAATGCTTAAAATGTCCACAAGGACACACACCCTAACCCCTTCTTAACCTCCCCCCAATCCAGGCTAGATTAGCCAGCATGGCTGAGATATAGAGCCAGATGCCCCCCATGCCTGCTAGCACAGCCAAGTTTGTAGGGTCTTCCTGAAGGGGTGTAGCTCCGCCTGAAGGCACAATTCTGTTGGCAGGAGGTTTCAGAGGGCCAGGGCTGTTACCGAGAAGGCTCTCCTTCTGGTTCCAGTAAGGCGAGCCTCACTGGCTGATAGAACCACCAGAGACCCCCTACGGTCCACCCTCATAGGATGGGTGGACAACCTTGGGGTGATGCGGTCTCTTAGGTATCCTGGTCCACCACCATGAAGGGCTTCAAAGGTCAAAAACAGCACCTTGAATTGCAACCGGAAGCAAACCAGCAGCCAATGCAGCTCCCATAGCAGTGGCGAGGCACAGGTATACCACCCGCACCCCATCCCCACCCGAACAGCTGCATTCTGCACCAGCTGCAGCTTCCAGATGTTCATCAAGGGCAACCCCATGTAGAGCACGTTACAATAGTCCAATCTGGAGGTGAACAGAGCATGAGTGACTGTAAGCAAGAAGTCCTGGTCCAGGAGCGGGTGTAATTGGCGAATAACTCGAAGTTGAGCAAAAGCCCTCCTGGCCACGACTGCCACCTGCTCTTTGAGCAGTAGTCGCGAGTCCGGGAGGACCCCAAATTACATGCCAGGTCTGTCTGGGGCAAAGAAGCCCCATCCAGCACCAAAGATGGTAGCTCCTGGCATAACGCAGGACCCCGAACCCACAGTGACTCAGTCTTGCCAGGATTCAGCTGAAGCCTATTGTCCCCCATCCAGACCCTCACAGCCTCCAGGCACCTGGTCAGGACTTCGACTGCATCGCTTAGATCATCACGGGCCGAGATGTATATAACTGAATATCATCAGCATACTGATGATACCTCACCCCGTGGGAACAGATGATCTCCCCCAGCGGTTTCATGTAGATGTTAAATAGGAGAGGTGAGAGTACCAAGTCCTGATGCACCCCAAACTGGAGAGGCCTAGAACTGGACATCCCACCCTCCACCAACACCCTCCACCAACACCGTCTGGGTCTGGCCCTTCAGAAATGAGGAAAACCAGGACAAAACAGTGCCCTGGGCCCCCACTCCTTAGAGCCGCCCCAGAAGGATACAGTGGTCGATGGTATTGAAAGCCACTGAGAGGTCAAGAAGACCAAGGATAGAGGGATTTCCCCTGTCCCGCTCGCGCCAGAGATCATCCATAAGCACGACCAATGCATTTTCGGTACCATAAATGGGCCTGAATCATGACTGGAAAGAGTCCAGATAATCCGTTTCATCCAGGACCCCCTGGAGCTGCCGTTCCACCACTTTTTCTAATACTTTCTCCAGAAAGGGAAGGTTAGACACAGGCCTAAAGTTGGACAATACGGTTGGGTCGAGCAATGGCTTCTTCAGAAGGGGCGTACCAGTGCATGTTTGAAAGATGCCAGAAACACTCCCTCCTGCAAGGAAGTATTTACCATTGCTCCAACCCAACTGCCTGTCACAGCCTTGGCAGATTTAATTAAGCCAGGTGGGGTAAGAGTCTAACAAGCAGGTGGTACCACAAACAGCTCCAAGGAGCCTGTCCACTTCCTCAGGGCCAACTGGATCAAACTGATCTCAGATAACATGGCAAGACTGTGATCTGGCTGACTCCAGGCGACCCAACTCCATGTCAGAGATTTGAGTTGAATCCGAGCAATTTTATTTTAAGCTAAGAGGGGGGCCCAGGGGTTCCCCCATTAGATAGGCTTTCATTGTTTTAATGTGCTTTCTGAACTGATTGTTTCATTTGCTTAATCTGCTTTTGCTACAATATATATGTATATACTCTTAAAAGAAGACAATGATGGGAGTGGTTTAATTTTTTATGTGTTACCTTACTTACAACCTAGATTTAGATCAGGATTCAGGTGAGGCCCCACCTATGTGTAGATCAGACATTCTCAATGTTTTTCCACCAGGGGTCAGACCTGCCCCCGATGCTTCCCACTGGGGGCCGGGGGCGTGTCTGGTCCCTGGACTTACATGGCCATCATAATTGGCAGCTGGTGGTGACAGCAGTGGTGGCACTTTCCATCCACTGTTTTGGGACAGTCTTAGCTGGTCCCCAGGGCTGCGGAAGGCTTTGCGGAACGTGATCGCAGCAGTTTGAAAATTTTTCACTGATTCTGTCCTTTGAAATTTGCGCCAATAGGAGAGGTCCCTTGCCACGTGCCACTGATGTCAGCCTTGGCGTGCAGCATGGGGACTCTCCCATAATTAGCTTTCTTTTGAAGCCTTCCTCAATATTTTGCATACTGTTAAGAATTTGACCACAACACGACCTGACCAGCTTGAAGCCTGCTTGCTTCTTCATGAGCTTTCTATCAATAAATTCAGAAATAAATCATCAGTTCCCGTGCCTTATAAAGGTGACAATGGAATGACACTGGTCAGTAGCTTTTTGGGTCATCTGGGTCTTTGCTTGGTTTCAATAAAGCCACAACTCTAGCCTGTCTCCACAATTTAGGAACCTTAAGTTCATCTAAGCAGTTGTTCATTAACTGCAAGAGTTTTTAAGCAGTCAAAATATTATGCCTTTCTGCCTTTTATGCCTTATATGCTTTTTGGACCTTATTCATTTATCTTAATACGTCTTCATTGATTATTTCTTCAAACCATGGACAACTACTAATATTTACTGCAACATCTAGTGGTAAAGGACACTAACTTAAAAATCTGATAAATCAGTAGTTTGATTCTTGGTGACCTGAATCATCTGAATGTATTCATATAAGCTGTTTCTATTAAAGTCTGAAGCATTTTGTGGAGGCTTGGTCTCAGATAGTCAATTAACACTCATTTGTTTTACAGAAGTTCTAGGTACATTTGCAAATGGGTTTCTTGCTAGAAATCTATATATATATATATATATATATATATATATATATATATATATATATATATATATATATATATATATATATATATATATATATATACACACACACACACACACACACACACACACACACACACTAGCATATGTGCCCGTCTTCGATGGTTTTTTTGGGGGGGGGCTCAACCTGTGGGGTAGGGGTGTCTTGGGGAGGTTTTTTTCCTTTTTGCCTCCCCCCACACAGTTTGTGATGCCCCCCTGGCTCTCAGTAAAGGAACCTGGGCAGACTCACCCCGGCGTGATGATGAGGGAGGGGTGGTAGGTATTGAGGGGGAAATTTAGGAGGAAAGGAAGACGGGAGGGTAAGAATGAGGGAGGAAAGGTGCATTGTGCATTGTCTTGCACACACACACAGACACACATTCCCTATCTCTCTCTCTCACTCACACAGCATTGATGTACATTGAAAGTGTCTCATTCCAGGGCTGTAGAGGCTTAAATGGACCTTTCTCCGTCAGGACCTTTCTCCATCAGTCTTTCACTCTCAACCAATCACAGTCCAACATGCAAATCAGCTCTCTCCAACATTCTGTTTCCAGGCTGGCTGTTAAACTGCCATTTTTTCTCCCATGGCACCATGGGAGTTGTAGTTTCTGTTCTTTTCCCCATTTTGTGGGGCTTAGGCCCCACTCTCAGACCCCAGACCCTTGCGGTGCTGATCTTGGGGACAAAAGGTAGGTGTGTGCAGAGCGTTACGAGATAGGCTCCAGGGGTGTAGGTACACATTCCACACACGTATGGCCACACCCCTTCCTTATAGGTATAGATTAGACTTTCCTTGGGTGCATATGGCTCTGAAGCCTATTGTGAGGACCTTGACAAACTGCACTGTACCATTTTTCTTGTTGTTGTTGTTCTGCTGTATCCAAATCCAAATATTAGCGATCCTCATGGCGATCAGCCATGAAGACTGTCCTGAGAATATAATGTCATGGCCTTTCATCTACCTCCTGCATCACAGCATGATACCCATACCACTGATCCAGTTCCATGAGTCACTTTCTGGTCCTGAGCTCTTTTGGCACGCAAAATCCTCATTGGCCCCAGGCCAGGGTTGATGAAGATGCTGCCCTCCATCAAGATGGATTCAAGTGGGATTTAATCCACTTGGGGATCATCACCCTTCCCTGTGGACTTTGGCACCCAAGGCTGTTAGTCTTCAGGGTTGTCAGGTTAGTTAACCACTGCTTGACACTCAGCGTTGAGTCGCTGGCAGTATGCCATTGGATATACCTATACTGTATTGCACTGATCTAAAACATATTTTTCTTATATTAAACAACTTTGTATCAAAATACTATTCTCCCAAAAAAAGGGGGATTTTCTTGAGGCATATGAAAAAGAGCTTACTAATTACTCCAGAAGTCAGTAGTGTATGTGATATATGTAGATAAAGAATTGCAGCCACAGGTATTTATCAGATGTGCTTATGAATTACTTGCAGTGTCCATGTATTTAAAACAATACCTTAAATGTTTTGAAAGCAAAGGACAAGAAATGCTTGACAAGATCTCTCTTTCTTTTTAAAAGTGACTTGGCAAGGAAAAGGGATGTTGACAATATCATAACATTTTAAAGAAAACCCAGGTCCAACTTTGAAATGATTATTTTATTTTGCTTGTCAGAATCCCAACACATGGAAGAAGCCAAGTGATTTGGTATAGTTGCTGGAATATTTCCCACCCAAATTATGAGATAGATATTTAACTGTATAGCTGATAGATAAATATTTAACTGTTTAGCTCATTAGTATTTTTGCCCCTTGGCCATCACTGAGGTGGAGTTATGTGAGACAGAAGCTGAAATCCAGCAGCAACTAGAGTATGACCATTGAATCAAAGAAACTTACAGAGCAGTTGATTCACCAAATCCCCTCTCATTCAATGAGCGTACTCTAGTTGCAATTAACAACTCAATTTTAACCAGTGTGCATTCATTTGTCCAGAATTATGGCACTACTAACCAACAATCTCCTTCTTTACCCAAGGTTTGACCAGCATAAGACTAGAACAAATTCAACAGACTCATATTCTCTAAACAAAAGCAAAAACAGATTCTTGTCGATACCACATGTAATAGTAATTGCAACTTCATCAGAATAATCTTGCACATGTTTTGTAAATGGTCACTTGGCATTTTATGATGTTATGGGGTAAATCAAAGCAAATGATAACATCTTTATTGAATTTGAAGCTCAGTGGCAAAATATTAAGAAGTTTAAGTGTTACAGTCTTAAAATATATTGTTAACACAGACTGGGGAATGAGATGTTCTAATTCTTATATGTATCACATGCATGAGCATGTCTAGGGAAACTAGAGTGTACTGAGAATCTACTGTTATACCTCAGATATCCTGAAACATGGGCTATATAAAATTCTGAGGCTTTGGCAGGATGGATTCAGTTGAAGACTTCAGAAGAGATTTGGATTAATTAACTAATTAAGAGCCGTGGAGAACAAATTTTGGGAAGTATTTTGAGGAATGCGCTTGTAAAAATAGGTAATGGCACATGAAGTTTGTACAGCACGGGGGGAGGGATGATGGTGATGGGGGATTTTGTTCTTGTATTGTGTGTTGGGTACTGAATTTAATGTAATAGCAATGGGTGTTTATTATTGTTAAGAAATTTTAATAACAATATTTTTTTTAAAAGAGCCATGGAGTTGTGACTTTTGCCTACAATTGCTTTCTCAAATAGGAAATGACACCTCACTAATAATAAGACCACATGTTCATACGGTATTTTTCATTATATAGAAGCCCAAATGGGTGGCAATTTTAGGCACTGAGTTCCCCACCTATCTAAATGGCCAGTCACCTCTATGTCCCTCTCCGCAACAGTATGTGAGCACCTAATGCCACAGATATATTTCAAACCAGGGACTTGTAAAGCACTATGCAAATATTACAGACTATAGAAATATAAATCAAGCATCTACACCATAAAAATCTACTGGGCCTCAACAGAGCTCTCATGAAGATGTTAAAAATACTGTGGCAGTTGGAAGGTTCTACTGAGATTGTAAAAGCAAGCCAAAATCTCAGATGTGAACACATAGAGACTTTGGGACCCTCAGTTGAACCTCTACTGCTTGTCTGAATGTTATAAAATATGGTGCCAGAGCCCAAGACTCAAATTAACAGTTAAACCTAGGGGAAAGCCAGATTCAAATAGTGCACTTCAACACCCCCAATAACCTAAATATCCTTGTTAAATGTATTAGTTTTGAATGTTAAAAAACCCTAATGCTCTCATTAGTCTGCATTCTTGACACATTCTTTCAGATAGTTTACAGCTGCTCTGCACATTTCTCCTCTGAGTATGTATATGCCACTGGCTCCTGCTCTACCTGCTTTCTGAAGCTAGACCATGCTTAAAAACGTAGCTCCATGGTGACATGTCTTTGTGAGAAGCTGTTGGTGTGTAGATTAAATGAATTAGACAGTTTTGACTATCTTCATGTGGAGGTTTCTCACAGAGATAGCTGCCATCATGATATTCTATGCTTTCTGTTAACTTTGACCTACAGTTGTTATGTTATAGAAAAATTAGAATACCCATGCAAATCAGATACTTCAGATTTTAATTAGGAATGGGATTTCCCACGTGAGAGCAATAGACTTATCAATTAACTCAGGTTTCCCCCCTTATTCTTGATCATGCTGGCTAAAAATGAATCACGCTTTTCCATCTGTGAATGCAACCTGTAAAGTTCTGGATTTGCTTTTGTTACTTTAAAATCTAATTTGTGTTATTGCCACCCTTTTGCTGTTCTGTGCTGGTCTTGGACTGTAATAAAGATCTGATTTGGTTTGGTATGGTTATTGCCACACATTTCTATTGCTTCTTTTTAGTCTAGAGCAGGGGTTCCCAACTTACGGCTCACGGATCAGATTGCCTCAACATCACTGGAAGTGCCGTAATCACTGTGTTTTGTCACAAAAATGCCGCAAAAATGCAGCAAAAATCCAAAACTGTTCTTCTCTCACTTCCTCCTCCAAGGGAAATGGTGAAGATGGGGTATAGAAGGGTATAGAAAATAAGTCAGCAAGTGTCATTTTGCCTCTTTATAAATCTATGGTGAGGCCCCATCTGGAATACAGTGTACAGTTCTGGTCGCCATACCTCCAGAAGGATATTATGGAGTTGGAGAAAGTACAGAGGAGGGCAACCAGAATGATTAGGGGACTGGAACACCTTCCTTACCATCTGAGGCTGCAACGGTTGGGCCTTTTCACTCTTGAACGACGGCATCTAAGAGGTGACCTGATTGAAGTTTATAAAATCATGCACGGTGTGGACAAAATAGATAAGGAAAAACTGTTTTCCCTATCGCACAACACTAGAACTAGGGGGCACTCGATGAAACTTTTGGGTACTAGTTCTCAAACAAATAAGAGAAAGTACTTTTTCACCCAGAGGATCACTGGTCTATGGAACTCCCTGCCAGAAGAAGTGGTGACAGCTGTCAGTCTTGACAGCTTTAAGAAAGGATTAGACAAGTTCATGGAGGACAAGGGGATCAATGGCTATAATTATGGATACTTAAGGACAACCTTGGGGTTGGAGAGATAGGCAGGATATCTCTCATTGCAGGCTCAGCCCCCCAATAATGGACTCAGACACAAATGAAAGTGGATAACGGCATTGGGCCACATTTATTGATTCATGCCCTAGTCCGAATTATAAATTTACTGAGCCCAATCATTGCAAACATAGACATCTTCGAGTTCCAGTGCCCTACGACTTGCATCCGCCTTAGACAGCATCACAAGCTCGCTGATGCGGAGCGCTCCAAAAAAGGCCACGTTGTAGCCGCATGAAACAGGGCTGCCTCATACCTATCGAAACATAGGTCATGCCAGACCCGTGCCAGTTGGGTAAGGACCCCAGGGGAAATTGGGTGGCGGTCGTCCAGGCTACGCCCACGTTCCCGCACCCACCCCTCCAAAACGTGTCTCACATGGAAATCAGCGGTACTGTCCGCATGACCTCCCACCTTGGCCATGAAAGCCAGCGCTGACAGCCTAGATGCTATGGTGCGGGGTGCAAGGCCCTGGGTGTGCAGGTAAACCATGAAATGAAGGAGGTGGGCCACTGGGATCGGCCAGGTATCTGGCAGCCGGGATTGGGTACAGAAAGTCTGAAAGGAAACCAACGCGTGGTGATACGCCTTACGCGTGCGTGGTGCCAGCAACATGCCGATCGCCCGGTTCACCTCTCCTTGCCAAAGGTCCATATCTCCTCCGGGAGTGGCGAGGGAAATTCCTCCGCATCCGGGGCCAAGGCACGGAACCGGGAGATCTGCAGGCGGGACAAAGCGTCAGCAATATCATTATTCACCCCCGGGACATGCCTGGCCCTGAACAGTACATTGAGGCGCAGGCTGCGCAACACAAACTGGCGCACGAGGTCCATGACCCTGGGAGATTTAGAGGTCTGTGAGTTGACAATGTGGACAACGGCCGCATTGTCACACCAGAAATGCACCACAGAGTTGGCCCACTCCTCACCCCATAGCATCAAAGCCCCCAGTATGGAAAAAAATTCCAAATATGTGAGATCCCTCAGGCGACCCGTGCCTGACCAGGCTGGTGGCCACCCACCATAGGCCCACTTCCCATTGAAGTACATCCCATAACCAAGGGATCCCGAGGCATCAGACTGAATCTGAAAGTGAGGTGAAGCCAGGAGGTCGGACCTCCAAAATGAGACCCCATTAAACTCCCTCAGGAACTGGAGCCATATGTGCATATCTGCCCTGATGCCCCGCGTCAATCTCACCCTATGATGGGGCCTGGATAAGCCTGCCATGGCGTCGCACAAGCGCCGAGCAAATGCCCTGCCAGGTGCGACCACCCTGCAAGCGAAATTAAGGTGGCCATGTAGCACCTGCAGTTCACGAAGGGATGCCTTGCGCTTAGCCAGCAAGTCCGATATAAGGGCCACTATCCTTGACACCTTGTCTCCCGGCAACCTAGACGCCTGCGCTACCGTGTCAATCTCCACCCCCAGGAAAACTAACTTATTAGACGGGCCTTCGGTCTTTTCGGGCGCTAAAGGGACACCAAGTTCCTCCATTAGCATCTGAAATGTGTTGAGGAGACGTGTGCACATGTCCCAGCCCCGTTCACCCCCGAACAAAAAGTCATCCAGGTAATGGGCTACAGACCGAGACCCTGACCTACGGACAAATGCCCACTGCAGGAATGTACTGAAACGCTCGAAAGCCGAGCAGGATATGGAACAGCCGAATGGCATGGCTTTGTCAAAATAATATTCGCCCCGGAATTTGAAACCCAGCAACTCAAAGTCACCCGGGTGCACCGGCAGGAGACGAAAAGCCGACTTAATGTCACACTTAGCCAACAGTGCACCCGGGCCACAAGAGCGCACTATGCGCAATGCCTGGTCGAAGGATGTATACCTGACCGAGCAAAGGTCATCAGGGATAGCATCATTGACCGAGTGACCGGCTGGGTAGGAGAAGTGATGAATCAGGCGGAACTCGCCCGGGGACTTCTTGGGCACTAGTCCTAGAGGAGACACTTTAAGGTTGGGGAAAGGGGGCGTGGGGAAAGGGCCAGCGACCCTGCCCGCATCAATCTCCTTATTAATGCTGGCGGCAGCCACCTCCTCCCTTCCTCTAAGTGACAAAAGGTTGGGTGCGTCTTGCGGTGACCTATCCCCCGTGAAAGGAATACAAAACCCCAGTTGAAAACCCTGAAGGAGGTACACTGCATCTGCCCTCTTCGGGTACAATGCGAGCCAACGCTCCAGCATGTCGACATTAATTGGGGAGGGGGCCTTTCGGTGGACCCGCTCCCTCAGCGGCAGTCCTACCTGCCCCTTGTCCACCCCTACCCCTGCTCCTGAATCCTCCCGGCCTGGGACAGGCGGAGGCAGCATGGGGGCCAGAACAAGAGGGGCACTCATGCTTGTACTTGCAATTTTTTCTGTTGCAAGAACCATTGGACGAGAAGGTCCAGCACAGCAGGCGGGCTGGAACCCCCTGCCCCGCCACTTGGCGGGGAACCTGTACCGGGGCCGCTCGTTGGACCGCATGTCCACAATGGTATCTCTCCCCAGGCGCCGGGCGCGTGGGGGTCATATACAGAAGCCACAGCTTCTGGCAGGGCTCATCCCACCTCATCTCTGGGTGCAGTGGAATCCTCATGCGGAATTCTTCGTCGTAAGCCAGCCACGACGGACCCGGGAAGTCAACCATAGCCCGGTAAATGTTGTCCAGATACTGGACCATAGGGATGGCCAAATCCGGCCTAGCCCTGAGGTAAACGGCCATGTAAATTAGGTACGCTGGCAACCAATTTGCCCACGTGCGTGGCGGCTTACGACGACGTGCCTGCTCCTTATCCTTCTCGTCCAGCCCTTCCCTCTCTTCCTTGGTTGGCTCCCTATTAAGAAGGGAGAAGATGTCTACGTACTCGCCCCTCCAGATCTTTTCCTTGGTGGACTGGGCCAGATGGTCCCCCAGGGGCAAGGAAACCCTGCTGTCGGCAATGCCGACACCGGCCCAGAGGGAACTGCGGGCAAAGCAAAGGGGGCCTGCACCAGCCCGGGGATCCCCAACACATTCCCTACCACATAGGGGGCGCCACCCCGACCCGGGCCCTGGGTCAGGGATGAAGTCGCCGGGTGGGCCGGGGGCGATTGGACCGCCGGGCCACCCGTGCGAGGCCATGGCCACTGGAAAGCCCCCCCCAGGGAAGTCAGTTGTGTGGGTGCACTAGCTTGAACTGCATACTCACCCGATGCACCCCCACGGGCCGCCCCCACCGGGGGTTCCGGCCCGCTGGGGGCGTCGGAGCTCACGACCGAAGCTGAGCTCGTCGACGGGGCCAGATCAGCACCAGACTGCTGCACCTGCTGAGTGGGGAGCTGCGAGGCAGTGGCCGCCACCAGCCCGCGCGCCTCAGGCAGCTCAACCCGACCCATCGCCAGCCGCTGTCCGGCAGCCAAAGGGTCAACCTGGAATCCGAGAGACGCCCCCGTTTGATTGGCCCTCGCCAAGGATGCCTCAAGGGCCGCTACACGGGCCAGAAGGGCCTCCACGTTAACATAGGCCCCAGCCCCAACAGGGGGCAAATGGGCAGCCGGCCCATAAGTCACGGGTACCTGTCCAGATCCCTGGGCCCCAGGGGCCAGATAAGGCCAAGAGCCCATGCTCGGCCCTTGGGGAGCCGTGGGCACGCCCTGCCAAGGCAGGGAACCCAACCACCCCCCGTGGCCCGCTCCCCCCATGGGGAACTGTGCGCCCGGGCAAGAGGGCCCAGCCGCACGGACCATGCCGGGGGCAGTGGTCACCGTTTGCGGGCCAAGGGCCGAGGCCCCGTCCGGGGCAGCCTGCGCGCACCGCGCATTGGGCCAAGGGGCCACCGATCCCATCCTACCGGTCCCGGTGGGCTCCGTTAAAGGTGGCTGCTGGGCGGGCGCAGTCGCGGTCCTCCGACCCGGCTGACGCCTCCGCGCCGATCGAGCCACGTTCGCAGCTGCCTTCTTCATAGAGGGCATAGCTGAGTTAGCTAGGAAGCCGAAGAAAAAGAAAAGCTGCCCGAAAAGGCTTCCCCTGGAATGACACGAGCGACGGAGGTAAGAGGGAAAAACTTCTCCGCTCCGTCGCTTCGCCAAAATGGCAGCACGGCTGCCTCGTGGCCAGCACTTTTATTAGGTTGCTGGCCATGCCCCTAACTATCGAGATGGCTTCGTCCGGTGGGGGGGGGCCGCAAAGAGCACGGCGGCCATTTTGGCGCCACGCTTACAATGCCATTTCCAGGGAATCCTAAGCAGGTGAAGGCATCTCCTTGGGAATACCCTGAAGGAAATGGTGAGCCACTGTGTGAGACAGAATGCTGGACTGGATGGGCTGTGGCCTGTTCCAGCAAGGCTGTTCTTATGTTCTTATGGGGAAAATGCCCAGAAACATGGCACAAATGCACACACCGCTGCCACTGGGAAGAACCATGTGACCAGCCCCTCAACTTTAGGTAATTAGGTTTTAGTGTTGTAATTCTAGTTCTTAATGGGGGGTGGGGGTGGGGTTTACTGATCGTTTTTTAGTTGATGCCTTTTTAATCTGTTGTTGTATTATTGTAGTTCTTGTTTGATGTTTTTATTGTATGCTGTTCGCCTCCCTGAGTGGTGTCCCCCGTCAGAAGGGTGGGATATAAATCCCTAAATAAATAAACTGACTGAGGGGGCATGGTCAGGCCCCTGGCAGGAAAAGTTTGGGAACCCTTGGTCTAGAGCTGTGATGGCAAACCTTGGCACTCCAGATGTTCTTGGACTTCAATTCCCAGAAGCCCCCATGAATTCACACGAATGGGTTTACTGTGATTCATCCAAGCATGCCGCCTTCATTGCCCCTGGAAGCAGAAGTAAAATGCGCCCGACAAGCGTGTTTTACTTCCACTTCCAGGAGCGACGAGGGTGGCGCAGGCTGGATGAATCGCAGTAAACCCATTTGTGTGGATTCACGGGTGCTTCTGGGAATTGAAGTCCAAGAACATCTGGAGTGCCAAGGTTCTCCATTACGGGTCTAGAGTAAGGAAATGCCTTAAGATTTGGGATAATATCTCCTGTCAATCCTGATAAAGGTACTCTGCACATTACTGAAAGAAAGGAATTACTTGCGCCAAAAAAAAGGAATGAGAAAAAATAATAAGAAAACATTATAGGTTAGAGCAGCAACAGCATTAACAATAACTTTTTTTTGGTAAAGGAACATCATTATGCCCTTGCTATCCCCAAAACAATGGGATACAGGTAATGTTATTGTTTTTAGTACTTTACCCCTGTGTTTCGTGCTGAATTACATCATATGAAATGAAAGAAATCTGGAATGAAAAAGACTCTTTATTTTCTCAGCTCTCATCATATTAGACCCTTTTCTCAGCTAATGTCACATCTCCATTGCCCATTATGATCTGTATGAAACTGTGAGGCCAAAATGATTTCTTCCCTTTAGCAAAATACATCTTTACCTCAGTCAAATGCTGGAGTGCTTCTGGGAACAGGTCAAACAACCTGAGAATCATTGTCTGGGGTGGGAAACTTCAAGATGCGCTTTGCCAATGTCTACTCATTTCTCATAGTTTGGTGGATATTATCAATTACTGCTTTTACTTTGGATTACTTTATATGTGTACAGTTCCAGGGAACATGAGATTTAGACAAGAATTACTGAAACACATTACAGACCAAATCTTAAAAGGAGAATTTAATTATTATTACAAACAATTAAAATACAAAATTTCAACCAACATATGACAATAAGCATATAAACAATATAAGCAACTAATTTTTAAAAAACAATTGGACTGTTTTGCTATTAACGGTTACTTGACCTTTCTATTTTTATTTTTATTGTTGCATGGAGAACAGCTATACCTATGGACTGTGTTTTTTGGCTGCAGCTGGATGCACTAGCACAGGGATTATCAACCTGCGGCCCATAGGCCAGATTTGGCACATGGCACCTTCATGTGGCCCCCCACTACCTCTACCACACCCGGAAGTGCCATGTGGTGGAGGAAGGGCAAAATGCTGTCTGAGGGAGCTTGACCCGGCCCCTGGCTTTAAAACGTTGAGAACTCCTGCACTAGCAGAATTATGGTCATTACAAAGTCTCTTCTCACCTCCAATAAGTCCTTCTTTGAAATCTCACTTTAAACTTGAATTTACAAGATACCTTCAGACTGTCCTCAGTCACTTTCAGCCCTAATACCTACTATTCCTCTTCAACAAGGTTGGTTAAACATATTTTGCTGTCTAAACAGAAAATTCCCTTGCAAGGTACATGGGGGGGATCTCTGTTTGCTCTCCCTAGGAATAAAAATATAATTAGATATTAAATAACAATAATTTGTTGCCCTTTTGTGATGATCAAAATCTGCTAAACTGGTTCATACCTGATAGGGCCCAATTGACACCTCAGTCCAAATTAAAATTCTGTGAAGAAGACTCCTAGTGGCACAGTGCTTGAACTGCTGTACTACAGACAAAACTCTGTTTACTGTCTGAGTTCAATCATGACAAGGAACAAGGTTGACTTAGCCATCCATTCTTCCAGGGTCAGTAAAATGAGTAACTAGGGGCAAAATGCTAACTACTTTGTGAACCTCATAGAGAGTGCACAAGGGCTATGGGATTCTATATAACAGTAATTACTATTGTTAAAATTCAGACATTGAATCTTCACAGGTTGAGTACGAATCAAAGCAGAGATATAAAAAATATAGGAAATCAATCTTCTTTTATATTCTGACTGTTGACATTATTCATCAAAGAGCAGTCCTAAGTTGCTGGCTCTTCCTGCCTCCCCACGGCCCTTCCCACATCTCTGATTCAATCATAAGGCATTCTAGTCTCTGTCTTAGCTTTTGGCTCAGAAGGAGGCTTGGTATAAAACCATTAACTGTCTTTATCGTGTAAGACAGGGGTGACCAAACTACAGCCCAGGGGCCAGATCTGGCCCCCAATGGCAATTCATCTGGCTGACAAAACCCTTGTTGTTCCTGGAAGCGGAAGTAAAACATGCCCATATGGGCAAGTTTTACTTCTGCTTCAGGGAGCGACGAGGGCTTCATGGGCCAGATGAATTGGCATCAGGGGCCAGATCCATCCCCCAGGCCATAGTGACAGGCTCCCTGAACCACGTGACTGGCCCATGGCCTGAAAAGTTTGGGCACCCCGGTGTAAGATCTGACCTCTGAAGACTGTCAGTTCAGTTTCTGGTGTGTGAGGTTATGGATGTTGGGCTCACACAAAGTTGTCCAAGGGCCAGCAGCTCTGGGCAGCAACAGAATATCTGTTTCCGGCTACAAATTCAATTATTGGAGTCTCTGGTTATAAGATGGCAACTACTGATAAAGAGAAACTCCCAAAATGAACATGGGGAATTACATAGAAGTATCGAATTCTGACAGGTCAAGCTGTAGAAAGCATGAGCACTGATCCTACAGTAAGTTTTAGCGTGCCAGAAGCAGTTTATTCATTAATTTATTTATTTTCTGATTTGTATTGCCACCCAACTCCGAAGACTCTGGGCAGCTCACAGAAAATAAAACCAATCACAGTTTTAAAAGCAATTTTTAAAATGCATTAAAACTACTGACAAAAGTTTTAAAAAGATTAAAAGAGAGAGTGTGTGTTCTTACTAAATTAGCCATCAACCCAGGGTCACCACGTCACTGGTGCCCCACACCTGCCCTGCCAGCCAGGTTTTTAGCCCTTTTCTGAAGGGCAGCAACTCTGTCTGGAGAAGCAGCTCAATTGGCAGGAGGTTCCATAGGGCCACAGCAGACACCGAGAAGGCCCTATTTCTGGTGCTAGAGAAATGTGCCTCTCTAGCAGATGGAACAATTAGAGAGCCTCTCCGGTCTGCTCTGGTAGGACGGACAGAAGTTCTTGGGGAAATGTGGTCTATTACGTATTCTGGCCCACTACCATGTAGGGCTTTAAAGGTAATTACCAGCACCTTTAATTGCACCCGGAAGCACACTGGCAACTAGTGCAGCTCCCGAAGCAGTGGCGAGGCATGGGCATACTGCCCGCACCCCATCACCACCCAGGCAGCCACATTCTGGACCAGTTGCAGCCTCCGAATAGTCATCAAGGGCAGCCCCATGTAGAGCGCATTGCAATAGTCAAGGTCTGGAGGTGGCCAGAGCATGTGTGACCATGAGCAAGGAGTCCCACTCTATGAGTCTTGCTGTACGATCTGGGATCAGTTTGATCCTGTTGTCCCTGATGAAGTGGACAGGCTCCTTGCAGCTGTTCGTGCCACTACATGTCCTTTGGACCCCTGTCCCACTTGGTTGGTGAAAGCCTCCAAGGAGGTAACAGGTGGCTGGGTTGGGGGGATAATAAATGCTTCATTACGGGAGGGGGTATTTCCTGCACAGCTAAAACATGCTTTGGTGCGCCCCCTCCTGAAGAAAATGTCCCTCGACCCAGCTGTCCTTAACAACTACAGGCCGGTTTCCAACCTGCCCTTTCTGGGTAAGGTTTTGGAGAAGGCGGTGGCGCGCCAGCTGCAGAGTGTCCTGGAGGAAGCGGATTATCTAGACCCCTTTCAATCAGGGTTCAGGCCTGGGTATGGAACGGAGACGGCATTGGTCGCACTGATGGATGATCTCTGGCGGGAGCGGGACGGGGGTTGTCCATCCGTCCTTGCTCTTCTTGACCTCTCAGCGGCCTTCAATACCGTCGACCACGGTATCCTTCTGGAACGGCTCGAAGGACTGGGGATCCAGGGCACTGTGTTGTCCTGGTTTTCCTCTTTTCTGGAGGGCCGTACCCAGTCGGTGTGGTTAGAGAGTGAGAGGTCCAGCCCTAGGCCCCTCAAGTATGGGGTGCCTCAGGGCTCTGTGCTCTCTCCTCTCTTATTTAACATCTACATGAAGCCACTGGGTGAGATCATTCGTTCCCACGGGGTGCGGTACCATCAGTACGCGGATGATACTCAGCTGTACATCTCGGCCCGTGGGGACCCCAGTGATGCTGTTGAAATCCTATCCGGATGCCTGGAGGCCATTGGGGTCTGGATGGGGGTCAATGGGCTTCAGCTGAATCCCAGCAAGACAGAGTGGCTGTGGATAGGGGGCCCCGTGTTATCCAGGGAGTTACCACCTTTGGTACTGGATGGGGCTGTTTTGCCCCAGACAGACCCAGTGCGCAACTTGGGGGTCCTTCTGGACTCACGGCTGCTGCTAGAAGAACAAGTAGCGGCTGTGGCCAGGAGGGCTTTTGCCCAACTTCGGGTGATTCGCCAATTGCGCACGCTCCTGGACCGGGGCTCCTTGCTTATGGTCACCCATGCTCTGGTTACTTCCCGACTAGATTATTGTAATGCGCTCTACATGGGGCTGCCCTTGACGACCATTCGGAGGCTGCAGCTGGTCCAGAATGCGGCGGCCCGGGTGGTGATGGGGTGTGGGCGATATGCCCATGCCTCACTGCTACTTCGGGAGCTGCACTGGTTACCAGTTTGTCTCTGGGTGCAATTTAAGGTGCTGGTTTTGACCTTTAAAGCCCTATATGGCAGGGGGCCAGGATACCTTAGAGACCGCATCGTCCCAAGAGTGTCTGCCCGTCCAACCAGAGCGGACCGGAGGGGCTCTCTAATAGTGCCATCAACTAGGGGTGCACATCTGTCTAGCACCCGAAGGAGGGCCTTCTCCGTGTCCGCACCAACTCTCTGGAACCTCCTGCCAATAGATCTAAGACTCCAAAGTGAACTGCTGCCCTTCAGGAAAGGAGTGAAGACCTGGCTGGCAGGGCAGGTGTGGGGCCCGAATGGGACTATGGTGCCCGCCTGCTGGCTTTTATAAGAACTCTCTCTTCTTTCCTTTTGTATAGTAGGTGGGATGGGTGGGTGGGATATGGGTTTTTTAAAGGGGGTGGGATGTGGGTTTTTATAACGTTTTTTATGTATTTTTAGAATTGTTGTAATGCCGCCCTGAGTCGGGTTCTGCCTGAGTGG
Organism: Bradypodion ventrale; assembly: GCA_035047345.1. NCBI lineage: Eukaryota > Metazoa > Chordata > Lepidosauria > Squamata > Chamaeleonidae > Bradypodion > Bradypodion ventrale. Next base: position 87,302,848 of record JAWDJE010000004.1, read on the forward strand.
GCGGCATATACAAATATGACTATAAATAAATAAATAAATAAAATAAATAAAATGAGCGGGCATAACTGTTCTAGGAGCAGGCGTAACTGTTCTTAGTCAAAACAGATGAACCAAAATGCCTATGGAAGTTTACAATTGCTAGGAGGTACAGTACTGAACTAAACATTTCACAGGGCAGTTTGGATGTTGAAAGAGGAGAAAGAAGTGTTTTTTTAAAACAAAAAACATTTATCTATCTAGTCTCTACAAACAAAGAAACATCTGTGTAATGTTAACACATCTCATTGGGGACAGGGTTTGGCTCAGCATATACTGTACTTTTAATGTCAGATCTCCTTGATGTGAAATCGATTTATTTATTTACTATTTATTTATTACTTGCATTTCTACCGCCACCCCCTCACCAAGGTGACTCCGGGTGGCTTTCAACAAATAAAAACTTACAAAAACATTAAAAATAGCATTAAAATTGAATTACCGTATTTTTCGGCGTATAAGACGACTGGGCATATAAGATGACCACCAACTTTTCCAGTTAAAATATAGAGTTTGGAATATACTTGCCATATAAGACTACCTCTCTTCCAATGCACACCAAATAAAAATTAACCCACACTCAACCCGAAGACGCGCAGCCCTCCAAGTCGAATGGGCAGGTTCTGGTGGAGAGCCAATCCACGCTCACATTCTCCTCCTCGAGGTACAAGAAGATGTGTGCACAGAGCAGGGACTCGGCCGCGGCACCCCCCACCATATGCGCCGGACATATGAAGCAAGGGGAAACAAGCTGCAGTTAAGTACCTGTCCTATAAGACGACCCCCGACTTTGGCACAGATTTTTCGGGGTTAAAAAGTAGTCTTATACGCCAGAAAATACAGTATTTAAAATTAAGAAATTTAGATTTTTAAAAAACGATAAAGATAATAAAATGCCAGCAAGGCCAGTGATTTTTGATTTTTGATTGTGGACCCTACTTGATAATCCTTGGCATATGAGTGCTCTCACTTACCTCACTCCCTATGTGGATAGGCAATGCATAAAGATAGAGATCCACCTGTTTACCATTCCTGGAATGGAGTGGCCACAGAGAGTTGTTAAGTGACACCATGAAGCCAATAACATTGTCAGAAAGATATGAAATGGTTGGGTTTATTTTATTTTGAAGTCTTGGCCCTTTAATGAAGAGCCAGTCAAAACTGCCTCTGGCAGCTGCACGAATATTAGTTTTGGCAGAGAATATGAAGACCCTGCAGAATAGAAAGGGGTCAACAGAAACAAGAAATAGTGTTGAGGCCAGGAAAGAAAGGGAGCAGTCAGTTGTGAAGCTCAGGGAAGACAAAGCCTGCCCATCCTTATTGCTGCCACTGCACCTCCTGGGAAAGTTATCACTCAGCATTTAGCAAAAGAGGAGTGAGAAAGTGACAGCACAGAAATGAGAGACACTCAGAGTGTTGTCAACAATCTTCTCCACACCCTACTGTGAACAGGGTAGAGTGGATGGAGTAGGGAAATGGAAGATTTTCTAGGGAATACTAGAAGTATGGGAAACCTCCATGTTCTTGGCTGTTGCTTTGGTTTTTGTTCATCTGAAACCATAGCTTGGTTTCACCACAAGTAACAAGTCATCTGCAATTTAATTTTGTAAATCATCATAGAAAAATGATGAAGACATAACTGAGTTCCTTTACAACACAATGTAATGGGCGCAGGCAATGACACTCCCTTTAAGTGGAACTTTTAAGTGGAACTTTATGGTTACATTTATGGTTATAGGTAGGGTTGCTAAGTCATGGTCATCCCATTCCTTGAGATTTCAGGGCTAGCACCTAACGATCAGGGTGGATTTTTGTAGGATTACAGAGTTGTGCCCTTGTATTTTCATAGGGTAGGGGATAGGTTGGAAGAAGAAAATGATTTGGAGCTGGTTGATTTTGGAAATTGCTCCCCCTCCCCAGGAACCACAGCCACATTCTAAGTAAATGCTGGGTAACCAGGTAATATGGCAATTTAGAGCTGGGGAAGAAATATCCTTGGATAGAAAAGCAGTAAACAAAATGCATCCAGGAGCTACAAGATTCTCTATCTTAGAAGAAGGAAAAAAACTAACTTGCACTGAGAAATCTTGCTATGAGGAGAGAAAAAATATGGATTTCTTGTCAAAAATGATAAGCTACATGCTACAAAATCCAAGTCTCAAATCTTCCCCCGTTTTGTGAGATTTACAGAAATCAGGCAATATATGAAAGGTGTGGATTCATTTTATGTTTCTACATGTTTCTTTGAAAATAAAGAAAAACAAAATGTCTCCTCTGTGAAGTAAAGCTTCAATGGGGCTATTTTCACCTGCACCATGTGGGGAAACGGTTCATCCTTATCCTGCTTGCCGCATGGCAACTTCAACAATAAAAATAGGTATGTGAAATCCAATCACACATTTTCCATACTTGATGTCTTATCTACAGGAGGATTTTCATGGTCATTTATGGAATGTGGTTGATGCAAACCAGGCCTTCCATTTTACAGTCTGAATTCTGGCTAATAAATCTTATATAACTTTTTGTGAGCTTCAGGATTTAGGGATGACAACTTATCCTTTAGGAGGTTGGAAGTAGGCAGATCTAAAATACTTTGAAGTTCATAGATGTTTTAGAATGTGCATATGTGTGTAATGTGATAGTTCAGGTCCTGCCTTTGTTGAATCTCTTAAAGAAAAAATCTACAGTGCAGGAGTATATACATTTATTTATAGATGTGAGTGCAGTTGTTTTGATTTTCAGACAGATGTGTATACAGGTAGGGTTGCAAATTGGGTTGTGCCTCCCCCCCCCCCCCATATTTTAATTTCAACAAGTTGACCCAATATTTTGGTGAACTGTATTCACTATATCACTTTTCTTTAGGCTAGGCTGAAATGTTTTACAAACTATGTACAAGAGGAAGCATTGTGCAAGGTCATGAACTGGCCACTTAGTGGTTAAGGCTTTAAGCTTTGAGACGGGAAAGATGGGTTGGATTCCCGAGAGCTGCACAATGGGGGACATGAAAGGAGTCTCATTTGGGTGTCCCCTACAAAAATCCTTTCAACCCAGCGTAATCTCTGTCATGAAAACAAACAAACGGCCACATTGACTGTTTTCCCTATCACACAACACTAGAACTAGGAGGCACTTTTGGGTACTAGTTCTCAAACAAATAAGAAAAAGTACTTTTTCACCCAGAGGATCAAGTTCATGGAGAACAAGGGTATCAATGGCTTGATATCTCTCCATGCCATTTCCAGGGAATCCTAAGCAGGTGAAGGCATCTGCTTAGGAATACCCTGAAGCAGATGGTGAGCCACTGTGTGAGACAGAATGTTGGACTTGATGGGATGTGGCCTGTTCCTGCAAGGCTGTTCTTATGTTCTTATGATGATGATGACGATGACGACAACAACAAAAACAATGACTTAATTAAAGTATTCATATTCCATTCTGCAATTGATATGTGCTACACCAGTGGAAAGGAGGTTTTTTTTTGTTACTCCTCCTTTATTATTCTGCCAAAGAAATGAAGGAGGTTCTTCTTTTTCTGTGTCTAGACCAGACATCAAACTGCCCAAATGAAGGCACCTTTTGGTAAGTTCATTCTTTAGTTCCGTCCACCTGATCCAGTGTGAGAAAGAATAGCCGACAACATAAGGTTGCCATTACCAGGGTATGCCCAATTGTGGTTCAAAAATACCACAATCTTAGTGGAGGCTTTTTCTGTGTACCTCATGAAGGAGGCATAACCTTGATAACCTAGAATCTTCCATTCACCTGTCGCACAAAACATGAAGTTCTGTTCATGATCACTTCTCCTACTCCCCCTTCCCTTCTTTAATTCTGCCAAGGCTAGTCCAAGATATTTTGTCACCTGAGGTGAACGTCAAAATGTTCCCCCCACCTCACCATTCCATGTACAAAAGCCACCCTTTTGTTAAACCTTAATCCAGCACTGATAATTGAATAAAGTCCTCCATTACATTTGGAGTAGGCTGCAGTGGCTCAAGTGGTTAAGACACTGACTGGGAGGCGGAAGGTCAGCAGTTTGATTCCCGAGTACTGCAGGACGGAATGAGCTCCCATTTTTGTCCCAGCTCCTGCCAACCTAGCAGTTTGAAAGCAAGAAATGGCAAGTAGATAAATAGGGACCACTTCAGTGGGAAGGTAATAGCGTTCTGTGAGCTCCAGTTTCTAGTCATGCCTGCCACATGACCACAGAAACATCTGCAGAAGCAGACAGTGCTGGTTCTTCAGCTTTGAAACAGAGATGAGCCTGAAGCCTAGAGTCAGATACGACTGCCTTTTGAGCAAGGGAAACCTTTACCTTTACTTTTACCTTTACTAGATTAGTTTGAGGACAGCCTGGAAATAATTCTTATCCAAAACACAGCTCCCAGCTTCTCTGAGAAAACATGATCAATGTGGGACAAAGAGCTTTGCCCAGAAAGAGAGAAGAATGGCAGGAGGTCCCTGCAGAGCCCCAACACATACAGTAACTCTAATGATGATTGCATCACTCTGCCAGTCCCTAAGGTCATTCCTACTATCTAGAGCAGTGTTTCCCAACCTTTGGTTTTTGAGACTTCAATTCCCAGAAACCTGATCAGCCACAGTACTTACTTAGGCTTCTGGGAATTGAAGTCACCTTGTGAGGTGTACATCCCACGTTGGGAACCATTGGTCTAGAGGGTTGTGCAGCTTGTTTCAAGAGCAGTTAAGCAAACATAAGGTCCATCTAACCAGCCCACCTGGGCCAGTGTAGGGCAGCTTTGTAAAAGCATTAAAAGGAGCAAGTTTTTCAGCTGTTCGGCGGAGCCCTCCCTCAATCAGCTGAGAAGTGCATCCTTTATGCCATTCCTGCAGAGGGTGCTACAGCAACCTCAGCAGCAGCACTTCCCAGCTAAGTAGGGAGTGGTTCTCCCTGTCAGGTGAGATGCAAGGTATCCTCTGCACCAGGGTTTCTCAACCTTGGGCCTCCAGATGTTCTTGGAAATCAATTACCAGAAGCCCAAGTTAGCAAACCTGCTGATCAGGGCTCTCTGGGAATTGAAGTCCAAGAACATCTGGGAGCCCAAGGTTGAAAAACCCTGCTCTACAATATAACCAATGTGATTGCCCCTCCATCCACCACTGATAGGATTCAGCTGTAACACAGCTGATTATTTATAACATGGCTTTTACCTTCTCCCTGTACACCTCCCACTGATGTGATTCAGTGGCAGGTGGGGGAAACAGGGCTGTAGCCAGGATTCTAGATGGGGGGCATGGTTCAGGAGGGGCAAAACAATTTCAGGAGGGGCAACAATATCACATTCACATATATAACATTGGCATCATGGGAGGGGGGTTAGGGTGCAGGCTGTTAGTTCAGGGCAGTTTTCAACCCACCCACCCCGGCCCCCCTCTGGCTACAGCCCTGGGGGTGCTCTGTTTTGGCTGATTGCGGATCAGCTATAATACAACTTTTACCCCCACATCTATTGCAGATGGAATTCAATGACTGGTGCAGTGTCAAAAGCCACATTACAGCTAGTCCCTTCCCCCCCACTTCTTCTGTGTCTAGGCCAGACATGAAACTACCAAAATCAAGGCACCTTTTGGTGAGTCCATTCTGCAGTTCCTTTCACCTGACCCACTGTGAGAAAGATTAGCCAGCAACGCAAGGCTGCCATTACCAGGGTATGCCTGGTTTTCTCACAAAAATACCACAATCTTCAAGGAGGCTCTTTCTGTGTACCCCAGCTGGTCCCTGATATGCACACACATTTGGATGGGATGAAATTCAATGGGCTAATTTAATTCAACTCATCACAGTGTCTCAAAATGGGTTGGGTTGGGGTCAGGTAGGGGTGGATTGGCCTGATTGCAGTGTGAACATGCAATCCAACATACTTCCCCAATCTTCCCTAAACAGTAGTGTGACTCATAGTTTACTTACTGGTTTCTTGCTAGCTTTCTATTGAATGTGATATTCTGAGCATGGCTGAAATCCTGTTTGTGCAGCTAAGCTGTGTAAGGCTGATGATGTCATTCAAGACAGTTTTCAGAAATAAATATTTCTGTAGGGAAGCTGTTGCAGACCAGGGAATAGCCAAAGAGCTAGTGGTGTATGTGTCTGCAGATATTTCTGTGGCCATGCGGCAGGCATGACTAGACACTGGAGTGCATGGAACACTGTTACCTTTCTCACAGAAGCAGTACCTATTTATCTACTTGCAATTTCTTGCTTTCAAACTGCTATATAGGCAGGAGCTGGAACAGAGATGTGAGCTCTGTCATATTTAGAAAGCAACTGTTGTTTCCAATTGCTATCAATAGCAGCAGCCATTGCAGGCGCACCCCCCAATAATGGACTCAGACACAAATGAAAGTGGATAACGGCATTGGGCCACATTTATTGATTCATGCCCTAGTCCGAATTATAAATTTCTATTGGTAAAACGACCAATCATAATTCTTAAGGCAAGCAGGCCGAAGTAACACTGGTAAGGTACCACCCAAAATTGACAACGGCAATTGTTACAATGTATCTATTTGTATCAATTTGTTTGTTGACAACAAACAAATTGTTGACCGTAGTCAATATCTACCTAATGACCCCACCCTCTGACGTGTATCCGTAAAATCAGGGGGTGATTCCAGCTGTCTAGTGGTAACCATCACCCCGTCGCCTGGTTCGTCGTTGACCGGACAACGTTTAAACAACTTATGCCTATCTAGTGTTGTCCAGTCAATTGCGAACCTGCCGGATACCTGTGGGTCATAAATGTTTACCTTACCAGTGCTACCCGCCACCCGGAGAGGCTTCAATAAAGGCTCGACGCCCCCCCCCAAGACCGTCAGCTCGGTCGACAGGCCTGCTCGCCAATCACTCAGCAGGAGGTCCATACCTCCTCGCGACAGATGGACCCCATCCCCTGAATAAAGCCCATAATTTTGCAGACTAATGGCCGGATGAGGACTGACCCGCCCCCAGCCCTTGGTCGAAAGGAATCGGGCCACCGCCATGTTCACCATGCGCCTAGCGCGGTCCAAGGCCTGGAGGTCAAGGCCTCCCCTATAAGCGTGCCGTGGGACCATATCTGACCAAACAAGGGTTGTGGCGGGCCATACGTAATGTAAGTAGGCGAGGTCACTGCAAATCGCATGCTTCAGCGATAAGCCAGTGACCTGTCCCAAATCATTACCCCCAAGATGTATGATCAGGATGTCGGGCGGGTCAGCGTTCCTTGCCGAAAAGAGGAATGGCAAGAGCTCCCGCCACAACATACCGGGCTTACTGTACCATGTGAGACTTGCGTACGCACCGAGTCCCAGTCGGGGTCCCCAATCTGTCGCCGCAGCGTAACGCGCTGCCCTGTGCACGTAGCTATGGCCCACCAGCCATACTGTCACCGGTGTGATACGACACCCAGGGTCTGTCAAGGGAAAAAACAGGGAAGGAAGAGATATGTGGTGACTAAAAACGGTACTCACGGTGGGAGTGGGCGAACATAAAACTGGAAACACTGCGAACCCCACCTCCCCATGCTGCGTATGTCAGCCCCGGAGTACCCATAAGCAGCCGCAGTAGAGGCCGCCCCAATTCTAAATGAATGGGTGCCGTAACGGGCCCCAGGGAGGCCAACCCTAACCAGTGCCTTCCCAGTCACCTTCCAAAATTGAAATTTAGTGAGGGGAGACCCATCTTGGTGACAGAAAAACGGGCCATGGTGCGTGCCACGCAGTGCAAGGAACTCCTGTAGGGCATCAACCGGACAGATGTCTGCCAAGGGACATCGTAGCAGTCTTACACCACTGCCTACGCCATGCTGATCTGTTTTAGAGGAGCGTATCCTCAACTGAGCCCAATCATTGCAAACATAGACATCTTCGAGTTCCAGTGCCCTACGACTTGCATCCGCCTTAGTCAGCATCACAAGCTCGCTGATGCGGAGCGCTCCAAAAAAGGCCACCGTTGTAGCCGCATGAAACAGGGCTGCCTCATACCTATTGAAACATAGGTCATGCCAGCCCCGTGCCAGTTGGGTAAGGACCCCCGGAGAAATTGGGTGGCGGTCATCCAGGCTACGCCCACGTTCCCGCACCCACCCCTCCAAAACGTGTCTCACACGGAAATCAGCGGTACTGTCCGCATGACCTCCCACCTTGGCCATAAAAGCCAGTGCTGATAGCCTAGATGCTATGGTGCGGGGTGCCAGGCCCTGGGCGTGCAGGTAAACCATGAAACGAAGGAGGTGGGCCACTGGGATCGGCCAGGTATCTGGCAGTCGAGATTGGGTACAAAAAGTCTGAAAGGAAACCAACGCGTGGTGATACGCCTTACGCGTGCGTGGCGCCAGAGACATGCCGATCGCCCGGTTCACCTCTCCTTGCCAAAGGTCCATATCTCCTCCGGGAGTGGCGAGGGAAATTCCTCCGCATCCGGGGCCAAGGCACGGAACCGGGAGATCTGCAGGCGGGACAAAGCATCAGCAATATCATTATTCACCCCCGGGACATGCCTGGCCCTGAACAGTATATTGAGGCGCAGGCTGTGCAATACAAACTGGCGCACGAGGTCCATGACCCTGGGAGATTTAGAGGTCTGTGAGTTGACAATGTGGACAACGGCCGCATTGTCACACCAGAAATGCACCACAGAGTTGGCCCACTCCTCACCCCATAGCATCAAGGCCCCCAGTATGGGAAAAAATTCCAAATATGTGAGATCCCTCAGGCGACCCGTGCCTGACCAGGCTGGTGGCCATCCACCATAGGCCCACTTCCCATTGAAGTACATCCCATAACCAAGGGATCCCGAGGCATCAGACTGAATCTGAAATTGGGGTGAAGCCAGGAGGTCTGACCTCCAAAATGAGACCCCATTAAACTCCCTCAAGAACTGGAGCCATATGTGCATATCTGCCCTGATGCCCCGTGTCAATCTGGTCCTATGATGGGGCCTGGATAAGCCTGACATGGCGTCGCACAAGCGCCGAGCAAATGCCCTGCCAGGTGTGATCACCCTGCAAGCGAAATTAAGGTGTCCATGTAGCACCTGCAGTTCCCGAAGGGATGCCTTGCGCTTAGCCAGCAAGTCCGATATAAGGGCCACTATCCTTGACACCTTGTCGTCCGGCAACCTAGACGCATGCGCTACCGTGTCAATCTCCACCCCCAGGAATACTAACTTATTAGACGGGCCTTCGGTCTTTTCGGGCGCTAAAGGGACACCGAGTTCCTGCATTAGCGTCTGAAATGTGGTGAGGAGACGTGTGCACGTGTCCCAGCCCCGTTCACCCCCGAACAAAAAATCATCCAGGTAATGGGCTACAGACCGAGACCCTGACCTATGGACAAATGCCCACTGCAGGAATGTACTGAAACACTCGAAAGCCGAGCAGGATATGGAACAGCCGAATGGCATGGCTTTGTCAAAATAATATTCACCCCGGAATTTGAAACCCAGCAACTCAAAGTCACCCGGGTGCACCGGCAGGAGACGAAAAGCCGACTTAATGTCACACTTAGCCAACAGTGCACCCGGGCCACATGAGCGCACCATGCGCAATGCCTGGTCAAATGATGTATACCTGACAGAACAAAGGTCCTCAGGGATAGCATCATTGACCGAATGACCGGCTGGGTAGGACAAGTGATGAATCAGGCGGAACTCGCCCGGGGACTTCTTGGGCACTAGTCCTAGAGGAGACACTTTAAGGTTGGGGAAAGGGGGCGCGGGGAAAGGCCCAGCGACCCTGGCCGCAGCGACCTCCTTATTAATGCTGGCGGCAGCCACCTCCTCCCTTCCTCTAAGTGACAAAAGGTTGGGTGCGTCTTGCGGTGACCTATCCCCTGTGAAAGGAATACGGAAACCCAGTTGAAAAACCCTGAAGGAGGTACACAGCGTCTGCTTTCTTCAGGTACAATGCGAGCCAACGCTCCAGCATGTCGACATTAATTGGGGAGGGGGCCTTTCGGTGAACCCGCTCCTTCCGTGGCAGTCCTACCTGCCCCTTGTCCGCCCCTACCCCTGCCCCTGTATCCTCCCGGCCTGGGACAGGCGGAGGCAGCATGGGGGCCAGAACAAGAGGGGCACTCGTGCTTGTACTTGCAATTTTTTCTGTTGCAAGAACCATTGGACGAGAAGGTCCAGCACAGCAGGCGGGCTGGAACCCCCTGCCCCGCCACTTGGCGGGGAACCTGTACCGGGGCCGCTCGTTGGACCGCATATCCACAATGGTATCTCTCCCCAGGCGCCGGGCGCGTGGGGGTCATATACAGAAGCCACAGCTTCTGGCAGGGCTCATCCCACCTCATCTCTGGGTGCAGTGGAATCCTCATACGGAATTCTTCATCGTAAGCCAGCCACGACGGACCCGGGAAGTCAACCATGGCCCGGTAGATGTTGTCCAGATACTGGACCATAGGGATGGCCAAATCCGGCCTAGCCCTGAGGTAAACGGCCATGTAAATCAGGTACGCTGGCAACCAGTTTGCCCACGTGCGTGGCGGCTTACGACGACGTGCCTGCTCCTTATCCTTCTCGTCCAGCCCTTCCCTCTCCTCCTTGGTCGGCTCCCTATTAAGAAGGGAGAAGATATCTACATACTCTCCCCTCCAGATCTTTTCCCTGGTGGACTGGGCCAGATGGTCCCCCAGGGGCAAGGAATACCCTGCCGTTGGCAGTGCCGACACCGGCACAGAGGGAACTGCGGGCAAAGCAAAGGGGGCCTGTACCAGCCCGGGGATCCCCAACACATTCCCCACCACACAGGGGGCGCCACCCGGACCCGGGCCCTGTGTCAGGGGTGAAGTCGCCGGGTGGGCCGGGGGCAATTGGACCGCCGGGCCACCCGTGCGAGGCCATGGCCATTGGAAAGCCCCCCCCCCCAGGGAAGTCAGTTGTGTGGGTGCACTAGCTTGAACTGCATACTCACCCGATGCACCCCCACGGGCCGCCCCCACCGGGGGTTCCGTCCCGCTGGGGGCGTCGGAGCTCACGACCGAAGCTGAGCTCGTCGACGGGGCCAGACCCGCACCAGACTGCTGCACCTGTTGAGTGGGGAGCTGTGAGGCAGTGGCCGCCACCGGCCCGCGCGCCTCAGGCGGCTCAACCCGACCCGTCGCCGGCCGCTGTTCGGCAGCCAAAGGGGCCACCTGGAATCCTAAAGGCACCCCTGTTTGATTGGCCCTCGCCAAGGATGCTTCAAGGGCCGCAACGCGGGCCAGAAGGGCCTCCACGTTGACAAAGGCCCCAGCCTCAACAGGGGGCAAATGGGCAACCGGCCCATAGGTAACAGGTACCTGTCCAGGCCCCTGAGTCCCAGGGGCCAGATAAGGCCAAGAGCCCATGCCCGGCCCTTGTGGAGCTGTGGGCACACCCTGCAAAGGCAGGGGACCCAACCACCCCCAGTGGCTCGCTCCCCCCATGGGGAACTGTGCACCCGGGCAAGAGGCCCCAGCCGCACGGACCCTGGTGGGGGCAGTGGTCGTCGCTTGCGGGCCAAGGGCCGAGGCCCCGTCTGGGGCAACCTGCACGCACCGCGGATCGGGCCAAGGGGCCACCGATCCCATCCCACCGGTCCCGGTGGGCTCCGTTAAAGGTGGCTGTTGGGCGGGCGCAGTTGCGGTCCTCCGACCCGGCTGGCGCCTCCGCGCCGATCGAGCCACGTTAGCAGCTGCCTTCTTCTTAGAGGGCATAGCTGAGTTAGCTAGGAAGCCTAAGAAGAGAAAAAGCTGCCCAAAAAGGCTTCCCCTGGAAGGATATGAGCGACGGAGGTAAGAGGGAAAAACTTCTCCGCTCCGTCGCTTCGCCAAAATGGCAGCACGGCTGCCTCGTGGCCAGCCCTTTTATTAGGGTGCTGGCCACGCCCCTAACTACCCGGATGGCTTCGTCCGGTGGGGGGGCCCCGCAAAGAGCGCGGCGGCCATTTTGGCGCCATGCTTCCATTTGTGCTGCCTGCTCCTTCTTCAATCCAGCCTCTAAAATAGTGATATATTCCCTTTGTGTCTCCTAGGAATGAGCTCTTCAGTGGAACCTTTTAAAGCAGTGGTTTTCAACATGGAGTCCATGCCCCTCAGGGAGACTTCAATTCCCCAAAACACTGATCAGCCAATGTACTGACTTAGGCTTCTGGGAATTGAAGTCCTCCTGTGGTGTGTGGGCCTCACGTTGGGAACCACTGCTCTAAATGTTTCCACTGAACAGCTTGTTCCTAGAGATGCAAAAGGGATATATCTTTTTTAAAACCAGAATCTTTGCACCAGAATCTGGAATGATAGTGGTCAAGTCTGAATGGCTCTAAGAATTATGTGCTAAGAAGTACATCTTTCTCAAAATACCGAAGGTATGTTCTGAAGAGAACATGACTGCAATTAATTGTTTTCTGAAGAGAACACAATTGCAATAAATATTCAATTAAACTGACAAGCATTTTAATACTGAAGGCAGAATCTTTTTCCTCTGTTCTATGCATGCACACTCCTTGTAGTGCCCAATAGGGCTTTTCCAGAGCTCATACAAGAAGACATTGTCTACTTCTTTACACAAGTGTAAGCCCCACTGAAATCAATGAAGAGAATCTCCGACTGGCCTAAGAGTCAGCTGAAAATGGACAGAGCTCCTTGGGCAAAGCATTCTGCATCTACAGAATACTGGAGCATAAAAAGGCTATTGGGCTAAAGCATGTTTCAAAATAAATGTGACAATTAAAAGCCCCTCTAAAATTTAGTAGTCCCACAGAGCTCAAAATTGTGTATGGTTGGAATAGGGTGAATCTATGGCTGTGCAATTTTGGGCAACCACAAAGAAACCTCATGTTACGAACACATTTGTAGCCCAGCTTATGCATTTAGAGAAGGGGATATTTTTATTTGTATTTGACACTGAAAGGATGATCCCTGGTTTGTTGGATGCACCATATGCTGGACTGAAGATAATAGTGACAAACAGCACATTTATAACTGGGCATGATGACTGGTTGTGTTTGTCCAGCCAAAGTTGTGCTGATTACAACCCCCTCTATGCCAAAGGAATGTTAGGAATTACTCAGGACTACTTTGCATTGCCCATTTTGCAAACATTGAGAGTGTTTCCCGGAGCGGGGCGGGAGGATGAGGTTGATTTCCTGTAACTTACAGAGCTAGACATCCTGCTCATGCTTGAAAGACTCTTATCTTCAGTGCAATCTATTTTATCTCACACTTGAGTGATCCCTACATTTACATGGGGGTTATTTACACAAGGGACTGCTGTGGTTAAGACACTGAACTTGATGACTGGAAGGCTGGCAGGTCAGCATTTCAAGACCAGAGTACTGCACAACAGAATGAGCTCCCGTCTCTGCCCCAGCTCCTGCCAACCTAGCTGTTCGAAAGCAAGAAATTGCAAGTAGATAAATAGGGACCACTTTGGTGGGAAGGTAAACAGTGTTCTGTGCACTCTGGTATCAACGCATGCCTGTCACATGTACAGGGAAATGTCTGCAGTCACAGACAGTGCTCATACCTGTCAAGTTGCGGTGGCGAAAAAACGGGAAGCACTGCTGCATCTGATGGGGGGCATGCGCAAAGAGGTTACTGCAGTGGTGTGCATGTGTGAAGGAGTTACTGTGCATGTGCAGTGTCCCCTTTGCACATGCACACTGCTGCAGTAACCCCTTTGTGCATGCACACCGCTTCCTCTGACGAGTGTGCATGCGCAGTAATCCCTTTTCTGGCCAATCAAATACGGGATGGCCGTGGAAAGGACCAGGAAAGAGGGGTAAAATACGGAATTTCCCAGCTGATACAGGATACTTGACAGGTATGACAGTGCTGGCTGTTTGGCTATAAACAGAGATGAGCACTGAACCCTAGAGTTGGATAGGACTGGCTTTCGGCTAGCCTTTACCCATTACCTATTTATTTTAATCTGAAAAAGATCAAGACAGGGCTTCAGATCACTCCAATTTCTCTCCCTTTTAATTAATTTTCATGCCTTTTATTGTTGCTGTCATTCCATGGGCTGCAGTGACTTTTCCTTTTGTGTGTGTGTTTAATTTAGTAAGTGGCATAGCACTCCTGCAATACACTACTTTAGCATGGATACTTCCTTATATCTAAAATAGTGTGCTGTCATTTAAGAGAATTTTTCTTTTAAAAAATTGTGAAATAAGGAAAATAGAGAAAATTTCTCCACTGTTGTTTTTTATCATCACAACCCACTGCATAGATCATGGAATTTCAGAGACGAGAATGCTACTCATAGTTCTATTTGGGAGTGAATTAAGGAACTGCACAATCTATAGAACAGAATAACCAGGAGCACTCCAAATCATGCCAAATAAAGTGCAGCCCTAGTGCTGTGTCAGAAAACATCAGAACAGTTCATAGAAGGGGCAAAACAGATCACTCTTACTTAAAACACATATGGTTAGGCCAAACCAAACTGCAGCATAATAAAACCAAACAATGAGCTTCACTCTTGTCTTACTTGTATTCCATTTGCCTTTTATCTCTTCTGCCAGCAGGAATTAGCTAGCTAAACAGATTTGCTGTTAATTTGCTCTGTAGATAAATCTCCAAAATGAAACAGGAGAATGCTATTTTGCTGGAACAAGGATGTTTCTGTCTCAGAAGACACCTTTTCCTGTCAGAATCTTGTGCCTATCTGACCACCCTCTGTAGTCAATACATCTTTAAGTCAAAATTGACTTGTAAGTCTCTTGTTCAACCTGAGTTATTAAGGGCAGCCCACAGCTTAAAAAGGTTACTTTGGAGTGGGGTGGGGGTTACAGCATCCAGAAACTCTAGCCAGCTTGGCCAGAAATTTTTTATTTTTTTTTTTGCAAGAAGAAACATACACTTCTCCTCAGCAGATCCCTGAATGTGAATTATGTGTTGAAGCAATTACCTACTCTTTCAAGTTATGTTTATATAGCAATTCACTTGGCAAAGCAAATTGCTTTCAGATATCAGTAATACACACCTCATGTCCAATGAGTACCATATAAATACTAACAGCATGAGTATGACTTAGGGTGTTTCTCTAACATGTTAACTTCTGGCTTGACTATGAGTTCCCTCTTAAAAGCTTAAGGATACAATAGATGGAAAGAAATATTTCTGGTGCCAAACTAGAGGGTTTCGATCATGTTTGACAGTTTTCTATCATTGAAATATTTTCTAATGGCCCAGCTGGAAATACCATTCATAACAGAAGCTCAAGATCTGGTGGATTTCATTTACATTTAGGCTGATTTCCTAGGGATATTCATTGTCCCAACTGATATCGATGTTCAATCCTTCCCTTTTAATAAGTGGAAAAAAATCTTTTATTCTGAATGAAATTAGATCAGCTAATATTTCTCCAAAGACAACTAACCTCATTTATTTTTCTTCTTTCATGTCCCGATCAGACCCTGGACTGCCAAAATGAAGCCACTTTCTTTGCTTTGTCATTGCCCAAACACAAGTCCTCATCCGTACATGTCTCTGGCAGCAATCAGCAGACCAGCAAATGGGCCGGACTCGGTGTCTCTTCACATTCACTCCATGTGTTGTTGTCCACCAGAAGTCCCCACTTGAGCATGTTGGTCTTGCATTTAGGGACTCCAACCCTCAGACTATTCAGGGTCCTCCAGGTGGTGTAGGGGAGGTTGAGCTCTTCAGCTATATCTACCTTTAATGATGTTCCTTTCCCAGCGAGCTCCTTCCTCCATCTTCTAATTTGGTTTTGCTCTTGTGTACCCTCAAGAATGTTTGTTCTTGCCATAAAGCTTTTCCTGAATCTGAGCCAGTGGACTTGAGGCTCATATACATTCAGAAGGTGCTGAGGGTCATTCTCTTGCTTAGTTCTCTCAGCATCCTCTGCTACTTCTCTCCTGATCTTAGGTGGAGCAATATCAACAAGGGCATTGCTCCAGCATCTTCTCAACTGATATAAGTTTAAGGCATCCTGTCACTATCCACAGCAATGTCAACTTCTTTTGCATGTGTGGATGTGTTCCATACTGGAGCAGAATACCCTGCTACAGAGATGCTCAGGGCCAAAGCTGATGTACACAGTGAAGATGGTTGAGTTCTCCATTTATTATGATTGCGATTGCAATTATGATTATGGTGTTGTATATTGTTGTTTATTATTTGTATTTATTTTTCTTGTTTCTTTTTTGTATTTTATGTTGTTTATTAAATAAACATTTTAAAATTATCTGTTTTAAATACTGAAACCTGTTTGATCATCAAATTAAAGCAATGACTCTAATGGAGCACTTATATCCAGCTGTACTGAAATGTTGACCATGTGGCAACATTTGGAAGAGTTATATGATAAATTTTTTTCTTTACAGGGTGTGTGTGGGCTTGTGTGTATCTACAGCTGGTTGCATTAATAATTTTGTCCCTTTGAGGCAATCTCTAAAAATAGGATGGGTTTCAAGGCTGGGTTTTGAAGTCTTCCAACATCCCAGAGGATGAATTTTATTACACAGCATGGCTACTTCACCCAGGGGTCACATACTTATATTTAATTTCAAACAGATATAACGTGATTTACACACATCACTTTTGTTCACATTTACCAAAAATGTGTATGCAAGACACTTGTATCAACATTACCACACTCTCTAGCAACCCTGAGGTCTCAGATGACACTCTGTTCCCAGTTGTAGTTTTAAGTTGCCATCCTAGGTTTACTTATCAGAGACAAAACCCAAATGCATTCAGTAAGACCAGACCTTGGTAGTAACTAAGAAGATAAAGTGACTGGCAGGCACTCAGTTGCTTTTTAGGTAGGTTACTTTAGGTGTAGCAAGTAACACCAAACTGCTTAGAGGAGGACTCTGACAACTGCCCTGCGAGACCTCCGGCCCCCTTTCTACCTGGCCGGAGGTTTAAAAGCCCTGCAGCCATGGAGGGTGAGCAGCTAGAGAGAACTCTGGCCACTGCCCTGCAAGACCTCCGACACCTTTTCCAACTGGCCTCGCGAGACCTCCGGCAGCTGTGGGAGTAGCGGTGCCTCCATCTCCATCCCAGCTGCGGCCAGGTCGGCATTAGGTGTGGTGGGCCCGTCATTGGTTGAGCTGTGGCAGAGTGGGAGCTTCTAAGCTGTGGAATGGGGGCTTGGCCACAAGCGGCCAGTGGCAGGGGCCCTGGTGTAGCGGAGTCTTGTGCCCTCTTTGGTCCCTGGCACTGTGGACTTGGCCACAGACTTGGCCGCTGGGGTGTGGGAACGGACATCTCCCCTGCCCAGCCTAGACTTTGGACTCTGAGGCCTGGACTCTTGTGGCCGAATTCTTGTTTTGGGATGTTTTGACTTAGGTGACTTTTATTATTGTATGCTAATTGTATTCTGCTAATTGTATCTTGTTCTCTAGTGTATGCTAATTGTATCTTGTTTTATATTGTATTGGATGTGATATTGTTGTTAGCCGCCCTGAGTCACATCTGTAAGTGGGTGGCATATAAATCCAAATTAATAATAATAATAATAATAATAATAATAATAATAATAATAATAATAATAATAATAATAATAATAATAATAATAATAATAATAATAAGTTACTTTTCAAGAGAATTTTAAAGACATTGGGGCAGAGTGTTTGTATGTTTCTCTATTTGTTTGCTTTATGGCATCCTCTTTTTATTTTAATTTTAGTGCTAAATAGTTTACTTTCTAAATCACCTCCTTTGCTACCTTACAGTATAGAGGATTCCACAAAGGATCTCCATTGGGATCTCTCCTTAGACAGCTCCATGGCTTGCCTCAGGTCACTCACGTGAACTTGGAGGACCTCCTTGATGTTTTCAATCCACTTGGATGTTTTCAATCCACTTGGAATCTGCACTTGGATCTCCCATGCCTGCCTCAGTATCCTGGTATCAGCCATTCAGTTGAATAGGAAGGGATGCATTCTGCAGTTTTGTCTTTTGCCCTTTATAAACATTTCCTATGTGCAATATCAGAATTGACGAGAGGGAACCATAGACAATTTCCTTGTATTTTTCTTGGCTGTTGGTAGCAACACCACCATGACTGAAATCCTTCAGCAGCTACTCAAGTAGGCTTATTGAATCAATGAAACTTATAGAAGGATTGACTCATCAAATCCCCCTTGATCCAATTGCCTACTCTGGCTATAACTTGCAACTGGAATTCAGCCGATGTGATAAAAATGAACTACGCAACAAACTACTTGTGAAACTGGAGTGACAACAACAGTAATAGCAACCTAACCACTAAGAAGTAATGAGTGTCACAACAGGCTCCATGTAAAATATATACAATTTACAATTTAAAAAGAGAAAATAATAATAATACACAATCTATGTATGCAAAACACACCATACCAAATACAATAAAAATATACAATACATACAGCTCCAGGTGCAAGGTACAATATAACAAAAATACAATATAAAGAAGAGCTCAACTTCCCCACGGCACATGCCAGGCCGTGGAAGGAGCTGGATAAGGCAGTGGTGGCAGATTATACAGTCTGTGCCGCCGAGAACCCCAAGTAAGCTCAACTTCCCCACGGCACATGCCAGGCCGTGGAAGGAGCTGGATAAGGCAGTGGCAGCAGATTATACAGTCTGTGCCGCTGAGAACCCCAAGTAAACTCAACTCCCCCCCGGCTAAAACTGGACCAGGGAAGGAGCTTTTTTACCCCTGCAGGGACCGACGCAGGTGCTACCATTCCTCCCGGTTTGCCAAACCAGGAAGAGGGCTCCATGTCACTGTCTCTCTCCATGCCCCTGCTCACACCAAGGGCGGAAAAAACAGCACTGGCATCAGGTGCGGGCAGCAGCTTTTGAGGGCTCCCACCACAATGTTCCTCAGCTGGGCTCAGCTGGGCTCCCACCCTCCGTGACCAGCAAGGCTACGGAGGGGAGCCGGAGACCCTGGCATCGGGCATGGGGCGGCAGCTTTTGAGGGCTCCCGCTGCAATGTTCCCCAGCCGGGCTCAGCTGGGCACGGCTGGGCTCACAACCTCTGTGACCAGCAAGGCTATGGAGGAGAGCCGGAGACACTGGTGTTGGGCGTGGGCGGTAGCTTTTGAGGGCTTCTGCTGCGATGTTCCTCAGCTGGGCCTGGCTGGGCTCCCACCCTCTGTAACCAGCAAGGCTATGGAGGGGAGCCGGAGACGCATTTACGTCAGCCTTAAATGCATCCACTTCCGATTCCGGGGGCACGGTGTGGCCCGCCACAATGTCTGTGGTGTCTGTGGGTGTGGTCAGGTCTGTGACAAAAAAAGGATGGCCACCCCTGGGTTAGGCAATTGTCCTGAGGGTGAAGAAGGATGAAGAGTATGATACAGGTGTTCCAATACCAGAAAGGTCAGCATAAAAAAGATAACAAAGCCTACTAGTATAAGTTTTCAGGGGAAAGGTCAAATGCTTTAACTGGTGCAATTTAATTATCTGTATGTTTGTTTTCAAATATGTTACACAGTTTTCAGCAAGACTTGGTTCTTGGTGTCTCTGTACATAAGATGGATTTCTCATACTTTAAACATAACATTTGCTTATATGGTGGTCATGTGTCATTTTTGGTAGAGGACAGTTTTCTGAACGACTCTTAAAAGACAGTTATTTAAAGGCTCAGCCATTATCTGCTGGGCTGTCTAGTCCAAGCCTGGCATAAACATAAAGAAACATAAGAAGGGCAGGCTCTAGTCATGAAATTGCTCCTAAAAAATCAACACCTGGACTGCACAATGGAGAAGCACAAAAGTCACTTGGTTCCAAGTGGGACCTGTTATGTAACTGTTTAAATTAGAGCATTCTTTCCAAAAGCCCATATATATTTTGCAGACAATGTATCCTTCTTTGCTCTCTGTTAATTAAAGGTATTGCTATCAGTTTCAGATGTAGTATGTAGCCATAATGGCTAATCATACCACCAATCACCCGAATTAGTGGAATTCCCTTTTAAAGCTGTCTAACTGATGATTGATAACAATGTTCAGGAACAAAAACTATAGTTCAATGATGTGTCATATGAAGAAGTTGCCTGTCTTAAAACTTCAGTCATTTATTTTCATTAGAGGACATGGTCCTAGTTCTACGAACAAGGACGTATTCATCAATAGTCCCTGTAGCCATGGTAATGAGTTGAATGCAAAAAGTTAGGCAAATGGGTTGATCCAGTTCAGTAAATCAGCTCCAGCTATTTTCATCTCCCCTAGAAGGTCATTTGAAAAGCTAATGAGTCTCAACTGTCTATTCAAAACTAAGCTGTCTCAAAATAATTTGCAGATTGTTATTAAAATATTACCCATACAGATATTCCCCTGACAGATGCTAATCAAAATGACATAGTGATTAAAATTGTATTTCATTTTGCCACCCTCCTATGGGAATGTTTTTCCATTTTCTAAGCTGTCCATCATGCACCTGATAGTGTAGCTGGTTCCCAATCTACTGTGTAGAGCAGGGATGTCCAAATTATGACCCAGGGGCTGGATCTGGCCCCCGATGTCAATTCACATACGGGCACATTTTGCTTCTGCTTACAGGAGCAACGAGGGCTTCATGGGCTGGATGGATTGGGATTGAGGGCTGCATCCGGGCCCCAGGCCATAGTGACTGGCTCCCTGAATCACGTGACTGGCCCACGGCCTGAAAAGTTTGGGCACCCCTGGTGTAGAGGAAGATGGGGTGTATGACAGACAATCTAGAAAACAAGTCACATGTTTGACTGACCGCCCATACACTCTTGTGTATACCAATAGGATTCTGGACAGTACTCTGAACCCATGGGGTCTGGCTCCCCTATAATACTGATAAGAAGAGAAAAACAAACAGCCTTTTCTATCTACTTTCAAAGTTGTAAATCATAGTTGATGCATGTGTGTTTATGTGCTTTGATGAACTGATAAGCCATTTTTGTTTTCTGAAAGGGAGAGATGTGCTTTGAATAAATTCATTAAAAAGGAATCAATGGCATATTAAAACTGCCATTAAAAATCTATCTCTGAACATTTCCAATCACTGTATACAGGCTGACATGGAAAAGCACTACAGGTGTTCTTCAGACACCTGCTATGTGGGAAGCTATTCAGAATATGAAGACATCTCTGTGTGCTACTGAATTCAAAACATTTCCATGTTCAGCAGACCATGGCAGTTACAAGAGCTCTCTCCAGATTTTGACAGCTAAGATAAGAGCCAGGGTCCCTGCTTAGGCAATTTGGAGAGAAAGGTCTGCTTATGAAGGTGAGGATTTAATTAATTGATTGGTTGATTTTTAGTAAGATGACTTTGTACAACCTTACATCACAACACAATCTCGCCTGCAATGAACTTTGAGCTAAATATGTAGTTTCACTCAGAATAAGAAATAGCAGTATGAAGTGTATCAACTACATAACCATAATATAACTTTCTACTTTTAAATATTGGAGTACAATTTTCCATTTTTATATTTTTTTTGTTTATCTAGTATTATTTTATGAATTCTGTTGTGTATTATTATGTATTTTTTGTTAAAATTTAATAAAACATTTATTAAAAAAGAAATAGCAATAGCAATGATATTTATACTCGACAAATTCTCGAGAAATTTGTTAATATTTTATTATATGCTGATGATACGATTTTAATGGCTCTTTCAAAAATAAACCTGAGGAGACTGCTGCAGAAGCTAAATACATACTGTGCTCAGAATTTTTAAACATCAACAAAAGTAAATCCAAATTGTTGGTATTCAGTAGGAAAAATAAGACATATAATTGGCAGGTAAATGGGGAGTCTATTGAACAAGCGAATTCATTTAACTATCTTGGAGTAGTTTTTACAAATACACGATCATGATTAAATAACTTCAAAAGAAGTTCGACAAGGGTGGCTGTAAGTACTAATAGACTTTATACATTATTTAACTTCCATCACCCTGGCACCCTCGCACCAATTTTGAAAGTATTTGGAGCAAAAATAATTCCAGTGCTGTCCTATGCTGCAAAACTGTGGGGGTCTAAATAAAGCTCCCCCACTAGAACAACTTCAGCTCCGCTTCCTAAGATGTATATTGGGAACTGAGAACAATACGTATGCCCCTGCAGATAGAGCAGAATTAGATATCCATTCCTTCTATAGTCATTTAATAATTAAAGTTTTTTCATACTGGTTGAAGATCCAATCAATGGACTCTAATAGACTTCCCAAATTATGCTTAAATGAACAAATAAAGTTGGAATAATCCAATTCTTGGATCAGCCAACTCTTTGAAGTTATTTCTTATTATGGGTTTTCAGTTTGATATCTGCTTTCAAAGTCCTCTCGTGCAAAGGATATTTTCCAAACAGAGAGTCCTAGTTATTAGACCACAAACTGACAAGAAATTACTGGCTGAAAATAGGTCCTTAAGATGGCTGGCTGTTATTGAAATTACGTTTCAACCCAAAAAAAAATCTATCTATGAGCCTGACGCAACCTTTAAGAAGGGCTTATTGTAGAGCCAGATTTTAGTTTCTGGATTCCATGAGTAAATATGGGCACTTCCACCACTTACCATATCATGAAAGAACCTTCATATGTGGTTCTCCATATATTGAAAAAATATTTCTTATATTTTATTCAATTGCCAATTATATACTTCTATTAGATTTAGATATCTTTCATCCTTATTGGAAAGAACAGATCCTAATTACAGGTTGTCTTATATCCTCTTGAGTTCTAATGTGCATATTGTAGGTAGAACTGCTATTTATAATTAAGGAAGTGGCTATAAGAAGCCAATATATCAAACAAATTGGAATATCCTGCAAGGGCAATTTACTCACCTGATTATAGATTTGTTGAATTATCATATACAGGTATATATTGTATGAATTGTATTACTGTATTCTCTCCTGTTTTTATTCCTTTTGAAATTAGTTGATGTATGTACCGTATTTTCCGGCGTATAAGACGACTGGGCTTATAAGACGACCCCCAACTTTTCCAGTTAAAATATAGAGTTTGGAATATACTTGTCAGCTGCAGTTAAGTACCTGTCCTATAAGACGACCCCGACTTTGGCACAGATTTTTCGGGGTTAAAAAGTAGTCTTATACGCCAGAAAATACAGTATGTACAGTGACATCTCATACAACATCCAAACTTGGTTCCACAAGTTTGGACTTTATACGGATTTGGACTTTGTATGAGGCATGCAAAATACTAGCCGTGATGCCTCATACAACGTCCAAATCCTTGCTGCGATGCCTCGTACAACATCGTTTCCATAGAGATACATTGTACTATAACAGCACAGACTTCAGGGCAAAGTCAAGGAAACAGACAGGAAACTGACAGAACTTTAAGAAAACATTGTCTAAAGGCTAAATACATTACAAAAACATGTCAAACAACCCTGATTGTCCAAGAACCTGAAGAATTCTGCAAAAATCCCAGGAATGCTTTTAAAAATTCTGATGAAAAATTCAAAAAAATCCAAAATCACGCTCAAAACCACTCCTAAACACTCTTTACCTTGTGCAAAACCCACAAGAGCAATGCACGCATGTGTCCTGTCTTTTATACTGCCCAGGCACAATGCAACCTGGGAAAAACTTAATGCCTCATAAAAAGTCGAGCGGCTTTGTATGAGGTAACTTTTTTCAAGAAATTAGGCGATGTTGTATGAGTTCAATGTTATATGAAGCAGATTTGTATGAGGTATTACTGTACTGTACTGCATTTTATTGTATTGTATTTATTATAATTCTTTTGCCATTTTATTGATTAGGTTGCAAGATTAATCGATTAATAAACTACTACTACTTATAACATAATACATTGTTTGTATTCATCCAATTAATGTCATTTTCGGTTTGGCTTCTACAGAAAGAGGAACTGTGATGCTTTTATTCGAGGAGAATACAAGTGGAGATTCTCTAGCTGTAGGGTAGAGATTATTCTGTGCTACTGAACTGAGGACACCCCAATGCAGTGAAAAGTGACAGGACATGGTATTTAATAAAATATGAAATGTACTGTTCTAGTGACAAAAATTTACAGTTGAGTTACTGAATGGCATGAGAGTTAACACAATTTCCTTTTCACATCTCTGGCAGACAGGGTTGCGGCTCAGCAATCAATTTACTTACTGGAAGGCCTTGCTGCTCCTCTGACAAACTCATTCCTTGGTATCATCAATCTGTGCAATGTGAACAACAGACTGCCTCCCTTTGCAGAAGATATTTCATTCAGGTGCCAATTTAAATCACTGTGGGATAAGCGATCTATTAACCCAGTGCAGCAAAGAAAACAATGGCTTGGATAACAGTTGGATGGACATGCTTTCGAGGAGACAATGTAGCTCCAACCACAACTACTACTCCCCTATGAAGCTCTGTTTATGCAGGTGGAAACAGTTCTTGCTATTGGAAACAATGGATGATCTTAATTACACATTCTTCCCTCCCACCTGCATTCTGTTTAAATGTGCAGAGTGTGATTCATGTTTGACCTCACCATTTGTGGGATGTGTGCAGAATAACATTGTCAAAGTCAGGTGGGTAGTGCTCAGATGGAGATTCCAAAATGCCTGGTAAGTGAATGGCATATACTTGGGGAGAAAAATCAGGATTTTCTTTCCATTTGGATTATGTGCCTGCACTTGGATACAAGATGATGGTACAGACTTCGGAAAGTTTGCAGACTTGGCGGGGAGAAAGAAACCACTGCAAAGGGTGTCTAAGTGTTGGGTCAAATTCTTCCCTGGCGTGGCTTCTGTGCAGTCTCTAGAATGTCACTGGGAAGAAATCCAAGCAGTTTCCATGCTCTACATTATAGAAGTACAAAGAAAAAGTTGGAATATTAACCAAATTACTCTTCTTTCGCTTTCTAGCCAGTAAAAGGAATGGAGAAGGTGCACAGAACTACGAAACCAATAAAGTCAATACATAAACTATTAGGCTTCAAGTTCTTCATTTCTATTTTGTACAAATAGTTTCTGATAAGATCTGGGTCAAGTTCACTTGGGTACTGGAGCTCAGCTTACTGGAAAAACAAGTGTGATGTCAAATTCTTCCACTCCAGCAAGATGTCTAATGATACTGGCTGCATGTAATTATCCTTTCAAGAATTTACCAGCAAAGTGTGGCCTTTGCAGATTCATTTCAATGTTGGTTACTGAAAGACTTTTGCAGAACAGGCATCTGGGAGTCCACATTTTTAGTTTGTTCTTGGATTGGTCAGATGCAGAGACTTTCAGTGACTCAGAAATGTTTGAATAGTTTGGTTTTTCTTGTGTTTTTAAAAAAAATGAAAATACAATTAACTTTAAACAAATTTTACCTCACTTTCATTCTTGAAAATAATGAAAACAACACATACCACATTATATACATATATTGGAAACTCTGCCTATTTTTCACCTCTGAAAAGCTTATTTATTTATTTAAAATATTTATATCCCGCTTCCCTCACTCAAGAGTGACCCGAAGCGGCTAAACAACATAAATTAAAACAGTAGTAAAAATAACTTAACAACCCCCTTTAAAAACCCATTTGAAACCAACTAAAAACCCTCTCCTCCCAGTACTGTTAAAAAGAATCAGAACAAAACCCAAATTGAAAATAATGAAAGCAACACACACCACGTTATATACATATATTGGAAACTCTCCCTGTTTTTCACCTCTGAAAAGCTTATTTATTTATTTAAAATATTTATATCCCGCTTCCCTCACTCGAGAGTGATCCGAAGCAGCTAAACAACATAAATTAAAACAGTAGTAAAAACAACTTAACAACCCCCTTTAAAAACCCATTTAAAACCAACTAAAAACCCTCTCCTCCCAGTACTGATAAAAAGAATCATTACAAAACCCAAATTGGGCTAAATGAGCCAGCAGGACTGGGATGTGGATGCATCCATACCCGATGCCTGCTGGCATAGCCATGTTTTCAGTTGTTTCCATTCAGAAGGAAAGCGCGGTGGCACAATATGGCCATCGCACTCTTTGCCGGCGCCACCCGCAAGATACGTAGCCACGCTCCCTATAAAAGAGGCAGCCATGCGTCCTCCCGCCGCCATTTTGAATGATCGGCTTGGCTTTGAGCACATTTGCTTTTCCAGCCAATCTCCTCCTCTTGCGCCGGCAGCTTTCTTCCAAGTCTCGGGGCAGCGATGCCCCCCAAAAGGAAGGCCCCTGCTGCTGTTACAGCACAATGAGCGCAGGGACGGGCTTGCCCATCACCTCTCGCCCCTAGACCCAGTCCCGCCTTGGGCCGGAGGGCTCAGGCGAGGGCAGGGCAGGCGGCTACTCCTGGGGCATTGCTCGCTTCTTCTGTTGCCCCTGTGGGGCATCCTTGGGAGGCGATCCTCCCCAGCGCTGATCCCCCCCTGAGTCAGAGGACCCGGGCGGGGGTGGCAGGACTGCTGGGTGGAACAGCCTGGGCGGGGCTATCCCTAGTACCCTGAGGCTGGATGGCCTCAAGTTAGCAGGCAGGTCCAGAGCCGGGTTGAGCTGCTGTAGGCCATCCAGCCCATGCCTTTCAGTCATCCGCAGCTCCCCGCATGGCCACCCCAGCCAGGCTTGGCTCAGGTGGGCCCTCTGGATGCAGTGGGATCTACAGTAGCGCAGAGCCCAAACTCGTTCCCAGGCTCTGATGCCCCTCGCCAGCTGGAACCCCCGGTGGGGGTAGCTGGGGGGGGGTGCAGTGTGTGAGTATGGTGGTCAAGCAAGATCACACACCACTCAAGCAACCTTGACTGCGGGGGCCCAGTGGCCTTGACCTCAACAGGTCCCGATGGCCTTCCCACCCCCTGTCTTGCCGCCCTTGGCCACTTGGAGAACCCCTTACCCACCTGTTCTTCCTGGTATTCTACCCACTGCCTCCAACATGCCATATCTCGTATGGCCGTATGGCCCGCCAGTTAACGCGGCATATCACTCTGTCCCTACCTCCACCATGCCTACGGCCGGTTACTCCCTGCCCCTTGGTGACCATCTTTTGCCGGCCACCAGGGATAAAATATGGTGCGGGGAGTATGTTGATATTTTCAGTTTACTCAACTGGGAACCCACCAAGGATGAGAAGGAGCGGCAGGACGATAGGGACAAGGAATTGTCTCATCGCCACAAGCCACCTCGTACCTGGGCTAACTGGCTGCCAGCTTACCTAATGTGGCAGTGTATCTTAGGGCTTGCCTTGACATGGTGATCCTTATGATACAATACTTGGACACCATTTAACGGGCCTACGTTGATTTCCCTGGCCCATCTTGGCTCGCTTATGATGAGGAATTCAGAATGAGAGCGGCTCTCCACCCCGAGATGAGATGGGATGAGCCCAATCAGCTTTTATGGCTGCTTTATATGACCCCCTCCTGACCGCCGACCGGGGACCGATATCACTGCGGGCATGCGGTGCAGCAGCCCAGCGTGGCACAGTCTCCCCGCCAGCCAGCAGGGCAGGGGGTTCCAGCCCACCTGCTGTGCTCGAGTTACTCATCCTCAGGTGTCTGCAATAGACGGCAATAAAAAATCAGGCATGAGTGCCCTTCATGCTCGGGACCGCACGCTGCTTCCGCATGCCCGCGGGCCGGTGGGTCATGGGGCAGGGGTCGGGGACAGCAAGGGCCGGCCAGAGGTGCCCCTGATGCAACAGTGCCTCCAAAAGGCCCCCTTCCCAATTCGAATTAGAATTCTTGAAAGGTGGTTGCGTGTCTATCCGAGGGTTTTACATCTGGCTTCTGCATCCCTTTCATGGGTGTACGCGCACCCCTGGATGCTCCAAATTTACAGTCGCTCCAGGGTAAGGAAGGTATAGCTGGGGAGAAGATAGCCAAGGAAATCAGGGAGGGGAGGTCGCTGGCCCCTTTGACAGCCCCCCTATTCTAACTTAAAGGTATCCCCACTCGGCTTAGTACCAAAAAAATCCTCCGGTGAATTTCGTTTGATTCACCCAATGATGCTATACCGGATGAACTTTGTTCTGTCCGGTATATGTCTTTTGATCAAGCCTTGCAAATTGTTCGCTCATGTGGATGTGGGGCGTTACTGGCTAAATGTGATATTAAATCGGCTTTTCGATTATTGCCAGTACACCCTGATGACTTTGAATTGTTAGGTTTTTGCTTTAAGGTGAAGCTTTATGTGGATAAGGCTATGCCCTTTGGCTGCTCCATTTTGTGCTCGGCCTTTGAATGTTTCAGTACCTTTCTTCATTGGGCTTTCGTTTAGAGGTTGGGGTCTCGAGCCGTGGCACACTACCTGGACGAATTTTTGTTTAGTGGTGAACACAGTTCGGGCACCTGTGGACAGTTATTGGCTACCTTTCAGGAGCTGATGGCGGAGCTCAGAGTTCCCCTCGCTCCTGAAAAGACGGAAGGCCCGCCACTACTCTTACTTTTCTGGGTATAGAAATAGACACCCTGGGACAAACGTCCCGGTTGCCACGGGAAAAGGTCACCCAGATTTCAGACCCGATTTTGGCCATGCTAGCCAAACGTAAGGTGTCTCTACGTGAGTTGCAGGTGCTGCATGGGCACCTCAACTTTGCTTGCAGGGTAGCCCCCCCCCCCGGGCAGGGCATTCGCCAGGCGACTGTGCGATGCAATGGTGGGTCTGTCCAAAAAAGCACCACAGGGTCCGACTCACCAGGGGCTTGAGGGCCGACCTATTGGTCTGGCTTGCTTTCCTCAGAGACTTCAATGGGGTTTCCTTTTGGCACACAAAGTTAATTGCCACACCACACTTTCAGGTCCAGTCTGACGCGTCAGGTTCACTGTGCTATGGCATTTATTTTCAGGGCCAGTGGGCTTATGGCAGGTGGCCCAATGAATGGCAAGTACCGAGCATCTACAGGACCTCACGTTCCTGGAAATTTTTCCTATACTGGGCGCACTTATGCTGTGGGATGAGATGTGGGCTAATTCTGTGGTTCACTTTTGGTGTGACAATGCTGCTGTGGTGCACATTGTCAATGCCCAAACCTCCCGATCGCCCAGAGTTATGGCCTTAGTTAGACAGTTTGTTCTGAGGTCGCTACGCCTTAATGTGCTTTTTAAAGCCAGACATGTTCCAGGCATTAATAATGATATTGCTGATGCTTTATCCTGCCTGCAGATCTCCCGGTTCTGGGTCTTAGCGCCAGAAGTCGAAGAACTTCCCTCACCACTCCTGAGCGAGATGTGGACCTTTGGCAAGGAGAAGAGTGGGCTCAGCTGAAAATTCGTTCATCTAAAGCTGACCAACAAGGGAAGGGTAGTTATGTGACGCTCCTGAGATGTACTTTTTCTGTACATCTGTCCCATCAGTGCCCTGCATGCATTTGTGGCGGTATGGGGCTCACGCCCAGGCCTATTGTTTTGCCACCAGGATGGGTCCCGACTCAGCCAGTTCCAATTTTGGAGGATTACGGGGACTGCACTTCGCAATTTGGGGATTCCTGGGGCACGTTACAGTACTCATTCCTTTTGGATAGGTGCTGCATCAACAGCTGCTGCATTTGGGTACTCAGAGGCTGACAAACGGAGAATGGGCAGATGGGGGTCTTTGGTTTATACGTTCGTCCTATCCTTACTTGAATATATTACTACCCTTCATTCTCTTCCCTTTTCTTGCAGACCCAGTGTGTAGGCGCACACCAGTGGAAGTGTGGCTGGTTGGACACAGTTATGTGTACTGGGCTGCACGTTATGCAACATCATCGGATTAGGGTCCCCATCTCGGTCTATGTGCAGTCGCGCGTCTTCAGTGGTATGGTTTGCGCGGAATGAGGTGGCCGGAACTGATGCCATTCCTTAGGTCCATTAGGGACACCGTACCTCCGGATATCTTAATTATTCACCTTGGAGACAATGATCTTGCGCAGATCACTGGCCTTGGGTTGATTGTATCAGTGCGCAGGGATCTGGAGATTTTACACCATATGTGGCCGCATCCGCGGTTTCTATGGTCCCAGATCATACCTAGACACCATTATAGGGGAGGAATTAATCCTCTTGGTTTAGACCGCACCAGGTGGTCAGTGAACAGGGCTGTAGCCCGGTTTCTTGCCGAACATGGTTCGAGGACATCGGTCCTACATCCGGGAATAGGGCTACACGACTACAGCCTGTACCGTGGAGATGGGGTACACCTTTCAATTGGGAGGCATGGACCTCTTTTTGGAGGATTTGCAAGCTGGCCTGGTGACCGAATTGATGGTCAGGGGCTGTGTGAGTCATCAAAGACGCCTCCCCGTGTGGCGGGTAGCACTGGTAAGGTAAAGTCGATCACCCATAGGTATCCGGCAGGTGCGCAGTTGATACAAATGGATACAAAGTAGCCAAATATGATTGGCAATTAAGGTTGGTTCCTTACCAGTGCTACTGCAGCCTGCTTGCCTTAATAAATTAAAAAAAGTTAAAGTTAAGTTTAAAGTTGAAGTCATAATTTAAGATTAAGGCATAATCAATAAAGTGGCCCAAAATTTTAAATCCATCACCTGGTGTCCGTGTCTTTATTGGGGAAGTGGGCCAGCAAGGAAAGCGCGGCGGCACAATATGGCCGTCGCACTCTTTGCCGGCCCCGCCCGCAAGATACGGGCATCTGGGCCTTGGTGGTGTGGCATGGCCACACTCCCTATAAAAGGGGTGGCCACGCGTCCTCCCGCCGCCATTTTGAATGATCGGCTGGGCTTTGAGCACATTTGCCCTCAAACCCCTCCCTAAGTGTGATTATTTTGGTTGTTTCACGGCCGGATGGGAATTTTTGCTTGAACCTGCATTGGCCCTTTGGTTCTTGGCATTTTCGCCCATCCCACACTGTTGCCGATGGTTGAGATACAGGGTATTATTTTTAATGGTCACTTTGGTGGGTAGCACTGGTAAGGTAAAGTCGATCACCCATAGGTATCCGGCAGGTGCGCAGTTGATTGGGCAACCCAAGGACAAGGTACAGGGAAATTGGGGCTGGCCGGTCAAGGGTGAACCATGAACAGGGTGATGCTATGATCTAAACAGCCTGCATCACCTTGATATTTTACCGGATATACGTCAGATGCTGGAGTCAACAGGTAGCATCCTGACTTATGTCAAAAATTTGTTTCATCGGTAAACGAATTGATACAAATGGATACAAAGTAGCCAAATATGATTGGCAATTAAGGTTGGTTCCTTACCAGTGCTACTGCGGCCTGCTTGCCTTAATAAATTAAGAAAAGTTAAAGTTAAGTTTAAAGTTGAAGTGATAATTTAAAGTCATAATTTAAGATTAAGGCATAATCAATAAAGTGGCCCAAAATTTTAAATCCATCACTGGTGTCCGTGTCTTTATTGGGGAAGTGGGCCGGCAAAATCTTCTTGTATATTAGCCAGCACTGTGGTAGGTTTGTGAAAGAAAGTCTGTTATGTGTTAAATGAATTGGGTATGCAGTGGCTCAGTGGTTAAGAAGCTCACATTTCTAGCTGGAAGGCAGGCAAGTTGACAGTTTGAGACCTAGGTACTGCATGACAGATTGAGCACCCATCTCTGTCCCAGCGTTTCCTGAGCAGAGTTTCTCCAGCAAAAATCTTTTCAACCCAGAATAATTTCTGACACAAATTTATTATAATATTATGTGTTAAATATTTCTTATTTGTGGTGACTGTGATTCCTGTAATTAGACTCACTCCAGATTTAAGGCATCTGCTTGTGGGTGACATTATTTGGCATTCATCTATTAAGCAAGGTGTGTTGTTTTCACTTTCCATAGGTTTAGCCTAGCTTCTTCTGGTTTACCAGTTAGAGCTGTAGAGATGTGTAGCAATTATGGTGATTATACTAATACAAAGTCCACCTTCAGTCAGAGAAAGTATATTTCAAGTTTTTTCCAGATTAGGTGTTTCTTTTGAAGTGAGCCAAACCACCTGTGTGCCCATTTGTCCCATTGTAGCTATATAGCTACACATAGGTGATAGGTTAGAAAACCATAATTTTAGCTGTACTTGGATGCAGACATAAGTGAAGCTGCAAGGGTCAGACTCAGAGAAGAATTTTTCCTCATGCATCTGATGCATGATCTTGCTGTATTTTGTAGAATTTGTTGCTTCCAATTTGTTCTGCTGTATTTTTATGTTTTGAAATGTCAGATACCATAAAGTTCCCATCAGCATTATATCCCTTGTGTTATCTATCTCTCCATACCAGTTGCCAACAAGCAACATTAGGAAAGAATACATTTCCCCCAACATTTTGCCACTTGAGTGCCTTATTTAGACCGGCAGTTGAACCTTACTCTAGCAAGGTGATAGAGACAGATACCCCAACACATCTGAAGACCTTTTAAGATGGTATTCTAAATAATAGGGAGCCCAGGGAGCTCAGTAGGAACACCTAATGGGTTGCTACTGTGCCATCCAGCACCTCCCATGTGAATTTATCATCTTATTATGCTTTAAGGTAGATTTGGCCCTCAGAGGAGACTATTGTTTTCATACTGCCATGCAGACATCTCAGAAGTATGCAGTCAGCCACTGCATGGGAAAAGATACTGGAATACATGTCTAGCAAGGATTTTCTGGAGGTTTTTGAAAAGATTGTACTCTAGAGATTCTTCCATAGGTCAGTCTTTTGTTGTTATTGTTAGTATAGTTGCCCTGGATGCTGGGCTTGCTTATATATTCCATGCAAAGCTGCTTCTTCAATATATGAAGTGAGAGTATCTTGACAACTGGGAAATCCATTTTAGTATTGACAGCCTCTGATTATACCAGGTTGATCCCTCAGAGCTTCACCAGAGAAGGTGATTCAGAGCTCTGTAGAATGGTCTCCTCATTTCTTGCCATATGTTTCTTCCTCTTGGTGTGTGGACTGTATCAGACACCATTCCTTTCTCAACAACTGCTAGGCTACAAGGGGAAGTAACTCTAGGCCAGGGGTGCCCAAACTACAGCCCACAGGCTGGATAAGGTCCATGACACCAATTCATCAGACCCACAGCAGCCTCCGCACTCCTGGAAATGGATGGGGAATGCGACTGCCAATGTGCATGCATGTCCAGAACCACTCCCAGGAGTGGTTCCAGATGCCCCCATGCATACGCAAATGCATCCATACCACTCCTGGAAGAGGATGGGGACACCCCCACAAATGTACAAATGCATCCGCACCACTTCCGGGAGTGGTTCCGGATGTACATGTGCAAACATAGCCACTTCCAGGGGCATGGTCAGGCTCACTCAGCTGTTCCGGGAGTGTGGTCAGGCTCCCGGCACAAAAAAAATGGGCACCCTTGCTCTAGGGCCTATCAAAAGATACCTTTAAGCATTTCTTCTGCAGATTGTTTTCCAAATCTCACTCAACCTCTTGCTTATCTTCTTTTTGTTCTTGATGGCAGAAAGCCACAGTGCTCTCTCTTGCTCACTCCACCATAGAAATATGGAAACACACAAACACACACAACTGAATGAGCAATGAAGAAAAAGAGGAAGGGATAGCTTCTTTTTTACAATGGCTGAGAGCTGAGGTAGGAAAAGTTACTTTATTTGGACTCCAACTGCAAGCATCCTTCAGCCAGCACAAAAATTGAAGTTGAAGTCCAACAAAGCCTTCTCAATATCTGGCTGAGGGTCAGGAAATGTTCCCTTCCTGCCTTTCTCATTCTAGGAAAATTTTCACTGAATTGCTTTAATGTTTGATGATCTGACAAAATGTTCCTACAGTAACACGTTCTCTGGTTTCCTGGAATTATTATCTAGAGGTTTGGAGGTGAAGTTGCAGAATATAACACCTTTGACCAGGCCCCTTTGTTATTTCCAGCCAAGCCTGTAAGGAGACTTTACTAATATAGTCAAACAAACCCACTTTCTCCCACGCATTACTTTCTATTGTACCTCCTGTTTAGAGGACGTGAGCTGTAGGAAAGCATTTAGGGCTCACTGAATAATTCACAAGCCCTAACCTTACCTGACCTGGGCCTCAGTTAGTTGTTTCCTTTTGATATGGTATTATGGATTACTATTACCTGTACATGATCACTGTCTTCAATATGAGGGGAATAAATCTATAAAGAATAGTCAACAATTCTTTTTCCTTATTGATTTATAATGTCTCAACTCAACAAGACAACTCAACAAGGAATTTTCAAGCCCTGCCAGAAACAAACTTTAGAGAAGTCCCATAATTAGAGCTGGAAGCATATTTTTTGCTTTACTCCTGAAGATTTATTACTAAATCTTGGCAGCTGATTTGCATAATCATGGAAGTAAGAGAAATTTCTGACACTCATATGCTTTCATTAATTAAGAATGGCCTTCTTCCTGCCACTGGTTTGCTCTGTTTCTGGCGAAAGAAGTTCTACTCACACACCCACACACACCCCAGGCAGTGGGGTTTGCAATACTCCAGTGATTGATCAATAGATAGATTGATAGAACTAGAGAATGTTACATAAGCACATGTGAAGGAATTCAATACATGATTGGCAGTTTGAAGGTGTCATTCTTTAGAAAAAGAATCTCTCAGAATTTGGGTGTGAATAGTTGCACGACTTAACCAAGATATTTTCCTTCCAGAGTTAGAGCAGAATGTGGTTCTTCCAAGTTATACCTAACAGAGCATCTAAAACTAGTCAGATTATTTTTCCCATGGGGGGAAAATACTTATCATAAACACATCTCTTCATTCCATTGATGAAGCAAGTAAATAACATGTGCAGCTCTTCCACCCTAAAAACAGCTGCTTGAGGCTACTGCTTCACTGTAGCTAAGAGCTGGGCCAGTTCAGCATGCTATATTTATTTATTTATTTACTAGCATAGGTTGCCCGCCGTTGCGGGGCTGTTTTAAATTGTTTTGTTGGTTGTTGTTTTTTAGTAATCTAAAAAAGAGTTAAGTATGTTATTGTTTTCTTAAAACTTTTAATTTATGTACAATTTTTTTATGTTGTCATTTGTAAAGTAGTTTTTATTGTTTCGATACTGTAAAGTAATATTTATTTTTCATTTTTCATTTTTGTAATGTGTTTTTAAATATATATATTTTAACAATTATGTTAAGGTAAGTTACATAATATGTTTTTTGTTCAAAATATTAAATACATAAACATTTTAAAGTCAACAATAAACATTTTAAGTCAACATTTGTTACTGTATAATATTTAAATGATGTATAACTTTAACTATATAAATTTGTAAATATTTTTTTCTTATGTTGTGTTGTTTTTCTGTTGTTTTCATATACTGTAAAACATAAGAATGCATATTTAATTATTTTACTTTGTTTTTTTATTTAGGTTTTTAAAAATTGACTTACCTTTAAATAGTTTTGATTTGCATCTGTGTTGTAATATGTTGATTTTTTGATTTTCTGAAAAAAGAATGAAATGAATTCATTAGGGTTATATTTGTGAATAAATGTAATGGTATAAGGAAATTTTTTTCTTTTGCTTTGTTTAAATGAATAATATTGATTTTATTGTACCATAGAATTTATTGTTGTAACAGATAAAAAAATTATGTTTTCAATTTTTTGATAAATGTTACTTACTTTAAAAATCGTTATGTTGTTTGTTTTCTCCCGTTGATTTAATTGTGTAATATCTGTAAAGTAGAGAAAATACATTGCATTATTTTTTTAAACTAAATTGTAAGTGTGATTTTAGGATTGTTTCACTTACCTCTTGATTGTGTCTGGGTAGCTTGTTGTTCTTGGTTATTTTTAATTGTTATGAAATGATTCAGCATTAGCAGAGCTAATGAAATGTTGATATTCGTTGGTGGGTTTAACATGAACAGAAGTTGCCTTTGTATGATGAAATCAATTGGTATGATTGTTGAATCAATGTTATTTTTGTCTTGTTATTGTTCATTGTTTCTGATGTCTTCTTCTTTAGTTTCTGGAATTGTGCAGTTTTTGTTTCCTCATAGTTCTTTTAGTAATTGTATCTTTTTCTGGTATTTGTTTGTTATTGATTTTTTCAATTATTTCTTGAATTTGTTTATTAAGGTATTCAGAGATGTTGTCCTTATTATCATTTTTAAGTGTTTGCTGTTGTATTATTTCTTTTTTCTTACAATAGGGATTTCTTTGTTTTTTAATTCTTGTATTTTATTGTCATCTTATCTTCTTGTTTGTTTTTTGTAATTGTGCATTGTGGTTCGTTTGTGATTGATCTTTTATTTTGGTTTTCTATTTCTGAAATTTGTTTCTTATTAATTATTTCAGTTATTTCTTGTAGTTGCTTCTTTGTATTTTCAGATATGTTGTTTTGTTTTTCATTTGTTATTTTTCATTTGATTTTATTTCTTTTTCCATCACTGTTTGTAATTGTTGTTTTTTCTTTTGCATTATAATTTCAATATTTTGCTGATTTTCTAAATTTTGTTCTGATTGTTGCATTTTGAGTAAAGGTTGTTTCATTTTTTGTTCTGAATTTTCTATTTCTTGTAATATTACTGTAAATTCTTCAGTTTCAAGAATTGTGTATTCTTTTATTTTTATTTTTCAGAGCATATTCTACATGTTCTTGAAAATTTACATTATCTTTAAAATATTGTTTTTCAACTTCAGAATTTGCTTGTAATTTCTCCAGTTTTTGTTGTGTTGATATGTTGTTATTTATTGTTTTATCCATTTCAGAATTTAACATAGAGAGTGGTTGTGAAGTAGTATAATTTTCAAAAATGTTACCTTGTTTTGTGTTATCAATGGTGTATCCTCCTCCAATGCTAATTTTTTTATCGTCAGTTATGTTTTTCGGGTTCATTTCTCTTGGTTTAGTGTCTTTGTCCATTTTTCTGTATCCTCATCCGCTTGGTGTCCTTTCTATTTGCTCCATTTTAGAATTTTAATTAGTTTATATTGGAATGTTAGTATTATTATTCTTATTTGAAAAATCCGGTTGATGTGTTTAGCGTTACTTTCTAATGCTCCCCTCAGTGTTTCTGGATCTTTCTTCCCCTATTTATATCAGGTTGGGGTTTTTTTAGGATATTGTTCTCGCGTGAGTTTGTAAGCATTAGTTTTCCATGTTGTTTTTGTCTGTTTGCATAGTCGTCATTGGCTCGCTGTTTGCATATTGGGTAGGTGTGGCTATAGTTTTGTTTTACCTTTTTCATGGATTTACAGCATGTACTTTGTTTACGGAAGAATATGCGCATGAAGCTGGAAAGCGTGTTGTTCGCCGTTTTGGTATACGGGTGATTCTTCTATCAACGATTATGGGTGGAAACTTTGTGCATTGTTGCTGGTTTTGGTAAGCTTGAATGTTTCTTGAAATTAACTGTTGCATTTCTGACTAATGTAATTACAGTGATCTTAAAGAGCGAACTGGTGTTTTCATGTTGATTAGTTTTATGTAACTATTTTATTATCTTAGTATTTTTTGAGTTAGCTTTTGTGTTTATTTCATGTATTTAGTGGTTTGTTTTTGACTCGTTATAATTGAGTGTTTTTTCTTAATGGATGGTTCTTTGTTTTCCTTAAAATTAACATGTATGTGCTGATAACTTTTTAGATTACATGTTTTGTGTATTATTTTGATTTTTGCAGCACTTGTTGATGAACAATATTTTTAGTTTGATTGTTTGTTGCAAGTATGAATAAATTATCTGCTGAAACCACTCTAGAACATGCAACATATAATTGTCCGTAAGAGAAACATGGTTTTGAAAGATGAACTCCACAATGTTGCAGTGTCTGACCTTGCGATTTATTTATGGTAATTGTGAATGCTAGTCGTACAGGGAATTGTAGTCTTTTAAATGGTATTGTTTGATCAGTTGGAATCAATGGAATACATGGAATGCTTTCAGCTTCTGCCTTCTAGAAGAAGGTATAGGGTCATAAAGACCAGGACCAGCCGCTTGAGAAATAGTTTCTACCCAAAAGCGGTTCTGGCTTTGAATACAGTGCAATGCAGTCTATGAGGGAGCTTCTGTATATAGTTTTTAGAGTTTTAGAGCTTTTAGGGGTTAAATGTGTATATGTGGGGTGGGAGTATGTTGATAATTTTGTATAGTTGTATTTTGTTTGGGTTTTGTTGGGTTGTTTAAGTGTTTTTTCCCCCAATCTCGTTGTTCTGTGCAGGACAATGACAATAAAGATTTATCTATCAAACTGATTCCCCTGCTCCTTTTCCTGTAATAATTGTTTCTTTTATTACATTTGTCATGAGGTTTTTCACATACAGTCTAGTGCCATTATATAACTTTGGTGGGTTTAAATTTCTTAGTAAAATAATTGGTGCTCCTTCTTTTAGGAGTAGTTGGTGAGAAGGCATTCCTGGTAGTTCTAGTGAGTTTAAAAATTCAGTAAGGAAATTAACAGCAGCATCTTTGTCTACCACTGTAGCAATAGATTTGTATACAGTAGGTTGGTCTGGTATCATGTCAAGAATTTCCTGATTTATTATGTTAACATCCTCCTTCTTTGCTGCTAAGATAGCTCTTTCTTTAAGCCATTCATGTTGTTGATAATTGTCATTAATGTTTGAGTATAATGAATTTATAAATTCGAATGCAAATGTTACCATGGTGCAGAAATAATCTGGGAATTCAATGTTATTTTCTTCATTTTTTGGTACTTTTCCATTACCTATTTGTAGAAGAAAGTTGGTAAAGAGTTGAGTGTTTCCATTTTGTCTTACTCTCATGTTTTCTGTTAAAGTAATGGTTTGAACATTTTTCCATAAATATGATTGGTTGATACACACATTGATTTGATCTGCAGGTGTAGATTTTGGTATTACTGGGAGTGTTTGTCTGAAATCTCCACAAAGAAGTAGTAGAAGTCCACCCATTATTTTTTTATTTTCTCTTATGTCTAAGTGTTATGTTTAAGGCTTCAATAGATTTTTATGTGCCATTGTACATTCATCCCAAACAATATTTTTTGCTTCTTTTAGCACTTTTGCACACCCACTACCTTTTGTTATATTACATGTTGGGGTTTCCTGTTTAGCTATGTTGAGTGGTATTTGGAGTGCAGAATGAGCAGTTCTTCCTCCTTCCATTAATGTTGCTGCTATTCCTGATAATGCTATGGCTAATGCAACATTTCCTTCTGAACGTATTTCTGCTAGAATTAAGTTTGTGAGGAAAGTTTTTTCCGTTCCTCCAGATGCTTGTTGTGGTGTTTCTTTTTCCTCATCTTCCATGAAATAAATTTGCAGGAACTTTGGCTTTTCTTCTGGTAGTGGTAGTAGTGAACCAATATTGTTGTAAATCTGTCCTTGAATTGTGAATGTTGGATTAAATCCTTTGTGTTGTATAATGGCTGTGGCTCTAAATGAAGTCATTTGAAAACATGAGTTGTATTTTCGAATATTCTTTAAGAAATGTTTAGAATCTGTTGTTACTCCACTTGTATATT
The DNA here is from genome assembly GCA_035047345.1 of Bradypodion ventrale. NCBI lineage: Eukaryota > Metazoa > Chordata > Lepidosauria > Squamata > Chamaeleonidae > Bradypodion > Bradypodion ventrale. The sequence continues at coordinate 87,342,116 of JAWDJE010000004.1, forward strand.
CTATCAGTTCTTGTGGTGGCTTTTGGTGTTGAATTTTAATTTTACCTCCTTTACAACATAGTGATTGGATTTCTGTTTTGAATTTTCTGGCTTGGCAGAATTGGCAAATTACCAATCTCTAAATTGGCATTTTCTGAATAATTAGTTACTGGATCATAGGAGAAGGCAGCCATTTTTAATGTTAATTTCTTAGTTTTTTTTCTCTCTATTCATATTGCTCTTGTCTTTTTATTCTGTTCTAATCTCATATCATGTTTCTTTGTGCTTTTGTTTGTCCTTGATGTACTGTCAATTTCTCTATGTTCTGTTAACATGGTCTCATGTTCCTGATTAGATGTTTGTTTTGTCTTTTGTGCATATTTTTTTCTGCGTTTCTTAAGTTTTTCTTCCCTTTCCTGCAGTGTTTCTTGTGTTTTTTCTAGTTTTCTTTTTAATGTTTTGCGTGTTCTTTGTCCTATATTTACACGTTTTTGTAGGCATTGTGATTTACAATTCTAATAAATTAATAATATATTGAAATATGTTATTATTATTAATTCAGTATTAAAACATTTGTTGTATATTGTCGTTGTTGTAGCTTGTTAATGGTTTATTACTTTGGCAAAGAGGCAATAATGCACTTTTCTGTAACTATGATTTGTGTGCAAAGTATTTTTTTAATGAGTTAGTTGTTTCGCATGAGGCAGCAATGCACTTTTCTGTAAGTACTGTTTATGTGAAAACATTTGTTTTTCAAATCTGTACTGTGGCCCAATGTTTTTGGTCAAAACTTTTTGTGTTCAGTCAGTAGCTTGTTGTGTTTTTCTCATACAAATTTATTAAAACCTTTTCATGAGGCAATTAATTTTAGTGAAAATAGTTTTACTATTAGAATTATAAGTATTGATTTTTCATTGCAGTAATATAAAGTTTTGTGCTCTGTTCTTACTGTTTTCATTCAATAATTATTGATCCATAATTTAAATGGTTTTTTTTAAGTTTCTTCAAGTCCTGCAGCATATGCAGTAGAATATGTTTGCGAAAATATATATTTTTGTAGCATGCATGTAGCAACAGTTAATGAAGTCTGCTCCGTAATTTCTTCAGGAGCTATTGTGCATAATTGTGACGGTTATTTCTTCCCTAAACTATGTTTGGTTTTGAAATTTCTTCAATAGCTGTAAGATACACTTTTAATTTTTGTCAAATACGTGTAACATATGTGCTCAATTAGTAAATGGAGTGTGCTCCGTAATTATTTTTAGGTGCAATTGTACATAACCATGACGGTTATTTCTCCTCAAAACTGTGAGGGGTTTGTGATGTGGCACATTTTATTGGATATTTTTTCATGCTTCTCCCAACGTTTGACGCATTCGCACCATTCAATGTGATTGGCTGCATTGCTGTAATCGTGTAGGATGCTGGGATTTGTAGTGTAATTTGTTCTGTGAGCATTCATTCAGTGGCTTTTTTATTTTTTATTTTAAATTACTTTACATATGGTTGTGTATGTATTACGTGGATTAATGATATGAAACGTAGTAGTTATTTATCGTATTTTCATAGAGTGAAAGGTTTTGAGTGGTGCGGCAAAAATTTGAATTTTTTAGACGGTTTATCCTACATTCTATACGCTCACACTGTTCAGCTAGATTAGCTGACATGCTATAGGCGCGTAGGACGCTAGGACATGAAGTTTAATTTGTGATGTTACCGTTCGTACTATCAGAGACATAGAGGGAGGAAAATGCCTCACAGGGGCTTCATTGGGCACCCAGAACTTCTTGGGAACACCCGGCAGGGCGGACCAGAGATCCTGCGACCTGCTGCCTCTATGAGCATACTTCCCCCTAGCCCGATTCACTGAGGAACAGGGTAAGAGAAGCCGTCTGCGTATGGCAGGTAATAATATTCCGTGGCTGAAGCTAAGCTTCCAAATACTGCTTTCTCTTCCCTTCCCTTAGACAGCGCAATCCCCTCTCACCTCTCTTCCTTCTGGCTGGGTGATGAGGACTGTTGAAGTTCCTTCTGGTTGCTCTGCTTGGTTTCCAGGCTGCTTTTTCATATAAAAGGCAGTCACTCAAACTACAGGTTTTTGTAGTTTTATTGTTAGAAACACAGTTACAAATCTTACTTACATAAAAACATAAAAACAAAGAAATAAACATAAAAATATATCTTGCTACTTTCTAGCAGGTACCTTCTTATGTGTTAGGGGCTAAGAACCCTGCATGGCATAGCCTCTGTCCCCGAAGAGACATCTTGCCTATGAAGTGGCTGAGAGCCAAGGGCTTCTCCCTTGGTCTCAGGAGTGTGCTTCCTTCATTGCTCTAACTGGGCTCTTTTTATAAGAAAAAGAGAGTTCAGGAATGTTATGGCCTAATAATGATCTCATTGCCGTTTACCTGTGTTCCCTTGAGAAATGAGACAAGTGTACGTGCTATGTGACATCTAGCCCCCAGCTGTGCATTCTTGAGATGACTCAATCTGCAGGTGTCAGGAGGTAATTAGTTTGACTGACAGGAGGGGGGCTCCCCTCCCTTGGGATAGCAGGTGTTCAAGGAATTTGTCCAAGACTGGTAAACACATTCCTTATCTTATCTTTGGGCATCAGCATGTCTGGTCAGTGGGTGAAGGAATGCTAGCACCTGGACTTTGGAACATCTGGTAACTGACATCACACCATTGTACTCCAAAATGGAATCTGACTTTATAAATCTAAGAAAAATACATGGATCAAACATCATCTATAAATCTAGGCAGGTTCGAATGTGGTCATGACACGTACATTGTAATTTTTTCTACCGCTTTATTTTGATTGGCTGCGGCGCGTCTCACAACATTCTGTTTGGTCACACTTCTCAACCTGATTGGCTGTGGCATGGCACAGCACACAGGATGTTGGGTAGTGAAGTCCTTTTTCTTTTTTTGCATTTGTGGGGCTCTTGCCCCACTGGCACATTTCTCAACCCTACAGTTACCTCCGTAACGGATTCAGGCGAGTGCAGGAGGCTTGGTACGGGATATTGTGGATGGGTGCGGCAGCCTTTGTCACATTCCAATGGTTAACACTTAGATTTATAGGTATAGATGAGGTACTGTATAATGAAACTACACTCCAAAGGTAACATGAATAGCAAGAATTACGTGTAATGAGTAATATTTAATTTCTTCCATAAGTTACTTTTTATGAGCATTTTGTGCCAAATCTAATGGCATTAAGCCATTGCTAAATCATTTTAATGAATAATTGGAGCAAATGACTTTTAAAACGTTATGTTTCCATGCTCTGGTCCTTTCTTGCAGGCAGGCACCTGTCTTACTCATGCTTTTAATATGGGAGCTCTTTCAAGCTGAGAGAGACACTGGTTCATCTTCTACCTTAGAGTCACACCTCCTCTCTGTCTAGGTGAGGCTGCTATACCCCATTTTTCCTGAAAGTGGCTCTTCGGCTTTGAAACAGAAATGAGGACTGAACCCTAGAGTCAGATATGACTGGCTTTCGAGCAAGGGAAACCTTTACCTTTACTAGGCTTAAGTTTGCCTTTGTCTGAAAATGCCTCCAGCTGGACCATAGCACATCTGAACAGATTGTCACCAAGCAGTTGGACTGGTTATCTGAATCATCAGTTTGACACAGTGGTTCAACAGAGGCAAACAGATCGTCCAAAGTATCTTAGATATGAACCCAAATCTTTAAGATCAAAGTTCAAACACTTTCCCCCAGATCTAAGGAGACGATGACATATTTGGGATAAACAGGTGAAAATATACCTACAAATAACCACTTTGTGCTCTGCTCCTGTAAACATATCCATTTCCCATCTGTTGCCTTCTAAATCTTGGAGTCAATGAAGAGCTCTGGAATGATAAAAACCTGTGTCTTTAGTTCTGGTCAGCTGCAAGCAGCTTGAAAGATGAGGTTGGACTTGTCCCTTTGTAGAATGAAAAAGGGCACTCAAGAGTACATATTTTTTAAAAAGCTGCTCTGTTGATCAAGCTATTTCTGCTTTCCTCAGTAATTTATGTGTAAATCTGATGAAGTAGGAAGTTGAACTTGAGGTCACAGGAAATCCAATCATTTTCCTGCCTGTTTTTACTGCTCATTAAGGTGAGGTATAACTTTACCTCACAGGACACTCCTTTCACTTTTTATCTGGAATGATCCGTGCCAAACACTAAGCAGGTCACATATGGCCTCTGTCAACTATACTACAAACCTTTTGTGCCTTTTAATAAAAACAAGATGAATGTTTGCTTTTCCTATCCATTTTGCCCAACCCATTGCCATGATAAATGGTGCTGTTGATGAAATAACACTTTGTCAAATAGGTTTTCCATTCCAGGTCTGCAGTAGTGTGGCTTCCAGGACAACTCTGGCGTCAAGTTAGAGACCACAGCCACATACTGTTTACCCCATTTCCAAGGTTACAAATGAGGGGAGCATCATCCTTTGAAGGCTGAACAAACAAGGGGGAAATGTTGGTCCTTTCCAGGGCTTCTAGATTATTATTATTATTATTATTATTATTATTATTATTATTATTATTATTATTATTATTATTATTATTATTATTATTATTATTATTATTATTATTATTATTATTATTATTATTATTATTTGGGGGGAATTTTTCAGGAAGGGCAAAAAAAATTCAGGAGGGGCAATAATGTCGCACTCACATATATAACATTATTAGATGCTGTTTTGTTCCTGTGAGCTACCCGGAGACGCATTGTCGAGTGGACGGCATACAAATCCAATAATAATTATGATAATAATGGTTATTATTATTATTATTTAAGATCTTCTGGGAAAGATCCTCTGTTCCTCCACTGGGAGATGAACACCATGTGGAGGCATCAGAGAGGGTTTTGTTGACTCTAGTGACATGGTTATGTAACATCCACCCCTTGGAGGGCCAACTGGCACCAGTCCTGTATTTGTTTTGATCTTAAAAATATGGCAGTCCATTAAAGCATTTTGATCTAGCAGAATCATGGCTTGATTCCAAACATTTGGTGTGTTGGTTTTGTTCTGCTTGAATTGCTAAATTATTTCAAAATGTTGTAAGCATTAAATTTTTAATGATTGTACCTTACTTTGAGAGCTATTGAGAGAGCACTAATTAAACATATCTTAAAAGACATGAATGACTATACTGTATAAATAAAGGCAATCGATGTTATGAATTCACCCCTTTGTCAAAAGCTGCTAATATTTATTTGTTTATTTATTTCATTTATATACTGCCTATCTGCATGATATTCCCACTCTGGGCAGTATACAACATTTTAAAAAAGAATTACAAATTACAACAATAAACAAAATGTCAAAACAATACAATCTCCATTGGTGATGACAGATGCAAATAATAAATTAATAAGAAAACTGAATTAGTACATGGTATTCGGAGAATATCTCAAAATGCCTCTTTAACAAGTAGGGTCTTTTAATTTATCATTCTGTCAAGGACCAACATGAGCTGTGAAGCTCATGTTGGCAGAAAATCACATTACATAGGTGCCGCCTGTGAGGAGGTTGTACTTGTCTCAACTTTCTTCACCATTCTCAGTGAAGGCACCTGGAGCTATACTGACCATGAGAAACAAGTGAAGGAATGAATGATGAGAGCAGATGTTCTATGGGAAAGACACTCCGACAAATAGCAAAGTCCTAAACCATAGAGGGCTTTGTAAGTTAAAGACAATACCTTGTGCCTGACACAGAAAGGAACAGGAAGCCAATGCAGACCTCCCAAGGCTGGGGAGATCTGTTCAAATTTTTTTGCTCCCATCACCAGCCTGGCTGCTGTGTTCTGGACCTGATGAAGTCTCCATATCAAGGACAAAGGTAGCCCCACAGAGAGAGCATTACAGTAATCAATACATGAGATTACCAATGAATGAACTAGAATTGTAAGGGAATATCTGTCCAAGTAGGGATGCAGCTGGGCAATTTAATAGACTTGTAAAAATGCAGCCTTACAGACTGTTGAAATTTGTGAGTCTAAGCTTAAAGTCAGATCTAAAATGACTCCCAGGTTGCAAACCTGATCCCTAGGAATAAGAGCCGTCCCACCCAAAGTGGGGACCAAGCCACTTAGTTGGGCAGACAGTCCTTCCAACACTAAAACGTCCATCTTGTCAGAGTTCAGTTTCAGCTTGTTTGTTTTTGCCTGTTCCATTATTGAGGCCAGACCATTGCCAAGGCACTAAACCATATCTACTGCAGAGGTTGAAAAGAGAGATAGAGTTGAGTGCCATCTGCATATTTGTGACACCAAACTCTGAATCTCCAGATGACCCTTCCCAACAGTTTCATGTAGATGTTAAACAACACTGGGGAGATGATCAGCCCCTGTGGAACCACTCACTGGAGGACCCACTCAACCAAAACAAACTTCCTAAGTTGAATTCTCTGGGTCTAGCCACCAAGGAAGGATCAGAACCACCATAAAGCAGTGCTGATTTCCACACCCAACAGCTGCCCCAGAAGGATAATGTGGTCAATGGTACTGAAAGTTACCAAAAGATACAGGAGCACCAGGAGAGACATAACCCTCCTATTCACTCATCATGCAGCATGACCAATGCAGCTTTGGTACCATAGCAAGGCCCAACCCCTGACTGGAATGGATCAAAACAGCTGGTTTCATCCATGAATGCCTGCAGCTGGTCGTTCATGACCTTCTCAATGTTCTGGCCCCAAAAAGGGAAGTTAGTCACAGGCCTAAAGTTGACAGGAACATCTGTGGCTGCTTGGTTTCTGTAAAAGTGGGTGGATTGGTGTTTCCTGTTTCTTTCAAACAGGAATGCATATTACCCTCCTGTAATTATTTATTTATTTATTTATTTAGTTAGTTAGTTAGTTAGTATGCTTATATACCACTTTACTAGTCTATTGACCACTCAAAGCGGTTTACAAAACAATCAAATAAATACAAAGCAAATCATAAGTACGGGGGAAGAGGAGGAGGGGGGAGGGGAAATACAACAACATACAGAAATAACAGTGCAAAATACCATAAATAATACAAGCCACAATAAACTTTACAAAAAATCAAGTCAAGTCAATAATACAATTAATTGTTCGACTTACAAATAAAAAAATCCCATCATTATAAAGCAACACAACCTAAACCCACTCACTGAGTCCGAAAACATGGAAGAAGTCCTTCAGCCCATGGTTGCGGGCGTCCTTTTTACCACCACCACCCCAAGGCTGGGAGGGAAAGAGATGTTGTCCGCAGTGGCAGCTGCCTCGAATCTCCAGCTGGTGAAAGTTCTTTATCCCTCCCGGGCAGGGAGGGGCTGGCCCCAAAACAGCTGTGCTGGCAGTGGAGACCTCGGCGGGCTGGTGAGTTGGGCCCGCAGTTCTTTATCCCTCCCGGGCAGGGAGGGGCTGGCCCCAAAACAGCTGTGCCAGCAGTGGAGTCCTCGGCGGGCCGGTTAGTTGGGCCAGCAGTTCTTTATCCCTCCCGGGCAGGGAGGGGCTGGCCCCAAAACAGCTGTGCTGGCAGTGGAGTCCCCGGCAGGCTGGTGAGTTGGGCCAGCAGTTCTTTATGCATAATAATATTCATCGGCCACTCACCTGACACATCGGCAGCTTTTATTAACCATGATGGGCAAGGATTATAATGAGATGTAATGACCTTACAACATTCAAGCACCTTGTCCATCTCCTCATATGACACAAACTGGAGTTGATCCCACAAATTTTGGCAAGGTGGCTCATTGGATCTGCTGTATTAAATGTGGAGTCTTGGTCCTATCAGATGGCCTCAACTTTAGTTTCGAAGTGTTTTGTGAAACATTCACATATTGGTTGATCACGGTACACTACTAGGATATTCTACTGTGGAGTAGTATAGGGTCAGAGCTATTCTCATTGTTCATGGAAATGCACCCCATTTTCAACCTGCCAATTTGCTAAATATGTCATTTCCAGTGGCAACTTTCTGTTTGATGTTCATATAATGTTTTGGGTAGACCACGATTCAATCCAGAGTATTGTCCAAATACTTTGGAATAGGGCAATGTTCCAAAATCTTGCCTTCCCAGCTAACTCAGCACTTCCTCTCTGCTTTTTTATTCTTTAAGTCAGAGGCTCTCGACCTATAACCTATTGGCTGAATCTGGCACATGACACAAACTCATCCAGCCCATGACCTTGCTCTAATTGCCATGTCTGCTTCTGCCACCACCAGTGGTGGTGGCCCACAGGGATACAGGGATTCATCCCAGTGCTTTCCAGTGACTGGCACCCCCCAGAGGCAAGCAGAGGTAATGGGAATGTATGGGATTTCTCCCCCAAACCCCCCAATAGGCACCCCCCATCACTTCCTGTCCACCACCCTCCCAAGGTGCCCAGCACACACCTGGCTGCCAGCACCTCAATCCTTGTCTCCTCTTCTTGGCTTGGCGTGTCCCTAACAGTGCTCCATAATAGAGAAGGGTCATGGGTGGGAGTGGTGGGGGCTTTGGGGGTAGTGATGGTGGCAGTGTGAGTGGGGTGGTGGGTGGGTGGGGTGGGCAATAGTGGCAGGACCACCCTGAATTCCCACCACTCCTCCCCTACCACCATTTCCTAAAGCGGCAGCACCTATCCAGCCTACCAACAGTCTGAGGAGGTGTGATCCAGCCCTCAGCTTTAAAAGGTTGAGGAACCTTGCTTTAAGTGGAAGGGGCAGCACAATTCAAGGATATGATGTTACAAAAATGGCACTTCCATATTGTTTGTGGGGCCTCTCAGCCACAAGATATATCACAGAAAGCTATATCACAGTTGATACTGATAAGTTCTCTATGAGCTTCTTGGCCAGAAAGAACATCACATTTCTGTTCATGACAAAATTAAATCAAGAGTTTTTCTTTGGATGAAGAGACTTCTTCTATATTAATACCAATTATTGTTACCTAGAAAGGTGCTTTGAATTTAGATTTAAGTAAATAGTATACTGATGTCTGGGATATGGCACTTAATGAAAAACTTATATGGGGTTTAAATATAAAAAGGGGGATTGTAAAACAAAATAGATTTGGGGACATTTGGAGGCCATTTCTGCAGCACACATTGGGGGGAAAAATAAAGGAGACAAGCCTGTACCAGAGGTAATGAGTTTTTGGGAGAATAAATGAGTTGATGGAAGACAACTGGTAGATTCAAGGACATAAGGTTAGTGCCCCAAGGTGTTTTATGTATTTGTATTATGAGAAAATTGGAAAACCATATTAAAGAGAATAATTTGAATAAAGTATTAATGCATATATATATATATATATAAAATGTATTTTTGTCATTATTTTTTCTTTCTTTTATTATGTTTATGTATCTTTGTACTTTATTATTGTTGTTGTTGTTGTTGTTTGTTAAAAATCTTAATAAAATCTATGTAAAAAAGAAAGGACTATTGGGTCATTTTGTTCATCACAAGGTTTATAGAGCAGAGCTTCTGGATATGATATATAAGGATACTGTTGTCCAAAAGATGTCTAAATGTGCTCATGATGCTCTCCACTCTTTGGGGGGGGGGAGGAGCTCTATCTACATCCTCACATTTACAGTATGGCTAGCACTGACTACAATTGTTTTTATATGTGTACATTTGTGTATAAGGAGAAAGGGAGGAAGGAGAGAGAGATTAATTAGGGATCTGTTTTGTGGGACACAATTGTGTCCCAAAAGCAACTCGAGGCATGGTTTTACTATGGTTTCCTCAGCTTCACCTCCTCAACCTTTTCTTCCCTTTTCCAGAATCATCTTAAGTGAAACTCGAGACTGTAAGAGAAAATCAATAGGGAGAACGCATTGCTGTTTGTTTCCTTCACCACCATGTATCCCCAAAGTGAAATGTGGACAAAAGTGAGAAATTTCTTTAGCAAGGCAGCTTGGAACAAGAATAATGAGATGAAACTGACAGGGTTTTACCAAATGACTCCAGCAGACGGCAATACCTGACAGGCTATTTCCAAGGGGAAAGATCCTAACATATGGAAAAGGAAGGCAATTTCTACAGATGGTGAGGTACATGAAAAATGCAGGCTTCCACCATCCTGCTGCTGTCCAATGCTTCTGAATCTGAAACATCATATGCTGTGAGTATTCCAGGGTTAGAAAGGGTTGAGGGGGGGGGGGGCAATAGAGGAGGCCCCTGCCTTTCAGTTCACAGGGACCCATTAAGAAAATGTATTGTCTTATTTTTGTAGATAGATGCCCAGGAGCCATTAAGAAAGGAAGCACTGTGGAAAGGAAGAACTCCACTAGAAAATCAATAGGGCCATCATTCTTCCAGAACTTTCATACTCATTTATTTCCACCTGCAACAGATTAAAAATTTCCAGATCTCAGGGATAGAGTGAGGCAAAGGCTTTTAATTTATTAATTTTGCTGTCATGATCTAGGTGTTTGTGCAACTTTATTGAAAGTCTGTTAGAGCTTTGTTCATAATGGTATAAATGATGGATAAGAGGAAAAGAAAACAAGAATTAATGAAAAGAGAGCTTTGAAAAGAAATGGTGCACGCCAAGCACAGATATAATCTCTGATTTACAAGAAACTTAATCTTTGATAAATGTAAATTTTAAACAGTGTTGCCTAAAGGAAAGGTTGGCTCTAGAGAAATAATTTTCCATCTTTGCATCTCCCTGCTGGAAAAGGCTATATCTACTAAATACTTTTCCATTTTGTGTAGCTAGCAATAAAGGTAGCAATAATCAAACCTGTCAAGTGCGGCTCCGGAGAATACAGGACCTGTGCAGTAGCCTTCTGCGCAGAACACTTCTACACATGCGTAGAAGCCTTCTATGCATGCATAGAAGCCTTCTATGCATGCGTAGAAGGGTTTTGCACAGAAGCCTATGCATGCATAGAACGGTTCTGCGCATGCGTAGAAGGGTTCTGCATGTGCAGAAGGAGAGGCGCAGTAACTACTTTCCCCTGCCATTGAATTACAGGATTAGCAGACTCCGCATTGAGGCTAGGACGCGAGATTCTATCACTTGGTATATTTTATCAATTTATACAGAGATTTCCCTGAAGAAAGGGGGAACACCCAGAAAAGCTTATTCATTACCACAAAAGCTTTGGAAATATATTCTCAGTAGTGAACTGTATGGAAATATCTCATTGTGGAATAGCATTGCACACAAATATAGTAATATAGACTGTTGTTTTGGACTTATTTTGTTCAGATTGTTACATAAAATATACCTTATTTCATTTTTGCCTTCTGGCCACGAATGGAGTGTTCTTTTTCCCAGTACATTGTCCATTCAACCCTATTTCCAGTCTAAAAACAGCAGCCAGGAAAAGGGGAAGCAAAAATTGTTGCTTTCATTTCACGTAAGGAAGCTGATGGGATATTTGAAAACCCATAGTGGTATTAACATTCAGAGAAATTACTTCTTTGGTATATGGGAACATCTCAAAATAGAGACTTTGGGGGGCATAACTTGCAATAGTTCTGCTTTAGTCCATGTATTTCCTCATTGCATTTGTACTAAATACTGGATTTTGGAGGGGAAGAACACTACCAACCTTAATTCCTCCTTGGAACACTACCACAAATAGTAGATGATGTAGTGTCATTATTAGCATTCTCCTGGAAGCAAATATAATGTTTTGTACTTTTGTGAGAATAGTATAATGGCACATAATTTTTATGGGGACAGAACTGTGGTGACTCAGAACCAGCTGTATTTTTTTCTCAGAATACAAACAATTTTATTTCTTTTTTAATTATTTTTTTATTTTTATCATTATTATTTTCATTTAAAAATTATTAACAATTTACGGCAATATATAAAACATATACAAAACATATGCAAAACATAAGCACAATAACAACAAAAAAATTACATTATAATTACAATACAATATTATAACAAAAAAAATTCACATCGTGCTATGTACAATGCCACGGAGACAGAGTTACCTCAATTCTTCTATTCTTATTTCCAAAATATAAGTTGGTCAGGCACTGGATTGTATCCTTTCCCCTTGTTCAAAGTATAATCTAAAAACATTTCCAAATTTCCTGAAATTTGTTTTCTTTAATTAACCCTTTTCTTAAGTTTAGCTCCCAGGTAGGTTTGTCATTTAATGCGATACTCCACAGTTACCTGTACCATTCCTCAATTTTTGGAGAAATCTCACATTTCCAATAATGAGCTATGCATTGCCTGGCACTTGATAACATAATTATAAACAGTTCACATTTACAATTATAAGAATTTACTTTGTCTACAACAGACAGCAATACTGTGACTGCATCCAATTTAATTTTTACATTCAATATTCTTTCAATTTCATATTCCACATCTGTCCAAAATGGTTTCATCTTTCTACACCCCCGCCACATGTGTTCATATGTTCCTGTAGCATCATCGCACCTCACAATTTTATTTTCTATTTGCAAATTTTCCTGTTGATACAGTAAGCGTTTTTCAACAGAAAGTCAACTTTATTCATGTCTTGAAGTAGCACATGACTTTAGATCTGAGGTATGACAACCAGACTCACATTTTAAAAATATTCTTGCTACCTGCTGTGATCCACCATTATACATCTCAGAAGTGAATGTACAGGTGTTCTTCTCAAAGTGTAAGAAAAACCAACTTCAATACAAAATCTTTCAATGCAGTATTTAATTTCAACAATTTACAGTCAGGGGTTGCCATCAGTTATTTCACTGTCCTGCTTTCCTAAAGTCCTTCACAGACTCATTAGTGCCACACAACATAGGTCACACCCATGTGCCTGAAATGCAGTTGAGGAAAGATAATTGTAATGCAATATAGTGGGTAAAAAAAATACAGTAAAACCTCGCATAAAGAGTGCCTCGCTTAGAGACTAACTCGCTTGAAGAGCAGAAATTTCTCTGAATGGTTGCCTCGCTTAACAACTAAAACCAACCAAAAACTCACTTAACAACTAAATTGGGGTTTGCAATCCTCCCATACACCAGAAGTCACAAGTGGTCACTTACAATGCTGTTTACCTTAAAGAGCAAACTTGCTTAAAGAGCAATCCCATGGAACACATTATGCTCTTTAAGCAAGGTACCACTGTATTCTTATTCCGAGTCATTGTTGGATCTTCAGAAAAAGAATACATTGCATCAGAAGTGTTACAAACCTATCATTCTCAAAAATCCTTTAAAATGTGCAGTTACATGCTGTAAGTACTGTACAAATATACTGTAACTGTTTGCCTATGAAATATAAAGGACAGCTGTGAAGAACTTGCCCTGAAGGGGGTAAGACACACATTTAAAAAGCTTAAAAGTGTGTGCCAGACAACCTTGAAATGTCAAAATTGTAGTGTCAAAATTGTAGCCAGCTGGAACACTGGCTAGGAACCTCCTCACCTCTCTTTTGTCCAAGGAAAATAGCCTTGCTGTTTATAACAGTTGGGGATAGATTGATGGCAGACACCTATGCATGGATGAGCTAACCCTAGGGCAGGTTGTATCTGATGAGAAATTGGTCCTGTGGCCCTGCGCTCCAAATTCCCATTGGCTGGGATTGTTTGGATTGCCTGTGCTGATTGCTGAGCAGACCATGTTGATCTCCCAGAAAGGATTGCACCACTGATGCAATGGGTTGGCTAAACAGCTGCAAGGCAGTAGTTCCAAGTTCCACTTTTTTGCTCCTTTCAAAGTGGGCTGATTTTCTTGTGAACTGAAAGGTTTGTTTTATTTTTTTTAATTTGGCTTGCAATTTGGCCATTTTACTTTCCACCTCTAAGTCTGTGTATGGGTGAAGGTCCTTTTCTTCTGTGTGGGTGGGTGTCACCTAGCCAAGCCTTGTTTTTCCATCCTGTTTTGTTAATAACATTTTAAAGCCAATTTTGGTACTGAGATGTTCACTGGCATTTTCTGGGGTGCTAAATCCAGTATCTTGGTTTTCAGGTATCTGGCTATAGATTGGGAATGGCAGCTACTGCTGCTGCTGCTTCCATGCCTAAGCCAGATGTGAAACTGCCAAAAAGAAAGCATCTTTTGGTGAGGTCATTCTGCAGTTCCTTCCATCTGGCCTAGTGTGAAAAAGATTAGCTGGCACAAGGTGGCCGTTGTCCGGGGTAAGCCTGATTGTGATCACTCGTGCTCTGGTCACCTCCAGATTGGATTACTGTAATGCACTCTACATGGGGCTGCCCTTGATGACCATTTGGAGGCTTCAGCTGGTCCAGAATGCGGCTGCCCAGGTTGTGATGGGGTGTGGGTGTTATGCCCATGCCTCACCGCTGCTTCGGGAGCTGCACTGGTTGCCAGTGTGCCTCCGGATGCAATTCAAGGTGCTGCTTTTAACCTTTAAAGCCCTTCATAGCATTGGACCAGGATACTTAAGAGACCGCATCACCCCTAGGTATTCAGCCTGTCCTACGAAGGCAGACAGGAGAGGCTCCATAGTGGTCCCATCCCCAAGAGAAGCTCAGCTGTCCAAGATCAGAAGGAGAGCCTTCTCAGTGTCTGCCCCGGCCCTGTGGAACCTCCTTCCATCCGATCTTCACCTACAACCTGAGCTCCTCCCCTTCAGGAAGGCACTTACGATATGGCTATGCCAGCTGGTGTGGGGCTTGTCGGGCACTTTGGCCCAATCCCGCTGACTGGTGTAGCCTGTGTAGCTTATGCAGTTGCCTTAGATGATTGTATTTCTGTCCCCCTCCCCCCATAAACCCTACCCCGTTCTACCTCATCCTTTTTAATGGTTTAGGGAGGATTTTAGATGTTAGGAAATTTTAATCGTTTGCTTTTTACGTGTTTTGTCTTATGTTTTTAATCATGTTTTTAATTGATGTTTTAACTGATGCTTTTAAACCATTGTTTAATTTGATGGTTTGATAATTTGTTGGAGGCCACTTTGAGTCATCTCATGATGAGTAAGGCGGGATAGAAATATTGAAAATAATAAATAAATAAAATACCACAATCTTCTTTTTTTAATTAAATTTTTATTGAATTTTCTAAACAGACATACAATAATTCAACAGTAAAACATAAATGAACAGAATAAGAAAAATAAGAAAAGAAAAAATAGCATCAATACATACAAGATTTTTACTATTTATATTGATACAATATTCTGACATAGTAGTTAATTTCTAATTTCCATTTTTATAACCTTGTTAACATTCTATATAGATTCAAACTCCTTCTGAACTACCTGGTTTGATAAATCTACTAAAACATGCTATAAAATTTATTATTAAACTTAAACTTATAGTATGATACTTTTAATAAAAAGAAAAAGTATACAAATGAAAATATATATAAACACCCAGTGCTTTATACAATGCCCTGGAGAGCACGGAGTTTCTTATTAGTTAATTCCAAAAACTCCTTTTATCAGGTACAGGTCTATTCCTTTCCTCCCCCTTAAGTGAGTGATCCACAAATGCCTGCCATATATTCCAAAATCTGTTTTCTTTAATAATACCCATACCACAATCTTCAAGGAGGCTTTTTCTGTGTGCCCCAGTGGCAGCCGCTTAGGTCATCTAAGAAAAAGGAAGGGCAGGTGTGCTAAGATTTGGCCTCTTTTGCCATTCCATTTTGGGGAAGTGCACTCCAGACTTGGAGCAGAGAAAGCAAGGGGGGGATAGACCTCCCCCCCCCCCTCAAGCTGGAGCATGTGGGCAGCCTGACACAATACAAACTGGGAGCAGTGCCAGAGAGGTCCAGAGAGGATTTTCCCTGCTAACCCTGTTGGGGTCTATTTCTTCACAGCATCTCTACTCATTGGACCTGAAAGTTAGTCCAATCCCTTTTCTGGGGAAAGTTGAATGATTCCCTCTCCACCTTGCAAATATTAAAATACACATGTAAACAGAGAGGGAGAGAAAGAGTAGACATCTGGTCCATATATAAAACGGGAAAACAGACCTGGGTGATACTTTTACTAGCTGCATTAAAATGATGCAGAAGTGCATCATTTTAATTGCATGAGATTTTGAGTTGTTCAGAACTTTTCATCAGGCAAGACAATATAAAAATTAGGGGATAAGAAAAGGATCAAAAAGTTCAAAACTCTAACCTATTTTATTGGCCATTTTGTGTCTGTAGTTATAAAACAGACTAAAAGATTTAAAAAGTTGATTAAAAGCCAAACGTTGAGAGATCAAAGAGAAAATAGCTTAGGCAGAGAAGATATTTTGTATATTTTCCCATTTTGTATGGAATTACATTATAAAATAATAATTATTTCCTCTGACCAGCTCATCAGTAACAGAGAATACAATACATCAAAATGCAAGTACTGTAATTGGAAATCAAAGATATTATCACAACCTAATTTTGAAAAGGTCAGAAAACAACCACAAATAAGATCTGGCATGATATGAACCATCCCAAGATTGTCATCAAACATGTCCCAAGGTGCCAAATCCAGCCACACTCAAACAATAGGTAACATATCCTACTGAGAGAAATCTGATCATCATCAGCATGACCCAGTGAACAGCTAACATGAATCAACAGCAGAGGTGAAGCTTCTAGAATACCTGATACAAACAAGTTAATATGTATGCCATAATTAACCTGCAGAAGATCTTTCTTTCCCTCTCATTTCTATAATTATCATGGTTTAGGCCATTTCATGTACACACACACACACCACACCAGGAAGTGCCATGTGGTGGAGGATGGGCAAAATGGCCATCCGGCCGCTGAAGCTGACTGAGGGAGTGTGACCTGGCCCCCAGCTTTTAAAAGGTCGAGAACTCCCGGTTTAGACATTTCTCTCCACCTGTATAATTGTCAACAATTTTGCTACCATTTAATAATTAAAGACTGGCTGGATAGCTCAGTGCTTTCTGTACCTGTGAGCCAGAGGTTGGAAGATCACATCCTCACTGTACCTCCTGGGAGAAGAGTCAGCCTGTATAGTTAAGGACAAGCTACACATCCCCAGAAAAAGGAAATGGTAAACCACCTAAGTATTATCTACCTAGGAAACCTTGGAAAGGATCTCCATAAATCTGAATTAACCTGATGGCACACAATAGTTAATAATTAAGGGGACTTGGATGTAAGCATGGTTTTAGTTTTGTTAAAATCTCCTGGTGTTAAGGGGTTTGTAATTTAGGAAATAAAGAGACTGTGGTGGCTCAAGTGGTTAAGACACTGAACTCGCTGACTGGAAGATCAGAGTTTGATTCCCGGGTACTGCATGATGGAGTGAGCTCCCATCTCTGTCCCAGCTCCTGCCAACCTAGCAGTTCAAAAGCAAGAAATTGCAAGTAGATAAATAGGGACCACTTTGGTGGGAACTGGGAAGTAAACAGCATTCCGTGCATTCCAGTGTTGAGGCATGCCTGCCACATGTCCATGGAAACATCTGCAGATGCAGACACCGCTGGCTCTTTGGCTATAAACAGAGATGAGCACTGAACCCTAGAATCGGATATGACTGGCTTTCAAGCAAGTGCAACTTTTATCTTACCCTAATTTAGGGAATGATCATTGATGTTTGGTGGACAAGATCCATGATTATTCTTGTACCAGAAGGTTTTGGGGGCTTTGCAGAATTAAATTGTTTTTGGCCCACTCCTTCCTATTACCCCTGTTTATGAAACATAAACATTACATTACAGTCATATGCTCATGTGCCTGAGTGTACCCTATACTGAACACTTAGCAAATAGTACCATACTGTGCTATAAAACTGTAGGGCACCTGAAGAAGCTTGAATGTTGAATTCCTAATATACTATTTTCACAGTCTGTGAATTGACCATTATACATTTCAAGTTACCTAGGAAGTACTCCCTACAATACAGGAAGAAGTTAACTAACTAATTTAAACAATAATTTTAAAAGCCTTCATTAAATGGTGCATTCAAAATAAATAACCAAATGTGGCTTTCCTTGCAAAAATCACTTGTTTTCTCCTTCACATCATTGGTATTATATTTCTGAAACAGATTAGAAATAGAGTGCAAACGGAAGGAAGAAACCCCTGGAATGTGCTCTAAATTAAGAGTGAATGTAACAGAATCCAGACCTTCTTAATAATCATGTAATATGTTTTACATTTTCTATGAATATGTTTCAACTTTTGGCCATATTTGGAAGATGGAAGAACATAATGCTGAACCTCTAACAATAACAATTCCAAAATATATTACTTTATATAGATACATGCAATTCCAAGCAATAGATATATACAATGTCTATGCGTTGTCAGGCCACAGAATGCCAGCTGATGTTCTCAGGAAGACCAGCTATGGAGGATGAAAAAGTTGTAGTCCTCTTTCCCTTCTGAGTTACATGAAGTTAAAGCCTGGGTAGAATTCTCCACCCATTCCCAGAAACAGTACAACATTGGTGCACCAAAAACCCAGCAGCAAGATGGGAAGAGAGCCAATGGGAACATGTACTTGGCCCATCATGCCATTTGGAACACAGCAAGCAATGAAGTGTCCTCATCGTGACACATAAATGTTCTTGTTCCATAAGACCAGGCAGCAGTGATTGATTGAAGGAAGGAAGCAAGGAAGGAAGCAATCAAGCAAGCTCTCTTTGGGTTGGCAATGCGCCTTCTTTAAGCTCCAGCAGCTATAAAAAGGCCTGGCAAAACTCTCCATGTGTTGTAAGTAAGACAGTATGGGATGCAGATCCAAGCAGGAATGGCAGTAATTATTGCAGGAGCCAAATATATTCTTCCCTCTGCCCAACTCTCAGGAAAAGGATGTGGCTGACTTGACAACCCAGCTATTGCTGCAGAAGGCTTTGATGATTTTTGTTGTTGCGGTTGTTGTTGTTCAGTTACACAGTCCAGTCCGACCCTTTGAAACCCCATGGACCATCGCACGCCAGGCACCCCTATCCTATTATATGCACACACACAAAATCAGTATTAAAGACCTGTAAAACATTATTCAACAACTGGATTATTAGAGATACAGGAAAACTAGTTTTAATTAATTACCTCTCACAATTTCACATTCCTGAGAGTACACAAGAGCAAAACCAAATTAGAAGATGGAGGAAAGAGCTCACTGAGCAAGGAGCAACATTAAAGGAGGGTATAGCTGAGGAATTCAACCTTCCCTACGTCAAATGGAGAACTCTGAAAGGATGAGGGTTGGAATCCTTAAATGCAAGACCAGCATACTCAAGTGGGGGCTGCTGGTAGATGACAACCCACTGTGTGAATGTGGAGAGAGAAATTTACTGGTCTGAACTTGATGACTGAAAGTTTGGCAGGTCAACAGTTTGAGACCCAAGTGCTACAGGATGGAGTGAGCTCCCATCTCTGTCCCAGCTCCTGTCATCCTAGCAGTTCAAAACAAGAATTTTCAAGTAGATAAACAGGCGCCACTTTGTTGGGAAGTGTTCCAATGTCTAGTCATGCTTGCCACATGACCATGGAATTATCTGCCGACTCAGGCAGCGCTGGCTCTTTGGCTGTAAACTGAGATGAGCACCGTCCCCTAGAGTTGGATATGACTGGCTTTCGAACAAGGGCAACCTTTACCTTTAACTTATCATAGTCACAGTTACACATTTCTTTAAGGAACTTTTCTACTAGGCTTTCTGCAATGAAGGATTTCCCCACATGTTTATGAACAGACGTCGGCTCCATGTAAGTAGTATTATTTCTTTATACAAGAACTCATAAAGTTATAAATAAGCAGAAATCTATGAACTGAAACCCAAAACTAATCAAATTTCAAGTATACAAGCCTTTTTTTAGTGAATGTCACCATGACATTGCAGAAACACTGATGCATCAGAAATGATTTATCCCCCAAACAAAGACTCTATTGCTTAGTGATAATTCTCTCTATTTACACCCTAGGATATAAAGCCTTTACTGACATCTAATCCTGTGTATATGTCGGAATATAGGATTGTAGTTCTTTTTCTCTAGGACCAGATCAATTAAGATCAATGTTTGTTCTGGCTAATGGAATGAACCATTGAAAATAAGCAAAAAGCATCTATGGATGAATAAGGCAGAAGCAAATGCTCAACATAGAAATTGCAATAGTGGAACTGACTGTATGTATAGCAACACTAATTACTGGTACAAATTGCACTAACCCTGATACAAATATAGGAAGAAAGTACAAACTTGAAATAGCTTACATTTCACTGGGAGTTTAGAAAACCATTTTTGAGTCTTATGCTCACATGCACAGGTTAATCTGTGACAGTCACATTTCATGTGTTGTCATGTGACTGAATAGAAAATAGAACAGGATTAATAGAACGTTTGTTCCCAACCTTTTCAAGTCAGGGGCTGGGTCACGTTCTCTCAGTCAGCTTTGAGGGACAGACAACCATTTTGCCCTGCCTGGATGATGGGGGTGGCCATTTTGTCCCAACAGCTTCAAAGGGGGTGCTCATTTTTTTTTCTTGAATGCCTTTTGAGGGGTGGGGAGCCAAATGAAATGGTGATGTGGGTCAGATCTGGCCTGCAGGCCTTAGGTTGGAAATCCCTGAGCTAAGCTATTGTGACTAGCTAAGCACCTCTACTTTGGTTACAAGAGAAAGTGATTATTGAACCACTAAAGAAGTAAACAATGTGATCTTTCATGGTGACATACATACTCGGTTGTAAATTGTAGTGGCCACCACGAGTAAACTCCAACCAGTTTAGTCAGTACAATGTTCTAGCAAGACTCTAGGAAGAGGGGATTTTGAAGATGGTGTCCAAACATTGGTGGTTGTTATTATTACCAGTAGCAGTGCAAAAATATTAAATAGTTTTAGTGCAAAATAGAAAACACTTTGCTGTGAACATTGTTAATACTGAGCCTAGTCCAATTCCTGGATGTTTACTCCTTCCCAGGGAGAAATTATTTCCACAATTTGTTCAGCTACATGTAAGGTGAAAAAAATTAAAATGACATTTTACCACTATAATGTGAATAGATCCCACTGTGGAACATGTTTTGAAATGATAAGAAAAAGAGACAAGGAAATTGAGCCATTCATTTATATAAGTCAAATGATTAGCATATCTTTCTGAATTAGTCACAGCTTTCACTATGGAAAACAATAACAAAAACCACTGTTTAACTCTAAAAGCAGAGCTTGAAAAATATTTGTTTAAACTTCAAGTCCCATAATTTTCTGGATAGCTGGGCATGTGCCCAGTTCCCCATCCAAAGTATCTGGATGGCTGACTAATCAGACAAGCAGGTGATTTGGTAAACAATCTTCCATTCTTATGCTGTAAAGGTCGCCCTTGCTCAAAATCCAGTCGTATCCAACTATAGGGTTTGCTGGTCATCTCTGTTTACACTCAAAGAGCCAGCATTGTCTGCATCTGTGAGCGTTTCCATGGACATGTGGCAGACATGACTAGACATGGAATTTTGTTTAAGTGGTATCTATTTATCTACTTGCAATTTCTTGCTTTCGAACTGCTAGGTTGGCAGGAGCTGGGACAAAGACGAGAGCTCATTCCATCCTGCAGTATTCGGGTATTGAATTGCTGACCTGCTGCCTTCCAGTCAGTGTCGGCTGCTGCTATAGACGCCACCTGCTGGTGCTTCAATAGAGGTGCCACTGTAAGGCGGCAAGAAAAAGTCGCAATTTTTCTTCAAACCAAGCACACCCCATGGTTTGAAAACCGGGAGTTTTCAATGTTGTTGTTTTTTTTAACCGGGCCGGGACAATTACAACCCAGGAAATTCCCGATTTTCTGTGACATATGGCAACCCTAAGTGTATAGCATTCAGCCACACAGATATTATTTGTACTCATAAAGGAAATTGGAATTGGTGTTCCAAAAAAAAGAGGGTGGAATGAACTGTAGTCTTTGTCAAAAAGCATACTGACTAAGTCTAATTCTCATACTGCTGACCTGCTGACCTTCCAGTCGTCAAGTTCAGCATCTTAGTCACTAAGCCACCACATGCACTTTTAGCAAATGACAGTTTGATGCAATTCTGTACCCCATTTACCCTCTTTTTTCATGTGGTGATACATATATGTCCACCCATTATTGACAATCTGTTTTTCAAAATGGTGGTTTCTAGTCATGACTCATTTGGTGCTAAACCAGAATTATGAAAATAGGTAGATAGCACTACATTAATAACACAGCACTGTTATTAAGCACAGTGTAAATGATTATATTTTTCTCTGTCTTTTAAAGAGAAAGGGAATAAATCATACACACATTTTAAAAACTGTTATCAACCTCGAAAGCAGCTGGCACCTACCTAGACAGGCTGTTCCTGAATCTACCCAATCCACTCTGTTCTGATTACAAAATGCTTGTAGTTATATTTGCTCTCAAGTATGATTTATGAGGTTTAGAGCAGGGTTTTCCTGGTGGGGGCAAAGTTGTTGATTGACTGCTTCATGTTCATAAAAACACTTTGGTTGTGAAGAAAAAAGGCATCCAAAGCATTAATCATGTTAGACATGGTTGGACAAGAACTAAACAAATACTTACTCAACACATACCAGCCTAATTTCTGAACATGCAGACAAACTGCACCTTGGTTGAAATCCTGTCATTTAGAATAGCAAGTCACACTAGAATAGGCCCATTGAATCAGTGAGGATTTGGTAAGTCAACTCCTTCATAAAACCCACTGATTCCAATGGTCCTACTCTAGTTGCAGCTTACTGTGTTGAACAACAGCATTCCAGCCATTATGTAAGAAATCCACAACTGGATCTCCCATTATTATTTTTGTTTTGCTTTTACTTCAAATAGCCAGTGAATTGCTATTGTAAATCTACTTATAGCAGTCATACTGTGAGTGAGTTTTCAACTCTCCACCTCACATTCTCAGTATTGAAATTATTCCACTCAAGCCGTGTGAAAGATGGGATGAATAGCTAGGGTCTTTCTTATGTCTACAATCTATACATGAGCAGGATCTTATCCTTTTCAGAGTCAATCTGCTCGTGTGAATAAAATGAAGATAGAAGGGAACATGGTAGGTGTTCCTCCTGTTCCCTTTGGAAATGCTGATTTAAAAAAAAGACAGAATAGAACTTTGTTGACCTTATCACAGCATGTGATCAATTTCCTACAAAAGGAAACAACTCAGATTAGGTCCTAATGTCATGAAAGACCTTTTTTCCTGCCTTTTTTGCCAAGTTGGTTGGTGGGGGCGGGAGTAAAACTATTTGGTTGGAAATGCTGATCTCTGCTTTCTTTTCACTCTCCTTGACATCAAACTATTAAGTCTGCCATGCTGTTTGTTACTCCATTAGCCATACTGCTATAACTAAATAATAATCCAATTAATTGAAATACAACACCATACTGCTACTTGTTCACAATTCCAAGAGGATGCCGTCATGGACTAACTTCTACAACAATGCAGTTCATTTTGTAATCTCATGTCATGCTTAATTTCTTTTGATGTTTATATATGTTGAGATCACCAGCCACTGACAATACATCGCTAGGGATTGATTATTCATACAGGAACAAAAGACTCTCTTTCCTTACATTCTGTTTAACATATTTCTTGACTAATGGCTTAAAATCACTATAGTGAGCACTAGAGGCTTGTGGTATTGAAACTATTCTATAGAACTTCTCTAGCTGACTTTTTTGGAACCAACACTGTTCTGTGCATAGGTTACAGGATGGATTAAAAACTGAGAATTTACTAAACAGTTGATTTTTAATGTTAAAGATTCCTCACTGTCCCAAGGTTCCCAGAGGTTTCCTGAGGGCCAAAGGGATCCCTTGGAAGCCTTGAAACCTGATGGGCAGGGAGGATGTTTTAAATTAAATCAAATCAAAGATTTTCCTCATTGGATGTTGACATCATCTAGGTTGCACAGCATAAATTTACACCAACAGGATTTCAGCCATTATGTTGCTTTTAACCTTACTCATCAAAACTAACTACAGTAAAACCTCTACTTACGGGGGGAAAGTCCATTCTGTAGGCTTTTGCTTAAATTGGTTTTTTATGTAACTTGAAGCAAACCCATAGGGAAAATGAAATGTTTATGTAAATCGAAACAAACCCATAGGGAAATGAATTTTTACATAACTCAAAGCAAACCCATAGGAAAAAACATCTTTATGTAACTCGAAGCAAACCCATAGTAAATCAGGACATGGTTTTAGCACAAAATCATTATGAAAGTCACATTTTATGTAACTCGAGGCATATGTAAGTCAGGGTTTTACTGTAGTTACAAGCAACCATGTTGCTTGCAGTCCATTCCTTCCAAGCTTGGGCTAGCTCGATTAGAACTCTGAGTACTGGATGTATTGAACTGGTAATCTTTGGATTGATTTGAAATTTGCTCAGTCTTTGCAAATTTTCATGGGGTTAATTCAGATTTCTCTAAGATTTCATTATCACATTGTATTGTTAGTGCATGCTAAATGTTTTTCACCCATGTACCTTTTCATACTAACACCTCATGAAATGTTCTCAGCACCAGCCATAATTAGCAACCATGTGGGAAATCAACACTTTACTACTACCATTATGAAAAACTTACAAGAGTGAATTCTACAACAGAAGAAAACAACCATGTATTTTAAGGAAATGATTGTGATAATTAATTTTCAAATGGCACCTAGTCTGAGTGGTTTGTTCAAATCAGGAGGGGCCAACCTTTTCCTGCCATGGGCCAGACCACATCCCCTTGGACAGTTGTGCAGTCCAGAGATGTGGTTCCTCCTACTGCTTCCTGTACTTCCAGCGGTGGTGGTGTGGGAGCAAGGGCGGTGAATTTCCACCCATTTTGGGTCCATTTTTGGTCCATTTTCCACACTTTGGGTACTTCCACGGCTTCTGGTGGTGGTGCCCGGATCCTCACCATGGGCTGGATTAATTGGCACCACGGGCCTGATTAGGCTCGTGGGCCATAGGTTGGCCACCCATGGTTTAAATTGTTCACAACAAGCAATTGGAATTTCACTCAGAATATGTGGTTAACATTAAAGAGCATATGGACATGTACCTACAAAGCAGCTAACTCTGTGGTTCATATGAGAGAAGGGCAGCTTTACATTTTGGGCCACAACCCCCAGAATTTTATCTATATTTCATTTTGTTGTTACATGCCATCAAGTCCTCTCTGATTTATAGATACCCTATGAATGAGAGCCCTCAAAAATGTCCTGTCCTCAACAGCACTACTCAGCTCTGAAAACTCAAGAAGGACCTATAGTTCCAAAGCAGAAAGCTTCAGGTCTCCAGTTATCATCTCATCATTGCTGAGGGCCAACAAACATGCTACCTTTTCTGTGCAATTCTGGATCTTTTTGGTAGTGCGGATTGGAGCTGTGCAGGCTACAACTTGGAGGAGGATTGAAAGGGCAGGGGAACAAGGAATTACCCCCCATCCTCATGCTTAGTTCTCCATCCATATATTGCCTCTTGAAGCAACCTTTTAAAAAAAATTTGTTGGAAAGAATAAGGACTGCATTCAAGGCCAGACTTAATGTAGGAAAGTGAGCATGTAGTCTGGTCCTCTGAAGCTAATGCCAAAGAACTTTTGAACAACCACTAATGAAGATAATGAGTTGGCAAGAACAAGGATTCATTTTTTACATTCTTAACAAAAGAAGAACATCTGGAGGAAATGACACCTCATTCATAACGCACTTGAGTATTATGTGCTGAGCAGTTTTGTACTCAGGGGTAACAAAAATTGGTGACATCTCTAGGTACAATCTAGGGGACCATTAAACCATGCCTGAAATGGGAGATCCATACAACAAAGCTTTCTTTCTTTCAGTATGTTGCTCTCATGGCAAACATTTCCATTTTAAGGACCACAACATTATTATTTTCAGTACTGGGAAACACTGCAGAGATAAGTATTTTTAAATGATTCAGCATTGATTTCAAAGAAAGAGTCCCAGTTCCAGCCTCAGAACTAAAACATTTGAAATCCCACTTGGCTCAGAAGGTAATATTTCAGCTCTTAAGGAAAAAATGGCTGCTCTGAGATGAATTGAAGTCAATGGCAGTATTATCAGGGAAAAGCATTTGAAGGGAAGGCTTCAAGAGACCTGACATTTATTTCTTTAAAATTGTTTTCTAGGCTTTCTTAAAGGGTGGAGCCCACCATGCTGTTAGAGAATTCCTACCAACATTGTAGTAATCACAGCCAGGCCACAAAGAAGTCTCACCCTTCTTTTTCAACTAAAATTTGCCACAAACAGTTCCCATTCTTTTTTTCATAACCAAAGGCAACATTTATTTGGATTTGGGCCTTTGACAAAGTACAGTGTTTGCCTGCCATTGATCCTGCTCAGTATTTTTGCCTCATCTCTTGTATGTTTTGTATGGGCCATTTCTTCAGTTTTATTAGACTGCCCATTTTCCCATCGGTACTCATTCATCCAAATAGCCCCTTTCTCTTAGCCAGTATGCTTTTTGACAAAGACTACAGTTCTTTCCACCCTCTTTTTTTTTTTTTTTTGGAACACCAATTCCAATTTCCGTTATGAGTACAAATAATATCTGTGTGCCTGAATGCTATACACTTAGGGTTGCCATATGTCACGTAAAACCAGGAATTTCCCGGGTTGTAACTGTCCCGGCCCGGTTAAAAAAAAAATCGAAAACTCCCGGTTTTCAAACCAAGGGGCGTGCTTGGTTTGAAGAAAAAATTGCACCTTTTTCTTGCCGCCTTAGAGTGGCACCTCTATTGAAGCACCAGCAGGTGGCGTCTGTAGCAGCAGCGGACACTGACTGGAAGGCAGCAGGTCAGCAATTTGATACCCGAATACTGCAGGACGGAATGAGCTCCCATCTTTGTCCCAGCTCCTGCAAACCTAGCAGCTCAAAAGCAAGAAATTGCAAGTAGATAAATAGGGACCACTTCGGGGGGAAGGTAAGCAGCATTCTGTGCACTCCGGTGTCTAGTCATGCCTGCCACATGTCCACAGAATACGTCTGCAGAAGCAGACAGCACTGGCTCTTCGGCTTTGAAACAGAGATGAGCACTGTACCCTAGAGTCAGATATATCAACATTACTTCTGTCCCGGTTTTATGGGAGGGTATTATGGCCTCTATGTACACTAGCATGGCTTCTGGGTTGTATCATGGAAACTGCCCCCCAACAGTTTATTAACTGTGTGTCTTTGGGGCTTGCAGC
Source organism: Bradypodion ventrale (assembly GCA_035047345.1). NCBI lineage: Eukaryota > Metazoa > Chordata > Lepidosauria > Squamata > Chamaeleonidae > Bradypodion > Bradypodion ventrale. The sequence continues at coordinate 87,369,160 of JAWDJE010000004.1, forward strand.
TAGACAAGCAGGTGGAGGGAGACGAAGGATGTCACTGGAAGGAAGAAGTTTTAATTAGCCATGCTGTAACACTTTGGTGATTTATTAGGATCCACTGCAATCAATAAGAACTCCTGAGCACAGTTATGGTTATGAATGACACATGTTTATTCTCCCTTGACAATTATTTTCCATTATTTTTAAATAGCCTCCAGTGCCAGCCTTTCTAGGGTGAGAAATTATACATTTGGAAGTTTCTTGAGTGCAAACTGGAAAATATTTCATTTCAGAAATTCAGTCTTGTGGATGTGTCAGGTGATATTTACCTGACAGTATGAGCATCACTGTGCCCAGACCTCATGATAACTAACTTTAATCAGACAGCATTTTCTGCCTTAGTGCCTTCTTGTGAATATCACATGGTCAGTGGGCTAAATAAATAAATTGACTGATTGAATGATAACACCTTACAAAGGCAGGGTTAAATTGAATGTTACATGGCAAGGGAACTGATTACAGCACTGTTCAGCACCAAAATACCTCGGTGTGATGCTTGACCAGGCACTCTCTTTTAAGCAGCACTGCCTGAATACCAAAGCCAAAGTTAGTACATGGAACAACATCATCAGGAGACTCACAAACTATAAATGGGGAACTTAATTATCCACACTGCGCACATCAGCTTTGCTCCTGAGCATTTCTGCAGCAGAGTATGCTGCTCCAGTATGGAGCACACCCACACATGCAAAACGAGTTTACATCACTGTTAAGCCATGTATATAGTGACAGGATGCCTCAAACCTACACCAGTTGAGAAAATATACCCTCTTGTTGTTATTGTACCACCTAAGATCAGGAGAGAAGTAGCAGTGAACACTGAGAGAACTAAGCAAGAGAATGACCCTCAACCCCCTTTGAATGGATATGAGCCTCAAGTCTGCCGGCTCAGACCCAGGAAGAGCCTTATGGCAAGAATAAACATTTTTGAGGGGACACAAGAGCAAAACCAAATTAGAATATGGTGGAAGGAGCTCACAGGGCAAGGTTACATCATTAAAGGAGGATATAGCTGAAGAGCTCAATCTCCCCTACGTCACTTGGAGGACCCTTAATAATCTGAGGGTTAGAGTCTCCAAATACAAGACTAACATAATCAAGTGGGGACTGCTGGCAGACAACAACACATGGTGTGAATGTGAAGAGACACAGACTCTGGCTCATTTATTGGTTTGCCAATTGTTGCCAGAGACATGCACTGATGAGGACTTGGGTTTGGCTAAAAACAAAGTGTAGAAAGTGGCATAATTTGTCAGTCAACGGTTTGATCAGGACATGAAAGAAGGACAGTGCTTTCTAATTGTTCATTTCTTCACTTGCTGCAATTGCGAGGCGGCATGGCAAATACTTAGTGACCCTAAACAATCATACACCTACAAGTAATGACACTGAATTAACAGGTGCAAATTAATGTGTTCCATCACTGCCAGGTTTCTGGTGAGCCTCAGATCAACCCTCTTGGTCATTGTGGCCAAGAAGTCATTCAGAGATTAAAATTCATATTTGGGACTGCAACTGTCAGAAACATACAGCTAACATGTGGCCAGGTTAGCAGGGAGATTTTTGAAGCAATAGTCCCCAAAAACAACATTTCCAAATTCTGGTCCAATCGTGCATGGAATCACTTGGTTCTGACCAATACATATAAGCAAGACAGAAAAAGTGGTCAATACTTCCCTGTCTATCAAGTTTCACATGAGTTTGCTGTAATAAATTGTAATTAATGTAAGATAAGAGAGAGGTCCAACATGGCGATTTGGCAAAGTCCTCACCTCACAGAGAAGCCTTAACTTATCCAGGGATGCATGACTATCACACATAGAATGCTTTGAATAAAAGAAAGTTGACAACCCATTCCATTCAAATTAAAATTGGTTTTGCCCTTCTTCCCAAACAATAAGGTGCCTCAAAATTTGAAATGGCTGGTCCTCCTCTCAGTTTTTTTATGACTGGGTAGCCACAGCTCATCTTGGTTTAGAGAAAACATTAAATTGTTTTTGGTCAAAAACAGAAGGGAAATATTTCAATCTCTATCTTGCGGCCATGCCAGTGAATGGGTTACAGTGCAATGCTTCTGTTTCAGAAGGATTGGCTGGCTCTAAGCCATAGCTCAGGGGATGCCCAAGTGTAATTGCTTTGCTTTTCACTCATTCAGGAGGCCTTTGAATTCACTGAGCATCAGCTAACCTCTGCCTTAGAAGAAATTTCTTTATATTTGGGTATCACTCTGGATCAAACCTTGCCCCTTTACAACACTGTGCAAAAGAGATCCTAAATCATCAACAGCAACTTGTTGTTAAACAAGCGTTATCCCAACTGGGACTTGGGAGCATAAGAGGAGGATGCGGGTTCACAAATCCTCCTTAAATTCCCTCCTTCTTAGGACTCAGGGCAATGGTAGACTCCCAGGACTCCCACAATCCAGCCCTGGAACATTGTGCTTTCTGCCTGAGAAAGTCCCCTTATCTCTCCCTCCTGTGTGCATTCAAAGACAAGTCATGAGAGATTTGGTTGTAGCGTGAAGAAAAACCAATTCCCAATTTGCAATTTGTAAGCAGGTGTAGATGGTGCTGAAATTCCACATCAAACTTGGACACCACACTTCCAATTGTCTTTATGGAAGAGACCTTGTGCAGCCTCCCCCTTTTATTGGAATAAAGAATAAAATAAAGTCCATAAAGCAATGTATTGTTTCATTAAGCAAAACACAGCAATAGCAAAAAGCAAAACTTGGCAAAACAAAGCCAAAATACAGCTTCCCATTGTTGGGTAAAATCTAATCTAAAAGCATCCTAGTTTCTAGCAAACTAATCTCCTGGACGCAAAGCTTACTTAACACTTTGTCTAGTAAAATAACAAACTGCATTTTTGTTCTAAGTTCAGCTTCTCCTAGCTCAGTATCTTCAAAGTGTGAAGATGTTACAAAATCTGGCGAAGTATGAAAGCCAGAATATTTCTAAGTGTTCAGCCTCCCTTCTCTGATAAAATTCAAAGAGTCCCTGGCCGCATCTGCTACAGAAGTCCATCGTTGTCCCAAAGAACAAAGGCTCTCGCTGAACCCAAAAAGTCCCCCAAAGATCTATCTAACTGGGCTTTTTATTCCCAAAAATTGACTCACTCTCCACTTTAGCAATACCAAGTGGCCTTGAAGGTTGATCAAGAGATAAGAATTTTGTTATCTCTAAGATCTCTCAAGGTCGCATTAACCAGGATCAGACCCTTTTTCCTGGCAAGATGCCACAGCTTTCACACAGCTTTCCCCCTTCTCTGGGTGATTGACCTCTCAAGTTAAAAATTGTGTGAACTTGCGCTGAGGTGGGTCTGGGTAATCCTTCACCCGGATGACAAAAAGAGCCACTAGGGGCACTCATCCTGGTGATGTAATGCTTCACTGTGAAATCTCAATGCAAAGCTGCATAGAGAAGTTTTGTTTCTCCGAACAAAAAGCTGCTATGATTAACTGAATCATGGTGACACGTTCTGGTGAGCTTATTTTCATAATTAATGCTTCCAAATTTATTACACTCGTATCTGAGAATGCATTTTTTCCTGAAGCAGGAAAATGTCATTGGCATGAATTTGTTTAAGGTGGATCCCAGCTTGCCATGTAGTGACCCAGACACTATGATCACAGAGCCATCTCCTGTGGCACACATGAAATGAGACATACAGGATTTAACACCAGGACTGCAATGGACTGCCGCAGCCTTGAGAATATGGACAAGGTGTGCCTTCACAGCCAGTCAATCTGTTATGGCCTCTTCCACCTCCATGACCATTGGGTAGCTGTTGGCCCCTTTAGGAAGTCAGGTTAGTTAACCGCCACCTGACACTCAGTGTTGAGTTGCTGGCTGTATGGTCTACTCCATTACTGTAGCGGGGATGATCAGCCATACAAGTAGATCCTAAATACATCCATCTGTACATACATAGCAAAAAAAGCATGATTGGCCTACAAGCTCTTTTTGTGTGGAAGAACTCTATTCACATAAACCTCCATGTTCATAACAACCCATTCTCACTACAATGAAGTACGCAGCCAGAAAATCCATGCCGGTCAACCATGGCAGCTGAGGCTGTGCTTGTGAAGGATGTTTGGCTTTCTAGTAGCAAATAAGCCTCTATATATAATATAGTGAGCTGCTTCCAAATAAGTTGATCCTCTAAGTTATCACTGCAGATGTGCATTTTAGCATTTCATAGGACCTGGTTTAGATTAAACAATATCTGACAGTGAGGGCATTTTGTTATGCAAAGGCAAGAATTTTGTGTTATTTAAAGTGAACATTCAACCATAGATCTAATGTGAAATGTCAGACTAATTTTTTGAATGTAAGGAAAGTGGCAAACTTAGCAAAACAGGATGTTTCCTGGCTGCCAATCATAATGCAAAGAATCATGATGAAACAGAAATGTCACAGATAGATGTGTGTGTGTGTGTGTGTGTGTGTGTGTGTGTGTGTGAGAGAGAGAGAGAGAGAGAGAGAGAGAGAGAGAGAGAACGTATTTTGCTTTAAGTTGCATGCACCATTAAAGTCTTTGCTGTAATCGCACACCATTTCTGTAAGGCACCTAATTCATATGTTCACAATGTTCTCTGATTAGTTTACACAGGTTTCCCTCATTAACCAAAGGCCTGGGCAAATGTATCACTGTAACTGCCTTTCTGTCTGTATATAACTTTCTGTCTCGCCCCTATTTTCCCCAGTCATAAATGACTCGTTGGTTAACCCTCGATCTGCTGTCGCATTGCAATTAATGCTCGGACTCAACAGAGAGAAAGAGAGATCAGGAGTTCACAATCTACAGCCTGTAAATGAGTCTGCTGCCATCGTAAATGTGTTTATAACAGCCGTGGATGCAATTTATAGTACCAATCTGGCCTGCTTAGCTGTCTGAGGGTGTGTGATCCAGCCTGTGGCTGAAAAACACTGAGAACCCATGAGTTAGATGAATTATAGTAGATGTTGATTATTTTATTTGTTTGTTTGTTTATTGAATTTCTATACCACTCATCTGAGTGTTATCCCACTCTGGGTGGTGAACAAACAGAAAAAATAACAGCAACACCCACAACAAATCAGAACCCACCACCAACAAATACATCACAAACTAAACTAAACTAAACTAAACTAAACTAAACTAAACTAAACTAAACTAAACTAAACTAAACTAAACTAAACTAAACTAACTGGCATCTGAGTATGTCTTGACTAAACCTTAACTGGCTAATTTATCAATAAGGTAACAACGCTCTGAAAGGCATCCTTGAAGAAGAGTGTTTTTAATGGGGTTTTTTAAATGGTAGCCAATGATGGCTACACCGGTAGTGTATTCTACAGTGTTCGTGCCGTCACCAAGAAAGCTCTATTTCTAATTAAAGGCTTTTGAGCCATCCTCGGGGTTGGGACCTGGAGCTGCACCAACTGTGATGACCAGGTGATGTGGGGAGTTGCTCCGAGGGAGAGACACTCCAACAGTAGCAAGGTCCCAAACTGTATAGGGTCTTGTATGATAACATTAACCCCTTGTATCTGACACAGTAGGCAACAGGTTACAGGTAGGGTTATTTATGCTCATTATTTCATTCTCCCAATTTTGCGCCCAGTTTCCACATCAGCAAATGAGTGGCTGCAATGTTGTTACTTGTAGGTGTATGATTTTTAGGGACCTAAAAACTTCCACAGAGAAGTGATTTAATCAATATGGTTTTATTACAACTATGGTATCAAACATGCACTGTATTTATTTATTTAGTACACTTCCATATCACCCATCTGGGAGATATCCCCCCTCTGGGTGGCTTGCACTTATAAAGCCAGATACATAACTGTTAAATAATTAATCCAAACAACAATACAATTAAAAAAACTTTGTCCAACTGTGTGGTGTCATGATAATCAAAATTATTCTCGTCCTTCACTATACAGTATTCTGTCCACAATGATGAAAAAAAACCTAACTCACAGTATTTAAAAGCCTCCCTGAGGAGAATAGTTTGGAATTGTTTTTAAATATATCCAGGGAAGGGGTCCGGTGAAGCTCAACCAGTAGGATGTTCCAAAACTTAAGTCCTGCCACAGAGCAGGCTCATCTCCTTGTTGAAATCCTCTTTGCCCATCTTGGTGTTGATGCCTAGAGCTGCACTGTTTGAATTGCTGAAGATGGGCAACCTTTGAGAGTGACTCTCAGCAAGAAAACAAGGTACTAGACTGTTTAAGGCTTTGTCTGTTCACTTTAACATCTTGTACCTGATGCAGAAGAGAACAGGGAGCCAAGATAACTGGGCCAGGGTCTGAGTGATATGATTGAATTTCTCTACCTTGGAGATCAGCCTGGCCAAAGCATTCTGGACCCATTGCAGTATTGGTATCAGGAACAAGGACAGCCCAATGTAGAAAGCATTACAGCAGTCAGTAGACATATGGGTACCAGAATCTTTCATGGCTGTCTAAACAGATCTGTTTTGCATAGAGTAAGAGTTTGTACTTAAATGAAACCTTGGTTGGAACTGTTTCAGATTTTTTTAAATCAAGTTACAACAGTTACAGAAACTATTAGTAAACCTCCGAACATTATGTTTTGCTCATGGTAGTTCAGATACACAGCTCAATTTATCCTCAAATCTTAGAGTATAGGGTTGGCCCTACTATGAGTTAATCTGAGCCAACCACCTTTGAAGGCAAATATCAAAGAGCAGGAGCAAAACCATGTGGAAGACAGACCTATGTGTGTATCCCTAAATTAGCCAGTTAAGCTCAGGTAGGGTTGCCACAATTATCTCCCACAAAGCCAGGACAGCCACATGACATCATTGCATTCTTCAAACGGTGCATACACACCCTCAATTCGCCCCTGTGAAGCCCCTGCCAACATGCCAGGCCACAGACAAGACCCCCCCCCCTGCCACCACCTGCCCACCGAGGAGAAACCCGGGTGGTGCTGGCACCCTGGCATTCGGGATTGGGGAGGGGGCTCTACTCCGTTCTGTCAGGGAAACTCAGGGGACCATAGTTCCAATAAAATGCCATTCAAAGCTATAAATGGCCACCATTTGACATTGGTTCTTCATAGAAATATCCTGCACCTCCATTTACTGGTGAACTCTCTATATCCAAAAGAACCCACCACCTAGTACTCCAACGTTAGTATTCTCAGACTTGAACTAGCTTAGAGCCTGTCGCAGCCGCATTTAATCCACCCCGAGGCAGGAGGGGCTGTGCCACCCCCATGGCTCAGCTGCTGCCACTGCCCACCTTTCCCTGGCACTCATAGTTTGTCGCAGGGCACCCGGGAGTGGGCGAGCAAGAGCTCGAGATGGGAAGGGACTAAAAGCGAGGTGCTTCCCGCCCTCTCTCCCTCTGTGTGTGTCGTGCATTGCAGTGCCACCTCACTGCAAATCCGGGACTTTAACTTTTTTAAAAAACCGCCAGGACAAGTTTCCTGACCTTGAATTTAGAACAATCAGGCATGATGATGGACCGTATCCCATCACCATTAGTGAAGACTTTGCATTCAACATTCCTCCACCATCAGATCCCACCTCACTGTTGCTCTTGGGATTCCTCTGCCTGTAAGAAAAAATAAGTATGAAAATTAATGAAAAGGTATAATTGGAACAGCAGTGGATTAATGGTTAAGACACTTAACTTGATGACTGGAAGGTCAGCAGTTTTGAGACCCGAGTACTGCACAATAGAGTGAGCTCCTGTCTCTGCCCCAGCTCCTGCCAACCTATCAGTTTGACAATAAGAAATTGAAAGTAGATAAATAGATACCACTTTGGTGGGAAGGTAAACAGTGTTCTGCGCACTCCAGTGTCTAGTCATGCCTGCCATATGTCCACGGGAACGTCTGCAGATGCAGACAGCTATAAACAGAGATGAGAATCAAACCCTAGAGTTGGATACGACTGGCTTTTGAGCAAGGGCAACCTTTACCTTTAGCTATAGTTGGAAGCAATGCAGACAATGCTATGATTTCCCCCTCCTCTTGCCCTTGAGCAAAGAGAGAGAGAATGAATGCCAAACTCTTAACTTTATAACTACGACTAAAGAAAAAAAATGTACAGGGTAAGGAAAGGCAGGGAGATGCCCCCCCGCCCCCCCGCCCCCCCAAAAGACAATGCTGTTTCCTCTTGAGTACTTTTCTGGATGTTGAGCTCTGGTCTTGTTTGCAGTTTTGAGTTTGATTTTGATTTTGCTATGAATTTTGTATAATTGTATATTGTATTTTTGAACTGTGTTCTGTAATTTTGTGATATGTTGTGATGCCGCCCTGAGTCGGCCTTGCGCTTCTAATGATAGGGCTCTTGCTCATTAATACATCCATCCTCTGTTATACTGGAACATCTGTTTTATATTTAAGCATATCTGACATGCTACATTAGCTGCTTTGGTTATTAATTAATCTTTCCGTTATCAGAATACAAAAGAAATAACTTTTTGTTAAAAAAAGAGCATACTAGCATCTCAATCAATGCTTCTAAAATAAAACAGTAGCTTCACCTTATTTACCTTTGACCTGAAGGTTAAGCATGAGGAATAGCAGTGCAAAGGAAGACGTTATGACTAAAGAGCCACAAATTGCACAAGAGGAGTTTCTTTCACAGTCTGTGATATCTCTTGTGCTTCAGAAGCCATTTGGAAATACTGTATCTGCAATTCTAGTTCCTTGGGGGTTTGCAGGGTTCACATGTAAAATATATTTAAAATATTTGACGAGAAGGTATTGGTTTCATGTAACGTTTGTGAAAGAAAGAGCCCCCCGTGGCTATCCATATTGTTGAAAATGCTTTGAAAACTTTGTGAACAAGCCAGCAAAGTTGGACAATATTTGATTTCAATACCATATGTACTAGTGGGTCCCAAGCATGTGAAGTGCATAAGGTTCTGCTATGACTTTTTCTTTTGGAAACAGGATGAGGATACAGTAAGTCTTTGTCTCTGGTTGCTTATAGGAGATAACCTCATCCTCCCGTGCGTGGGGTAGTCACCTGCACATCACCCAAAAGGGGGAAATGTTCGTCAAAAGAGGACAAAAGAGGGCATAGGTACTGTCTGAATTGCTCTGGAAAAGTTACCATCTGAACAGCAACCTGGCCAGCTAGTCACATTCTTCCCTAATAAGGTAAAATGTGATAACAATTTTAGTGATAGTAGTTATTTAAACTAGAGGGTCACAATGGTTAAGACAGTGAGCTTGATGACCAGAGGTTTAACAGGTCAGCAGTTCAAGACACGAGTGATACACAATGGAGTGAGTACCTGTTGCCTGTCCCAGTTCCTGCCAACCAAGCAGTTTGAAAGCAAGAAATTGCAAGTAGATAAATAGATAGATAAATAGGTCATGCCTGCCACATGACCACAGAAACATCTGCAGAAGCAGACCGCGCTGGCTCTTTGGCTTTTAAACAGAGATGAGCACTGAACCCTAGAGTCGGATATGACTGGCTTTCGAGCAAGGGAAACCTTTACCTAAACAGGTACCACTTTGGTGAGAAAGCTAACAGTATTCTGTGTACTCCAGCATCTAGTCATGCCTGCCACATGACCATGGAAAAGTCTGTAGATGCAGACAGTGCTGGCTCTTTGGCTGTAAGGAGATGAGCACCACAACCTAGAGTTGGACACGACTGGCTTTCGAACAAGGGATACCTTTACCTTTTTACTAGTTATTTATACAAATGTATATAATAAATATGAACATAGAAAATGAAGGAGATACTTCTCAATATTTTTCACTCCAGGTTCTGGTGGAGCAAGTGAGAAAGAAAGCAAACAAGAAAGAAAGATACGCATAAATACCTTCACCTGCATGCTGCTGCTTTTGTTTCTCCTGCTGTGGCAGGTGGGGGGGGGCAAATACTGGCCTGGGAGTGGCCACAGAAAAGGTCTCTAAATCCCCCCTCAGAGCAGTTTTTCCCAACCTTGGACCCCCAGATGTTTTTGGATTTCAATTCCCAGTCTCCCTGGTCAGCAGGTGTGCAGATGTGGGCTTCTGGTAAATGAGGTTCAAGAACACCTCGGGGCACAAGGTTGGGAAATCCTGAAATAGAGCCTTAAGAAGCCTCTCCAGCAAATTTCAAAGGCTAGGCTGGCTTGTACTGTATAGAAGAATATGGTTTCTCAAATCAAATTCATTGTTCATCCCATATTGGATTCTCTGGATGCCATTATTCAATATATTTTACTACATGTCTTTCGTGTTCAGGGAATGAAGAAGCAGATGAGTAAAGTAGTGAAATTCAGCTCTTTAATAGTGGGGTTTGAACACAGTTTGGATGGGGCAAAACTCGGACTAATATACACTATAAACAGTAACAATAATACAACAAGCCCATTGGCTAACAGAGTGTGCACATTTTCAATCCACTTATTTGCATAAGAATAGATACATGAGAAAAGATACATTCCGCTCCTGTCAGAAAACACCGTTAACATACATAACAATGTCTGAGTTATAATCAACACAACTGTATCAACTAGCTGATTAGCACTGTCATCAGTTCTAACCGATGTGGTGCAGTGGTCAGAATCATACCTGTCAACCGCGGCTCCGGCCAATCCGGGACCTGTGCAGAACGGTTCTGCGCAGGTCGCCTTCTACGCATGCGTAGAAGGCGACCTGCGCAGAAGGGCTGTGCAGTACCTCCTTTCCCTCGCTGCCAAATTCCAGGGTTTTGGCAGCGCAGGGCGGGAAATGGCGCAAATCGGCGCCAAAACCCGGGAAATCCTGGCCAATCCGCGAAGGTTGACAGGTATGGTCAGAATGTTGGAATTGTACTTAGGACACCTGGATCTCAAATTCAAAAGGATTGTTAAACTACATAAGGGACCTAGAGCCAGGCTAATCCTCTTCACCTAATCAAACTTCCAGTTGAATTTGTTGGAATAGTAGCTGTGTTAGTCTGTGTTTCAAGCATATCAAAGAATAAACAAATCAAAACAAAAACATTGTAGTACTGTACTTTGAAGACTAATATAACAGTTAGTTTTCAAAGTGCTACAATGTTTTTGTTTTTGTTTTGTTTTGTTCATTCTCTAATACGCTTCAAACTTCCAGGGTTTTTAGTAGGATAACATAAGAAATGTATACCATCCTGAACTCACTAGAGAATACTGGATATAAATGTCACAAACAATAATAACCACTTAGGACTGAGGTGAACAACACTGAATTTTTATATATCAGTACACAAAAATTCAAAGGATTCAAAAGATGCATAAACAAGTGTCAAACCTGAGAAATTCTTGGTATAAGAAGATTACAAGACCAAGAGATTTTATTGTGTGAATGAAAAAAAAATCCTGAGGGAGGGGGTTTGACTAGGATCTAGAGCAAATAGTCAAACATCGTCCTGTAGACTTCTGATGACAGCTGCACAAACATGGCTTAAAGTAGTAGATCTTGCAATGAAAATCAGGCTGCCTCATTTAGGGGGGAAATAAACACAGGCCCAATGCTAAAAGCCAGGCTTTCAAAAAGAATCAGCCTGAAAAGAGACAGCGCTTTCAGCTCGTTGCTACTTCCAATCAAGGGGAGGGAGAGGGTAGGGAGGAGGAGACACCAGCCTTGCTTATGGCATCTGTAGCTCACGGCTGACCCTTTCCTGTGAGAGAGTACATGATCTGAGAGAGGGAAGGACTGACTGAGAAATTACAGAGTGAGAAACGTACAAGAGAAGCATTATTTTTCCTCCTTCTTTTTCCTAACCTGACCTGTTTAACCTTAGCCAAGTGATTTCTACCAGAGTATCACACTTTTATACAGTATGACTACGAAATGAAGCTGATGAATGGGGAATTTGATCTCTGCTCATTCCTAGAGGAAATTATCAGATCCGCACTTCTGCATTGTTGCAAAACAGATCACAGAAATTAAATCATACAAAAAGATGTTGCTTTATAAATACCCCTCCTTTGTTGGCATGTTCCAGAAAAAAATTCCCATTGGAGGATACTTACACAGTACTATCCATAATCCAAATTCTATGGCAATCATACCTTTGCTTTGGGTAAATTTGGTGTATGAAAACCAAGACACAGGACACAGCAGTAAACATGACTATTATTTGTCAAACAGTTCCCTGAAGTACCACAGAAAACTTTCACATGATGGACCCATGGTTTTCTACAGGGAATTTAAAACATGTTTTCATTTAACACACAACATTAGATCTTTGGTTGAATGACCAGTGGGATCATGGTTATCCTCTAAATGACAGTTGAGAAATGTCCCAGAGCAGCTTTCTTAAGATGAAGAATGAATATAAAACAAGAATTGGCTTTGAGAATGTGTATCATGGTGTTACGTGTTCTTGGTTCTAATATATGGTGTGGGATTGTAAATGTTAACAAGTTACCATAGAAAAACCAAAAGCACCTGGAAAGTGGATTTATCACAGAATGCAAGATCCAAGAATTTATTAGATCAAGAGGATGACCAAAGAGAAATATTAAAATGAATGAATAATGACAAGGATGTCATAAAATACAGACAATGGCTATGTAATGAGAAATGAGAAATATATTGTTAAAATGGATCAAAATCAAATAAATAGGAAAAGAAGTGTGGGAAGGAGGATAATTTATTGGCTGAAAAAACCTGAAGACAGGTTTGGATGCAACTGCTCAGCATCGTTCACTGTTGCCACATCCAGAGTTAGAATATGTGTTATGTGCCTACAAGTTGCTTCTGACTTATAGCAATTCTATGAATTAATGACCTTCCAAAGGAGTTTTCATTAACAGCTATGCACTGGTCTTTCAAATTCAAGGCTGTGTTCCCCTTTATTTAATCAATCTATTACATATTCCAATCTTCCTACTGCCTTCTACTTTCATAGCCTTATTGTCTTTTTTTTTTCTTGTCTTCTCATATGTGCCCAAAATATGACAATCTCAAGTTTGACATTTTTGTTTCTACAGAAAATTCATGCTTAATGTGATGTAACACCCACTTACTTGTCTTTCTGGTGGTCTATGGTATCCATAAAGCTCCCCTCGAATGCCATATTACAAATTAATTTAAAATAAATATGTCAGCTTTCTTCACTGTCCAGCATTCATATCCATAAATCATTATCAGAAACATTATAGCACAGATGATACAGACCTGGTCTCCAGTGATATATTCTTAACTTTAATTATTATTTTTTACAGTTCCTTCAGAATTGCACTTCCAAGTCTCAGTCTTCTGATTTTTTGACTGCAATCTTCATTTGGATTAGACCTAAGTATACAAAATGGTTAACAATTTTATTAACATTACATAATTCTTCACTTGTGATTTGTCTTCTTAATACTCAATTGTAGTCATGCTTTTCCCCTTTCTTCCTCTACTTTCATAATTAGTTATTTCAACTTGTTCCTGTCTTTAGACTTTTTTAGAAGTTAGAGTACATTCATATACATACCTGTCAACCGCGGCTCCGGCGAATCCAGAACCTGCGCGGACCGGGTTTGTGCAGGTCGTGTTGTATGCACGCGGTGGAGGGTTACGCCGCTTGCGTAGCCTTCTATGCACGCGGCGTAGCCTTCTGTGCATGCGTGGAAGGGAGCTACGGAAGTGTAGTGCCCTTCCATGCATGCGTGCAACGCGACCTGCGCAGATGGGCTGTGCAGTGCCTCCTTTCCCCTGGGGTTTCAGCAGCGCGGAGTGGGAAAGGGCAAAAATCAACACCGAAAACTGGGAAATCCCGGCCAATCCGGGAAGGTTGACAGGTATGTTCATATATTGAGTGGACCTTCTTCTTGTTCAGGTGCCATATCGGTTCTGGATATTGACTATCATCATGGCAATAATCTTCCTTAACACCTCAGAACAGTTCCTCCAAGGACACGCCACACCAGCCCTGTGTACTTTTAGGGTGGACCTACCTGAGATAATCCCTTTCTTCCTTGGCCTGTTCAGATTGGTACAGCTACTGTACATTCCTAAAATCTTCTAAAATCTTCCAGTTGAAAGTAGCAGCTGAGGGAAATTTTCCTAGTCTTTGTACTGCTGAGTTTTACATGAGTTTTACTGTGTAAATCCTCTCCTTTACACTTCTATCAGAGATACAAAGGTCCTCTGTCGTGTCTCGTCACTGTCCATTCATGAAGAGAACGTTTCCATATTAAGGCTGTGGAAAGTTTGTGGCTAAATCAACTGTGGGATTCTCGGCATTATATCCCAAAATTGAATTTTTACCAAGCTTTTCTCTAAATGACAAACAACTCCCTTCCCTTTTTCTACCCCCAGCTCTATACCTCTGCCAGACCCAAAGCATAGATATCCCTGTTTGGAGAATAGCCAAGATAATAGTCAAGAATAGCCAATAGTCAAGAGAGTCTGATGGGCAAACGTATGTGTACTTTCCATAAAACTTATCTAGGACTCCCTCATACAGTTGTCATGTTGGGTGGAAAGGAAGGTCTTTATCCTGAAGAAGAAAACAAGTTGCAAAAGGAGCCCATATCCAAACCGAGGAGAAGATGCAGGTTTTTTAAAAAAAATTGTTATGTTTTGTTTTGCTTTGTTCTGTTTTGTTCTGTTTTCTTTTGTTCTGTTCTGTTTTCCATTTTACTTGCCCTTGAAGTTCCATGATGCTTCTGAATAACAAACCTTGGAGCTTGAGCAGAACAAAACACTAGTCAATATAGATATCTATAGAAAAAGATCAGGATGAAGGTCTGCCAGAACATAGGGTGGGCAGCTTTTGCAAGTATTTTAACACTGATTTCATTGGTGGAGATAGGTTCACTGATCGTCATTCTCCCTTGCCTCAACTATTTTTTTTACAGTGGGTGGAATCCAGCTATCCTTTATCAATCAAAGGGTTCCATTGGTGTAATTGGGAAGGGATAGATTGCCCACCTCTCAGGATTTGAGGATCCTCTGGATTTGAGGTCCTACCAAATGTTGGTAGAGCTGGAAAACTGCAGTGGGGAGACACAATAAATTTAGAGAATGTGCTTTTCAATTCTGTTGCTTCCCTTCCTGTTATACTGATACAGATTCTTTTTCTAAGAGTACCTAGTAATAAAATATATTGCATTTTTTATTTATTAAAAACATACTGTTCTAGTACATTCAAGTAGTAAAACAGAAAAAGGTTTCTTTCTGGGCTACACTGATTCATATTTTGAGACACAGTAAATGGGAGGATCTTATTTCTGACCACAGGTACCCATCTAGCAGTTACATAAATGCCAGCTGTCTGAGATATTTCCACTTCCAAAAAGAAAGGGGAAAATATGGAGATCCAGGGAGAAAAATCAAAGTGTAGTGTCTGTCTTCTGACCTGACTAATCAAAGTCCATACAAGAGGAATGCAGGCATTCATCTATATTCACACATCTGCTCAAATCTAATAATAAGCTGCTTACTAAATGAGGAAAAGAGAATAGCAATTGCACTTATATAAAATTCCATAATGTTAGTGCAGTCTCTGGGAGGTTCAAAAGTAATTATCATTTGCCCTTGCCATTCTGGGTACTCATTTTAATTACCTCAGAAGGAAGGAAGACTGATCCCCATCAGGATCGAACTCACAGAGCAGTTTTGGCTGCAGTACAACAGTTTGACCACTGCACCATGAGAGAGAAAAAGAAAGTTATAGAACATGAATGGAGGAGGTATTCAAGAGAAAATTGGGCAATCTTCTGTCAGATCTACTCTGATTTGGATTCCTGTATTGAACAGGAGATTGGATTCCATGGCCTCATAGGCCTATTCCAAATCATACTATGATTAATCCTCTCTGGGAAGAGCAATGCAAGTCTCTCACTTGACCCCATGCCTATATGAAGTGGCTGGTAGAGTGGTTACATGTGGTACAAAAATGACCTTAGTCCAGTGATGGGCAGTCTTGGCCCTCCAGCTGTTCTTGAACTTCAATTCCCAGAAACCCTGACCAGCTGGTGTGTTGACTTGGGCTTCTGGGAAATGAAGTGCAAGAACAACTGGAGGGCCAAGACTGCCCATCACTGCCTTAGTCTGAGCCTTCCTTAATAGCTCAGTATTTCAAGCATCCAGGGCATATCCTGGGATTTTCTAGATAGTTCACTTCTCCCTCTCATTGGTGCCAGTGGCACTGTTTTTTAACTCCATTTTGTTACTCCAGATCTCTCAGCATCCTGTGGTTAAAAATGTTTTAGCCCAGAAATGCCAAATAGAACATAAAAGATCTATTGGGGATGTTACTCCATTTTGTGAGCAACCAGCAACTCTTTGCCCTGCCCCGTAATCATTCTGTAAATGCACGATTTGGTCTGGTTTTCCACATTTGCTATTGTTCATAAAATTGAATCAAAAAAGTAATGCATTACCAACATGTCACATTAGCAACAACTATCAAGTTAGGTAAAAGTAAAGGTTGCCCTTGCTTGAAAGCCAGTCGTATCCAACTCTAGGGTTCAGTGCTCATCTCTGTTTATAGCCAAAGAGCCAGTACTGGCTGTGTTGCCAATGTTTCTGTGGACATGTGGCAGACATGATTAAACACCGAGTGCACAGAAAGCTGTTTACCTTCCCACCAAAGTGGTACCTCTTTATCTATTTGCAATTTCTTGCTTTTGAACTGCTAGGTTGGCAGGAGCTGGGGCAGAGATGGGAACTCAGTCCGTTGTGCAGCACTCGGCTCTCAAACTGCTGACCTGCTGACCTTCCAGTCATCAAGTTCAGCATCTTAACCAATAAGCCACCACAGTCCCCTAACTAGCAAGTTATCATGTGTTAAAATAAGGAATTTGATTCTATTTTAAAAAGTATGTTCCAAGTTACATTCCTGGCCCCTATGACTGCAAATAACATTGTACTGTACTGCTTTGCAGGCGCACCCCCCCAATAACGGACACAGACAACATTGAAAGTGGATAACAGCATAGGGCCACATTTATTGATTCAATGCCCTAGTCCGAATTATAAATTTGTATTGGTAAAACGACCAATCATAATTCCTAAGGCAAGCAGGCCGAAGTAACACTGGTAAGGTACCACCCCAAAATTGCCAACGGCAATTGGTTACAATGTATCAATTTGTATCAATTTGTTTGTTGACAACAAACAAATTGTTGACCGTAGTCAATAACTAACTTATGACCCCACCCTCTGACGCGTATCCGTGAAATCACAGGGGTGATGCATGCTGGTTAGCAATCGTCATCACCCCATCGCCTGGTTCGTCGTTGACCGGACAACGTTTAACTAATTTATTCCTGTCTAGTGTTGTCCAGTCAATTGCGAACCTGCCGGATACTTGTGGGTCATACTGTTTACCTTACCAGTGCTACCCGCCAATGTGACCAAAGTCAACAGCAGAAACAGAAAGACCCCTATATCAAACCATAGCAACAGTGTGGGATGGGCAAAAAAGCCAGGACCCGGAGCCAATATGGGTCCCAACCAAAAATTCCCACCCGGCCCCGAAGCGACCATAATATCACACTGTTAACTAGGGAGGGGGTGGAGGGGAAAAAACTTCTCCGCTCCGTCGCTGAGGTAAAATGGCAGCTCGGCTGCCTCGTGGCCACCCCTTTTATAAGGGAGCTGGCCACGCCCCTAACTACCCGGATTCTCTGTCCTGTGGGGGGGGGCCCGCAAAGGGCGCGGCGGCCATTTTGGCGCCGCGCTTGCATTGCAGGCGCACCCCCCCAATAACGGACACAGACAACATTGAAAGTGGATAACAGCATAGGGCCACATTTATTGATTCAATGCCCTAGTCCGAATTATAAATTTGTATTGGTAAAACGACCAATCATAATTCCTAAGGCAAGCAGGCCGAAGTAACACTGGTAAGGTACCACCCCAAAATTGCCAACGGCAATTGGTTACAATGTATCAATTTGTATCAATTTGTTTGTTGACAACAAACAAATTGTTGACCGTAGTCAATAACTAACTTATGACCCCACCCTCTGACGCGTATCCGTGAAATCACAGGGGTGATGCATGCTGGTTAGCAATCGTCATCACCCCATCGCCTGGTTCGTCGTTGACCGGACAACGTTTAACTAATTTATTCCTGTCTAGTGTTGTCCAGTCAATTGCGAACCTGCCGGATACTTGTGGGTCATACTGTTTACCTTACCAGTGCTACCCGCCACACGGAGGGGCTTCAAAGAAGACCTGACGCCCCCCCCCCCCCCCAGACCGTCAGCTCGGTCAACAGGCCTGCTCGCCAATCACCCAACAGGAGGTCCATACCTCCTCGCGACAGATGGACCCCATCCCCTGCGTACAAGTCATAATTTTGTAGACTAATATCGGGGTGATGACTAACCCGTCCCCAAGCCCTGGTGGCAAGAAACCGCGCCACTGCCTTATTGACCGCGCGCCTAGCGCGGTCAAGGGCCAGGAGGTTAACGCCCCCTCTGTAAGAATGGCGCGGGACAATGTCCGACCAAACCAGGGTTGTGGCAGGCCAGACATAATGCAAGTAGGCGAGTTCCTCGCAAATCGCATGCTTGAGCGATAAGCCGGTGACCTGGCCCAAATCATTGCCCCCCAGGTGGATGATTAGAATGTCAGGCGGGTCAGCACCCAGGCCAGAAAAAAGGAAAGGCCGCAGCTCCTGCCATAACATCCCAGGCTTACCATGCCATGCGAGACTGGCGTGGTCACCCAGTCCCAGTCGGGGTCCCCACTCTGTCGCCGCAGCGTAACGCGCTGCCCTGTGCACATAGCTGTGGCCCACCAGCCATACTGTCACCGGTGTAATACGACACCCAGGGTCTGTAAGAAAATTAAGAAAAAAGGCGGTAAGGTGACTGGATTGGTACTCATGGCGGGAGTGGGCGCACATAAAACTGAAAACATTGCGAGCCCCACCTCCCCATGCTGCGTATGTCAGCCCCAGAGTACCCAAAAGCAGCTGCTGTAGAGGCTGCGCCATACGGAATGAATGTGTGCCATAACGGGCACCTGGTAGGCCCACCCTGGTGAGGGCTCTGGCTGTCACCTTCCAAAACTGAAATTTAGTAAGGGGAGACCCATCTTGGTGACAGAAAAACGGGCCGTGGTGCATGCCACGCAGTGCCAGGAATTCCTGTAGGGCACCAACCGGACAGATGTCTGCCAAAGAACACCGTAGCAGTCTTACACCACTGCCTACGCCATGCTGATCTGTTTTAGAGGAGCGTATCCTCAACTGGGCCCAGTCTTTGGCTACATAGACATCTTCGAGTTCCAGTGCCCTACCACTTGCATCCGCCTTAGACAGCATCACGAGTTCGCTGACGCGGAGCGCTCCAAAAAATGCCACCGTTGTGGCTGCATGAAAAAGGGCTGCCTCATAGTGATCAAAACAGAGGCCTGGCCAGCCCCGGGCCAACTGGGTAAGAACCCCTGGGGAAATAGGGTGCCGGTCGTCCGGGCAACGCCCGCGCTCGCGCACCCACCCCTCCAAAACATGTCTCACACGGAAGTCAGAGGTGGTATCCACATGACCCCCCACTTTGGCCATAAAGGCCAACGCCGAGAGCTTGGATGCTATGGTGCGAGGTGCAAGGCCCTGAGAATGCAGGTGAACCATGAACCGCAGAACATGGTCCACCGGGATAGGCCAGGTCTCTGGCAAGAGAAATTGAGTAGCAAATGCCCTGTACGAATTGAATGCTTGTTGATACGCCTTACGCGTGCGTGGCGCTAGTGACAGGCCAATCGCCCGGTTCACCTCTCCTTGCCAATAGTCCACATCTCGTCCGGGAGTGGCGAGGGAAATTCCTCCGCATCCGGGGCCAAGGCGCGGAACCGGGAGATCTGCAGGCGGGACAAAGCGTCAGCAATATCATTATTAACCCCTGGGACATGCCTGGCCCTGAACAAGACGTTGAGGCGCAGGCAGCGCAGCACAAAATGGCGCACTAGATCCATGACCCTGGGCGATTTGGAAGTTTGTGCATTGACAATGTGTACAACAGCCGCATTGTCGCACCAGAAATGCACCACCGAATTAGCCCACTGTTCGCCCCATAGCATCAAAGCCCCCAGAATGGGAAAAAATTCCAAGTATGTGAGATCCCGCAGGCGACCTGTGCCTGCCCATGCCGGTGGCCACCCACCATAGGCCCACTTCCCATTGAAGTACATCCCATAACCCAGGGATCCTGAGGCATCAGACTGGATCTGGAAATTGGACACGCCAAGAGGTCAGACCTCCAAAATGAGACCCCATTAAACTCCCTCAGGAATTGCAACCAGACGAACATGTCTGCCCTGATACCCCGGGTGAGCCTGACTCTGTGGTGGGGCCTAGATAACCCTGCCATGGCGTCGCATAAGCGCCGGGCAAAAGCCCTGCCCGGTGCGACCACCCTACAAGCAAAATTAAGGTGCCCATGTAGCACCTGGAGTTCCCTCAGGGATGCCTTACGCTTGGCCAGCAATTCCGAGATAAGGGCCACTATCCTGGACACCTTATCATCCGGCAGCCTAGAAGCCTGCACTACTGTGTCAATCTCAACCCCCAGGAATACTAGCTTGGTCGATGGGCCCTCGGTCTTTTCGGGCGCTAAAGGGACACCAAGTTCCTCCATTAGCGTCTGAAATGTGTTGAGGAGACGTGCGCACGTGTCCCAGCCCCGTTTACCCCCGAATAAAAAGTCATCCAGGTAATGGGCTACAGACCGGGACCCTGACCTGCAGACGAATGCCCACTCTAGGAAGGTACTAAAACGCTCGAAAGCCGAGCATGATATGGAGCAGCCAAAAGGCATGGCCTTATCAAAATAATATTCCCCCTTAAATTTAAAACCCAGCAACTCAAAGTCGCCCGGGTGCACTGGCAAGAGGCGAAAAGCTGACTTAATGTCACACTTGGCCAGCAGGGCACCCGGGCCGCACGAGCGCACCATGCGCAGCGCATGGTCAAACGATGTATACCTGACTGAACAAAGGTCATCAGGGATAGCATCGTTGACCAATCGGCCGGCGGGGTAGGACAAATGATGAATAAGGCGAAACTCACCTAGGGACTTTTTGGGGACCAAACCCAGTGGCGAGACCTTAAGATTGGGAAACGGGGGTGCGGGGAAAGGTCCAGCGACCCTGCCCACGTCTAACTCCTTTTTAATGCTGGCCGCAGCCACCTCCTCCCTACCTCTGAGGGATAAAAGGTTGGGAGCATCCTGAGGGGACCTATCACCCATAAAAAGGATACGAAATCCCTGCTTAAAACCTTGAAGGAGATACTCGCCGTCCTCCCCCTTCGGGTACGATGCGAGCCAGCGCTCCAGCATGTCCACCTTAATTGGGGAGGGGGCCTTTTGGAGAACTAGCTCCATCCGTGGCAGCCTTGCCAGCCCACTGTCCACCCCTCCCCCTGCCTCGCGCCCCCCCAGGCCTGGGACAAGCAGAGGCTGCGTGGGGGCCAGAACATGTGGGACACTCATGCTTATACCTGCAGTTCTTTCGATTGCAGGAACCATTTGACGAGAAAGTCCAGCACAGCAGGCGGGCTGGAACCCCCTGCCCCGCCGCCTGGCGGGTAACCTGAGCTGGAGCCGCTCGCTGGACCGCATGTCCGCAATGGTATCTATCCCCCGGGGCAGGGCGTGTGGGTGTCATATACAAAAGCCAGAGCCTCTGGCACGGCTCATCCCATCTCATCTCAGGGTGGAGGGGAATCCTCATACGGAATTCCTCATCATATGCTAGCCATGAGGGGCCCGGGAAATCGACCATCGCCCGATATATGTTGTCCAAATATTGGACCATGGGAATAGCTAAATCCGGCCGCGCCCTCAAATATACCGCCATGTATATTAAGTAAGCGGGGAGCCAGATGGCCCAGGTACGCGGCGGCTTACGGCGGCGTGCCTGCTCCTTGTCCTTCTCATCCTGACCCTCCCTTTCCTCCTTGGTGGGCTCTCTGTTCAGGAGTGAGAAGATATCCACGTACTCCCCTCGCCATATCTTTTCCCTAGTAGCCTGTGCCAGGTGATCACCCAATGGCAAGGAATACCCTGCCGTCGGCAAAGCCAAAAAGGGAACAGCCGGCCTGGTGAAAGGGGCCTGAGCTAACCCAGCCACCCCCAGAACATTCCCTGCAGTGTAAGGACCAATGCCCACCCCAGTGCCCAAGGTGGCAGTCGTCGTCGCCGGGTGGGTAGCCGACAGCGTGGCACCCGCACCACCCGCGCGAGGCCAAGGCCATTGAAAGGCCCCCCCTAGATTGGGAATGTGGGTGGATGTACTCGCTTGCACCGTATACTCACATGCTGCACCCCCGCGGGCCACCCCCACCGGGGGTTCCGGCCCACTGGGGGCGTCGGAGCTCACGACCGACGTAGAGCTCATCACCGGGGCTTGACCCGCACCTGGTTGCTGGCTGGGGAGCTGCGAGGCAGTGGCCGAAACCGCGCCACGCGCCTGCAGCAGCTCGACCCTCTCCGCCAGTTGTTGTCCTCCTGCCGACAGCGCCTCAAAAGGAACCCCGAAGGGGGCGCCCGCCTGACTGGCCCGAGCCAACGACGCCTCTAGGGCCGCAATGCGGGCCAGCAAGGTGTCCACGCTGACCGTGGGTAAAGGGCCAGCCGGCCCGCCTAGTCTAGGCGTGGGTACAGGTCCCTGACCCCGGGACCCCCATATGGCCATTGGCCAGCACCAAAGCCCGGCAGGGTTGGTGGAGAAACCTGCCAAGGCAGGGGGCCGCACCACCCCCCAAGGCTAGAGGGCCCAGGGAGAGGCTGCGGTCCAAGAGGAGTAGGCCCGACAGAGTGGGCAGTAGCAGGAGCGGTGTCCACCGCTCACGGGCCGCGGGCCGGAACCCCTTCCGCGCCCGCACTCTGATCGCCCATTCCGGGCCAAGGGGTAATAGACCCCATTCCGCCGGCCCCGGCCGGGGCTGGCAAAGGTGGCTGCTGAGGAGGCGGCACCGCGGTCCTCCGACCTGGGTTGCGCCTCCTAACAGCGCGAGCTGAACTCGAAGCTGCCTTCTTCTTCGAAGGCATTTCCTCCGAAGCAGAAAAGGGAAGCCGGCAAGGCAGAATCGCTACCAAAAGGCTTCCCGGTAAGCTAACGAGCGACGGAGACACAGGGGAAAAAACTTCTCCGCTCCGTCGCTGAGGTAAAATGGCAGCTCGGCTGCCTCGTGGCCACCCCTTTTATAAGGGAGCTGGCCACGCCCCTAACTACCCGGATTCTCTGTCCTGTGGGGGGGGGCCGCAAAGGGCGCGGCGGCCATTTTGGCGCCGCGCTTGCATTATAGTTTCATTGCAGATGAACAATGTTAAAATATGTGTTAAAAGGCTGTGTGTGTTTCTTTTTCCTTGCTGAGCTTGTCTCTAAGAAGCCAGCTGCACCTGCAATGTGCTTTACTCTTTCTCCCAGATGGAATAATTTCTTCCTTCCATTCCTCCAGTTCTTGGCACGAGAGCAAGAAGCCCATAAACATTCTCTTCATTCACTGGTGAATCATTCGGTCCAGCTATTGAAACCAGGCCTGCACTTTGCATTATCTGTGTAAATGTGCTAGAAAGACATTTCTTTTACTACTGTATCAGGAGGAGAAGGAAACTATTCCTTGCATCTTATGCTGATTCAATATACTTAATGAAACATTGGCACCATCTGCTGGCAAAAATTAAAAAGAGTATTCTTTCTTTTGTGTTGTGGTGGTGGGGGATGTATTTACTATAGCTTAATTACAAAAAAAATGGCTGTCCCGGCATGTGTGTTGCTTCAAAGATGGCAGGTGGACGAAAGCTATCACAGAATGGATACCACTTAACATAAACATCCACTAGGAAGGCCACCAACCAGATGGGAAGACCAGTTCAGGGCAAAGTTCCCAAGGCCCTGATTTTTTTTTATCTGTATGGGTGGGTGGGGACTTTTGTATGTTTTTTAATATGAAGTTTTTAAATGGGGTTTGTTGATCTGTTTTATTTCTTGTTTTTATTATGTTGTTAGCCGCTTCGGGTCACTCTTGAGTGAGGGAAGCGGGATAGATATATTTTAAATAAAAATAAATAAATGAGACTGGCACGGGATCGGAAACAGTGAGAGATGATGCTTCAATCTGCCACATCAACCTGACATGTGAAACATGGATCAACCAAGTAACCAAGTAAGTAACAGAAAAATTCAGTATGGTGTAGAAGATAGAGTGATGGATTAGGACTGTGGAATCAAGGTTTGAACCCCACTTAACCATGGAAACTCACTGGGGGAGTGGAACTTAGTAAATCCACCCCTTGATCTGTTAGGATCATTATAAGTCTGTTCTGACTTGACAATACATAACTAACCAGAAAAGGGGGGGGGGGGGAGTTTATCCCAGCTCAGCAGGGTTTAGCTTATTCTCAAGTCAGTCATTCACAAAATGATGAAAATTCAATTTATGAAGAAGGCTGGACTTGATATTTAGAAGGTTGTTGTACTTCTGCTGGAGCAGGACTAATCCAAGAAAGCATTTGGAAAACTAAATGAATAAAAGCAGCACAACAAATATGGTTATGAAGGGGGGTATCTTACATGATCACTGGTAAGAGATAACTCGATTTATCTTTCAACCATAGCAATTACCCTTATTTACCACCTCATAGCACTTAGTACACTCTCTGGGAGATTCATAAGGTAATCAGTATTTTGCCCCCAACATGCTGGGTACTCATTTTACTGACCTCAGTAGGATGGAAGGCTAGGTCAACCTTCAACCCATTTAGAGTCGAATTCATAATGTCAGCAGCAGTTTTGGCTTTAGTACAGCAGTTTAGCCACTGCACCACCAGGGCTCATTAAAGGTAAATGTCTCACTTGCTTGATAGCCAGTAGCATCCGACTCTAGGGTTCAGTGCTCATCTCTGTTTACAGCCAAAGAGCCAGTGCTGTCTGCATCTGCAGATGTTTCCATGGTCATGTGGCAGCCATAACTAGATGCTGGAGTGCATGGAATGCTGTTACCTTTCCTGTCAAAGTGGTGCCTATTTATCTACTTGCAATTTCTTGCTTTTGAGCTGCTAGGTTGGCAGGAGCTGGGACAGACATGGGAGCTCACTCTGTCATGCAGCACTCAGGTCTCATTACCATGGTGTAAATTACTTTAATGAGCTCCAATAGAAGCTCTAGCTCGGGGGTTCTCAAAATTTTTACATTACGGGCCACACCATACCCCCTCAGACAGCAGTGCAGGCCGGTGGCATGCTTCCTCCCCACCCACCCCGGTTCCACCACTTCCGGTGGCGGTGGCAGTGGGTGCATTTACAGCATGTTTTCATATATTTTTTCTGCTTTTCCACTTCCCGTGGTGGCAGGAGCAAGGGCAGTGGGTTTTCAGTGGGTTTTGGCACACTTTTGGCCATTTTCAGTGCTTTTTCTGGCACTTCTGGCAGGTTTTTTGCACGTTTTGGCACTTCCAGTGGTGGAGGAGGCATGGTCCTCACAATGGGGGAGATTAATTGGCGCCACAGACTGGAAGTTGAGAAACCTGCTCTAGATGCTGGGGCTGGCGATGTCCTTGAAGAATAAGAGTAAGGAAAATAATGTTGTGGATGAGTTAGCAAGGAAATGCCAGCAGGTTTCCCAAACATATTCCATGTACATACAATAGTAACACTCCTATCACTCACACCTGGTTGGATATTCAGAAGAAACTGGGGGAGACGAAACTGCTTTCCTCCTTCCTCTCATTTGGCTGTTAAAATTGCACATGTCTTCATTACAGTGAGAGGCCCCACCCTCGTTTCTCACTTGAATTGCATATGTGGCGGTGTCATGGGCATGCACTAGTCTGTCTTTCCTCTGTCATTGTTGAGATATGGTAAAATATTCAAAATCTACAAAATTAATCTACCAGCAATTCATAAAATTAACTTCCATCTAATTCTCTTCCATCTAATCACTTCATATCATGGTAATCATTTTAATGGCAAAGAGAATGGAGAGCGTGGATGAAATAGCACAACCATTTATTTCAGAGCATCGCTGTCTCTCTTTGCATAATTACTTGTTCCATGTTTCTAAACTGAGCATTACCCACACTAGTCATGAATAATTACCAGCCAGTGTGAATCAAAATGTATATCCTAAAGGAAATTAAAGGTGTATCCATCACAAAAATATGAAAGCAAAATTCAGAAACCCCCCCCCCCCCTTTTTTTTTCTCTTTCTTTCTTTCTTTCTTTCTTTCTTTCTTCTTTTGTTCTTTAAAAAGCTAGTACAGTATGGAAATTTCCAGCACACACAGTTTCTCCAATGAAGGTTGGGCCCACACTTTCCTAAATAGCCACAAGGGGGAGGAATGAGACAGAAAATATTGGCTTATTGTGACAATGTCCTACTATTGCTATAGGGATTGTCCTTCTTATAAACTGTTTAAAATAGAATGGTTCTTATCTGCAAACCACGGGGATTTGTAATATTTATCAGTTCCTTTACTTGAAGGATTTTCACCCTTCTACATCAAGTTGGCCCCTTCCAAGGACACAAGGGCAATCTGGGTTAGACATCTGTCACCCTATTGATTGCCAGGGTTGATTTGACTGCTCTGGCTGACTAGACAGATGTCCCCTTCCAAGGCTGTTTAGAAAGCAATCAGTAAAACTATACAAAAATGCATAACCTCTTAAAACAAACTGCAAATACCGCTAGGGGAGCAGTAATCCCCAGCACATAGCTTAATGGCTGCAGGACCATCTCTAGAGATATGAAAGGTTAACCATGTATACAAGCCCACTGTGCTCCACAGCCAGTGAGGCAAAGTCTGTGTATTTGGAAGGAACATGAATGGAGAAACTGTTTCTCCACCTTTGCAGCCAATCCTGCAAAGTTAATTTCTTCTTTGTCTTAACCTAGAGTGAAACTGTACATTGCAATTCACATGTCATTAGAATCAGAGACACAGGGCTCCCTTAGAAACAGAAAGTGTTTGTTTAGCCCAGGACAAGGCTGCCTCCATTGCAGGCGCACCCCCCCAATGATGGACTCAGACACAAATGAAAGTGGATAACGGCATGGGCCACATTTATTGATTCAAGCCCTAGTCCGAATTATAAATTTCTATTGGTAAAACGACCAATCATAATTCATAAGGCAAGCAGGCCGAAGTAACACTGGTAAGGTACCACCCAAAATTGCCAACGGCAATTGTTACAATGTATCTATTTGTATCAATTTGTTTGTTAACAACAAACAAATTGTTGACCGTAGTCAATATCTAACTAATGACCCCACCCTCTGACGTGTATCCGTAAAATCAGGGGGTGATTCCAGCTGTCTAGTGGTAACCATCACCCCCTTGCCTGGTTCGTCATTGACCGGACAACGTTTAAACAACTTATGCCTATCTAGTGTTGTCCAGTCAATTGCGAACCTGCCGGATACCTGTGGGTCATAAATGTTTACCATACCAGTGCTACCCGCCAATGTGACCAAAGTCAACAGCAGCACAGAACAACCCCTATATCAAACCATAGCAACAGTGTGGGATGGGCGAAAAAACCAGGACTCAAGGGCCAATGCGAGTCCCAGCCAAAAATTCCCACCCGGCCCCGAAGCGACCAAGGAATCACACTGTTAACTAGGGAGGGGGTGGAGGGGAAAAACTTCTCCGCTCCGTCGGTTCGCCAAAATGGCAGCACGGCTGCCTCGTGGCCAGCCCTTTTATTAGGGTGCTGGCCACGCCCCTAACTACCTGGATGGTTTCGTCCGGTGGGGGGGGGGCCCGCAAAGAGCGCGGCGGCCATTTTGGCGCCGCGCTTCCATTGCAGGCGCACCCCCCCCAATGATGGACTCAGACACAAATGAAAGTGGATAACGGCATGGGCCACATTTATTGATTCAAGCCCTAGTCCGAATTATAAATTTCTATTGGTAAAACGACCAATCATAATTCATAAGGCAAGCAGGCCGAAGTAACACTGGTAAGGTACCACCCAAAATTGCCAACGGCAATTGTTACAATGTATCTATTTGTATCAATTTGTTTGTTGACAACAAACAAATTGTTGACCGTAGTCAATATCTAACTAATGACCCCACCCTCTGACGTGTATCCGTAAAATCAGGGGGTGATTCCAGCTGTCTAGTGGTAACCATCACCCCCTTGCCTGGTTCGTCGTTGACCGGACAACGTTTAAACAACTTATGCCTATCTAGTGTTGTCCAGTCAATTGCGAACCTGCCGGATACCTGTGGGTCATAAATGTTTACCTTACCAGTGCTACCCGCCACCCGGAGAGGCTTCAATAAAGGCTCGACGCCCCCCCCAAGACCGTCAGCTCGGTCGACAGGCCTGCTCGCCAATCACCCAGCAGGAGATCCATACCTCCTCGCGACAGATGGACCCCATCCCCTGAATAAAGCCCAAAATTTTGCAAACTAATGGCGGGATGATGACTGTCCCGCCCCCAGCCCTTGGTTGAAAGGAATCGGGCCACCGCCCTGTTTACCATGCGCCGAGCGCGGTCCAGGGCCTGGAGGTCGAAGCCTCCCCGATAAGCGTGCCGTGGGACCATATCTGACCAAACAAGGGTTGTGGCGGGCCATACGTAATGTAAGTAGGCGAGGTCCACGCAAATCGCATGCTTCAGCGATAAGCCAGTGACCTGACCCAAGTCATTACCCCCAAGGTGTATGATCAGAATGTCGGGCGGGTCGGCACTCCTCGACGAAAAGAGGAATGGCAAAAGCTCCCGCCACAACATACCGGGCTTACCGTGCCATGTGAAATGTGCGTATGCACCCAGTCCCAGACGGGGTCCCCAATCTGTCACCGCAGCGTAACGCGCTGCCCTGTGCACGTAGCTATGGCCCACCAGCCATACTGTCACCGGTGTGATACGACACCCAGGGTCTGTCAAGGGAAAAAACAGGGAAGGAGAGATACATGGTGACTCAGAAGGTACTCACGGTGGGAGTGGGTGAACATAAAACTGGAAACAGTGTGAGTCCCACCTCCCCATGCTGCGTATGTCAGCCCCGGAGTACCCATAAGCAGCCGCAGTAGAGGCCGCCCCAATTCTAAAGGAATGGGTGCCGTAACGGGCCCCAGGGAGGCCGACTCTGGCCAGTGCCTTCCCTGTCACTTTCCAAAACTGAAACTCAGTGAGGGGAGACCCATGTTGGTGACAGAAAAACGGGCCATGGTGCGTGCCACGCAGTGCAAGGAACTCCTGTAGGGCACCAACCGGACAGATGTCTGCCAATGAACACCGTAGCAGTCTTACTCCACTGCCTACGCCATGCTGATCTGTTTTAGAGGAGCGTATCCTCAACTGAGCCCAATCATTGCAAACATAGACATCCTCGAGTTCCAGTGCCCTACGACTTGCATCCGCCTTAGACAGCATCACAAGCTCGCTGATGCGGAGCGCTCCAAAAAAGGTCACCGTTGTAGCCGCACGAAACATGGCTGCCTCATACCTATCAAAACATAGGTCATGCCAGCCTTGTGCCAGTTGGGTAAGTACCCCAGGGGAAATTGGGTGACGGTCGTCCAGGCAACGCCCACGTTCCCGCACCCACCCCTCCAAAACATGTCTCACACGGAAATTAGCGGTACCGTCCGCATGACCTCCCACCTTGGCCATAAAAGCCAGCGCTGATAGCCTAGATGCTATGGTGCGTGGTGCCAGGCCCTGGGCGTGCAGGTAAACCATAAAACGGAGGATGTGGGCCACTGGAATCGGCCAGGTATCTGGCAAGCAATATTGGGAACAAAAGGTCCGAAATGAAACCAACGCGTGGTGATACGCCTTACGCGTGCGTGGCGCCAGTGACATGCCTATCGCCCGGTTCACCTCTACTTGCCAATGGTCCATATCTCCTGCGGTAGTGGCGAGGGAAATTCCTCCGCATCCGGAGCCAAGGCACGGAACCGGGAGATCTGCAGGCGGGACAAAGCGTCAGCAATATCATTATTCACCCCCGGGACATGCCTGGCCCGGAACAGTACATTGAGGCGCAGGCTGCGCAATACAAAATGGCGCACAAGATCCATGACCCTGGGAGATTTAGAGGTCTGTGAGTTGACAATGTGGACAACAGCCGCATTGTCACACCAGAAATGCACCACAGAGTTGGCCGACTCCTCACCCCATAGCATCAAGGCCCCCAGTATGGGAAAAAATTCCAAATATGTGAGATCGCTCAGGCGACCCGTGCCAGACCAGGCTGGTGGCCATCCACCAAATGCCCACTTCCCATTGAAGTACATCCCATAACCCAGGGATCCCGAGGCATCAGACTGAATTTGAAATTGGGGCGAAGCCAGGAGGTCAGACCTCCAAAATGAGACCCCATTGAACTCCCTCAAGAACTGGAGCCATACGTGCAGATCCACCCTGATGCCCCGTGTCAGTCTCACCCTATGATGGGGCCTGGATAAGCCTGCCATGGCGTCGCACAAGCGCCGAGCAAAGGCCCTGCCAGGTGCGACCACCCTGCAAGCGAAATTGAGGTGGCCATGTAGCACGTGCAATTCCCGAAGGGATGCCTTGCGCTTAGCCAGTAAGTCCGATATAAGGGCGACTATCCTTGCCACCTTATCT
Source organism: Bradypodion ventrale (assembly GCA_035047345.1). Taxonomy (NCBI): domain Eukaryota; kingdom Metazoa; phylum Chordata; class Lepidosauria; order Squamata; family Chamaeleonidae; genus Bradypodion; species Bradypodion ventrale. The sequence continues at coordinate 87,399,672 of JAWDJE010000004.1, forward strand.
GCGGGCAACCTAGAAGCCTGCGCTACCGTGTAAATTTCCACCCCCAGGAATATTAACTTATCAGATGGGCCTTCGGTCTTTTCGGGCGCTAAAGGGACACCGAGTTCCTCCATTAGCGTCTGAAATGTGTTGAGGAGACGTGTACACGTGTCCCAGCCCCGTTCACCCCCGAATAAAAAGTCATCCAGGTAATGGGCTACAGACCGAGACCCTGACCTACGGACAAATGCCCACTGTAGGAAGGTACTGAAATGCTCGAAAGCCGAGCAGGATATGGAACAGCCGAATGGCATGGCTTTGTCAAAATAATATTTCCCCCGGAATTTGAAACCCAGCAACTCGAAGTCACCCGGGTGCACGGGTAAGAGGCGAAACGCCGACTTAATGTCACACTTAGCCAACAGTGCACCCGGGCCACATGAGCGCACCATGCGCAATGCCTGGTCAAAGGATGTATACCTGACAGAACAAAGGTCATCAGGGATAGCATCATTGACCAAGTGGCCGGCTGGGTAGGACAAATGGTGAATCAGGCGGAACTCGCCCGGGGACTTCTTGGGCACTAGTCCTAGCGGAGACACTTTAAGGTTGGGGAACGGGGGTGCGGGGAAAGGGCCGGCGACCCTGCCCGCAGCAATCTCCTTATTAATGCTGGCGGCAGCCACCTCCTCCCTTCCCCTAAGTGACAATAGTTAGGTGCATCCTGCGGTGACCTATCCCCTGTGAAAGGAATACGAAAACCAAGTTGAAAACCCTGAAGGAGGTACACAGCGTCTGCTCTCCTCGGGTACGATGCGAGCCAACGCTCCAGCATGTCGACATTAATTGGGGAGGGGGCATTTTGGTGAACCCGCTCCCTCCATGGCAGTCTTGCTTGCCCCTTGTCCGCCCCTACCCCTGCCCCTGTATCCTCCTGGCCTGGGACAGGCGGAGGCAGCATGGGGGCCAGAACAAGAGGGGCACTCGTGCTTGTACTTGCAATTTTTCCTGTTGCAAGAACCATTGGACGAGAAGGTCCAGCACAGCAGGCGGGCTGGAACCCCCTGCCCCGCCGCTTGGCGGGGTACCTGTACTGGGGCCGCTCGTTGGACCGCATGTCCACAATGGTATCTCTCCCCAGGCGCCGGGCGCGTGGGGGTCATATACAGAAGCCACAGCTTCTGGCAGGGCTCATCCCACCTCATCTCTGGGTGCAGCGGAATTCTCATGCGGAACTCTTCGTCGTAAGCCAGCCATGACGGACCCGGGAAGTCAACCATAGCCCGGTAAATATTGTCCAGATATTGGACCATGGGAATAGCCAAATCCGGCCTAGCCCTGAGGTAAACGGCCATGTAAATCAGGTACGCTGGCAGCCAATTTGCCCACGTGCGTGGCGGCTTACGACAACGTGCCTGCTCCTTATCCTTCTCGTCCAGCCCTTCCCTCTCCTCCTTGGTCGGCTCCCTATTTAGAAGTGAGAAGATATCTACGTATTCGCCCCTCCAAATCTTTTCCTTGGTAGACTGGGCCAAATGGTCCCCCAAGGGCAAGGAATACCCTGCTGTTGGCAAAGCCGACACCGGCACCGAGGGAACTACGGGTAACGTAAAATGAGCCTGAGCCAGCCCGGTGATCCCCAACACATTTCCAAGCACATTGGGGGCACCACCCCACCCCAAGCCCTGTGTCATGGGCAAAGTCGCTGGTTGGGCCGGGGGCCATTGGGCCGCCGTGCCACCCGAGCGAGGCCAAGGCCATTGAACAGCCCCCCCCAATGATGTCAGTTGTGTGGGTGCATTAGCTTGGACTGCATACTCACCCGCTGCACCCCCGCGGGCCACCCCCACCGGGGGTTCCGGCCCGCTGGGGGCGTCGGAGCTCACGACCGAAGCTGAGCTCGTCGACGGAGCCAAACCAGCACCAGACTGCTGCACCTGTGGGGTGGGGAGCTGCGAGGCAGTGGCCACCGCCGGCCCACACGCCTCAGGCGGCTCGACCCGACCCATCACCGGCCGTTGTTCGGCGGCCAAAGGGGGTACTTGAAAACCCAGAGATACCCCTGTTTGGTTGGCCCTCGCCAAGGACGCTTCAAGGGCCGCTACCTGGGCAAGGAGGGCCTCCACGTCGACATAGGGTCTGGCCCCGACAGGGGGCAATTGGGCAACCGGCCCATAATTCACGGGTACCTGTCCAGGTCCCTGAGCCCCAGGGGCCAGATAAGGCCAAGAGCCCATGCCCAGCCCCTGGGAAGCCGTAGGAACGCCCTGTAAAGGCAGGGAACCCAACCACCCTCTGTGGCTCGCACCCCCGATAGGGAACTGCGCACCCGGGCAAGACGGCCCCACCGCACGTACCACGGCAGGGGCCGTGTTCGTCGTTTGCGGGGCCGAGGCCCCGTCCGGGGCCGCGGGTATGCTCCGCGCATCAGGCCAAGGAGCTACCGATCCCATCCCACCGTTCCCGGTGGAGTCCGCTAGAGGTGGCTGCGGAACGGGCGCAGTCGCGGTCCTCCGACCCGGCTGACGCCTCCGCGCCGCTCGAGCCACGTTCGCGGCTGCCTTCTTCTTCGAGGGCATGGCTAATATAGCTAGGAAGCCTAAAAACAAAAGGAGAAAGCTGCCCGAAAAGGCTTCCCTCAAGAAGACACGAGCGACGGAGGTAAGGAGGAAAAACTTCTCCGCTCCGTCGGTTCGCCAAAATGGCAGCACGGCTGCCTCGTGGCCAGCCCTTTTATTAGGGTGCTGGCCACGCCCCTAACTACCCGGATGGTTTCGTCCGGTGGGGGGGGGCCCGCAAAGAGCGCGGCGGCCATTTTGGCGCCGCACTTCCTTTCTGTGTCTTCTGACTTAGCTTTTAGCTTTGGTTCATTAGGAGGTAAATAGGTACGATACTGCAGACATATTCTCAGGCAATGTAATATTTCCTCATCTTCTGAGTGTAACACTTATACAGACTGGCAACGGAAACATATGTAGCAGTTAGCAATTACACTTATATTATTAACAATTACACTTAAACCCACAGCGTTTAGTGCACTCTCTGGGCAGTTCACAAGGTAATTAGCATTTTGCCCCAAACCATAGCTGTCAAGTATCCCTTATTAGCCGGGAAAACCCTGCCGTCATCCCTTATTAATTAGACTGCAAAGCCCTATTGCCGCCATTGGAGGGCAGCACAGGATAAGCATAGCTGTCAAGTATCCCTTATTTGCCAGGAAATTTCCCTTATTTCCAAATCGAAAACTTGACAGGTATGCCCCAAACATGCTGGCTTGGAAGGATGAGTCAGCCTGGATCCCCATCAGGATCGAACTCACAACATCAGCAATTTTGGCTGCAGTACATCAGTTTCTCCTGCCAACCTAGCAGTTCAAAAGCAAGAAATTTCAAGTAGACAAATAGAGACAACTTCGGTGGGAAGTTAACAGCGTTCCGTGTGCTCCGGTGTCTAGTCATGCCTGCCACATGACCACGGAAACGTCTGCAGCAGCAGACAGCGCTGGCTCTTCGGCTTTGAAACACAGATAAGCACTGCACCCTAGAGTCAGATATGACTGGCTTTCGAGCAAAGGAAACCTTTACTACATCAGTTTAACCACTATGCCACCAGGGCCCTTTCTTCTTTCATATCTCATTAATGATGTGAAAGGAGAATAATTAACAGGTATGATGAAGCCAATGGCATGGCAAAATGCAGGTCTGGACCAAGACATTTGGCCATCTGGGATGAACATGAGATGGTGCTCTTTCTTCCCATATGTCAAAGCCAATCAGATTGAAAGCTGAGTCTCACTTCAGTACTGGCAATGGGGCAACATCATCTACACCACCTGATGGCAGGAGACCACTTGAAATGATGCAGCACATGCAGAATGGTCCACATACTCCTCTGTTCTTTTCCTGCCCTCTCATCAAACAGGTTAGTGGTCTTATTCCACTTTCCCCTATGTTAGGAGCCAGCTTTGTAAAATGTACATCCAGAACACTCTATAGGTAAAGTTAAAAGTCACCCTTGCTCAAAAGCGAGTTGTATCCAACTCTAAGGTCCAGTGCTCATCTTTGTTTATAGCCAAAGAGCCAGCACTTCAGATATTTCCTTGGACATGTGGCAGGCATGACTCAACACCGGAGTGCATGGAAAGCTGTTTACCTTCCCAACAAAGTGGTACCTATTTATCTACTTGCAATTTCTTAAGAAAGCATTCCTGATGCATCCTCCCCACTAAGGGAAAAAAAGACCAAGTACTCTGGAGTTCCAGAATTTGAGAGAGGAGAATTTGAGAAGCACTGCTTGTAGCAAAGGATCACTACAGTGCTCAAAAAGTCTTTTAGATGCAATAGTCTCTATGAAGTAAAAATGCCTCATTCAAACTTGCTCATGATGTGCTATGGACTGTGAATGACAAGATCAGTGGTACTACTAGGGATAATTAGAAGACCTTGCAATCCTGTCCATGCCTAAATAAATGTCACTGAGGTCAGGATTAACATTTTTATGCCCTTCTTAAAAGGACAGTGACTGAGTTCCTGCCTTTCTACACTTTCAAACTCTTCTATCTCCTTCCACTCTTCTTATTCATTAAATCTGAAATTAGAGGTGGTGCAGCCATAACATTTAGATGGTTAAATCAATGACTTTGCAGCTTTATGAGGTAACAAGCACTTTTGTTGTTCTTGTTGTTCAGTCCCACAGTCGATTCCAACCCTTTGCAACCCCATGGACTATTGCCGGCCAGGCATCCCTATCCTCCACCATCCTCCTCAACCCGCCCAGCTCTGTGTCAATTGCGTCTACAATACCATCTAGCCATCTCATTTTCTGTCGCCCCTTTCTTCTCTTGCCATCAACCTTTCCCAGCATCAAAGCTTTCTCAAGTGAATCCTCTCTTCTTATTTGATGCCCAAAGTTCTTTAGCTTCATCTTCACTATTTGACCTTCCAAGGAGCAGTCCGGGTTGATTTATTCTATGATCGACCTGTTTGTTCTCCTTGCTGTCCAGGGTACTCTCAAAACTCTGCTCCAACACCACACTTCAAGGGGGTCTATTCTACTGCACTCAGCTTCCCTAATGGTCCAGCTTTCACAACCATACATTCCCACCGGGAATACCATTGCTTTGACTATGTGAATTTTTGTTTGCAAGGTGGTGTCTCTACTTTTCACTATGTTCCCCAGATTTCTCATAGCTTGTCTCCCCAGAATCAGTCGTCTTTTTATTTCATGGCTGCAGTCACCATCTGCAGTGATCTTAGATGCTAAGAAAGTAAAGTCTGTCACTGCTTCTACTTCGTCTCCAACTATTTTCCAGGGACTGATAGGACCTGTTGCCATTATCTTGGTTTTCTTGATGTTGAGTCTCAAACCAGCTTTTGCACTCTCTTCTTTCAACCTAAGCAGAAGCTTCTTTACAAAGACTGAAAAAGTTCTAAAATGTTTATTTCATAAATATCAGCAAATGCATTCAATAAGATCTAAGAATGTTAAAAGCATAATAATTACTAAAATTAGCACCTTACCTCTCTTTAATAATTTTAAGAATCTACTCTTATAGATCCACTGCCGCCGCCGCAAAGAGGCTGCCTGTGGCCAGGAGCAGCCGCGAGACCACCCCAGCCGGGGGTGGGGACGACCAGGCAGGCGGCGGGAAAGGTCACCATCCACCACCGCCGCCAGAGGCAGAGGAAGAGGAACAGCTGAGCCATGGGGGGAAAAAATCCACTGCCCGCCACTGCGATGTCCCTGGAGCAAGGGACCCAGAGACCACAACCCCACCTGGGGAGTGAGGACACAAGGAAAAGTAGCTGATGTGAAAAAATGTAGCTGACTTAATATAGCAACTGACATAGAGACTTTACACTGACTTAATATAGCAATTAACATAGAGACTGTGTTTTAGAGTGTGATAATATGCATGATAATATGTTGTTTAAACTGCTTTAAACTTTTAAAACTGTGATATGATGTATGATGCGAGAAAAAAATGGCGTAGAAACCGGCAAACCACGCCACAAAACTTGCCAAGAGAACCCTATTGATCAAAACAAAAGGCAAAACAAAGGAGCAGGCTAGGTGATACAGGATGCTTAGCACAACAGAGTGGAGGAAGGGGAGGGACAGGAAGGGGGGAGGAGAAGTGCAATGTTGTAAGGAGCAATACTGCATAGGGACATGGAATGTGAGATCAATGAACCAAGGTAAACTGGAAGTGGTAAAAATGAGATGGAAAGAATAAGCATTGACATCTTGGGAATCAGTGAGCTAAAATGGACAGGGATGGGCGAATTCAGCTCTGGAAACCATCATATCTACTACTGTGGACAAGAAAACCTTAGAAGACATGGAGTAGCCATAATTGTCAATAAAAGAGTGAGAAGAGCAGTAATGGGATACAACCTCAAAAATGATAGAATGATGTCAGTAAGAATTCAGGGCAAAGCCTTCAATGTTACTGTGATCCAAATATACGCACCAACCACGGGTGCAGATGAAGCCACAGTGGACCAGTTCTATGAGGACTTATAACACCTCATAGAACAAACACCAAGAAATGATGTCCAAATTATTTTAGGAGACTGGAATGCCAAAGTAGGCAATCAAAAAGTGGAGGGAATAACAGGCAAGTTTGGTCTTGGAACACAGAATGAAGCAGGGCAAAGATTGATAGAGTTCTGCCAAGAGAACGCACTGGTCATAGCAAACACCCTTTTCTAGCAACACAAGAGGCGACTTTACACATGGACATCACCAGATGGCCAACACTGAAACCAGATTGACTACATACTCTGCAGCCAAAGATGGAGAACCTCCATACAGTCAGCAAAAACAAGACCTGGAGCAGACTGTGGCTCAGATCACAACCTACTGATTGCAAAATTCAGGCTTAGACTAAAGAAAATAGGGAAAACAAAGAGACCAGACAGATATCACCTAGACAGCATCCCTAAAGAATACACGGTGGAGGTGATGAACAGATTCAATGGCTTAGACTCAATAGATAGAGTGCCAGAAGAATTATGGACAGAGATGAGGGACATCATGCAGGAAGCAGCAAAGAAAACCATACCAAAAGAAAAGAAGAGTAAGAAAGCAAAGTGGTTGTCTGATGAGGCTCTTAAAATAGCAGAGGAAAGAAGGAATGCAAAAGTCAAAGGAGAAAAGAAAAAATACAATCATTTGAACACAGAATTTCAAAGAAAAGCAAGGAGAGATAAGGAAAACTACCTAAAAGAACAGTGCAAAGAAATGGAGGAAAACAACAAAAGAGGCAGAACCAGAGACCTTTTCAAAAAAATCCGGGAAATCAAGAGAACATTTAAAGCAAAAATGACCATGATAAGGGACAAAGACGGAAAGGAACTAGCTGATGTAGAAGAGATTAAGAAAAGATGGAAAGAGTACACAGAGGAACTCTACAAAAAGGACCTCAACACTCCTGATAGTCACAATGATGAAGAAATTGAACTTGAGCCTGACATCCTGGAGAGTGAAGTCAGAAAGGCCCTAAAGAGCACTGCAAACAACAAAGCTAGTGGAGATGATGGTATCCCAGTTGAATTTTTCAAAGCTCTAAAAGATGATGGCATCAAATTACTACATTCAATATGCCAGCAGATTTGGAAAACAAAACAGTGGCCACAGGACTGGAAAAGAACAGTATATGTTCCAATTCCAAAAAAGGGCAATGCCAAAGAATGTTCAAATTATCGAACAATTGCGCTCATCCCACACGCCAGCAAGGTGATGCTCAAGATAATACAGGATAGACTTCAGCAGCATGTGGAAAGAGAATTACCAGAGGTTCAGGCTGGTTTCAGAAGAGGCAGGGGGACTAGAGACACCATTGCCAACATACGTTGGATCATGGAGAAAACAAAGGAATACCAGAAACAAGTTTACTTTTGCTTTATTGACTACACTAAGGCATTTGATTGTGTGGATCACAACAAGATGTGGCAAGTGATTAAAGAGATGGAATACCAGAGCACCTCATATGCCTCCTGAGAAATCTGTACATGAACCAAGAAGCAACAGTTAGGACAGAATACGGAATGACAGAGTGGTTTGGAATAGGAAAAGGAGTAAGACAAGGATGCATTTTGTCACCCTGCTTATTCAACTTATACACAGAGCACATAATGCGCAATGCAGGGATGGAGGAATCACAATATGGGATCAAAATTGCTGGGAGAAACATCAACAATCTGAGATATGCAGACTATACCACCCTAATGGCAGAAATTGAGGAAGACCTAAAGAATCTCTTGATTGGATTGAAGGAAGAGAGTGCAAAAGCTGGCTTGAGACTCAATATCAAGAAAACCAAGATAATGGCAACAGGCTATAACAGTCCCTGGAAAATAGATGGGGAAGAAGTAGAAGCAGTGACAGATTTTACATTCTTAGGATCTAAGATCACTGCAGATGGGGATTGCAGCCATGAAATAAAAAGGCGACTGATTCTTGGGAGACAAGCTATGAGAAACCTGGGGAACATAGTGAAAAGCAGAGACATCACCTTGAAAACAAAAATTAGAATAGTCAAAGCAATGGTATTCCCAGTGGTAATGTACGGATGTGAGAGCTGGACAATTAGGAAAGCTGAACGCAGAAGAATAGATGCCTTTGAAATGTGGTGTTGGAGGAGAGTTTTGAGGGTACCCTGGACAGCGAGGAGAACAAATAGGTCAATCTTAGAAGAAATCAACACTGACTGCTCATTGGAAGGTCAAATAGTAAAGATGAAGCTAAAATACTTTGGACATCAAATGAGAAGGGAGGATTCACTTGAGAAGGCCGTAATGTTGGGAAAGGTGGAGGGCAAAAGAAGAAGGGGGAGGCCAAGGATGAGATGGATAGATGGTATTGTAGACACAATGGGCACAGAACTGGCAGGGCTGAGGGGGATGGTGGAGGACAGAGGCACCTGGAGAACGATGGTCCATAGGGTCGCAAAGGTTCGGAATCGACTGTGCGACTGAACAACAGCAACAAAACTCTTATAGAGATTTTGCTTTTCTTTTGGCTATAGGAAATAACTTTTTTTGCATTCTTCTGTGATAATTCCTCTGGTTTCAATCCACAATTCTTTTTGTTCATTATCAATTTATTTTAGTAGTGAAAACCTGTTCTCCCCATGACCTTTAAAGCCACTGAAATTAAATTTTAGCACTGTGATTATTTTATTATTATTCAGTGTTACTCTATATTTTGGTATTAATACTTTCTGGTTTGCACTGTAGTCTTTTCCTGGCCTTCTCTTTGCAAAAATCAGAGTTTCTTCATCTTTCATTTCCAATTTTATAATCTGTCTGATGTTGGCCATCTGGTCATACCCATTTGTACAAATTGTCCAATGGGTTGCCTGAAGAATGCATTTGCAACAACCAGTCATACTTCTCACATCCAATGTATAAATTACGTACAGGTATATGTGTCACATCACACTGGACTTTCCTTTTGTCTTGGCCCTTAGCAACTAGATGTCCTTCAGGTTTAAAGCAGTTGATTCATTAGCAACAGTGATTCATTAACTGAGTACTTTCTCCTGATGATGTTGCTCTCAGATTTCCTGATATATTCAACTCCCTTCACCATATTAATGTGTGCATCCAAAGGGGGCCTGTGCAAAAGAGATCCTTAAAGAGATGACCTCCAAGATTGGAGCTGAGCATTCCTTATTCCATCTCCTCTGGGCCATACTTTGCAGTATGAGACAAAGGTCAAGACTGCACCCTCTCCCTAATGCCATGAACATAATCCAACTGTGCTGACAGCTGGATCTTACTCTATTTCTGGCAACAGGACAACATTCCCTTTAAATTTAGTTTAGGAACCACAGTACACTTTGTGTGGCATATAAGCAGTTGCATTTTCCAGCAGGGAGAAACATTTAGGGAATTTACGCGGAAGAGCAAGGTTGCCACTGTTGCTCCCAGCACCTACTGTTTGCTGTGATCATCTCATTCTTCCTAATGACAGGGCTGGCTCTACATCAGACATTCTCAACCTATGGCCCATGGGCCAAACCCGGCCACCGAAGCCATTTCATCCAGCCTCTGACATCCTCCTCGTTCCTGCCACCACCTGGAAGCAATGACAAACCAGCAAAAATACAAGTTTTCGGGGATTTCTCACATGAGGTCTCATGAAATCTCACTGAAATATCGCAAAATCTCACCAAAAATGCACGTTTTTGCAGGAGAACTTGCATGGAAACTCTTAATCACAGTCCCACCAAGAGACCAGAAGAGTATCCTACAGGCAAATAAATATTTAAAAATCCAAATAAAATATAACCAAATTAATAAAAATCAAATAAATTCAAAAAAACACAAAATCCAAAACCAGAAAAGCTAATTTATTTTAGAAAAAATCTCCCCACAAACAAACAACAACAGAGAAAACTAAAGCAAAACCATTCTTCCAAATTTAGTCACCACCACCCAAACCACCACTAACCACCAAGACAGACATTAAACCTGCCTGGCTTGCCGGGCAAAAAAATGCTAGTAGTTTATATTCCTTTTGACATTGGATAATGGAAGTTGGTTCTTTCTAGGTCAGGAGAGATGGAAGCTTTGGTTCTGAACTACCTTGAAAGTGAACTAGATTCCTTAGAAGTATTTGCATACAGTCAAGGGTTAGAGATCTTTGCATGGGATAGTCTGTTGAAATCTGATTCATGTAAAGCTCTCTTCTCATTCAGTCTCATGAAGCAGCAATTTATATCCTCAGATCTTTTAAGATAGAAACTTAAGAGTCCACGAAGTCCAGCTTCATTAGGCTCAGAGTAAGGAAAAAACAGAGAGAGACAGAAAACAGGACTCCCATCTTTGGCTGAACAAACGATACTAATACTACTCTTTATTCAGGCAGAGAATAACAGAAACGAAACTTAAGCAAGCAGAGTATACTAGAAACGAAACTTAACAGAAACAAAACCTAAGGCCCACAGCCAATCAGAAGTGTCAGAGCCCAAATAAGGAGAATACTTTTTCACTATTCTATGCATGCAAGCAAAGAGGCTTTTGGTTACAAAATGTGTCAGAGACAGCCTGACAGAATCCAGATACATTCCCACATGTCCTCCTTTTTCATTTAAATTTGAGAGAGGGACGGCTAATCATACCCCTGCATGTCATCATACTCCATAACTACTCCTCCATATACATCATCACTGTCCTCCTGGACATCGTACCCCTCCTGACTCCTGGTACCTTGTTCCGGAGGATGATACCTCATTGAGTACAATTGCCGTCGTGCAAAACCCGATGTCTCCCTTCTACGCAGTGGACATGTGTTACACATAGAAATAAGATTAGGAATACAAGTAATGCAAAAACACAAAGGCATAAGGCAGATAATAATAATAAACCCATAAAAGAAAACTTGTCTAAGGACAGACAAATCAGGCAACCAAGAAGTCACCCAATCAAAGAGATTAACATCAGTGCGTACATTGTTAATAATGCTCTCCTGTAAATTCTGAAGTTCTTTCTCAATAGTATTATTCAGATCCTGGAATTTTACCCGACATCCCTGGTTCCCGACCAGTTTACAAAATCCTCCGGATTTTGCTAACAGGTAATCTATGGCTAGTCTGTCCTGCATTTGGTCTTGATGAAGCTCAGTGATTTCCATTTGAAGATCCCGTATGACCCTCCCTGTGGCATTGATTGATTTCTCCAGCCTACAGGTGAGTCCCAAAATGGACCTTCTATTCTCCTGGGAAATGACACCTGGGTATGATCCCAATGTGAGTGTTCCAGTGATAGCACTCCCTATAGCTCTCCCCCAGGAGCTACCATCAGACAGCTGAACATCGATTATCACTTCATCATTGTAACCAGAACCCATCGGGCCGGCAGCAGCTCTCCGGCGCCGTGCATGTGCCTGAGGCGGCATTTGCACTTGTACGGGTAAGGTAAAATAACCCAATGCTGCACATTGATATTGTCCTGGATGGAAATTCGTGGCAAAAAAGAACCACATGTTAGGATCCTTGATTTGCCATCCATTGCAAATTGAACCACTATCTATAGCAGAATAATCAGGAGTAAACATAGGAAATACATCATATATATCTTCAATAGTAGTGTTAAACAAGGTATAATTAAGCTTATACGAACTGTTATAACTACCCCATAACCAAAAATAATCATCACAACCCGTATAATTGCCTACATTCTGCAAAACCCTTTTTGCTTGAGTCCAGTACTTCCATTTACTATTCCAGACTCCAGAACTATGACAGCAGAAACAAAGTCCTTTAGTGTATTTCTTGAATGTCATGCTTCGCCAGCGGGTGTTGTGAAATTGTTCTGGGGGATTGGAGAAGAGTGTAGACCTATCAAGATGTTGCAAATGTCCAATAACCAACTCTGGCATGTTGAACAATGCCGGAAGAAAGGCCATTTGAGACACTGCCAGTGGATGCTCATAGTATAACGTTGCATTCTTACCATGAACTTCAAACATATAGTTAGCATGACGAAGCCAAAAGTTGGGGTTGCCCCCATGAGGTATTGTTCTTACAGCTGGAAGCACAGTAAGAAAGAAAAGAACAAATGTCAGCACATTTAGTTTACTGGTGAATCACCATCCTGGAGCTGAGTAACCTTCTTCTCTCTCCATGGGCGGATCGCTCGAGCAGGAATCCACACACCCAGGATCCCCTTGTTGCCAATAAACGACCAATGGCTTAGGAAGACACTCCCCTAAGAAACAGGAGCATGCCCTGTTATTACTAGTACCATATAACTAAACATGAAACATGCCTGATATATAACACAAATGCAATATCACAAACCCATTTACATGTGTAGAGTACTGAAAACTCTCCCATGTGAACATTTCTTTTCTTCCCTACATGAAGGAGGTCTGGTTGCATTTTAGAAGGCATTTCTCACTTCCCCAATTACATGAGTAAGGCATTAAATTTCTTCTTCTCCCACTGGTGTAAGTGAAAGAAGCATTCAGTAACTTATAATCAGCATAGCATGGTAACTCAAATACAGTACAAATCTCATTAGCATGAGCAGGTAGACAATTTCTTAAAAAGGCTGTCAGGTTTTATACTGCAAACAAAGCCAATTCTTCTTTAAAGTCCACACAAACTTTTTTTTCTTTTTAGTCCAATTAAAATGTCCAAATTAAAAGTCCAAATGTTGATTGAAGCTCTCTGAAACACTATCTTCTCTCCAGCACAGTTCTTGGCATGGCAAGTTGAAATTAAGCCATACATTAAGTCTCACTGAATTCACAAGACAATCCCACACAACCCCCCTTTTCAGCTTTTCAGGCAAACACACATTCCTTCATGCTCCAGCCACACCCATCTGCATTAAGGCAGGCCGATGAGGTGTGAAGGCACAAGGAACTTCTCCAGAATTTGCAAGCAGCTTTCACACAGAAGAATAGTACAGGGAATTTCCCGTTGCTTTCCCTGCCATCCTGATGCTGGAAACTTGAGACAGCCCACTCTGATCTCTTTCTTTGAGGGTTGGGCAGTTCAAAATCAGCCAAAAACTCCTTGTATTTTTGCAACAGCCTGCTGTCCATCGAGGAAAGATTCACCCCCCTCTTCCTCTGTATTTCTTTCATTTCCAGCATCTGATTCTCAACGTTATGACAAACTGCATCTGTTAGTTTGTACTTGCACCCCTTTTTTGTCTTGGGTTTTGTGCATTCCTCCTTTGGGCCATCCTTCCATTTCTGTAGGATCTTCCTGCCCAAACGTGAGGTATCAAATTTACTACTCAGCTTCTCCTGCTTTTGTGATGAGGGTTGATTCACGGGGGGGCTGAGATCCCCTAAGCTGCTCTTTGAAACACAGTCCTTGCTTCCTGCCACTCTGCATGCATTAACAGCTTCAATCAGTGATGAGGTCCCCACCATTTGTTCCCCATCAGCTGGCACTAGTTGTTTTTTAGACTCGGCAGGCAGTATTGCAGCATTCCCATTTGCAAGCGGCTCTCTGTTCACTGGATATACATCAACAGGTTCCATATCCAGCACAGCTGCAGTTAAAGCAGCAGAGAACAGGTCTTTTGTAGGGCTAAAAGTGCTTGATTGCTGCAAGGCAGGATATAATGTCCCATCTCCATTTCCACCTCCACCCCCATCAGGGGGCTTAAGCTGTTGTTGCTCATATGATGGAGGGGCAGTTGCCATAGCCCCCCCCCCTTTGGCTGGAGGCAAAAGCTGTGTGAGGGGGCCATCAAGCCTCTGAGAGAATAACATATTCTTTGGAGTGAGTCTCTGAAGGCAGTCTCTAACTTCCTCCCATGTAAATAATACTGATACAGAAATTCCATTATGCTTCTGCATTTCTCTCCCAATCTGTTTCCACTGTTTTAAGTCCAGACATTCATCAAATTTAACCCAAGGACTGATTTTTTCTATAGCTTTGACTAGCTTTTGTATCTCCTTCTCATCAGCCTTTCGCCCATTGTTATTCAAAAGATCTGAGATATCTTTACAAAGTTCCTGCATTTGCGATGCCAGCACACATCCCATAATTAAAAAAATATTTTTCTTTTTTCACTCACCATATGGGACCCAATGTAGAATTGGATGAATTTCGAGCGCTCGATTTATGACCTTCCCTCTGGTCGTGTGTGAGTGGACCTTGTCCCGGTCGCAATTATGAGGTGCTAATTGCTGAAGCAGATCTCTTCAAAGCATTCCTTTGAATTTCATTCAATTGGCCTCACCACGGAGCACCACTTGTTGAAATCTGATTCATGTAAAGCTCTCTTCTCATTCAGTCTCATGAAGCAGCAATTTATATCCTCAGATCTTTTAAGATAGAAACTTAAGAGTCCACGAAGTCCAGCTTCATTAGGCTCAGAGTAAGGAAAAAACAGAGAGAGACAGAAAACAGGACTCCTGTCTTTGGCTGAACAAACGATACTAATACTACTCTTTATTCAGGCAGAGAATAACAGAAACGAAACTTAAGCAAGCAGAGTATACCAGAAACGAAACTTAACAGAAACAAAACCTAAGGCCCACAGCCAATCAGAAGTGTCAGAGCCCAAATAAGGAGAATACTTTTTCACTATTCTACGCATGCAAGCAAAGAGGCTTTTGGTTACAAAATGTGTCAGAGACAGCCTGACAGAATCCAGATACATTCCCACAATAGTCATTTAAGAACATAAGAACAGCCTTGCTGGAACAGGCCACAGCCCATCCAGTCCAGCATTCTGTCCCACACAGTGGCTCACCATTTCCTTCAGGGCATTCCCAAGCAGATGCCTTCACCTGCTTAGGATTCCCTGGAAATGGCATTGAGAGATATCCTGCCTATTTCTCCAACCCGGAGGTTGTCCTTAGGTATCCATAATTATAGCTATTGATACCCTTGTCCTCCATGAACTTGTCTAATCCTTTCTTAAAGCTGTCAAGACTGACAGCTGTCACCACTTCTTCTGGCAGGGAGTTCCATAGACCAGTAATCCTCTGGGTGAAAAAGTACTTTCTCTTATTTGTTTGAGAACGAGTACCCAAAAGTTTCATGGAGTGTCCCCTAGTTCTAGTGTTATGCAATAGGGAAAACAGTTTTTCCTTATCTACTTTGTCCACACCGTGCATGATTTTATAAACTTCAATCAGGTCACCTCTTAGACGCCATCGTTCAAGAGTGAAGAGGCCAACGTTTGCAGCCTCAGATGGTAAGGAAGGTGTTCCAGTCCCCTCCTCTGCACTTTTTCCAGCTCCATAATATCCTTCTGGATGGGGTTTCTACCTTACTGAGAAAAACCTGAAGCCACCTTCTCATTAAGAACACGTTCTGCTGCATAAAGAGCTGAATAAAATTGTTTAAATTGCCCTAATTGCTTTTTCTGACATGTACTTGTCTTACTGGCATTATAATTGAGACACTTGAGCCTGAAGGCTAGCAATTTGCCATTTTTTTAATGTTAACTCCCAATAGTTTTGTACACATCAGAGCTGAAGAAGTTTTTGAGTTTTCTGTTAGGCAGTTTAAAAAATTCTGCAGTTTTCAGGCCTTTACTGTCAGTTCCCTCTAGTCCCATGATGGTTAACCTTGGCACTCCAAGTGTTCTTGGACTTCAATTAACAGAAGCCCAAGTCAGCACTCCTGCTGATCAGTGCCTCTGGGAATTAAAATTCAAGAACAGCTGGAGTGCCAAGGTTCGTCATCACCGTGTCTAGTCTATGGATTCTTCAGTGGTAAAACTCTAGTCTCTAAGGCCACAAACTCCCTTATCTTGCACCTTCACCACTTCCTTCTCAGGCTCCTACCCTTCTGCTCACACATAGAAAGCTGCTGCAGCCAAGGCTGTTCTTCCTCTGTCTCCCATAGAAGCAGGCAATTCTTCTTGACCAGCTCACACATTTTCCCAGATCAGTGGTTAGCAGATATCACTGGATACTCGAAAGGAAAGATGTTGTCAAAGCCACTCCCAGCCATCTCCTCTCCTTAACTGGATGCTGGGCTCACAGCTTTTTATGACTCCTCTATTTACCTGGCTCTGAGATTAACACAATTCACAATGTTCACTTTTAAAGGAGATTGTTGTTGTTGTTGTTGTTCAGTTGCACAGTCTATTCTTAACCTTTGCGACCCCATAGACCCTTGCCCGCCAGGCACCTCTGCCCTCCACCATCCTTCTCAGCCCACCCAGCTCTGTGCCCACTGCATCTACAATACCATCTAGCCATCTCATTTTTGGCTGCCCGCTTCTTCTTTTGCCCTCCACCTTTCCCAGCATTAAGGCTTTCTCAAATGAATCCTCTCTTCTCATTTGATGTCTAAAGTACTTCAGATTCATCTTTACTATTTGACCTTCTAATGAGCTGTCAGGATTGATTTCTTCTAAGATTGACCTATTTGTTCTTCTCACTGTCCAGGGGACTCTCAAAACTCTCCTCCAACACCACATCTCAAAGACATCTATTCTTCTGCGCTCAGCTTTCCTAATGGTCCAGCTCTTATACCCATACATTGCGACCAGGAATACCATTGCTTTGACTATGCAAATTTTTGTTTGCAATGTGATGTCTCTACTTTTCACTATATCCCACAGGTTTCTCATAGCTTGCCTCCCAAGAACCAGTCACTCTTTTATTTCCTGGCTGTAATCTCCATCTGAGTGATCTTAGATCCTAAGAAAGTAAAATCTGTCACTGCTTCTACTTCTTCCCCATCTGTTTTCCAGGGACTGATAGGGCCTGTTGCTATTATCTTGGTTTTCTTGATGTTGAGACTCAAGCCAGCTTTTGCGCTTTCTTCTTTCAACCTAATGAGGAGCATCTTTAGGTCTTCCTCACTTTCTGCCATTAGGGTAGTATCATCTGCATATCTCAAATTGTTGATGTTTCTCCCTGCAATTTTGATCTCATATTGTGATTCCTCTATCCCTGCATTGTGCATTATGTGCTCTGTGTATAAGTTGAATAAGCTGGTGATAAAATGCAGCCTTGTCTTACTCCTTTTCCTATTCCAAACCACTCATTTTCAGAAAGTTAGTAGTGTGGTCTAGTGGACACATGAAACCAAACTGTAGCCAGGCAATGCCAGGAGTTTTGAGTGATGTGTGACTGACTAACTGACACATAAAGAGCAGTTTTTCTGGATGAGTGGCTTTGAATGAAACAGATATCTGGTTTATAAATAACCCAAGCTAAAGCAAATGTTTTTCAGGATTTTTCTTACTTAACACAGAAGGGGAGGTGTGGGGTGAGGGAATGAAAGACAAAGACCAATTATTCAGTCAATTTTATACTATGACATAGACAGAGACTTGGGATACCTATAGTTCAGAGGAGTGAATTAGTCTCCTTCCTAAACTAAAATCCCAAAATTGATTAGTAAGGAGACCTGATGAATGTAAGGAACTGTTATATAAAGCAAAGACACCTGAAGTATGATGCAGTAGTTACTATTCTACCCATTGCTTATATATATATATATAAACACAATAGTAACATTAGTAAACTGGATGCTACCACAAGTTCTATACCATAAGGGAGTTGTTTGAAAAATTAAAGAATTTAAATGTCTCTTTGAAATCAAATGAGAACATAATCCAGTATGTGCTTATCAATCAAACAAGGACATTCACAACACTGAGGTATATCATCTCCACATATACAGTCTCTAAACCCCTAAAATAATATACAAATGCAATTGTAGATACACAAGTTCACTGTAAGGATTCACTTTTCCAGTGCCCCTCCTGCAACAATGTATTAAGATTCTACTATATAAACTAGTTCCCAATTTGGGGCATAACATACCACAGGGGGTCTTCAATTCCCAGAAGCCTAAGTCAGTACATTGGCTGATCAGTGCTTTGAGAAATTGACTTAGGCTTCTAGGAATTGAAGTCCAAAAACCAAAAGTTGGGAAATGCTGATCTAAACCAAGGTGCCAAAGGTCTTAACCTCCTCCCTGGAAACATCATCTCCTGCTTTTCAACCTTCCCTGTTTTTCCCCCAACTCAAATCTTGAATCACAGGTCCTTCCTAAGTTTTCCCCAGTCCAAAATTCTAATTGCTACATCATAGTGTCTCTATTTGTTTTGTTTTTATTCATGTTTTTAAAATCAGGGGCAAATTTCACAGGTTCTGGAGTCTGACCAGTTGTACAATGTCTGGAACTCTAAACCCTCTACTAGTATTTTAATTTTTCTGGGATCCTTTTCATTAGGACTTTGGGTTTTGGTTTGTATTCCTTTGTATTACCGTCGTGTTGTGTCAGCTTGAAGATCTCTGATACATTGATTTGATTGTCCTCAACAGTCAAAGCTTTC
The DNA here is from genome assembly GCA_035047345.1 of Bradypodion ventrale. NCBI lineage: Eukaryota > Metazoa > Chordata > Lepidosauria > Squamata > Chamaeleonidae > Bradypodion > Bradypodion ventrale. Next base: position 87,418,439 of record JAWDJE010000004.1, read on the forward strand.
AAAACTTGCTGCTAAAAGATTTACAAGGTACTTGAATTTTTGTAAAATATACTAGTAGGTCAAAGCTTAGCTACACTGGAAGTGCATCATACAAACAAGATTGTACTGTTGTTTTTGTTTTAAAATGTTAATAAAGATAAAGAAACCAAAAGTTGAGCATAAGTTATCCCTTGGCCGAAGGTATATTTGTATAAAGACACCTGTTAACATGGTTGTTTCCCCGGTGCTTCACTTTCAGTAAATTGAAGAGATAAGATAGGAGCCTTGCCCTGCATCTTTTAGTTAATATATAGAGATGCTAGTTAGTTAAATGCATTATTCAGTCTTCCTGTTTGAAAAAATGCTCATTAGCTATTTGTCCCTTATTTCTGGCCCTGCAGGCATACATGTACAATTTTAATAGATAACTTAATTGATGGTTTAGTATTATGGGAAATACAGGTCTGTCAAAAATGGCTGGCCTTTGCTTTATCTCCTCTATGTTGGATGGTACTTTTTGCACAGAGACAAATGAGATTCCTTGCAAACAAAAGTCCACATAGTCAAAACAATGGTACTCCTGGTGGTAATGTATGGTTGTGAGAGCTGGACCATTAGGAAAGCGGAGCACAGAAGAATAGATGCCTTTGAAATGTGGTGTTGGAAAAGAGTCTTGAGAGTCCCCTGGACAGTGAGGAAAACTAATAGGTTGATTGTAGAAGAAATCAACCCAGACTGCTCTTTGAATGGTCAAATAGTGAAGATGAAGCTAAAGTACTTTGGACATCAAATGAGAAGAGAGGATTCACTTGAGAAAGCCTTGATGCTGGGAAAGGGCAAGAGAAGAAGGGGGCGGCCCAAAATGAGATGGTTAGATGGTATTGTGGATGCAATGGGCAAAGAGTTGGGCGGGTTGAGGATGATGATGGAGGATAGAGGTCGTGGGGGTCAGAGTCGACTGTGCAACTGAACAACAAAGCATCTCACTATGTTTTCCAGCAAGCAAACACTTCCACTAGGAAGAAAGTCCTGTGGCTGTGAGCTGATCTGCCCAAGGAACAGCAAAGTATAGCTGATCATATCTTTAGATTTATTTTTCTGACAAGTGCTAGGCTGGAGAGAAATTCCATTAACAAATCGTCTCTGATTTCAGAGCCTGCAGCTTTTCCCTGCTCAGCAGATAGACATTTTCTTCTGCAATTATCCTCACTATTATCCTCACTATTATCCTCATTATTATTGTTGTTGTTGTTGTTGCCGCCACCGTTGACATCGTCATTGGCATCATTATTGTTATCAAGCTCCCAGAATTTCTCCAGCCAGCAAGGTCAATTAATCTGAGAAATACCGCTCAAGTGTAACTTTCCCCAGGTTCTAAGGTGGACACAGGGAAGATTGAGACCAAAGGGTGGGGGTGGGGGAGTAAGTAATCCAGATAATGTAAATTAAAAGCAAGGTAATCTAGACTGAATGGGACTGCAGTGGCTCAAGTTGCTGACAACTTGAAGGTCCGCAGTTCAAGACCTGAGTGCTGCTTGACAGAATGAGCTCCCATTTTTGTCCCAGCTCCTGCCAACCTAGCAGTTCGAAAGCAAGACATTGCAAGTAGATAAATATTTACCACTTTGGTGGGAAAGTAAACAGCGTTCTGTGCACTCTGGTGTCAAGGGATGCCTGTCACATGTCCACAGAAACATCTGCAGACACAGACAGCACTGGCTCTTTGGCCATAAACTGAGATGAGCACCAAACCCTACAGTAGGATATGACTTGCTTTCGATATGACTGGCTTTTACGCAAGGGCGACCTTTACTAATCTGGATTGAATATTATACCACAGGCCTGCAGAGCCATTTCATGTGGCCCTCTGCCCTTGTTCCCATTGCTGCCGCTACTGCAAGTGGAGGAATCACTGAAAATGCGAAGAAAATGTGGTGAAAATGCACGTTTTCATGCGAGAGCCTGGCAAAAATGCTCATTTTCATGTGAGAATTCATTGAAAATGCACCAAAAATGCACTCGCTGAAAACACACAAGAATACACATGAGAGCTCACTTGACTGGCCCGCTCAGCCGTCTGAGGGGTAGTGTTCCAGCCCACAGCATGAAAACGTTGAGAAAGCCTGTTATACCAGATTTTTGTTTCTCCATTTTATACCCACAAGATGGTGCTGTACCACCCATGAATAAGTTGTGCTCTCTCTGTGTACCATTGCTCAATTGTCATTTGAAGCTGCTTTTATTAGGATTGGTATAAAAGTATTACAACCTAACTCCTCCTATGCATATTTATTGAACATTAAATCCTACCAGATTCAATGAGAAGAAAGTCTTTGCTCAGCTATATGGTGATATTTCTCTAGAAGGGAATAGTTGTTTTCTGAAGAAAACAAAGATTTTTTTTACTCCAGGTCTGAAAGGAAGGCAAGCAACCATTTTCTGCCCTACCTAATTTCAAATTGACAGAAAATTGTACAGCAGCTGTTTCTATAAAGTCATCAGAGTATGATTTAGTCGTATGACGCAAAACTATACTACACTACACTCCTGTCCCACTAGTTGTTTTACAGCCATGTCAGCGTCTGTTTCCTAATACGATATAGTTGCCTCAATCTAAACACAAAGGGAAGGTATCAGAAAAGTACAATTTTTTTCCAAGAGGATGTACCAATGACAGAGTTAGAGGCTGGATTCACAGGCATATAGCCCTTTCTTTGGGACAGGTAGGTCCTATTGTGTGTACACATCGATCTGCCCAGCTCATCCCCAACCTTTCAGGAAGCTCAACTAAATTATCCTGCTGTACTTTTATTCCATCCCCAACATATGCGCACACTGAGGATGAGATAAAATAGAGCAGACAGAAGCAGCCGTTTTACAGCTGACAGGGAAAGCCATCAGCTGCAAGACCCTGTTACCGCTGAACCTGCCACTGATAGCAAAGTGATCATCAGTGGGAGGGCAATGGCTGCTTTACAGATTATGGCAGAAGCCCTGATTGCAGTCTGATCAGTGGCAGGCACAGTAGTACATCATATTGCAGAGGACAGGGAAGCCATTCCCCCATCAACTGCAAAGCAGCTGCTACAGCCCCATCAGAGAGGCAAAATGTTGTCTAGTTCACTCCAAACAGCATTTTATCCCATCTTTGACCTCAAATGGCTTTTAAAAAGCTTCTGTACCCCAGTGCAAGAGGACCAGTGTAGTCAAGCCCTTAGTTTTGTAATGGGGCTGCCTTATTTGGACATCATTGTCTGGTTTGTCTATCACATATATCTATATCACATATAGTTATGTTTAGGGCTCAAATGTTTGAAACCCGAGTGACTCTCTCAGTAACAGATACCGTAACATCTTATATCCTCTGTGCTTAGTTTCGATCCTGAAAGATAAATTGATTTCCCCAGAAATCGGTTATTGTTGGAGTCTCTTCCAAGTGCAGTGCAGAATATTAAACATTTGCTGTGCAATTAAGATGTTAGCTTTATAAGAGACCGGCTCTTTATTCCTTGATATGGATCAATTCAGTTGCTTACATTTTTTTTATTCACAGCCAGGTGACTGAATGTTGCAAGTTAGGCAGCTTGTTTTGTGGATTCATGTTCCTATTAAAGCAGACATATTTAACTAGCTCCAATTTTTTGGATATAAAATGTCAGCACATTAGGCACAAATATGGGACATTTCTCCTGTTCTTGGGGGGAGGGGAGGAGTTTATATGGTTCAAATATTACATGAGCTGCACAAATGCTCTCCAGCTCCATATCATATACTCAAAGTGTGTGAAATACCTCTACAGCCTAATGCCTGCTTCTTCATCAACACTAGTGCTTTCTCAGACTTGTTAATTATTATTAAGAGAGAGTAATGAAGAGGAACAGATGTCAAAGTCCACTGCGAGATAAAAAGAGGTACCAGCCAATACCTTTTGGGCAGTCATGAACCCAGCTGCTACCACTGCTGAGCTACCCAGCAGCCAGTCTGCAGAGGACAGGGTTGCCTTTGAAGTTCCGGATATCATTGTTGTCATCATTTATTTTGTGTTTGTCCTTGCTGTCGGAATATGGGTAAGTCCATAATATGAGCCATTGCTCAGTGTCCTTTCTTTTTCAAAAAATGTAACACACTTTTAAAAAGCGCACGCACACTCACACACAAAGGACCAGTATCATAGCTCTGCTACTTCCTGCTTTAAAACAACTTCTCGACTTATGCCTCCATAGAGCAGAGTCAGGATTCTGGCTGAAATGCCACAGCTTGGAAAACTTAACTTTTTGGACTATGCTTCTCAGAATTGTTCAACCATCTGGGCCAATGCCATGCTAGCTGGAGAACTCTGGAAGCTGCAGACTGGGGGAAAAAACCTATTTCTGAGCCTTACAAGGAAGTAGCTTGGCATAAATAGGGGTTTGCGAGTATTAGCTGTACATCAGTGCTTTATGGCTACAACTTGGTAATTTGGATGCATAGAATTTGTGGGTACAGGCAAAAAAAGGGAAGGTAGGAAATCGTCCTTCTATTTACTTAACTTAAGCTCCAAGCCAATAGCAATAGCAATTACACCTATATATTGCACCGTAGAGCTTAGAACACTCTCTGGGCTGTTCACAATATGTTGAGTACTCATTTTACCAAACTTGGAAGGATGGAAAGCTCAGTTGTTTGTTTGTTTGTTTGTTTGTTTGTTTGTTTGTTTGTTTGTTTGTTTGTTTGTTTGTTTGTTTGTTTGTTTGTTTGTTTGTTTGTTTGTTTGTTTGTTTGTTTGTTTGTTTGTTTGTTTGTTTGTTTTGTGGATTTGTATCCCGCCCTCCTGGTGGGGAACACCAATCAGGGTGGCTAACAACACACAAAGACAATGAGAACAATACTACAAACAATTTAAAATTTAAAACAATTTAAAATAACAATCAGTTAAAAAACAACAAAGCTAAAACAATAATCAACCCCCCCATTAAAAGATTAAAAACACATAAAACCAATCATATTATCATTTTAAAAAACTGCCCTCAACCTCCCCCCCACCCCTCCCACTAAAAATAGAAACATACGGAAGCTAACAAGAACCCTCAGACAGGCTAAATGAGCCAGCTGGCATGTGTGGTCGAATCAAGCATACCCCACACCCACTGGCATAGCCAGGTCTTCAGCATTTTTCTGAATGGGAGAAGGTCTGACTGGAGTTAACCTTGTCCCTGTCAGAATTGAACTTAGATTGTTATCAGAGTTTTGGCTTAACCACTATACCTTAAGCACACTATACCTCAAGCACTCTGTATTTCCTCCCTAGCTTCTTTTATCTTACCAGTTTATCATACCAGTTTTCTTCATTTCAGTCTTCCTTCAGAGCCAGTCGGGGAACAGTTGGAGGTTACTTCTTGGCTGGGAGGTCTATGACTTGGTGGCCAGTAAGTATGTAACATAATCCACAAATTCTTTAATATACAAATGCTGGGTGATTCTAGACACAAAAGTTATGAAACAGGTAGAAATGTAACCACTTGTCTGTAGCTTCTCCTCCTCCTCATACTCTTGGATATAATTCTTCCATACTGTACATTCACATTTATGGGAAAACAGGTCAGCAGTGGTGTGTCCTAAACAAAAACATTGCCCAACTAGTTCTGAACCTTGTAAGGATGTAGCTTGGCATAAATATAGGTTTGGGGGTACTAGCTGCAGTGGAGGGCATCAGCAGGTTCGCACCAGTTCGCCACAACAGGTAGCAGAAATTTTGGCTAGCCCCGCCCATCCAGGTTTTGAAATAAAGTAGTGCTAATCCGGGTGCAATGCAGAGCTTTGCCCCTGGCCACACCCATCATACCACACCCACAGAGTAGGTAGTAAACATTTTTGGAGCCCACCACTGACTAGCTGTACATCAGTGCTTTGTGGTTACAGCTTGGTAATTTAACAGAAATTAGTTTTTTTGTTCCACTGCCAAGCCCCATTCCCAAATTAATATTTTGTTTCTACTAGCTATCACGGAGAGGGGGGGACCTAATGCATTACTGAATGTGTAGTTCATATGCCTTCCAGCATCTTACATTTTGCTGAAGCTACCCAAACATATTACTACAACTGGGAATCCTATATTCTGAGGGATTCCTTACCTGTCTACTCCCATTCCTTGCAGCTGTTTAGAACAGGCATGTAAAAATAACACACACACACACACACACACACACACACACACACACACACACACACACACACACACACACACACACACACCAGAATGCAGTTCAAAATTTGACAATAATCCTCTAGAGCTTGTACTTGTTCCAGCTGACTCAAAAACCCAACAGGGCAGGTTCGGACTGTTGTTGGATAAATGGAGCAAAATGCCTTGGGTGCTAGACCTACAAATGCCAGGGGCTAGGAAAGATTACTAGAGTAAAGCTGGTAACAAGATCCTTACCATGGTAAAGAGATAGAAGTAGTAGGAGGGTTACTAGTATCAGTTCTGGGAGGGGAGCTGGAATGAAGAATGATGATGTGGATCTTTGCTGTCATAACAAATGTGCCCTTTAGAAGATTACGTGCTGAGTATTACATGTAGCAACACAAATCATAGGTTTGCTGCAGTGTTGGAATATAAGCAGCACTGCCAGCATTTAAGAGAATCTTTAGGTTACATATTAGATCTACACATTGAATTGATTGCTATTGTGTTTGAGTGTGCATGCGTTTGTGTGGGTGTGAGAGAGAGACAGAGAGAGAGGGAGAGATGAAATATATAGTGGTTTAAAATACTCATCCACGCAAATGAATTACCAATCATGTAAAGACTTTTTCTTTCTTTCTTAAGGTCAAACAACGTAGTATTGCTAGAAGCACAGGGAACATTTCAGTGCTGGGTTTAATATACAGTATATTCACAAACTACCCCACAGTGTTATCTGCCATTTTTAAATGGCAATGAACATTGCAAAGTATGAAAGCCATTTTTTATAAAGCACATCTGAAAAGGAAGGGTTGCAGATCTTTTAAAATAAAAAAGAATCCCTTTTCCAATAAAAATGAAAATAAACTTAGGTTCAAAAGCAGTTCCCATTCCTCTCTGGCTTGAAACAGCAGAAAAGACCCTTCTGCGCTGTCTAGTAACTTTTCCATTTATTGGGCTACGATGTAAGGACTGTGATTTTCCACAGTAAAGCACACAGATATAAATCTCCAAGATGATTCACTAGAAAGGCATAAACCTTTTGAAGGACACATTTTCTTTGGAACAGAAAGGTAATATAGCACTAATTTAAAGACCCAGAGAAATAAGTGTCAGAGGAGCGGATATCCTTTTCACCCTGTCACAAAAATGCATGGCTGTAGATCTCTCAAGTGTTTCACTGCAAGCTGAATACAGGTTGGAACTCGAGCTTTGTCTTCCATCCTGTGGGTTACATTAATTGTAAATTCTGTAGACTAAATGTTTCCCCCATGGCTCACTCCATATATATAAAATACATATACTGTATATAAATGAAAAGCTTGTTCTTGCTTTAATGTGCTTTGTGCTCTGAATTCTACCCAGCAGTGTTTAAGCATTGGCTTACCTGTTGCCTCTACAGTTATAACACAGAAGATTGAGGAGACTGCCAAAAAAAAAAAGAGAGAGAGAGAGAGCAGGTTTTCCCGTAGTCCTTCTTACCAGATATAGTTTTTGCAGGAAAACATTTGTGAGAACAGAACTAAAACAGAAATTTGCTGCTGGAGTTTCAAAGCAGAATAGAAACTTCTTTACTCTTAACCCTTCCAGTTGATTTAGACCAGTGATGGGCAGTCTTGGCCCTCCAGCTGTTCTTGAACTTCAATTCCCAGAAACCCTGACCAGCTGGTGTGTTGACTTGGGCTTCTGGGAATTGAAGTCCAAGAACAGCTAGAGGGCCAAGACTGCCTATCACTGATCTAGACAATAGCTCCCATCATTATGATGCTGAGAAGAGATGCCATACAAGATTTATACAGTACAGGTGCACAGATTAGATCAGTGGTGGTGAACCTTGGCACTCCAGCTGTTCTTGAACTTCAATTCCCAGAAGCCCAGAAGTGCTGACTTGGGCTTCTGGTAATTGAAGTCCAAGAACACCTGGAGTGCCAAGGCTCGCCATCATGAGATTAGATAACTAAATGAGGGTCTTTGAAGGAACCAGTACTTCAGGACCATTAATTTTTCCTATCATGCCCATCACAATTGCCTACACCTTGCTGACTGAGGGATTCTGAAATTTGTATCTGAATGAATAACTTTCCCGACTACTGCAAATAATTCCTCAATGTCAGGGGTGGCCAACCTTGGTGCCCAAGATGTTCTTACACTTCAATTTCCAGAATCCCTGATCAGCAGGTGTGCTTACTTGGGCTTCTGATAATTTAAGTCCAAGAATACCTGGGGCACCAAGGTTGCCGACCCCTGCTCTACGTGTTCCATTCATATACATACGTTCTATTTCAGGACAAAGAAGGTGACTTAGAGAACTCAGGTGTCCATGTGTTCAACATTATGGAAGATAGTTCTCTATCCTAAATGGCTTTCCAACCTGTCAAGTCGCGGTTTTGCTAATCTGGGAGCCAACCACGCATGTGCAGTAAATTTCCAGGAAATGGGTTACTGCACATGCGTGACTGTCAGAGGCAGCGATGTGCATACGCAGAAACCCCTTCAGCCAGGAAAGGGGTTACTGCACATGCATGGCCGTCAGAGGCAGTGGCATGCATGCGCAGTAACCCTTTTCCTGCTGTCCAAAATTATGGGATGGTGGCGGGAACGAGGGGGACAGAGTGCTGAAATACGGGAAATACGGGATACTTGACAGTTATGCTTTCCAAAGACAGTCTTTTACCTGATGGTGTCTTTTGTCTGAAAGACTGTCTCACTCAACCTTTTTTTTAAAAAAAGGTAATAGGCTAGAAGAAAATGCAAGGGCTTTGAATTCGTCCCCACCCTACGTTATCTCTTTGACAGACAAGGGAGTGCACCAAACATGTGCCTGACTCAAAAGGCCCAGAGTTCCCAGTATGACAGGATCCCAAGTGATATTTGGACCTGTGACAGTCTTTTCCAAGACTACAATATTTTGCATTCCTATAAATTTAAAGGAATTATTTCCAAACATGCACCTATGCATATAAGTTTGTAAGTGCCAATTTTATGCATATGAACTTCCCAAATGCATATTAACTATCCCAAAGGTGAGAAGCAGGTCAGATTCCATTAGCTGTTGCTTGAGGCTCAAGCAGTGTAAAGATAGAAAGATTTACCAGTCAGGTAAATGGCTTCCTCTCATTTTGGGTAATGTATAAAATGGCCAATGCAGAACAGACGTTGTGTGGCAGTATACATCATATAGGGAAATGTGCTTCAACTTGAGCTTTTTGGTCGAACTGTAGGACCTCTTTTTATTTTTTTAGGGATTAAGCTGGAGTGATTATCTGGCAGATAAAAGGGATGGCTCCCATTAAAGTGACCCTTTTTGGTGTGATCAGGTGTGCACCTTTGCAACCATCTGATCAGATCCTTTATATAATACAGTGGAACCTCAAACAACAATTGCCCCGTATAGCAACGAAAGCGTATAACAATTAGGTTGGGGGGATTGGATGGTGTCCCGCATAACAATTGTCCCTATGGAAAAAAATCATACAACAATTTTTCAAAGGGAAAAAACACTTAGCAAAAAAAAAAACAACGTTGTACGATGCATCCCATAGGGAAAATCGCTATACGATGCATGTATCGTATAGCAATTGTTTCATACAACAACTAGCCCCGTGGACTGGATCAAAATCATTGTATGAGGTACCACTGTACTTCCCTACATTGCAACACTTTTAAAGGCTTGGAAAAGTTCTCAACCTATTCAAGCCAAGGGCCAGGTCACGCTCCCTCAGACAGCTTTGGGGGCTGGATGGCCATTTTGTCTTGCCTACACAATGGGGGCAGCCTGTACATTAAATAGGAACCACACATGGCACTTCTGGGTGTGGTGGAAGCAGTAGGGAGCCATATAAAATGGTGCTGTAGGCCACAGGTTGAGAACCCCTGATTTGGAGAATGGAGGTTCTCAAAGGACGACTCACTCCATAAGCTTCTTTCACTGCCACTCTGTTTCAGAATATAAAGAATATAAAGATAGCCATATTGTTGCCAGGGAAATGACAAAACATCTGATAACTTAAGGCCATTGTGGCATTGTGTTACACAGCTTTTAATAAATTTTCTGTAAGAGAGTCCTTCTGTTAAAATAAGGATATTTGTCTTACAGGAGGTGTTTATATTTCTATAGCATTCAGTCTTTTAATCATCAGAGGCATCCCAGATGAGGTGTTTTGCAGTATTTGCTCCAGGAAAGGTTTTCTAGCCTCATCCTGTAGTAATATTTTAACTATCCCAAAGGTGAGAAGCAGGTCAGATTACATTAGCTGTTGCTTAAGGCTCAAGCAGTGTAAAGATAGAAAGATTACCAGTAAGAGAAGAGATAGCAAGAATCAGCAAAGCAGTACCTATAACTGGAAAATCTCACATTTAATACAGTGGAAGTGCTAGTTTTGGAGTCACACAAAACTTTTTTGTAGGTTAAAAGGGACTTTTAAAAATATGTGGCATGGTAGATAACTTGTTCTAGTTATGGGTTGTTTAAATAAAAAGGAATAGACATTTCAAGCAAAAACAACACTGAGCAGGGTGGATCTAGTACGTGACCATTACAGAACTAGATACATTTAGGGGGGCTTCCGGAGGACAAACAAAGTTCAACATTTCCCGTTTCGACATGCATTTGAATTTCACGCCTTTAGAAATGGTGCGCATCCGCTTTTCCGGTTTGGCGCGGTTTGTCTTTTAAAACAGAATTAAGCTTTGGACACAACAGAAGCCTAACACAAACACTGATAATTATGATTATACAGTACTCGTCATTTCAACCTATCTTTCAGTGGACGCTTCCTGGTTTGGCAATTTAGTAATAAAACCTATGCATAGTAATCATTGCTATGGATTCAAGATTTGAAGGTTTTCCAGGACTCGTCATTCGGGTTGGCACCTGAAAATATTTTAACATCCTGTTCAGTTTTCTAATGTTCAGGTCAGCTGCTTGGTTGGCATGACAAATAGCTTTACTAAGCTTAGTTATTTGAAGTATAATTATTTAGTGCAGGGGTTTCCAACCTTCTCAAGCTGTGGGCCAGGTCACAGACTCTCAGTCAGCTTCAAGGGCCGGATGGCCATTTTGCCCTGCCTGCATGATGGGGGTGGCCATTTTGTCTCAACAGCTTCAAAGGGAGGCCATTTTGTTTTTTGAATGCCCTTGGAGGGGTGGGAGGGGCATATGAAATTGCACCATGGGCTGGATCTGGCCCATGGGCCTTAGGATGGGAACCCATGCTTTAGTGGCTATGTGTGCATTGAGAAAGTACATATCAAATACTCCTTTTACAATTTTCCCCAATTAACTAACTACTCATGCTCTCTCTCTCTTTTTTTTTTTAGATTGGCGCATCCCTGATGTCAAGCAATGTGGGGAGTGGCTTATTTATTGGACTGGCAGGGACAGGAGCCGCTGGAGGCTTTGCAGTTGGGGGCTTTGAGTGGAATGTAAGATGCCCTCCATAAATCCAACTTCTTCCTTACAAGGGATTTTAGGGTTATGGATTGAGTCAAGTGAATGGATTATTTGGAATTTTCAGATGTCTGGATTTTAATGCAACTCTAACAAGACCATTTGAAATGCATAATAGACTTAGTCACTCCACATGGTATGCAAATCAACAATTGTATTGGTTGGCATTCACTCTTCAGGTCCATTATCTTCTACAAGAACAACAATTAAAGCTTTACCCACCCCATTTAACTTTCAGTCTTTGGCTCTTTGGAAAGAGCTGGAGCTAATTTTGGGAGGCATTACAAATACGTTAGCATTCTAACATGTTAAATGTATAGCTTGGCTTCTAGATCTGTTCTCAAAATTCACCATGTAGGTACTGTAAGGGGCTGAAGTGGCTCAGTAGTTAAGAAGCAAGTTCGCCTTTTTGGCTGGAAGGCTGGCAAGTCAGCAGTTCGAGACCCAGGTACTGCATGACGGATTGAGCACCCATCTCTCTCCCAGCTCTTGGGGACATGGAAGGAGCCTCATTTTGGTGTTCCCTGAGTGGAGTTTCTTCCGCAAAAATCCTTTCAACCCAAAGTAATTTCTGACACAAAATTATTATTAACATGTTGATGACACAATCAAATAATGGAGGAGGTGGGAGAACAGTCTCTTGTTTGGACTATTGTTACCAAGCTGAAAAGCTATTTTCTGGCTAATGAATAAGATCCCAGACAGGCTCTTCTAGGGGGTGTTATGGCACATTGGCTTCAGAATTAAAATAGACTAAAATAAAAATTGTTAATGGCACTAGCATACTCCCATATGGAACTTTCTTCAAACGCATTTTGATTCATTAACAAAAGCAGTTGGGAGTAGAAGTTAGCGCTGAAGGTGGTAGACTCGTCTTTGTTGGAGGTTTTTAAACTGTTGGATGGCCAAGACAGATGATTAAAGCATGAAGTGATTGACAATTCATTCTGAATTCTATGATTTTGTGATGAATGGCAGTAAAAAATTAGATAAATACAAAAAATTTGAAGTGTGTAAAACAATCTTTTTCAAGACAATGTAGTTTTTAAGTGCCAGGTAGCATGATTTTGTTTGATATATTTTCTCCTTCTTCTTCTTTGTTAGGCCACCTGGGCACTGCTGGTCCTTGGCTGGATTTTTGTGCCTGTGTACATCTCTTCAGGAGTGATCACCATGCCAGAATACCTGAAGAAAAGATTTGGAGGGCAAAGGATTCAAATCTACCTCTCTGTACTATCCCTTATTATTTATATATTCACTAAAATATCAGTAGGTATTCCAAAGAAATGCAGTAACGTGTACTTGTACTCCGTTTTCAGAGATAGATAATGAGATATTGGATCTGTATGTATGGCACTAACTTAGACAGAGTAGTTTGGAATAGAAAAAGGAGTAAGACAAGGTTGCATTTTGTCACCCTACTTATTCAATCTATACACAGAACACATAATGTGCAATGCAGGGATGGAGGAATCACAATATGGGATCAAAATTGCTGGGAGGAACATCAACAATTTGAGATATGCAGACAATACCACCCTAATGGCTGAAAGTGAGGAAGACCTAAAGAATCTATTGATTGGGCTGTAAGAGGAGAGTGCAAAAGCTGGCTTGAGACTCAATATCAAGAAAACCAAAATAATGGCAACAGGCCCTGTCAGTACCTGGAAAATAGATGGGGAAGAAGTAGAAGCAGTGACAGATTTTACCTTCTTAGGAGCTAAGATCACTGCAGATGGTGACTGCAGCCATGAAATCAAAAGATGACTAACTCTGGGGAGATAAGCTATGAGAAATCTGAGGAACATAGTAAAAAGTAGAGACATCACCTTAAAAACAAAAATCCATACAGTCAAAGCAATGGTATTCCCGGTGGTAATGTATGGGTGTGAGAGCCGGACCATTAGGAAAGCTGAGCGTAGAAGAAGAGATTCCTTTGAGATGTGGTGTTGGAGGAGAGTGTTGAGAGGTCAATCTTAGAAGAAATCAACCCTGACTGTTCATTGGAAGGTCAAATAGTGAAGATGAAGCTTAAATACTTTGGATATCAAATGAGAAGGGAGGATTCACTTGAGAAGGCCTTGATGCTGGGAAAGGTAGAGGGTAAAAAAAGAAGGGGACGTCCAAAGATGAGATGGATGGATGGTGTGTTAGACGCAGTGGGCACAGAGCTGGGCGGGATGAGGAGGATGGTGGAGGACAGAGGTGCCTGGAGGGCAATGGTCCATAGGGTCACAAAGGGTCGGAATCGACTGTGCGATTGAACAACAACAACAAACTTAGATATAGTATCAGATTTCAGAGATAACTACGGGCTTGAGGAGTTCCTTAACAAAATATTCCACAAATGGGTCATCTTTTCTATCATTGGCTGTTGGAGGGGCTAATATAGCAATGAATTATAGCATCTGCAGTATCAGAAAGCTACATGTACAGTGATTACTATTACTTGAAGTTCTTGTAGGAAGTTTAAACACAGCTAAACTAGGCATACTGACTTTGCAGTCCAGTGTGGTTCAGGCTAGTTACGGAATACTGTAAGTAGGTGGTACAGCTCTCTGGCTTGAAGTATGGGAGTGAGAAAGTTTGAATCCTCAATACACCTCCCAGACAAGAAGCCAGTTGAAATCATTCAGAGAGTGTGGGGCCGATGAAATTGGTTGTGCATCTGTGTTTGTTATGATTTTCCTTGATTTTCTTTGTCTTCACAAACATATCACCATTTATCTTTTTGCATTTGTTCTAGACAGATATTTTCTCTGGTGCCCTATTTATCCAAATCTCCTTGGGCTGGGATCTTTACCTCTCCACAGTTATTTTATTAGCAGTAACCGCAGTCTACACCATAGCTGGTAACTATTCCTATTTATTTATTTATTTATTTATTTATTTCATTCTGTCTTTCTTGCTAAAATGGCACTCAGGTCCAATACAAATAATGCATTTCAATTGTGTGAACAAAATACAATGGAAAATATAAATAGGAATGTGTTTTTTAAAAATAAAAATAATAAAGTTAAAAGCCACATTAGCATCAACAAAAGCAGCACACAGTCAGTTAAATCTGCCTTTAGTTTCACCCATCTCAAATGCTTGCCTGAGTAAACCTGTATTGAACTATTTCATTCATTTGCAACAATTGTGTCTTACCCTATATAATTTGTATTACAGATGGGATATAATAAAACAAATTCAAATAGTTTAAAATGTGTAAAGCAATTTAATTTAAATCAGGGGTTCCCAACGCGGTCCCCTGCCCCACCGAAGGACTTCAATTCCCAAAAGCCTAAGTCAGTACATTAGCTGATCAGTCCTTTGGGGAATTGCTGAGTCCAGAACAAGAAGTATTTGAACCAGCAATGTCAGGTTAAACTCAGTGATTCTTTATTCAGCTCATACTTTGGACTGGGGACTATGTGCAGGGGTGGCCTCTATATATACAGTGATTTGACCATTACAGAACTAGATACATTTAGGCAGGCTTCCGGAGGACAAACAAAGTTCAACATTTACCACGTTGACATGTATTTGAATTTTGCGCCTTTTACAATGGCACGGTTCTGTGCTTTATTTTCGGTGCGGTTTTACTTTTGAAAAGGAATTAAGCTTTGGACACAACAGGAATTGACCTAGGCTTCTGGGAGTTGAAGTCCAAAAACCAAAGGTTGGGAAACACTGATTTAAACCAATTTGAAACCCAAACACCAAAGGCTTCAGTGGGCCTGGTTTGTACCCTCGAATAATCAAGACTTGTCAATAATTGGAATTCAACCTAGCTAGCTCTTTTCTTTCCACACCTAGATGGGGGATACAAAGTTAGCCAGACCCCCACATCCATGACCAAAGGAAGATATTTTCTGGGTAGGGAATTCCCATGTCCTATATACCTGTAGGCTTAAGGATCCCCCCTCCCCAAATCTAAGTCTCCTGGAAACAGAGTAGGGATATAAAACCTTGCTAGTTTCAACTTGCAAAGACAAAGAATTGCTACCATTGGGTTTCCAGTAGTGACGAACGCAAGGAATCTTCTGGTGGCTTCAACAGAACTCTCAGTTTGGTAGGAAGAACGATTCATCAACAGTAAATAAATAAATTATCAAGTCTGCACAAATTGCCAATTTTACACAATTCCTTGTGTAACATAGAATTGACTACTTCAAACAGGGGTTGGCTACTGCTTAATTAAGAATGTAAAGCACCGAATAGGTTGTCTGAGTGTTCGTTAACAAGCAACCAATCCTCTGGGGTTCTCTGTGCATTCTTTGCTTCTTAAACAGTGTGGGCAATATACACATTTCACACAAATTACAGTGACCTTGAGAAGGTAAAAAGAACCCTTTGTTTCTCAAATGAAGGCAAGGATTTTTGTGTGGCTTCCAAATTTAGATGCCCAAGACTGAGAAATGTATTTACCATTGTTTCAGTCACTAATTCAGAGTATGCAAAGCAAATAACATTTTCCCCAGTTCAGCACTATGTGAAATCTAACTTCATGGATACCAATGGGGAAAGTTCCAGAGAGGTTGCCTTGTTCATTTGTTGCAGCAAAACCAAAAATTCTGCTGGACCACCAGGTTTTATTCACCATAAATGTCAAGACTATTGTTTGTGGGAAAACCATGGAGTGAAGCTTTAAGAAGCAGCCATTTAGACATTCAAAAAGCTGTCTTTCACTGATAAGAATCAAGTTGCCATGTAATGGACTAGAGGTAAAACACCAATAATTACTGGGTATTTTACCTCAGGTCTGTTACTATATATGGCAATTTGAACTGTTGAAATCATGTTATTTTATCTTCAAACCCAACAAAATTGTTCAGACAGAAGAGTCCAATGATAAAATAAGACATTTAACATTTACCTCAAACACACCAAAACACCAACATTTTAGATGTCTTGCTTTATGTTATCTTAGCATTAGACTTCCTTTCAAACAATTTTTTTGCTTTGAAGAGCAAATGATGCACAATTTCAGCTGTGAGGGTTTTATTCTTAAACAAAAGTCACCTGTAACAGGACATATCCTGAACCAAATATTCAGGAGTAGGGAAGAAGACGCATTCAAATTTCATTCATTAAAGTTTTCTTTTTAAAACTGTTTCTTCCAAGAGTATGTATACTTTGTCAACACTCATGTTGGGGCAAATCATCAGTTTGGAGGGGAACTGACAAAAAAAAGACTTTTGATACAAAATCATCCTCCTGTAAGATTCACATTTCAACTTCCTGCAGTTGATTTGGGTTAAATAACCAAGGCAAAGGAACATATTCCTATGAAAGAGTCATAATTTTGGTTCTAAAAGTGAAAAATTTGCCATTATATCTTGTTTGTGTTGTTTCTTTATTTTGAGTTTTTTAAACCTTAATTTTGGTAGCTTACATGTTAAGATGCTGATTAGAAGGTTGGCAGGTCAGCAGTTCGAGACCCGAGTACTGCATGTTTAAGGAACTCCTATCTCTGTCCCAACTCCTGCCAACCAAGCAGTTTGAAAGCAAAAAATTGCATGCAGATAAATAGGTACCACTTTGCTGGGAAGGTAAACAACATTCCATGCACTCCGGCATCTAGGCATGCCTGCCACATGTCCATGGAAACATCTGCAGATGCAGACAGCACTGGCTCTTTTGCTATAAACAGAGATGAGCACTGAACCCTAGAGTTGAATATAACTGGCTTTTGAGTAAGGGTAACCTTTACCTTTACTAACCCAGATATGTATCTATTAGTTCCATCAACATCCTTCATTTCCCCTTTCTTGCTAAAATTACTTCTGTTTTATCATTCATTCATCAGAATCACATTCAGGGATGTTGTTGCTTTTTATAAATAAATTAAAAAAGACTCATATTCATGAGTGCTTGTTCCATGCTATGCTTTTCCCCCATGCCTCAAAGTAGCACACCAGAATTCTGTGGGCATTATGCAAAACTTTGGCCATGATGTGAAAAACAGCATCTCCAAAGGGGATCATGGCTTTTCATGTTGCTACTAAAATGCTGCAGAAGCACAGACAAGCTGAAAGCAAGCTGGAGAAGTGTGACATCTTAAGGAATCTGGGCTCTCTTCTACCATGAGAAACATTTTTAAAAAAACAAATTGAAAACAAAAACGACTCACAACACTTTAATAAGAGCATGTTTTATCTTACATAATTGATTGTGGACAGCAGCCTACGGTGCCATAATATCATGTGTTCCTGTTTTTGTTGCATGCTACCCTCCTTAAAGTATTTTTAAACAAGTATAACAAATCTTTAGCATTTCTTCATATTCTTTCCACAATTAATGAAAAGTAAAATGGGTAAGTTCAGTGGTTCCTTGAGCACTACGAGAAGAACAGATGCTAATAAAATACACTAGGCAGCATCCTAGTGGTGTTTGTATTAAGGTTTGTATAACTTTCTGTTTCTAAATGTGACTAGTTACCAAGGTGCGGGAACACACCTCAGTTGTAGTCATGCACTTTACTAAGCATACCAGTGAGACACTCTCACACCAGATGAGTTTAGCAACAGATAGTCCTGGCCTGTTATGCAAATCTCACACCAGCACCAGTAGGAATTTGGCCACTGAATATGAAAACATGGTAAGGAAAACTTATTTTAAAAATGTGTCATTTCTTGTTATTTTTTCCTACAGGTGGTTTAGCTGCCGTGATCTACACAGATGCTTTCCAGACAGCAATCATGGTGGTTGGAGCTTTGGTTCTTATGTTTATAGGTGAGGAGGGGAAGGAGGAAGTCTCTGGCTTACTACTGTTGGCTGGCAAAATAAAGCATCCTGAGGAACACAAACCAATAGGCAGGTGTATTATTTGAAATGAAAATTAACAGAGATAAGTTTTACACCGGGGTAGGGGTGTGGGAGAATCCAATGCACAGTTACAAGATGGGGGATACTTGGCTCAGTAATATTACAAGCAAGAAGGATCTTGGAATTGTTGTTGTTGTACTGTGAGTGAACAGTAAAATGTGGCTGGAAAAAATCTCAATGTTGTTTTAGGCTGCATTTAGAGAAGTATAGTCTCTAAAACCCATGAGGTACTAGTTGATGAGGTAATAAATGGGGAAGAAGTAGAAGCAGTGACAGATTTTACTTTTTTAGGATCCAAGATCACTGCAGATGGAGATTGCAGCCATAAAATAAAAAGGCGACTAATTTTTGGGAGGCAAACTATGAGAAACCTGGGGAACATAGTCAAAAGTAGAGACATCACTTTGCAAATAAAAATTCGCATAGTCAAGGCAATGGTATTCCTGGTGGTAATGTATGGTTGTGAGAGATAGACCATCAGGAAAGCTGAGCGCAGAATAATAGACGCCTTTGAAATGTGGTGTTTGAGGAGAGTTTTGAGAGTACCCTGGACAGCGAGGAGGACAAATAGGTCAATCTTAGAAGAAATCAACCCTGACTGCTCCTTAGAAGGTCAAATAGTAAAGATGAAGATAAAGTGCTTTGGACAGCAAATGAGAAGAGAGGATTCACTTGAGAAAGACTTGATGCAGGGAAAGGTGGAGGGCAGAAGAAGAAGGAGGCGGCCAAAAATGAGATAGCTACAGTAGATGGTATTGTAGACACAATGGGCACAGAGCTGGGCAGGTTGAGGAGGATGGTGGATGACAGGGGTGCCTGGAGGGCAACGGTCTATGGGGTCGCAAAGGTTTGGAATCAATAGTGTGACTGAACAACAAAACTAGTTCTCTTCTATTCAGCACTAGTTAGATCACATTTATAGTATTGTGTCCAATTCTTGGGACTGCACTTCAAGAAAGATACAAACAAACTAGAGCAGGTGCAGAGAAAGGCAACAAGGATGATCAGAGGCATGGAAACTAAATCATATGAGGAAAGACTGAAGGAACTGGGCATGTTTAGCCTTGAGAAAAGTAGACTGAGAGGGGATATGATAGCACTCTTCAAATACCTGAAAGATAACTATAAAGAGGAAGGGCAGGATCTGTTCTCCATCATCCCAGAGTGCAGGCCATGTAATATCAGGCTGAAACTACAGGAAGCCAGATATAGGCTGAATATTAGGAAAAACGTCTTAATGGTTAGAGCAGTATGACAGTGGAACCAACTGCCTCGAGAGGTGGTGAAAGCAGTGCTGTCATATCTGTCATATTGATTTGGAATCCTGCATTGAGCGGAGATGGGGGTGGACTCGATGGCCTTAATGATTCTGTGAAGAACTCCATATCAACCACCAGCTGTTATAATGGGAGGGATATGGGCTGATGCTCAGTTATTTTTTTTACCATAACTCACCAGGCCTTACAAAATCCAAAAGATTTATTAATCTCTTCAGTCAGTATCACCATTGGCTATAGTTATTGGGAATTTGGGGACCTGTTATCAAAAAAAGTAACTTCCCCAAACTTCGGGTTTTATGTAGTATGTTAAAATGAACATAAATTTTGAGAACATATTGCATGTTTAAAATGATGGCTTCCTGCCAAGACAATATAAACAGCAAGGATCTTACCATGCTAGCTGTTTGGAACGTTGACCTTCTGGGAAAACTAACTCACCAGATCAAAGTGTTGGGCCAGGGAAGATCAGACAAATCCTCAGCAAAGCACTCAGAACACTCTGACTGTTGGGTATTCAAGTAAAATTGCAAGTTGCTCCAGCAACACTTTGCAAGACAATATGGCGATTTCCCGCCATCGGAATTAAGAGCAAGATTTGGCATGTATTCTTCCCTTCTTGGCACGCTCCTTATGTTAATTAGAGTTCTATGATTGGGTGCAACTTTGGATCCTGTTCCTGATTGGTTGAAACTGATGTATCACGTTATGATTGGTTAATTAAGGTTGTCCGGCGGGTTACTACATTGTATCATAGAGTAACCGCCGCTGAGACACTATATAAGCGCCATGGGTAAACTAGGGTGTGGCCAGGCCAGATCTACGCTTCCCTTCCCCCCCCCCCCTCCGCAGGTTAGACCTCGCCAGGCTAGCCTTGGGTCTTCTCTATACGCACACCCACCAGTGTAGCTCAGTATATACCACAATGGTAGATTCCAGAGAGACTGATTACTTGGGACGTGTGTAGCCATCTGCTGTCCAGATATCCTTGTAATTGTGGCCTGCAAGACTTTACAATAAACCATTGTTTGTTGTTCTGTTCATTGTTTGCTAGACTATTCTTTACAAAGGTTGGACGCAACACTGACATAGGGTGAAAAATTGCCAGAATCACATCTCTTCAACACTGAGGTGCTTTACGTTATATTCATGGTGTGTCTTTAATGACTGTTTCTGCCTTGAAAGAATGAATCCCAGCTCTATTATTCTATGACTGTTTCAGATTTTGTTGTTGTTTTTAGGCTTTGATAAAGTTGGGTGGTATGAAGGCCTGCAAGAAAAATATAGTAAAGCAATACCCAGTGTCATTGTTCCAAATACAACTTGTCATTTGCCAAGGCAAGATGCTTTCCACATGATAAGGGATCCTGTCTCTGGAGACATTCCATGGCCTGGGCTCATATTTGGACTTTCAGTGCTTGCTCTATGGTGTTGGTGCACAGATCAGGTAATGTAAAGCTTACCTGTCATTTTATTTTGGTTTTATATGTCTTTTCTAAAGGGACTGTGGAAGCTTAGTGGTTAAGAAGCTGAACCTGATGACTGGACGGTCAGCAGTTTGAGAATGAGTATTTCACAATGAAGTGAGCTCCCATCTTTGTCCCAGCTCCTGCCAACCTAGCAGTTTGAAAGTAAAAAATTGCAAGTAGATAAATAGGGACCACTTAGGTGGGAAGGTAAACAGCATTCTGTACACTCCAATGTTTAGTCATGCCTGCCACATGTCCATGGAAACATCTACAGACAGCACTGGCTCTTTGGCTATAAACAGATGAGCACTGAACCCTAGAGCAGCTATTCTCAACATTTTCAGCCCATGGACCTGACCACACCTCCTGGACAGCTGATCAGGCCAGTCATGTGGTTCCTCCCAACCAGAAGCAGAAGTAAAAAGTGTGTTGTGTATGTGTCGAATGCATTAAGCAGCGTTCTGCACTTACACAGTGCGTGTTTTACTTCCGCTTCCAGGAGCGGCAAGGGCATCATGTCTGGCCCGTGGGCCGTTGGTTGTGAATGCCTGCCCTAGAGTAAGATACAACTGGCTTTCGAGCAAGGGTGACCATTACCTTTACCTATGACTTTTCTGCAGAATATTACTTAGATCTTTCATTCACTACACAAGATTTTAAAGAGTGGATTCTGTTGAATTATACACATGGATTAAAAAGGCATGGGATTTTCCCATAAATATATGTGAACAAGATATAAGAGTTCCCTTTCCTTCTACTTGCCACTCATTTCTATTGTACAAGCTTTACACAAGGCAGCAAATCGGATTCAGTGGCAGACCTAATACATACTGCTGAGAGGAAAGCAAGTAAATGCAAAATATGTGAAGAGTAATCCCAAATTTTCTGTGACTCAGGGCTTCCTACATAGCCAATCCATTCAATTATGCATGAATCACATGCCACACTTAAATGTCACAAATGATTATATGTCAAAGGACATAGTTTAAAATGCAAAGTTTATATTTATCTTAATCCTATATTAAATGAGAATAATATATTTAACTGAATTAAGTACACACAGAATATTTCCATTTGTATGGTTTGCATATTGGCTAGGCACAAGAATATTATTGTTTAGGTACTCAGATGCCAAGTTTATCTCTCAAGTCAGCTGTTTCAAACAGCTTGGTTCATTGTACAGCAGTGCATGCATAGTGTCGTTAAAGCTGTTTCTCTTTTCAGGTAATCGTGCAAAGATCACTCTCGGCGAAGAACCTCTCGCATGCTAAAGGTGGATCAGTGCTGGGTGGATATTTGAAAATTTTCCCAATGTTTTTCATTGTAATGCCCGGAATGATCAGCAGAGCTCTCTTTCCAGGTAATACACTTCTGGCCCCATTCAACTTACCAATGAAAATAAGTGGTAGGATAATTATTTAAGCGTTGCCAAAAAGGAGAACATGCATCAATGAAAAGGAGGACAGTTCTTCAAATAGAGGCATGTCCTCCCTAATAAAGGACATATGGACACCCTGTTGCCCAATGTAGAGTTAATGTTGCTTTTCTTTTCCTATTTGCTGCAGATGAAGTTGGCTGTGTAGATCCAGAAATATGTGAGAAAGTCTGTGGAGCTAGAGTGGGCTGTTCAAACATTGCATACCCAAAGCTGGTCATGGAACTGATGCCTGTAGGTGAGACCATACCTGTCAAGTATCCCGGATTGGCTGGGATTTCCCGTATTTCCATGCCGCTTCCTCCACTTTCCCGCCACCATCCCGTAATTTGACCGGTGGGGAAAGTAGTTACTGTGTATGCGCATATGCACAGAACCCTTCTGTGCATGTGCAGAACCCTTCTGAGCATGCGCAGAACCCTTTTGCGCATGTGCAGAAGGGTTCTGTGCAGAAGGGTTCTGCGCAGGTCCCGTGTTTTCCAGAGCTACGCTTGACGGGTATGGGTGAGACAGATGGTTTTATTCATTTTAACAAAGAAGTGGCCTTACTGGGCCTAGCCAGGGTTTCTCAACCTTGGGCCTCCAGGTGTTCTTGGACTTCAATTACCAGAAGCCCAAATCAACACCAAGAATGTCTGGTGCCCCAAGGTTGAGAAACCCTGGGCTAGGCTAAGTTTGGTGATGAAAAATAACAGAACTCTTTTTCTTGGTTTGTTAGGACTCCGTGGTTTGATGATTGCTGTAATGATGGCTGCTTTGATGAGCTCTCTTACATCTATTTTTAATAGCAGCAGCACACTCTTTGCCATAGATATCTGGCAGCGACTTCGCAAAAAGGCCACTGAGCAGGAACTCCTAATAGTTGGAAGGTGCTTCTCTCTTCTCTACATTTCTTTCTCTTAGGGGAGACATCTCTGGGGTGACTTAGGACAATTTGTTTTCATACGCTGTTTAGTACACATTATAATCTGGTGTAGGTGGTTCGTTTAATGTTTCTAAAGAGGTTTCCAGTACCCAAGTACCACCAATCCTTTACTGTGACCTTCCCGTATGCATTTCTACTGTGTTCCCAATGGAACGGAAACAACCCAGGAATTCTAACTGCTTGAAATGCCACAAACGCCATTAGAAAATTGACTCGGGTGAAGCACTGTACATCATACCTGCCAACCTTCCTGGATTGGCGGGATTTCCCGATTTTTGGCACCAATTTGCACCATTTCCCGCCCGCAGCTGCCAAAACCCCAGAATTGGCAGCAGGAGGAAAGAGGCACGGCACATCCCTTCTGCGCAAGTCACATTCTACGCATGCGTAGAAGGCTTTTATGCTTGCGTAGAACCCTTTTACGCTTGCATAGAACGCGATTTGCACAGAACCATTGTGCACAGGTATGCTGTACATCCCATGGTAATACATGTGGAGTAGTGCATGCCCAGTTTCCAGCTAGACCAATGTTTCTTAGAACTTAGAAGTATGATTTTCTTTTCTGGATTGCAACAGCCAAAATCCTGCAGACAATATGAGCAGTGGTTTCAACTGGCTGGTGGATTCTGGGAGCTGAAATCCAATCCCTTCCTCCCATAAAAACACTTTTCCAAGTTCTTGTATTGATGTTCACCTGAGGCAGCCAAAATTGTACCATGTCTGTACTCCATACTGCTAAATCTGATGCCAAATCACACAGGACAGGAATCCATACCGCTGCCATCCATAGATGGTGTTCTCCTGCCTCTGTATACATGTTTGTGTGGTACACTGTTGAAATGCTTTGTTACCCTTTCACAGATTGCACTGCATCTGTGAACATGATTTCTGTATGTAAACTTTCATAGTAGCAGCAGATTACTCCACTTTGTGGGACCTGAATTGTTTAACAGGTTTCCACAGGTAGCATGCTTATATAAAGGCAAAGGTCTCCTTTGATTGGAAGCCAGTCGTATCTGACTCTAAGGGGCAGTGCTCATCTCTATTTATAACCAAAGAGCCAATAATGTCTGTGTCTGCAAACGTTTCCATGGTCATGTGACAGGCATGACTAGACACCAGAATGCACAGAATGCAGTTACCTTTCCCGCCACAGCAGTACTTATTTATCTACTTGCAATTTCTTGCTCTCAAACTGCTAGGTTGGCAGGAGCTGGGACAGAGATGGGAGCTCACTCTGTCAAGCATCACTCGGGTCTCAAACTGCTGACCTGCCAACCTTTTGGTCATCAAGTTCAGCATTTTATCACCAGGTCACTGCAGTCTTATACACCTCCCTAAAAAAAACCTTCTCTTACTCAATGCATGGACACTACACATTTACAGAGCAGGTCGATATCACTGAATTATCTGCTAAAGAGTTTGAGTGCTGAGAATTTGATATATGCTCACAAAATTACAGACATTTCTAAATTTTGTCTCCTCCATAGGTTGTTGGGAACATTGAAAGTTAGATTTCTCAAATTGGTCTGAAGAAGTGATATCCCTTGTTTTGCTCTTCCAGGGTGTTTGTTCTGATTCTGGTTGCTATTAGCATCTTCTGGATCCCCATCATCCAGACAGCCAACAGCGGCCAGCTCTTTGACTACATTCAGTCAATAACTAGTTACCTAGCGCCACCCATCACTGCGCTCTTCGTTCTAGCAATCTTCTGTAAGAGAATCAATGAGCCGGTAAGTACAGGATCAATGAGGAGGTTGGTATGAATAATAGCATCTCCCAAATGCCATCGTTTCATAGTTTTTAAGTGGAGACAAGACTATTCATTACGATTATATTGACTGACTTCTCCTCTGAATGCATCATCTATGGAATTTAGCCCCATTAGAGCACAACATATATTTTAAAAGATTCTTAGGACTTTGATTGCTGGTTTAACTGAAGGTAGTGATCAGATACAGGAAGCAAGTGGACGGGGGAGGGAAGAGGAAGGAACTTCATAATATGCAAGCAACACTTACTTTTTTCCTCATACTTTCAGAAAGCAATTCTTATTCCGAGACTGAATTTCTCAAGCTTTAATCTTTCAGTCATCAAATCTCCTTTGGTTTGAGACTTCAAGAGAGCATAGCCTTATATAATTAAGTGGGAGATCTACCCACAGGAATCAAGCCATGCTTCAGTAGTTTCTTTTTAACAAATAGACTGATCTCCTTAGAATTGTATATCCCCGGATCACATGACCCTTTCTCACCTCACATGCCCTGAATTGCCACAAATGAACATCAGCTTGCCTTCCTTTGGTCAAGAGGGACTTATCTCTCAGATGTTTCAAAGAGCAAAGACATCATTGCCAACCTTTATTTCCTTGGCAACCAGAAACTGTGCCTACCCCAAAGTCATGATACATACGAGAAAGATTTCAATCTTTTAAATCTTATGTAAAAGCTCTATATTTATTACTAGCAGAGGTTGCCCGGCGTTGCCGGGCTGTTTTAAATTGTGTTGGAAGGTTAAATTGTGTTAATGTTTTTTAAAAATTGCTTAGTCTGTAATTTTAATTTTTAAAATGTTTATTCATGTAAAAAATTTTTTAGCTTGGCTGTTATTAACTGTGATCTGCTTTTTTGGGTTTTTTTTGAGGATTAATAAAAGAACAAAGTATGATATATATATTTCAAATTGTTTTATGTAAGCGAATAATGTTTTAGTTTTTTGAATTTTTTGAATTAGTTGCACCGTAGGTAATAATTTTAATAATGTAAAAGTAAATGTCTTTTACATTCAATGTTTTTAAAATGTGTTTAGATGTTTTGGGTTTTAATTTGAGTTAAAACTCAGCACAGGATTTTTTAAAGTTTCTATTTATTTTATTGACATATGTTTGTGATTTGTGTTAAAGTGTGTTTTAGTGTAATTTTTTTTATTTGTTTTTACTCTTGTGGCCTTTTGTTTGGGGCTGTTTTGTGTTTTTGAATTGTTTTTACTATTGTGGCCAGCAGGTGGTGCTGGTAGGGGTTATTGTATTTTGACTATTTTTTCTCTCCTGGCCTCTGAGTGGAGCTTCTTCTGGTAAGTAGTCTCTTTATTTATTCATTTCTTTTCCAGTCCTTGTGGAGGTAGGACATCTTTTGGTAAGTCTGCTTGTTTTCTTTCTTTTGTGTGTGTGTGTGTGTGTGTGTGTGTGTGTGTGTGTGTGTTGGAATTTGTATTTTTTTGTCTGTTTGTTTTGTTTTTCATTGTATTTTTGTTTACTTTGTATTGTCTTTTGGTGTTTTGTTTGTTTTGTGTATTTTTGGATGTTTTAGACTTTGTTTTTAGTAATTTTTTAAAAAGTATTTATTTATTTGGGGAGGGGGGCATGGTCGTTGGGGGTTAGGAAGGGTGGGCTAGGTGGTGGGGAGGGGGCATGGTCATTGGGGGTTAGGAAGGGTGGGCTAGGTAGTGGGGAGGGGGCGTGGTCATTGGGGGTTAGGAAGGGTGGGCTAGATGGTGGGGAGGGGTGTGGTCATTGGGGGATAGGAAGGGTGGGCTAGGTGGTGGGGAGGAGGCGTGGTCATTGGGGGATAGGAAGGGTGGGCTAGGTGGTAGGGAGGGACCGTGGTTGGTGGGGGATAGGAAGGGTGAGCTAGGTGGTGGGGAGGGAGGCATGGTCGGTGGGGGTTAGGAAGGGTGGGCTAGGTGGTGGGGAGGGGGCATGGTTGTTGGGGGTTAGGAAGGGTGGGCTAGGTGGTGGGGAGGGGGCATGGTCATTGGGGGTTAGGAAGGGTGGGCTAGGTAGTGGGGAGGGGGCATGGCCATTGGGGGTTAGGAAGGGTGGGCTAGGTGGTGGGAAGGGGTGTGGTCAATGGGGGATAGGAAGGATGGGCTAGGTGGTGGGGAGGGGGCATGGTCATTGGGGGATAGGAAGGGTGGGCTAGGTGGTGGGGAGGGACCGTGGTTGGTGGGGGATAGGAAGGTTGGGCTAGGTGGTGGGGAGGGAGGCATGGTCTGTGGGGGTTAGGAAGGGTGGGCTAGGTGGTGGGGAGGGGGCGTGGTCGTTGGGGGTTAGGAAGGGTGGGTTAGGTGGTGGGGAGGGAGCGTGGTTGGTGGGGGAAAGGAAGGGTGGGCTAGGTGGTGGGGCGGGGGCTTTATTGTGTTATATTGCTTTGATTGTGTGGAGTCGTGAAAGTAGATGGGGTTTCTCCTTTAATATCAGTGGATGGGGGTTGCGAGCCCCCTCTCCGCTGGCTCCCCTGGGGTTGGGAGGTTTGGGGGGACAAAAGGGGCATGTCCCCCCAACCCTTCTGGAGCCAGGAGACCAGGGAGAGTGGATCGATTCCCCCCCCCCCCCCCCCCCGCTCCTTAAAACAACCGCTTGGTTTCTTCTCTTTAAAGATGGAGTTTTTTTAGTAGGGGGGAATCGATCCACTCTCCCTGGTCTCCTGGCTCCAGAAGGGTTGGTGGGGCATACCCCTTTTGTCCTCACAAACCTCCCAACCCTAGGGGAGCCAGTGGAGAGGGGGCTCACAACCCCTCCACCCACTGATATTAAAGGGGAAACTCCAGTCGGGACCTTCAGGCTTGGCTGTGAGGTGGTGAGTTGTTTTTCTTTTTAATTTTTTGGGTGCCGGTTTCCTCAGCATCCTGTGCGCTTATGTCGCGCAGGACTCTGGGGCTTGTAGTTATGGGTTTGTGATTTGTGGTTGTGGTGCGTTTTTCCCCCCTGCGGCTCGATTTTGATTGGCCGCGGCACATTTTTCAATGTTCTTTGTGGTCGCGCCTCTCAGCCTGATTGGCTGTGGTGCGGCGCGGCGCAAAGAACATTGGGAAATGAAGTTGTTTCCCTTTTTTCGTGTTTGTGGGGCTCTTGCCCCACTGGCGCATTTCTTAATCTTGCGTTTACCTGGGTACCCAGTTCGGGCGTGTGCACAAATGGTTAGTGCAGGCTAGTAGGGCCTGACTAAGGAGTCTATGCAAAGTTCCAACGGTTAACCCTGATTTTATAGGTTAAGATTTATTTATTCAATTTGTATAGCCGCCCCAATTGACATGTGACTCTGGGTGGAGTACATAAAATCCCCAATGTTTAAACTATAGAAACCCTTAAAATTCCTAAAAAGAATGAAAAACTATCTCCCACCCACACCAATTAAAAATCTAGTTAAAAACTTTTAAAAGCATGACTAATCCTGCTCTAAATCATAAATTTATATGTTGGGACAATACCAAAGTTGACCAATCATTTCAGATCTTTGTCCCTAAACTCCCGGGAAATCCATGCTGACCAAGAGGAAAATATTAGTTTTCTCTTTTTTTAATCTTAAAAGAAACAAAAGTAGGTAAAGGTTTCCCTTGCTCAAAAGCCAGTCATATCAGACTCTAGGGTTCAGTGCTTATCTCTGTTTCAAAGCCAAGGAGCCAGTGGTGTCTGCTTCTGCAAATGTTTCTGTGGTCATGTGGCAGGCATGACTAGACACCGGAGTGCATGGAACACTGTTTACCTTCTCACTGAAGTGGTCCCCATTTATCTACTTGCAATTTCTTCCTTTTGAACTTTTACAAATAATGGCAGGAGCTGGGACAGAGATGGGAGCTCATTATGTCCTGCCATACTCGGAAATCGAACTGCTGACCTCCCGCCTTCCAGTCAGTGTCTTAGCCACTTGAGCCACTGCAGTTCCTGAAACAAAAGTACCCGGAATAGAAAGAAAAGCAAAGGAAAAACACAAGACCCATCATTGTAAGCTACAATTACTTATACAAAATATATTTCAGGTATTGTGCCTACATAAGAAGCTAGATTCTTTCATCTGTTTCTATCACCTGCATTATTTGTAAAAGGCAACCTCTTCTGGGAAACCTAGTTTCTCCCCATTGTATCCTTCTCACTCCTTCCCTGTCATGGACAGTGGGCTGAATATTCACATTCATTTTCAAGCTCCACAGGATTCCATTAATTAACTAATTGTATCAGGACAACAACACCTTTTCTATGAACAACTAGCATATTTTTGCCCGGCCTTGTCGGGCATTTTTAATGTGTATGTTGATGGTTAGGGGTGGTTTGGGGTGTGCACAACCACCCCACCCCACTCCACATAAAATACCACTCCAACCACCAACACACACATTAAAAATTCCTGGCAAGGCAAGAGTGTCGTGTGTGTGTGTGTGTGTGTGTGTGTGTGTGTGTGTGTGTGTGTGTGTGTGTGTGTGTGTGTGTGTGTGTGTGTGCAAGAGAGAGAGAGAGAGAAGCAGTGTGTGTGTGTGTGAGAGAGAGAGAGAAAGAGAGAGTGACAGATAGTTAGATAAGACCACCAGAGGGGGTTAGTGAGTTAGATAGAGTGAGGGAGTAGACAGGAGAGGAGGGTGGAGGCTACATGCTGAGGCTGCATGCAGGTAAGTTGGGAGGGAAGGTTTGTCTGCGAGTGGGTGGTTGGGGTGGTTGGGGGGGTGCAACCCCCCCAAAAAAAACCCACCCCAACCACCAACTCACAGATAATAATTGGCCAGCAAGGCAGGGGTAGTGTGTGTGTGTGTGT
The DNA here is from genome assembly GCA_035047345.1 of Bradypodion ventrale. Classification (NCBI taxonomy): domain Eukaryota; kingdom Metazoa; phylum Chordata; class Lepidosauria; order Squamata; family Chamaeleonidae; genus Bradypodion; species Bradypodion ventrale. The sequence goes on from JAWDJE010000004.1 coordinate 87,448,473, forward strand.
GTGTGTGTGTGTGTGTGTGTGTGTGTGTGTGTGTGTGTGTGTGTGTGTGTGTGTGTGTGTGTGTGTGTGTGTGTGTGTGAGAGAGAGAGAGAGAGAATGACACCCCTGCCTTGATGGGCAATAGTGAGGTGGGTTAGGGGATGGGGTGGGACAAGGTGGCAGGGTGGGTGGGTGGCGTGGGTGCCTGGCCCATGCTTCCCTCCCTCATCCCCTAACCCCCACCTCACATACCCTTCTTTGTCGGTTGGGTCTTTTCCCACCAGTGCGGCCTTCTTCGTTGGGAGGTGCACCAGTGTCTCCTTTGTCCCTGCGGGCATACCGGCCATGTTGCCTGCAGGGACAAAGGACAGGCCAGTGTGCCTCCCTCCGCAGAAGGCCACACTGGGGGAAAAGACCCAGGCAGCAAAGAAGGGTACATGAGGTGGGGGTTAGGGGTTGGGGCAAGGTGGTGGGGTGGGTGGGCAGCATGGGTACCGGGCCCGTGGGCCCCCTCTTCCTCACCCCACTTACCTTTTGCCGTTTGGGCCTTTTCCCCCTGGCATGTTTTTTTTTAAGTTGGTGTGCCGCTCTTTCCTGGCCTCCTCTGCGCTTGCGTCCCTCAGCCTGATTGGATGAGGGGTTGTGCAGCACAGAGGACTCTGGGAGTCATAGGGGTTGTTTTGGTTGCGTTCGTGGGGTAGTTGCCCCACTGGCGACTTCCGGAACCTTGCAGCATTGGCTAGGCGGGGTTAAGGTAAGTGCAGGCGGCTCGGTTCGGGATAGTTGGGCCAGGTGCACGAGTCTTTGTCCCCACCCAACGGTTAACGTCCTTCCTTATAGGCAAAGATACACGTTCATGTGTATGTGCTCGCATCCCTAGCCATTTACTATCACATATGCCTATTTGCTAGGTCCAGCTTCTTCAATAGCTGCGTTTGTTGACTTTGTACGTTAATTCTTGTAATACTTATGAGCTTTAAACCTCTCCAGGCCTTGCCTTCTAGGGTCTCCCCAGCCCAAAGACTCCGACCTGTAGGTCTCAAAGCCCAGTCCAGCCCATGGCTGCAATTACCTGGGTTCCTGCCTCAGGAAGTCCCAGTAAAATTAAATGGAGAGAATAAAAAAATCAAGTAGCATGGAGATTGGCTGAACTCTTATCTTACTCCTTCCAAAGATCAGGCAGGTAGTTGAATCAAAGTTGTTTATTTCTTCAGCTTCATAGGTAGTTCAGGATACAAAAAGGATCAGGATACAGCTAATCAAAATAATCAGGGTTTCCACATAACAGGCTTTCCCCACCAAAGAAACATAATCTAACTATTTCTAAGTCACCATTATGAACAGCAGCACCAGGTGAGGTGCTAATCCTCCATCTTTCTGGATCAGACTGACCATGAGGTCTGGTAAAACAAAGGAGGCCTGACTGACCTCCCCCTTTGGCATAAAGCCAATCAGGGTCAAAAATTAACTAAACAACACCTGGCTTTCAAATCAATTGGCTATCTATGTCAGATTATGAAAGATGAGCATCTTCAGCCAGGGTGGTAAACAACATTCTTTAGCACCATTTGGCTATCAACATCACAATAAGATTGCAAGAGGAAGTCAAGAGGCCCACCTTCGATACAGGGACAGAACAGCTCCTCTAAAAGCAGTTTAAGAAACAGGGAAATGCCATGTTTGATTACTAGTGACATATTATTACAATACTTGACAATCTATGAACTCAGAAATCAAACTGGCCAAATTTAACTTAGCCTTCCCCTACGGATGAGTTCTGGACATATTAATATTCCTGGAGAAATGTGGGAAAACACCTGAACATTGCACCTGTTAAAATGGATACTTTTCATCTGTGTTCTGACAAGATCTGGTGTTTTACCATTCTCATTTTTGTCTTATTGTATCAGCGTTAAAATTTCAGAAAACCTAGAGAAGTCTGTTGAGATCTGAAACAAGATTTTGCAGGTCTAAGAAGCATGGTTGATTTGCAGTCTTCTACAATTTGGTGTCCTTCAGGTGTGTTAGAACACAATCCAGCTAGCATGACCAATGTGTAGATTAGCTGGAGTTTATACTAGTTGCAGTGTAATGCAAATACCACAAGGTTGGAGAAGGTTGAACTGTTAATTAGGGCACAGTGACCCATAAATGAATACTTGTTTTGTTGTTATTATTCAGTCACACAGTCAAGTCCGACCCTTTGCAAACCCATGGACTACCGCATGCCAGGCTCCTCTATCATCTTCCATCTTCCGTAGCCCTCATAGATCTACAACCACCACATCAATGATGCCATCTAGCCATCTCATCCTTTGCTGTCCCCTTCTCCTTTTGCCATCTATCTTTCCTAGCATCAGGGCCTTCTCCAGTGAGTCCTCTCTTCTCATTTGGTGGCCAAAGTACTTGAGCTTCAGCTTCAGTATTTGTACTTCCAAGGAGCAGTCAGGATTGATTTCCTTTAGGATTAGCTGATTTGATCTCCTTGCAGTCCAGGGGACTCTCAGGAGTCTCTTCCAACACCTCAGTTCAAAGGCATCTATTCTTCTGTGCTCAGCCTTCCTTATGGTCCAGCTCTCACAGCCATACATTACTAGTGGGAATACCGTTGCTTAAACTATTTTGTTGTAAATAAATAACTCTTTAAATCTGCAAAGAAAGAGAGTCGGGAGATACCATGTTCTTTTTCATACTGGGACACTATTGTCATGAAATGTATTAAAATTCTTTCTTCACAAGTCTCTTTACGTTTTATTTCCAGGGAGCTTTTTAGGGCCTAATGTTTGGGCTAGCAGTTGGGGTCATTCGGATGGTTATGGAGTTTATTTATACGGCACCGTCATGTGGAGAGGAAGACCAGAGGCCAGCTGTGATGAAATATGTCCATTATCTCTACTTCGCTATTATCCTGTGCGTACTCACAGCTGCTGTCATTTTCTTTGTTAGTCTCTGCACACCACCAATCCCAGAAGAAAATGTAAGTGATTTCCTAGGAAGAATTTGATCATTTAAAAATGTTCTGTTTCCCTAGAGCAGCCTTCCCAACCTGGGCCTTTAAAGATTTTTGAGGCTACAACTCCCATCAGCCCAGCCAACATGGACAAAGGTCAAGAATGATGGGAGTTGTAATTTCAACTTTCTAGACAGGGCAAGGTTAGGGGAAGATGACATAGAGGCAGGGGCATGCTGGTTATGCTAAAAGGGTGGTGGACAGGGAGGGAGGGGTGCACCAGTCACTGGGGTGCACCAGGACTTGTCCCTGTGTCCCAAATGGCCAGCACGGGCCTGCATTGAGGGCACTGTGTTTTTTATCCAAGCACTGAGATAAAATGGCTTTCTCGTTCAAAGAATACCACTCTTCAAATTTTCTTGCTTCTTAGGTATTATGGAGTTAATCTATTTCCTTAGCTTCAGTGAGCACTGGAAAAGGAGAACAGGCTGGCTTCCATGCTGTGAGGACACTGCAGCATATCTGAACAAGGAGAGAGAGAGGCAGACAGTGGGGAAGAAATCATATTATAGTGGGTAGCTGAGGAGGAACTCTAATGGCTCTAATTGAACCTTCTTTCGTATTTCAACAGAGACAGCATCAATCTTGCAAGCTAACAAGATTAATATTGTTGGAGCACTGGCATTTAAAGAGAACATTCCATCCCAAAGTGATCTCAATTACATTGAACAACTGAGGTTTGGTAGCAAAGAACTTTATTTCATTTGCTCCATATAACTGGCAAAGAAAGTTTTCTTTTAGTGAGTACTTCAAGAGATGCATTGAATACTTTCTTACATCACTGGTATGCCCAAAGAGCATATAAAATTTGCTAGGCCAGCACAGTCATTAAAATAGTTTCATCTCAGTAAACAAAGTGTGCCTTCATAATCTGCTCCTCGTGAGTTTTCCTAGAAAACCCAGTTTAGAAAACATAGGTATTATTTGATGTTCCAGATATTTTGAACTACAACGTCTGCCCTTCCTCAACATTGGCCAGGATTTCTGGAAGATGAAGTCCAAAACCACTGGAAGCCAAAATTTTCCACCAACTCTGCATTAGAGTACTCTTCCAATTACCAGTGCAGAATAATATATATTAGGATACATTCATATTGATCTACATGTTTTCAAATTGATCCAGAAGATCTACTATGTTAAACTGAGCCTGAACTAGGTTAAAGACAATGTTAGTCCCAAGTCGAAAAGATCTAGTACTTGTTAGCCACAGATGAATATGTTCAATAGATTTCAATTAATGTACTCAGGTTGGGACTCATACTCAGCTTAGCATGTTATGTGTAACTGAATGGACACTTTCAGACAGAAATGGGGACTACTTAATAAAGAAATTGGCATGTTGAAGATGTAGTTCCAGTAGATCTATACAGAGCTTGTCGTGCCGTGAATCAAGTTGTGCTTAACTTATTTGTAAGAATGTGTACTTATTACTTAACCCATTAGTCACACCAGAGCTTGGATGGAAATATTTCTCTTCAGACTACCAAAAAATCTCAGGAGATAATGGCTAATGGAATTCTGGGAGTTCAAAATTAGATATCTATCAAATGATCAGCCACATGAAGTATTTAACACCACCTAAACTCACACCAGTTCAGACTTTTAGAAATAGCCCTATGAGTTCTCAACCATATGACAGGAAATTGTGCAGACTGTATAATTAAAAGAACAGCTAGCGTATATCTGTTATAGGAAGGTGCCGCAGCAGAAGGGAGCAGAAGGAATTGCTTCCTGCCCTCCATTTTTCAGGGCAGCTTCCCACTTTCTTTCACATGACTGATATTACATCAGATCCAGGGCCGTAGCCAAGAGGTAGTTAAGGTGGGCTTGGCCCACCCTGAGTTAGCAGTTTGCTCACCCTGGCAAAGCGCAGTTTCCCACAGGAATGCATCGCCCACCCACATCTAGAATCCTGGCTATGGCCCTGATCAGATCAAAAGTTAAGCCAGCAGAGTCTGTTAAAAACCAGCATGTGCTTTTTCTGGCATGCATTATGGTTTCCTTCAACATTTTTATGGGTGTTGCCTTCCTGGCTATTGTCTAGGGACTGTTGCTCCTTAAATTGTATTATCATTATTTTGACACCTCCTTTCAACTCTACAGTTAACACTGGCCTTGAAAGGGTTAGTCAGAATACACTCATGCCAAACCAAACTTGTTAGTCTTGAAAGTGTCCCAAGGCAAATGAATTTCCTGGAAATATTTTTTCCCTGTAATTCACCACTTCCAGAATTTTCCAGCCAAAGTAGAGTCTGGCTAAGGGAATCCTGTGGTATGTCATTCAAACAAGGTACTTTTCCAAGTAATGCCCTCAAATTTCCCTTCTATGCCATGCTGTGTAAGAAAATTCTAAGACCTATTCCCCTCAGAAACAGACAGGTACTAATCTAAGCGGACACAAATGGACATGTTTTGGCTATCAGGGTTAATGTGACCCCACTTGGACCTGAACAACTGTTCAGGATGACCTTGTTCTTTGAAAATAGCAGGTATACTTAAGGGAATGGAGAGATTTCTCTCTGGTGTTTGAGTAGTAGCTTTAATGCACCAGGCTTTAAATGAATTACAGCTGAAGAACAGCAAGCAGAAGTATTTTCTCCTGCTGTTTTGGACACTCTCCCATCCCTGTGGTGATGGATGCTGTGCCACAAAACAAATATGCAAAGAATTTGTTTGATATGCCTCAGAGTTCATACGTCTTCATTGTATGAAGCTCACATTGTGTCAAGTCGTCCTTGAAAACTCTGCAAAGGAGCTTACAATTAAATTTGAAGCTGTGAAGCTGAAATGCAACTACCAGATGCCAGATGGCATTTTGAAGTGAAGGATTTATTCTAGCTTCACGATGAGAAAAGTGTTAGAGGAGATGTCTTAGATCCTAACAAAGTTTGTTTTTAGGACTTGACAGGAGAGAATGGGAGGAAAGGAAAACAGGCAAGGGAAGTGAGATAAAAATATCGTATTGTAAGATAGTGAAGTGACAAGATTGGGCTGGCCATTCATTTCCTGATATAGTGGTACATTGCTACAAACTTGTTTTGCACAGTTTAAGTATTAATCTTAGCTATTACCATCTATGGCAAATAGCTATTATTTTTGGAATAGCAAAACAGCTGTTGGTTGCATCCATGCGCAGCTTTTATGTGGAAAGCACAGCACTTTTGGCTGCTGTTGCCAATGCACATTGGAGCTTGTGCAAACATTGCATATGTTGTATTGCTGCCTGAGGCAAAGGACAAGATGATGCCATGCACAGAGGTTAACTGGACTGGCAGTGGAACCTGACTTTAGCAGTGGCTGAGAGATAGGAATCTGTAGCGCATCCTGAGGTGTCATCTTCACACAAGATGTCCCCCCCCTCAGTGGTGCTTTGCCTTTGGGTTTCCCGATGCCTTGGCCTTTGTCCACCACAATCCATTCCTACCATCAGTCCAGCCTGGAACCTCTAGGAGTCTAAAATGTTTAGAGGGCCAAAGATTGGGACCCACACCACACCTCCATCAAATTAGAGGGCAAGTGAGCTGCTAGGCTACGTGGCACCTTGAAAGAGTAGAAACAACAAGCTCTCATGTGGGCTGGGCTGGATAAAATAAAGTCCCTATTTTCTCTTCTGACTCATATGAGCTATTAGGCTTTGATAAAAGTGGAAACAACAAAGTTTGGCACTGGAATGGGTCGTCTGCCATACCTGAGGACACAAGGGGTGCAAAATTGAGTATACCTGGGCTTATGATATGGGAGAGATAGGAGCCAATTGCCCTAGGCCTCACAGTCACAGAGGGCTCACCTTTAAAAATATATCACAATGGTTGTAACCTTGTTTTGGCATCCCATTATTATTTTTTAAATATACTAGGTGCCTCAAAAACTATAATGGCCCAGGCCTTTCTTGACCTTTGAGACTTTCTGCCCACAACACTGTTCAGATGTACTGTTCAATTATGTCTTCCCATATGCACTGGTCAACCACTTTGGCAAACAGGATGTTGAACTACAGTAGATGGACCTTTGATCTGGTCCACCTTAAGAAGAACTTTTTTATGTTCTCAGTGACTCCCATTTTAGGTATTTTGTAAGAATCACTGCAACTTTTTTCACCAGGAGAAAATCTCTACACAGCCAAACACTTCTGCAGCTTTGGTGTCTTGCAATGAAGACAATAGAAGGCACCGTAACAAGGCTAAACACAACTTTATTGCATGATGGTCAGGGTGAACATGAGGTAATGGCGGACAAACAGCTCTATTTATAGTACACTGTACATTTGAATATCCCGGTGTGGTAGCTCATTGGCTACTGTCCGCGTGATGTCATAGATCATCATGCCCATCTTCTCCAGGTGCGGTGTGGCGGGAAGGTTTCCCGCTCTTCAGTTATTTGGGGAATCTGTACCATGTGAGCTTGATGCTTGCTACTGCCACCTGTGGCCACTTAGCTCACATCCTTATACAGCTTGCTACAATGTGTCTCTGATTAGATACAATTGGATACATTGACTGGTTACACTCTGCTAAAAGGAACCTTGCAACATTCATTCAATACATAACAGCAGCAATTGACCTTCTGTGATTGCAGCTTTACAACTTGTCACACACACCATTTTCAAACTCTGTGTGCAGTGTACAGAACTCTAGTATAGGGCTTGGAACAATAAGAAAGAGACAGAAGGTTCAAGCAATGATGCTGGAAACTTATTTGGTGCTGGAGGACTCTTTAGTATACAAGTGTTTTGTACAGATGATGACCTGGAAGCACCAGTTAGTGAGGGATATGTATGCTATATACAACAGGGGTTCCAAACCTATTCAAGCAGGGGGCCGGGTCATGCTCTCTCAGTCAGCTTCGAGGGCTGGACAGCTATTTTGCCCTGCCTGCACGATGGGGACAGATATTTTGTCCCAACAGCTTCAAAGGAGGTGGCCATTTTGTTTCTTGAATGCCCTTGGAGAGGGGGGGCACATGAAATGGTGCCATGGGCTGGATCCAGCCCATGAGACTTCAGTTGGGAACCTCTGCTATACATATAAGAAAAAGAATCTGTCATGAGCTTTACCTGTGAATCTTTTCTTTCCCATATCCAATAAATAGGTGCACTTTAGAATTACAACATTAGTGTGGTTTGCACATAAACTAAGTTAAGTGTTTTTGTAGCTGGTGCTAAAACTATTTTATTTAATCCTCACCCTTTTTTTACCCACAGCCATTTGTACAATGAAGAGGGAAATGACTTTTAGATTCTTTTGTGTCCTCCAGCTAAATTACCTTTTAGTTAGATTTAATAAGTAACCAAGAAAGAAAAAGAAAGAAAAGGGAGAAAAAAGCTAAACCCTAAAAGCCTTCTTCGGGAAAGACGAGGATCATCAAATCAAAGCAATTTAGTACAATGTGACAAGAAAGATTAGCTTTGCCTGACGCTCATCTTGGTTGAAAATAATTTAAATAAAGCTATAAATCTTCTGGAGATTATACAACTTTTTGTGTCAGCTGGAAACTGCCTTCTAGATCTTGTGCCTGAAATTCAAAGTATTAGAAGTACTGTTCCTTTATATAAGTGACCTTTTGAGAGAGCCTGTCCAAGTGTACTGAGGGACTAAATGGCATATTAGAGTCCCAACTCTACACTATTTTTATGTTTTAGAAAAGCAGCTTGTAGAGAAGGAAATTTGGAGCTGAAAAACAGTAGGAAGGGTGTTCAATACAATAGCAAAGGTTCTTTTTAAATCTGTAGGGGAAAAAACCCTTAGAACAAGGAGACAGCTACAGAAATAAAATGAGTTTCCAAAATGTTTTGTCAAAACTGCTCCTCAAGGGAAATCTACAGGAGCAGTACAAAAGATATCCACTCTAAAATAGTACTACGTTTTATACCAAAAGATGTTACTAATAACATAGTAAATGGTTTGAAAGTTGCACAGTAATTAACCATAGTTTGTACAGTCAATGCAGGTTAAACTCTGTGTATTGAAACCCTAACCTCACCTGTGATAAACTGCATACAAAAAGAGGTTGCATGAAAGCTTTTAGTATTCAATATCACATGTTATATAAAATATATAAATTAGTTGAGTACCAGTAAGTAAGGGAAACAACAAAACTTAACACTCACCTAATGATTCTAGACAAAACTTCTTGGGATAACTTTTCTATTTCAGCTCCTATGAGCAGCCTAAAATGTGATCAACCCACAAGGGAATGTGCCAAGTTCTTTCCTAACCCAGATGTCTCTGTTAAATTTTAAGATAACCAAATTGGAATCTGTTTGGTAACTAAAAGCATCAGATGACCCGTCTTGTCTCTACACCATGAACAACAATTGAGGGTTCCATTTCTCTTTCCCCTTTGTGTTGTTTTATAGGGAAAGTTTGGTTGTTATGTGTTTTGGTAAGTTATAACTTTATACGAATGTGACAGTAGAAGAGAGTGACTGGTGGGACCTCAATCTATCACTTGAAAAGAGGGCAAAAGATCTTCAAGACACAAAGTGATTCTGCAACTTTCTTCTGATTTGTAATTATCCAGCTCGCTCGCTTAACATGGTGGACCAGACACAGCAAAAGGTTAGGAGAAGACCTGGAGAATTCAATTTGCCAAAGCACAGAGATTACCTCTACCAAAGGAGAAAATGATTTGAATACTATGCGTTCAGGAAACGGAGATTTAGTACATGAAGAACATGATGGTATACCACTTGTTTTCTCTTATCAGTTGTATATGTTTTGAATTTCTTTTCCAGGACCTATCAAAGCCAGGGCCATAGCAAGAGGGGGGGGGGGGGGAGTAGGGGAGTAAAAAACCTCCTGAGCTAACAGCCCACACCTGCAACCCACCCCGGGATGCCAATGTTATATATGTGTGTGTGACATTGTTGCCCCTCCTGGAAAATCCCCTCAATCAATCAATCAATCAATCAATAAATCAATCAATCAATAAATAAATAAATAAATAAAATCTAGAATCTTATCAAAGCCAAGAATATCTTCTAATATGACCTGGGATGGATAAAAAGCAATTTATTCCATTTGTTTGGTGCCAGGTGTGAGACAAACCAGATGTTACATGGAATAACTTTCTCCTGATCACAGATGCCCATGAAAAATTATTAGTCTGATGAGAGGAATAAGTGTCTTAACCCTTTTGCCTTCACCTATTTCCCCCAGTTTCTCGTTGCATACACTATAGAAAAGATAGGAATATGTATGTCTTTTGGTTTGCACGTAGTAGTAGTAGTAATAAGAATAAGAATAAGAATAAGAATAAGAATAAGAATAAGAATAAGAATAAGAATAAGAATAAGAATAAGAATAAGAATAAGAATAAGAATAAGAATAAGAATAAGAATAATTTCATATCAGAGATTACGTTGGGTTGAAAGGATTTTTGCTGGAGAAACTCCACTCAGGGTATGCCCAAATGAGGCTCCTTTCATGTTCCCAAGTGCAGCCCTCAGGTATCAAAACCCAACCTTCCAGTTTCTAGCCCAGCATCTTTACCACTAAGCCATCGGGGGAAGCTGCTTGCTTGCAAGTAGAAAAGCAGTCTTAGAGTTATTCTGAATAAGAGAAAGGGTTAGGTGTTCCTCCTCCATTACTACCAGTAGTTTTGCTATCTTCTGCTGCTAGTTTTAATTTAAAACTCATGGTAGAAGACTATGTATGTCTTCTGGGTACTAGAGTTTGAAGCTGCATTTAGCATGAATGGTTAGAACTTTGAACAGACTTGACACTGAATTTTGCCTTGCCCAAATGCTGAGGTAAATTTAGAAGATTTTGATGTGTGCACTGGAAATTTAGAAGACACTAGGGTTGTGTATTAGGGAAAGAAAACTAGGAAAATAGTTTGATAATCTGACAGGTAGTCAGTTTAGTTTGGATTCTCAGGCAGGTTGGGATACCAAGTTGTGGTTCAAACGTGAGTCCCAAGATGAAGCCCTGCTTATTTTTTGAAACTTCAAATGTCTTCCCTTATTGGCAGTAATGCGGAGGAAACAATCAACAAACAACTAACTTTTTTTGTTCTTGGCAGACATCAATACAATTTTCAGGCAATAATGCATAGCCTTCTTTAGCAGATAAAGCCTAACAGATATCAAACAAACAGATAGAGGACTTTTGTGCAACAGAAGAGTGGGTGAGCAAACTCTGGTCCCAGCATTACATCCATTAGATCAACCTGTTTTTGTACCCTCCAATGCCTCCCAAAATTTTCAGATTTTTTTTTAAAGAAGAGTTTTGCAATCTGCCATTGAAATGTAATGTCAGGTTCTAAATCATCCCCGTCTTTGCCATTGTGCTAGAATTGTTTGCACCTTTATTTTGAGATAAAGTAGAATGAGGGGCACCCTGTGCATTATTTAGGAACCCAAACTGCCAACACCAGGCTCACTGTCCTGAATCAAAAAAGCAAAAATCTCAATTTTCCATGACATACCTCCTCTCAGAGGAAATAAACCTGACCTGGAAATGGCTGCCAGAGCAACCATATGGTTGTCCTTCTATGAGAAGGGATTTGAGCAGGACTGTTTGCTGTTCCTTTCTTGCTGCTTCTGTCACCTGGTGGCAGACATTAGAGACACTGTGGGAGCTAAGAGCCTCCCTCTATCTTGAAATGTTTTAACCTTGCTAAATTCCCACCCTCTACTTACTTTCATTAACTTTTCCTTTCTGGAGCTCTCTGTTCCATTCCTAATGTTTGGGACTATGCACATGCATATGATAAAGCCCATTTCTTTTTAAAAGAGAAAAAAGCAAGAAAATTAGTGTTGTGTGTTTGCATTGATAAGGAATCCTATGTTCTTGAATCAAATCAGCTCCTTATCTTGATTCAGAACAGCCAATATTGGAATGCATGAGCAAAGAATGAGAGGAAACCAAAATTTTTATCCATGGATCTGGCAGGTGCCTCGATTCACATTTGAAGCAGATGTTCAACTTAATGTTGCTAATTATTTGTTGTCTTTGTTTTCACATGAGCTAATTCATCTGTCCTTGCATCTGTTTATGAACAGGTATCTTGATGATTAGGATATTAACACTGATGGTAAAGGAAATGTAACATCCTTCATGCATAATAAATTGTGTATAAGAGAATTGTGTATAAGAGCAGTGGCTCAAGTCGCTAAGATGCTGACTGGGAAGCAGAAGGTCAGCAGTTCGATTCCCGAGTACTGCAGGACGGAAATGAGCTCCCGTCTTCATCCCAGCTCCTGCCAACCTAGCAGTTGGAAAGCAAGAAATTGCAAGTAGATAAATAGGGACAACTCCGGTGGGAAGGTAACAGCGTTCCGTGCGCTCCGGTGTCTAGTCATGCCTGCCACATGACCACGGAAATGTCTGCAGAAGCAGACAGCGCTGGCTCTTCGGCTTAGAAACAGAGATGAGCACTGCACCCTAGAGTCGGATACGACTGGCTTTCGAGCAAGGGAAACCTTTACCTTTTACCTAAGAGAAGAGGAAAGAGAGAATTGGAGTTTATGCTATAACTATTTATGCCACTGTAGCTATTAAGAGCTACAGTGAGAGTTGCTTAGGTGGTCTGCCCATCTCAGTTAACCAGAGACTTTACATTGTCCAAATGTATATAATTTTTCCTAGTTGTTCCTACGAGCCCAATACATTTTGCTACTTAAAGAGAAAGGTAAGATAGTGTCCCCTAGTCCACATGTATATCGAAGGATAACTGGGCTCTGCAGTTGAATTCACCACACTTGAGATAGCAAGCTCATGGAGCCAAAGACTGGTTGTGTAGAATACAAAGGGACTGTCTTCTAAAAGAGGGGAAATGGCAGGCAGCTGAAGATTTCATGAGGAACAGATGGGAGATGCAGTTGATGGCCTCTCCAGCATTAGCCCCCTGAGGCAGCCACTTTGCTCTGCCAAAAGACAAGGCCGATGCTCAGTGTCATGTATGGAGTCTGGAGAGATGATGGTCTAGATAGGACTCAGGAGCCTGAGTTTGAATCCGGTTTGTAAACAATGCATAGAATAACAGGACACAGTAACTTCTTCTCCTTAACAATTTTCCCTCCAGAAGTGAAGCACCCTTGCTGGAATAAACTTTATTTCTGGTTCTGTGGAATTTCTACCAGCCCAAAGCCCACTTTAACAAGAGAAGAGGAAGTGGCACTTGAAAAGAATCTGACAAGCATTGAGGAAGAGCCGCTGTGGAAAGCTGTTTGCAATATGAATGCAGTAATTCTCCTAGCTATCAACATCTTTTTATGGGGCTATTTTGGATGAGCCGAGTTTTCTGAGAAAAGTAATATGGTTGGATATTCTTGGCTTGATTTAGGGATAAATCAGGCAAGGGCTGAAAGGAATTATTAATCCTGGCATTAACAAATTCTAAGTTTCTGTTGAGACATTGACCTACATTAACTTGCAAGCTAATATTTCTATCAGTCAAATGAGAAACAATTTTAACCTACCTCATAAGTTTGCCATGAAAACAAACAAGATAAAGCAATTTACATACTGAATCTGTGCCATAAATATTTCTTGTTAATATTTTCTCCTACATTTCTGGATATGAAAAGATTTTTTCCTCGGGTAGAGGGAAAGAAACATAAAGGTGAAAGAGAAATTACTGTAAGTGTGCTGGACTAACTCCCATTTTGACTTGAAAATCTTAAAAAGAAATGACAAAGATTTCCGTGGGACAATAAAATCTAAGGAAGTAATTGTGCAGTCTTTCTTTTCTTTATTCATGTCAGAGGTTCCATCAGCATATAATAACATAGAAAGTTAAAATTAACATATCTAAAATAAAAAGGAATTAGAAGGACTTGATGTCATCCGCCCAACATCGGGCCACCAGAAGTAGAAATTGTGCAGTAACACTTAAAGGATGGCTTCATGGTCAGGCTCAAGCTGAACAATCCAGTGCTTTCTTAAATGGTGAAAGACATCTGAAGGTAAGCTTCAGATGTTGTATTCCAGAAACCTTTATTTTGCGGGAACATTTTGCACATTTCTTGACTCAGGAACTTATCTCTGTGGGAATCACACAGAATATTCTAATGATAGAGAATCTATATTTCCATTGGCACACAGTTTGATCTTCAAAGGCTTTTGATAATATGGGTTCTAGTTTATGAAAACATGTACCAAAATTCTTTAGAATAGTTCCTGCTCATGTAAAAGGACATCACAAGAATTTGTGGTGCTGTATCTTCAGTCTTGTCCTAATTACTTCCTCCACCTGCCCATGAAGGGTGGTGGCACCCGTTGTACCTGTGCTGCCTGTATGTACAATTAAAAAATTGTATTCTGGGTTCTAAATCAAACGGGAGACGACAAAACCCAAGCAGAGCACAGAGCTAATTTACATGCCCAGTGCATGGTAAGTCGCTCATATAAGAAATGGCTGAATAGGGCTTTTAAAATGCCTTCTCATTTTTGCTATGGCAGGATAACAGGATGACTCTGCTCAAAAAGGAAAGAGAACTCCAATGCAACTTTTAAAGCCAGATATGCATTTAACATCATTTCAAGACTTCTGCTTTCTTTAATGTTGTGTTCTCAGAAAGCTACAGGGAAATCTTCAGCACAATAGGTAGTTAAAAACAAAACTAAATTCATTGCAGTCTTTTGGCAGGTTCCCATGTGTTGTATAATTATGCATTCACTCCAAAGCTGTTGAGTCCTTCATTCAAAACACTGTTGACATGAGATGAGTCAGCCATGTTGACAGCTAGTAACCATCTAGCATAAGCATTTGTCTGAAAACAGTGTTGGAATGGAACTTAGGTACATAAACATTATCTGAACATTGACAATAGCCTCTAAATAATGAAGGAAGTGGAAGCAAAGTGTATGCTCTTGGTGAAAAAGAAGACTTACCAGAGCTTCCAAAATTTAACCTCCTAGATAAAAAGGCTAACAGCAGGGGCTAACAATGCTCAAGTGGCTAAGACAATGACTGGGAGGCAGAAGGTCAGCAGTTCGATTTCCGAGTACTGCAGGACGGAACGAGCACCCGTCTTTGTCCCAGCTCCTGCCAACCTAGCAGTTCAAAAGCAAGAAATTGCAAGTAGATAAATAGGGACCGCTTTGGTGGGAAGGTAACAGCGTTCCGTGCGCTCCCATGTCTAGTCATGCCTGCCACATGACCTCGGAAACGTCTGCAGAAGCAGAAAGTGCTGGCTCTTTGGCTTTGAAACAGAGATGAGCACTGAACCCTAGAGTCAGATACGACTGGCTTTCGAGCAAGGGAAACCATTACCTTTACCTATACTCTCTTGGCTCAACCAACAAAAGGAATGTATTCACTGAACCCAGTTTCTGTGTCTAAGTTAATTTGCTGAATATTTTCCACATTGACATGCATTATTGGTCCCAGTATGTCTGGTACCTTGTCTGGGAATCACATCTTGTGTGCATCCAGCTCTAAAAATCTTACTTGGAAGGACCACACCCAGGAGTCATTTATCCTCAGTAACGTATTGGAAGCTTCCTCCAAGATGTTCATTGAGTCAAGTGACAGCTCAACACACTCTCTTCAGTGTAGCCAAGCCAAGGACTGCTGGATTGAAGTGCCAAGACTTCTTCATTAAAAGGGACAGTGATGTCATCTACCACATTCTCAGGTTTCCTGGCTTCTTCTGGGTTTAGTACAATCCTCAACATAGCTGAAGAGAAATTTTCCAAGGAATACAGATGTTATGACCTAAACTACTTTTGTTTTTCTAATTCAAGCAATTAGAGCAGGAGTTCTCACCTTTTAAAGCCGGGGGCCAGCTCATGCTCCCTCAGACAGCTTTGGGGGCTGGATGGTCATTTTGCCCTTTCTCCACCACATGGCACTTCCTGGTGTGGTGAATGTGGTGGTGGGCCACAAGAAATGGTGCTGTGGGCCGCATCCAGCCCACAGGCCACAGGTTGAAAATCCCTGAATTAGAGGGTGTTTCATTATTGAGTGGTTAGCTTTAACTTCTGAAAGTTCTGCTGCTAGTTGTGGAGAAAACTGACAGTACAGTACTAGTCTGTTGATATGGCTCAACAAAGCAGGCGTCCTTTATGGACTATCATACTAAATTACCTATATCTCTGAATTTACCAAGCTGGCAGTGCTGGCCATCACTTGAAATGGACATGACTCCGATCTAAGAAAATCTCATGGGTCAGAGCTTTCATTCAACTTCCTAGTTCACATGGAACAGAGACTTTGATTTGACAAAGAATTCATTTTTCACTATAGCATTTCTCAAGAAATTTATTGTCAGCACTGTAGGATCGCTGAATCCATGCTGCAAACAAATTGTGGTTAAAACTTCACTATCCTAACCACAGGGCATTGCCTTAGTTATAATTGATAAACAAGTCCACCGACAATAGGCATGTTTAATGAAGTCCATACATACTTTCTTATTAATCTTCACTGCTAGCACTGTGTCGATTAGCAATCGATTATTATTCATTTTCTTAACAAATCTATCAAGGTCATTCATTATTTTTCCCACCGAAAGAGAATCTTCTTTTAAAATAAGATTAATAATTTGCTGTTTCCTTGTCAGGCTGGCTGAGCAAAAGGAAATGAAATTAGCAATGGACTCCTACAAACATGCCATTATTGGCAAAATATTTTAAAATCTTATTTGAACTCCAAGTGCTTGTGCAGGCATCTTTTATAGAACACGTAGGCAAAGTAACTACATAAATTTGAGAATGCAAGCGCGGCGCCAAAATGGCCGCCGCGCTCTTTGCGGGCCCCCCCCCCCCACCGGACTTGGACATCCGGGTAGTTAGGGGGGCGTGGCCAGCACCCTTTAAAAGGGGTGGTCACGAGGCAGACGAGCTGCCATTTTGCGAAAGCGATGGAGAGCAGAAGTTTTTCTCCGTCGCTCTGTCGGACCGCAGTGGCTCAGGGGATTAAGATGCCGAACTCGCTGCCTGGAGGGTCGGAGTTTGATTCCTGAGCATTGCAAAAGGCTCTCGGTCTCCGGCTTTCCAGTCAGCAGGTGCTGATCCCTGTTCTATGCTCCTTGAGTTAGCTGGTGAGTGTAAAAAAAAAAGCGACGGAGGGGAGAAGTTTTCTCCGTCGCTTTATTCCCTTCTGCCTCTTTGCAAGAGGCTTGAGTTTGCTAGCCTCTGTTCGAGGCTTCCTTTTGGCTTTCTAGCCTATTGGCTTCAGAACGCGACGGAGCGGAGAAGTTTGCTCCGTCGCTCACTCCTTTTCCTAACTCAGGGGTGCCCAAACTTTAAGTAGGACTGCAGTGTCTCCAGTGCCTCAGAAGTTGACTGGGTTGTTTAAGGTCAGTGTTTCAATTTCTGTGCACGCAGGACAGGATGAGCTCCCGTGCCGTTCCGTTTTCACCCTCAGGCCGGCCCTTCGGAGGATGCGGCCCTCGGCCCACGGTTGCCGGCCATGGCCGGGACAATTGGGGGGAGGGCCTGGTGCTGACTTACAGCATGGTTTTTCCCATTAGGGGCTGGAATTTTGGGGCATGGCTTATTCTGGCACAGGCTCTCAATTCAGGGCCTCTGGCACAATTCCTATCGGGCCATCCGGCCCACCTACTGGGGGTTTACTATGGCAGGGGGTGCCTGATTAGCACGTCTGGCTGTACTGGAGGCATCCTTAGCAATCCAGTGGGTGGGGGTCCTTTTCCTATCTACCGGGCCCCCTTTGTGTCCGCCGGCTACTTCGACCGCTGCCACTCTGCAACAGGCGGCCGGCCGGGTCAAGCTTATTGAGACAGTCCAGCCTGTGCCTGCCGCTGTCTCGCAGCTCCCTGTTTGTCCGGAACAGCGATTGGAGTGCGTTGGAGGTCATCCTAGAGCTCGATTTCGGTCGCGAGCTCCGACGCCCACTGTGTGCTGGAACCCCCAGTGGGGACGGCTTACGGGGGTGCAACTAGTGAGTATTGGGTCAAGTTGAATACACCCAAATCACAGTCCACTTGCAGCGGTGTGGTTCAGTGCTCTTCTCCTTGCCAATTAGAGGCTAGTGGGGCATCACTTGCCATCCTATCCCAGTGCCCCTTGGTTGCATTATGGCACACCTTGGGGGTGGGGGTTTCTGCCCCGGGGCAGTACGTGGCATCGCATGGGCTGTCCAGGTCCCGCTGCGTATGCCCGGTGTACATCATGTACCGGCAACGGCCTTGCCGATGATTGGTTATTCATTGTCCCCTGGTGATCATCTGGCCCAGATCAGGAAGGGACAGATTTGGTGGGGGGGGAATGCGTGGATATATTCTCCCTATGAACCGAGAACCAAATAAGGATAGGAGGTACGGACAGGAGGACAGAGACATTGTGTGGTCCCGCCGTAGTAAGTCACCACGCACTGGGGTGTCCGCCCCCGGGACAGTGCTGGGCATCGCAGGGGCTGTCTAGATCCTGCTGCGTAGGCCCCCTTTATACAGAACGTGCCGTCAAGGGCTTTGCCGATGGACGGCTATTACTTGCCCCGGTTGATTATTGGCCGCAGGCCATGAGGGGTAAGGGCAGAAGGGGGACTTGTGGATATTCTCCCATTGAACTGCGAGCCCACTGTGAGGGGAGAGAAGGACAGGACGGCTGAGACAAAGAGATGTCCCATCGTCATTAGCCACCGCGCACCTTAGGGCCAACTGGTTGTCGGCATACCTTGTACGTATGGTGGTATGCCGCAGGGCTTGCGCTGTTTGGGCCATCCTGATGTCGATCGGATGGGCCCATGACGGTTGGCTCATGGTGAGGAATGTGGACGAGGGGGGCTCTCTATCCCGAGGGGAGGTGGGATGAGTCCTGTCAGCAAATGTGCTCGTGCACATCATTCCCACGAGACTGGTGCCTGGTGATGGGTACCATGGTGGTCTTGCTGAGCAGCGGGCTGTTCAGACACTGGCTCCATGCAAACTGGTCGGGCGGGGGGTTCCGGCCCGCCTACTGTGTTCGGCCTGCTCAGCTGATGATGTGTGTACTAAGCACCACGGTCGTTACCGACTTAAAAGGGGGTGCACGGGGCGAACAGAGCTCCGTCTGAAGCAACTAACTTTGTCATGCCCCCCCCCCCCGCCCCAATTATGGTCAGCCTGGAGGGATGTCACTCAGTTCATCCAAGAAGGGATGGGGCGGGAGACCTGCTGGAGGGTTTTCAATGGGGCTTTTGTATCCATTCGGGGGTGTTGGGGGGCCCAGGATGCGACTATCTGGTTCCCTTCCTGGGTCACGGAGAGGGGGCTCCGCTGTCCACAGTTATGGAAGTTGGGGGGCTATGAGAGTAGCAGGGGCCCTCCTGGGAACCACCTTTCCTTAGTCGAAGGTATCCCCCATGAAGCTCATACTGAGCTAGGAAAAGGGTGAATGTAATATAATCCTCCATTCAGCTTGCCCTGTGGGTGCTCCGTTCAGGGATGACTTTCCTGATGACCTTGTTTGGTCAGGTACTCGTAGTTGCCTCGGCTACCATGGGTGGCGGGCTCACGCAATGCTGGTGCTGTTTTGGCACAGTGTGATATGCACTCGGCTTCCAGTTTTTTGCCAGTGCACCCCAAGGTTTTAGACCTATCGGGTTTTTAGGTTTGGAGGGGAATTTTAATTAGATAAGGCCAATCCCTTTCTGAATGCATTAATTCAGGTTCAGCACCCGACCGAGGTGGGACTTTCATTCAGTGGGCATTTGCTCACGGGTTGGGGTCTCGGTCTCCAGCCCATTACCTCGACAACTTTTGGGTCTGAGGTTAAACGGGGCTTGGACACGTGTACGTGTCTCCTCATCACGATTCAGACACTCAGGTGGGAACTGGGTGTCCCCTTGGCGCCTGAATAGACCGAGGTCCCATGTTCTAACATCACATTTCTGCCTCGATGCTGTCACGCGGGCATCCAGGTTAACCATTGATACGGTGGCTTAGATGTCCATGGCGATTTTGGCATTGATTGCCAAACATCGAGTGTGCCCTTGGGAATTGTAGTTAATTCATTGCCCCCCTTAATTTGTTTGCTCTGGCTCAAATTACTCCTGGGTTTAGAGGGGTCTCTTATGGGAGATCAGACCTAGTGGTCTGCCCTAGATATCTAGTACGGTCAGATACTTCCGGCGCCCGGACTTATGGGGTTTACTCCGAGGGTGGGTCCACGGATCGCCCCGCGATCTTACCTTCCTTGCGTTTTTTCCCATTTGGAGAGCACTGATGGTATGGTGCAAGGGGTGGGCCTACTCAGTGGTCCAATTTCGGTGTGACAATGCGGCAGTGGTGAACATTGTCAACACCCAGACATGCAAATCCCCCAAGGTCATGACATTAGTCCGTCTATTCTTTTGAGAAGCCTACGCCTAAATGTGCTGTTCTAGGCCAGACATGTTATGGGTATTTATAATAACATTCTGCCCTCTCCACCACCACAGATCACCTGGTTCCTTGCCGTACTCTGGAAGCAGAGGGATTCCACTCGCCACTTTTGGCTGAGGGTTGGACGTTTGGCGAGGAGAGGGGAACCGGACATGTCGTTGGCACCTCGCACGCGTAAGGCGTATCACTCTGCATTCAGGCGTCGTGTTTGGGAGGGGTGGACACGGGAACGTGTCCGCCGCCCTTACGCGCGTCACCCCTGTTCCCAGAGTTTCTACCCACCTTGCACGAGGCTGGCATTGCTTATGTTCAGATAGGTGTGAGGTGGCTCTTGGCCACGCAGCTACCACGGTAGCCTTATTGGAGCGCTCCGCATCAGTGAGTGGGTGCCAGAGTTGGTGCCACCGGTGTAAGGCGGATGTGTCTCGTAGGGCACTGGAACTCGAAGATGTCTCTTTCACACATGAGTGGGCTCGAGTGGGGATGCGATCCTCACAGGTTATTCAGCACGGTGCAGGCAGTGGTTTATACTGCTGCGAAGTTTTTGAGACATCTGTCCGGTTGGTGCCCTACCTGAATTTTCGACAGTGCCTGCTGCGCGCCCCAGCCTGTTTTCTGCCACCGGGATGGGTCTACCCTTACCTTAGTACGGTCCCTGAGGGTGACCGGTGCCGCGTTTCGCGGTTTGGTGCCCGTTTTGGCACCATTTCCTTAAGATAGGCATCGCGTTGATCGCGGCTACGTTTGGGGTACTCGGAGGTGGATATGCGTCTACGCGCAATTTCAGACAGGTATGTCCCCTCACTGTACGAGTACCTAGTTATGTCCTTCACCTTTTTCTCCTCTTTTACAGATCCTAGGGGTCTCAGCACACCGGTGGCAGGGGGCTGGTGGGCCGCAGCTATGTACACTGGGCAGCAGTATATGCTGCAGCGACAGAGAGTGGAGCCCGGCTGGGCTGTGTGCATCCGCACGTATGCTATGGTATGGTATGCGCAGCACATGGGGGCGGGAACTGTGGCCATTCCTGCTGTCTGACAGGGACGCTGGACTGCCCAAAGTTTTACAGGCGCCTCGGCGGCAGCGGTCTTATACGGATCACTGCTGTTATTAAACTGTTGAGGGGCTGTGACCTGGCATTTTGTATCACGTATGGCTTACATACGGTCGCTATGGTCTGACATCGTGCTGAGACACCAATTTAGGGAGATGCGGATCTCACTAGTTCGGACTGTTCCGGCAGTCACTGGACGGGGCTGTGGCTACGTCCCGTTCTGAGCATGGCTGTGAGATGGCCATTGGAGTCCGGATGATAGGCTTACAAAAAATTTTGATGGTAGGCAGGAGAAGGGGTCCACCTGTCGGTCAGAGCTATGTACCTCGTTCTGGGTGCAATGCAAGCAGGCCTGGCGACCGAGCTGACGGTCTGGGGGGGCGGTGAGTCTTTATTGAAGCCTCCCCATGTGGCGGGTAGCACTGGTAAGGTAAATATTTATGACCCACAGGTATCCGGCAGGTTCGCAATTGACTGGCCAACACTAGATAGGCACAAGTTGGTTAACGTTGTCCGGTCAACGACGAACCAGGCAATGGGGTGATGGCACGAGCTAGGCAGCATGCATCACCACGTGATTTTACGGATACGCGTCAGAGGGTGGGGTCAGTATTTAGTTTATTGACTACGGTCAACAATTTGTTTGTTGCCAACAAACAAATTGATACAAATGGATACATTGTAACCAATTGCCATTGGCAATTTTGGGAGGTACCTTACCAGTGTTACTGCGGCCTGCTTGCCTTAAGAATTATAATTGGTTGAGTACCAATCGAAATTTGTAATTCGGACTAGGGCATGAATCAAAAAATGTGGCCCAATGCCGTTATCCACTTTCACCAGTGTCTGAGTCCTTTTTTGGGGGGTGCGCCTGCAAAGATAGACAGCACTCTTTGCAAACCAGTCTCCAGCTTTTATGCAATCCTGTCCATAAATTCTAAATATTCAGAGTGGTTAATAAGATGACTTTCTCAACAATTAAGACATTCATCATTATTACATGGCAATCCATTTTGTCCGATTCAAAGGAATTTCTTCTGTACTCATTTATTCACATTTTAAGGACTCTCAGCTGTCAGAGCTCATTCACTTAAGGTAATTGTTATCCATTTCCTCATTAAAATCCTAAACTTTTCTCAGATAGTTATTTTGAGCAACTGTGTAGTATGTTGAGCAGTATTCTGGGTTGCCATGTTACATTTTTAACCACAAAGTTCTCAAATCTTGTTTAAGAGAATTTCTCCAAGGGGGATTCGGCATTGTAGTAATCAGTGTATAGTACACATATAAATTGTATTTGCTACATAAACACAATGAATATTTGCATTATGCACTAATTATATTAGACTAGCGGGCAAGATCCAAAGGTATCTATCTGTTATTGGAACATAATAGATTATTCCTTTTCCTGCAACCGGAATTCCATTTGCTCCCCAAATTATGTGGAAGGTAGTCTAAAACAGTCTAAGGGATTGCAGTCTAAGGATAGTCTAAGAGACTGCAGTAGCTCAAGTGGCTAAGACGCTGACTGGAAGGCAGTTCAATACCCGAATACTGTCCAAGCTCCTGCCAACCTAGCAGTGCGAAAGCAAGAAATTGCAGGTAGATTAATAGGAACCACTTCGGTGGGAAGGTAAACAGTGTTTCATGCACTCCCGTGTATAGTCATGCCTGCCACATGACCACGGAAATGTCTCCAGAAGCAGACAGCGCTGGCTCTTTGGCTATGAAACACTGAGCACTGAACCCTAGAGTCGGATAAAACTGCCTTTCGAGCGAGGGTGACCTTTACCTTTACTAGTCTAAAATAAGCTTTAAAAGTAGATCTTCAGATGTAAAAGGAAGAGGATGTATGAGGAAAGGAAATCTCACTGTATAAGCAGCATTCCAGTCACACAACATTGGATATTTATTTATTTATTCAGCATATTTAACTCTCAGCTTCCTCCAAGAAGTGCACTGGGGTATACATAGCTCTTCCTCTTCTAGCCCAGGCTGAGAAAGTGAGCTACAGTCACTTTAGTGAATGAAAACCAAGACACAGGACACAGCCTCGGGCTGGGTTAACTCAGGTTTATTGCATCGTGGACAGAGGGAACATGAGGTAATGGCGGATCGATAGCTCTTTATATACTGTAGTAATACATTTGAACGTGGTGCCATGGTAGCCCATTGGCTACTGCCTGCGTGACGTCATTGCGAGTCACGCCCTTCTTGTCCAGGTGTAGGTGGTGGCGGGAAAGCTTCCCGCGCTGTTGCCTTTGATGAGTTCTGACCAATAGAGCTTGGACGCTCGCTGCTGCCAGCTGGTGGTCATTAGCTCGCGTCCTCATGCAGGGTTCATATGATACAGCTGAAGGTTACATTGTTGCTATAGGCAAGGTTACATTGGTTCAGATACATTGTAATCCATGTGGAAGGTAAAACCCTTAGAACACAACATCCCTCCCCCCTAGGACGAGACAACGTCTCGAGCCCATGCTTCTAGACACTCCCCCCCCTAGGAGACAAAATCTCTCAGCCAAGAAGGCTTGTTTCGAACACGCTGGGGTCTCGATGCGGGCTGCCTCTCCCCGGGTTTGCTACCTTCTCTTTGTCCCCTGGTTTCCTGTCCTGTAATTTGAGAGGGAGACTCGTTAGTGACTTGCCGCGGCTCCGCGGCGTTGTTGGGAGGTGTGCTCTTACTTAGGGAGGAACCGGGGGCACTGGGGGCTAACGAAAAACCCCTCTTCTCGCTTGGATGGGTGGGGGAACACTCCTGAAAACTCCCCCGGTTTGTTAAATCAAAACCAAAATTCCATTCGGGGGCAGCGGTCGCGAACTCATTCCATTCGGGGGCAGCGGTCGCGGACTCCTCTCCCCCTTCCCCGGCCTCTGACGGAGCTGATCTATCAAAAGGATATGAGTCGGGGCCGCCGCTTCTTCCTTCCCCCCTTGCTTGGGACTGTCGTCCGCTGCTGTCTCCCCCTTGGGTTAAGCGGGTGGGGGAGGACCCTAACGCTGAATCTTGTTGGTGATCCTCACTGACTGGCCCACTTACTCGGTGCCTCAGTTGGTCTGCGTGCCTCCTCCAGAGGAGACCGGTGTGGGTTTCGACCCGGTACAACACTGGCCCCGTCTGCTCTACAACCGTCCCCGGCACCCAGGCTGGCCCCGTGCTGGCATAGTTCCTGCAATGCACAGGGTCGCCGGCGGCGAAACCTTTCGAGACTGCCAGCCCCACGTTTTTCCCTTTATCCCCAATTCTTGTGGGGTCCAGCCTGGACAGGAGTGTAGTCAGTTTCCGC
Source organism: Bradypodion ventrale (assembly GCA_035047345.1). Taxonomy (NCBI): domain Eukaryota; kingdom Metazoa; phylum Chordata; class Lepidosauria; order Squamata; family Chamaeleonidae; genus Bradypodion; species Bradypodion ventrale. The sequence goes on from JAWDJE010000004.1 coordinate 87,473,078, forward strand.
CGCATCAATAGCTCCGCCGGCGAGTAACCTGACGCTAAGGGGGTCACCCTATACGCTAATAAGAACTGACATACTTGGTGATTCAGGTCCCCTGGGCCCATGCGCCGAAGCGCCTCCTTTGTTGTGCGCACCAACCGTTCCACTTGGCCATTCGTGGCCGGGTGGAACGGCGCGGACGTGACATGCCGAATGGCATTCGCCTCCATGAATGCCCCGAACTCTGAGGAGGTGAAGCAACTCGCGTTATCGCTGACTAAAGTGTCGGGTAAACCGAACGTTGAAAAGACTCTCCGTAGTTGGTTAATTGTAGTGGCGGAGGACGTGCTCTTTACCGGAATGACCTCCAGCCACTTTGAGAATGCATCCACCACCAGGAGAAACATGGTTCCTCGGAAAGGGCCAGCGAAATCTACGTGCACCCTGGACCATGGCCCCCTTGCTGTGTCCCATTCCCTATGCGGGAGGCGGGTCGCCTCTGGTCGGGACCCCTGGCATGCCTCACAGGTACCAACCATGTGCTCAATGTCCTCGTCCAGCTGTGGCCACCAAAAGTAACTGCGGGCCAGCGCTTTTGAGCGAACGATGCCCGGGTGGCTGACGTGCAGCAGTTTGAGCACCCTCGGCCGCATGGGTGTTGGGACCACCACCCGTTGGCCCCACAACAGGCACCCCCTTTCTAGGGACAACTCTAGCTTCTTCCGAAAGAATGGGTCGAATTCCTTGCTTGGGGACGATGCTGGCCACCCTTTCTGCACCCATGAGCTGACTTTCTCCAGCGTTCTGTCCCTGCCTGTCGCCCTAGCTATATCGGCTGGTACTATTGGGGGTTCGTCTAAAACCTCGATCAGCAATACCTGGCGGTCTCTTCCAATTCTGGCTTTTTGGTCGTCCGACAAAGGCAAAGGAGATCTCGAAAGCGCATCAGCATGGCTGATCTCCTTCCCGGGCCGGTACTCCAACTCGTGTTGGTATGCGTTAAGAAAAATGGCCCATCGCAACATTCTCGGAGATAGTATCTGCGGCGTTGGCTTGCCTGCCGTGAAAATCCCTAACAGGGGCTTGTGATCTGTCACGATTTTGAACGGGCGGCCATAAAGAAAATCGTGAAACTTTTTGGTCCCCGCTACTATTGCTAATGCCTCTCTGTCGGTTTGTGCGTAATTTCGCTCTGCTTGGGACAGGGACCTTGAATAAAACGCAACTGGGGCCTCCCGACCGTCATCCAACACGTGGCAAAGCACCGCCCCCACCCCCACCGGTGATGCATCACAGACTAAGACCACCGGCCGTTTGGGGTCGAAATGCGTAAGGATTGCGTCCGATGTTAAAAGTTGCTTTAGTTCGTTGAACGCCTTCTCGTGCTCGTCACCCCACATCCATGTCTCCTCCTTTTTAAGTAACCGATGAAGCGGTTCGGCCACGGAGGCTTTCCTCGGGAGGAATGTATGGTAAAAATTGAGGAGCCCCAGGAATGATTGTAATTCGGTCTTGGATGTGGGGCGAGGGGCCTTCTTGATGGCTTCTACTTTGGATTTGGACGGCTTAATACCCTCGGGTGTGATCCGAAACCCTAAAAACTCGACCTCGGTTTCGAAAAACACACATTTGTCCTTCCTCAGTCTCAGCCCCGCTTTTTCGAACACAGTTAGCACTTTATCCAATCTCTTTGCTAGTTCGGCCTCACTCCCCCCTGTTATCAATACGTCATCAAAATAAGGCAACACCCCCTCCAGCCCCTTCAGGAGGCGTTCCACGAGCGACTGAAAAATGCCGGGTGCCGAGTTCACGCCGAACTGTAAACGCGACACCTGGAACGCTCCTTTATGTGTGACTATTGTTTGTGCCGCGGCCGTGGCGGGAGTTACGGGGAGTTGCTGATAGGCTTGTGCCAGGTCGAGCTTAGCGAAACACTTTCCCCCATTTAGCCTGGCCAAAAGGTGGCTGACCACTGGCACCGGATATGCATTAGGGCGAATCGCCTTGTTAATTGTACACTTATAATCAGCGCAAATGCGCACCTCCCCGTTAGCCTTCAGGGCTGTTACAATTGGAGTTTCCCACTCCGCGGAATCCACAGGAATAAGGATCCCCTGGCCCACCAATTTGTCCAGTTCCGCCTCTATTTTGTCCTTAAGTGCGAAGGGCACCCTGCGCGGTTTGAGTCTTATCGGGCGGACCTCCGGGTCTAGGTCGAAGGCTACCGGGGGTCCCTTGAATTTTCCAAGTCCTTTTTTAAAAACGGCGGGGTGCGCATCGCACACCGCTTGTATTGGATCCGCCCCCACTGAATGTACTCCCCCTATGAACAGGCCCAAAGGCTGAAACCACTGTGTCCCTAGGAGGCTACAACTTCCCCCCTTGAGGACAACTAGGGGCAGTTCCGCCGAATGTCTCCTAAACTTAACCTGAAATTTCCCGACCCCCAACACCGGAATGCTGTTTCCCTGTACATCACGTAGCGTGGACCTCAATGCCTTAAGTTTGGGCCGCACGTGGGGGTCAATTTTCAAGAACTCCCTCTGGGGAATTATAGAATAGGAGGACCCTGAGTCAATTTCCATCCTGATAGGGGCCCCTTGTACTTGTACCTCAACAAAGTAATGGGACTGTCCCGCGGACACGCTGAACACTGGGGCGTCGTCCTCGCTGCCGTCCGAGACGCGGCCCACGCCGTCCTGCTTCTTTGTGGTCTGGGCGCCGTCTTTGGGCCTCGCTGGACGGTCCGGCCTGGTCGAACGGTCTGATGACTGCCTCCGGCCCTCCTTCCGTTTCCTGCATGCCTTGGCGATGTGTCCCCGCCGGCCGCAGGAGTAACACTCGGCCTTTCTAAATGGGCACCTCGCGCGCTCGTGGGCCGCTCCGCAGCCATCACAACGGCGCCCCCCCTTTCGGACCTTCTGGACTTCCTCGCCGTCGCTGCCTTCCGAGGACGATTTTGAGACCCGTCGAGTTGCGTGCACCGATTTTTCCGTTTTGCCGGCTCTGGGACGCCACTCACGCCACTGATGCATCTCGTCCACTCCAGCATTCGTGGACTCTGCGGCTTCTGCGGCCTCAACGACCTCTGCCAGCGTGGGTGGCGGCTCCTTGTTCATCAAGCTGCGCTGCACCTCCTTGTCCTTCAGGCCGCACAGCACGCCGTCCCTGAGGGCCATTTCTTGGATATTGTCCCATTTGCAGGGGACGGCGGCTGCCCTCATGGCGGCCACGAATGCCTCAACCGACTCATCCGGCGCTTGGACTCGCCTCCAAAACGCGCTCCGAGCGGGAAACATCGCCCTCGAGGGTCGGAAGCGCTCCCGTAGCAGCTTCATTATGTCGCCCGCCTTAAATTCGCTCACCTTCTTCGGAGTGATGATGCCCACCAGGGTCCGCTTGGTGTCCATTCCGAGCATTCTGGTGAGGATGGCCCTCTTCGTTTCCTCATCGTCTTCCTTGACTTTGAGCTCCACCAGCGCCGCATGGAAGTCCATCTCAAACAGCTCCCAGTCTTGCGGTTTGGTGATGTTGAACCCGCTCTGTGCCCTGGCTGCTCCTTGGGGATCCATTATCCCACCTTCGTCGCCAATTTAGTGAATGAAAACCAAGACACAGGACACAGCCTCGGGCTGGGTTAACTCAGGTTTATTGCATCGTGGACAGAGGGAACATGAGGTAATGGCGGATCGATAGCTCTTTATATACTGTAGTAATACATTTGAACGTGGTGCCATGGTAGCCCATTGGCTACTGCCTGCGTGACGTCATTGCGAGTCACGCCCTTCTTGTCCAGGTGTAGGTGGTGGCGGGAAAGCTTCCCGCGCTGTTGCCTTTGATGAGTTCTGACCAATAGAGCTTGGACGCTCGCTGCTGCCAGCTGGTGGTCATTAGCTCGCGTCCTCATGCAGGGTTCATATGATACAGCTGAAGGTTACATTGTTGCTATAGGCAAGGTTACATTGGTTCAGATACATTGTAATCCATGTGGAAGGTAAAACCCTTAGAACACAACAGTCACCCATTTGGGTCCATGGTTCTGTGGGGATTTGTACCTTGATCTTTCAAGACAACCCATTACACTCTGACCACTATACCACTGTTTCAACTCCGTATTCACCTATAGCCACTATTTTTTTTAAAAAAATAGCAGACAGGCATATATGAGATTACTCTTATAATTTTCAGAGTCCCCAAGGCTAAAACTTTTGGAGTGTTTTAAAAGTTATTCTAAAAGAGAAAAGAACAGAGGCATTTGAAGAGACTTTGGTTTTCTTTCAGATAGCAAAAATTAAAACCTAAACTCAGCTTTCAGACTTGTCTCACACTGACATAGTGCTGTTCTGATTCTCTCTATTTTTGCGTTCTGTCATTTACTTTTCATGCGCTACATGCTGAAGTGCCATGCAGCTTGATCCTTCAAATCTGGTGAGAGGGGAATTCCAGCAGCAGAACCTGGTCCTAGACCAGCCTGAGACAAATGCTGAAATAAATGCTTGAGGCAGGAGCAAACATAAATGTAAAAAGCTAGCTAAACTAGTCTAGTACTTACACACTACGTAGCAATAGTCTCAGAATGTATGTGAAGTTCAGTCTTCATATCATGATAGCAGTTGGGCATAGCATCTCCTAAGAAAACTAAGCTTCTTCTCCTTCTTCCATGTCTAGGCCAGATGTGAAATGCCAAAATGAAGGCACCAGTTCCTTTCACCTGACCTAGTGTGAGAAAGATTAGCCAGCAACAAAAGGTTGCCATTACTAGGGTATGCCCGATTGTGGTTCAAAAATACCGCAATCTTCAAGGAGGCTCTTTCTGTGTACCCCCCAAATTTGTTGTTGTTCAGTCACATAGGAGCTTCTTTAGGTCTTCTTCACTTTCTGCATATATCAAACTGTTGATGTTTCTCCCAGCTATTTTAATTCCAACTTGTGATTTATCCAGCCCTGCATTGCGCATTATGTGCTCTGTATATAAGTTAAATAAGCAGGGTGACAAAATGTAGCCTTGTCTTACTCCTTTTTCTATTCCAAACCACTCCGTAATTCCGTATCCTGTCCTAACTGTTGCTTCTTGACTCATGTACAGATTTCTCATGAGACATATAAGGTGTTCTGGTATTCCCATCTCTTTAATTACTTGGCACATTTTATTGTGGTCCACACAGTCAAAGTCCCCAAAACTAAGCTAAGCTGAAGTAACTTTTGACCCCACTTTTATGGATTGAACTTCAGATTCTGGACTCTTCCTTATGATCTTCCAATCAGGCTTTGACTTTCCACAAACCTTTCCAAAGACAAGAACAGTTTCTGCCCTCTCCTCATTCACACAACTGAGGTCATCTTCCAAGTAATGAAGTACCCGGGAATGAGCCAGCCTGACCACTCTTGCATTGACAATTCCAGGTATCACCTTGCTTTCCCAGTTACTAAAAATATAGCTACTGGATTATATTTTTATTTTACCATTTATGTGTTGTTATTTATCTCTTTGAAGTGTGAGTTATTTTGATTTTTGTTGTATTTCTCTGTCACACTATGATTTTTAATCCTAATGTAAACTGCCCAGAGTAGTGGTTTCACTAATCAGGTGTAATATAAATCAAATCAAATAAATATTCCCTCCTGCCCTTTCATTCACTGACTTCAAAGCAAAAGTCATAATTTTCCAGAAAAGCATTTGAGGCCATGTTATGTCCGGCCCTTGTAAGCAATAGTCCAGACAACGATGAACAGAACAGCAACAAACTTTATTCAACAGTCTTTTAGAATATGCTCACAAGGTGCTCTGGACACAGAGATCATACCCGTCAAGTATCCCGTTTTTCCTGGGAAAACCCCTTATTTTACCCCTCTTCCCTCCCCCTCCTGTTTTATTAATTTCCCCGTAATATCCCTTTTTAAAATAAAAAAATAATCCTGACCGGAGCCTTCACAGGCGAAGCTGCATTATGTTTTTCCTGCCACCAGAGGTCACTGTGGCTTTTCGCTTGTGGAAGGAGAGAGAGAAGGTGGTGGGGGCCTTCTGTAGTTTGTTTCTCTTTCATTTCCCTGCCACATGGTCATGGAGGCTTCGTTTTTGCTGCTGCTGGTCGGAACCACCATGGGACGGGAGTCTTCTCTAGGTGAGCGATATTTCATATATGGAGATTAACTCCTCAGCTGCTGGGAGGCTTGGAAACTACAGAGGTTACTTTTTACCTTACTAATTCCCTTCCTTAAGCTGGATCCGACATTCTCAGGTGTTGGTGCTTCAACTGGTTGCAGTGAGGAACATATAGATTGGTTAATTTGGGGAAATTAATCCCTTGCTCTTCCACCCTAATTGGAGGGGTGTCTAGCCACGTGCAGGGCTAGTTCACCCTAGGGGGCTGGTTTACTATTCTGCTCTTTGCTTCCCAGAACATTTTTTAAATTAAAAATGAGTAAACAAGAAAGAAAACAAAACAAAAGTCCCCCAAGAAGATGGGAAAAGGGTTCTTTGGCCCACACAGCTTTGTGCCCATTGCATCTACAATACCATCTAGCCTTCTTTTGTCCTCCACCTTTCCCAGCATCAAGGTTTTCTCAAGTGAATCCTCTCTTCTCATTTGATGTCCAAAGTACTTTAGCGTCATCTTTACTATTTGACCTTTAATGAGCAGTCATGGTTGATTTCTTCTAGGATTGACCTATTTCTAACGCCACATTTCAAAGGCATCTATTTTTCTGAGCTCAGCTTTCTAATGGTCCAGCTCTCACACCCATACATTACCACCGGGAATACCATTGCTTTGACTATGCAATTTTTTGTTTGCAAGGTGATGCCTCTACTTTTAACTATGATCCCCAGGTTTCTCATAGCTTGTTTCCCAAGCATCAGTCGCTTTTTTATTTCACGGCTGCAATCACCATCTGCAGAGATCTTTGATCCTAAGAAAGTAAAATCTGCCAGCCGTATCCAACTCTAGGGTGCAGTGCTCATCTCCATTTATAGCCAAAGAGCCAGTGCTGTCTGTGTTTGCAGACATTTTCATGGCCATGTGGCAGGCATGACTAGAGCCCAGCAAGTCACATGGCTATATTTGGCCATGCCCACAGATTTGGCCACACCCACAGAGGGGTGTGGCCAAAATTTCCCTTATTTTCAAAACCAAAACTTGAAAGGTATGACAGAGATGGCTATACAATCCCATGAAATCAGTCCCTCCGGAATCTGCCGTGTAGGAGGCAAAGGCTAGAAATACCAGGAGCGGTAACATAGTGGTGGAGACCCAGGCTTAGTACGTTGCTGGCTACCTGTGCAGAATGGCTAGTCTAGATCCGGTCCGGCCCCACCCTTGTTTACTCGTGGGGCTTATATAGTGTCTCCCCGGTGGTGGCTCCTTGATACAAAGTAGTGACCCACCGGACAACTATAACTAACCAATCATAACAGGGTATATATGTAATTAACCAATGAGGAACAGGATCCAAAACTGTAACCAATCACAGGGCTTGGATTAGCTTAATGAGCGTGCCCTGAATGGAGGTTTTGGCGCCAACTTTAGCTCCTAATTTGGATGGCGGAAAACCGACATTTTCCTCTTGCAAGGCGCTGCCTGCGCAACTTGCAAATGTGCCTTAATACACAACAGGCCATGATCCCTTAATTTTCCAATTTCTAAACAATCTCTATTTCCCTTTGCATTTACTTAGAACTGTGCTAACAATTGAAATTTAAATCAACTGAGGTGACAAAACAGGACCTTAGATTGGGCAGCAAGCTAGTTTAGGACCTTCAAGGAAGAATACCAGTATATGGCATGTTCAGCTCTCTTGTGCATCTTGCTCTACAATCCCTTCTCTCCTTCCTTCTCTCCATCCATCCAGCCTCCAGAAGTAGATGCCTCATTCTACTTAATCATAGGGTTGGCCTTGATCCCAATGAACACAGCCAGAAAGATAGGGACAAGAAGCACTGTCGACAAGAAGCACTTTCCTAATGTTTATGTTCAAAGAAGAAAACATTGATCATTGTCAGCACCACAGGAAGTAAGGCATGAACAGCTTGGAGACAGTGCAACAAGATGCCCTATTCTAAGTTTCCTGGACTTCCCATATTGCTAGATAGATTTTGCAGTGCTCATGAGAAAGTTAAGTGTCCTGGAGAAACTCAGGTCATTTCATGGAGTGTAGAACTTGCAAAGGTCCCAATTCCTTCTCTCAGGTATGCATACCAATAGTGATGAGCACAATTCTCCAACATGTGTTCAGGTATGATAGTACCATTTCTTTCCTGTCCTCTGTACCACCTGATGCATGTCCCTTAAATGGCTTTGTGTAGGTCAGGGGTGCCCAAACATTTTGGGCCATGGACTGATCACATGGTTCAATGGGCCGGTCACATGGTTCCTCCCACTGGAAGCGGAAGTAAAATGTGCCTTGCAATCAGTTTTGCAACAGGATGAGATATATTTTTAGGCTGCCATTTTCTCTGCTTAAACCAAGGGTGTCCAAACTACAGCCCGCGGGCCAGATTTCATCAACAGATGGCATATAATTAAGGTTATATTAGTATGGAAGTGTGGTCCAATGGTGAAAATTTCACCAAGGGGAACTTCATCTTTCATGAAAATAAAAGACATCTGTTCTCTCTTTTCTGTTTAAATCTAATGTATGTGTACACAAACAGATAAAATGGTACAGCAATTTAGATTGAATCCATGCAAATTTACAAACAGTATCTTCATCTCCAGCTTTTATTCCTGCTGTTACTACTGGAGCATTTGCTCACTTTAGACCCAATGCACAAGAAGTAATTCAGGAAGGAAGTCTCATGTGTACACTAAACCCTTGTTTTCATTGGCTAAATCAGGGATTCTCAACATGCGGTCCACAGGCTGGATGAGGCCCACAGCACCACTTCATGCGCCCCCCCCCCCTGTCTCCACCACACCAGCAAGTGTGATATGGTGGAGAAAGGGCAAAATGGCTATCCAGCCCTTGAAGCTGTCTGAGGAAGTGTGACCCAGCCACCGGCTTAAAAAGGTTGAAAACTCCTGGGCTCAATTATCACAGATTACTTAGAATGCAAGACACTGGACTATATTCCAGCATTTCTTTGGTCTTTTTTGCTATTTTATCTCCTGTCAAGTTTCCTGAAATAGAAAAATGAGGTGCACTAGAGTCAAGCTGCACTGAAGCCAAGATTCTGCCTACACAAATGCCAGCAAGAGAAGCTAAATGAACCCTGAGCATATGGTGCTCTGCTGACAGAGCTAAGAAACCAGTTCTGCATGAGCAGCGAGGAACATCTTGAAGTGTACAAGACATATGTGTTTTAGAGAAAAGATTGAAGTGTTTCATAATAAAAAAAGACAAAGTTAAATGCAAGTGCTGTATGAAATTTTAATTAAAAACTGGTTTCACCCTCCAACATGACTAGGCAATATGTTTCACAGATGGATTTCATATTTTAAGTATTACCCACAAAAAAACCTGATGCAAATAAAATCTCCAGAAATGCCACAGAGGCTAAGATGTATGTAAACACAAGATGATTGGGCAGAAAATGAGGCAGGCATGGAAAGCAACATTCTGTCATATATTTAATGCTGGAGAGCTGAGAAAGCTACTTCACACTGTGGCAACCTTTGAAGACTTTTATCCTGCTCATGTCTTCTCCTGCTTGCTGCTCACAGAATTGGTCAATGTGAATCTGTCCCTGTATGAGTTTTATGCCATATAATTTAATCTGTTGAGCCAACATCATAATATGTCTCCAGTCAGAGGCTGGTTTCATTACTATAAAATACAATATCATACAACCATATCTCTAAATAAGCCCTTTCTAATTTTTTACCTTGGAGTCATTATTCACCAAGGAGCCCGACCATTGGTAGACATCTCTGCAACAACATTCTGCACATGCAAATGGACCTGAAAAATCAAGACCATCTGCATGCAGATTTTTAGCCATTTGGATATCACATCTCCCGCTGTCTAGGTGGACCATGATGTGTACCCTCCACTTTCACCTTGCCCACTGTAGACATTCATGTATCAAAAGAGCATTTTAAAACAAGAGTTGGCATAACAGACAATAATGCTATTGGACTCAGTCACGGCTGGCTGGCTTGGATTCACCAAGAGCAGCCAAAAAATTGGATGGCTCTTAAACATGCTCTCTGAGATCCCTACTCATGCTGGTACCTAGCCCATATTTCACATAGCAAGATTTCTCTCAAACCCTTCAGCTTGAAAATAACTCATTGCCTTACACACCCAGATAGTTTGGTTCTCAAGCCAACTTCCACTCATGAGTTAGCACATTCTGCAAGTGCAAATCATACCCCTGTGAGAAGCTGTATATTGAAGGAAACTGTGTTGTACCTTAAGAGTTCCTGATTCAGAGTCCAGCTACTTGTTCCTTAGCTGAATGCTGCATATTTAAGAAAAACCCTTTATCACTCCTTGTTGCTTTCTGGAAACCTGCATTCTTTGTACCAGTATCACCAAATCCATTTGGCCATTTTGGGCTACCTCAAAATAATCACTACAATTACTATTATGATAGTTTCCTAGCAAATTTTGTAACAAAGGACAACTGAAGAGAATCACCATTTTCGAGGATCAACATCAAAGGAATATAGTGCTTATGTAATATTTATAAAGGTATAACAAATTAATTTTTTTTGTTAGGATGCTTTATCTTGCACACAACAAGTTAGCTTGAAAAGTTTATGGAGAAGATCTTTAAAGTGGATTACAAAGAAACATTTCCTGAGCTTTGGCCTTCAGTTAAAACCCTTAATGGAGACAAAGTGTTGGGGTCATCTTGTAAATCAAAGGCACTGATATCTTAACTACTAAGTGTGAGAAGGAGTTTTAGGCTATTCATCACAATAAATACACAAGTCAAATTCCCAATGTTGTTTCTCAGTAATTCTTTGTTTCAGACACGATTTTTCAGTTTCAGTTCTGTGAAAGTATTTGGCAAACAAATCCAACTGTAGAAATATAAATCTTATTACATACATTCACACACATTCATGCATGAATAGAGTTGCTTCCAAACCACATTTCACATTGACATATATTCATCAAGATAATAATTTATTTATTTGTTTATTTATTTATCAACTTATATGCCGCCTCACTCGTGAAGTGCAACTCTGAGCGGCTCACAGACATATCAATACACATCAGCACAATGACATAAACAATAAAACGTCCTCGATGAAGCCCGGGGCTCTTTGACAGAGCCTAGGGCTCAATTTCCTCAATGACCTCAACAGAGCCCGGGGCTCAACGTCCTCTGCAGCTTTGGTGGCCCTTCAAAGCCCCCTGTCTCCGACTGGTATCAAAGGCACCGAGGGGGCATCCAGCATCCTCAGCCGCCCAGGCCCTGGCAGCTCAGAGGAGGGCACCCCAGTAGCACCAGCGTCCCTTCAATCCTCTGGCCAGGCAGGGTGGCGACAGCAGCCGCAGCTGTCTCTCATCCCAGGCCAGTGGTGTGGGCTGCGGGAGAGAAGCGGCGAGGTCATATATTGCTAAGAGGCTGTGGTGGCTTAGTGATTAAGACACTGAACTTGACTGGAAGGTCCAGCAGTTCGAGACCTGAGTGCTGAACAACGGAGTGATCTCTCGTCTGTCCTAGCTCCTACCAACCAAACCGTTCAAAAGCAAGAAATTGCAAGTAGATAAATAGGTCCCACTTCAGTGGGAAGGTAAACAATGTTCCATGTATAGTCATGTCTGCCATATGTGCATGGAAACATCTGATACAAACAGTGCTGGCTCTTTGGCTGTAAACAGAGATGAATACCAAAACCTATAGTCAGTTACGACTAGCATTTGAGCAAGGGAGAACTATATATTACTGAGGCATCAGATCATAAGTCCTGAACTTTACTTTTTGCTGTCTTCAAGAAACAAAAAAAATACTCATTGCCAATTATATATAAGGAGAGATTAATATCCTCCTACCTGCTATGGGATTCAGGCTAATTTTTATGCTGATAAAATAGAGAAAAGCGCATTAAGTTAAACAGGAATCCTGAAAAGAGGAAGTGAACAATTCAGAAAAGTCCTCCAAAACAGATTGGATTAGTGGGAGGTCTGGTGCACTCATCCCACACGCCAGCAAGGTGATGCTCAAGATAATACAGGACAGACTTCAGCAACATGTGGAGAGAGAACTACCAGAGGTGCAGGCCGGTTTCAGAAGAGGCAGGGGGACTAGAGACCACATTGCCAACATACGTTGGATCATGGAGAAAACAAAGGAATACCAGAAACAAGTTTACTTTTGTTTCATTGATTACACTAAGGCATTTGACTGTGTGGACCACAACAAGATGTGGCAAGTAATTAAAGAGATGGGAATACCAGAGCACCTCATATGCCTCCTGAGAAATCTGTACATGAACCAAGAAGCAACAGTTAGGACAGAACATGGAATGACAGAGTGGTTTGGAATAGGAAAAGGAGTAAGACAAGGCTGCATTTTATCACCCTGCTTATTCAATCTATACACAGAGCACATAATGCGAAATGCAGGGATGGAGGAATCACAATATGGGATTAAAATTGCTGGGAGAAACATAAACAATCTGAGATATGCAGACGATACCACCCTAATGGCAAAAAGTGAGGAAGATCTAAAGAACCTCTTGATTGGGCTGAAGGAGGAGAGTGCAAAAGCTGGTTTGAGACTCAATATCAAGAAAACCAAGGTAATGGCAACAGGCCCAATCAGTTCCTGGAAAATAGATGGGGAAGAAGTAGAAGCAGTGACAGATTTTACTTTCCTGGGATCAAAGATCACGGCAGATGGGGATTGCAGCCATGAAATAAAAAGGCGACTGATTCTTGGGAGACAAGCCATGAGAAACCTGGGGAACATAGTGAAAAGCAGAGACATCACATTGCAAACAAAAATTAGAATAGTCAAAGCAATGGTATTCCCAGTGGTAATGTACGGATGTGAGAGCTGGACAATTAGGAAAGCTGAACGCAGAAGAATAGATGCCTTTGAAATGTGGTGTTGGAGGAGAGTTTTGAGAGTACCCTGGACAGCGAGGAGAACAAATAGGTCAATCTTAGAAGAAATCAACACTGACTGCTCATTGGATGGGCTAATAGTAAAGACGAAGCTAAAGTATTTTGGACATCAAATGAGAAGGGAGGATTCACTTGAGAAGGCCCTGATGTTGGGAAAGGTGGAGGGCAAAAGAAGAAGGGGGAGGCCAAAGATGAGATGGCTAGATGGTATTGTAGACACAATGGGCACAGAACTGGGAGTGCTGAGGGGGATGGTGGAGGACAGAGGTGCCTGGAGAACAATGGTCCATAGGGTCGCAAAGGGTCGGAACCGACTGTGCGACTGAACAACAACAACAACTGGTACATGTACCATTCATTCCAGTCACTCTGTGCAACTTGAGCCAGAAAATGTCAGCATTGTTCACTGCTTTGGGACACATCTAATCATGTGACAAGACCCAGTCATTTCAGTCCAAAAATTCCTCATCTTTTGAAAAGATATTAGTAACCCACAAGGACTGAGCAGCAATCATTCCAGTGTCAATTTGCGAACCAGAAAGTCATTCAAAAAGTCCTTACTGACTTCATGTGGCTGCAGGAACAAGACCTGGTCACACTCGCTAAGCCCTAAATCAGTCAAAGTTGAGAAGGACATGAATGGCAAGCCCGATGGCCATAAATACCACACTTGCTCTCCCTCGCTGGACTCCTGACAGCTTTAACATTAGGTTCCATCACACACATAACAGTTGCTGGTGGTTTTCCCCCCTGACAGCTACATGATTAAAAACCTGTACACCAGGATGTCTGCAGCAAAGTCTTTCTTTAAGTGTTTAGCTTCTTTCAAAGGAGGTGTGTGGGTCTTTTTTTAATGCAGTGATAGATCACACTTAAGCTGTCAAAGGCTCACAAACATGAATTTTTGTAACATTATATCACTGGTTAAAAAGAAAAAAGCATTCGTTCTATATTTATCTATGAGTTTTATTAGCATAGAGAGTGAAATAATGTTTAGTAGATTAAAAACCCATAGGGGACAGGATGGCTTTTCACACATTCAAAATTATTCTTGTTATTCAAATGACTGACCTCTGCCCTTGGAGATAACATGGGGGGGGGGGCAGCAAAGAAAATTACTGTACATTCCAAACATACATTTCTAAAATATTTCTGGCATAATTAAGAGAGGTAAAACCTTGACATCATACCATATTGAATTAAATCCAACCAATCCAAATGAGATCAAATACACATAACACCCTTCCTGATAGAGTGACATCATTCCTTTCAGAGGAGAAAACTGATGTATTTGTCTGGCATATCCAGTTCTACTACAATAATGAAGAAGCATCTCCATTTTAAGAGGAATTTTTGAAATTCCATGCCATCTTTGAAAATAATGGGTCCAATATAATCCCAAATTAATAACATGTTGTCCAGCTTTTAGTACAGCATCCTGACTGCTGGAATAAAACAGCATATGTAAGGAATCAATGCATTTAGAGTAGATGCATGAATGAGAGCATGTACAAAGTGTTGGGTATGAATGGATAGAAAGTAGCCTTGGTAAAAAATAATGCAGGCAAAGACAGGGAAGATTACCAGCAGTGGGTAGAAACAGAATGTTGAGAAGAGCTAATTTGTATAATGGAGTTGGATTGGTTGAGAGTGAATGATTGATGGAGAAGGTTCTGGAGAACCCTGAGGAGAAACAAGGAAAGAAGAAAATGGAAGGGTTTTGAGATAATTGTCATGATAGAATCATCTGGTTGAGGAGGGGTAAGAAGGCAACCCTAGAGTAGTAAGGCAGGTTTATTAGTTTGGCCTAGGAGTGTGTCAAGTGCTGATCTGTTGCCTGAGGTGTTTTATTAATATTTAAAAGCTGCCTTTTGTTTTCCCCTTTTTGAAATCTGATTGTTGATTTTTAGTTACCTCAGTGTTGTTAAATAAACCTTTCTCAAATCTCAATCCCTTGTGTTTCTTCACATCCGTAAAGGGGGTTTGTTTCTTTTTAGTTACATGCTACCAAGAATAGGCCAGAACGCTGGTTATTAGCTAACTCTGGGAAGAGGGCAGGCTGTAATTTGTCAAGGCAAGCCGGGATTTTGCTAATGAAGATTCCACGTCTGGTTTTGTGTTTAGAAAAATCCAGGCCAGACTTTGCAGTTAAAAGCATCCTGGCCTGGTATAATCCCAAACCAAGTTTTTCTTAGGAAAACAGGGTGGCAATCATTACAGTATATTCAAAAAATAAATTGGAATATACTGAAAGCAACAGTGGTACATTGAGCTGTTAACCATTAGATTTTGTAGCTCCTGAATAAGGAACTAACAATTAAAGGATAAATATAGCCAGGCTATTTCCAAATAAGGACATGCAACTGAAATGGAACATTGATAATTTTACCATTCTTAAATATCTAGAAAGTAAAGACAGCTTAGTCAGCAATATTAGTGCACTACATCAAGTTTTTACATGAGGGGTACCAGAAACCTATTGATATTCAAATGAGATTTGTGACCTGGCAAGAGCTAATTGATGAATTGCCAGGACACATTTCTGTCACGCTAAGGGGCATATGACCAGGCATGCAATAAAGGTATGGCTACATTAGCAGCAGGGAACAAGCTAGTGTGGGCAGCTTAGGAACAAACCTGACTGTTCATATGGAAGTGGTTTCTGCCAATATAGTTCGGTTTCACTTACCAGTGATAACTTTCGTTCTTCAAATATATAGTTTGTGAATACACACTATTGCGCTGATCGGAGGCTTAAAAAGCTATTGGTCAAAAGTTTTGGCGGAAAGACCGCCCACCGTACCGCCCACCCTGAGGCGCCAGTCGGCCATTTTACCTCAGTTCCATACTTAAGCCAAGCACAGGATAAACCAATTGATCTCATCCGTGCAGCTCAAGAGGGGAGGCAGGATGGGTAGTGTGTATTCACAAACTATATACTCGAAGAACGAAAGTTATCACTGGTAAGTGAAACCGAACTTTCTCCTTCGTATAGTTTGTGAATCCCCACTATTGGGAGATTAGCAATCTCACACTCACTTGGTCGGTGGGCAGTCGGATGAGATGATCCCATGAAGAGTATGATGGTCAGGTAGAGTGAACTGTCAAGGGCGATGAGCCCGGAGTCCCCTGGTGAGGACGACACGGCCAAGTCTGGCGTCCGCAGTGGCTCTGATGTCCACCCTGTAATGTTGGACAAATGTAGAAGGTCTGGACCAGGTGGCAGCCTTACATATGTCCTCAAGCGGTGTGCCCTCCAAAAAGGCAGTGGATGTGGCAACCGCCCTCGTAGAATGCGCCCTGACATGCGGCGGAGGTGGCAGTGAGGCCGACTCGTAAGCCAGGTAGATGGTAGACGTGATCCATTTGGAGAACCTCTGGGCGGAGATGGGTTCACCCTTGGACTTTCCTCCATAAGCCACAAAGAGACACTGTGACTTCCTGAACTCCCTCGTCCTGCTGGTGTAAAACAATAAAGCTCGTTTCACATCCAGCGTGTGCCAAGTCTTTTCTTGGGCGTTGGAGGGGTTCCGGAAGAAGGTTGGCAGCGAGATAGTCTGTGCCATATGAAACTGGGAGACTACCTTAGGAAGGAAGGTGATATCCGTGTGGAGCATCACGCGGTCATTGAAAAACTGAAGAAACGGTGCGTCTGCCCGCAGAGCAACCAGTTCACCAGCTCGTCGAGCAGACGTGATAGCCACCAGAAATGCCGTCTTCCACGTGAGGAGACAAACATCCGCGGTAGCCATAGGCTCGAAAGGAGTCCTGGTGAGCGCATTGAGAACGGCAGACAAGGACCATTGTGCTGTTGGAGTCCTGACCGGCGGGAAGGCGTTCCGCAGTCCCTTGAGGAAACGCTTTACCGTATGGTCACGAAAGGCACCAGAAGCAGGCGAACCAGCCGGAGAGTGAGCCACCACCGCTGCGAGATGGACCCGGATGGAGGTAATACTAATGCCAGACTTCGCCAAATGGAGGAGGTAGGCCATGATGTCCTGTAGCCCCACCTGTGGAGGGGACGTCTGCTGGGATGCCAGGAAAGCACAAAAGCGTCTGTATTTGGAAGCATAAGACTTCCTTGTGGAAGGGCGCCATGCTAGCTCCAAGATCCTGGACAGTCTGGGGTTATCCTCCACGCAGTGAGGTGGAGGCTGGGTAGGTCCGAATGGTGGAGCTGGCTGTGCTCCATTTGGAGAAGCGTTGGTGATTCCGGCAGCCTGCGATACTGTGACGACATGCGTAACATTAGCGGAAACCAGGGCTGGCGAGGCCATGCTGGAGCCACGAGAATTGCGTTGGTCTGGTGTTGGTACATCCTGGTGAGGACCTTCTGGACTAGAGGAAACGGAGGAAAGGCGTAGAGGTAGTCCTGATCCCACCGTTTCATTTAGGCATCGCCCTCAGAGTTCAGTCCGATGCCTGCCCTGGAACAGTACCTGTGGCATTTCCTGTTGGACTCCGACGCAAAGAGGTCGATGCTCAGAGTCCCCCAGGCCCCGCAAAGGGACCGAAACACCCCGTCGTCCAGCTCCCATTCGTGGGTCGTCGAGGTGAGACGGCTGAGGTGGTTGGCCAAAACATTCAGCTTGCCGTGAATGTGCACTCCAATCGGAAAGATGTGTCTTTCCAGGCACCACTCCCAGAGTTGCACTGCAAGGTAAAGTAGGATGGTGGACCGTGTTCCTCCCTGCTTGTTCAGGTATGCCACCGCCGTGGTATTGTCCGAGGCCACTTGAACCACATTGCCGGTGAGTAGGGCCTCGAAGGAACGTAGGACCTTCCAAACGGCCAACAGCTCCAAATAGTTGATATGGTGCACCATCTCGTGAGGCGACCAAACATTGTTGACCGTGAGAGTCCCGCAGGCAGCCCCCCAGCCGAGGTTGCTTGCGTCGGTCAACACTTGCAACGAAGGTTGTGGGGGGTAAAAACTCTTCCCCGTGGCCACATTGAGTGGCATCGCCCACCACAGTAGCTGGTCCATCAGCTCTGGAGATGGAGTCAGCCATTTGGACTGGCTCTCCCTGAGCGAGTCGAATTCGTGGAGGAGCCACGACTGCAGGGACCGGAACTTTAACTTGGCGTGAGGAATTACCACCGTCGTTGAGGCCATGAGGCCTAGAAGTCTCTGTGCCTTTTTCGCCCTGATAAACAGTTTGGTCCGGAATTCGCTTACCCCTTGTGCAATGTCCAGTAAGCGTTTCTGGGGGGCGAAGGCTCTGGTAACTAGTGAGTCGAGTACCGCTCCAATGTACTCAACGCGCTGAGAAGGAATCAACTTTGATTTGGCGAAGTTGATCCTGAGGCCAAGACTCTCCATGAGGTAAACCGTGGACGACGAGCTGGTGGGGGAGACAATCAGCCAGTCGTCGATGTACGGGAAGACCCTGATCCCCTTCTGACGGAGGAAGGCAGCCACCGGAGCCATGCACTTGGTGAAGACTCTCGGTGCCATAGCCAGACCGAACGGTAGACACCGGTACTGGTACACAGAGTTGCCGATTCGGAAGCGGAGGAACCGTCTGTGCTCCTCGAGGATGCCGACATGGAAGTAGGCATCCTTGAGGTCTATGACTGTGAACCAGTCCCCTTTGTTGACGAGGGGGAGGACCGTCTGTAGGGTCACCATCCGGAACTTCCTGGTGTGGATGCACTTGTTCAGGCGGCGCAGGTCCAGAATTGGGCGAAGTCCTCCGTCCTTCTTCTGAACCACAAAGTACCTCGAGTAGAAGCCGTTGTCCCAATCGGACGGTGTTACCCGCTCGTTGGCTCCCTTGGAGAGAAGAGTTGATATTTCTTCCTCCAAATGGGGGGACGAGGTGGTGAAACGATGTCTTCCTACCCGAGGCACTCGCACGAACTCGATGGCGTAACCAGCAGACAAGATCTTCAAGACCCACCGGTCGTCCGTGATGCCTGACCACACCTGGAGGAAGTTCCGGAGGGGGAGGTATGGGAGGTGGAGCGAGAGAGACTTGGCCTTCGGAGTTTCAAACCCGGGACTTGGATTTTGCGTCGGAACGCTTGCCCTGTCCGTAAGGCTGGTAGCGAGGCTTGTGTTGGCGCCGCTGCTTGTAGAAACCGGGCCTGGGCTGGTCAGTCGAGCCACCCTGTTGCTGTGGGTTCCCCCGATACCGATGCGTAAAGGGTTGGAATCGCGGCTTGGCAGGCTGAGCCGGCATGGTGAGCCCCAGGAACTTAGCCGTCGAATTCGTCTGCTGCAGTTTGTTAAGCACCTTATCGGTGTCTTGTCCGAACAGGCCTTGCCCATCAAACGGAAACTCTTCAATGAGCTTTTTCATGGCGTCATCGAGAGAGGTGCCCCTGAGCCAGGCATGGAGACGGAGCAGAATGGCAGAAGACATGTCCTTGGCCGCGTAATCATTAATGTGCCTGGCCGTCCGCATCTGCTGCTCTGCCAGAAAGTCTCCTTCTGCCGCCAGCGCGTCGAATCCTTTCTGGGCATCGGCAGGCAGTGTAGCAGCAAGGATCTTCACTTGCTCCCAGAGGTGGGACTGATAGAGGCCCATGGCTGCTGAGTAATTAGCGGCTCGCAGGAAGAGGGAACCGGTGGCGTAAAAATTACGGCCCACCGCGTCCAGTTTCTTCCCTTCCGGAGTCGAAGGTACTGGAAAACCGCTGACGGCCGTTTTATGCTGGAAGGCCTTGACCACCAACGAGTTCGGCAAAGGGTGCGCCTGGAGAAACTCAACGTTCTCGTCCAAGACCCTATACATTCCATCGAGTCTGGACGAAACGGAGTGCGACGACACCGGCTTCTTCCATGTTGCCTTCGCTGACGTCAACATGGAAGGAAGCATGGTGATGTGGACCGGTCGAATCGCCTTTTTGTCCAGTTTGGCGGTCATTTGGTCCTCTCCCTCCAGTGGCGGTTGGTCCACCTACAGATTAAGAGCGGTCCCCAAACGAGTGAGCATCGCCGTGAGGGAGCGTTGATCCTCACCACGCGGTGGGTCAATCGCGCCGATAGCCTGGTCCGGCGTCTTGTCGCCATCGACGTCTCCCTCGTCCTCCTCCGAAGATGTGCTGGAATCATCGGAGGACGAGGGAGGAAACCTGGTATCCACGTCGGGACTGCGCCAGTACGGCCTGGGCGGGTCGACGGGTTGGGAGCTCACCGCATCGACATCTGGACCACACCAAGACGATATGGGTGGGCCAGCAGAGTGAACGCTCAACCCTCGAGAGGTCGGCGGAGCAACAGCAGGACCAACATCCCTGGGGCTTGCGGTGGTCGGCACCGGAGCCGCAGAGGCCGCAGGCATGGAGGCCTTGAACTGTTGGGCAAACGATTTTGCCATTGCCTCGAACATCCCTTTGACGAATTCCACCTGGGACGCATCCACCGCCGATGGTTGGGACGAAACGGTGGTCGGCGAAACGGTGGTTGGAATGATCGGAGACAAAACGGTGGCCGGAATGGTGGTTGCCGGTTCGTCTATTGTTGGAGTCCTAGGCCTCGGGGAGACAGACGCCTGCCTCGTGGGTGGACAGCCCTTCTCACGAGGTGGAGAAGAGAGTACCTGCAGTGGGCGAGCTGGAGCCCCAGCCCTGTGACTTTTTGCAGGAGATCCCGAAGAGGACTGGCCACCCCATATCGAAGATCCGGGTGAAGGACATCTCGCGACCGAAAAGGGAGGCGAGGGCCCCAGAGAGACAGGAGGGCAAGGCGTAGGTGGGAGTGATCGCCTTTCCTCCGACCTATGTTTCTTCTTCTTCTCCCCATTTTTATCCTTCTTTTTCTTCTTTCTGATGGAGAGAGTGGAAGAAGAAGGAGGAAGCGGCAGAGGCCGAGAGGGCTGAGAGGCAACAGCGGAGGTGGAAGCAGCCGCGGCGGGAGCTAAAGCGAGCTCCATAAGGTGCGCTTTCAACCGGTTGCTCCGGTTCTGAACTGCAAGTCGAGTAAAGTTCTTACAGTGAGCGCAGGATTGGCTCTGGTGAGATTCTCCCAGGCAAAAAAGGTAGAGGCTATGCCCGTCAGAGGCAGGGAACTTCTTGAGGCAAGCAGAACACTGCTTGAAGGCTGCAGCCATAAAAAAATTCTTCCGACGGAAGGTTCGAGAAGGCGAGCACCCCGAAGGGCAGGCCAGCCGCCACCCCCTTGAGGGGGGAAACGGTGACCGGAGCAAGTAGGTAACTGAGTCCACCAGAAGGAAGAAACAGCACCGGGGTGGCAATCCTGCCCAAAGGACAAGATCGCCGAAAAAATTGTTAAAGTTCGTCAAAGACTTTCCCTCAGAAAAGACGAAAAAATTGAGGAAGCTCTCAACGATCGTCCTGCTGCTAAGGCGGAAAGAAGAGAACTGAGGTAAAATGGCGGACTGGCACCTCAGGGTGGGCGCTTCCCTTGGTTGCAAGTGGGGAAGCCCGATCGAGACTGGTCTCAGCTGTAAGGCGGCCGGCTCCGATGCCTCCTCACAGCTGAGCTGAGGGCAGTCTTGATCGCGCTTCCCCACTCGCAACCAAGGGAAGCGTCCCTTGGTTGTGAGTGAGGAAGCCAGATCGAGACTGGTCTCAGCTGTGAGGTGGCCGGCATGGCCCATAAGAAGGCCTGCCACGTCGGAGTCTTGATCCCGCTCTTGCCAGGGGAAACTTCCCTTGGTTGTGAGCGGGGAGGCAATCGAGACTCCGATGCAGCAGGCTTTCTTATGGGCCACGCCAGCCGCCTCACAGCTGAGGCCAGTCTCAATCCCGCTAACCCACTCACAAGCGTCCCTTGGTTGTGGGTGGGGAAGCGCGATCGAGACTGGTATTCTTCTTCATGGAAAAATAAGACATCCCCTGAAAATAAGATCTTTTGCTAACTTTGGAGTTTAAAAAAATATAAGACAGTGTCTTATATTTGGGGAAACAGGGTATGTTGTCAGTGTCTAAGATGCATCCTAGCATTTCGTCAATTAACTGCAATTAGCAGTGGAAAAGTAAGCAAATTTTAACAGGAACACTGATAGGATTCTGGCCAACATTTTGTCTATCTCCATCCTGTGCTGCACATATACAAGTACTCATGGCTCAGAAAAGTTACTTATAATCTACACAATACTAACTGGGGGATTCTGCAAGTTGTAGTGCAAAAATTAACTGTAAAAACTCTGTAAAACCTTCATCAAAGATATCCATTTAGCTCAGCATTGAAAGCTAGCTGTGTTCAGGTACTGTAAGATGCTTACATCCACAAGGCATTCAGGATTATAATTTTTACATGCCTTTTGATTTCTTAGCTCATGAAAAACACTATCAACATTTTTTCAGCTGCATCTTTTCCCCAACCCTGCCGTATGCTGATTAAAATTTCATTTTGTTTGCAAAAGAAAATATAATACCTGGTAGGAGTTCTCATATCCCACAACAGTATTTACTTTGGGAAAGAAAAGACATGTCCACTAATTTCCAGTTCTTTCTTCAATTGTACATTTCCCCCTTGTCCCTGTGCTGGAGAGATTCTGGTGGAATTATGCTATCCTAGTAACTGACATTTCACATTGTGGTTGGTAAATGATAAGGAACAAGCACAGAAAAATGATATTTCACACTCGAGTTGGGAACTTAGAAATTTGCATTTGAGAGAAGGGATTTAAATTGCATTAGAAGGTAAGGTGCCCTAAACAAATACCGTTTATTACTATGTTGGTTCACTGCCTGAAATGTTACTTATCATACACTGCAGTCAAGGAGGAGACACAGCCTGCACTATACCCAAACTGTTTGCCAACTAACAGAAGGTTAACCGGCACAAAGGCAATGTGATTTGGGGATTATACATGCAACAGAGACAATTCCTTCCTGTTTTTCACATTTGAAATAGCCATTAGTATGTAAAACAGATTACATTATACTTCAAGACAACTTGAGAAAGTCAACACGTTAACTGTTTATAGAAACAAGTGAAGCACTCAAAGTATGATCCAAGGTATTTGGTATAATAAAGCTTCATGGGGCCAAATATTATAGGCTGAGGCTGATTAATATTTTTTTAAATTTCAGAAAAACTGCATCTACCAACTGTTAATCAACACAGCTACAAAGCACGGACCTTGCACAAAAGCAATGTGATGGTACAAGGAAGGCACAAAGCAGGACAACTGTTAACCGCACCTTATGCTGTTTCATACCAGCATGAAACATCAGACATCCCAAAAAAAAAAGGGATGAGTGTTTTGGGATAGCCATCTTTTATTCTATTTTCATACTTATTATAGCAAATATTACATCCTGCTGTGTAAAATCTAGTAGGATATAGTGCTGCAGTTTACGCAGAAACCCTATACATTTTTACATTTGAGTACGCTGATGTAAACCTTGCTTGAGACTTGCAGCAATCTTAGCAGTCATATATGTGAAATGACCATGGAATGATCTTCCAGTGCATCCCTACCTGGTGAACTTCCATGGCTGAGCAGGGATTTGAACTCAGGAAGTCTCAAATTCCAGTCTACCACTACACATCTTTCTCTTTCCAACAAAATTTATTCTTGATTAAACTCCTTTAACAACCCACACGTTTGTGAATAAGTCCTCTTATCCAGTTGTAATACTATTGCTGGCATGGGTGGGAGAGGTATCACCTGAAAACAAAGTGAAACATAATAGATTCTGAGAAACCAGGCTATTTTGATAAATCCCACCAAGTTGCCACCAATTTTGGCGACCCTATGCATGAGTGATCACCAAATGTTCTGTCCTCAACAGCCCTGCAGTTATTGTTAACTCAAGGCTGTGGCTTCCTTCAGGGTCAATTTACCTCATTTTTAGTCTTCCTCTTTTCCTGCTGCCTTCAAGCTTTCCTAGTATAATTGTCCTTTTCAGAGATTATTGCCTTCTCATGACATGCCTGAAGTTTGACCTCAACTTCATAATATTTTCTTAGATATGGTTCAGCTGATTTGCTCTAGTCTAAAACATAACTATTTTTACCTACGAGAAAGCTTATACTCCCTTCTACCAGGATAGCCATTGATGGCTTTATAAAAAAAATCTTAAAGTAACAATCTTCTTCGGTATATTTGATCAGAATTGCTATTTTCAGTTCTAACTACATGGAACATTGGTCTGTTTTCAAGCACAATTCAAAGTGTCAAACTTAATAAAATGATTGGAGACCTAAAGAAACTCCTTCTGCCAAGAAATCCTATATCTTCTCCTCTCCTCCGCAATCAGTCAGGATTCTGCTAGCTTGGTCATGGTATCCTATTTTTAGAATGCTCATCCCAGAAATGTTCACCTAGAGCTATTGTTCAAGTTTCAAAAGAAGATGTTTTCAATTATCCAGACTATAAGATAAGATTTTGTTTTCATCTGAGCTACTGAAGTTTTATTATTTTAATGCGCATGCTCTCTGCTTATTTTTTCTTTTGTATTTTCTACTAGTATTTTATTTTTTTGTACACAATCTGAAGTTTGATCTAAATATTCTTTAAATAAACAAATCACAGCTTAGTCAAATATAGAAACTGACTTTACAGACTCACCTGGGATAAAAGACTTCAAATTTTCTGGAATAACCACATCAGTAGAAAACAGACACTGGGCATTATATATTTCCCATTTATGCAATTTTTCCAATGATAAACATTTGAAACTACCTTTGTGAGTCTATTTCTGTCCTTGTACAAAGGCAAACATCCCAAAGAGAATGTGCATTTTTCTTCTGTTCTTAAAGGAAGGAGACAAACATGCCTGCTCCTGGACTTATCCTTGAAGAAAATGGGCAGCTTGACGTCATTTGTTAATGTGGGAGATACTCAATGGAAGGCTGAAAAGGTTTCTTCTCGGGGATGTTGCAAAACTGCTAGTGAACATTTGGTGTCCTTTAGCTAAGAGATGCCATCTTTGCCAACACATGTCTGCCAACCAATCCCTTGGACTTTTAAGGACAGATTCCAGATTTAATCATACTGAGGTACAGTGCCTTCGTAATGTTTATATTTGGCTGGATGTGTTAGCTTATGTGCACAAATTACGTACAACAAATTTTCAGGAACAGTACTTCTTCTTTCGTGTCTAGGTCAAACATTAAACTGCAAAAATGAAGCCATCTTTTGGTGAGCTCATTCCGTAGTTCCTTTCACCTGACCTAGTGTGAGAAAAATTATCTGGCACAATAAGGTTTCTGTTGCCCAGGGTACACCCGATTGTGGCTCAAAAATACCACAGTCTTCAAGGAGGCTCTTTCTGTGTACCCCAGAAACAATACTGGGAACAGTATTACCTTCCTATGGGTGTAATTATTTTCTCTGACCCTCACTAAACTGGCTACTCCATTTCTTATCCTTTGGTATTTTTTTTGATAATGGATGCAACCTCTGCTGTTGCTATTCCTGAAAGATGAACTCACACATTCATTCCATACCAAGCTTGTAGAATCTGGACTATACCTTTTCAACAAAATGCTTACCGATACATCATTATCAATTAATGCTTTTCAGTAGCGCAGTATCAGAAAATCATTGCTAAAAGCAATAAGAAAAGAACTGTTCCTATGTTTGCCTATAATACTATAAGAGAAATATGATGAATATGCAAAACCATGGATATTGGTGTAGTAGAGAGCATTCATATTCAC
Organism: Bradypodion ventrale; assembly: GCA_035047345.1. NCBI lineage: Eukaryota > Metazoa > Chordata > Lepidosauria > Squamata > Chamaeleonidae > Bradypodion > Bradypodion ventrale. The sequence continues at coordinate 87,498,663 of JAWDJE010000004.1, forward strand.
ACTGATTTAAAGCTGAACATTAGAGAAAACAAAAACCAAACACACTGTCAAAAAAAAAAACAACCCCATGAGCAAAAAACATGCCCTCTTTGCAATACTCCAGATTTTATTTATTTCCCTGTTGGAAGTCCCAGCCTCAGAATTTCACAAACGTTTCAAAAAAAAAAAAAAAGAGTACAAATATTAGTTAGACAAACACCACTTTCATTTTTTTAAAAAAATACTGATCGTGTGTATTGTTCATTTTCACCTATATGGCAAGTTATTTATTTTTTGAAGTTGAACCAGAAGCTTTCCTGTACATGTTTCGATATATTTTCTCCAAACTTTCTTCAAAGATTGCTCTGTGGGGTTTGTTCTTATAACGAGCAGCTTGACTGGTCCAATAATCATCATCGTCCAAATGAACTATAATGTTCGGCTGCAGCGATGAACTAGTAATTTTGACAAACAAAGAAACAAAGTTACCTCTCTAAACTCAAGAGAAGAGTGACAGGCAAGCAAATTTTGCTTGCATATTTAAAAAAAAACTATTTGCAAATGGTTTCCAAGTTGAATATTCTACACAGCCATGATGATCTCATTTGAGAAACATAACCATTTATGATTTCATAAATACAGAAAAGCTGCAGTATGGTATAATTTCTTTCTGTGTGTATGCATATTTGAATCTGACGCATCACAACTGCTGCTCAAGTAAATGTGCTAATAGCTTGAGTCTCTATAATATGTAGATTATATCTGCAGGTTTTGAAACACATAACTGAGTATCCCCCCTACACCTCATCATTACAGATCCAGCACATGGATCTAATCTACCCAACTGGCATAATACTGGACTCTAGCCACATGTCTGCTACTCACCCAAATAGCATTGGGTTTTACTATGATATCTATAGGAATTTGTAATGTGAAGGAGGGGCACATTCAAAGAGGTGATCCTTGGAATGCTATATGCTTGGGCAGAAAGTTCAAGAAAGCATTTCTATCCCTGCCTTCCCAAAAGTAGATTCACTGTTCCAACTTGAAGAGGAGCAATTATTTTCTGCACTGCTTTCACTAATCAAAGTAAGTACAGTGGAACCTCGGTTAACATAATCAATGCGTTCTCCAGGACATTTCTTACAGCGAAAATTACTTTAACCAAATTTCCCATAGGAATACAATGAAAGCAATTTCCCATAGGAATCCATTGAAAACCAAAATACTTTAACCAAAACACAGGTTCCCATTGAAAACCAATTAATCTGTTCCAAAAAACATTCTGTAAACTGAGCCACTATTTTCTATTAATTTCCTTTTGTTATGTGATTTCTATGTTAACTGAGCCATTTGTTAACTGAGGTTCCACTGTACCTACCTAGTTTGCAGCATGTTGGTTCTGCCCTAAGTACTTTGTCAGCATCTAAGAGCAAAACCAGCTGACTGCAGCTTGCAGCCAAAGCAAATGTTGCTGATTCTTCAAATGCAGTTAATATTTTTATCACAGCAAGCTGGATCAGACTCAGCCTTTCAGTAAGAAACAACAGAGTTTACTTATAGATTAGTTTCATTAAATGCTATGCTGCAAATACTAAGGCAGCTGAGAACAAAATCTTCTGCTATAGCCATGGAATAATTCCCTCATTAAAAGACCTTAATAAAATGTTGGCTTTAGCTTTATATGCTAAACATACACAACTTTGCACTACTTCTTCATACGTTCAAATGAAGTGAGTGAAGGTTGAACAGGATCTCTGTAAGGCATAGAACACCCATTGGTTGAAACCATGGTTGTGAGAATTCCACAAAATAAGGCTGATGACATCATCATCATCATCATCATCATTAATAATAATAATAATAATAATAATAATAATAATAATAATAATAATAATAATAATAATAATAATAATAATAATAATAATAATAATAATAATAATAATAATAATAATAATAATAATATGCTGTTAAATCAGTTCTGATTTATGGCAACTCTTTCCAAAGGTTTCTAGGTAGAGAGTACTCAGAAATACCATTATTTTCTTTTGTGGGCACCCTGTAACCATGCAGCTTTCCCAAGGCTTCCTCTTCTTCCTGTACGCACAGTGGAAAATCATACTCCTAACCTGTAGCTCTGAAGCCAGAGACCTGAATCATTGAGTTATACAGCTAGTTGTTGACATCATTAGCTAAGGCAATTTTTTTTAGATTAATAACTTCTCCCTCCAGTCTTGAGGTCCCCAAGGATCCTGAGTAGTTGTTTTTCCTTGTCAAGAACCTCTAAGAGTCACAGGATAGGAGGCAGGTCTTTAATCACCTAAAATCATTGCAGCATTTTGGGATGGGAGGGAGGATTGTTTAATTTCCAAAACTTTGCTCTGTATGATCAGCCTTATGCCGTTGAACTTACACAAACAAGATTTCAGTCAGTTGTCTAATTCCAAAAAAATCCAGCTCTCACCTAGAACTACATTCAACATGGCAGGCTGAAATAATATTATCTTAGAAATGCAGAGCCAGAAAGGACCTTATAGATGTTCATGTCCAGCCTCTGTCAAGGAGGCATAGTGGGGAATCAAACTGTCAACCTCTGGTTCTGCAGGCAGATACTGTACCTAAATCACTGAGCTATCTAGCAGTTTTTATGTTTATGAAGACCGACAGCATTTCATGTGAATTTCATATTAATGTACTGACCATGTCACAATGCTTGAGAATGTTCACTTTCAGTGCTTGGCCATTAGTCAATCCTCCCTCATAAGAAATTTAACACTGGAATAAACACAGTTACATCCATTTTAGAAAAATATCAGTCTGCTGTCTTATATGGAAGTTATCCTGACAAGAAGAGCTGAAGTGATCTGGGGATTACATGCACAAATCATATTAAGAGCAGGCTAACTGCACTCAACTCTACTTTCAGAAACGCCTGTCATAAAACCTGTCACATACTTTTGTTCCATCACCTTCAGAGTCCCACAAGTTCCTTTTAAAGTTGCCTGCACACTAAATATTTCAATACCACAGACCTTCTGTTCAGTCCCAATGGTTTTCAATCATTTACATTAGTGTGAACATTTGGTCAGCAAAATTATTTTCCCCTCTGAACTCTGCATTAGCATGCAATTTATGAAGATGACAGCAAACTTCAAGCTGTCAGAATGTCTTTGAGTTTCTCTTTTTACACTCACCTTCTTGACTGCTCTACCAAACGGGATGAATGCATCAATGTACAACTGTACCTGAGTATTAAATTTTAAAGACCATCATTTTTAATGATGGTATGGCAATAGCAACTGTAAATTCTTGACTCATGGCTTGTTACATCCAAGGTGATCACTGTGTCCTATATTATCACAGTATGTGGGCACATGTCTTTGCTTGAATCAGCTTTGGAATAACTGCATGGTAACTTTTAGGAAAACTGGCACCCACTTATATCATATGTGAATCAAACTATCATCTTTAAAACCCCAAACACAAAGATCTGTGTAGAATGTACCTCTATTGGAAATATTTGGTTCTCTCTCTCTCTCTCTCTCTCTCTCTCTCACACACACACACACACACAGAGAGAGAAATTTATTTGATCATTTGGATGTAGATAATGTATGGGAAATAATTATATTTTGATTTTAAAAGTTACAGAAAGTTAGAGAATCAGAGGGGAGACACAGAACCTACAAGCTAAGAGAGAGCCCCTTCTTCCATGTTGCACTGATGGCACTGGAGCAGTGTGCTTTCTTCCAGCATCACTGCCCTGACTGAAGTAATGTCTCTTTCCCATATCAGCATTTCTTTCCCATATCAGCATTTCCATGATTCTCAGGAGAGATAATAATGTAAAGATCAGGCCATTCTGCTTATGCTAATTGGGGATTTTCACATTCAATTACCTGAAGTGGCTTGCCAAGTGGCAACAAAATGCAAGGGGGCAGAGTAAGAATTATGTGTGTTCAAGCCTGCTGAAACTGACTTTAAGCTGGATTGCAGTATAGATGTACTGCATCTCCAACGGTGAAGTCTTACTTAGTATTAGTGCTGAGAGTTTTATATAAGTTCAGTTCATTTGCACCACTTTTTGCAATGGCAATAATAATCCACAGAAGGTGTAACTAAGGTCTGAAATGATCATGAGAAAAAGAAAGTACGTATGAAGTGGGACAGAACACACAGAATATGAACAGGAACATTACCTGTTCTGAAGCTCAGTGCTGCTCGAAGATTCCAGACATAAAATGTCTCTTTTCTTCCTGGAATCTCCTGTCTTACTGGAGTCTCTTGTCCGACAAGAATCTTCTTTTGACAAACTACTCTCATCCTAGGAAATTAAGATGCAACGTTCATTATAACTATGCAGAATGAGAAAAGGTATTTGATTATTTCAGTCCCCAGTTCACACTCAGAAACCAATTTGTTTTCTTTCTTTTTTTGCTAACAAGAAAACTCAGACACCACATATAAACAATTATGTATTCTTTTTCTGGCTAACTAGTAGACTCAGCAACAACATATGAACAATTCTGTCCGGCCTTGCTTCCCAGCAAGGGAATTAGGTTTTCAAAGGTTTCCATATAGGTTGAGAAATCAGGATTAAATTTGGGTTAGATCAATGGTTCCCAACGTGGGGGCCCACGCCCCACAAAGGGAGTTCAATTCCCAGAAGCCTAAGTCAGTACATTGGCTGATCAGTGCTTTGGGGAATTGATTTAGGCTTCTGGGAATTGAGGTCCAAAAAACAAAGGTTAGGAAACACTGGGTTAGATAAAAGGCTGTATGATTTTCTCCCCAGTGTTCATTATTTTTCATCCCAACCACTGTGTTTTATTTTTATTTTTTTGTAAATCTTTATTTTCTGGTAGCAGGAGAAGGCTCTTGAGAGTCCCCAGGACTACAGGGAAATCAAATCAGTTAATCTTAAAGGAAATCAACCCAGACTGCTCCTCGGAAGGAAACTGAAGCTCAAATACTTTGGCCACCAAATGAGAGGACTCAAAGGAAGGAATGGAATATCATCCTATAGTACTTTGTACATAGACAAAGACTCTAATCTGATGATATCAGGCATGAGGCTTCAAGAGTGGCCCTTGGGAGGAAGAAATCTCATCCTATCATAATCAGTCCTGTGGCATACTCCAGGAGACAATCTAGCACCCACAGCTAAAATGGCTTTCATGCTCTATTTTGGGGTAAAACAACCATAATATAGTTTAACTTACGAACGTTAGCCTTTGCCTTGCACTGTGTGTCCTTAAAATATTTTTCACTCGCTTATGAATCTCTTCTCCATTTACTGGTGTAGTACAATGAGAACGAAACCTAGAATAATAAGCATTTAATGGGTCAATTCACTTGGGGTGATGATTTTAAGTAATGATAGTGTTCAGTACTGAGATCACATTATTTTTTTCTTTTCCGTGTAAGATAGTAAATATATCTGTTTTTGCCCGAGTCCATTAGTACCCTCTCTCTCTTCTAACGTTTGCCCAATTTTCTTCTCATGCTGGTCTGGTCTTTTCGATCCATTCAGTACTTGTTCAACTCAATACTCAGTTCCAATTACAAATAAATGTAGCTTCTTATTTACAAATCTAGGGATATTCACATCATGATTATATTAATCTATCACAGTATTTTCTGCCTATATCCCTTATAAGGTTTGTTTGCCTCACAGTGTAGGCTCCATTTCGAAAATATGGATTATGGAATATACTGTTGTGCAGCAAAATTAAAAACTGTTCACAGAAACCTAACGGTCTACTTAAACTGTAGTCAGAGGAAAACAATCTCATATGATCAACTCAATAGCAGAGACCAACAGATGCCTATGATCAGGTGCTAATTACCAGTGGGCCCAATGGGGTTCTAGAAGAACCGATCCAGATATTTAAGTTGGGTTACATCCAAAACAAATTCAAATGAATGTGTTTTAGTTATTGTTACTACTTCAGATATATTTCAAGCTTTCTAAATTACATACACAATGGAATTTCTGTACATTCATTTATTTATTTAGTCTCATTTATAGGCTGCCTTTTCCCCATGAGAAGACTCAAGGTGGCTAAACTATACGATAAAGTATGAACTGATTTTCAAAAGTATAAAACACAGTTGTAACTCACTGTCATGAACTTCGGAAAGTTACTTTATTTTAAGTTACTTGTCACTGTGTCTCTAGGTTGAGAAATTGAGCTTTCAAAGTGCAGCGATTCAAAGGGAATCCTGGAAGCATGACGTCTTCAGGATTAGTGCCTCTAGTGGACAGAGAAACACCCGAGGGGTTCTCAGAGTTCAATGAATGGGAGTGAACTTTCTAACTCAAGTTCACTGCACTTTCAAACCATCAGTCAATGACCCTGCCAGAGTTGGGAGGGGGGGGACAAAATGAGAGCTTGGCACTTTGCCAACATGCCTTGACCTTGAAAGATTTTGGGGAGATAAGTATTATCTCAAGATCTGCAGCCAAGGTCACCTGAAAATTCCTAAGGAGGGAGTAAGAGGGGGAAATTGTGTATAAAAACCCCACATTTTGTTACGTTAGAAAGGAGCTACTTCAAAGGAGGTGAAGCCCTCTCCAAAAGGAGATAAGACCGGGAGAACATTGGGAAGATGTAACTCAGAGGCATGGGGCCAAGCCGGGCCACAGGCTGGGAGATAGATGAAATCTCGCCAGGCTAACACTTAGCCAGATTTACAGCAAGGCTGGACATTAACTTTGGAGAGAGATGAGTCCAGGACAATTCTTAGAATCTGCGTGTTTTCTTATTTTGAAGTTTAAGTTGTGTGTTAGGTTAGATTTAGATTGGGAACCAAGGAATGGGGAATTTTATTTCTAGAATGTGTTATGAGTTTATTGGCGTAAGTTTAGCTATGCTTTTCATTTGGATATTTCATTGGATTATGTTTTGCTTCTCATCCCTTCAACAATAAAAAGGAAATCAGGGCTAGGATTGGTTTCGTTTCCTACAAAAGACAAGGAAAGGACGTTTGTTTTGTGAACTGGATTATTGGTCCAAGCATCGAGATAATTTCGCTACATGGAAGTGTGAGATCTTGCAGGACTCCCATTGCAAGACCTTGAAAATCGCCCAGGCAAAGGGAAGATCAAAGGAAAGCGGCTTAGACTGCAGATATTTTCACAGGCCTACTGTGGGAGTAAAATTCTGTAGCCTGGCAGTCTGAAGGAGGGCCCGGATACACCGCCCAGCCGTCCCAACTATACAAAATTAGGTGGCTCTTGGTTCCTCGGCCTCTTCATCTGGTCGCCCTGCTGCTGTCCCAAATAAAGGGAATAAATGGAGCCCAGTTTGGGGTGCAGTTAGCAGTGGGGGAGTGGCGACAACTAATATATTGCATATATTCTGTATATTTTTGAAATTACATCAGTGTACTGCAAGGCTCTCCCTTCCTAGCTGTGCTATTGGTATATTTGTGCCATGAACTCTCAACCATGAAAAGCAGTTCTTTTCTAAGAATACCAGTTTGATCAATTTGATATGGTGTTGATACATTTGATAAAGTGTTGCACAATATTTGATATTTTCTGCTGCAACCGTGATACTAGTTCGTCACTCTTTACTCTATCCTGCTCTTTTGTTAAAGTGGATACTTGTCAATCAGATTCTGGCAGCCTTATGAATTTGCTATGTGGAAAGATGGAAAACCGACCCACTTCACATTTGATAAATATAATATGCAGATAACCACTACAGGAGAGACATTTTTGAATTTCAAATAGAATACCTGTAAATTATAATCATTAGTTGGTGAAGGAGAAAAAGAATATGCAATCACAAACTAAATATAATTACTAGCAATAAGCAGTGCTAATTTCAATAGAACATTCAAGTAAGCATAATTTACTTAGTTTTGGAAACATACAGTATATTTATATTTGGCACAAACAACCCTGTGTAGTCTTCTTTATTATAATACTAGCCTCTGTATTAAGACAGATTCACTGTAGTTAAATAAATAAAACTTTACTATAAATATTTAGGTTTACTGAAATGTCAGAATGATCCACTAGTGTGCACTGTAGCATAAGAAATGTGCACTAGCTGTAATGGCTTTCAACTTAATTTTCTGAATTCAAGCATTTTATTAATACTTTAAAAACTGAAACAGCTTTTTTAATTGTTGAATTTTAGACATAACTATAAAAGCTAAACCACATTTTAAGCCATTATATTAATATTTACACCACCCAAAGTCACCATACAACAACGCTAAATCTGAAATTTAACACTCACAATCTAAATTGAAACCATTTTATGATGTGCTTACTCCTATAGGAGATATTTTTCTGAAGCTCATTTTAAAAAGTAATTTCTTAAAACCATAAATAAAAAGAATTTCCACAGCATAAAGACTGAAATAATGCCTGCGTAAAACCATCAACGCTTTACATATGGGATTAAGGTGTCAGTAGTTCCTTGTAATTTTGCTGGAACGGTTATATTATTTTACTGCCTTTACTCTGACAATACAAAATAAACCTCTACAGCTACATTCTTCGTCATACTTCCAATTTTCTTTGGGACTAGCAAACATTTTGCAGTTACATCAGTTTAAATTGTTTATCGATTCCAATAGATTGTATAAACACTTTGGATATATAGCTAGGTGACCTAGAATGCCAGATCAATACAGAACTACTCATAATTCATTTCAACAGAGCAATCAACAGCATAGGCTATTTTCTCTTGTAATGTAGCTGAGAGCTTTTATTTTCTTACTCCAAGCAGGATTTTTAAAAATATTATTGACTTGAGCTTATATTTTACACCAGAAACAATAAAAGGACTTTGGAAATACCATATACCTGAATATAACATCTGCAAACTCACTAGAACAGAAGAAAGCAGTGTAATCCTATATGCCTACTCAGATACCAGTTGCATTGATTTCTACGTACACTTAAAAATGACAGCCTCAATTTTATAAAATTGATTTGTCAACAGTCTACTTAAAAAGAAGGAGAGAAATCCCCAGATGCTATCTAAAAGATGATCTTTCAGTAGCCAGCATACAGCAAAACATGCTAGCATCACCTGTCAGTAAGAACTGTAAATGCATTTCATATTACAGAAACATTTTTGGAAAACATTTATGGTTCTTTACATAGCCTTCTCTCTCACCAACATGCCTGACAACAAATATACCAGTCCCCCTCTGGTTTCCATGAAGAATTTATCAGTTTCCAAAAGGCAGAGGAATTGAGCTGAAAGACCTATACAAGGACAGACCGTCACAGGACAAAAATCAATAAAATAGTACAGGATTAGATGCACATCTAACAAACAGAAGCTAGCAAACAGAAATTGGTTTATGGATAACCATGACTGAAGAAAAAAAATCCCCTCTAAAATGACTCTTTAAGAGCAAACCAGCGCAACTATACATATCAACAAAATAAGATTGAATAACATACAGAGACTGCTGTCCTTTCTAACACACATTTGGAAGTTTGTCAGATAGAAGTAAGTGGGTCTAACATCTGAATTTGTTTTTGCTATGTGCTGTCATGTTATCTTCAACCTACAGCAACCCTATGAATAATGGATCTCCAAAATATCCCCATCTCAACAACCCAAACTCCTTAAAAATCCAAACCCATGGCTTCCTTCATAGTCAATCCATCTCGTGTTTGTGCCTCTTTTCCTACTGCCTTCAACCTTTCTCAGTAATATTGTCTTTTCCAGGCAGTCTTGCCTTCTCATGATGTGCCTAAAATAGGACAGCCTCAGCTTGTTTGTCTTTCTGGCAGTCCATGGTAACCTGAAAAGCTCTCCTCCAGCACCGTATTTCTAATGAACAAATGTTCTTTCTGTTAGCTTTCTTTACTATCCTGCTTTCACATCTATACATGGTGATTGGGAATATAACCATGTGAATGATCTTGGTCTTCAGTGACATGTCCTTACCACTTGATGACCTTTTCTAATTCCTTCATTGCTTCCAAGTCTCAGTTGTCTTCTGCTTTCTTGGTTACAGTCTCTGTTTGGACTGATGATTGAACTAAGGCATGTGAAACCTTTCACTATCTCCATTTCTTCATTGTCAACTTTAAAGATGTACTGTTTAGTTCTTTTGTAGTGACAATATTTGTTTTCTTAATGTTCAGCTGTAATCCTACTTTGGCACTTTCTTCTTTCACTTTCATTAAATGTCTTTACAGATTGTTGCTATTTTCTGGCAACAAGGTGGTGTCACTGCATATCTTAAATTAGTGCTGTTCCATCCACAAATTTTCATTCCCCTTCTTCTGAATCTGATTCATCTTTCTATATATGTTCTGTGAACAGACTTAACAGATAAGGGGATAAAATGCATCCTCGTCTAACACCTTTGTGTACAGGATACGAGTCTGTCTCTTTTACACACTTCTGAATAAACAGTATAAAGCTAAACTACAAACCAGCCAGCAAAATTAGATATTTTAACTGTATTTATCCATTTATTAGACAAAAATCAGTTAAGAGTGGGAGGACTTACATAGGCTAAGGAATTATCTCTAGAAATACAGATGATTTCTAGTTAACACCATGCCATGTAAAATCAGTAGTCATGCAATAGCCTTTGTTTAGAGCAACTTGTGGTTAAATAAGATGATGTAGTTTACAACTGGTTTTCCCAGCAACCAAGTTTATATCCTACTTTCTTAACAAAAGAGATACAGGTGACAAAGACTTCCAGTACCTGTTGAGAAGTAAAAGTGTTGCCTATTATCCCTTCCTTTAATCCATTCTCCCATGAAGGAGACTTGGATTTCCACTCCTCTTTGCAGCACTCAGCTGTAAAAGCGAACTGTTGCACTACCCATTTTTATCTCCCAAAACAACCACATCAAGCAAGAGAACTGCTAGAGACATTGTGGGGAGGGGGACACTTTTCTATTGGATTCTCTCTCCTGCAAAACACACTACCAACAGGACTGTACAGTCCTTGAGTTAAATAAAGGATATTTTCCAGTCTGAATGTGTGTATTTAAGAAGCACAGGTAGTTGTGGCAATGGGATTTCTGTTAAAGATCTGAGGAGAAGGACTAACCTCAAGGTGTGTAATTCAAAGCCTCTTTGTACAGTATTTCACTAAGACATTCAGAAACAACAACAAAAGAAACTCAATGAGATGTCTGCTTCGCTGCTCTCTACCTTTCAACTACTTTTAAGAGACAATTTATTACTTCACTATCTTTCCTGAAATACCACAGATCAGTCAACCTTTTGAACAGCATGGCTTTGCTTTAAAAATCAGCTCACATTTTATCTGAAGTAAATGATTCTGAGATCACTTTTCCCAGATCAATGAAGGGTATGCATATTCGGAAACACAGCATCAATCCTTGGTTATGAAAGAAGAGGTCTGTCTCCCTCAGAAATATGAAGTGCTACATGATAAATATATTTCAGATGGAACAACATTGTGAGCAAAAGTATAAGAGCTACAGTAGTTGTCTTTCCATATCAAGTATGAAAAACTAAACAAGTGTATTTAATTCTCAGAAATAGTGATCAGGTGTAATTTTTGGTGTAGGACAGACAATGCAACTTCCTTTTTTTGTCAGTAAACTGAAAAACCATACAGGATCCTCTTACTCCCACACAAGACAAAGAAGCATTATGTTGTTATGGGCAGTCAAGTCACCCCCTACTTTTCCAAAATGTCCAGTTTTCAAGAGCCCAGCTCAACTCTTGCAAACTGTATATACAATATGCAAAAAGAGAAACATGCTCAGTGGAGAAAAGAGAACGCTAACTTCTTCTTCTTCTGTGTCTATGCCAGACGTGAAACTGTCAAAATGAAGGCACCTAAGAGACAGAAGGCATCAAGCCACATGTTAGTCATGATGTTGAATGTGGTCATTGTGAAAAGATAATAGTAAAATGACAGATACAGTGCAGTTTGGTCTTATTTGTTATCAATGTTGACCCTTTTTTGAATAGGGCAAAATATTTGGGCAAGACCATACCAATATTCCTTGTCACTGTACTGTGACAAGAAACACAAATTCCCTGATTTCTGCAGCTTACATTATTTTTTCTCCACATTAAACAGGGTTGGTCTAAGTCAGGTTGTGAAGGAAAAATCACCTCTCCAACAACTTTTCCAAAATCTACTGACACAGACTGTGCCTGGATTTGGGGGGTGATGAGATGCTTTATTCCCTTAGTCACCTAAAACAGCAAGTGCTGTTATTTCTAACTGTGGGAACAGATGACCTGAGAATATTGACTCAATGCCTGAGAACCAGCTCACATTAGCTCAGGTGATGGGGAAGACATAGCAAGGAGATGCCATATAGAAGCCAATCACCGGAAAGTCCTTTCACAGAGATAAGTACGCAGCAAACACACATAGTGAGCAAGCCATTTAGACACAGAAAACATCTTTGTGTTTCACTATCTTCTGAGAAAGCATTCAAAGCTCACTTTGAAAACCCAGCTTCTGTCATACAAAGGAATGTCAGGTTTAAAAGAATCGCCATCTCAGAAATTTGTCTGAACAATTCACTTCTGTAAACACTCAAAAACATAAATGAAGGCTGCCAGATCCACGTAAGAGCATTCCATCTGTTTTGACAAATATTTATGCAGAATTCTGAGTAAGAAAGGAAACCAGTTAGAGCAGCTGATTTAAAAAGAAAGATGTGGTGTGCATTACAATAACTAACCTCAAGAAACACTTTGGAAATCTATTATTCTGACCTACAGCTGACAAGATCAAGTTCTGATGAACCATATCAGACAAGTAACCGGAGTCACAAGAGTAACTTGCTCTTTATGAGCTGCACCCTTCCTATTCAACAGGCCAGCCAGGCACTTTTTGATACCTGTCAACTGCGGAATAGACAAGGTTATCTTACACTGAGTGCATCAATTCCCTAGATATTCAGCCTCTTACCATAACAGAAAACTCTTCTCTCTTTGGCCATTTTTCTCTTACAATCACTGACATTCTTCAGGGGGGGGAGAATCACACTGTTCACATTTCCACTGGAATGACCAGTAACAGTAACTTTAACGTAACAGAATTCATTTTATATCTCCCTTAGAAAATTCCTATATAAGACATGTGTATGTGTCTCAACTTACTTTAAAAAAAAAAACTTCACTTGCTTCTGTATCAAGTCAGAAATTTGGTAAATGTTCGTTTCCACCTCATATGCTGTGCTACTACATGTTCTTGTTCACATGTTTATGCAAATACAAATACAATATGCATCTTCCTAGAGCTGTAGCACCCATATAGAAAAATACACATGGCAGAAGAGCCACTTCAAATTTGAAGTATTACAATTTTCAGAATAAACACCATGAAGGGAATTTATCACAAATATTTTGAGAATGAGAAGAATGTATTTTTAGCACTCAAAGCACATGAATCAGTACACTAGTTCTAACAATCCAAAGATGACGATGATAGGATAGTGTTCTTTACATAAAGATACAATGGAATGGCAACGTGGGTCTTAGAGGTCTATACATAGGTGATCTCACCTATTGATGACATGGAAGGGGCAGAGAGAATAAAACACAGAAATATCAGGGGAAATGGAAGCAAACAGAGTTGGAATAGTTACAATACCTTCTCAGAATAAAAGCAAACATTAGAATCACTTCCTACTTCAGAATGGATAATTTAATACTCACAGTGGACATGGGCTACTTATTTGTTCCCAGATCATCAGTATGCAGCCTACAATGAGTTCTCACCTGCCTAAAGTCAAGGTTTCTAGAAATTCAGTGGGGATATGTGTGGACTATAAAATATGGAACTCCATGATCCATTACTATTAACCCACCTTAGGTAAAGGGCACCCTTGCTCAAAAGCCAGTTGTATCCAACTTTAGGATTCATTGCTTATCTCTTTTTCATAGCCGAAGAGCCAGGGCTGTCTGCTTCTGCAGACGTTTCTGTGGTCATGTGGCAGGCATGACTAGACACCAGAGTACACCTATTTATCTACTTGCATTTTCTTGCTTTCCTTAGACTCTGACTAACAAACAACAAAGGGCAAAACAAACAAAAAATGAGGGAGGAAGCAAGGGCTTTAAACTAACAAAAGAAGCTCAAAATGGCTACATGTTTGACTCTTGAGAATCTCAGTATCCCACTCTTTCCATTTTTCTACCATAACACTAAACTTAGATGCAGCATCACATAAGGAGAAAGGTAGCAAAAAGGCTACTAACAGCTCTGGTTCATTTATAACATAATTAAGGCTGGGTCTTTTTTTATTGAGTCAGTTCATCTCATATTAAGTCATCTCTTTTTCCTTCTGCCTTACACATTTATTAGTATTATTGTTTTTTTCCACTGAACTAATATCCTGCACTTTGTTGAAAATTCTTTTGAAATGGAACTGTGTAGTTTCACCATCCTGAACCCTTGGGAATCTAGGACAGATATCTATTCTATGGTGCTATCATAGCAGCAGCTGTGCTGCTCTTGCACCAGCCAAACTTTAACCTGCTAAATGTGACTGCTTTAACCATAAATACTGAAGTGACATATATCACATATAGAACAGAATAAAGGACATTCCTGGAAAAAAAGTGACAGTGTTCCCCTGTGAAGTTTTACCAGTGGAAACAGCCATGTTTCACATTATAAACTCTAAATTACACATCAATATCTGCCTTTAAGGGCCATGCATTATCAGTATTAATATAAGGCTAATATATGTTAGCGCACTGGAGTACTGCTATGTACAATTCATCATTCACATATAACTGATTGACATACAAGCACTGACATTTAAACGATTCCAGACTGTTAAACCATTAGACTAAGTATCTGTAATCTTAAATACTGAAACTATGGTAAACATTAAGATGAAAACACATTGTTCCAAATTTCATTAAATACACAACACTACCTTTCTCTAAGAGATGAACCGTGTAGAACAGGAGCTGAAGAATACTTCTGCAATGATGAAGGTGCTGAATGCATTAGCAGGCGAGCTGGATGAAGTTTCCTGCCAGCTATACTTGAGATCAAGTGCTCATCATCACTGTCATGTAATGCATCTTTCTCATGGGGTGATCTGAAAATCTGTAAGAGACCCAAAACTTGGAGTGTGATCTTTAAGGAAGATATTTATTTAGTTAGGTACTGTCAAGTCCTAACCAACTAATTATGACCCTAATTGGACTTATAAGGAAAGTGAAATATTTAAAGAGAATTTCCAGCTCCACTCTCACTTCCTCTTGTGAGCTTCATTGCTGAGCAGGGATTTAAACCCTGGCCTACTGACTCCTAGTCCATCACTGTACCCATTACATCACATTGAGTACCAAGAAACATACACAGCACACTTACTGTCTTGGCTATTCCAAGTATAAAATGCATGACAATAAAAATACTCAAACAACAACTACCTAACTGCACACTTGTCTTTTCATTACTTACTTTAGCATTTTTGGGCCTATAACTGCCAAAAAGCGAAGGATCTTAAAAGAAATAAAAACATTATTTGTTAGGCATAATACTTATATTGCTTATAAATAAGGCAACTTTTCAAATAATTCCAATGCTGTTATCACTATGGAAACAAAAGTAAGTTATTTTTTTTTCTATCAGAGAAAATAACACCAGTATCCACAGATGTAGATCATCTTTATTAGAAACAACTAAAATTCTACATATGAAAACTTTTGAATTATCTAGAGCTCTTCATTTAGGCCAGATGATTTAGAAAGGTAGGGGTAAGGATCAAGTAGAGGGGAAGTTCAAGGTGTTGTTTCAACCATGAGGCTGCAGTGAAATTCTATCCAGAGATCAAGATTTCAGACTCTACAAATCACTAGTAGGTGATTTGGGCTGAAAGCAACACCTAACAATGTCTACTGGGATACAGCAGACATGATGGACCTCCATATTTGAAAACATGATGTAAAAGTGCAGTTCAGAAATCTGCTTCTTGATTTAAGTGGAACAAACTTAGATTAGCATGAAACAGAAGTATATAGAAATGACACAGTTCTCAGGCAAACTAAACCACGGAGTGCTTCTTAAGTGACTATATTAGTGACTATATTATTTAACTACATTACTGAAATTTAGAGGGCATATTTTAGGAGTTGTGATAGTGACTCCAACTTGCTCTGCAAGGAAAAATCGCTGGGAAGAGAGGCCCTGGATGTAGACGGACTTCATTGTTGAAGAACCTGAGAGACTAGTGTGGCATGTCCTTGGAAGAAATGTTCTGAGAAGTTAAGAACAGGAAGACTATCACGATGATGATAGCCAATATCTGGAACAGTAAAGGCATTTGAAGAAAAAATAGTGACTTGTTTAAATACCATACAATGGGTGATATCCTGTTGGTGCACATCATTAAACGGTAATGATGGCACAAGCATGGGATGTTAATCTTTAATTAAAAATTTCCTAATCCCTTCCTCAGATTTTGATATTCTTTTCCTTTTGACCTAGGGAAGCCTCAGGACAGTGTGTGCATGTGGGGAACTTTTAATATTCAATATTTAATATTCAAAAATAATATTTAATATAAAATTATCTCCAGCAATCCTGTTCATAGGGGATAAGAAGGACGATGCGCCCGACGCCTGCAGGACCTCACCACTGCCTCTCCCTGGCCCCCGTCACCGGCCAGGGGATTTGACGTACCTGGGCTGCTCTCCCCGGAGCCCCGCCTTGGCAGGAATAAGGATGACGTGCCCGACGCCTGCGGGACCTCACCGCTGACTCTCCCTGGCCCCCGTCATCAGCCAAGGGATTTGAGGCACCTGGGCTGCTCTCCCCGGAGCCCTGCCTTGGCGGGGATAAGGACAATGGGCCCAACGCTTGCGGGACCTTGCCGCTGCCTCTCCCTTGCCCCCGTCACTGGCCAGGGGATTCAAGGCACCTGGGCTGCTCTCCCCAGAGCCCCACCTCAGTGGGGATAAGGACGCCGCACCCAATGCCACGGGACCTTGCTGCTGCCTCCTCCCAGCCCCCGTCACCACCTGGCTGCTTAGCTAAGTGACCTTGTTCTTTGTATCTGAGTGTTGATAATTATAAGTGTAAGCTTGTATCTCTTGTACCTTAGTATTTTCATATTGTTTCATATTTTTGCATATTTAATATTTATGTATTGTTATTGATTGATATGTATATATGATCCTGTTGTAAAACCACTTTGAGTTGTCTCATGACAAGTAAAGCGGTATATAAATAATAATAATAATAATAATAATAATAATAATAATAATAATAATAATAATAATAATAATAATAATAATAATAATAATAATAATAATAATAATAATAATTTTCAGATATTAAAGGCTCCCTCCTGAGCCAATATAAGAATCCAAATGCTCTCCAGAATGAAAAAGGGATCCCCAGGGAGCATCAAAACCTGGGGGGAAGGAAACTTTAAATTAAAGATTAACATCACCTTCTGTTGTTATCATTGCCATTACAAAGTGCAGCTGTCAACAGGATTTCGGCCAGTTTTTATAGTAATTAAACAAGTAAGCTGATGTTCAGACTGATAAAACAATTAAGAATTTGTGACATATAGTTTATACTTTGTGATATAATTATTCAAACAGTAATCTCTACATAAATGAATACTTCTGTTCTGTAAAATGCCTTTGGAATAAGTTAGGATTAATGTATTCGAATGCAACCTCTTAACAGAACAGAAGAAGGGTACCTCAGGTGAATGTGCTCCACAAGACATCATCAACATACTGCTAGATTCCTTACAAAAATATAGCTGTAGGGATCAGTTTATATTATTGTTACTAGCACTTATTTCCATTCCACTTTCAGACCAAAGCAGTTTACAGATTAAATGTACAAAAATAAGTTTTGTTCTGAAATACACTGATCATTCTTGAAAACACACAGATGTGAAGAAATCACACTACAATAACCACTGCTTTACTAGGGTGATCTCTACTGTAACATTAAACAACGAGGTCTCTGTCACATTAGTTTTAGTAGTGTAGGAGCTACTGCAGCATGGCTTTCTTCACATGCCATGAAGCAGCCTTAAAAGTCTATGCTTATATGCCAGCAATTTCCTACATTGTGTGCCTTGAAACAGCTATGGAATGCAAAGTTCTCCTGAGACCACAAGCTTGAGACACGAAAAGAAGCCATGCAGCAAAGTTTTCTTGCCTTTAAAGGTAAAGGCTTCCCTTGCTCATATCCGACTCTAGGGTGCAGTGCTCATCTCTGTTTCAAAGCCGAAGAGCCAGTACTGTTTGCTTCTGCAGACGTTTCCGTGGTCATGTGGCAGGCATGACTAGATACCGGAGCACATGGAACGCTGTTTACCTTCCCACCGAAGTGGTCCCTATTTATCTACTTGCAATTTCTTCCTTTCGAACTGCTAGTTTGGCAGGAGCTGGGACAAAGACGGGAGCTCATTCCATCCTGCAGTACTCAGGAATCGAACTGCTGACCTCCCACCTCCCAGTCAGTATCTTAGCCACTTGAGCCACTGTAGTCCCTTGCCTTTAGAAACAAACAAAAAAGGACTCTGGGATAACTGAAAAGCTAAATTAAGAATTATTTGGAATATACCACAGTTCAAGATTTTCCACAAATTTTATATGAATATTTCTAAGAGAGTACCTTAGAATGTATCTAAAACATCCTGTAGTACTTTAAAAACTAACAAGTTTTATTCAGCACATTTTTGTCATTCTTAGTCCATTTCTTCAGGTACATCATAAAAACACATTTGATTGCATGGGCTATAATCTATGAAAGTTCTACCAAACGAGCCTTATTCGTTTTTAAGGTGCCACAGAATGCTTTTATATAGATGATTTTTTCTTCAGGAAGGTTCTTTTCTCAAGCAGAACACATCACAAAGAGGAATTACTGTACATTTCATTCCAGGGATGATCTACAAAGAAAAGTGGTGTCCTATTTCAACAATAACTGAGACCTTGTTCATGACTCTGATCCCTAGAGACTATAACAAAGAAAAATTCATGTTAAATTATATGGACATATCAAAAACTTGAGAAAATATTTTTTTAATTATGATTGTGGATGAGGCAGGAGGTACACACCACAAGTGAATAACATACAGAACAGCTTTCATTGCAGCTTTCTTCCAACAAGTTCTAACTCGAATCTATGGATTACTGGAAGCAACAGAGCTGACAATCTAAGTAATGTAAATGGGAAATAGGAGATCATATATTTGGGAAGTCTTCCTGGAAGTACAATCAGCAGTGCAGGCTGATTTTACAATAAAAAGAGAGAGAGAGAGAGAGAGAGAGAGAGAGAGAGAGAGAGAGAGAGAGAGAGAGAGAGAGAGAGAGTGTGTGTGTGTGTGTGTGTGTGTGTGTGTGCGCGCGCGTGCCACTGTTGTTATTACTTGCCATCAAGTCACCCTGACCCATGGAGGCCCTATGAATAAGTGATCTCCAAAATGTCAACAGCTTCGCTCCAGCTGTTTTAAACGCAAGTTTGTGGCTTCCTCTAGGGTAGTGGTGGCGAACCTTAGCACTCCAGGTGTTCTTGAACTTCAATTTCCAGAAGCCCTGATCAGCAAGAGTGCTGACTTGGGCTTCTGGTAATTGAAGTCCAGGAACACATGGAGTACCAAGGTTCACCACCACTGCTCTAGGAAGTCAATCCATTTCATATCTGGTCTTCCACTTTTCCTGCTGTCTTGAATCTTTCCCAGCATTATTGTCCTTTCCAGAGTATCTTGCCTTTTCATGATGTGCCCAAGTACAATAATGTCAATTTCATTTTTGCTTTCAGACACAGTTCGGGTTGAGTTGCTCTAGGACCCATTTGTTTGTCTTTACAGTAGCCCAGGGTATCCGCAAAGCTCTTCTTCAACAATCTTCCAGCAACAAATTTCAAACAAATCATTTTCCCGTCAACTTTCTTTACTGTTCACCCATACTCACACACATATAGGTAGATAGAGAGGTGGGAAATAAAATTCCTAGATCATCAGGATCAGAAGAAAAGGCCTGGCATCCCTACCCAGGAAGGCAGAAATTGTCAAGACAAGACACACTCTCATGTTTTTTGAGATGAGCTGTATGTTTATCAATGTTTGTTCCTGTTAAGCATTCAAAACACTTAAAATTATCCTAGAAATAGCAAACTCAAGAAATCAGGAACTATCTTTCAAAATTAGCAATTTCAGTAATAAAGCACAGACATAAAAGCCACCAGAGCAGCGATAGAGAACCTTTTTGGAGACTGAGTGCCAAAACAGAAGGGCAGGGTGAACTCTGTGCTGGGGAAGGGAGGAAGTGCTCCCATTGGGCTTCTGGGCAGAGGGGCAGGGTGAACTCTGTGTTGGGGGAGTGAGGAAGTGCTCCCATTGGGCTGCTGGACAGAGGGGTGGAGCAAACTCTGTGATGTGGCGACAGCATGCCCACAGAGAAGGCTGTGATTGCCACCTCTGCCACATATGCCATAGGTTTGCCACCTCTGCCCTAGAGTAATTAAACATTCTAATGATTACATAACTCATATATTTCATATACTGTAAGATACTTGCCATAGGTTGTTCCTTCTTTGATATTCTCCCGAGGATGACACCAACTCTGACCTTCAGGTGAAGGACTCAACTGTCCAACCTAGAAACAAAAGAATTTCATATACTTTTCATAGGTAAAGCATGTACCTGTACAAAAGTAACCTGGCTTATTACAAGCTCATAATGCATTTACATAGAACTATTATTTGTTTTAGAAATCTCACCTTGGTAATAAAAGTAGCATAACTGTTCATAAAGCTCCAACTGTTTGAATGATATGAAACCATTTAATAAGACTGATACCCTCAAGTAAAGTTTATACAACTGCTCTGTTGAAAACCAAAATGTGTTAACCGAAACGCAGTTTCCCATAGGAATGCACTGAAAACTAATTAATCCGTTCTGGAGGGAAATTGTTAACCGAGCCAGTATTTTATATGAATTTCCTTTTGTTATGCAATTTTTGTGTTAACTGAGCCGTTTGTTAAGTGAAGTTCCACTGTACTGTATAAAATACATACATGTCGAATTACAAATGGAGGCTTCTCTGTTTTTCTTTTGAAATCAAAAGGGCCTAGGTCTAAATGAGCCAAGCGTTGTCTGGTTTGCAGAAGCTCACACATTCGCCTTTTTGTGTAAGGAGATGGCGATCGAGAAACAGAGGCTACTGTGGGCTGTTCATAGCTCTTTGTTGGTACATGAATCCTGTTTCTCTCAGGGGAGATAATTTTCTTTTTTGGTGACCTTGCTTGTAATGTTCCATCTGTAAATGAGCAATGCCGCTGATCTATGTTATCCTGAATTGAAGAGAGGAAACCAAGATTTAATGAATATGTCCTTGCTGTGTACAATACAACATTCAGCCATTCTCCTAACTACTAACATGCACAACTTTTGTGATCATACCCTGTTCCACTCTTGAAGCTCCTACTTTCTTCCTAGTCTATACTGCTCAAAAACAGGTGTCCAACAGGAACACTAAAGTATATGAAGTGAAACCCTTCTGCTGCTGCAAGAAGAAAGCATCCTGCTGCTTCTCTATCCCCAGCAAATATATAATTATTGTTGCAGAGCAAGATGTGTTTCCTCCACTGATAATACTATTGTGATAAAATTTATGTTGAAGAGAAAAGCTTATTCAAGAAGCAATATTATTTTGGTTTGGTTTGCACCATTGTATCTTAGTATAAATATTTATATAGAACGTTTTAATTGGCCAGAATCTTGTTGGTGTTCATGTAAGGCAGGGGTTCTCAACCTATGGCCCATGGGCTGGATCCAGCCTATGGCGTCAAGTAATCTGGCCCATGTCCTCACTCCAGCTGCTGCCGGCAGAATCAGCTGCGGACTCATTTATGGCTGTCGTAAATGCATTTACAACAGCTGCGGACTAATTTACGACTGTTGTAAATGTGTTTACAACAGCCTTCAATGAGTCTGCAGCCAATTCCACTGACAGCGGCTGGAGCACCAGTCAGGCTTGTCAACTGTTTGAGGGAGCGTGACCTGGACCCTGACTTGATAAGGTTGAGAATCCCTGATGTAAGGTTTACATAACAATTATACAATTCCTACTGATTCAGTGGTTTTACTCTAGTTGGAAGTAACAGTTAAATACAGCTCTATACTCCTAAAAGATCACAGGATTTAAAATAACTGCCAGTTATTTTTTATTCACTTCTTCTCACACATTCAAACTGGCTACTTAAAAACTAAATTTGTTTAAAAATGTTTCTATAATTTTCAAGAAACTTTCTTAGGAGACATTTTACCAAAAGGAACAATTTATGGGCAGCAAAAATCTAGCTATCAATATTCAATCTAGAAATTAAATTGCAAACAATTAAGATATGCTAACCTGCTTTTGAGCTTCTTCTGAACTTAACAGGCTTTCAGAAATGAGACAACTCGTGTAAAACTTCAATTTTGGTGCAATTCCCTAGAACACAGACAATAATTGAACATCAAACTCCAACTGGAAAGATAAAGGGTATCAAAGAAGTAAATGTCACCTACTGCAACAAACCATTCCTAATTTTAACAGTTTCCTTTGTTAATTTCAGCCTTTAATAAAGATAATTAGAAAAAACAGAACAGCAATGGTAAATGTCAAGAAGATAACATTTGCATTTCTGACAATTCAATTATTGACGATTATATTGCTTTTGTACAAAAATTAAGGTCTGGCGTTTATTTCAACACATCGCTTTGTCAAAAGCATTTTTAAAGATTTTTCATGGCATGTTACATACCACTAATTAAAAGTCAATTCATGCTGTTCAACCTTCACACACATTATTTTCAGACTTCTTGATATGTATGCCAGAGACATTATAGCCTATGTAATTATGGTGTATACAATCTGTAAACAATAAAAATCCTCCACTTTTTGCTTTTCTAAATGAGTATGCCACAAATTGTTATTGGAGAAAAGAAAAATTTTAATAAACGCTTTTTACCTGTCTAAAACAACAAATGACCCCTCCCACTGCACAGAGACACCAAACAATTCCTCCCATTGGAACCACAATTAATCATATATTCTACATCTTTACTATTCATAGATTTTCTGAGGGGCAGGGGAGTCTTTCAGTGGAATAAAAGTTGAAGAAGGATGTATAGGGAACATGAATAGAAACTGCCATTTACATTATTCCTCTATTCTAAGTCCATTAGGATTTTTCTGATCTTTCTACATGTTAAATTTTATCCTTAACCAGCAGAATATCAGTTTCCTGTTGATGAAATATTACTGCCGCTTATGCTAAGAGGAAGTGACTAACCACTTATACAAATGGAAACCCTCATGCAAAGCAATGGGCTGACCTACATCTTGCAGAAATACACGCAAAGATAGGGAGGTTTAGGCATCTGGCTGCAAAGCCAGAGGTTGAAAGTTTGATCCTCCACTGTATCTCCAGGAAGAAAAGCAAGCCAGCATGTCCCCAGAAGAAGAGAATGGTAAACCACTTCTATGTATCTAGGAAACCCTGGAAACGATCATCATCAGAACTGATCTTATGGCACACACTCATTATTATTATTATTAATTCCTGAAATCAAACCAGTGTATTTCCCCCCCAAAAAAACCAAGAGACTTGCTTTTATATTCAGAGCATCTACTGCTCTGCCAATACATTTATTTCATCACTTTCCCCTTAACTAACACCACAGAGGTACAAAATGATCCATGTGTGAGCGGGGAAGGAAGAAATCTTAAATGTATACCCTAGACCGAGATTCACAGAGTTCACTATTAAAACATGAAACTAATGAAGTACTAACTAAACAAAGGTGTCAACCTATTTAAATCAGTGTCTTTATTTTAGAAACCTAGCAGCTAATAAAATGCGTTTTTAAAGATATAACAAAATCAAATCCGTGTAACTACAGTTCTGGGGGATAATAAAAGAAATAACCCAGTAAGTTAGACAGAAACACCTTTTCAGACAAAAGCCAAACCATAAGAATAAGGAATGGATGAAAGATGACATACTCAATTTAACGGAAATAAGGACCTATAAGAATCAAGACAAAGAAAAATATAATGATCTACAGAGGTTGATTAGGCGCAAAATAAGAGCTGCAAAGAAAGCTTATATGGATGACAGATAGAGGAATACCAAATTAAGCATTATTTTTCAACATACATAAAAAGATCAGGGAAGTTACTGGCAGAAGACATATACATTGTTGCATTCTGAAGCCTCACTCCCATGTTTGATGAAGTGGACTTGATCCATGAAAGCCACATTGAAACATAACAGTTAGTCTTTAAAGTGCTACAGTGTTTTTGGTTTGTTTATTTATCTTTACCTATAAATCCGAGCGTTAACCGTTGTAATTTGACAAAGGATCCCGCACCCGGCCATACTATCCCGTACCAAGCATTCGTGCACTTGCCTGAACTAGGTTCGCAGGTAACTGTCGGGTTGAGAAATGGGGCAGTGGAGCAGGAGACCCACAAACTCAAACAAAGGAAAAGAACTTCAATTCCAAACATTCCACAGCCAATCAGGCTGAGAGGCGCGAGCAAAAAGAACGTTGGGAAACACATCGCGGCCAATCGAGATCGAGCCGCATAAAAAACCCGCCGCACGAACGCAAACCACAAACTCAAAACTACAAGTCCCAGTATCCTGCGCACCGTGAGTGCGCAGAACGCTGAGAAAGCCGGAGTGCGAAAAATAAAACTTACAAAAAGCAACGGGAGCGCAAGTCCCGGCAAGCAGGCTCAGCGCCTTACAGCCACGCAAAATAAAAGGAACAAAACGCCACCACGAGACACCCACCGTCCTTCTTTCCCGGAGCAACAGGGGGAAAGAGGGACTCCCTCTCCTCCACGCTACCCCACCAAAGACACGGCGAGACCACCACCAGCCTCAAGGAAAGTTGAGCCAGGGTGGAAAATAAATCAGAAAAACCGGAGGGGGGGTTCAAGTGGGGGAAAGGTATTGGAGCATCCCCCCCCCTTTGAAAGCAAACCAATTCCCCGGGAAGCAAATGCAGCGAACGAGGCTCCGGTCGCTGCCTTTACTTCCCGAGGAAGTGCTTCACTTTCGGGGGGGAATGCACCAGTGCCTCCCCCCCTTGAAAGTAAACCAATTCCCCGGGAAGCAAAAGCAGCAAACGGGGCTATGGTCATTGCCTTCACCTCCCGGAGGTACTCACCCGGGCGCAGCACACACATACTGGGCTGCACATTTAAAACCTGCCCAGTGTGTGTGTGTGCGCACACCAAAACAACCCCAAAACAACATCACCAAAAAGAAAACAACAAAAACAAACACCAAAACTATTACAAAATAATAAATCAATAATAAATCAATAATTTAAAAAAATTAATAAACAAAAATAAATAAACCACAAAATACACAAACAAAAACTTCTACAACACCACAAAACCACAAACAAAACACCTAACTACAACACAAAAAACACAAACAAACAACGAAATAAAACAAATTAAACACAACCAGAAATAATCAAACCAATTAAACCAAACTAAAAATAAACCAACACACAAAAGACCAAACAGAAACACCTCCCAGCCCACCAACACAAAACCAAAACAAAGAAAAACCCCAGAAGAAAGAAAACCAGACAACTTACCCTCCACTACGACCGGAACAGAAATGAAGGAACAAAGATGACTTACAGGAAGAAGCACCACCCAGAGGCCAGAAGAGAAAAAACAGCTGAAATGAAACCAAAACCCCTAGCAGCCCCACCTGCAGGGCACAATAGTAAAAACAACTCAAAAAGACTCAACAGCCCCACCTAGAGGCCACAAGAGTAAAAACAAGTAAAAAACATAACACAAAATCACAATTTTACACAAATCACAAATATCTCTCAAAAAAATAACATAAAAAGATTTCTAAAATCCTGTGTTTAGTTTTAACTCAAATAAAAACCCAAAACATCTAAACACAGTTTAAAATGCGGCAGCCCGGGTGGTGATGGGATGTGGGCGATATGCCCATGCCTCACCGCTACTTCGGGAGCTGCACTGGTTACCAGTTTGTCTCCGGGTGCAATTCAAGGTCCTGGTCTTGACCTTTAAAGCCCTATATGGCAGTGGGCCAGGATTCCTTAGAGACCGCATCGTCCCAAGAGTGTCTGCCCGTCCAACCAGAGTGGACCGGAGGGGCTCTCTAATGGTGCCATCAGTTAGGGGTGCACATCTGTCCAGCACCCGAAGGAGGGCCTTCTCCGTGTCCGCACCAACTCTCTGGAACCTCCTGCCAACAGATCTAAGATTTCAAAGAGAATTGCTGCCCTTCAGGAAGGGATTGAAGACCTGGCTGGCAGGGCAGGTGTGGGGCCCGAATGGGAACACGGTCCCCGCCTGCTGGCTGACGTAGAGAATTGGGAACTCTCTCGTCTTCTTCTTCTTTTTATAGTGGGTGGGATGGGTGGGTGGGATATGGGGTTTTTAAGTGGGTGGGATATGGGGCTTTTATAGTGTTTTTATGTGTTTTTAGAAATTTGTTGTAATGCCGCCCTGAGTCGGGCTCTGCCTGAGTGGGCGGCATATATAAATACGACTATTAAATTAAATTAAATTAAATTAAATTAAAAACATTTAATGTAAAAAAACATGTACTTTCACATTTTTAAAATTATTACCTACAATACAACCATTAAAAAAAGGTCACATACTAAAATATTATTTGGTTAAATAGAAAATTTAGAAAAAAATTATATAATCCTTTGTTCTTTTTTTAATCCACAAAAAAACACACCAAACAAACTGATCACAGTTTATAACAGCCCGGCATCGTAACAAAAATCAATGTATATGTTAAAGCAAATATTCAAAAACACATTAGAAAAATTACAAAATACAAGTTGTTATTACTGTAAAGTATCACAACAATACAATCTATTGAACAAATGAAAACATAAAGGAATTATGCATAAATAAATTTTTTGAAAAGAACAATTACAGACTAACCTCTTTTTTACAAACATTACCAAAAAATAAAACTTTCCAAGACAATTTAAAACAGCCCGTCAACGCCAGGCAAACTATGCTAGTTCTTCATAAAAATGTGACACTTGTTATGCAGTAGAGATCTAACTCTCACTACAAAGATCCGAATAGTGAGATGTTACG
Source organism: Bradypodion ventrale (assembly GCA_035047345.1). NCBI lineage: Eukaryota > Metazoa > Chordata > Lepidosauria > Squamata > Chamaeleonidae > Bradypodion > Bradypodion ventrale. Next base: position 87,525,752 of record JAWDJE010000004.1, read on the forward strand.
TATTCCCAGTGTTGCTATATGGAGTTGAAGCTTGGACATTGACTTAAAGCATCTGAAAAGAGAATCAAAGCTTTTGAAATGAGGATCTACAGACGGCTGCTAAGGATATCATGGGTTGATCACATGACTAATGTAGAAGTATTGCGCTGGATGGATAAAGAAAAAGAACTCTTTATGACCATTAAGCAAAGAAAGCTCCAATACCGTGGCCTATCATAAGAAACAACATAAAGTACAGAATACTCCAACTCGCTCTGTAAGGAAAAATCCCTGAGAAGAGAGGCCTTGGATGTAAACGGACTTCATGGCTGAAGAACCTGAGAGACTATTGTGGCATGTCCTCGGAAGAACAGTTCCGAGGAGTTAAGAACAGGAAGACTATCACCATGATGATAGCCAATATCCGGAACGGATACGGCACCTGAAGAAGAAAAACAATTCTGTCAGTACAATTTTTGTTCCACGTACATTGGTGGAAAAGGAACATTGAACTTACTGTGAAGTGGCCTTTCTATACTAGCAGGATTAGCATTGATAATTTTAGAACTGTTAAACATATATAACAAGCTTTGCCAAGCAAAAGTAGTTTGGCTTTTAATAAGAAAGTCTTGCTTTACCAACGGAGAAAAGTGCCTTTAACCAAATTACACTATTTATTAATCTAACTCTATATCCCTGCTGCCAAACAATGTTTATTTGTCTAAGACGTTTTTGTGTCATCCGCCTAAAACACAGATGAGATTGCTACTAACTGCTTGTAATATGTGGTAGTAAAACTAAAGTTGCCAAAGCACATGTGACCTAGACACAGAAGACCCAACAAATTCAATTCAAAGAAGGAATTTTATGCCCACTGAGGCAAAATATTCAATCTTTGTTACATAGAATAGTTCAACTCCATAAAGCTCTTTAACCCAGAGAACTAAACAATCTGGATTCAAATCCATGAATTATGACAATGAGAATGTGAAAAAGTCCACATATTGCATGACAGTGGCTCAAGTGGTTAAGATGCTGACTGGGAGGCAGAAGGTCAGCAGTTTGATTCCCGAGTACTGCAGGACAGAATGAGCTCCTGTCTTTGTCCCAGCTCCTGCCAACCTAGCAGTTTGAAAGCAAGAAATTGCAAGTAGATAAATAGGGACCACTTAGGTGGGAAGGTAACAGCATTCCGTGCGCTCTGGTGTCTAGTCATGCCTGCCACATGACCACGGAAACATCTGCAAAAGCAGACAGTGCTGGCTCTTCTGCTTTGAAACAGAAATGAGCACTGAACCATAGAGTCGGATACGACTAGCTTTCGAGCAAGGGAAACCTAACCTTTATATCATGACAATAACAGTAACTTCAGAACAATGATCACATTTTTATGAAGTTCAATCTTGGATTATTATTCAGACATTGTGTACAGAATAAACTCTCACAAACTGGAGCTTTGAGCACAATGTATCACAACAATAATTTTAATTATCCACATTTTAACAAATGTACTGTAATTCACGTACTGTAAAGCCATAGGTCTTCTTCATTAAAACCTCTCGAACTGACTCTCGCCGCCCACTGTTAAACTTACGTGCAGGGAAAAGGAAATCTCTTGTATTTTCTTCATATGCAGCTACAATTTCTCCCACTGAAAGTATGTTACAAGTATTTCAGTTAAAAATAAAAACCAAAAGCAGGCAGGCAAGAAGTTACATTTACCCTTTGCACTGAAACCCTTGATGAGTTAAGCAATGCTCATGATGTCATCATCTTTACACAGTCCAAGACAGTAATAGCACTTTAGACAAGCCTACTGTGTCACCAATCAACAGGCAGGGTGGGATACAGAAACAATACACTGAGACACCTATTCTGTTTGAATCCGAATCTAACATTAACTCTTGACTTTTGAGGGGTGTCAGTTTAGTCCAAAAATGGTTTTGGTATTTCAGTTTATCAGCTGGTTCTAGAAATTAACAATGATATCAAAAGGCAAACAAACAATAAAGTCTAAAAATCTAAAAGTTGCATAGGCAGGTCGGCAAAAATAAATCTATTGCCCAAAATTCTATTAGGGTTTTACACTGACGTAATGCAGTGGGTGTAAACTTTGTTGGCAAATTGCAATTAACATAACGATTCTAAGAACCATTTGCTTCTAACTATTCTGTTTGTAAGCTGAAAAATTGAGATTTCTCTGGTGTAAATTAGACAGTTACGGGAATTTACCTTAAAAGCTGTGTTATTTATGAAAATATCAATACAATACCTGGAGGAGCAGTTTGTATTAATTCAAGCACTGCTGTGTCAACTAGAAAAAGAAGGAAGTTATCATTATAATTCATTCTGATATGTACTTGGACTGTTTTTCACCAATTTAACTATCTCTAAAATGGCTTTTACAATTGTGGTGATCCAGTAATCAGTGAAGATTCATAGTAGACACATACAAGAGGATAAGAAAAAGACACTAGTTTTTATCTTGTAATGCTCAAGCTTCACAGGTTTGCTAATACAGTAATACCTCATACAAAGTCTCGAATTCATACATTGCCTAATTCCTTGAAAAAAGTTGCCTCATACAAAGTCGCTGCAACTTTGTATGAGGCATTGGGGGTTTTCCCCAGGTTGGTTTGTCCCCTAAAATCAGGGTTATTTGACATGTTTTCGTAATGTACTTAGCCTTTAGACAATGATTTCTTAAAGTTCTGTCCGTTTCCTGTCTGTTTCCTTGACTTTGCCCTGAAGTCTGTGCTGTTACAGTACAATGTATCTCTATGGAAACGACGTTGTACGAGGCATCGTGGCAAGGATTTGGACGTTGTATGAGGCATCGCGGCTAGGATTTTGCATGCCTCATACAAAGTCCAAATCCGTATAAAGTCCAAACTTGTGGAACCAAGTTTGGACATTGTATGAGGTATCACTGTATATATTTTTGCTAAAAATTAATATATTCCCAGATATTAATACAATCCAAATAAAGATTGCATTAGTTTTGTTGTTGTTGTCGCCAAGAAATCTTCTGCTCTCCCAAAGACCTGACAGGAAGAATGCCCTTTTCTGGTGACTACTATTTATGTTCCATCATGAGACAGGGCTGATGGAAATAACACAGAGACATTGTATTTCAGACTTTGAAAGAAACATTTGAAAAAGCAAGACTATTAAGCAAATCAGAGGAGAAGTGTGATATTACTTTTTTAGGTTATAGTGATCACGATGAGAATTCAAACAAATGTTTCTGGGTTAGATGCTAAGGATGAGACCTAATATCTCATCAAAAAAGAAAGATGTTCCCTTTACTGGGGAAAAAGACCTCCTACCTTCCCAGAACTAAAGCCTGTGACGCTGTGAAGACTGGATTTTATTTTTAATAACTTGAAGAAGATTTCTGCTTTAAGCAGATAAAGTCACGTTCTAGCGTCTACCATTAGTTTTTCATATTGTACATTTTAAGTGATTTAATGCACAGAAAGAATCAGAAATAAAGAAGTAGAAACACCTACATTCAAAAAGTTCAACAAGATCTCCAGGGTCAATTACATCTGTATATACCTAAAATGAACATTTAAGAGAAAAAATTAGGCCAAGGAGTTGCACAAACATCATTATTTTAATACAGTAAAACCTTGCATAAAGAGCGCCTTGCTTAGAGACTAACTTGCTTAAAGAGCAGAATTTTCTCTGAATGGTCGCCTCCCTTAACAGCTAAAACCAACCAAAAACTCGCTTAACAACTAAATCGGAGTTTGCAATCCCCCTCCCACCAGAAGTCACAATTGGTCACTTACAATGGTGCTTCCCTTAAAGAGCAAACTCGTTTAAAGAGCAATCCCATGGAATGCATTATGCTCTTTAAGCGAGGTACCACTGTAATTAGAAGATAAAACTGCTCTGAGTTCTTCTAAGGACAAAAATAGGAAAAGATACATACCTTCTGTCAGAAGAAATATTTCTTTTGGTGTTTTAGTGTATTATGTATCCAAGGTATTAACTAACAAAGGCACAAGCCTGTCTTAATTTCAACAAAATATAATTTTTCTACCTGTTTTAAAACAATAACTAATAGTCTTTACTTGTTCTTTTCTTCATCACTCACTAATGAAAACTGGAGCATCAACTCCTTTTAAGAGTGAATAAGGTATTTTTACTTTGAAATCCTATCTCTTTCTGTTCACAAACAAAGTCCACTTAATTCAGGAGTACTTTCTCCCATATAGATGTGTCCAGGGGAAGGACAAATATTGAAGATGAAGCTACAGTACTTTGGATGCCAAATGAGAACAGAGGACTCACTCGAGAAGGCCTTGATGCTGGGAAAGAATACAGGCAAAAGAAAAAGGGGATGGCAGAGGATGAGATGGCTAGATGGCATTGTTGATGTAATGGGCGTAGAGCTTAGCGGATGGTGGAGGATAGGGATGCCTGGCATGCAGTGGTCCATGGGGTCGCAAAGGGTCAGACTCAACTATGCAACTGAACAAAAAAAGGCTGATAAAACTGGGAATAAGGCCCATAAAATTTAGCAGGATGCTTTAGGTAAAGGTAAAGATTTCCCTTGCTCAAAACTCAGTCGTATCCGACTCTAGGGTTCGTGCTCTTCTCTGTTTCAAAGCCGGAGAGCCAGCGCTGTCTGCTTCTGCAGACATTTCCGTGGTCATGGGGCAGGATGCTTTGCTATTAAGTAAACATGCGTACAATTGCATCATTAAGATTTGATGTTAAGTTGTGGCAGAAGAGTCCATAAACATCACAGTGTGGATGTAATGCCATGAACCAAGGTACTATGCCATTATATTAGAAAAAACTGTACTACAAAAGCCCAGTGAAATAATTGTGCAACAAGCAGATAACAGGTTACGCTAAAATGAATCACATAAGACTGGAGAACAGACTCGCCTATGCATCCTACTACTATTCTTGAACCAATTACTTCACTGTAAAATGCACAGTCTTCAATCCAAAATTCAGTATTGTATATTTCAGTCAGAAATATAGGGTCAGAAAGGCCCTAAAGAGCACCGCAAACAACAAAGCTAGTGGAGATCATGGTATCCCAGTTGAATTTTTCAAAGCTCTAAAAGATGATGGCATCAAATTACTGCATTCAATATGCCAGCAGATTTGGAAAACAAAACAGTGGCCACAGGACTGGAAAAGATCAGTATATGTTCCAATCCCAAAAAAGGGCAATGCCAAAGAATGTTCAAATTATCGAACAATTGCGCTCATCCCACACGCCAGCAAGGTGATGCTCAAGATAATACAGGATAGACTTCAGCAGCATGTGGAGAGAGAATTACCAGAGGTGCAGGCTGGTTTCAGAAGAGGCAGGGGGACTAGAGACCACATTGCCAACATACGTTGGATCATGGAGAAAACAAAGGAATACCAGAAACAAGTTTACTTTTGCTTTATTGACTACACTAAGGCATTTGATTGTGTGGATCACAACAAGATGTGGCAAGTGATTAAAGAGATTGGAATACCAGAGCACCTCATATGCCTCCTGAGAAATCTGTACATGAACCAAGAAGCAACAGTTAGGACAGAACACGGAATGACAGAATGGTTTGGAATAGGAAAAGGAGTAAGACAAGGCTGCATTTTGTCACCCTGCTTATTCAACTTTTACACAGAGCACATAATGCGCAATGCAGGGATGAAGGAATCACAATATGGGATCAAAATTGCTGGGAGAAACATCAACAATCTGAGATATGCAGACGATACCACCCTAATGGCAGAAAGTGAGGAAGACTTAAAGAATCTCTTGATCGGATTGAAGGAAGAGAGTGCAAAAGCTGGCTTGAGACTCAATACCAAGAAAACCAAGATAATGGCAACAGGCCCGATCAGTTCCTGGAAAATAGATGGGGAAGAAGTAGAAGCAGTGACAGATTTTACATTCTTAGGATCTAAGATCACTGCAGATGGGGATTGTAGCCATGAAATAAAAAGGCGACTGATTCTTGGGAGACAAGCTATGAGAAACCTGGGGAACATAGTGAAAAGCAGAGACATCACATTGAAAACAAAAATTAGAATAGTCAAAGCAATGGTATTCCCAGTGGTAATGTACGGATGTGAGAGCTGGACAATTAGGAAAACTGAACGCAGAAGAATAGATGCCTTTGAAATGTGGTGTTGGAGGAGAGTTTTGAGGGTACCCTGGACAGCGAGGAGAACAAATAGGTCAATCTTAGAAGAAATCAACACTGACTGCTCATTGGAAGGTCAAATAGTAAAGATGAGGCTAATGTACTTTGGGCATCAAATGAGAAGGGAGGATTCACTTGAGAAGGCCGTGATGTTGGGAAAGGTGGAGGGCAAAAGAAGAAGGGGGAGGCCAAGGATGAGATGGATAGATGGTATTGTAGACACAATGGGCACAGAACTGGGAGGACTGAGGGGGATGGTGGAGGACAGAGGCGCCTGGAGAACGATGGTCCATAGGGTCGCAAAGGGTTGGAATCGACTGTGCGACTGAACAACAACAACAACAACATATTTCAGTCAGCAAAATAAACTGAGTTCAGGAGGAGCCCTTGGAGTGAGCAGAGTAGCTCACCCCCAAATTTTAGATTCGGATATTCCCCTCTGATCACAAGTGACCAGTGGTTGACAAAACAGAAAATTACCTGGGAAAAACTCTATAATGCTTGTTTAAATAATGCTTGTTTAATTTAATTTTTTTAATAAATACCTATATGAAAATTATTAGTAATACAAATAATAATTTTTATGTGAGCATTTATTTATTTAATTTATTTATATAGCCGCCCCAAGCGACATGCAACTATGGGCGGCGTACATAAAATCCCCAATGTTTAAACTATTGAAACCCTTAAAATTCCTAAAATCACAGAAAAATTACCACCCATTCACACCAATTAAAAATCTGGTTAATAACTTTTAAAAGCATGGGTGATCCTGCTCTAAATGAGCCAGTGTGTGTGTGTGTAAGGGGGAGGGTGCTCCCTCTCCACACCTGCCCTGACAGTCAGGTTTTCAGCTCTTTCCTAAAGGGCAGCAGCTCTGTCTGGAGACTCAGTTCAACTGGCAGGAAGTTCCATAGGGCCGGAGCAGATACGGAAAAGGCTCTTCTTCTAGTGTTAAAGAGCCCTTCCAGTCCACTCTAGTGGGACGGGCAGATATCCTTGGGGTATTACGTTCTCTTAAGTATCCTAGACTACTACCATGTAGGGCTTTAAAGGTAATTACCACCACCTTGAATTGCACCAGGAGGCACACTGGCAACCAATTCAGCTCCCGTAGCAGGGGTGAGGCATGGGTAAAACGCCTGCACCCCACCACTACATGGGCAGCTGCATTCTGAACCAGCTGCAGCCTCTGAATGGTCATCAAGGGCAGCCCCATGTAGAGCGCATTACAATAATCCAGTCTGGAGGTGACCAGAGAGTGTGTGACCATAAGCAAGGAGTCCTGGTCCAGGAGCGGGCATAACTGGCGAATGACACAAAGTTGTGCAAAAGACCTCCTAGCCATGACTTCCACCTGCTGATCGAGCAGAAGTCATGAGTCCAGGAGGACCCCCAAATTATGCACCAGGTCTTTTTGGGGTAAAATAGCCCCATCCAGCTCCAAAGATGGTAACTCCCAGGATAACGCGGGGGGCCCTGACCCACAGCCACTCAGTCTTGCCAGGATTCAGTTGTAGCCCGTTGTCCCCCATCCAGACCCTTACAGCCTCGACACCTGGATAGGACTTCAACTGCATCACTTGGATCACCATGGGCCAAGATGTAATCTTGTTGTGCATCATGAACAAAATAATCATCAGCTAACTTTGGCAATTTGGGGTTTTCTGTGACTGCATCACATTATGTACAGGTCCAACACACCACAAAATTCCAAAAAGGCAGGACTTTAATCAGTGACAATTTGTCATCGCTGCTAGCGTCATTCCTGCTACACAGATTTGCACCCTTAAGAATGTGAACACATAAAGGTTGATGGATTAACTGCACTTAGTCTTTGTTTGTTTGTGTAAAGTCACCCGAATATTTTAACTATTTCACTGTTTACCTTTTCAAATATTAGTTTCTCATTAAATACAAGGGGAAATACCGCACGGACACATGAAGTCTTCTTATGTTGTCCAAAAATGCAGGCACTGATGTAGAGGTCATCTTTGGCTTTCAGGGTAACACCTGGACATGTTGTCTGGAAGATTAATGTTCAATTATTTATCAGAATTAGTACAGGGTTTTTTAAAGAACTATGTATCTCATCTAATGTGTGGTAGCTGCCAAAATTTCATCTCCCTGCACCTCCTTAAGGTTTTGCTATTTCAGCTTTCCCAGACAAGAAAATATACAATACTGATGTGCAATATGACAATAAACCACTTGTATATATTCTCTACCTAGAAAACCCAGGGAAGGATCACTTTAAGTCAGGATTGACTTGATAGCATGAAATTATTATTTTTATTTGATGTTTACTACAATATTCTTTTTCTGTGACTATCACAAAGGTTTGTAAAGGAGCTGCAGCTAATCCAAAAATTCCAGCTGTTGGAAGAGGGTCCAACATAAAATACAGAGGCTGGTCATTTTTATGAATCTAGTATCCAACTCCTTTCCCCAGCTTCCTGCGTGCCATGTACAGTGCTATGAAAATTTAACAGCAAATCATGTTGCTGAAATTTGACACCAGACCAGAAAAGCCTCATTATGTCACACGGAAGTTGTTCTTTTTAAAGTGATTTTAATGCTTGCAAATAATAATAAGATAAGATAAGATAAATCTTTATTGTCATTGTCCCCTTGCGGAAACAACGAAATTTTTCAGTTGCTATATATCAACTCGAATAAGGCATACCTCTTAATTTAAAACAGCTACAGAAACACCAATTAAGATAGTACCATACAGTACAATTTCAAAATTTTAAAACTTCAAAACTTTAAAATTTCAAAATTTTAAAATCCTAAAATTTTAAAATCTAAAAATATTAAAATTTTAAAATAAGATAAGATGACTTCAGAGTCCAGAGTTTCCATTTAAGGCCAAAATTGCTCTGGAGAAAAAACTGTAATAATAATAATAATAATAATAATAATAATAATAATAATAATAATAATAATAATAATAATAATAATAATAATTATTATTATTATTATTATTATTATTATTATTATTATTATTATTATTATTATTATTATTATTATTATTATTATTATTATTATTTCATGTCAGGAATTATTCTAGGTTGAAAGGATTTTTGCGGGAGAAACTCCGCTCAGGGAACGCCCAAACCAGGCTCCTTTCATGTCCCCAAGAGCTGGGACAGAGACGGGCGCTCAGTCCATCATGCAGTACCCAAGTTTCGAACTGCCAACTTGCTGGCCTTCCAGCTAACAAGGCGAGCTTCTTAACCACTGAGCCACCACAGCCCCACACTTGCAAATGAATCTGAGGACATGGCTACAAATATATTCATGTTGTGCACTCCATATATAATACCTTTGTTGAGGCAACTCCACTACCTATTTGCTACCAGACCTGATTTAAAGGTTTTTTTGTGCATGGCTTTTTTCTGTCTTTACAAATCCCTGAACAGTCAGAGACTAAAACAACTGATAACAGAACTCTTCTGATTTTAGCCCTGTCACTGAAACATTCCTGATAGTTCTTTACATTAATCTACAAATTAATATAGAAGTGTTATGTGTTTCAACTTCTCTCTGTGAAATCCCAGCAATTGTTAGGCATGGGCCACCATTATTTTGTTCTCCGAAATTGCTAAAGAATCTTCTATTTTAGGCCATTTTAACTAAAAGATTAACTAATGGTTTTACTGCTATCATTGTTTGGCATGTTAAATATTTTTTCTTTTTATATTTTGATGGTTCCATGGTTGTACACCACTTTCTTAGATGTAGAACACTTGAACATAAAAAGTTCACAGCATTGCTACATTTTCATACAGACCAAAACAATCTGTTGCACTTTCAAGATTAATAAATGTTTAATGGCAGCCACTTTCATGTACTACAGTCTGCTTCACCAGATGCAGTGGTGGGCTCCCAAAAAAATTACTACCACAATGTGGGCGTGGTATGGTGGGCATGGCCAGGGGGAAAGCCCTGCATTGTACCCGAATTTGGACTACTTTATTTCAAAACTAGGATGAGTGGGGCCAGCCAGAATTTCTGCTACCGGTTATGGCGAACTGGTGCAAACCTGCTGATGCCCATCACTGACCAGTTGCATAAGTATTGATAAATAAGTTAGCATACATGCATTGGGGAGAACAATAAGGTGTGAAACCAGGAGCAAATAGACAAGAATTGTATAGAACACACTTATACTGATGCTCAAATATATGCAAAATAAGTTTAGTGACTAACCAGTACTGTATTATTTATTATTAGGGATGTGTAAATGCTATCTGATTTGTAGCCAAAAATTTGATGTACAAATCAGGACCAATCTGTCCTGAGCCAACTGAGAGATGACCTAACCAAATTTGTTCTCAGGTTCTGCAGTATTTGCACACACCTGTATGTTTTCAAATTGAGGGGGGAAATTAAACTTAAGGTGGGGAAATGTTGTGACTTGAGATGGTATCATTTGGCTGCCCCAGCTCCCACCTTTCCAAGTATCTGGCCTGTTTTAGCTGGCAGCAGGAATTTCACAGAAAATAAAGTAGGACATTGGAGTGAGCAACAGAGAATACCTAACACTACTTTGACCTAACCAATCAAAGCCCATGTAAGAGAGTCAGTTATCAATCCCACATTCACACATACAATCTGTCCCAAGTGTACCTGTCCCAGGTACAAGAAATGTCTAGAATGTGTTCAATTCTAATAAAGTCCTTCTGTTACATTTTCTTTGGTCAGGTGGATGAGGGATAAATAGAGGCACATCTAAACTCTTCCCTTCTCCTTTGGAATTCCCCAGTCACCTTCTGTGTTGACACATTCTTCTTCTGCCATAGCATTAAAAAAATTCAAATATCAGTGTGTTTAACCACTCCCCCCCAAAAAAAAAAACAACAACCAGATGAGACATTGGCAATTGGATAGGATATTCTAACCAATTTGATAGCACCTGGAGGCATCTCTAACTATTTTGTATCCTAAATCTTCTTGCATTAGCTACTTTTGAAAGTGAATTTCCTTAGGATATCACAGTCATTGTTTTAAGTTGTGCATTGACTAACACATCTCAGTAAGCAACATATAATGTCTATAGACATCTTAATGTATGGTGATTTACTTCCAAAGGTTATACCACTTCTGTTTCAACAGGATTTGGCCAGTAACATACAGATACCCATGGTTTGCCTCTTACAATTTATGTTACTTATATATACTGTATCTCACTTTTCTTCAGCTGAACTCAAGGCAGTATTAATGGCTCGCACTTCATCCTCACAACCCCTGAGATTAAGCAAAAAAAAGAGACTGGGCCCGGGTCATCAATAAATTTCATGGCTCACTGGGAACTTAAATCTAACTCTTCTAATTTCAACATTTATATTACTATAATACGGTTTTGCCAGATTAAACCCAAACAGAGGTGCTGGCATCTCAGATTGTTGCAGGATCTACTCTTGTTTACAATACTTATTTACAATACTCTACAACTCTCAGACTTTACATGCCCAGTTTTTATACATAAATTGACTTCCATGAAGTTCATCATATGAAAACACTCACATTATGGTAAACTATATTCACAACAGCTCTAGTCAAACAATAAAACTCTTAGCAATTTTGAAGAGCTCTTTACTAAGCAGTCTTTTACTAAGCAAAGAACAGAGCAATGCAGATCTTTGTGCTATTCAAACCAGGCCCTTCTGGCATTAGGCTGAAACCTGTTTTAGGCCACCAATGCACACAATAAAATTCAGTAGCAATTTCAAGTCACAAAAGAAAAAGAAAACATCTCATCTTCCACTTTAGTGCATCTGTGGAAATTGCAAAGCACAAAAATACAAAATGTATTCACTCTAAGGATCTGATTCATTTATTCTGGTGACAATGAAAAAGAATGTCAATCTCTGGTGCAATTGTCATAAACGTGTATCACATAAATGAAAGCCTATCCAAAGAATTTTTCAAAAAAAAAATTAGAATAAATCCAAACATTTGGGGTGAGGTCATAATACAGTGTGCATACAAAAAGCATGAAATAATGCATTTCAATTGAAGTCTATGACAGCATGTTTTTAAAGTGTTAAAAGAACAAATGGATTCTTCTGTCAAGACAGATTTCCTCCCTCTCATCAATGCATGGGGAAGGAGGGGGGACAAGTCATATATAGGAATGGGAGGAGATTGTCAAGCATTTAAACAGCTGACAGACATTCAGTACTGAATTTGCTCAACTCATGATGTACAAAGAGATTGGTTCAGTTCAATGCCTAATTGGCCAGTAGGAGTAGAGAGGAGGATTTTTAATTTAGCCGTTACTCAAGCATAGCAAAGGGAGGAGTGAGGAAAGACAAAAAAAAGTGTTTCCAAATAGCTGCAGAAAAGTATATTGGAAAGAAACAAAAAAAAATAGGACAAAAAATGTTGTGGCCCCTTAAAGACTAACTCCCGTATTTTAATTTTTGAAGCGGTACCCCTGTTAGTGTGCGCAAGCATATCAGAATGCAAACAAAACAAAAGACAAGAAACATTGTGGCACCTTAAAGACTAATTCTTGTATTTTAATGTTATCTTTTGTGGATCAAGTCGACTTGGTCAGACTTCCCCGAAGGCTGCCCTCGACTGCTGGCTCTCTGGTGAAGTATAGGTTCACAACAAACAAACAAGCACACACACACTAAGTTCTTAGCCCTGCGCCTAAGTCGTTCACAACACACACACACACACACACACACACACACACACACACACAGTTCTTAGCCCTGCACACAACACACATGCACACACACAGACCCTAAGTTCTTAGCCCTGCACACAAGCCGTTCACAACACACACACACACAAAGTTCTTAGCCCTGCACAGAAGCCATTCACAACATACACACAGAGACCCTAAGTTCTTAGCCCTGCACACAAGCCGTTCACCACACACACACACAGTTCTTAGCCATGCACACACACACACACGCACACACACACAGACCCTAAGTTCTTAGCCCTGCACACAAGCCATTCACAACACACACACACACACAAAGTTCTTAGCCCTGCACACAACACACATGCACACACAGAGACCCTAAGTTCTTAGCCCTGCACACAAGCCGTTCACAACACACACACACACACAATTCTTACCCATGCACACACACACACACACACACACACAAAGTTCTTAGGCCTGCACACAAGCCATTCACAACACACACACACAGTTCTTAGCCATGCCCACAATGCACATGCACACACACACACACACACACACACAGAGAGAGAGAGAGAGAGAGACCCTAAGTTCTTAGCCTTGCACACAAGCTGTTCACAACACACACACACAAAGTTCTTAGCCATGCACACAACACACATACACAGACAGAGAGAGAAAGAGACCCTAAGTTCTTAGCCCTGCACACAAGCCTCCTTCCCTCCTCACCGTGCGGACGTGGAGCTCCACTACACAGAGGAAGCCCTTGCGCGGCGGCGGCATTGGGCGTGGGGCACCCCTTGGGCAGATGGGGAAGAGCGGGGTTAGGGGAGCGTCAACGGGGCGCCCTCACGTGATGAGCCGCGCTGCTAGGCCCCTCCGGGCCCTGGGCCACTCTGTTCCCATAGCAGCCGGAACGCCAACGGGGGAGGAACTCTTAGGGCGAGAGAGGGGGCGTGGTTAACGGAACCCTCCTCGCCGATTTGGAAGGCAAAGAGATGCTCCCGAAGCGTGTTCCGGACAACCGTCACTTCCGGTTCTGAGGGTAGAGTCTCCAAGTCATGCCAGGACTGGACAGTTAAAGTGGGTCGTTCAAGTTTCACTGGGGGAGTTTGCATCACGCGAGAGAAAGGGCGGTGGGTGCCGTACTACCGGCATCTTCCTCGCTTAGCCCGCGGCAATGGGGGGGGGGGGATATCAAGCATAATTAATTAATTTAATTAATTATGCAAACCCCAGTGAAATAGTAATTAATTAATTCACCTGGCGGTTCACAACCTGGTCAACCTTGTCTTCATCAGGATCGAACTCACAAGGTTCTGGCAGCAGTACAGCAGTTTAACGACTACACCACCAGGGCTCTTCAAACGAAGGACGGATCCTTTTAAAAATTATCATGGCAAGATGTGCCATGAATTTTTGGGATTTTAATTGTTAATTGCATGCCCGAAGAAGTGATCTTTAATTATGAATTATTTTAGTGATCCAATAAAAGTATCATCTTGAGCCTGCATTTGTTTAGAAATATAATTTAGTATATTTAGACTGGGATAATTTAGACTGGGAAGCGGAGGGTCAGCAGTTTAATTCCCGAGTACTGCAGGATGGAATGAGCTCCCGTCTTTGTCCCAGCTCCTGCCAACCTAGCAGTTCGAAAGCAAGAAATTGCAAGTAGATAAATAGGGACCACTTCGATGGGAAGGTAACAGCGTTCCGTGCCTGCCACATGACCACGGAAACGTCTGCAGAAGCAGACAGCGCTGGCTCTTCAGCTTAGAAACAGAGATGAGCACTGCACCCTAGAATCAGATACGACTGGCTTTCAAGCAAGGGAATAATTTAGTAACTCTGTTCAAACAACCAGTAGATTCTATTTTTAATCCATGAAGACCTTTAAAAGTTCAAGCCATTTAAAAATTCATTCAAACACAGTCTGAGAACCTATGATGTCATTTAAGAATTAATGAAATCAGTTCCACTGTGTTCTAGCAAACAGTCATTAACAGTCACATTTGGAACCAACTGATATTTCTGAATAGCCGTATTGTGTTTGGGAAAGATGCATTTCGAATCAACAGATTTTTTCTGAAGCTTTAAAAGCAGCCCCATACGATTTACTTTGGAGCAGTCTAATCTGGATGTTACAGTGGCCAAATGATTGAAACTGGCATACTTTCCTCAGCTGGCAAAAGGCACATAGTGCCAAGGATACTAAATAAACATCAGAGACAGAAAGAAGTCTGGAAGTACTCATATAATCTTGGAACATTTTGTAAAAGAGTGGGGAATTTGTAACCTTTCAGATGTCACTGGACTGCAACCCCAATTTTCCCTAGCCATCAAAGACAATAGTAAAAAGTTTACAGAAATGGCAATCCAGCAACACCTGGAGGACTAGACATCTATTCCTAATTTAAGGGAAGTCAATTCCCATACAGAGGACATGGACACAACCTTCCAACAGTGTTTCCATGATGCAGCTATCAGCATCTGGAATGGATCCTCACAGGCTCAACAACATGGAGTATGATGTGTAACAGCATTACTATGGTGGCATTCTAAGTAATCCAGTTCTCTACTGCCTAAAGCTTTATAAAAGTATTAAATTTTAAAACCAACATAATTTTAAAAAGCACTAATTATAATGTATGCACGAATAAACTACATATTTACGCTCTGTTTTTCCAATATTAAGCAGTTTAAATAGTCCTGTCATGGGCTTCAAACAAATCTTTTATATCACACAGTTCAGACAAATTGCCTAAGCTATGAAAAGGAGAGGAGTCTGCCCGCTCAGATCCAGGAAGAGCTTTATGGCAAGAACAAACATTCTTGAGGGTAAGCAAGAGCAAAACCAAATTAGAAGATGGACGAAGGAGCTCACTGGACAAGGAACAACATTAAAGGAGGATATAGCTGAGGATCTCAACCCATACCTGTCAAGTTTCGGGAAATTTCTGTCAAATAAGGGAAATTTCCTGGCCAAAACGGGAAACTGGACAGCTATGCTTATCCTGTGCTGGCCTCCAGTCTAACTGCAGTCTAATGGTAGTATAACTAATACGGGTTGACGGCAGGAAAGAGTGTAAAATACGGGGTGGGGGGCAGGGGGTGTGTGACAGAAATTTTCCCGAAACTTGACAGGTTGACAGGTACGTCTCAACCTCCATTATGTCACTTGGAAGACCCTGAATAGACTGAGGGATGGAGTCCCTAAATGAAAGACCAACATACTGAAGTGGAGGCTGCTGGCAGACAACAACACACTGAATGTGGAGAGATACAGAATCCATCTCATTTACTCGTCTGCTGATTTCTGCCAGAGGCATGCACCAATGAGGACTTGGGCTTGGGCAACAACAAAACAAAGAAAGTGGATTTTTTAGCAGTTCAAGGTTTGATCTGGACATGAAAGAAGATAAAGAAGAAGGCAAGTTGCCGCAGATAAGCAGATGTTCAAAGTCTCACCACATTCACATTGTTCACCATTGTCAATGTGGCCCCACCTCTGCAGGTTTGTCTACATCATGTCACCCCAGCTCTCAGTCTAGCCATCTTCCATGTCCCATGCTGGAGATGGTAACCTGCTGCTGGCTTCTCCTTCATTGCCCATAATCCTCTGGGTGATATTCTTTACCATAGTTTAGTTTGGTGAGCCTCAGCTGAAGATAGGAATGGTCCCATTGTTTTTAGGAAGCTCTTCCTTGAATTCAACCTTTATGGATGATGTTGAAGTCCAAACATTGGGTGCCTTGTTTCTCTGTGTTATTTGATGTTTAGATCATTGCATTGTTAGGACAACCTTTGATGTGATTATTAAAGTGACCAATGAATGATGCTTTTTTTCTGCTCCAAGTCACACAATTATTCCAGCATTACTGTTACAACTAAGCATTGTGTAACAATGGGCAGAATCCTATTAACAAACATGGAACTTAGCTGCTGCCTGGGTGAAGCACTCTGCTTCTTCAGCTATCTGTGGCTTCTAGGTGGAAATCACTCACTGAAAAGAATGAAGCTTACAGATGTTCAAGAAGTAGTCAATAACTGTTAAGAAATGACAGCCTCAGGTGTAACAACCCAAACAGGATTTTGGACACTCCTACATAACACATTAGGTAGTGGTAGACTCTGAAGTTCTTGTATATGCCCACACAAAGTATAGGCCACTGCATGTATGGGCTAATAACTAATAGGCATTTAGGGATTATTAGTAATTTGTCTTTTACAAATAAACTGTTTTTGAATTCCCTCAAGTCTCTCTAAATAAGTTAAGTACTATACAAATGAATTGTGATGAAAACCTAGTCAATATGCACTTTCCACTCCTTATCTACTAAAAGCGAGTCAAAATGGTATTTAGTATGCAGTTTTGCACCTAGCCAGGAGTTAAGAATCACTGAACTTGCTTTTAAACAGAAATGTATAGAACTGCACTGTTCATTGATTACTTGGAGTACTCTGCATTCCACATTAGGTAAAGGCATGACTAGACACCCGGAGTGAACAACGCTATTACCTTCCCACCGAAGCAATACCTATTTATCTACTTGCAATTTCTTGCTTTCGAACTGTTTGGTTGGCAGAAGCTGGGACAGAGGCAGGAGCTCACTCTTCATGCAGCATTTAGATCTCAAACTACTGACCTTCCATTCATCAAGTTCAGCATCTTAACCACTAAGCTAGCACAGTCAGCATTCCACATTTAAGGTAAAGGTTTCCCTTGCTTGAAAGCCAGTTGTGTCTAACTCTAGGGCACAGTGCTCATCTCTATTTCAAAGCTGAAGAGCCAGCGCTGTTTGCTTCTGCAGACGTTTCCATTGTCATGTGACAGGCATGACTAGACACCGGAGCGCATGAAACGCTGTTACCTTCCCACCAAAATGGTCCCTATTTATCTACTTGCAATGTCTTGCTTTCGAAATGCTAAGTTGGCAGGAGCTGGGACAAAGACGGGTGCTCATTCCGTCCTGCAGTGCTTGGGAATAGAACTGCCAACCATCTGCCTCCCAGTCAGCGTCTTAGAAAGCAAATTTGGTTACTTTAGTGTAGCAAATTGCACTAGAAAAGGTCCATTGAATCACTGGGAATTTGATGAGTCACTTCCTTTGTAAATTTTGGTTGTTCAAATGGGCTTACTCTAGTTGCAATTTACCTTCATTAAGTGAAGTCAGAACTAGAGTAAGCCTATTTGAATCAAAGGAGTTTATGGAGCAGTGGATTCTCCAAATTCCCACTAATTTAAGGGGCCGACTCTAGTGCAACTCACTGTGCTAAGCAACAGAAATTCAGACTCTACATGTCAACTTCCCCTTTGGTCTATTTATATTCATGTTAGCATGTGTGTGTGGTTTTGCATGTTCCAGTGCCACCCACTGAAAGAAAACATCTACAAGACTTGATGGACCAATTAGTTTATCTAGTATGGCATTTCATCTGTTCAACCCTGATTAATTAATTACCAGATTAATAGTACATTTCACAGTAACCAAACTGCAATTTGTACAAATTTGTTTAGCCAAGAGAAGCAGCCAAAAATGTTGAAATGAAACAATTCAACAACGACAGGCAGAATGTTATAAGAAAAGAAATTATAACTGGATCTAGTTGGGAGCCAAATGAATCAAATTATCAAAAGTGTAATGAGACAGAGAAGGCAGAATGATAGATTATAGATGAGATTAGAGAACAGAGATCACCTGAGGGTTTAGAAGAATTCACAAACAGTCTTTTTAAATAATCTTGTTGCTTTAACACAAAAGGAAAGAACTCCTCATGGCAAAATAACACTGCTATTCTTCTATTCTTTTTTCATAGACTCTGCTAGCATCTCAACACCAATCTCCCAGCGGTGGTTAACTAACCTGACCAACCAGAGGACTAATGGCCTTGGGTGCCAAAGTCCACAGGGAAGGGTGATGGTTTTCAAGTGGATCAAATCCCACTTGAATCCATCTTGACGGAGGACAGCAGCTTCATCAATACTGGCCTGAGGCTGAGGAGGACTTTGCGTGCCAAAAGGGCTCAGGACCAGAAAGTGACTCATGGAACTGGATCAGTGGTACAGGTGTCATGCTGAGCTGTGGAAGGCAGATGAAAGGCCACTGCATTATATTCTCAGGACAGTCTTCATGGCTGATTGCCACAATGATTGCCTATATTTGGATTCAGATACGTCAGAAGAAGAAGACTATATTCACTTTTTCACACTATCACAGCATATTATATATTCATGTTATAGGAGGTCTCATACATTGTAGACAGAAAATAGTGAATTGCATTGTGTAGTAGGTCTTTTCACTTCATGAGCCCTTTATCCTTTTACTTCAGGAATACTTTAGATTTGCCACAGAAAGATATGTCTTCTGGAACACGTAAACAGCCTCCTCGAAGATTGTGGTATTTTTGAACCACAATCGGCCGTACTCTGGTAACAGCAACTTTGTGTTGCTGGCTAATCTTTCTCACACTAGGTCAGGTGAAAAGAACTCACCAAAGGGTGCCTTCATTTTGGCAGTTTCACCTATGGCCAAGACACGGGAGAAGAAGACCATGTGGTTAATAGGTCTTGGTAATCTTCCCATGAATATGGGAGAGAGGCATGAATGTATATCCAGTGGATAATCACACACCCCAGGAAATTACAATAATATGAAGTACAGTTATTTTGCCAATATTACTGATTTTTACTATTTGCTTTTGGTTACTGGATTCACATGTGAAATAAGGGATGAGAATATCTCCTGCCACCCATCCCTGATGTTAGAGTGAAAGACTCATCATTTCTTGCCATCATTATTCTGGTTGGGACGACTGTGTGTGTTGCAGTCCAGCTACACCAGGAAGGTGACATGTTGCCCATCCCAGTTTAAAGGTAAAGGTCTCCCTTGCTCGAAAGCCAGTCATATCCAATACTAGGGGGCAGTGCTCACCTCCATTTACAACCAAAGAGCCAGTGCTGTCTGCGTCTGCAGACATTTCCATGTCCATGTGGCAGGCATGACTAGATGCTGGAGTGCATGGGATGCTGTTACCTCTTTATCTACTTGCAATTTCTTTCGAACTGCTATGTTGGCTGGGGCTAAGACAGACAGGAGCTCACTCTATCATACAGCACTCGGGTCTCGATCTGCTGATCTGCTGACCTTCCAGTCATCAAGTTTAGTGTCTTAACCACTAACCCACCACAGTCCCATATCACCCCAGTTTACATCCCACTTAATATGGTATGGTGAAAACAATAAAGAGAAGAGAAAGAGATACATACAATCTTTTGATCATCATATACCAGCGATGGCAAACTAGCACTCCAGGTGTTTTTGGACTTCAATTACCAGAAGCCCAAGTCAGCACTCCTGCTAATCAGGGCTTCTGGGAATTAAAGTTCAAGAATATCTGGAGTGCCAAGGTTAGCCATCACTGTCATATACCTCTAAATTTATTGCTATTTATGTTCACATTACCAAAAGTCTTGCTGGGAAAGCTTTTCCATTTAAAGTTTAAATTATGAAGCTATAGCCTCAAAAGTAGAGCAACTCAGATCACACCTCAACCCAAACATGAGACTCCCTGTATTTTGGTTTGTACCTACACAACCCCAAGTAAATACAAGATTTGAAATTTACTCTGTGAGCCTTTGAACTGTGGTGCTGGAGAAGATTCTTGAGAGTCCCCTGGACTGAAAGGAGATCAAGTCAGTCAATCCTGAAGGAATTCAATCCAGACTGCTCCTTGGAAGGACAAATCCTGAAGCTAAAGTACATGGGCCACCAAATGAGAAGAGAGGACTCACTAGAGAAGGCCATGATGCTGGGAAAGATTGAAGATAAAAGGAAAAGGGGGCGGCAGAGGATGAGATGGCTAGATAGCATTGTTGACACAATGGGTGTAGAGCTGAGCAGGCTGCGGAGGATGGTGGAGGATAGGGATGCCTGGCATGCAGTGCTCCATAGGGTCGCAAAGGGTCAGACTCAACTATGCAACTGAACAAAAAAGGGTTGATAACACTGGGAATAAGGCCCATAAAATTTAGAAGGATGCATTGCTATTAAGTAAACGTGTAGAATTGCATCATTAAGATTTGATGTTAAGTTGTGGCAGAAGAGTCCATAAACATCACAGTGTGGATGCAATGCCATGAACCAAGATAGAGGATAAGATAGATGGCATCATTGATGCAGTGGGCATAGATCTGGGTGGATTACAAAGGGTGGCAGATGACAGAGGAGCCTAGCATGCAGTGGTCTATGGGGTCGCAAAGGGTTGGACTCGACTGTGCGACTGAACAACAAGTGCAATTCTCAAGAAAGACAGAGATCTGCTTTCCTGGGAGTAAATGCCTGAAACTCATTGGCTAATGTATAGCTAGTACAACTACAGACAGAAGAGGGAAGTTTAAGTATTGCAAAATCTCTGTTGCTGGAATTGTGGCCAACAGGTGTGATTTGGTTGGTGGTAATTGTTGCGGATGTGAAACTAAAGATGCAAGAAGGATACATCAGTGTGCCTGTGCTTTGAGTGACAAGTAAGGTTGACCATTGTTCCAAACTGGTTTGATTTTAATTGTAATATTTTCCTTAAACTGAAGGCTTTTGTCTCCTTTGGGAACATCCCTACTCTTTTAAATTATAAACATATAAACAAATATTTTTAAAATAAAGTTAGTCTTTATTGAGCTAAGGAGAGGAAGGTGCAATTTAAGACTTAATATTATTGAGGCAGTTATTATGTACACTATGAGCAAGCGCTATTCATCATTTTCACTGAGGAAATGCATTCTAAACTTGCCTACCAAAAGCTAGTTTCACCCAAGGGTGATGGGTTAGAAAGCTACAATATTCATCCAGTAATTACCACTCTAAATTGCCCATTGGAGTGTAATGCACAAACAGAAATGTAAAGCCTTCAGAATGAAAGGGTTGAGAGGTAAAACTACAAATTCACTGTGCAATAGCTGTAATAAAGTTACCCAAAATAAAAAAGTATATCATAGCTATTTAAGAAGCATAAAGAAAATCTAATTCTAAATATAAAAGGAGGAAATTCATAATTAATATGACATTTTTTGGTACTTGTTCATGTCTTCCGGTCAAGATGAAGTCAAAACAATAAGACAGAAAGCTCATTCACTGAATCATAGTTTTACTTCCCCAGAAAATAAATGGATGTATTCCTGCATTTATCCCTGAATCTGAATCCCCATGTCAGCAGTGGCCAAGGATGTGTGCACTCTTTTTTTATATATATATAATTTTTATTAAATTTTTTAAGACATACAAAAAAAGAAAAAAAGTCAATGACTAACAATACAATACACAAACAAATCCATAGTATCATCTTAACAAACATTACTAGATATTAGCACATAACAATATCTAAACTCATTAATTACTATATAACCACCGAATATTAAAAACCATTATTTCCAGATCCAAAATAATAAGAACTTTCTGTGCTACTACTAATCTTTGGATAAATAATAATCACCCTGTGAGTATATACATTGCCTGGAGAGTTTATTTTCTGTTCATCTCCAGAAACTTCTTTGAGATGGTACTGGTCCTGATCTATCATTTGCCATACAGGAATGGTCCACAAATGGTTTCCATATATTCCAAAATCTATCCTCTTTTAAATTATCTCTTTTCACTTTAATCTCCCATGTCAATTTATCATTCAGTGCTAAACTCCACATTTCTTTATACCACTCTCCAATCTGTATATCAATATCATTTTTCCAATTTCTAGCTATACATTGTCTACCCATTGTCAATACAATTTCCAATAATTCTTTTTCCTCCTTGTTTAAGCCCAAACCTTCCACATTTGTTAACAGAATAGTACTTGACACCAGCTTAACACTTTTACCCAATATTTCACCAACCTCACTTTCTATTCTTCCCCAAAAATCCCTTATTTTTTACAACTCCACCACATATGTTCATATGTTCCATCAGATTCTCTGCATCTCCAACATAACTTATCTCTTTTATTATCCATCTGGTAAAGTCTTAATGGCGTCAAGTACCATTGCCACAACATTTTGAAATTATGTTCTTTAATTCTAACAGACATTGTTCTCATAATCCTCTTTTTCCATTTGTTTTTCCACTCAATCTCCCCAATTGTTATATTCAAATTTTGTTCCCACTTCCGTTTCAAATCCTCCTGTGGATCTGTACCTCTATTCAGTATGTTATAAAGCTTACTTACAAGACCTTTAATACTACTTTCCCCTTTTCTAATCTTCCTTACCAGCTCCTCAAATTCTGTATGTATTCTATCTAACCCTACTTCTTTTTTATATTTTTTGTTCCAATTTTCCACCTTCAACTTCTGAAACCAATTCAAGTTTAGTATCTCAAATATTTTTTTCCGCTCCACATCAGAATCACAAATTTTTAACCAATCCTTCAATAAAAGCATCCCATTTTTATCCAATATTTCCATTTTTTCCTTATCTAACTTTATTGGGAAACACATCATGTCGGTCAATTCCATAATTGGAGAGAGATTTGGGACCATGTCCTTTTTTACCTTCTTCCACACCTCCATGAGACCTTTCATCATAGCATTATTTGACTTTTTCACCCTGTCCTTTGTTCCCAAAAAAATCATATTTCCCATATTTCCAATTGCTCCCAAATTGTCTTTTCTCTTGCCAAAATCTTCACAACATTCTTAACTTGAAAAGCTCGATAATATGCTAGCAAATTTGGCATACCCAAACCCCCTTTCTTTTGAGACAGGTACCATAGCTTCTTTGGGAGCCTAGATTTTTTGCCTCCATTGCAAAAGCCATTGAACATCTTTTGAAACTCATTAATTTCTTTCTCTTTCAAGTGGATCGCTAGTGTATCAAATAAAAAGTTAATCTTTGGTAACAGTATCATTTTACACATAGCAATCCTTCCGAACCATGACAGCTTTAACTTCTGAAGTTCTTGTATTTTATTCTTAAATTCCATTTTCAAGCTGTCATAGTTCAATCGTTTAAGTTCTTCTAATTTGTTTGAAATAATTATCCCCAAATATTTCAATTTATCTTTAATTTGTATATTGAGTGTCGACACTGTCTCACTCATCTCACTTGATTTCAAATTACATAACATCAGTTCTGATTTATCCCAATTTATCTTTAATCCAGTTATAGCTTGAAATACCTGTAAATGATCTTTAATCCTGTCCGTTACCAGCTCTGGGCGCTTCACCATAAGCAGTGTATCGTCTGCATACATACTCACTTTATTACCCATAATCCCTTCTATGTTTAGATCTTCCCTTATGCTTTTAGCTAAAATCTCCATTGCCATAATAAACAGAATAGGAGATAATGGACAGCCCTGCCTAGTGCCAGCTTCTAGCTTTACCACATCCGTGAGCTCCTCATTTACTCTAACCCTAGCATTTCCTTTTTGATATAGTAAATCTATAACCCTTTTGAATTTATCCCCAAATCCATATTGCTTAACTATTTCCTTAATTGAGGACCACTGCAATGAATCAAAAGCCTTAAAAATATCCAATGATAATAATCCCACCTTTTCCTTTGTTTGATTAACGCTGTCTATTAAATCTAATACCCTTCTAGTCAGATCCGCCATATGTCGTCCTTTTAAAAACCCAACTTGATCAACATTTATATATTCCCCCATGAAACTATTTAAACGGTTAGCCAATATTGCTGTAAAGATCTTCGCATCTTGATTTATAAGTGAAATTGGTCTGTACGAATCCACTCTTTCCAAATTCTTACCAGGCTTTGGCAGAAGAACGATTGTAGTGTTATACCATGAAGTCGGAATTGGTCCTCCATTTAGTATGTGATTATATAACTTCACCAGTTTCGGGGCCACCACCTCTTTAAATTCTTTATAAAACTCTGTCGATAATCAATCATCCCCCGGAGCTTTCCCTATCTTCAATCTGCTTATTACCTCCTTAACCTCTTTATCAGTTATCCTTTCCTCCATTTTCTCCCTATGCTCTTGTTTTATTCCATTCCCTAACTGTCTCTCCAGTATCTTTTTAAGCTTCTCCACATCTACTTCCTTTTTTGCATATAATACTTGGTAAAATTCCCTAACAATTTTACATTTATCCTTATTCTTGTTACACCTTGAACCTTGACTATCAACCAATACCCCAATTTCTCTTTTCTCCCTTTTAATCTTGGCTGCTCTTGCTAATAATTTTGAGTTCTTATTACTAAATTAAAAATATTCTCTATTTAGGTAAATCAAATCTTTTTTAACTTTATCAATATCCTTACCCATTACTTCTGCCTTAAGTCCCTGTAATTTCGTAAAAAAATTTTTATCTTTGTTTTTTGCATGCTCCTCCTGTAATTGTTTTATTTCTCTTTCTTTTTCTGCCTGTTCTGCTTTATATTTTTTATATTTGAAGCTTGCCAATCTTATTCTTTCCCCTCTAAAAACTGACTTCATGGTATCCCATACAACGCTAAAATTAACCTCATTATTATCGTTCCACTGCCAACTTTCTTTCCAACTTTCCATAATTGCCTCTTTACTTTTCTGATCTTTAAACAAATTAGGATTGTACCTCCAATTTCTTACTCTTCGAATATTTTTCTGTGCTTTCAGTTCCAAATATACTTTAGCATGGTCCGATTCCTTAATAATCCCAATTTCAGTACCTTCTATATCCCCAATTAAATTTTCCGAAAGCAAAACATAATCTATTCTTGAGTAGGTCCCATGGACGTGTGAAAAAAAGGAATATGCCCTTTCCGAGCCCTTAAACTCTCTCCACGAATCCTTCAAGCCCCTAACATCCATCCAATTATCCAACACCTTCCCTTTCAAACCAATTCCACTTCTAGCTATATTTGTGCAATCTAATCCTGACCTTATCAAATTGAAATCACCAGCCACAATAGTTTTTGCAACATTTTCCAACTCCACTATTTTCTGAATTTTTTCAAGAAACTCTGCTTGGTGGTCATTCGGAGCATAAATATTTACCAACATAATTTCCTCATCCTCTAATTTTCCTCTTAACAACAAATATCTACCCTCTTGATCAACAATCTTTTTTGTAATTTCAAATCCCAGCTTCCTAGAAATCATGATTGCCACCCCTCTTGCTTTCGAAGTACCAAACGCCATCTCATAATGTTGCATCCATCCCAAATAAAGTTTATTCGTATCTTTTGACTTCTGATGTGTTTCCTGTAAGAACAATATATCTGGTCGATCTTTTTTCAATGCCAATTCCAATCTCCGTCTCTTGAGAACAGAACCTGTACCTTTCACATTCCATGATATTATTTTAATACTTCCCATAACCAAATTCTTTTCCCAGCTTTAAACTCTCCATCGGGCGTGCCACCAATAACCCTACCACCATACCAAGAACATAAAACACACACTTTCACTCTCCCCACTTTCCCACGAAAAGCCGCCTCTGTCGACCAAAGAGGAGAGAGGGGGGACATGCAAGATGCGCCTTACTACCGGCGCTATGCGCTATTTACCCATTCTATCTCTATTAACTGCTTAAAATTACTAAAGTCTAATGTTCACTACTCCTTACCTATCTCCTCCTCCACCATGATCAAGGACGTCTCCTCCTCCTCTTCCCCTCGCTGTGGTGTTCCAGCTGTGGCACCACCGGTCTCCTCCCTCTCATATTCCCTCCCCAAAGCTCCAGAATCCATCAATTCCTTCTTAAGATTTTTCCATTCTTCCGAGTCTACCTTTACCAGTTCCAACAAACTCAAATATTCCAGTGGATTAGTGCCTTCATCAATAACCTGCATTCTTTTGTCATAAAAAAACGCAATTGTTGCGGAAATCTCCAATTATACCTTATATTTTTACTCATCAATAATTTAGTGATAGGCCTCATCTTATACCTCCATGTTCTTTCTTTTAACGAGATGTCATTATAAACTTCCACATCTGAGCCATCAAATTTCAACGCATCAGAACCGACTCGTTTCAGATGGGCCATTACTTTTAACTTATCTGCCCAATTTGCAAATTTAACCAACACATTTCTTTGAACCACCCTCCCTCTTCTTGGGCCCACCCGGAAAACGTTTACAAGATCTTTCTGAACAAATTCTTTCCCCATATTCAAACCATTTAACCACTGAACCACCCTTTCTCTTAACAAATCCGGAGTGCGTTCCACCACCTGACGGATCACAATGTTCTGCTTTCTCATCATATCTTCCACAGCATCTATCCTTCTCTCTTGTTCCTCCAATTTCAGCTTGTTCTCCCGCACTGCCTCCTGAGTCCCTTTTACCTCCTTCTTTATGACATTTACCTCAGTTTGAACCAATTTTACATTTCCCTCAATTTTTTTCAAACTTAGGTCCACTTTTTTTGCAAAATCTGCAACTGATGACATCATCTTATCTTGTTTTTTCATCATTTCATTTCTGTCTTTCACCCTTGAATCCTCATTTTTCTCCAATTTTTGAAACAATTTGCCAATTTCCACCATAATTTGGGTCTGATCATATGGCACTGTGGGCGGGGATGAAGACTGAGTGGATTCCTCCATTGGTACTTTTCCTTACTTCTTAGGCTTTACAACTGGTTCTTCTTCCTTTGTTTTCGCTCTTGTACCTTTATCCATAGTAATGTAATATATAAGAAGCCCAATGCTGCAGTTCGTTGTAAATGTTAGCCACTGAAATAAAGCTTGTAACACTGCAACCACTGGTTCCACAGATCCAAAAGGGAAATTTATATGCAAGCAGAAGATCAAAAAAATTACTGTAATCCACAGAGATAAAACAGAAGGAAACAGTTCTCCCAACAGGCAGCTCAGAAAAAAAAGAAGAGCAAAAGATGTTAATCCACAGCAGGTCCGTTTCCCCAAAGCAAATAATCCAATCAATCGTCTTCCAACTGCAGTAAAATGGCTTCAGGGGAACAGTCAGCCCAAGCTTCTCCTTTAAAAAAACCCAAGCCACCAGAGAAAAAAAGAGGGGGGGGGAGACCAGAGGGAGAAAAAGCCCAAAATCCAACCAGCGAGGGGAAGGGGTGAGGAGCAGTACTTTCCACAGTAAACAAACAGATGTTTATAATCCACACGGTGAGGGAACCAAAAGGCAAAAGCCACCCAATCCTTCTCCTGAAGCGGGCAATCAAAACGCCATTCCAGCGGCTGCCTTAACTTTTGGGTAAAAAACCCCCCCTTCTTTTTCTAAGGAACAGAAAACTTTCTCCAAGCAGTTTAAGCTGGGGAACTCCCAATCGCCTTCCGATGTTGTAGCCCAGACAAAGATAATTAATCCTCTTTGTTGTCATCAAAACGTGGCGCGATCTTCTGGTGTGTAAAAGAAAACATAGCCCAAACACGTTCACTTTCGTTTTCCAGGACCGCCGCCATTAACGGAACCTCCGCTTGCTTTCATCCACTTCCACCCGCTGCCATTTCAGAGTCCGAGCTCATTTAGGAAAAAACCCAAGCCAATTTTAAAGTTTAAAGTTCCATTCATGCACTTACATGCAAGCTGTTCTCGTGCCAAACAACTTCTTGCCAGTTCCAAAGCCTGCTCTGCAGTCTCACTGGTCCCGTTCTCGGTTCCCAGGCAGAAAAGCCGCGACTACCGTCACAGCTTCAACCGCCCAGAAAAGCCTCCCGAACTTCGACCATCCAGCCTCAAAAGATCCCAAAATTTTCCATAACGACAGGCAAGGTTCTTATCTTTAAAGTTTGCCACTTTAAAACTTCTCCATTTCCCTCCGGTGTATTAGTTACCACTTTGTTAAGCACGAGCGTCCGAATCTAGATGTTACTCGGCGGCCATCTTGGCCACCACCGTGTGCACTCTTAAAATGACTGTACCACATACACATTTTCCAGGTGTGGCCACAATGACACATGTTTTACATCCTATTTGGATTACTCCAACATGCTCCAGATGGAATTGACTTTGCAAAGTGTGTGGAAGTGTCTGTGGATTTAAGATGTTATGCCTTACTTCTTAACCAGGACAGGGAGACCTGAGCTGATTATGCTGATACTGTATAGGAATCACTTGCTACCACAGCTTCACTGGCTATTACAGTAGAACCTCGGATAAAGTCCAAACTCTGTTCCACAAGTTTGGACTTTATCCGATTTTGGACTTTATCTGAATCAAATAACGTCAAAAATGGACTTTATCCAAGTTTCCTATACCAAATACCTCAGATACTGTCCATTTTTTTTAGTGGTTTTGGACTTTATGCGATGCATTACGTGTGCATGAAAACTGCGACTTTATCTGAATTGGACTTTATCCAAATTGGATTTAATCCGAGGTACCACTGTACTTCATTTCTGGGTGCATTTCAGTGTGCTGGGGAAAGCCCATCGAGACCTTTTACAGGTGCTGAGTAACTGTATCTCCTTTTCTAAGCCTGTCTGAATTCTGAGGGGGTTTTTAAGGAAAGCTTTTGTCTCTGTTTCATCACCTTCACAGGGATGTCTGAAGAGGGCATGAGTGGGACTCTTCTCCGTGGCCGCACTCAGCCTGCAGAATTCTGTTCTAGGTCTGGCCTGGCCTGCCCCCCACTTTCCCTGTACCAGAAGGTAGAAACCTTTAATTTAAACAAGTCCTTGGCTGCTAATTGGCTATTGAAGAACATGCTTCTGATGGGGAATGTTGGATACTTTTCTTTTCTTCTTTGCTGTGTTTGTTTTAAGGCTCTTTAAATTGTTTTAATTTAGAGCTTGTGTTTAATTGATAATTAATTGTATTGCATGTTAATACTATAACTTCTTAGTGTGTTTTTTCCTCCAGTTGTATGTGCTTTAATTTGTTTTTGAACCATCATGAGTCCTGCACTGAGAGAGGTGGGATATAAATGAAAATAGATAGACAGATAGGCAGACAGACAAACTGAAATCCAGCCTCATTTCTGTGATTGTGTCAACTCATTGTAAGTATCTCCTAAGGCAGGGATTCCCAGTCTTTTCAAACTGGGGGCTGGGCCACACTCTCTCAGTCAGCTGAGGACCGGATAGCCATTTTACCTTGTCCCAACAGGTTCAAAGCGATGACCATTTTGTTTCTTGAATGCCCTTGGAGGGGTGGGGGGGCATATGAAATGGTACTGGGGGCCGGATCCAGCCCACGGGCCTTAGGTTTGGAACCCCAGACCCTAAGGATTATATTTGCCTTAAACCCCAAAGTAAATCATGAACAGGAAGGAGATGCTCCCTCTAAATTCTAAAGTGATAAGTCCCCATGCCCTGGTCCTCTAACCACTGATACATAAAAGTATGATGGAACCAAACTGACTCCATTTGGTATTTCAGCCATTTTATGTTTCTGTAAAGTCACATACACATGTTATGCAATTAATTGCCAAATACAAACATGAGCATGGGAGGGGCAAGTTATGTAATGTACCTATTGGTAAAATTAGCTGTATCTGATTCTAGGGTTCAGTGCTCATCTCTGTCTGCAGACATTTCTGTGGACATGTGGCAGGCATGACTAGACATGGAACACTGCACAGAACACTGTTTACCTTCCCATTCAAGTGGTACCTATTTTTCTACGTACAATTTTTTTTCTTTCAAACTGCTAGGTTGGCAGGATTGGGGACAGATGGGAGCCCACTCTGTCATGCAGTACTCAGATCTTGAACTGCTGACCTTCCAGTCATTAAGTTCAGCATCTTAACCACTAAGCCACCACAATCCCTAATGTACCTATAGAAAGTATAAATAATGTTTGTAAATTTTGTTCAGAGCTACTCTTCCTCAAGTTTGGGTGAGAGAAGTCTGGGTGCTTTTCTTGATTAAATAAAGTTGCTGAAAGAATCCTGCAGGCCTGATTATTTAATTGGGTTCCAAGTAATTAGGTGGTCACAGCAAATACACCATATTAACTTATTAGGTAATGAAAGTTCTAGTGAAGGAGCTTCTCTTTTGCTTATGCTAAAATAAGCATTTGAGAATCAAAAATATTCTGTCTTGAACTTTGTTGTTTGGTCCTCTAAGGCAAAGTCATGGAGTAAATTGTGAGTTGTTGAGAAGAATAGTATAAAATCTAGTAAAGGTAAAGGTCACCCTTGCTCGAAAGCCAGTCGTATCCGACTCTAGAGTTCAGTGCTCATCTCTGTTTATAGCCAAAGAGCCAGCACTGTCAGAATTTGCAGACATTTTGTGGACATGAGGAGGGCATGCCTAGACATTGGAGTGCACAGAATGCTGTTTACCTTCCCACCAAAGTGGTACCTATTTATCTACCTTGCAATTTCTTGCTTTCAAACTGCTAGGTTGTCAGGAGCTGACGGGAGCACTTGGGTATCGAACTCCAACCTTTCAGTCTTCAAATTCAGTGTCTTAACCACTTGAGCCACCACAGTCCCTGTATTAATCCCACTCTGAATGTCACATAGTGGTATTTTTCTTCTTGTTGTAATAAAGTTGAAGCTACACCCTTCTTAATGATGGGATAGTTGAATTACTCACTTTTAACAACAGGCACAAAAAGAAGTTTCAGGGAAGCTTTAAAAATGAAAGACTAACAGATTTATTTATTATAAGATTTCCTGGAAACTCATAAACAGGGATCTAGTCTACCAAGGTTTTGCCAGAATAAATCTCTTTGCTTTTAAGTTGTCACGAACCTTTTTGATTTCCCAGTGATGTATGTGGTACTGTTTTCCTGGCAAAAAAAAAGGGTTTGTTAATAAAACCTTTCAGTAAGTTGTTGAAAGCATACATAATTTGGGATGAAATTTGAGATCTTCTGTTTGTGGGGAAACTGTTTTGTAAATGATACAATAATTTATGTAGATGCAAACCACAGTCTATGGCAGGGGTGCCCAAACAATGGCACATGGGCCAGATCCGGCCCCTGACACCAATTCATCTGGCCCATTCCGCCCTTGTCACTCCTGAAAGCAAAAGTGCTAACTTACCAGAATCCAATTCGTCTTCTTTCATGTCCAGGTTAGACTTTAAACTGCCAAAATGAGGCCACCTTTTGATGAATTCATTCCGTAGTTCCTTCTGTCTAACCCAGTGTGAAAAAAATTAGTCAGTACAACAAGGGTATGCCCAATTGTGGTTCAAGCCCATTTTGCCCTATTATGGTTTTCTCACATAATTGATCCTATGAAATTGATCCTTGTGAAATTCTTCTTCCGTGTCTAGGTCAGATGTGAAACTGCCAAAATGAAGTCTCCTTTGGTGAATTCATTTCATAGTTTCTTTTGCCTGACCTACTGTGAGAAAGATTAGCTGGCACAACAAGGTCGCCATTGCCCAGGGTATGCCCGATTGTGGTTCAAAAATGCCACAGTCTTCGAGGAGGCTCTTTCTGTGTACCCCATGTTGTGAAATAATATGTATTATGTTGGTGGACGAATATCAGATAAAAGGACAACCTCTTTCTTTCTAGATAAGGGGAATCAACCCAATGTTAGATGACACTGAAAAGTAAATAATGCTAAAGCCATAAGTCTGAAAGAAGATGCTGGTTTTGGAAATAACAGAAACTATCCCCATCCCAGAATCTAAAAAGTAGCAGAATTGGCGGCACTGCAGGTGCAGAGTCAATAAATATTTGTGATAGCAGAGATTCAAGTCTGTATTTCCAATTTCCAATTGTATTGTTTATGATATTTTCTAATTAAAATCCTACCATATAGGTCAGATAGGCTTATTGTTAAAATACATCCTATTAAACCATTGGAACTATATCAGAGCATACACTTCGCCCTACCACTTTTATCCAGCACTGGAAAAGTACATACATATTAGTGTATTAAATTTTAACACCCAGTTAATGATTGCTTTTGTTTCAAAACACAGTCTGCCTCTCTATAAAAGTAATAATTTTCTTCTGCAGATATCCTGCCTAAGCAAAGTTTAGCTTGAAACAATTCTTTTATTCATATAAACCTGTGGAAATAGGGGGCTTATAATGAAAAGGCAGCTAGACCTTTAACAATAGCGTCATGAAAGATGCTGCTATAATTAATGATACTTCAGGAAGATTTATGGGCCTCAGACAGAGATAAAACAGAAATATCATTGCTTCTTTGCCTCCCATCATTTTATCCTCTATAAAATTTCATGTGAAATAAGTCAAATGAAAAATGTAAGCTCTTAATCTTTTCCTTGAGTCCCATCTCTTGCTTGATGAGCACTTTTGTAGAATAAATTAGAGCTTTTTATTTCTTATATATGCACCATTTTGTATTTGAAAAGCAGGAAAAAAAAGAAACAGGCTGGCTGAGGCAGACTCCATGCCAGGGCAATGATAGTGAGGAAATTTGGGAGTGGGGTGGGGGAAGGGGAAGAGTAACATCATCTTTTATTATATGTTTTCCCATTTTTGTAAAATCTGATCTGAAATTATTCTTACACTGCAATCAAACAATGATTTTGCTGGATAGTTCAGATATTAAGTAGTGAACCTTAGCATTCAACTACAACAAAGGAAGCAACAAAAGGAAGAAAATGTGAAGCTAAAAGGAAGAAGTTTCTGAGGTAATGCATGTGAAGTTCCTTGAACATATAAGCCAAAAACCGGTTGTGCAGTTATACAAAAGGTGTATCTTTTAGCAGCAAATCGCTGTAAATTAAGAAATATCCACAGTCATTATCTATATCATACTGAGTTGCACCACTTGGTGTGTGACAGATAATGACTATAGAGTTCTCTTAACTTATGGCAATGCACCTGTAAAGGTGTGCAGTTCACCTCTTCACAGACAGCAGAGCTCCAGGTGACGACACCAAGAGCAGCAAAAAAGCCTTGGATTAGGAAATGAGCCTTCTCCGTGGTGGCACCAATGTTTAACACCTTACCTATGAAGTCACACCAAACCCTATCCCTGGATTATATTTAAGAAGCATTTAGAACCTTACTGCATTGGGAGGCTTTCAAAGACCATCTTCCAACAGTTAGTTAATTTAGTTGACAAGTTCTTTAGTTTAATTTATATTAGTTTCTGAGTAAAAGGCACTAAAAAAAAATTATCATGTCGCTGCAGGGGTGAGTGGGTTTTTCTTGTGTTTGTAAAATGTGATTTTAATGCTTTATTGTATTGATATTTCTTGCTCAATTGGAAACTGCTTTGAGTGGGAAAATCCCCCAGATTGGCAGTATAGAAATGCATTAAACAAATAAATAAACAGACAAAAGAAGGTTAGGTCTTTTGTGTGATGGCGCAACAGGGTGTCAGCCATAGAACATTGGTGAAATGTGGTGGTAAAGAGAATTAAACTTGCTTTTAAACTGCTATGTTGTCAGAAACGGAAGCTCACTTCCCATACAGCACTCATGTCTCAAACTGCTGACCTGCCGACTTTCCAGTCACCAAGTTCAGCATCTTAACCACTAAGCCACCACAGTCACATAATGCATCTCCAAAGGTGTGCAATTCACCTGTTCACAGATGGTGCAGTTTCAGGTGACTGGGAAAGGGGATTGCTTTGAAAAAGTGTCTTATTCTTTACTGAGATCAGTTTTATCTCTTTGCAGAGTTTACTTGGGCATTGTTACTGTTCACACTATAGATGTTTATTCTCCCACGCCAAGGGTCCAGACATGTCTTTGGATCATCCCTGAGTTGGGTCCCCCTGAGTGGGCGGCATAGAAGCATGAAAATTAAATTAAATTAAATCCCACCTTGCCCCCATGTTTGCTTATTGACACTCCCTTTCTTGCCTTCTTCCCCACCTTTTTTAAGGATCATCATCCATGGACCTGTACTCTTATACCCCTTTTAATATCACAACCCACTGTATATGTCACATGTCATTCTGAGGGGAAGAGTGGAGAGCTAAAGTTAGATAGTTTATTTTTTCCTTCTCTCAGAATTTTCTCTAGCTGCAATGTATGTGGTTGGTAGAACCATCAGAAACAGAAATGCAATTTTGGTTTTAGTATCACAACTTCATTGTAAATATCTAATACAGTAAAACCCCGACTTACATATGCCTCAAGTTATGTAAAATTCAACTTACGTAATAATTTTGTGTAATTTCCTATGGGTTTGCTTCAAGTTACGCAAAATTACATTTTTTCCTATGGGTTTGCTTCAATTTATGTAAAAAATTCATTTCCCTATGGGTTTGCTTCAAGTTATGTAGATTCATTTTTCCTATGGGTTTGCTTCAAGTTACATAAAAAATACATTTTTTTCCTATGGGTTTGCTCCCATTTATGTAAAAAATTCATTTTCCCTATGGGTTTGCTTCAAGTTATGTAGATTCATTTTTCCTATGGGTTTGCTTCGAGTTACATAAATAACCGATTTAGGCAAAAGCCTATGGAACAGACTTTTTACATAAGTCAGGGTTTTACTGTATAACTATATGCCTCAAAACATTCCTATGAAAAAGTAACATAAGACAGGTACCGTATACTACATAGTTGTAAAGACCTAGAAACTTTAAAAGAGCTTATGCAAATTACTTAATGATTCATGCTAACATGCATTGGAAGGCTGTCTGTCTGCTTTTCACCTCCTAAGCTGCTTCTTGGTGGAAACTATCATTGTTAGTGTCAAGATTCAGTTATCACTAATGTCAATTTCTGCAGAGAAGATGTAGGATTTTGCAGTAGTATTGGGGTGGGAGGAGATTGGCGATTGATGACTTGATTCCATTATGAGGCTGCAGAAAGGGCAAATAAAATTTTAAGCAATTGTAATAAAGACATCATTTCTAAGTCATCAGCTCCAATATTTGATTCCATGCAAGTCAGGCCTCACTGGAGTTTAACTGTAGTCATCAAATGTGAAGAAGGATATAGGCAAACTGGAAGAAGTTCAGAGGATAACAGCTAAGATGGTCAGAAGATGTGAAGACTAAGTCCTGTTTAGAAAGGCTATTGATGGGATTTTAAGCCTGAAGAAGAGGATTCTGCTGAAGCAATCATGCTCTTCTAATATCAGAAGAATTATCACAAAATGGAATCAAATGAACTTGGTGTTGCTCCAATGAGCAGAAGTAGAAAGACTTTATTAAGTTACAAGAGAGTGCATTGTGGTTGAATACTGAGAATATTTTGACCTTAAGAAAAGTTTGACAGTGTAACAAATTGCAGGTCAGGAGTGGAGGGCTCATTTTTTCTCATGTCTTCAAGCCAGGGACTGGACAGCTCTTTAATGGGAATACTCCAGCCCTGAATTCTCTGCATTAGCCAAAAGGGTCTCCAGCTACATAGTTCAAAGTATTATCTTTTGGAGGGTGTCTGTTTCCCACATTTTCAGAGGGTTTTGTGTGTGCATACCTCATGCCTTTAATTGGACCCACATTCTTCTTCTCTTGTCTTTAGGCCAGACTTTAAACGGCCAAAACGAAGTCACCTTTGTCATTGGCCAAACTTTAGTCCTCATCCCTACATGTTTCTGGTAGTAATCAGAAGACCAGCAAATGATCTGGATTCAAAATCTCACCACATTCACACCATGTGTTGTTATCCACCAGTAGCCCCCCACTTGAGCATGTTCGTCATACATTTAGGGACTCTGACCCTCAGCCTATTAAGGGTTCTCCAAGTGACATGGGGGAGGTCAGGTTCCTCAGCCATATCCTTCTTTAATGTTATTCCTTGTTAAGTGAGCTCCTTCCTCCATCTAATTTAATTTTGCTCATGTCTACACTAAAGAATGTTTGTTCTTGCCATAAAGCTCTTTCTGAATCTGAGCTGGCGGATTTGAGGTGCATATCCAATCACAGGATGTTGAAGATAATTATCTTGCTTACTTCTCTTGGTTTCTGCTGCTCCTTCTCTCCTTATCTTAGGTGGGCCATACCAACAGGAGGATATGTTTGCTCAACTGGTGTAGGTTTGAGGCATCTTGTCACTATACACATTGTTTCATTAACAGCGATGTCAACTTGTTTCCAACCACATTGGAAGACAGAATTCAAAGGCAGTTTTGCATGTCAGAATCAGCACGCAGCAGGTATAGGTTCCATGCCCCCAGCATAACCAGTCATTCGCAAGAACTGAGAGGGTGCCTCAGAATCAGTTGAGTAGACATACCACGCTACAAGAGGAAGGCCCTATCTTTTTTGCAGCCAAGAAAACACCATATTCATAGCTGTCAAGTATCCCGTCTTGGCTGGGAAATACTGTAATTCACCCCTTTCCCGCTCTTTCCTGCCGTCTTCCCATATTAGAAGAGCCAGAAAAAAAGGTTACTGCACATGCGTGCCCATCAGAGGCAGTGGTGCGCATGCCAAACACCCAGAAAAGGGGTTACTGTGCATGCGCACAGAAGCAGTGGTGTGCATGTGCGAATGCCCAGAAAAGGGGTTACTGTGCATGCACCCAGGAAATTTCCCTTATTTCCACAACCAAAACTTGACAGGTATGACGATATTGGTTTTGTCAGGTCACTCCCACCATCCCTTCCCTTCACGGAGCTGCCAATTTGTTTCTCTTTGACTGGGCCTCCTCCTTCAAAACCACCTTTCCTTTATATCTCATAGGGATATTTTCTCTTCCCTCATTTCAGATTGCTTTCCCCTTTGATGAGGGAGGAATCGTGTCCTGCCTCTGCTCATGCCCCCAGAAAGGGGGGGGGGGAACCAAGAGAGAGCATCAGTCAGTCTCATAGAAGGGCCCTGTAGTTCTGAATTTGTGATTACACTACAGTTGAGAATTACTTGCAGATAGCATTATATGCTGTTGGATCAGCTCTCATTCATTACAGAAGGCCAACCTGCTGGAATCTAGACACAGATTGGGGCTATCAGGCTGTTCTGGTATTAGTTGCTCTTAATGCAAAGTGATAATATGCAAGCTCCAGGAGAATCTTGTGTGATGCCGCAGCAGGTTCCAGAAAGCTCTTCCAATTTATACTATGACACTCTTATGAGCTGACTGTACCCACTGAGGTTGCTGGTTGAGTAGATTTTCAGCCCATATATTATTGCTCATGTCTTTTATGTCTGTGGAAGTTCAAGAACTCTATGACTTTAGCATAAGATTAGTGCTGCTCTGCATTGCATGACTTTCAAGTCTTGCCAGCAGAGTTTGACCTCTGATGCATTTAAATCTTCAGTAATTCAGGCTCAAGCAAACTGACTGCAGTTGTGGGAGAGAGAAATTACTGGAACATGATAAGATCGTGCCATTCCAGGGTCTAAGGTGACCTCATTTTTCTACTGAACTTTTCATTTTCCATTTAGCCAACACCATTGCACAAAACCTTTTATAAAGACAGGCATCAGATAGAAATGCCTATACAAGTATAACTGTCACCTCATAAATGGGCTTCTGCTTCTCTGCTACAACAATAATACACCTAAATGTGCTTTTCTGCCGTTTCTTAGACCCCCTCCTCCCTTTTCTTCCCATGGAAACTAATGAGTCACGATTAGAGTAATGCTTTTCTGTGACTTCAAAACCATTTTGCTTAATGAGGTACTAAGTCTTTATAATTAGGCCCAGAAGGGAAGTGGGACATGGCCTCTTAAGAGCAATAATTATTTAGATTATTTATGGTAATAAAATGTAGAAAATAGGAACGCTTCCTCAGAATGTGGCTATTTATTCTTTTACATATTGCCTAACAGGCAATTACCCTATTAATGCAACATTTTGTTGCTAAAGACATTAATTGAAATGTAAATTAAATGTAAATTGGCTAATTAAATTGATATGTAATGAACTTGTCATGCAGGCCTCTGAGATCAGATGTATTTGGCTAATAAACAAGTAATGCTGAAGTGCAATTCTGCCAGTAGAGTTTAAGTTGCATAAGGACTGCCTTTATCTGTAGTCTCGATATTCATTGGTTTGTGTTCAGTAGTTACAATGAGATTTTTCAACTTGACTGTTTAATAAAATGGTTCCCAGTGTGCAGCACATACCTCTCCTATTTCAACCAATCAGTTTATTTCCTTCTTTCAGACTTTTCTTTGGATAAGATATTTTTATTGGCCACAGATTGAACCCACTGCATAGAAGCTAGAAAACTGTAAGATGTTGAGAAGCAACTTCTA
The DNA here is from genome assembly GCA_035047345.1 of Bradypodion ventrale. NCBI lineage: Eukaryota > Metazoa > Chordata > Lepidosauria > Squamata > Chamaeleonidae > Bradypodion > Bradypodion ventrale. Next base: position 87,564,530 of record JAWDJE010000004.1, read on the forward strand.
GCTTTTTTTTCTGGAGGACACAAGTACCACATATATAGCATTTTAGAGTACAGTACAGCATATACAATAAGCATCAGAACTTCCACAGCTAAGATGTTTATTATCTCCATGGTGGGAACTGGTTCAATGAAATGCCTCATCTAAAGCTAATAGCATCCTACTCAGCCCTTATTCCTATCTTGTTGGATAGTATTTACTCTAAGGTAAGTGTTCACACACTTGCCTATTTCTATGGGTTCATGGCTGAAACAGATATGAGCCATGGATTTCCTGGTTCGTACTTCAACCTTTAAGCAACTTGCAGGGAGTTTAAGCCAGAAAGTCTATTCACTCCCATTGTCTTTGATATAGCCATGTTTCTGCAGATTTAAGCCAATGTGTTGACTATATTTTCAGATAAGGCTGAGCAGCTCAGAAAGTACATTGAATTTTTACCTCCACTTTTTTGATGAGGATGTCCCTAAAAGTTATGCAGATGGGAGGCAAGATACTGTCAATGGAGGGTAAGATAATGTCATCCAATGGTGCTGCTAATAATAGCATCCCATACCATTATCCAAAGCCCAAATAGCAGAGACAATTGGGGCCTTGCCCAAGGGCACCAAAATATAGGTAAAGGCAAAAGTAAAGGTTGCCCTTGCTTGACAGCCAGTCGTATCTGACTCTAGAGTTTGATGCTCATCTCTCTTTATAGCCAAAGAGCCAGTGCTGTCTATATCTGCAGACGTTTCTGTGGACATATGGCAGGCATGACTAGACACTGGAATGTTGTTTACCTTCCCACCAAAGTGGTACCTATTTATCTACTTGCAATGTCTTGCTTTCAAACTGCTAGGTTGGCAGGAGCTGGGACAGAGACTGGAGCTCACTCCGTCATGCAGCACTCGGGTCTTGAGCTGCTGACCTGCCAACCTTCCAGTCATCAAGTTCAGTGTCTTAACCACTAAGCCACTGCAGTCCCCACCAAAATATGGTGGCACACAATTACAAAGATGATTCTATGAGTGAATGACACAAGTGTGATGACACAAAACTAATAGCAATGCCTCTTGCTCCCCTTTTTCTGATAGCATGAAATTTCTTTTGACGGGGTTGGCATGTTCTACACCCCCTTTTTTTCTAAAAGCCTCATGTCCAAACATCAGAAGGAGTGCATTGGTCAGTGTCAGTTGCCCAGGAGCCAAAACTGCTACTTACTCTGCCACTATCAAATGGATAACAGATTTTAGGCCATTTTAGCCATTTTCTTAGGGCAATGGTGTTTTGACAATAACCTTCATACCACTGTTGCCAAGGCAACAAAAGGATTATGACAGCCAAATATAATTTTGTTTTGTCTTTTCATCAGCAATAATTATTGAGAAGAAAGCACAGGAATGGAAGAAGTACCTTTTATTTTATTTATATTTTTGGACTATAACTTCCAGGTTTCTCTAAAGCAAAGGGATAGCTTGTTCCAAATAATGTGTCACTTGGAATTTGTACCTTTTAATTAGCTGTCTTAAATATGATACTACTAATTGCTTTTTAATTGGCTGGATAGCTCAGTGAGTTAGGCTCTGGAGTCAGACACTAGGAATCCAGTTCCCAAATGTGCATCCCAGAAGAGCCAGCCTGTGTGAGCAAGCTGTACAGTCCTAGGGTACCCCCAGAAGAATAGCAATAGCAATTAACTTATATACCAATATAACTTATATACTTATATTAAGCTAGGCTAGAGAAGCCATAGCACTTGGTGCACTCTCTGGGCAGTTCACAGGTTAATTAGCATTTTGCCCCCAACATTTTGGGTACTCATTTTATCGATCTCTGAAGAATGAAAGGCTGAGTTAACCTTTATCCCTGTCAGGATCGAACTCACGACATCAGCAATGTGGGCTGCAGCAGGTCTCTGGTGAATGGTAAACTATGTATGAGCTATCTCTACCTAGAAAACCCAGAAAAAAGGTCACCATAGTCAGAATTGACTTGACAACAGACAATTATTATTATTAATTGTTTTAAAATATTTACACTACGGTAAGTATCTGGCTGCATAGCCAGAAGGTGAGAGTTCAGTTCCCCACTGTGCCTCCCAGGAAAAGAGCCAGCCTATGCAGTCATGGGCAAGCTGCACAGCCCCAGAGTGCCCCCAGAAGAAGGGAACTGTAAACCACTTCTATGTATTCAATCCTTAGAAAACCCTTGAAAATGGTTGCCATAAGTCAAGGGTTTAACTTAATTGCACACAATTATTATTATTAATATTGTAATACTTTATTGTATTTTCATCTTTGTTTATTTCAAGATTGAAAACGGCTGCAGGTCCCCTTCTGAGGAAAGGAAGGGTATCAATAATAAGATTAAATGAAAACACACTTGGTCCATGAAAGCTCACATTTAAATCCAGGAGTTAGTCTTTAAGGTGCCACAACATTTTTTTGGTCTTTTTTTTTTTTGCTGTTCTGTTTTATTTACTCTCAGATAGGAAGAAAGGAAGGAAGGGATTACTTCACAATTTTTGCAATGTAGGTATACCTTTTCAAAGTTACTTCTATAATTCTGGAGGTGACATTAAATGGTAGAGAAATATCACACTGCTCAGGTGATAGTTTGTTTCTACTGCATTCAGATTTTAGAAAGTGACAAGTTCAGTCACTTTTGTGAAATGTGAGTGCAAAGAGCTCTAAAACCTACAGCCATGACAACAACTAAATACATTTGGGGATGCCTTGGAAGTTTAATGGTAACTAATTACTTTTATTATACACAAATCAAAAATCAAGCATTGGATTTCTCTGCTAGGGCCAAATACTTCTGGTGTATCCTCAGAGATCGTATTTAGATGGTCTTTGTGTCATAAATGATTGTGATAGTTCCACACAATGTAACAATCTGTATTGATACAGTTCTTAACCTGTTTTTTTAAAGTAAAAATAGCTTATTTCTACTGAATTGTTGAAAAAAAATGTTCCGACCTAGAAGCAAAGTAGCTAATGATTTAAAACAGTAACTTCTCAATTTAAACAGAAGCATGAAGGTGGGGGAAAAGTCACTTTTACTAAACAAGAACATTTATCTTGTGTGTGAGGAGAATCCCTTCTTCATCTTCCAGGAGTGAAACTGGTGAATACATATTAACCTCTCCAGGTCATGCTGATAAAATAAATCATACCGGGTTTTCTCCTACTTGCAGCTGCTGAAAAGAAAAAACAATCCCAAGGGCACAGTTTGTCAGAAATTCAGGGTTACAAAATAAGGGAGCAGTCCTCCTGCTCATTCTGTGCTTCAGTTTTTCAAACACCCACACACTGCTTGTCATACCTGAAAGCTCTGTCAGTTTAAAGCCTCTTGAACATATTGCAAACTGTCATGACTGATTGTGGCTTATAGCTGTGTGGTACTTGTCTGCCACTGTAGAGAGAGGGAGAGAGAGAGAGGTTGGCTGAATTTGAGTTCCCTTCTGATGGAGTAGATACAAACGTAAGAACATAAGATACTGCATTCTGCCCAGAGTTTTGTGCTATCAACCATTGCTATAAACTCTAATGGGCAACAATTTTCCAGGGTCTTTAGTAGAATCCTTTCTCATGAGCTGCCACCACAGACATCAGAAAGAAGATACCAAGGTTTAGGTTTGAAACTTCTTGAAAAGCAAGCACTGTACCACATATGCACTATGCAAAAGTCAAAACCTATAGAGCCAGTGTACATTTACTACCTTGGAGTACTACTTGGAGATACAGGTACAGTATCTGTTTGCACTGAGACTTGAATCTCATTGAGTAACCTTGGGACAGTTGCCCTCTCTCAGCTTGATCATCCCCACAGTGTAATTGTGAGGATAAAATGGGATATAAAGGTAAAGGTTTCCCTTGCTCGAAAGCCAGTCGTATCCGACTCTAGGGTGCAGTGCTCATCTCTGTTTCCATGCCAAAGAGCCAGCGCTGTCTGCTTCTGCAGATGTTTCCGTAGTCATGTGGCAGGCATGACTAGACTCCGGAGTGCATGGAACGCTGTTACCTTCCCACCGAAGTGGTCCCTATTTACCTACTTGCAATTTCTTGCTTTTGAACTGCTAGGTTGGCAGGAGCTGGGACAACGACGGGAGCTCATTCCGTCCTGCAGTACTCGGGAATTGAACTGCTGACCTTCCGCTTCCCAGTCAGCATCTTAGCTACTTGAGCCACTGCAGTCCCATAAAATGGGATATACTATATGCTGTTTTGAGTTCACTGGAGGAAAGACAAGGTGTCCATCTAGCAAATAACTGCTACTACTACTAATACTTTAAATCCAGCCCAGACCATCCAGTCCTTTTACATTAGGGATTCAGGTCCCCTCTCCAAGGGAAGCCTGGAAGATTACAACAAGGAACTGGGCCTTTTCATTGGTGGCCCCAATGATTTGGAAGGACCTTCCAATTTACATCCACTTGGCTCCCTCTCTCCAGGATTTCCACAAATCTGTAAAGGCTGAACCATACAGAGAAGCATTTTATGGAGAGGCCTACACTATATAAGAAAGCAGGATGGGGTCACCATGTCACCAGTGCCCCACACCTGCTTTTCCAGCCAGGTTTTTAGTTCTTTCCTAAAGGGCAACAACTCCACTTGGAGGTGCAACTCAGTTGGTAAGAGTTTCCATAGGGCTGGAACAGACACCGAAAAGGCCCTCCTTCTAGTGCTAGAGTTAAGCCTCTCTAACTGATGCTTCAGAGAGACTCTCTGGTCCACTCTGCTGGGACGAACAGATGTTCTTGGGGTGTAATTGCTAATTGCTATTGGATTTGTTCTTTGTCCATCTTATGTTATTAACTTGCTGCTATTTTTATCATATATTTCAACTGATTTTATGATTGTACTTCTATGTTTGTTTTAATTATGTATATGCACTGCCTTGGGTGGTTTGTTGACCAAAATGGTGGTATATAAAAATAAATTGCAATATTATTAATAAAACATGATGCAAGCTGTGGAATCAAGACAGAGTTTGTGAAATTTATTATGGACTGTAACACTAAGAATCCTGCAGCTATGATGTGTAACAGCCATGCTAGCAGAGGGATTTGGCGACCTGTCATTCAAAATAATTCTTGCAGGCTGTAGAGTGAAGAGAGTTAAACAACATTGGAGGAAATTGCTGGTTTTAGGTGGATAGGAGTAGACATCACAAAAATCCACAAGCCCAGAGTGTCTCCTTTCCTAACATTTGGTAAGTGTATATGGATCCTATGCTTTTTCTTTAACATTTTCTTCCTTTATCTCCAAGAAAAGGGGATACTTGAGCCAAAAAAAACTTGCTGCTTTTAAAACAGCATTTCAAGTGAGAAGATACTTTTAAAAATAACAACAGCTGCCTGCCTTTATGATAATGGACAAAAAACTGTGCAGTCTAGTCACTTTACTTGTCCTGTATCATATTTTTTCAATGGAGTAATTTTGCAGATTGAAATGTACAGAGGATCTCAGTTTGGCGAGTTTAAATGAAACACAGCTATCTGGAAATGACAGCATTATCTGTAATAAAGCAATTCTTTCCATTTGATCTTCCATTTTAAGCTAGGCTAGAGAAGCCTTAAATGCCTGAAAAAGTAGTTTGTCATGCACATGTTTTCAGGTAGGTCAGCCAATTCAAGGCTGTCATATCATCTTCTAATGTCAACTTTTGAGATAAGCTGGGAAATTGCTAAACATCTCAAGTAATTAGGCTACATTTTATACAAAAGATCCTCCTCCTCCTTCAACTAGCAAAATAACAACCTGCCTTCCAGGAATTTAGGTTGTTCTGGGATTATTTTGCATGACAGAAACATGAACAAAGCTAAAGCCTAGACTGATTTATATGGCAACTTCATTTGGCATCATATTCCATAAACAGTCTACGCATTATGAAGGATGCTTCAAACTTGATAGGTCCTCATTAGTGATGTGCTAGCAATAAGGACCAATAGTATAATTTGTGTAAATAGCAATAGCAATTACACTTACATACTGCCCGATAGCACATACCAACATCCATTGTCCATAAGGTATTTCTCTAGCTGGTTCATAGAAATGAAAGCACAAAGTTGCTTCCTTGTTGAGGGGGTTCAAGGAAGGCAACTAGAATAATTGCCACAAGATGGGATTTTGTCTCATAAGAGGGGGAAAGACTTGCCATTTTGCTCCTGTGAGAGGAAGAAGAGAGAAAGATTTGGGAAGCTCAGTTATAGTCTTACATCCTAGGGATATATAACAATACTATCACGGATGGAGAACAAGAATGGGAGATGTCTGGCCATCCGAATGCAACTGGAATGCAATTCTCCGGATCCACCACCATTGGATATACTGGGTATGATGAGAATTCCAGACCAGCCACACCTGGAGAACCACCAGCTTTTTAAAATCTGCATGCCCAAGACAGAGGATTTTCCATACCTTTTAGAACCTTCTATACCTTCATCCAAATGACTTGGTGCTGCAAAGATGATGGCCAAGGGTCATTCCTGTATCCTGGCTCATTCAGCTACCTGATCCTGCCCTGTTTCTTGGTTATTTAAATGATGATTTACATGAAGTGTTTTTGGATACAGAGAAGAGAACAATTTAGATCCATCGCAAAACTTTGCTCCGTTCACATTCTTCCAGTTCATTTTCACTTGACTTTCTCCTTTGCAGTATTTCAGATATGTAAATTTTGGTGACACAGCCAATCAACCTAGTTAAGAAATCCATTGCGCTCTTGTGGCATCATTAATTAAGCACTCCTTCAGCTCCCATTATCCCTTAAGGTGAGATCTTTGTGCAGTTTCTACCATCCAGGAATTAAATAAATCAGTAAGAGTACAAAGTCAGCTTCTGATCTTAGTATTATTGAAGCAGCTCTGCTTCTTTCAGTTGTCCCTAAATGGTTAACATCTGCAACTTGGAGTGAAAATCATGATGAACACAACAAGATGGTAAGAGCTGATTAAAATTCATCCTACTATATCATCCATAAATAAGAAATAAAGATGAGAAGGAAGAAAGGAAGGAGACATGCCAGTGATTAATCAGTCTTAAAATGGTTGCTGCCTGTTTCCTGAGTTTCATACAAATGCAGCCCACATACAGATACCAACGAGAGTGTCAAGCATATTGATGTTATTAATCAGAAATATTAAATTCAACAACTATAAAGTATTTAATTCAGTCATGCAGAAAAACAGCTTTAGAAATCACATCCTAGGCAAACTACAGAAAACCAAATATTGAGGATTCAGGTTGCTGTACAACCACTTATAGTATGAACATGTTGGAAAAGTCTAAAAGTCTTCATTGATTTGTCTATGTGATTAACAAGTTGTTTAACCACAGATTCAAAGTGAATTTTCAATGAAAACTGTTCTCAGAGTCTTCAGTCCTTGGATGAATCTATGATCTCTTATATCTGGCTATGTTTTGAGATCATGTTATAAACAATGGCAATAAAATTGTTTGTGTCAGATCCTGAGCTGGTGTGAAGTTCTGGCACCAAAAGGGAATAAAGTGTATGCATGCCCTTCCCTTTTGCTGCTCCATTACACTCATGAATCCATCTTGTCTGAAACTCTTCTTTTGTACTGGCCACATCTTGCAGTCCCTCATCTGCTATACCTTAAGCATCAAACTGCTCTGTCAATATCATTAAAAGGATCTTACATGTGGGAAACCCCATTCATTTCAAACCAAAAGAAGTACGAACATCAAACAGGTTGCATTTCACTTTTTTCCTGCCACTCCTGTTAATCCTAGTACAGTATATTAAAATTCCTTTCCAGTTTAACAAGAAATAGGGAAAATAGATACAGATTGTATGACATCTTGTTTGGCCCTAGGATGATTTACAACTCATAAGAACATAAGAACATAAGAACAGCCTTGCTGGAACAGGCCACAGCCCATCCAGGCAAGCATTCTGTCTCACACAGTGGCTCACCATTTCCTTCAGGGTATTCGCAAGGAGATGCCTTCACCTGTTTAGGATTCCCTGGAAATGGCATTGAGAGATATCCTGCCTATCTCTCCAACCCGGAGGTTGTCCTTAAGTATCCATAATTATAGTCATTGATACCCTTGTCCTCCATGAACTTGTCTAATCCTTTCTTAAAGCTGTCAAGACTGACAGCTGTCACCACTTCTTCTGGCAGGGAGTTCCATAGACCAGTAATCCTCTGGGTGAAAAAGTACTTTCTCTTATTTGTTTGAGAACTAGTACCCAAAAGTTTCATGGAGTGACCCCTAGTTCTAGTGTTATGTGATAGGGAAAACAGGTTTTCCTACTTTGTCCACACCGTGCATGATATTATAAACTTCAATCAGGTCACCTCTTAGACGCCGTCGTTCAAGAGTGAAGAGGCCCAACCGTTGCAGCCTCAGATGGTAAGGAAGGTGTTCCAGTCCCCTAATCATTCTGGTTGCCCTCCTCTGCACTTTCTCCAACTCCATAATATCCTTCTGGAGGTATGGCGACCAGAACTGTACACAGTATTCCAGATGGGGCCTCACCATAGATTTATAAAGAGGGAAAATGACACTTGCTGACTCATTTTCTATACCCTTCCTAATGATCCCTAGCATTGAGTTTGCTTTTTTCACTGCTGAGGCACACTGGGTTGACACCTTCATTGAGCTGTCCACCAGGACACCAAGGTCCCTTTCCTGGTTTGTCGCCAAGAGTTCAGACCCCATCAGTTTATAAATGTAATTGGGGTTTTTTGCCCCAACATGCATCACTCTGCACTTACTAATGTTGAAGCTCATTTGCCACTGTTTTGCCCACTCCCCCAGTGTCAAGAGATCCCTCTGGAGCTCCTCACAACCTCTCACAGTTTTCACTACCCTGTATAATTTAGTGTCATCAGCAAATTTGGCTACCTTGCTTTTTACTTCTACCTCTAGATCATTTATGAAGAGGTTGAAAAGCAGGGGTCCCAGTACTGAACCTTGGGGGACCCCACTCTTTACTTCCCTCCACTTGGAGAAGTGTCCATTTAGTGCTACCCTCTGTTTCCTGTCCCTTAGCCAGTTGCTGATCCAGGACAAGACCTGTCCCTTTATTCCATGACTGGTAAGTTTATTCAAGAGCCTTTGGTGTGAGACCTTGTCAAAAGCCTTCTGAAAGTCCAGATAAACAATGTCAACTGGATCCCCCTTATCCACATGTTTGTTGACACTCTCAAAAAATTCCAACAGATTAGTGAGGCATGATTTGCCCTTGTAAAAGCCATGTTGGCTCTCCTTTAGCAGCGCCTTCTCTTCTATGTGCCTATTAATTCTATCTTTTAGGATGGTTTCCATCACTTTACCTGGGACACATGTCAAACTGACAGGTCGGTAATTTCCTGGACCACCCCTAGATCCTTTTTTGAAAATTGGTGTTACATTCGCTACCTTCCAGTCATCAGGCACAAAGCCTGATTTGAGGGAAATATTATATATTTTGGCTAGGAGATCAGCAATTTCATCTTTAAGTTCCCTGAGAACTCATGGATGGATGCCATCTGGTCCTGGTGATTTGTTAGTGTTTAGTTTAACAAGACATGCAAGGTCCTCCCTGGTTATTTCCATCTTGCTTAATTCTTCGGTTTCCCTCCCTACGAAGATAGGCTCTTTTTTGGGCATGTGTTCTCTGTCTTCTTCTGTGAATACTGAAGCAAAGAATTCATTGAGTCTCTCTGCAATCTCTGTTTCCTGTTTAATAACCCCTTGCCTTCCATTCTCATCTAATGGTCCAATGGCCTTCCTAGTTGGGTTCTTACTTCTAATGTACTTAAAGAAGTCTTTGTTATTTCTCTGAGTATTTTTAGCTATATGCTCCTCAAAGTCTTGCTTTGCTTTTCTGATTGTTGCCTTGCATTTGTTCTGCCAGAATTTATGTTTCTGCCTGCTGTCCTCATTTGGACAAGCCTTCCATCTTCAACTCAGCATAATAACAAAAATCCCTCATGGAAGGAATAGGTATGATTATCCATTTAAACTAGCCATAGTTCCCTGTGACTAAGAGAATCTTGCCCCTGCGAGAATTTTGCCCTCATTGACTGCTGTATGTTTGTCATCTTTATTTGTTGGGCTGCAGTGGCTCAGTAGTTAAGAAGCTCACCTTGTTAGCTGGAAGGCTGGCAAGTCGGCAGTTTGAGACCTCGGTACTGCATGACGGATTAAGCGCCCATCTTTGTCCCAGCTCTTGGGGACATGAAAGGAGCCCCATTGGGGCATCCCCTGAATGGAGTTTCTCCAGCAAAAATCCTTTCAACCCAGACACAAAATTATTATTATTATTATCTTTATTTGATTTTAAAGTATTTTAAAATATTTTTAACCTAACCTATCTTTTTGCGTGATGGCTGGGGCTTTCAGTTGTTTTGTAAAGTAATGTAAACGGATATCAATGTATGATGGGTGGTTATTAAAATTAAATTCATTGTGTCTGAATTGACCCACAGAGAACAAGAGGACTCTGCCCAGGGCTGGGTTTTCCTAGTAAGGACAGAACATGTGTCTTCTTTCAGGTGATACCAATTCACAGTGGTTTTCTGCAGACAAACGATGCAATTATTTTAAGGCTTTTCTATTTGTAATAGTATGGAGCAGTGATAGCCAGAAGACTCCACCTGCCTTTTAAAGATAGCCTGACCGGTCAGTTTAAACTCTGGTCACTTCGGCAATACCAATAAATTTCATTAAATGGTTATAAAATTTTTGTTTTCTCTGTAGGATTTCCACATATAATCTTGGCAGAAATTGACACAACCTGAAATCGCATTAATGTTCTCTTAGCGAGGGAATCAGTCCATTTTGTGTTTCTGTAAGACAAGAGTTCTCAACCTTTTAAAGCCTGGGGCCAGATCACACTCCCTCAGACAGCTTTGGGGGCTGGATGGCCATTTTGCCCTTCCTCCACCACATGGTACTTCCTGGTGTGGTGGAGGTGGCAGGGGGCCACACGAAATGGTGCTGCAGCCAACATCTGGCCCATGGGCCACAGGTTGAGAATCCTTGCTGTAAGAGGTTTGCAGCTTGGCATAAAGGTGTTTGCTTCTCTAACACCCCCACCCCCCACACAATTTCTAAGCTCTCTTGACAAAGAGAATCCAATTCAACTTAAGTATATCTGTGCTGCAGTTTTTTGTAGGATTTGTACTAATGCCTAAGCTGCATGCAAGCCACCACAAAATTCATATTGCTTTATCCTCATAACAGACATATTTAAGAATAACTCAGGTGAGTTACAATGGCAGATGATCACAGCTGGACTTCCAATAAGCCCCCATGAATATATGACTGGACAGTAAAAGTTCTATCTGGCAGCACCCCAGACATAACTCTTAATGAAGAAGCCTGGACTTTAATCACAATGAACTAAGCAGAAACATTTAATTCTTATTTTGTGTTTCAACCACAAACTATCAGGTTTCACCCGATTTATATATATAAAACACAACATGAATTCATTGAGAAAACAACAAATGTTACAACATTTTTTTTACAATCAAACTGTTGAAATGACAACCTTGCTTCATAAACCAACTTACAAAATCTTTAGTTCAAACCTTTAAAAACCCTTTAAAAACCACAAGATGTCAGAAACGAAAGAATAATAATTCATAAAATACTTTATATCCCTCTCCCTGCTTTTTAATCCAGATTGGCAACAGTTAATTTTAACTATCAAGTCAACTTTTGGCTGATAAACACATGAAGCCTAAGCTATGGATATATTATTGACATATTACAGGACTTTCCCATGTACACAATGTAAACTCCAAACCTGAAAGGACAGTGGTATGGAAAGGATCTAATCAATTTGTTTTTCTGCAGTGCTTTTCACAGTTCTTCCCTTCCAATGCTCCACATTTTGGTTTCTTATACAAATGTACTAATTTAGCATAGCTAGTACACAGAAATTGGTTTCTGAGTGCATATATGTATTTGGATGAAGTTGGATGGAGATTTGAACTCACACAGATCTTTCTGCTTTCGTTGCCACAGCTATGCGTACATAACCCAAACCAGCAAATTGGTCACCATGCTGATAGCTGTTAAGGACAGGGTCCTGGAGTTTTACACTCTGACTCCTTCTAGCAAATAGGTAGATGTGTATGGTAGCAAATTTTTGAGAGAGTTTAGCCCTTACTCAGTTGGGCTGGGCCAAAAAGTCCATTTAGTAAACTACTGTAAAAGGCAGGATGCCATAACTGTTCAGATATACAGGGTGGAATTGTTAGTTCACTTAGGACAGATATAGGGAATCTATCCTTTTCCAGATGTTTTGTGCTTCAGCTCCTAGCACGAACAAGAATAGGGGAACTGAAGTCTAAAACACCTAGGAATTCAACTGTTCTCCACCCTTGCTCCAGATCATTCACATATTGCTCTTCTTGTATTTGAGATTTCTTCTGGGAAGAAGGGAGAAAATGACACAAAATTATGTGTCCATATCAGTGATGGCGAACCTTGGCACTCCAGATGTTCTTGAACTTCAACTCCCAGAAGCCCTGATTAGCAGGAGTGCTGACTTGGACTTCTGTTAATTGAAGTCTAAGAACACCTGGAGTGCCAAGGTTCACCACCACTGTTCTATATGATACTGCATAATCAAAAAATTAAGAATAGGGGGAGTACGAATTTAAATTTTCATATCGATGCTTCAGTTCTTCACTTAATCAGGAATAGTGACAACAAAAATAAAACAGAAAATGATTGCTAGACATTACATTAACATAACAGAGTTCTCCAGGGAGTGCTAAGCATGACCCGAACTCCTGGAAATTAGCATCTTAGCATTTATCACTTGCAAAAGATGCTTGGGATTTAAGACCACAACACATAGAAAGTCATGCACCCTCATGGAAAGCTTCCCCTGCTCTGCTTAGTGTTTCAGTGTTACAGGAAGAAGATTGGCTTTTGTTTACTGTGTATGGTAGAAGCTTTTAATGGACAAAATCCTCTTGTGTAAACGTATACAGCATGAGACAGAAAACATCACCTAGAATATATACAGGGAACTCTTTCATTAGGGGCTGCTCATTAGTCCCCAGTGCAATCTCTCCTTGCATATGTAATGAGTCCCTGCTTGGATTCTGGGCTAATGCCATTGCATGTGACATCACTTGCTCTATACCACACAAGTTTAGACAAAAGGCTTTTAACTAATGTAGCAGAAAAGAATGCAATTTCTAGACCTGTTGGCTTGCTTTTGAGGAAGAAGACGTGATAAAATAAACAGAAAATAAAATCAATGATAGCATTTGTAAATAAAGCATTTCTGCTATTAAAAAATAATTGGCTGAAAAGGAGGCACACAATCCAATTTAAAACCTGAACTGCTGGCCTCAGATTCTCTGAAAGGTGTCTCTCTCCAATGTTTTATGATGAGAAAGTATGTTCCTTAAGAGATGTCTGGCATCTTTTCTCCGGCTTGTTGGCACCTTGGTTATTCCCTTGGCCTCGATGATATACACATTTGTAGGAGGATGCCTTTTCCTTCCTGCCAACAGATGAAGGCAAATAGTTAGAGTGGTAGAATACTTTTCAGTAATGTCACTGATGATCCTGTAAACATCCTTGGGCAGAATCTCAGAGCCAAATTGTCCACTGGAAAAATCCATTTCTCAAACAACACAAACACTGTGTTTTAATTTTAGTTTTGCTTGTACTTTATGTTTTATTAGTACTTTGGCCTTGATAAATAAATCCCAAAGAGATTCACTAAAAACTCTATAAACAAACCTTGGCCAAGAGTCAATTGATATGTTCAGTGAGTACACATTACAGTACCTGAATGAAATCCTGGATCTGCCCCTGATTGTGTTGATTAATGTGCCCCATGTGCGTACACCTGCACCTATGACGCTGGCCAGGAATTGAATGAATATGTCTAAAGGATGATAGGTGCTTTCCATTCTCTTCCTTTGTGGATTAATTAAACACATAATCTGAACATCTCAATTAGGTTATATGCAACAACTACTGTATATACTTGAGTATAAGTCGGGTTTTTCAGCCCCCAAAATGAGGTCCAAAAATGGGACTCAACTTATACTTGGATCAATGTAAACACTCAAAAACATACTCATACAAATGTCTAAATTAATTAATTTTATCGTATTTTCATGTATTTTAATTATTGAAACTCACTAGCAGCTGCTGCATTTTCCATCCCCGACTTATACTTAGGTCAATATATTTTCCTAGTTTTAGAAGTCCAAATTAGGCACAGTACCTCGACCATATTCAGGACAACTTATAGTCAAGTATATACGGTAGTACAAAACTCACTTTTCTTTTATTAGTTCACTGCAATACAGATTGCCCACAATCTTTTAATATACTATAATTGGCATTATTTGGTATTTACTGGATGCAAGCTGGATATGGCCTGCATGAGCACCCTGTTGGGTTGGTCCTCTACACTTATTAACATCTTGCACAAAGTACTGTTAGTATTTGAGACAGCCTCAGGATTTCAAGGCTCCACTTGCTAGGAAAGCAGTTCTGATAGACCCTCAGCCTGCTGCAGCTGCTATTGCCCTGATAAGCTCAACCAGGAAATCCTAGGGAAGAGCTATATAAGAATTAGCTCCCCCCCCCAAAAAAAAGCTATCTCTATAACAAATGTGTTTGGTTTTGCTGTATGCTTTGTGTGACACTCCAGCTGTAAAGGTATCCTGCTTCATTTTCTGCCTTGGTTGTTTGACTCTTGGTCTGCTTGGACCACACGTTGTCCACTAGACTAGCCTTGTACTTCTGTCTACTCCTGGCTTTGACCTTGGACTTGGACAAGGGTTGCCTTTGACCTTTAGTATGGTTGCTCTGGGTCATTGCTAGGATTCTCAGGGACCTCTGTGCCCGCTGGCTTGGTGAGTGTTCAGGAGTAACAGGGAGGACTTGTTAATTGCCAGCTGGGAACAAATTAATTTTATACCTCTTTTTTTATAACAGAGCAAGAATATTTCAGCCAATGGATTATGACTTTTCTGCATACTCTTAAAAGCAAATCCAAATGGACAGAGTAGAATCTATTCTCAAGTAAATGTGAAAGGGATGGTGTGCCAATTTTAGGGGCAAGCTTAGAAGGTCATTCTAAGTACAATGATACCTCATACAACGTCCAAACTTGGTTCCACAAGTTTGGACTTTATACGGATTTGGACTTTGTATGAGGGATGCAAAATCCTAGCCGCGATGCCTCATACAACGTCCAAATCTTTGCCGCGATGCCTCATACAACGTCATTTCTATAGAGATACATTGTACTGTAACAGCACAGACTTCAGGGCAAAGTCAAGGGAACAGACATGAAACTGACAGAACTTTAAGAAATCATTGTCTAAAGGCTAAACACATTACAAAAACATGTAAAACAACCCTGATTGTCCAAGAACCTGAAGAATGCTGCAAAAATCCCAAGAATGCTTCTAAAAATTCTGACGAAAAAATTCAAAAAAATCCAAAATCGTGCTCAAAACCACTCTTCGCCTCATGCAAAACCCACAAGAGCAATGCACACATGTGTCCTGCCTTTTATACTGGCCAGGCACAATGCAACCTGGAAAACCCCCAACTTTTTTCAAGGAGTTAGGCGATGTTGTATGAATCCGATGTTGTATGAAGCGGACTTTGTATGAGGTATTACTGTATATACAGTACTGTAATTTTCTTTAGTAATAAGATGTTAAGGAAGCAGACTTAGCTGAGTTTCATTTTCCAGGTATCTTTGCAATATTTATTTTATTAGCAAAGAAAATCAGATAATGTCTCCCTAATTTGAAATTCCTAAAAGATGATGTTAATTTGCTGACATTGTATGAAGTTCCTGAGGTGCAGTTGTACAGTATTCCCATCAATGCTGATCCAGAGTTCAACTAAATCCATCTGGAAACTATCAGTCTCTGACACTAAAATTCTTGTGGAAAATAGCTCCACATCTTTTATTTCTCATCTCCCACTAGTTGATGGACACCATTTCTAAAGGGAGAAGAAAACAGATTATCTAGTCATGAAAGGCTGAATATTTCTCCCCCAATTTTGCAGGGACATTTGCCCTCCTGCATGGGTACGTTGTTATCAAAGAAGCTGTTCCCACTTGCAAAAGAATGGCCCAGTTGGACGGTCTTGATAGTAGCTTTGCTTCTTCTCCTCACCAGGTAAAAAATGTCTAGGCCAAATATCTCTTGTCATCTTTAATGTAGCACCTTAATTTCTTATGTTCAGTTACTTTAACCCCCTGGCTCTAAACATAGGAGATGAGCAGATGATTTTTGACTATTAACAAGCATTCAATTTTTCAGAATATGGTCAGCCAATATACATAATACCTGATCAATTCAGTTACCTTTCCCCAAGGGTTACAAAATTAACTAAGCACAGCTATGGAGGAGGTTGTTTCTGGGAACATCTGGCAGGTTTAAAACATAAAGCAACTTCAAATCAAGAAGGAAAGTAGCTAATGACAGGCAGTTGATTGGCAGAAACCCCAATTATGAGCAATGAAAGCCAAATTGAAATATTCAGGAATTCTTAGCCAGGGTACTGATTTTCTGGCAGTTTGTTGAGTCTGAGAGTAATTAGCAATGCGACAAGTTCGGGGTTAAACAAGAGTGATTTATTATCAGCTCATTTCGGACTATTCAGACTGGGGAATAAGGGGACGAGGCAGCTCCTTATATACACACATAACGGCAGTTACAGTGATACATTTGCCTGGGCTTTTGATAATGCGGGAAATCTGTGTTAGAACCAATCAGATTGCATTGACTGCAATACAAGTTTGGTGCCTTACAGAAAGGGCGCGCATTTGCTGCAAAGACTTAATGGCGTCTTAAGAATTAAAGCAATATAACATTTGGACACAACACAGGTGCAAGCACATACCTAGCAGATGTCCCAAGGTCCCATTAGGGGATAGAATGGAGAACAACATGGCTTGCGAGAACCAGGCAATCTCAAACTATATAGTAAGAATTCCTGAAATTCATATCAATTTGGCAATGCATGCTCACAGAACGAAAAAGGACATTTAATCACTACAGTGCCCTCCTTCAAAAGGAGGTGGCACAGCTGATCATTTTCACCAACTAAACAAAGCTCACTAACAGTTCTTCCCTTCTGTCTATGCTGCCCTCTAGTCTAGTGGATGGTGCAGCCCAATCATCATCTGTTTTGACTGGAATTTATAAACAATAGATAGCATGAAAAGTCCCCTTTTTTAACAGTCCGTCATCTGTAGCCTGAAGAGCATTGCTTTTACCACACAGTTGTTTCTCAGGATCAGGAATTCTTACTATATAGTTTGAGATTGCCTGGTTCTCACAAGCCATGTTGTCCCCTAATGGGACCTTGGGACATCTGCTAGGAATGTGCTTGCACCTGCCAGAAAAATCAGAGTTTTCATTCCTTTGAGTTGAACAAATATCTGTTCCTAGTTTCTTTAAATTGGCTTAGTTGAGGGATAATTGGAGAAGCCTTCTATTACTGCTGTTGGCGGTGAGAAATCCTTTCAGATTTCCTTCATATTTGCTCAGAGACCTACTCTATACCATAACTACTATTGTTGTGGGAGGCAGAGTTGTAATTCAGTTACCTGCCAGCCCAAAAGGATACAAGAGGGTGCCAAAAATTTATACACATTTTAAGAAAGGGGGAAAAGGTATTAAAATTGTTATACTCTATATATACCAATAACAAAAGATGAATACAAATCACCTTTGACTCCTGCAATTACAAGTGGTGCTCAAAGTGGTTGCTATCCATGTCCAGAGACATCTGTGGCAAGCATGAAAACTGTTCCAACACAATAGCAGAAGCAGGCCTTGTTGCTGTGTGAGGCCTCTCAGATCTTCCCCTTGCGCACCTTGTACACAGTACCATGCATCAAAGAAATCATGAATGCATGCAATTGTTAGGCATGTTGTAGACATACCTGTCAACCCGCGGCTCCGAAAAAAATGGGACCTGCGCGGAGCGGTTCCGCGCAGGTCACCTTCCACGCATGCGTGGAAGGCTTCCATGCATGCGTGGAAGGCTACGCTGCTTGCGCAGTCCCCTAAGCAAGCGGCGTAGGCTTCCACGCATGCGTGGAAGGGTTCTAGACGAGTGTAAAACCCTTCTTCGCATTCGTAGAAGGCAACTTGTGCAGAAGGGCTGCGCAGTACGTCTTTTCCCCCACTGCCAAATTACAGGGTTTTGGCAGCATGGGTCGGGAAATGACGTCAATCAGCGCAGGATTATGGGGTAATCCTGGCCAAATCGGGAAGGTTGACAGGTATGGTTGTAGGTTCTGTTGCATACTCATGCCTCCATTCTTGTTGTACTTCAACAACATTCTTGAATTTCAAAATGGTTTAGTGCTCCTCGAATGACAACCATGCTTTCACCATACTCTTTGGTTGTTCTGCCTGTCACACAGCGATGCTAGCATTCTTTCTTTTGAGCGAACCTCTTACTATACTTTGCTACCATAATTCAATACAACTTCAAAACGTAAGATACAGTACTGTATCGATAACATCTCTTAAAATGTATATACATTTTTGCACCCTCTGTATTTATCTCACATGACTAAGGAGAAAGCAGGATACAAATGGCTGTGACAGAGAAGAAACTGTCAACATATACATACACACACATTTCCCTTCTCTCCCAACTCTGTCAAAAGGCACAGCCTAGTCTTGGGCTTTTGCATTGTATCCATATTCAAGAACAGAGCCGCTGCATTGTTCCGGCCTCCATTTTGATTTCTAAGCCTTTGACAGGGTAATTGCTATAATAGGGTATTTCAGTGAGTCCTTTGCTTGAAGTTGTCAAATCATTGCCGATCTCTCTAATGGATCTTTTTCTCTGAGCCCATGCAAATGTGTCACTGTTTAAAACTGAAAGAGGTTTTTTCCTTTCCTTCTTCCTGCTTCTCGTAGCAGCTATAAGTGTACAGCTCTGATTTTAACGCATGAAGGCACACGTAGGAGTGAAAGTGACAGATTATAATTATCAATAGACAAGTGGGAAAACAAAAATTAATTTCTGAGGCAAAACATATAATTTGCCTTTAAATTGTAGTCAGTATGCTTTTCCTCATGCAATTTGCTGCTCTTTGAAATCAGACTTAAGTTGTCTGAAATTCCAGCATTCCCCCTTCCCTAAATCATACTGTCCTATTGAGGTGCAATGCAAACTTTCATATAAATGTCGATAGACAATATATGAAAACAGCAAAAATAGTAAATATCAGAGACCACAATTTTATTCATACATCCTCAGAAGTAACTTCCAGTGATTTCAGTGGGAGCTCTTCTGTCTCCTTTGATTCTATGACAGATACTGTCCAGTAGGTACTTATTACTGTTCCACACACTTCTTCCACCAGTGCATTTGGGACAGATTTCTGAATTTAGCAGGTTACTATACCTGCAAGAAGCTTCCAACAAACCCAAAGCTTTTCCCCTGACTGCACTGGATAATGTAATTTCATTCCGACTAGGCTTCAAAGGTCAAAAATCTTTGACACTTAACACTTTCCTCTTTCCCCTTCATCATACATTGAGTTCTTAAAATAGCTATGGTATCTTATGATGTTGAAATGTTATCGTGAACCCAAGTCACTTCTTTATCATTAGAAATAGAATGACATTTAATTAAATTGGATTTACTAAATGGTTCAGAAAGCTTGTTTTCAAATTAAATCGAGCATTTCACGGGCAGGATATTTATGTCTGTGGCCTTCATTCTTCTTGATGTTGCAACTTCAATAGCAGGGAAAATAAAATGGTGTATGCCACTTGGGCGTATTCATGCATCCATACACAAGGATGGACTGTTTTGTGACAGGAAGCCACACTACACCTCAAGGAAACCTTATTTAGACCATTCCTCCCATTAAAGAGAATTGTTTAAAATTCCTCTCCATGCCTCCGCATTTCTCCTCTTCCATGGTGTATCAGGGGGAAACTGCAATTGGGGGGGGGGAACCAACATATAAGTGGCATGGGGCCAAACTAGCTTGCCACTGAAAGGGTGCTGCACTGGTTTTAAAGGCGCGGGGAGGGGAGAGTCCTTTCTGCATCCTATTGAGTTGGAGAAAGCTGGATTATTATTTATTTAAAACATCAGTTGCCTGCCACTGGAAGGTGAAACTGGTCAGCAGACCTTGTCATTGAACTATCATACTTTCACATGAATTAAATTAAGCATTTAATTCAGAA
Source organism: Bradypodion ventrale (assembly GCA_035047345.1). Classification (NCBI taxonomy): domain Eukaryota; kingdom Metazoa; phylum Chordata; class Lepidosauria; order Squamata; family Chamaeleonidae; genus Bradypodion; species Bradypodion ventrale. The sequence continues at coordinate 87,584,709 of JAWDJE010000004.1, forward strand.
GACCAGTAATAAAACACAATAAGCTAATTTTTGAAAGAAGATCACCTATAATAGCATTAAGCTACTTGTTAATAAGTTGCATAGTGACATTGAAGAGATCATATTTTGTTTGATAACAGTAATCAGACATGCTGGAACTAAACCAAACTGGAACAATCCCATTTGCACTAAAAAAAATTTTTTTTAAAAAAGCCCCTGCTAGGGACCCAAAAAGGAATTGATAAAGATCGGGCTGGTTTGCAACTATTAGAATGGCATGTGGTCACCACAGAATGGATCAAAATCACAGTCCAAACTGTGGAACAAAGCACAGATTGATCTCACCCCATGTTGCCCAACACCATGTTGCAGGAAGATATGTTTTGTAGATGATGCTCTAGATGACATCTCTGGACCAAACAACTAAAGATATTCTTTAGTATTAGAGAAGGCTGGACAGCAAGTAGAGGAGAGTTCCTACAAATGACAACCTGGCTGATGTAATAAAAATGCTCCAACATTTATGTCAATGCTTTGAAGCTAGCAAGTCACTGATGTAACAGCCATTGGATTATGCAATCTGATAATCAACAGAAAGAACTGTTCAGAATTGCCAGGGAGTCCTTTGATATTATGTATGTTTTAATGTCGTTTTGTCAATAAAAGTTTAAAATTTAAAAAAAAGAAAAGAAAAGAATTGCCAGGGAGTCCTTTGATATTATGTATGTTTTAATGTCGTTTTGTCAATAAAAGTTTAAAATTTAAAAAAAAAAGAAAAGAAAAGAATTGCCAGGGAGCTATTAGGTGCTGAGCAGCCAGGAGGTCTCCAACTGAATGTTGCTAACTGTAATCAGTTGAAATTTTTGCAGTGGTAGCCATGTTAGTCTGTGTAAACATAACAAAACAAAACAAAAAATGCAAGAACACTGTGGCACCTTAAAGACTAACTCCTGTATTTTAATGTTAGCTTTTGTGGATCAAGTCCACTTCATCAGACATAAGAGTGAAACTTCATGGCATTAATTTATATATGTCATGTACAAGAGGTACACAATGGTTGGCTAGTATAACAGATAAATTTACAAATCATTGTGGCTGTTTACAACCAGTAATAACAGAAGATCCCTGATTGGGGTTTAGATTCATTAACACAAAGTTGAGTTGTAAATAGTTAGTAAAGGTAAAGGTCACCCTTGCTCAAAAGCCAGTCGTATCTGACTCTAGAGGTGGCTGACAGAAATCCCAATTAGATTTCGGCAAAGATGCTTCCTAGCCTTATGGGCACAGTTCACAGTAGCATTAATTTGGTAATAATGGGTAATGTAATAAATGGCATTGCCAAGGCCAGTGATGACAAGTTCAGTAAAGTAAAGCCAGTCGTATCCAACTCTAGGGTTCAGTGCTCATCTCTGTTTCATAGCCAAAGAGCCAGCATTGTCTGCTTCTGCAGATGTTTCTGTGGTCATGTGGCAGTCATGACTAGACACTGGAGTGCACAGAACGGTGTTTACCTTCCCACCGAAGTGCTCTCTCTTTATCTACTTGCAATTTCTTGCTTTCTAACTGCTAGGTTGGCAGGAGCTGGGACAAAGATGGGAGCTCGTTCTGTCCTGCAGTATTTAGGTATCAAACTGCTGACTTTCTGCCTCCCAGTCAGCATCTTAGCCACTTGAGCCACTGCAGTCCCAAAATGGTTAGTAGATGGATGCAAAATAAACATTGTGGCATTACACATCTGTAATGGTGCGAGTGACCTAGCCAGAGATCAATTACTTTGTTCTGTGAAGAGTTCTGGGAATCACTGACCATTTACTGGTTGTAAATAGCCACACTGATTTATAAGTAACTAGCTATTTCACCCGGCCTTGCTGGGCAGGTATTGATTTTTTTTGGTGTTGGGGTGGTTTTTTTGGGGTGGTGGTGGTGGTGGCCAAGGAAGAAGGGGATGGCCAAAGACACGGCAAGGGCGAGAGGCAGGAATGCGCCAGGGAAGGCACCTTCCCTGATGGATTCCTGCCTCTCGCCCTTGCCATTCTCCCTCCACTGTTTCGAAGACAGCCCTCGAAACAGCGGAGGGGAAATGTCAAGGGCAAGAGGCAGGAATCCATCAGGGGAGGTGCCTACCCTGGCGGATCCCTGCCTAGTTTCTTTGCATTTTTCCTTCCACTGTTTCGAGGGCTGCCTTCGAAACAGCGGAGGGGAAATTGCAGGGCGAGAGGTAGGAATCCATCAGGGATGGCTCCTCCCCTGACAGATTCCGGTCTCTCGCCCTTGACATTCTCCCTTCGCTGTTTCAAAGGCTGTCTTTGAAACAGCGGAGGGGGAATTGCAGGGCAAGAGGCAGGAATCGGTCAGGGGAGGAGCCTACCCTGGTGGATCCCTGCCTGGTGTATCCTCCCGGGGAAGTGGCTCACTTCCCTCAGTAGGTGGGGGCCAAAAGCAGCTGTGCTTTCGGCCCCCACCCCCCACCCCTTGGAAGGCGCTCGCTTCCCTCCGGGAGGCAAAGGCAAAGCAGAGTGACGTTCTCTGCCTTCATCTCCCGGGGAAGGGGCTCGCTTGTCGCTTCCCTCAGTAAGCAGAGGCCGAAGGCAGCCGTGCTTTCAGCTCCCACACCCCATGGTAGGCACTCACTTCCCTCCTGGAGGTGAGGGTGGAACGTAGCACTGTTCTCTGCCTTTGCCTCCCGGGGAAGTGACTTGCTTCCCTTGGTAGGCAGGGGCCGAAGGCAGCAGTGCTTTCGGCCCCTACCTCCCATGGTAGGCACTTGCTTTCCACTGGGAGGCAAAGGCAGAACGGAGCGATGTTCTCTGCTTTCACCTGCCGGGGAAGTGGCTCACTTCCCTTGGCAGGCGGGGGCCAAAGGCAGCTGTGCTTTCAGCCCCCGGCCCCCAGGGAAGGCGCTCGTTTCCCCCCATGAGGCAATGGTGGAACGGAGCACCATTCTCTGCCCTCACCTTCTGGGGAAAGTGGCTCGCTTCCCTCAGTAGGCGGGGGCCGAAGGCAGGCGTGCTTTCAGCCCCGCCTCCCATGGTAGGCGCTCATGCGTCAGCCATTTTTCCCCACGCGCGCCAGCTGTAACTGCCTCCTCTGTGCTCATCTCCTTATGTTTGATTGACTGAGGCATGCTACGGCACGAAGGATGCTGGGAAGTGTAGTTTTTTTGGTTTTTGCGTGTTCATGGGGCATTGTCCCCACTCTCGGCATCCAGACCCTTGTGGCGATGGTGTCAAGGACAAAAGGTAAGTGTGGCCGGCGCATTACGGGATGGGCTGGATGGGTACGGACACGCATTCCAGACATGCATGGCCCAACCTCATTCTTATAGGTATAGATCTTAACCTATAAAATCGAGGGTTAACTGTTGGAACTTTGCATAGGCTCCTTAGCCAGGCCCTACTAGCCCGCAGTCACCATTCGTGCACACGCCCAAACTGGGTACGCAGGTAAACGCAAGATTGAGAAATGCGCCAGTGGGGCAAGAGCCCGACAAACACAAAAAAAGGGAAACAACTTCATTTCCCAATGTTCTTTGCGCTGTGCCGTGCCACAGCCAATCAGGCTGAGAGGCGCGACCACAAAGAAAATTGAGAAATGCGCCGCGGCCAATCAAAATCAAGCCGCAGGAAAAAACGCACCACAACCACAAATCACAAACCCATAACTACAAGCCCCAGAGTCCTGCGCGACATGAGTGCGCAGGACGCTGAGGAAGCCGGCGCCCGAAAAATTAAAAAAAAACTCACCGCCTCACAAACACCAACTGCCCTTCTTTCCCTCACCCACGGCACCTGAAGGTCCCAACTGGAGTTTCCCCTTTAATATCAGTAGGTAGGGGGTTGCGATCCCCCACTCCGCTGGCTCCCCTAGGGTTGGGAGGTTTGTGGGGACAAAAGGGGTATGCCCCCCAACCCTTCTGGACCCAGGAGACCAGGGAGAGTGGATCGATTCCCCCACTCCTAAAAAAACCTCCGTCTTTAAAGAGAAGAAACCAAGCGGTTTCTTCTCTTTAAAAACGGAGTTGTTTTAAGGGGGGGGATTGATCTACTCTCCCTGGTCTGCTGGGTCCAGAAGGGTTGGGGGAACATACCCCTTTTGTCCCCCCAAACCTCCCAACCCCAGGGGAGCCAGCGGAGAGGGGGGTCGCAACCCCCCACCCACTGATATTAAATGGGAAACCCCGATCTACTTTCACAACTACACATAATCAAAGCACCATAGCACAATAAAGCCCCCCTCCCCACCAGCTAGCCCACCCTTCCTATCCCCCACCGACCATGCCCCCCTCCTCACTACCTAGCCCACCCTTCCTAACCCCCACCGACCATGCCCCCCTCCCCACCACCGAGTCCACCCTTCCTTACCCCCACCGACCACGCCCCCTCCGCACCACCTAGCCCACCCTTCCTAACCCCCAACGACCATGCCCCCCTCCCCACCACCAAATAAATAAATAGATTTTTAAAAAAGTACTAAAAACACAGTCAAAAAAATCCAAAAATACACAAAAACAAACAAAAACAACACCAAAAAACAATACAAAGTAAACAAAAACACAATCAAAAACAAAACAAACAGTCAAAAAATACAAATTCCAACACCCCCCACACACACACACACACACAAAAGAAAGAAAGCAAACTTACCAAAAGATGTCCTACCTCCACGAGGTCCGGAAAAGAAATGAATAAAGAAAGAGACTACTTACCAGAAGAAGCTCCACCCAGAGGCCAGGAGAGAAAAAACAGTCAAAATACAATAAACCCCTACCAGCACCACCTGCTGGCCACAATAGTAAAAACAATTCAAAAACACAAATCAGCCCCAAACAAAAGGCCACAAGAGTAAAAACAAATCAAAACCATAACACAAATTCGCAATTTTACACAAAAGGTCACACCAATAAAAACAAGTCAAAAAATTACACTAAAACACACTTTAACACAAATCACAAACATATGTCAATAAAATACAATAGAAACTTTTAAAAATCCTGTGCTGAGTATTAACTCAAATTAAAACCCAAAACATCTAAACACATTTTAAAAACATTGAATGTAAAAAACATTTACTTTTACATTATTAAAATTATTACCTACGGTACAACTAATTTAAAAAATTCAAAAAACTAAAACATTATTCGCTTACATAAAACAATTTGAAAAAATTATATCATACTTTGTTCTTTTATTAATCCTCAAAAAAAGCAGATCACAGTTAATAACAGCCAAGCCAAAAAAAATTACATAAATAAACATTTTAAAAATTAAAATTACAGACTAAGCAATTTTTAAAAAAGATTAACACAATTTAACCTTTCAACACAATTTAAAACAGCCCGGCAACGACGGGCAACCTCTGCTAGTTTATATATATAATCTTCGTTTTGACCTGAGCTACTAGGCTAATTAAATAGACATTTTATAGGTTTTCAAGATATTGGAGTAATTTGAACTTATTTAATTACTTGCATTTATTATTTGTATTTTAAAAAACTTATTGTATAGTTATGTTTGCTAATTTTTATTTAATGTTTGTTTGTTTTTGTAAAATGTTACTGTTTTTTAGAATGTTGTGAGCTGTCCAGAGTAGTGTAGTGTGCACTATTTGTGGTGGTATACAAATTCAACAAACAAATATTCAACAATATCAGATAATTCTGTTACATCATCAAGCCCTGAGCAGCCTGGAAGTCTTTAGTTGAGTGGATTACAAAGGATGAATAGCAATATATGCATACCTTTTCCTAAACATTTTTTATGTTCTGCAATAAAATATTTCATAACATTTTCAGGCATGTAGCTTTTCTAGTATGCTGCAGCAAAAAACCATGATGCCCCGGCACTTTAAATTTGGGTAGTTTATTGGCTTAGGTTGGATTTGTATTACTTTTGTGCTTTGTAGTCCATTCATTTGATCAAGAGGCCTACAGTTCATAAAAATACATGAGAAATAAACCAGGATAGCTGCTGTGTCTAGGAACCTGAAAAGATTTTAGGAGCACTTCCCAAAAAAACTGCAGACCAGCAAAGTGAAAGAATTGATCCTATCCTTAAAATGTAATGAATTTGAAATTCTCTGTGTAAGTAACTATTCCACCTACTTATGGACCAGATAACATTTTCAAAATTAATCTGAGGAGGAAAAGGGCAAGCTCTCCTTCTTTCAAAGGGGATTTATCTAGGGCAGGGGTTCCCAACCTAAGGCCTGTAGGCTGTATCCAGCCCACAGCACCATTTCATTTGGTCCCCCACCCCTCCAAGGGCCTTTAAGAAACAAGATGGTTATCCCTTGGAAGCTGTTGGGACAAAATGACCACACCCATCATGCAGGCAGGGCAAAATGGCTGTCTGGCCCTCAAAGCTGACTGAGAAAGCGTGACACAGCCCACCCGGCTTGAAAAGGTTGGGAACCCCTGCTCTAGGGCAATGGGAACCACTGGAATATAACACTACCAAATGCTTATCAAAGGCCAGTAAACTCCACCCTGTACTAAGATGTCTGAGAGATGCATGCAGCTGTAATGCTCCTAAAGGTTTAATTTAAAAAGCAGGTAAGTAAAACCTAAAGGTACACAGATGGATTCAAAAACACAACAAGAAACAAAGCTACCTTACCATGTACTTGTGATGGGAGCCAAAGGTCTCTCAGCAATTGTATTCAGTCTGTAGTAATCTAAAAAGGTTCTGCCTACATTTCTTCCGAGTTTCATATCTGTAAATGCTTGATTAAGGAGAATTGTTTAAGGTTTTTTTTTAAAGCCAACTTCATTATAAAGACAAACTCTAGTGATGGGATGAATAAGTCAATGAGTAATAGCACAACAGCAATGAAATCTTTAGCAAAGTTTGAAATGTTACTCTGAGAGAAATATCTTTTTGCATCACCCTTAACTGAACTGGGGACTGCAGTGGCTGAAGTGATTAAGACACTGAACTTGTAGACTGGAAGGTCGGTGTTTGATACCTGAGTACTGCACGACGGAGTGACAGGGCTGTAGCCAAGGGGGCAGGGGGTGCGAAAACCCTCCTGAGCTAACAGCCCACCCACCTAACCTACCCCGTGATACCAATGTCATATATGTGAGTGTGACATTGTTGCCCCTCCTGACCCCCCCCCCCGGTCCCAAATCTAGAATCCTGACTACGGCCCTGCGGAGTGAGCTCCCGTCTTTCCCAACTCCTGCCAACCTAGCAGTTCGAAAGCAAGAAATTGCAAGTAGATAAATAGGGATCACTTCGGTGGGAAGGTAAACAGCATTCCGTGTACTCCAGTGTCTAGTCATGCCTGCCACATTTCCACGGAAACGTCTGCAAATACAGGCAGCACTGGTTCTTTGGCTATAAACAGAGATGAGCACTGAACCCTAGAGTTGGATACGACTGGCTTTACTTTACTGAACTGTTAAGAGTTGTTATCACTGGCCTTGGCAATGCCATTTGTTACATTACCCATTATTAATTAATTAATGCTACTGTGAATTAAGGCTAGTAAGCATCTTTGCCGAAATCTAATTGGGATTTCTGTCGGCCAATCCTCTGCTCCTGCAAACTAACCTCTGCTGGTCTTTCTTTGATTGAGCATCCAAGCTACATGGGATATATGGGCCTTCTTCCATAAAACTGATACCATTTCAGTTGGTATTTCAACTGGAAGTGCTAATGGTGTAATTTCTTTATGTGGAATGGGTGCTGGAGTTAGAAGGGGATAGTTCAGCATTATCATTTTGAACAAAAACAACAACCCCCCACCCCCACCCCACCATGCTGAGCCAATATGACCTGAAGCTAGCAGGAAATGAGTGGTTTGTTGTTGTTGTTCAGTCGCACAGTCGATTCCGACTCTTTGCGACCCTATGGACCATTGTCCTCCAGGCACCTCTGTCCTCCACCATCCTCCTCAGCCCACCCAGCTCTGTGCCTACTGCGTCTACAATACCATCTAGCCATATCATCTTTGGCCGCCCCCTTCTTCTTTTGCCCTCCACTTTTCCGAGCATCAAGGCCTTCTCAAGTGAATCCTCCCTTCTCATTTGATGTCCAAAGTACTTTAGCTTCATCTTTACAATTTGACCTTCCAATGAGCAATCAGGGTTGATTTCTTCTAAGATTGACCTATTCGTTCTCCTCGCTGTCCAGGGTACTTTCAAAATTCTCCCCCAACACCACATTTCAAAGGCATATATTCTTCTGCGCTCAGATTTCCTAATGGTCCAGCTCTCACACCCACACATTACCACCAGGGATACCATTGCTTTGACTATATGAATTTTTGTTTTCAAGGTGATGCCTCTACTTTTCACATACTTTCCACTATGAGTGGAGATGGGTGATTTTGAACTGAAGCAACTTCATACAGAAGTCCCAAGCTTTTTGGTCCTCCACAATGAGGTATCATATGACACCCTGAGATATGTCTCCTTTCCTAGAGACCCATTGCAATTCCTTGGCACTACAAATGTTCACCTGTGATCTGGCAGCCTAAGATGGAATGTTACCAAAACCCCATAACATAAATGAGTGTATCTGGCAAAGGGTACAAGATCACTTTTCTTGACATGGTTTTCTATGTGTAGGATTTCCCACCCACCCAACCACCCCCTGTCATTGCCACACAGAAGACTTATATCGTATGACCACCCTGCACTCCCAGGTGCCACAGTTAAATTTACCTCCTTATTTGTTGACTGGCAAGAAAGTCTCAGCTCTTAAAGATAACTGAGAACTGAGCTTTCATTTAAAACTGGTGCAGGTTAAACAAAACGACAGTCATCGCTTTAAGCAATGTTTGACATCAGGCCATAATCAATACTATCAGAACTGCTTTGCCTTGAGTTCAAAAATGAGACAGACCAGTTAATGGAGGATATGTCTAGCCCTAGTTTCTATTAGGAGGTGCATCCACAACATTTTCACAGGACTGTCAGCCAGTTTGTTGATAGTCAGCAAACAAGTATCTGTTTTCAGATCTGTTCCAACTAGTTCAGGCATAACAGGCAGTAGTCATTAATCAAGGCCCCCGGCATCCATTACAGGGCCAGATTCAATTAACACAGGCCATAGGGAGGATACTTGAAGACAAAGTGAAGGATGCTAGAAAATGGAACAGGCAGCAAGCTGGAACCAAGACAGTTTAATTTAGTTTGTTTGCATGACTGCAGTGGCTCAAGTGATTAAGATGCTGACTGGAAGGCAAAAGCTCAACAGTTCAAAACCTGAGTACTTCATGATTGAATGAGCACCCATCTCTGTCCCAGCTCCTGCAAAGTGCAAAGTTCTATGCTGGGGAGAGGGGAGGTATCCAAATGCACAGTTACAAGATGGGGAATACCTAGCTCCGTAATGCTACATGTGATAAAGACCTTGGAGTTATTGTTGATCACAAACTGAAATAAGAGTCAATGGTGCAATGTGGTTGCAAAAAAAGACCAATCCTATTTTAGGCTGTATTAACAGAAGTATAGTCTCCAAAGTCTATGAGGTACTAATTCCCCTCTATTCAGCACTAGTTAAGATTAATCTAGAACAGGGAATCTCAACTTGCGGCCTGTGGGCTGGATGCAGCCCATGGAGCAATTTCATGTGCCCCCCCACAACCGCCTCCACCACACCAGGAAGTGCCATGTGGTGGAGGAAAAGCAAAATGGCCATCGGGGCCCCAAGCTGTCTGAGGGAGTGTGACCCAGTCCTTGGCTTTAAAAGGTTGAGAACTCGTGATCTAGACAGCGTGAGTCCGTTTTCTGTCCTAGCTTCTGCCAAACTAGCAGTTCAAAAGTAAGAAATTACAAGGAGATAAATAGGTACTGCTTCGGCGAGCAAGGTGACAGTATTCCATGTGCTCCGGCATCTAGTTATGCCTGCCACATAACCACAGAAATGTCTGCAGACACAGACAGCACTGGCTTTTTGGTTGTAAATAGAGATGAGAACTGCCTTCCCTCGAGTTAGACACAACTGGCTTTCAAGCAAGGGAGACCTCTACAACTGTCTGCCAGATTCTTGGATTTGCAGTAAAAAAAAATAAGCTGACCAAAGAAAGGGAAATTTTCCAAGCTCCAGAAGGAGTTAACTCTCCCATTCCTAATGAAAAACCTGCTCATGACACATTTTTCTCTCTCTCCTCATGTGGAGGTTAGCTCTGTAAGAGAAGAACTCCCTGTATATATGTGGAAGTTTTCCATGGGATTCAGAACACCATTCTTCCAATAATCCGAATTATGTGCATGGCCGCCATCAGGGGGGTATAGCTAGGACTCCCGTCCGGGCCCGGAGCTGCAGGGGGCCTGCGGGGGTGGGCAGCCTATTTTTAAAAACGTTTTTTTTAATTCTACCTTTTTAAAAATTGCGGCGTGCGGCCGCGGCGCCACTGCGCATGCCCCACCAGAGGGCCCCCTCTCCCCTGCCTCGACCCGGATATCTGGGTCAAGGCTTGCCAGCCCATGAGGAGGGTGGGCCTTGGGGCCAAATGCAGCAGCGGAAAGCCACGGGGTGCGCACCTTCAAAGGCACTGGGGCCTCCAGCCGCCGCCGCCACCGAGCAGCAGCAAGCCGTGGGGTGGGGAGCACGACTTCTCAGGCCAGCATCAACACCGGACGTCCGCTTCCCACCCCACCACCAGCTATGGACCTGCCGGGCAAAACATGCGCCCCATGACTGCCAAGTAAGCCTGACTGACTGCCCACAGGGGGTGGGGGGTGGGAAACAGAGCCGGGGTGGGTGGTCGGGCCCCCACTCCTCCTGCCAGTTCAGGTGGGCCGCTGCTGTTCTTTGGCCTCCCCCCTCCCCTCTCAGGCGGGTCCGTCTGTCTGTCTGTCTATCTATCAATCTATCTTCACTAACCCACTCTCTTCCTTCCTTTCTTTTTCTTTCTTTATTTCTTCCTTTCATCCTTCCTTCCTTTCTTTCTTCCATCCTTCCATCATTTCTTTCTTTCTTCATTCCATCCTTCCTTCCACCCATCCTTCCTTCCTTTCTTCCATCCTTCCTTTCTTTCTATCTCTCTTCCTTCCATCCTAACTTTCTTTCTTCCTTCCATCCTTCCTTCCTTTCTATCTATCTTCCATCCATCCATCCATCCTTCCTTCCTTCCTTTCTTCCATCCTTCCTTTCTTACTTCCATCCTTCCTTCCTTTCTTTCATCCTTCGTTCCTTCCTTTCTTTCGGAGCCCTGGTGGTGCAAAACTGTGGTCATAAGGACTGCAGCGGCTCAAGTGGCTAACACACTGACTGGGAGGCGGAAGGTCAGCAGTTTGATTTCCGAGTACTGCAGGACGGAATGAGCTCCCATCTTTGTCCCAGCTCCTGCCAACCTAGCAGTTCGAAAGCAAGAAATTGCAAGTAGATAAATAGGGACCACTTCGGTGGGAAGGTAACAGCATTCCATGTGCTAGTCATGCCTGCCACATGATCACGTAAACATCTGCAGAAGCAGACAGCACTAGCTCTTTGGCTTTGAAACAGAGATGAGCACTGCACCCTAGAGTCGGATACGACTGGCTTTCGAGCAAGGGAAACCTTTACCTTTTAATTATGTTCGTGTTGATGTAAAAATCTGTTTTTTGGGCATAATGTGTGGCACCTAAAAGACTAACTTCTGTATTTTAATGTGAGCTTTTGTGAATCAAGCCCACTGGCTCTTGGCTGTAATCAGAGATGAGCACTGAACTCTAAATTTGGATACAACTGGCTTTCAAGCAAGGCTTAAAGACTAACTTCTGTATTTTAACGTGAGCTTTTGTGGATCAAAACCACTGGCTCTTTGGCTGTAATCAGAGATGAGCACTGAACTCTAAAGTTGGATACAACTGCCCATCGATTTCTTTTGGGAAATTGTGTATTCCAGCCGCCGCTGTCACCTCAATGTGAGGAGAGAGAAAAGTGTGTGTGTGTGTGTGTGGGGGGGCAAATAGGATTGCTCAGTACGGGGCCCAGAAATTTCTGATGGCAGCCCTGATTATGTGGAAAGCGTCTAGGTAAAGGTCTTGCTAATGTGAAAGCCAGTCATGTCCAACTCTAGGGGCAATGCTCATCTCCGTTTACAGCCAATGAGCCAGTGCTGTCTGCATCTGCAGACATTTTCATGGTCATGTGGCAGGCATTACTTAGATGCTGGAGTGCACAGAATGCTCTTACCTTTCCTGCCGAGTTGGTACCTGTTGATCTACTTGCAAGCAGTACCTGCCTGGGTGGGTGGGGGAGAGAAGGTGATGGGGCTTGCCCACGGCTACTGGGAGGGTCATACACCACCTTCTGCAGGTGCTCTGCTGGGTCTAACAGCCACCTCCAACCCCCAGATTCTCCTCAAGCACTTTGGTCGCTCCTCTGACCCCTCCCACCCATCCATATAGGTCGGAGTGAAGCACAGTCCCGATGCAAAAATGCAGGGAGAACGTCCTGCCTGACCACTCACCTGCACGAAGGCATCTGGGAAATGTAGTCTCAGCTTGCGCGTGTGCAGTACTGTCGTTTCATCATGTTTTGTCCTGCCAGTGGGGGTGTCCCCTTTGTGAACCATTTTGGGGCATAAAACACCAAATGGGGTTCACGACCACCCCAGTGGCCATCTTGCCAGGCCAAAGAAGATGTGTGGCAAGTTTCAGCGGGATCCGTCCAGGGGTGTGGGAGCCCATTGTGGACATACAAGACCACACCTTTGTTTTATAGATATAGATTTCCTAGAGATGCTTCCCTCTACACACCCATTCACAAAACACTTGCTATTACACTTCTCATGATGATTACTGGCTTAGTGTTCCATTCCATTCTTTTTTCTGGCTAAAAGGAAATGGTGAGAGTTTGCTGCTAGAGAAGCTGTAATGGCTACTGCTCCGGAAAGAATAAGACAGAGAGGAATAAGCCTTACTCCTCTAGGGAAGGATATCAGTTTCCTGTAAAGCTATCAACTGCACATTTTACCCATCCCAAATGGTCAGATAACAGCTTATAAAATGTTGATTCTTATTTAAATCAAAGCCAAATTCCCAAACCTCTTATTACTTTCAGTTTATGCCATATTCTTTCCATTTCCCTTTGCTGTCATAACAGAAAGACTAAGGGGAGTAATCCATTGCCAGTTTTCACTCAAGAAGATTTGTTGCTCCCATTTTGTGTCATTGTTCCCAACTATTCCCTGCAATTGCAGCTTCAAGAACTGCATGCAGAGCCTTCTTGTGGCAATAAAAAAAACCTCAATTTGGAAACCTGTTAGTACTATGAGTCTTTAGGGGAGAGACTAAGCGTTATAGCTTTAATAGCTCGCTGATCATTTATTAATGTCACTGCTGCAGAGACCAGGCGCATTATGATCCCTCCCTCAGCTTGTTTTGCTTTCTAAAACACAGGGTCATTCCAGTTTTTACTTCATAGGTCAACTTCCCCATCCCTGTCTTGTGAAGCAATGGCAATTATTGGAAATAATTAGTCTCCTATCAAACCCACAATCTCATTTTCATAAGATCTGTTGTGTCATTTCTATGCCATGCTAAGTGAGGCTTCTGCAGAGATAAGGATTTGACAAGGGCAAAACCAGTTAGCAGCTCTGTTCAATATTTGATAAGTCCTATGGGGGAAGGAGTCTATCAAATGGATTGGATTTTAATTTTATGTCTCTTCTGGAGGACAGCATCATCAACCTGAAATGCTATTGGCTGGGTTATTAGTTTATGGAACTTATCCAAATTTATCTCCTAAAAGGATTAAGAACTATGACCTTCATGGCTGGAGGCATCATTTGACAGACCAGCATACTGCTTTTTCAAAAAATAAATAAATGCAAACAGCTAAATTATGAAAAGAGAGGAGAGGGAGGACGAGGGGGAAATAAATGTGTAAAAAGCAAGAGCAAACATTACACACTGCTGCTATGTTAAATATGTCAGATTTGTTGGAAAGTTATTTCTCACCATTAGAGAGTGAGGAAGAGGACTAGTCTCCTTCTGATAATTATGGTCTATAACAGGAGTGCCCAAATTATGGCCCGGAGGCTGGATCCGGCCCTTGACACCAATTCATCCAGCCTGCGAAGCTCTCGTTGCTTCTAGAAGCGAAAGTAAAGTACTTCCGCTTCCAGGAGATCCAGCCCAGGGCCATAGTGACCAGCTCCCTGAACCACATGACCGGCTTGTGGCCTGAAAAGTTTGGGCACCCCTGGTCTATAAAGACATGCTTATCACTTACACAATTGGTCTTTTGTGTGCGTGTGTTTAAAAATATTGTAACACAAAGGATTTTTTTAAATTCATTGACAGATTGGAAAATACAGTGCAGGAAGGATGTTTATCATATGCTTGTCAGGTGTGAGAATACTGCATAATGGGACAGAAAACTGTTTGCTGGATTCTTGGAAATGCAGTAAAAAAAAAAGTAAACTGACCAAAGAAAGGGAAATTTTCCAAGCTCCAGAAGGAGTTAATTCTCCCATTCCTAATGAAAAACTTGCTCATGACACATTTTTGTCTCTCTCCTCAATTGGAGGGTAGCTCTGTAAGAGAAGAACTCCCTGTATATATGTGGAAGTTTTCCATGGGATTCAGAACACCATTCTTCCACTAATCCGAATTATGTGGAAAGCCTCTAGGTAAAGGTCTTGCTAATGTGAAAGCCAGTTATGTCCAACTCTAGGGGGTGATGCCCATCTCCATTTACACCCAATGAGCCAGTGCTGTATGCATCTGCAGACATTTCCGTGGTCATGTGGCAGGCAAGACTAGACGCCGGGACACATGAAATGCTGTTACCTTTCCTGCCGAGGTGGTACCTGTTTATCAACTTGCAATTTCTTGCTTTCAAACTGCTAGGTTGGCAGGAGCTGGGACAGATGGCGGGAGTTCACTCCATCTTGCAGCACTTGGGTCTCGAACTGCTGACCTGCCAACCTTCTGGTTGTCAAGCTCTGTGTCTTAACTACTAAGCCACTGGAGTCCCTGTACTGCCTCTGCTCTACACATAGAGAAAACCCTCTTATTCACAAAACTAAAACACCCCATGAAAGGATGGGGCTTATGCATGTTCAGTCTGCCAGTTTTAGTATGGAACCAGGTTGCCAACAAACCTTGAGGAGAGAAGAAACAAGTCTCTTTGCAGCAGGAACACTTTGGTGTATGAAAACCAAGACACAGGACACAGCCTCGGGCTGGGTTAACTCAGGTTTATTGCATGGTGGTCAGAGGGAACATGAGGTAATGGCGGATCAATAGCTCTTTATATACGGTAGTAACACATTTGAACGTGGCTCCAGGATAGCCCATTGGCTACTGTCTGCGTGACGTCATTGCTGGTCACGCCCTTCTTGTCCAGGTGTAGGTGGTGGTGGGAGACTTCCCGCGCTGTTGCCTTTTGATGAGTTTGGACCGAGAGAGCCTGGACGCTCGCTGCTGCCAGCTGGTGGTCATTAGCTCGCGTCCTATTACAGGGTTTATGTGATACAGCTGAAGGTTACATTGTTACCCGTTGGCAAGGTTACATTGGTTAAGATACATTGTTATCCATGTAGAAGATCACTCCATTAGAACACAACACCCCTCCCCCCTAGGATGAGACGAAGTCTCGAACTCAACACTCCCCCCCCCTAGGACGAGACGAAGTCTCTCAGCCAAGATGGCTTATTTCGAACACGCTGGGGTCTCGCTGCGGGCTGCCTTTCCCCGGGTTTGCTACCTTCTCTTTGTCCCCTGGTTTCCTGTCCTGTAATTGGAGAGGGAGACTCGTTAGTGACTTGCCGCGGCTCCGCGGCGTTGTTGGAGGTGTGTGCTTTATTGGGGAAGAACCGGGGGCACTGAGGGCTAACGAAAAACCCCTCTTCTCGCTTGGATGGGTGGGGGAACACTCCCGAAAAACCCCCCGGCTCGCAAAATCAAAATCAGAATTAAATTCGGGGGCAGCGGTCGCGAACTCCTCTCCCCCTTCCCCGGCCTCTGATAGAGCTGGCGTATCAAAAGGGTATGAGTCGGGGCCGCTGCTTTCCCCCCTTGTTTGGGACTGTTGTCCGTTGCTGTCTCCCCCTTGGGCTAAACGGGTGGGGGAGAACCCTAACGCTGAATCCTGTTGCTGAGCCCCACTGACCGGCCCCCCACTCACTCGGTGCCTAAGTTGGTCCGCGTGCCTCCTCCAGAGGAGACCGGTGCTAGTCTCGACCCGGTACGACACTGGCCCCGTCTGTTCCACAACCGTCCCTGGTACCCAGGCTGGACCTGCGCTGGCGTAGTTCCTGCAGTGAACAGGATCGCCGACGGCGAAACCTTTCGAGACTGCCAACCCTATGTTTTTTCCTTTGTCCTCGACTCTCGTCGGGTCTAGCCTGGACAGGATCGTGGTCAGTTTTCGCCGCATCAACAGCTCTGCCGGCGAGTAACCTGACGCTAAGGGGGTCACCCTATACGCTAATAAAAACTGACATACTTGGTGATTTAGGTCCCCCGGGCCCATGCGCCGCAGCGCATCCTTTGTTGTCCGCACCAGCCGTTCCACTTGGCCATTCGTGGCCGGGTGAAACGGCGCGGATGTGACATGCCGAATGGCGTTTGCCTCCATGAATGCCCTGAACTCAGCGGAGGTGAAACAACTAGCGTTATCGCTGACCAAAGTGTCGGGTAAACCGAACGTGGAAAAGACTCTCCTAAGTTGGCTAATTGTAGTGGCGGAGGACGTGCTCTTTACTGGGATAACCTCCAGCCACTTGGAGAACGCATCTACCACCAGGAGAAAAATGGTTCCTCGGAACGGGCCAGCGAAGTCTACGTGCACCCTGGACCATGGCCCCCTTGCTGCGTCCCATTCCCTATGCGGGAGGCGGGCCGCCTCCGGTCGGGAGCCCTGGTATGCCTCACAAGTGCCGACCATGTGCTCAATGTCCGCGTCCAGCTGTGGCCACCAGAAGTAACTCCGGGCTAGCGCCTTGGAACGGACGATGCCCGGGTGGCCGATGTGCAGCATTTTTAGCACCCTCGGACGCAGGGACGTAGGGACCACCACCCGCTGGCCCCACAAAAGGCACCCCCTCTCCAGGGACAACTCTAATTTTTTTCGAAAAAATGGGTCGAATTCCGTACCCGGGGATGACGCCGGCCACCCCTTCTGTACCCATGAGCTAACTTTCTCCAGTGTTCTATCCTTGCCTGTCGCCCTGGCAATGTCGGCCGGTACGATTGGGGGTGAATCTAAAACCTCTATTAACAAGACCTGGTGGTCTCTCTCTGCCCTTGCCTGCTGGACGGCCGACAAGGGCAAAGGAGACCTTGAGAGTGCGTCTGCATGGCTGATCTCCTTCCCGGGCCGGTATTCCAACTCATGTTGGTATGCGTTGAGAAAGATAGCCCACCGAAGCATTCTTGGGGACAGGATCTGTGGCGTGGGCTTATTTGCGGTGAAAATTCCCAACAAGGGCTTGTGGTCAGTCACGATTCTGAATGGCCGACCATACAGAAAATCGTGAAATTTTTTGGTTCCCGCTACTATCGCTAATGCCTCCCTGTCGGTCTGTGCGTAATTACGCTCTGCTTGGGACAGGGACCTTGAATAAAACGCTATCGGGGCCTCCCTTCCGTCATCCAACACGTGGCAAAGCACCGCCCCCACCCCCACCGGGGATGCGTCGCAGACTAAGACCACTGGCCGTTTGGGGTCGAAGTGCGTCAGGATTGCCTCAGATGTTAGGAGCTGCTTCAACTCTTTAAACGCCCTCTCTTGCTCGTCACCCCACATCCATGTTTCCTCCTTTTTTAGCAAACGATGGAGTGGCTCGGACACGGACGCCTTCCGTGGAAGGAAGGTATGGTAAAAATTGAGGAGCCCCAGAAATGACTGTAGCTCCGTTTTGGATGTGGGGCGAGGGGCGTTCTTGATGGCGGCTACTTTGGACTTGGACGGCTTAATACCCTCTGGCGTGACCCGAAACCCTAAAAACTCAACCTCAGTTTCGAAAAAGACGCATTTGTCTTTTCTCAGCCGCAGCCCCGCCTTCTCGAACACCGTCAGTACTTTATCCAATCTCTTTGCCAGTTCGGCCTCACTCCCCCCTGTTATCAACACGTCATCAAAATAAGGCAACACCCCCTCCAGCCCCTTCAGGAGGCGTTCCACAAGCGACTGAAAAAGGCCGGGTGCCGAGTTCACGCCGAACTGTAAACGCGACACCTGGAACGCCCCTTTATGTGTGACTATTGTTTGTGCCGCGGCCGTGGCGGGAGTTACAGGGAGTTGCTGATAGGCTTGTGCCAAATCGAGTTTAGCGAAACACTTTCCCCCATTCAGCCTGGCCAGAAGGTGGCTGACCACCGGCACCGGGTATGCATTAGGGCGGATCGCCTTGTTAATTGTACACTTATAATCAGCGCAAATGCGCACCTCCCCGTTAGCCTTCAGAGCGGTTACAATTGGAGTTTCCCACTCCGCGGAATCGACAGGAATAAGAATCCCCTGGCCCACCAGTTTGTCCAGTTCCGCCTCTATTTTGTCCTTTAGTGCGAATGGCACCCTGCGCGGTTTGAGTCTTATCGGGCGGACCTCCGGGTCTAGGTCGAAGGCTACAGGGGGTCCCTTGAACTTTCCAAGTCCTTTCTTAAAGACGGCGGGATGCGCGTCGCACACCGCTTGTATTGGATCCCCCCCCACTGTATGAACTCCCCCTATGAACAAACCTAAGGGCTGGAACCACTGCGTCCCTAGGAGGCTGCAATTTCCCCCCTTAAGGACAACTAGGGGCAGTTCTGCAGAATGTCTCTTAAAACTGACCCGAAATTTCCCGACCCCCAACACTGGAATGCTGTTCCCCTGTACGTCTCGCAGCGTGGACCTCAGCGTTTTAAGTTTGGGCCGCACGTGGGGGTCGATTTTCAAAAACTCTTTCTGGGGAATTATGGAATAGGAGGACCCCGAGTCGATTTCCATCATGATAGGGGCCCCTTGTACTAATACCTCAACGAAGTAATGAGACTGTCCCGCGGACACGCTGAACACGGGAGCGTCGTCCTCGCTGTCGCCCGAGATGCGGCCCACGCCGTCCTGCTTCCTCGTGGTCTGGGCGCCATCTTTGGACCTCACTGGACGGTCCGGTCTGGTCGAACGGTCTTGCGACTGCCTCCGGCCCTCCTTCCGCTTTCTGCATGCCTTGGCGATGTGCCCCCGACGACCGCAGGTGTAACACTCGGCTTTTCTGAATGGGCACCTCGCGCGCTCATGGGCCGCTCCGCAACCATCGCAGCGGCGCCCCCCTTTTCGGACCTTCTGGACCTCCTCGCCGTCGCTGCCTTCCGTGGACGACTTCGAGGCCCGTCGGGTTGCGTGCACCGACTGTCCGGACTTTCCGTGCACCGAATTTTCCGCTTTGCCGGCTCTAGGACGCCACTCACGCCACTGGTGCATCTCGTCCACTCCCGCATTCGTGGATTCCGCGACTTCCGCGGCCTCTACAACCTCTGCCAGCGTGGGTGGTGGCTCCTTGTTCATTAAGCTGCGCTGCACCTCCTTGTCCTTCAGGCCACACAGGACTCCGTCCCTGAGGGCCATCTCTAGGTTGTCCCATCTGCAGGGGGCGGCGGCTATTCTCATGGCTGTTACGAATGCCTCAACCGACTCGTCCGGCGCTTGGACTCGCCTCCAAAACGCGCTCCGAGCGGGAAACATTGCCCTCGAGGGTCGGAAACGCTCACGCAGCAGCTTCATGATTTCATCGGCTTTGAAATCGCTCACCTTCTTCGGTGCAATGATGCCCACCAGCGTTCGCTTGGTTTCTATCCCAAGCATTCTGGTGAGGATGGCCCTCTTTCTTTCCTCGTCGTCTTCTTTGACTTTGAGTTCCACCAGTGCCGCTTGGAAGTCCATCTCAAAAAGCTCCCAGTCTTGCGGTGTGGTGATGTTGAACCCGCTCTGTGCCCTGGCTCCTTGGGAATCCATAATCCCATCCTCGTCGCCAATTTGGTGTATGAAAACCAAGACACAGGACACAGCCTCGGGCTGGGTTAACTCAGGTTTATTGCATGGTGGTCAGAGGGAACATGAGGTAATGGCGGATCAATAGCTCTTTATATACGGTAGTAACACATTTGAACGTGGCTCCAGGATAGCCCATTGGCTACTGTCTGCGTGACGTCATTGCTGGTCACGCCCTTCTTGTCCAGGTGTAGGTGGTGGCGGGAGACTTCCCGCGCTGTTGCCTTTTGATGAGTTTGGACCGAGAGAGCCTGGACGCTCGCTGCTGCCAGCTGGTGGTCATTAGCTCGCGTCCTATTACAGGGTTTATGTGATACAGCTGAAGGTTACATTGTTACCCGTTGGCAAGGTTACATTGGTTAAGATACATTGTTATCCATGTAGAAGATCACTCCATTAGAACACAACAAACACACACCTTAGAAATTGTGGTAATGTTCAAATGTACAGTCTACAAAGAAATAGTGAGGAATCACCACGGCAAACACGTCTTGAAACACTGAATTGAAATGAAAGAGGACCAACTGGGGAAAAAATGCTAGGAAATCTTATGTCTGATGTCCTGGACTGGAAAGGTAGCAAAGCTTTTCAGTCCTTTCAATGGATATTGGGCTTTGCTGCAATGTTGGAAGGGATCTGTCAGTTTATTCTTTTTAATCTCCTGCCAAATTTGGATTAACAAGTCTGTGCAATATATAATAAATGACTATTTATTCTCTTCTTAGAAACCTATTGGTTAGGCTGTTCTGCACCTTTCCTGGTGATTTGCTCTATGGCCCCCCCTTTCCTCTAACTAAAGCAGGGGTTCCTAACATATGGCCCACAGGCTGGACCCAGACCGTGGTGGGCATCAGCAGGTTTGCAGCAGTTCGCCAGAACCAGTAGCAGAAATTCTGGCTGGCCCTGCCCATCCAAGTTTTGAAATAAAGTAGTCCTAATTCGGGTGCAATGCAGGGCTTTCCCCTAGCCACGCCCACCATACCATGCCCACAGTGTGGCAGTAATTTTTTTTGGAGCCCACCACTGGACTCGGCCCATGGCACCATTTCATGTGGCCCGTGCCGCTGCCACTGGAAGCAGATGTGTTTACGACAGCCATAAAAAAAGACATTCCAATAAAGACAGCCATAAATGCCCTCACGGCTGTCGTAAACGCATTTACAATAGCTGCAGATGCATTTTACAGCACCATTTATGGCGGAGGAACCTCCAGTCTGGTCCGCTCAGGTATATGAGGGGGTGTGGTCTGTCCCACGGCTTTAAAAGGTTGAGAACCCCTGATCTAAAGCATCCCCCACCCAAAGAAAAGCAATAGCAAATGAAGCAGAATGGAAGCCAATTTGCTTGCAAGGAGCCAGCAGTCTTTATCATGATAAAGTATGACATTTTTTGAGGCTGTATCTGATAAAAAAGGGGGGAAACCGAGACTTGCAGCCCCTAAGTAATAGTCACAGTCCAGTGTGTTTAGTATTTTGGCAGAGCTCAGTGCAAACCATAGTGATTTAAAGCCTGGAGATCAAGTAGGATACAGCAGATTCAGAATTATTTATGTCTTTACTGCAGAAAGCATCACCAAGATTATTTACTGCACGTAGGGATAGTCAAGATGGAGAGGGGGTGTAGATGGATTGAAATTCTTCAATTAAAACAAGCAGTCTTTTAAAGAGATTTGAGGTTTACTAGGTAAGTGTAAATCATTTAAGAGGTTGAGACAGTTCTCTTGCTACAAATAGGAGCAAAGGGGAGAAAGTAAGAAAACTTTATTTTTCTGCAAAGGAAGATCAGAATTAGATGTGGGGGTCGTGGGGAGAGACTACCTCTGTTCCCATCTTTTCCTTTGAAAACTCTTTGCTTTGGTTATCTATAGTGTTTGCTGAGATTCATTTAGAATGAGGAACCATCTGTGGATTACAGGCACCCAAAGAACTATTTTGGGCCCCAAAATCACCTACTGAATGTCAACGATAGCCAATGGCCCACATTTGGACAGCATCTGGTAGCCTATCAGGAAGCTAATGCTTGGAAGACCAAGTGATGCAAAAGCTGTTTATTATAGAAATTTCTAGGGAGAAAGATAGAAGTTATCAAATGCATGGTTTATGACTGAAACTAATTTGCAAAGCACATGCTGAACCAAATCTATTTTAGGCTTATCAGATGACCTTTATTATGCTAAGAAGCCCCTCTCCTAATAATATGTTGCCTCTAGCATCCTTTTTGTGCCTAAACCACTGCACCACCAGGGCTCTTATTATAGGCATAAATTGACCCAGAGACAGGAACCCTAGGATCCTAAGTATATTGATGCACTCTATGTACTGTTAAATTACAAGAGCATTTAGCCAATAATGCACAGAAAAATCCCATACCTACTGTGATCAAGACAGACTTCCTGGAGGAAGTCCAGTGGTAGGCATCAGCAAGTTTGCACCAGTTCACCAGAACCGCTAGCAGAAATTCTGGATGGCTCTGCTCATCCAAGTTTTGAAATAAAGTAGTCCTAATTTGGGTGCAAAGCAGGGCTTTCCCCTGGCCATGCCCACCATACCACGCCCACAGTGTGGTGGTAGTAAGTTTTTGGGGAGCCCACCACTGAGGAAGTCCCACTGTTTTCACTGGCCATCTTACTTTTGCTTCTCAGGAACCCTGTTCTGGCTACATCCTGATGGCTATCAGAGCACCAGATGTGACTATTTTCCATACATTTAGAATATGTCCACGACATTTGGTCCTATCTTCCATCCCACAGTGTTTTGGCTTCCAGTATGAAAGGGCTATGTCAGGGGTGCCCAAACTTTATGGGTTGTGGGCCAGCCATGTGGTTCAGGGGGCTGGTCACTATGGCCCAGGGACCAGATCCGTCTCCAATGCCAATTCATCCAGCCCACGAAGCCCTCATTGCTCTCGGAAGCAGAAGTAAAATGTCCCCTTAAGGGTGCGTTTTACGTCCGCTTCCGGGAGCGATGAGGGCTTCATGGGCCAGATGAATTGGCATCAGGGGCGGATTCGGCCCCCGGGCCATAGTTTGGGCACCCCTGGGCTATGTCAACACATACAGGTAGAATGGAAGAGACTATGGCACTGGTTCACTGAAGCTGGTGAAAGACTGAAATCTGAAAACCTGTACAAACCTCATCTAGCTGAAACAACTTCAGGACCAGTGATGCACTGCAAAAATAATAATAATAAAAAAATACTACCTACTCTGTGGGCTGCCCAAATCTGTGGGCGGGGCTAAATCTGTGGGCATAGCCAAACATCCTGCATTATGGGATATGGAGGTGGGCGTGGCCAACCAAGTGGGCATGGCCTGGGGGAATTTCCGCTACCGGTTCTGCAGAACCCGACAGAACCTGCTGCAGTGCATCACTGTTCAGGACCCTTATTGAATCTCTTCCTCCATGCCTTAAACTGCAAAACCAGAAAGGTTTCACATAGACGATCATCTCCATTCAACTTGGTAGATCACAAGTTGCACTATCATTCATTTACAGTTGATAGACAGTGCTGTGCTGAACAAACCACTGGCCTGATTCTATGTTTTTAACCAGACTTCTTACCATTTGGTAATATTTCCCACAGAGTTATTACTTCCAGGCCAGTAATTTTTTAAACTATTGTCAGTTCCATTCTGTTTTCCCCCACTCACTATTGTCACACTTTGGTAAGAAATCCCAGGAGAACCTTTCCAGATAAATGAGTTGGAATGTCCTCTTTGGACCAGTAGAATGGTTGAGACTAGGTCCTAGGCTGATAGTGTGACCTGAGATCTAAGGACAAGCAAGGATTGAAGGGAAAAACAGGATTTGAACTTTAGTGGAATATTTATTTATTTATTTACAACATTATACCCTGCCTTCCTCATCCCTGGATGACCCAAGGTGGCCTACAGTAAAAATTTAAAACATACACAATCTTAAAAACATCTAAACCCTCCAATACCCTCCCTAACCCCTTAAGATACAAAATAAAGTTTAAAGAAGAAGGAGATCAAAAGGGATAAAAAGGAGAAGGGGGAGGAATAAAAACAGATAAATCAGT
Source organism: Bradypodion ventrale (assembly GCA_035047345.1). Classification (NCBI taxonomy): domain Eukaryota; kingdom Metazoa; phylum Chordata; class Lepidosauria; order Squamata; family Chamaeleonidae; genus Bradypodion; species Bradypodion ventrale. The sequence goes on from JAWDJE010000004.1 coordinate 87,608,648, forward strand.
TGTGAAACAAGGCTGCTATACAAGCCAGTGGGACTGGGCTGTCACACCTGATGAACCCCACACCCGCTGGCACAGCCAGGTCTTCAATGCTTCCTAAAGGGGAGCAGCTCTGTCTGGAGGCACAATTCAGGTGGTAAGAGGTTCCACAGGGCTAGGGCAGACACCGAAAAGGCTCTTCTTCTGGTCCCAGTCAGATGTGCTTCTCTCGTAGATGGGATCACCACTGAGCCTCTCTGGTCTGCCCTCGTAGGATGGGTAGAATACCTTGGGGTGACGTGGTCCCTTAAGTATCCTGGGCCACTGCCATGTAGGGTTTTAAAAGTCAAAACCAGCACCTTGAATTGCACCTGGAGGCACACTGGCAACCAGTGCAGCTCTTGGAGCAGCGGTGAGGCATGGGCATAACACCCATGCCCCATCACCACCCGGATGGCTGCATTCTGGACCAGCTGCAGCCTCCGAATGGTCGTTAAGGGCAGCCCCATGTAGAGCGCATTGCAGTAATCCAATCTGGAGGTGACCAGAGCGTGAGTGACCGTGAGCAAGTAGTCCCGGTCCAGAAGCGGGCGTAATTGGTAGATGACATGAAGTTGTGCAAAGGCCCTCCTGGCCACGACTGCCACTTGCTCTTCGAGCAGCAGTCATGAGTCCAGGAGGACCCCCAAGTTATGCACCGGATCTGTCTGAGGCAGCGATGCTCCATCCAGAACCAAATATGGTAGCTCCCAGGATAACACGGGGCCCCGAACCCACAGTCACTCAGTTGGGGGCCCGCATGGGTGTGTTTTACTTCTGCTTCCAGGAGCGACAAGGGTGGCATGGGCCAGATGAATCACAGTAAACCCATTCGTGCGGATTCAGGGGGGCTTGGACTTCTGGTAATTGAAGTCCAAGAACATCTGGAGTGCCAAGGTTCGCCATCACGGTCCTATATAATGGACAGTAAGTGCCATTTTAAAGTGCACCAGGGCTTGAATCATGTGAAGCAATGAAAATCCCAGGCATGTAGTTGTGACCTGGTGTTTATATACGTTTGTTAAGATTTTGTGTATTTTTTTCTTCTCTTTTGCATTTGTATATTTTTTGTCTATTTAATTTTAATAAATTAAAAAAGTAACAGAGGAATTGATCAAAATCCCCTCCCTGCCTCCTTCTTCTAGTGAGGGTATTCTGCAGGATCCCAGTTTTATCAACTTGTAAACAAGTGCTTCTATCTTTAAAACAGGAGTTCTAAACCTTTTTAGGTTGGGGGCCGGGTCACGCTCCCTCAGACAGCTTTGTGGGCCTGACAGCCATTTTGCCTTCCCTACAATACATGGCACTTCCTGGTGTGTTGAAGGTGATGGTGGGTCACATGAAATGGTGCTGTGGGCCGCATCTGGCCCATGGGCTGCAGGTTGAGAATCCCTGCTTTAGAAGGTCAGTTCTGTATCCTGCTACATGTTTTCCATCTCACGCAGGAATATACCATTATTCAAATATTTCCACATTCTTCTATTAATATGGGTGTTTACATCATTTCACTTTGAACTGTTTATGAGCAATGCATTTCAATATATCTGTAGTTTGCAACACAGCTACCGGGAAGACAGGAGCAATATGGTTTAGGTATAATTTAGAAATGGTTATTTATATCTTGGATAAAAACAAAGCAAATCCTTTTAAGACACAGTGAGAATGCATTGCAACTGAAGAGTTATGGCTGTTTTCATCATCAGCATTGGTCACATTTCACCACAATGTGATTAACTGCCATTCACATGGTCACCACTTCCAGGCAGCTCAATAATTTTATTAAGGAATGAAGGGTCTCTTTCCTTCCTTTCTCTTCCTTTCCTGACATCAGCCAGAAGACAGGCAGTGAATCTGACCTGCAAGGAGAAACCTACTGGGACCTGGATATCACTTATCAAGTCTAAAGATGTGTCCCTAGTCTAAACTGACGAGAAGTGCAGCAACCTTGCACTGAGTCCACTCCCCTGCTTCTTGCCTGCTTTCACCCCCTGTACAAAAACAGTCACCTTGGCTGGGAAGCATACTCCCTCAATCAAAATCACACTTCAATCACCAGACTGTCTCCTTCATAGCTCCTGTCCTTGGTTTTGAGTATTTACAGCCCATCTGTCAGTCTCAAACATACTTCTCATTCAAGAGAGGGATTAATCTCCCCCCCCCCCACCCACCTTCCCTTCTCCCACTCCATCTCACATTTGCAGTTTACTAGGAATTGCTTCTCTTTATCTCATCAAAATTCTCTCTGACTTGGAAAACAGTGTGTTACCACACTTGGATAGATAACTGTATTGTTACTTAAATGCTCCCTATATTGTTTTTCCTAAATCAATAGAAGCAGCGACAGATTTTACTTTCTTAGGATCTAAGATCACTGCAGATGGTGACTGCAGCCATGAAATAAAAAGGTGACTGATTCTTGGGAGACAAGCTATGTGAAACATGGGGAACATAGTGGAAAGTAGAGACATCACCTTGCAAACTAAAACTCGCAAAGTCAAAGTAATGATATTCCCGGTGGTAATGTATGGCTGTGAGAGCTGGACCATAAGGAAAGCTGAGCGCAGAATAGATGCCTTTGAAATGTGGTGTTGGAGGAGAGTTTTGAAAGTCCCCTGGACAGCGAGGAGAACAAATAGGTTGATCTAAGAAGAAATCAACCCTGACTGCTCCTTAGAAGGTCAAATAGTAAAGATGAAGCTAAAGTACTTTGGACATCAAATGAGAAGAGAGGACTGACTTGAGAAAACCTTGATGCTTGGAAAGGTGGAGGGCAAAAGAAGAAGGGGACGGCCAAAGATGAGATGGCTAGATGGTAGTGTAGACACAATGGGCACAGAGCTGAGTGGGTTGAGGATGATGATGGAGGACAGAGGTGCCTGGAGGACAATGGTCCATAGGGTCGCAAAGGGTCGGAATCGACTGTACAACTGAACAACAAGAACAACAAAATGCAAGCGCGGCGCCAAAATGGCCGCCGCGCTCTTTGCGGGGCCCCACCACCGTACGAAGGCATCCGGGTAGTTAGGGGGCGTGGCCAGCACCCTTATAAAAGGGGCGGCCACGAGGCAGCCGAGCTGCCATTTTGCGAAGCGAACAGAGACGAGAAGTTTTTTCCCTTAGCTCCGTCGCTCTTACCTATCGCCGGGAAGCCTCTTTGGCGCAGCGGTTTTTCTTCCTTCTTCTTCGGCTTCCCAGCAAATTGAAGCAATGCCCTCTAAGAAGAAGGCAACGGCGAACACAGTTCGCGCTGCTCGGAGGCGGCAGCCGGGTCGGAGGACCACGACTGCGCCTCCCCAGCAGCCTCCCTTGCCGGGAGAGCCCACCGGGACCGGTGGGATGGGGTCGATTGCCCCTTGGCCCGAGCCGGGGCGGCCGCGTACTTGCCCGGCAGGGGCCACGGCCCCCGGCCCGCAATCAATGGCCGCTGCCCCTAGCCTGGTTCATACTACGGGGCCTTCGCCCCTTGCTCCGCAGCTTCCTGCGGTGGGCTTCAGCCATGGGGGGTGGTTGGGTCCTCTTCCCTGGCAGGGCATGCCTCCGGCCCCCCAGGGGCCGGGACTGGGCTCGTGGCCGTATTCGGGCCCCGCGGCCCAGAGACCTGGACCGGCGCCTGCCACCAGTGGGCCGGCTGGCCCTTTGCCCCCCCCTTAGCGTTGGGGGCTATGTGAATGTGGATACCCTTCTGGCCCGCGTAGCGGCCCTCGAGGCATCGCTCGGGATGGTCAACCCCTCAGGGGCGCCTTTTGGATCCCAGGTCGACGCATCGTCTGCCGGGCAGCGGCAGGCGGCAGGACGGGTTGAGCTGCCCGAGGCGCGTGGGCCGGCGTCGGCCACTGCCTCGCAGCTCCCCATACAACAGGCGCTGCAGCCGGGTGCTGACCAGGCCCCATCGACGAGCTCAGTTCCGATCGTGAGCTCCGACGCCCACAGTGGGCCGGAACCCCCGGTGGGGGCGGCCCATGGGGGTGCAGCGCGTGAGTATACGGTTCAATCTAGTGCACCCACACCATTAACTAAATTGGGGGGAGCATTCCAGTGGCCGTGGCCTCGCACGGGTGGTGTGGCGTTTCAGACGCCGCCGGCCCACCCAGCGACTGCACCTCTAACCCAGGGCCCTACTTGGGGTGGGGCCTCCTCTTCTGTTGGGAACTTGCTAGGGGTTACGGGGTTGGTTCAGGCTCCTTTTACTATGCCCACCGTTCCCACCGTGCCGGTGTCGGCATTGCCGACAGCAGGGTATTCTTTGCCCCTTGGGGATCATTTGGCCCAGTCTACCAAAGAGAAGATCTGGCGGGGGGGAGTATGTGGATATCTTCTCCCTTCTGAACAGAGAGCCCACCAAGGAGGAGAGGGAGGGGCAGGACGAGAAGGATAAGGAACAGGCACGTCGTCGTAAGCCGCCACGCACGTGGGCCAACTGGTTGCCAGCGTACCTCATATACATGGCGGTTTACCTCAGGGCCCGGCCGGATCTGGCCATCCCGATGGTCCAGTATTTGGACAACATCTACCGGGCGATGGTTGACTTCCCGGGCCCGTCGTGGTTGGCTTACGACGAAGAATTCCGTATGCGAGTGCCCCTGCACCCAGAGATGAGGTGGGATGAGCCCTGCCAGAAGCTGTGGCTTCTGTACATGACCCCCACGCGCCCCGCGCCTGGGGAGAGATACCATTGTGGACATGCAGTCCAGCGAGCGGCTCCAGCACAGGCACCCCACCAGGTGGCGGGGCAGGGGGTTCCAGCCCACCTGCTGTGCTGGACCTTCTCGTCCAATGGTTCCTGCAGTAGGAAGAATTGCCGGTACAAGCACGAGTGTCCCTCTTGCGCTGGCCCCCATGCCGCCTCCGCCTGTCCCAGGCCGGGGGGAATGCGGGGCCGAGGTAGGGGTGGACAAGGGGCCGGCAAGACTGCCGCAGACGGAGCTGGTCCAGTGAAAGGCCCCCTCCCCAATTAATGTGGACATGTTGGAGCGTTGGCTCACATTGTACCCGAGGAGGGCAGACGCAGCTTACCTGCTTCAAGGTTTTCAAATGGGTTTTCGCATTCCTTTCACGGGGGACAGGTCTCCCCAAGATGCACCCAACCTTTTGTCACTCAGGGGACGGGAGGAGGTGGCTGCCGTGAGCATTACTAAGGAGGTTGATGCGGGCAGGGTCGCCGGCCCTTTCCCTGCACCCCTGTTCCCCAATCTTAAAGTTTCCCCCTTGGGCTTAGTGCCCAAGAAGTCACCGGGCGAGTTTCGCCTAATACATCACTTGTCCTACCGAGCCGGCCGATCGGTCAATGATGCTATCCCTGATGACCTTTGCTCGGTCAGGTATACGTCTTTTGACCAGGCGTGCGCATGGTGCGCTCATGTGGCCCGGGTGCGCTGTTAGCTAAGTGCGACATTAAGTCCGCCTTCCGTCTCCTGCCAGTGCACCCGGGCGACTTTGAGTTGCTGGGTTTCAAGTTCCGGGGTGCATATTATTTCGATAAAGCCATGCCTTTTGGTTGTTCCATCTCATGCTCGGCCTTCGAGCGTTTCAGTACCTTCCTGCAGTGGGCTTTTGTTCGCAGGTCAGGCTCTCGGTCTGTAGCCCATTACCTGGATGATTTCTTATTCGGGGGGTGAACGGGGCTGGGACACGTGCACACGTCTCCTCCGCACATTTCAGACGCTAATGGAGGAACTTGGTGTCCCTTTAGCGCCCGAAAAGACCGAGGGCCCATCTACTAAGCTCACATTCTTGGGGGTGGAGATTGACACGGTAGCGCAAGCATCTAGGTTGCCGGGGGATAAGGTGTCGCGGATCGTGGCCCTCATATCGGACTTGCTTGCTAAATGCAAGGCGTCCCTTCGTGAGCTGCAGGTACTGCATGGTCACCTCAATTTCGCTTGCAGGGTGGTCGCACCTGGCAGGGCATTTGCTCGGCGCTTGTGCGATGCCATGACAGGCTTGTCCAGACCCCACCATAGGGTAAGACTCACCGGGGGCATTAGGGCAGATATGCTTATCTGGCTCCAGTTCCTGAGAGAGTTCAATGGGGTATCATTTTGGAGGTCCGACCTTCTGGCTTCTCCACGTTTCCAGATACAGTCTGATGCATCTGGGTCCCTGGGTTATGGGATGTACTTCAATGGGAAGTGGGCCTACGGTGGGTGGCCGCCAGCCTGGTCAGGCACAGGTCGCCTGCGCAATCTCACGTATCTGGAATTTTTTCCCATTCTGGGGGCTTTGATGCTATGGGGTGAGGAGTGGGCCAATTCGGTGGTACATTTCTGGTGTGACAATGCGGCCGTTGTCCACATTGTCAACTCACAGACGTCCAAATCTCCCAGGGTCATGGACCTGGTGCGCCAGTTCGTTTTGCGCAGCCTGCGCCTCAATGTGCTATTCAGGGCCAGGCATGTTCCAGGTATCAATAATGATATTGCTGATGCTTTGTCCCGCCTGCAGATCTCCCGGTTCCGTGCCTTGGCCCCGGATGCGGAGGAATTTCCCTCGCCACTCCCGGACGAGATATGGACGCTTGGCAAGGAGAGGTGAACCGGACGATCGGCATGTCGCTGGCGCCGCGCACTCGTAAGGCGTATCACCACGCATTCATTTCCTTCCAGGCCTTCTGTGCCCAATTTCGGCTACCCAAGACTTGGCCTATCCCAGTTGCCCACGTCCTCCGATTCATGGTTTACCTGCATGCACAGGGCCTTGCACCTTGCACCATAGCATCCAGGCTGTCAGCGCTGGCATTTATGGCCAAAGTGGGCGGTTATGCGGACAGTACTACTGATTTCCGTGTGAGACATGTTTTGGAAGGGTGGGCGCGGGAGCGCGGGCGTAGCCCGGACGACCGCCACCCAATTTCCCCAGGGGTACTCACCCAACTGGCACGGGGCTGGCATGACCTCTGTTTTGACAGGTATGAGGCAGCCCTGTTTCATGCGGCTACCACGGTGGCCTTTTTTGGAGCGCTCCGCATCAGCGAGCTTGTGATGCTGTCTAAGGCGGATGCAAGTCGTAGGGCACTGGAACTCGACGATGTCTATGTCTGCAATGATTGGGCTCGGTTGAGGATTCGCTCCTCTAAAACGGATCAGCATGGCGTAGGAAGTGGAGTAAGACTGCTACGATGTTCCTTGGCAGACATATATCCGGTTGGTGCCCTACAGGAATTCCTTGCACTGCGTGGCACGCACCATGGCCCGTTTTTCTGCCACCAAGATGGGTCTCCCCTTACTAAGTTTCAATTTTGGAAGGTGACCGGTAAGGCATTGGCCAGTGTTGGCCTCCCTGGGGCCCGTTACGGCACCCATTCCTTCAGGATAGGGGCGGCTTCTACTGCGGCTGCCTTTGGGTACTCTGGGGCTGAAATACGCCGTATGGGGAGGTGGGGATCACAATGTTTTCAGTTTTATGTCCGCCCTCTTCCGCCGTGAGTACCAGTTTAGTCACCGCACCTTTTCTCCCCCTTTTTCCTTGACAGACCCTGGGTGTCGTTTCACACCGGTGGCAGTATGGCTGGTGGGCCATAGCTACGTGCACAGGGCAGCACGTTACGCTGCGGCGACAGAGTGGGGACCCCGACTGGGACTGGGTGCATACGCAAGTCTCACATGGTATGGTAAGCCCGGTATGTTATGGCAGGAACTGTTGCCGTTCCTTTTCTCAGGCAGGAATGCCGACCCGCCTGATATTCTGATCATACACCTTGGGGGCAATGATTTAGGACAGGTCACTGGCCTTTCGCTGAAGCACACGATTTGCGGTGACCTCGCCTACTTACATTATGTGTGGCCTGCCACGACCCTCGTTTGGTCAGACATGGTACCGCGGCACGCTTACAGGGGAGGGTTCGACCTCCAGGCCCTTGACCGTGCTCGGCGCATGGTGAACAGGGCTGTTGCCCGGTTCCTTATCGACAAGGGCTGGGGGCGCGTCATTCGGCACCCCACCATCAGTTTGCAAAATTATGAGCTTTATTCAGGGGATGGGGTCCATCTGTCGCAGGGAGGTATGGACCTCCTGTTAGGTGATTGGTGAGCAGGCCTGTTGACCGAGCTGACGGTCTGGGGGGGGGCGTCGAGCCTTTATAGAAGCCTCTCCGTGTGGCGGGTAGCACTGGTAAGGTAAACATTTATGACCCACAGGTATCCGGCAGGTTCGCAATTGACTGGACAACACTAGACAGGCATAAGTTGGTTAAACGTTGTCCGGTCAACGACGAACCAGGCGACGGGGTGATGGCAAGAGCTAGACAGCATGCATCACCCCGTGATTTTACGGATACGCGTCAGAGGGTGGGGTCATTAGTTAGATATTGACTACGGTCAACAATTTGTTTGTTGTCAACAAACAAATTGATACAAATAGATACATTGTAACAATTGCCGTTGGCAATTTTGGGTGGTACCTTACCAGTGTTACTTCGGCCTGCTTGCCTTAAGAATTATAATTGGTCAAATACCAATAGAAATTTATAATTCGGACTAGGGCATGAATCAATAAATGTGGCCCAATGCCGTTATCCACTTTTACCAGTGTCTGAGTCCTTTATTGGGGGGTGCGCCTGCAATGCAAGCGTGGTGCCAAAATGGCCGCCGCGCTCTTTGTGCCCCCCCCCGGATGAAGGCATCCGGGTAGTTAGGGGGCGTGGCCAGCACCCTTATAAAAGGGGCGGCCACGAGGCAGCCGAGCTGCCATTTTGCGAAGCGAACGGAGACGAGAAGTTTTTTCCCCTCCACCCCCTCCCTAGTTAACAGTGTGATATTTGGTCGCTTCGGGGCCGGGTGGGAATTTTTGGTTGGGACTCACAATTGGCTCTTGGGTCCTGGCTTTTTTGCCCATCCCACACTGTTGCTATGGTTTGATATAGGGGTTCTTTCTGCTGCTGTTGACTTTGGTCACATGGGCGGGTAGCACTGGTAAGGTAAACATTTATGACCCACAGGTATCCGGCAGGTTCGCAATTGACTGGACAACACTAGACAGGCATAAGTTGGTTAAACGTTGTCCGGTCAACGACGAACCAGGCGACGGGGTGATGGCAAGAGCTAGACAGCATGCATCACCCCGTGATTTTACGGATACGCGTCAGAGGGTGGGGTCATTAGTTAGATATTGACTACGGTCAACAATTTGTTTGTTGTCAACAAACAAATTGATACAAATAGATACATTGTAACAATTGCCGTTGGCAATTTTGGGTGGTACCTTACCAGTGTTACTTCGGCCTGCTTGCCTTAAGAATTATAATTGGTCAAATACCAATAGAAATTTATAATTCGGACTAGGGCATGAATCAATAAATGTGGCCCAATGCCGTTATCCACTTTTACCAGTGTCTGAGTCCTTTATGGGGGGGGGGGGCGCGCGCCTGCAAACAGCTACCTCTCCTGCTACTTTAAAAGGAAAGAAAAAATGAAGTTAAAATGCCATTAATTATGACTGTCATCTATATTTAAAATGTAGCCACATGAGAAAATATAATGAAAAGCGTTTTCACCGAGCAAGATGAAGATGTGTCTTTAATATACAGGGTCCATTTCAAGTATATTCACTAATGGTTTTGCTGGGAGGGGGCAGAATGATAATACTGAAACAAGACGCCATATAGGACTGATTTGCTCTTTATGGCTTTAATATCAGCCTTCACAATTATAGTAACCAGGAAGTTGAGGTTTCCTTTATTAGGCCTAACTCAAATCATTGTTACATCAAATGAGTTCTTTTGATCTGATTTTTAATTTGAAATAGAAGAACAATAAATTGAAATGTGTTGCAAACCCTGAAGTTGTTCAAATAAAAAAACAAAAGTTGAACAAGTATCCCATTCTATTGGCAGAGTGGTAGAAATCAGGGATTAATATAATACTCTCTTTAATGTTTAATCAGATGCAAGGCGTTCTGTGGTACCTAATTCTAACACAGCACCAGATTAATCAGAAAAGCAGATTTGGGAGGAAGCACTTACATCATGCAATTATTTACATTTAAAAGTACAGTAAAAGCCCATTTTATGGAAAAAGTTCATTCTGTAACTTTTTTCATAAAATGGTTTTCCGTCAAACAAAGCACAATTTCCCATAGGAATGCACTGAAAAATTAAAAAAAACAGTCCCAACCAGACCAAGGATAATTAAAAAATGTCCAAAAAAATCCCAAAAAATGACAGACACAATCCTCTCCCACATCCCAATCATCTCACCAGCTGGTGAGTGGCTGGGGTAGAGAAGAGCAGGTGTTATTAAAGCATTTCTCTTTTTTATTCCGCACCTCCGCACCTCGATCGAGGTGTGGGGGTGTGAGATAAAAAAGGGGAAAAACCAGAGCGGTGTGTCCAGCCATCAAGAGAGCGGGAGCCGCTGCCACCACCACCGCTGTTTCCACAGCCTCCATCACTTCTACCGGCACTGGGAGAGTGCAGGGGGCATATCCGCTCTATTCCACTCTTCATCCGAGGTTCCTCTGCAGCAAGCTTTAGCCGGGAACGTGCATCGGACCAAAACCATTGGGGGAACAGGACCACCACCACCACCACCACTGCCATTTCCACAGCCTTCATCGCTTCTACCAGCACTGGGAGAATGCGGGGGAATATACACTCCATTCCACTCTTTGTCCAAGGTTCCTCCACAGGACACTTTAGCCAGGAACGCACATCGGACAAAGAGCGGAACAGAGTGTTATTTATTTATTTAGTTAAATTTATATTGCTGCCCACTCGGCAAACGACTCTGGGCGGCTTTGTCTAATGCATGTTCACGGCTAAAGCACACTGTGGAGGAACCTTGGATGAAGAGTGGAATGGAGTGGATATGCACACACACACCCCCCGCACTCTCCCAGTGCTGGTAGAAGCAGTGGGGACCGTGGAAAAAGCAGCAAAACTGCTGCAATTGTTGCTGCCGCCACTGCCGCGGTAAGTGATGTCTTGCCACTTCCAGCAGTTTGAAAGCAAGAATTTGCAAATAGATAAATAGGGACCACTTCGGTGGGAATGTAACAGCGTTCCATGCGCCCCAGTGTCTAGTCATGCCTGCCACATGACCATGGAAATGTCTGCAGAAGCAGACAGCACTGGCTCTTCGGCTTTGAAACAGAGATGAGTACTGAACCCAAGAGTCGGATACGACTGGCTTTCGAGCAAGGGAAACCTTTAGCTTTACCTAATACAATAAATAAATTAGAAAACAATAAACACTGAAAACAATACAACAGAATAATATATGTGTGTACATACACACACAGATGGAATAAAAAAATCCAATAAAAATTTACAATTAGACATCAAGCAGCTCAGAGTCATAACAAAAAAAATGCTTATGAGAGAGAGAGAGAGAGAGATCTCAAATAGGAATGCTTTGTGGGAAAGGAGTGTTGTGATTTACCAAAAACTAATAGTTTAGTGGCTGATGTTACTTTTACTGACAAGTTCTTCCACAGTGTAGGTGCCACTGCAAAGAACATTCTTGCTCTCATCACTCACTTTTTAAAAAAAATTGTTTAGGTTTGGCTTCCTGCAGTTTCATCATTTGCTAGCTGACAATTTAGATGATCTGCAAATGTTACTTATTAAACTCAGTGAAGTAAGGTTTTGAATAAGGTTTTGAAATGACTGTTAGGAAAACCAAATTCATAATATTCAGTAGAAAACAAATATAACAAGAAATGCATCCAAAGTGGGAGTGTGTGGACCATGCAAACAAATGTAAATGCCTTGGGATTTGCTTGAATGATGGACGGAATTATAGCCATACAATGAAAATCAGAATAAAGATGTTCCAGGAGTTACTTCCTTAAGATGAAGAATAGAATATGCAACAAATCAGATTACACAAATGTGTGTTGTACAATGTTATACTGTATGTTCTCAGTTCTACTGTCACCTGAAAACTCTCTTAAAAAGCGACCAGTTTATAAGTAACTTTAAATATAAATGATTAGTATTGTTTATATAATGCAGGAATATTAGAATATACTAGCAGGGGTATTTTAAAATATTGTTTATTTTTTAGAAAGGAAAAATGATGAGTCTCTGTAAAGTGTAATAAGTTGTTTATTTTTTACAATGGGTTTTTTTTGTAAAAAAAATTTACAATGGTTCTTTTGTAATTGTAATTGTTTTGTCAGAAATTTGTTTTGTAATTAACTTGTTTGTAAGTTTAAATTGTAATTTTTATAATTTATCTTAGTGTTTTTCAGTTAATTTGTCAGAAAAAATATTCTTTTAACTAAATGCAGTCAAAAAATGTAAAAGTCAATGTTTTTAAACTGTGTTTAGATTTTTTTTTGTGTGTGAAAACTGTAAACATGATTTAATAAATGTTTTAAGAATGTTAGATTATCTCTTAATATTTTTGACTGTTTTTTCTCCTGTGTCCTCTGGGTGGTGCTGTTGTGCTATTTTTCTTTGACTTTCTTTCTGGTCTGGGCGTCACTTGTATGTAGTCTCTTTCCTCATTTCATTTCCAGATTTCGTGCCGGAAGGTCGTTTGGGTGAGTTTGCTTGTTTTATTTCTATTGGGGGTTTGTATTGTAATTATTATTATTATTATTATTTTTGGGGGGTCTGTGTGTTTGGTCTTTGTGTTATTTTTGGGTTAGTTTTTGTTTGTTTTTGGATGTTTTTGGTTGTGGTTTTGGTGTAACCTTTCACTTTATTGGGTTGTTTTTTTTGGTGGGTAAGGGAAGGCACCGTGCGGAGATGCGTGCGGTGCCTTTGCTTACTTGGGATTTTTTGTGCTTTCAAGGGGGGAAGGCAATGATGCCTTCTCCCTCCCTTGTAAGTGAAACACTTCCTCGTAAAGAACAGCGCCGTCCAGGGCCTTTGCCTTGCGGGGGAATTGTTATGCTTTCAAGGGGGGAAGGCAATTATGCCTTCGCCCCCTCTTGAAAGCGTTGGGGGGGGGGATGTTTCCCTTCAAAGGCCAGTGGCGTTTTTCTCTTGTGGCCTGTGGGGGGATGCGTTGTTGTGTGTGTGTTGCTGGATTCCCTTTCCGTGGCCTAGGCTCGTGGGCTGGGCTGTGGGAACCCCAGCGCCGCTGTAGGCGGCATTGGGTGGGGGGTCTTCCCTTCCCATAACCTCAGTGCCGCCTCAGGCGGCGTGTGGGGGGGAGTCTTCCTTTCCCGCAGCCTGGCCTTGGTGTCCAGGGCATGGGAAGGCAAGTGCTGCTTTTCAGGCAGCGTTGGTGTGTGTGTGTGTCTTCCCTTCCTGCAGGCTAGGATGCCATGCCGTGTTGCAGGAACCCCAGCAGCACCTGTATTTTTAGTTTTTGCGCAGCGGATTTCTCAGAGTTCTGTGCGCTCATGGCGCGCAGAACTCTGGGGCTTGTATTTTGTGTGTATTTTCCCCTTTGCGTTCGCTTTCCCCCCTCTGCGGCTCATTTTTGATTGGCCGTGGCGCCTTTTCCAACCTTCTTTGTGGTCGCACCTCTCAGCCTGATTGGCTGTGGCGCGACGCAAAGAACGTTGGGAAATGAAGTTGTTTCCTTTTTTTTGAGTTTGTGGGGCTGTTGCCCCACTGCCGCTTTTCTCAGTCCTTCGTTGACCTGTGGACCCAGTCCGCTCGTGTGCATGAAGGGTGACTGCAGGCAAGTAGGGCCAGGCGTAGGAACCTACAGCAAGTTCCAACGGTTAACCCTTGGTATTATAGGTTAAGATGTAATTACAATGTATTTTTATTTTTATTCTATTTTTATTTTTTATTAGAAATGTACTGTTTAATAATTCTTTTCTGTAATGTTTATTTTATGTTCACTATTTTTTGAAAATTAATAAAAATAAAATAAAATAAATATAAATGAAACAGCCAGAGAGATTTTGAAGGAAAAAGAGATTTTATCATCAAAATCAGTTAAGACATGACATGACATGAAATATGCATATGTGGTTGCTTGGTTCCATTAGATCCAAGAACCTCTTATTAACAATTCAATCAGATTTATATAACTTTTTACAAAATTACACATGTGTTTTTAGCCCAGTTGGGGCTGATGGGTGGGAGGCGTTTCATATTTTATCTTCATTTAGAATGTTAAAAAAAAATAGTCACACAAGTCTGTTCCTCTTAGATAAGTGACCCAGCACTTTCTGTGTAACTGTCTTTTCATAAGAATGGCCTTCTCTAGGCCTTGCTATAAACTAGCACAATTAATTAAAGTATTTATGCAATCTTCATTGTGATCTTTAACTGCATATTTATTATGTTAAGGGAAGATGTCAACAAATTAAAAACAGCTGTTTCTGGGCTCACACTGCTGTACAGCATGGAACCATCACATTAATTTATCACAGGATGCAAATAAGTACTGGACTGTGAGTATGACCAACAGAGAAGTATTGTGTGAATGAATAAAGATCAGGAGAGCATAAAACACAAAAAGCTAGAATACATCCTCAAGTAATGAAGAAACAGAAGTGCAGTTGTTACCAATGATCAATCAAAGAACATGAAATGAAGTGCTGAAAGGAGAAGAACTAAATGGCTGAAAAGTACTGTATGGGACACTGGTTTGAATGCAACACAATAGTATTTTTTTTTAAACTACTGCATCCATAGTCAAAAGAGCACCAACAGGCAAATGATATAGTGGCAGACAAAGCACAGAATCATTTCCCCAGAAAACTGAAGATAATGCAATCATGGTGGTGGCGGTGGTGTTAGCCATCACACTCTCACCTTCATGCACAGATTTCTACACTACTTTCAAATTTTTCAAAACCCTTGCAGCTAAAAGCAAACTATGCTCCTTACAACTACAAGCTCTAGCAGTTATTTTGCATTTCCTGCCTTGAACCTCAGGATGCTTACAATACAACAATGTGGTAGGATAGTTCAATATAGCAATCTGTACGACATTCATTTAATCATGCTGCTTGTTTTATTTCACTGTATGAAGTACAACCCAATGAGGATGTGATAAAGAAACAAAGGGAATTAAGGCACATGCTCAGGCTTGTTGCCATTTTACTGGTGTTTATATTAAACACTGCCTCTTCTTGTCTTGTTTGTCTGCCAACATTAATGCCTGGCTAATGATGCAGACTGCAACTCCTGTGACAGAAGATAATTGCTCGGGCATGGTTCCTTCACACTTGAATTTACAATGCCTGGTAGTAGGGTAAAGGCAGGAGCAGAAGGGACCAGAAGCAAGCTTGGCTTCATATGAATCCCACCTGCCTTTTGCCAATTTGCAAATGTGGCACTGTATGCATCTGCTAGGACTGCTAGGCTAAGCAGACTATTGGAGATACAGAACAGGAAAAAGCCTGAGAAGAGCTCTGGTGTAATCACAGATTCAGAAGTGCAGGGGCCTTGCATGAGACTCTCTGGCTCTCTCTCACATACCCACACAAATGAAGGGTTTGGGGAGAGGAGAAAAAGTTTTCCAAGCAGCCTAGATGAGTGAGTCACACAATGGCTCCTTTTCTGAATTTTACTTGACATTTTGTGTGAATGCGCACACAAATATTGGGGCACAATATTGTGTGTGTGTGTGTGGGGGGCACAATTATATGTTGGAATGAAGGGTTTGAAACTGGTGTGATAGAAATCATTCTTCACAGGATTAGACCATGAATGAAATAAGAGTGTGGAGTGCTGTATCGCTGAGGTCTTAAGTTTGGCCAATGACAAAGCTAAGATAGTGGCTTCATTTTGGTACTCCAGGGTTTGATCAGGACATGAAAAAAGAAGGAGTGATTAGAAAACTGTATTTAATTAGGACTAAGAAAACCTGTTGGTTTCATTTTATTTCACATTTTTGAAGGTCACATTCTCCTTCTTCTAAGCAAGGTCTCTTTCATTTAATCAATACATAAACTAAAATGACATTTGTATTGAATTGCACTGGTTAAATTCAATATGTATAGTTATTTCAAACACCAAAAGGGCCATGTTTCACCTGAATGCCATAGAAGAGTTAATGATTTGGAGCTTCTCAGGGAGAAAAAAGAGATGGAGACATCTAATTCAGTGGGAACATGACTGAACTTTGAGTTTTACGTGGTCACATTGAAGGTTTCAAAATCTCATGTTCTTTCTGGCTTGAATATGAAGACATTTTTCAGTGTTTGTAAATGGTGTAAATGTAAACTGAAGCAAGATTACATTCTGGTATGAGAAACCCAATGCCATCTATTGTATATGGGAAGGGCAAAGAACTGCTTGCCAAAACTGGATGTGTATAATAAGGGTGCCCAGAAGAAAGAGAGAATAAGTATGTATGAATGACACAGAGATGAATTCATATCAAGAACAGACTGGGTATATTGATGGCATGGCACTTTAGTTAATTTGATCCTTAACAAGCATTAAAGAGTTGATTTATTTATTGAACAAACCTCCTGCTCTGACCTGTCCCATGAGTTTGATGTCATAAATGTGTAAAATATATGTTTATTCAACATATTTGTAGTCTGTTTTCAATGAATGCTCTCCCCAGCTAGTTTCAGCAAAATAAAAAAGGATAATGAAAGAACAACTAAAATCAGTAACACAAGAAAAGCCAAAACTATAAAGATACTGATGGATCCCAAACCAATTAGCATGCCGCCAGAAAACCTGCTGAAGTAGAAATTATTTTACTACTCACCAAAAGGCACAAACAGTCTAACACACATCAACAAAGTTTGACTTTTCTTCCCTTGCCCCAACCCAGATATTCAAGGGGGAAGCATTGTGCAATGTTAGGAACTACTGCGTTACAATGCATGACAATGTGCATCTTTTTGACTTAACAGGAAATATAAAGAACTGGTGCAGGTCATGATTCCTCTGTTATATTATTCTTTCAGTATACACAGGACATCTTGATTGGAGAGAAAAGAGCAACAGCAAAAAATAATGTTTACCTCACCAAGTCAATCCATCTCAAGTTCTGTCTTCCTATTTTCCTGCTACCTTCCATTTTCCCTAGCATTATTGTCTTTTTCAATGGCTGAAAACCTTTTGCACAAATCTACATGCTTCAATAGCAACAACATGAGCAACAACAGCAGCAAATCACTATTATTTAAAGGCAAATCACTGCTGATTAAAAGTTATTCTGTGGTACATCTAACTTTTACAAAATGCAACAAAGTCACATGAACTCCCAAAATTGCCAAAGGGAGCCTTTAAACCAGTGGTTCCCAACATGGGGCCCGCCCACACCCCACAGGGGGACTTCGATTCCCAGAAGCCTAAGTCAGTACACTGGCTGGTCAGAGCTTTGGGGGAATTGACTTAGGCTTCTGGGAACTGAAGCCCAAAAGCAAATGTTGGGAAAGGGAAACACTACTTTAAACAGCAAATCACTCCTAATTCACTCACTCAGTGATTGGGACTGGACTTGGTGATTACTGTATTTTCTGGCGTATAAGACTACTTTTTAACCCTGAAAAATCTGTGCCAAAGTCGGGGGTCGTCTTATAGGACAGGTACTTAACTGCAGCTTGTTTCCCCTTGCTTCATATGTCTGGCGCATATGGTGGGGGGTGCTGCGGCCGAGTCCCTGCTCTGTGCGGGGAGTATGAAGCAAGGGGAAGCAAGCTGCACACATCTTCCTGTACCTCGAGGAGGAGAACGTGAGCTTGGATTGGCTCTCCACCAGAACCTGCCCATTCGACTCGGAGGGCTGCGCGTCTTCGGGTTGAGTGTGGGTTAATTTTTATTTGGTGTGCATTGGAAGAGAGGTAGTCTTATACGGCAAGTATATTCCAAACTCTATATTTTAACTGGAAAAGTTGGGGGTCGTCTTATAAGCCCAGTCGTTTTATACGCCGGAAAATACGGTACTTTATCTTCATTGTACAAAGCTGCACAACAATATTTCAGCCAGCTAGTCTTCTCTTCTCAGAATGACTGAAATCCTGTGGGTGAAGCTATGCCACACAGCTTGGAGTACATCAGCCATGGATGTGTCATAACCATTTTAGATAAATTAAGAATCTACAATTTCCCACATGAAGGTTGAGTCCAAAAGCAATGATGTTCTAGCTTCAAATTGTTATCTATTCTGCAACTCCTGAAGGCTTCTCCAGGAGGAAGAGGATTGCTAGGGATCTCCAAAACAGCTGGGGTATGGCCATAGATTATGACATCACCCAAGTTAGGCAGTGTAAGTTGTGCAACTGGATGTCATCTAATAAGTCCAAAGTTTGACAACATCCTTTTCTTTGACTTAATTTCTGGTAGGAAGTTCAGGCTGGATTTGATCAAGAACCCATTTAGTTGTCTTTGTGGCATTCCACTATATCCATCAGTGTCTTCCCCTAAAGACAAAGCACAGTGATGCACACTTTACAGAAACCACTAAACCACTTGCAAAAATATGAAACTTTTCTCTGAGAATATCACCACCAACATCACAATTACCACCATCTTGTGGTGAAGGGAAATTTGGAAATGTCCTATTCACCATGGAAGGACAAATCAAGCTAGGCTTTACATTCCCTCCTACCCTCCACAGATGCAGTTCTAGAACTGAAGGCCAGGTTCTCTGCATAACATGTGACAGGTCTGTACATCAGGTGCTACACAAAAGCAACAGCTCTTCCCTGAAAACCTGAATTTGTGTGAAGCCATACTTTGTAAAGTACACCAATTGCAGTTGGTGTACTTTACAAACAATGGAAAATTATTAGTTGTGGCATCAGAATTTGAAGTTTAGTAATGCATCATTTAATGGATGGAGTATTTGCTTGTTTTTGTAGCAAGTATCCTTTCTTTATGCTATAAAACAATGCAGTACAACCCTGGGGAAAGGAGGGAGGGAAGAGAAACAATTTACCTTAATGACATGGTTTGCTTAAGAATTAAGTGTTGATGAAAGTTGAAAGCTAAAGCTTACTTTTTAATTCACAGACCAGCTGTAGCACAGCATGAGGAAAGGGAGAGGGGGGGTTTAGCTGTTTCATTTGCTAAAACACCTTTCTTCAGCTATGCTGATGACTATTCTCTTCAGTAATTCACTTTAATTGAAATTCCATGCTTGTTAAATTCTTAGTCCTATATTGATCAACATATGTCAACTGTGGAAAATTGCACTAAATTGTGTTATGTTTACTGGGAACAGTCAACTGTCCACTGGTGTTTGAAAAAAGCTTATATATACCACCTACACTAGATTGGGCCAGAGCCGATATTGCCTCCAGAATTGGATTTTGTATCTCATCCTTTAAAAGAAAAAAGATGAACAAACAAATGAAAGAAAGAAAAGAGACTCAGAAAAACTGCTGTATCTCAAAAGCTTAACTAATCACATTATTGCCAGCCTAGCACTCTTTAAGAGCAAATATTATTGCACCCAAACAATATTGTGGCGGTGGCATTAAACCAGATTAGAACTGAATTCCAATTAAACTGTAGGGCATTGAAGCTGGAACCATCTGGACTTGAAACCTATGGATCTCAAGAGCATTTCATGTAAAATGAATTTACTACATGACTATCTTTCGACGTAGAAACTGTTATACTGTATGGCAATCAGTATGAACCATGTACTCTATAAGAAAAAATATATCCAAATCCAAGAAGATATCAATATAGTTCACAAGCGAGGTTATGGAAGGTGCTATACTATTTAGCTCCTGCCAACCTAGCAGTTTGAAAGCAAGAAATTGCAAGTAGATACAGTGATACCTCATACAACATCCAAACTTGGTTCCACAAGTTTGGACTTTATACGGATTTGGACTTTGTATGAGGCATGCAAAATCCTAGCCACGATGCCTCATACAACATCCAAATCCTTGCTGCAATGCCTCATACAACGTCGTTTCCATAGAGATACATTGTACTGTAACAGCACAGACTTCAGGGCAAAGTCAAGGAAACATACACGAAACTGACAGAACTTTAAGAAAACATTGTCTAAAGGCTAAATACATTACAAAAATATGCCAAACAACCCTGATTGTCCAAGAACCTGAAGAATGCTGCAAAAATCCCAGGAATGCTTCTAAAAATTCTGATGAAAAATTCAAAAAAATCCAAAATCACGCTCAATACCACTCCTAAACACTCTTTGCCTTGTGCAAAACCCACAAGAGCAATGCGCGCATGTGTCCTGTCTTTTATACTGCCCAGGCACAATGCAACCTGGGGAAAACTGAATGCCTCATACAAAGTTGAGCGACTTTGTATGAGGTAACTTTTTTCAAGAAATTAGGCGATGTTGCATGAATTTAATGTTGTATGAAGTGGACTTTGTATGAGGTATTACTGTAAATAGGTACCCCTTTGGTGAGAAGGTAAAAAGCATTTCAGTGTCTAATCATGCCACCTACTAGACTACAGAAATGTCTGCAGATGCAGACAATGCTGGCTCTTTGGCTATAAATGGAGATGAGCACCAGACCCTAGAGTTCTATACGACTAGCTTCCAAGCAAGGGCGACCTTCACCTTATACTACTTAAACTTCAACAGTTGATGTGGAATTTTGTCAAAGGCAAACTGGAAAGAATCATGCGTTTTTTCTTTGCTTGACATTTAGAACTCCTAAAAATCTTGCTACCTCCCCTCCCCATAATTTACTGATGTGCTGCTACACTAACATTAAGGATATAATCCAGGGTTTCCAACATATGGCTTGCAGTCTGAGTCCAGCCCACAGCACCAATTAATCTGGCCCATGGTGAGGACCTAGCCACCACCGGAAGCTCCCTGCTGCTTCCGGAAGTGTGAAAATGCAGCGAAAAATTACAAAAATGTGGCAAAAATGTTCCACTCTCCCTCCTGCCACCACATAAAGTAGCGGAGGCTGCAAAAGCAGCTTAAAATGCTGTGATTGTGCCCGCCGCCACCACTGAAACCAGAAGTGCTGGGAGCAGCAGGAGTAATCACGCCTCAGGCCCGCTCACCTGTGTGCCCATGGCAGAAAAAGGTTGCCCACCCCTAGTATAATCCTTAGAATATAAAAAATGCATAGCCATTTTCCTCTCCAAATAGTAGTTCATGCAACTAATTGTATCAAGAACAGCTTCTACAAAATTCTGGCATAGATTTACTTTTGCCTGTGATCCTCTGGTACAAGGTACTATTGACACAACGCCTAGAGATATCATTGTATTCCAATAGTAGGAGCCAAACACAGTTTAGGTAAGTTACTTAGCCAGTGGTCATGGTTACTGGAGGCATCTGGGATTTGTAATCACCAGCAAGTTCTGAAGCCATGTACCCTTTCCTCTCTTTTATAGCCTGCTATCAAACTGTTTGTAGCTGTGTGAGCTCTGGACTCAAATCCATGCTCAGCTGCGAGTTCAGTGGGCAGGCTCAAACAACTCTTGCCCTCTGAGTTTCACTTCATTATTACGCTTGATTGTTTTGAGGCCAAACAATATGTGATGAATAAAGGCTGTATGCACCATAAAAAAAGAAATAACAGACAGATTTGTGATACTGTAAATACTTACAAGTATTATTTAGCATATGTTTTTGTAGACTGCAGTCCACTTTTGTAGACTTCAGTCTACTTGCTCTGCCTGCAAAATACAGAAATAGGCATCTGCAATAGTTATTGGGTGCTTATGCATAATAAAACCTGTTTGTCTTTAAGGCACCACAGGTTTCATTTACTGTTATTGCTGGCTGCCCTCCTGGAAACACAAATCACAGTGAAACTGTTAACAACCATAATGATACTGGCAGGTAGACAAGTGTGCATTTTCTCTGGATATATACATCTTAGACTATTTCTAATGGAAATGGAGATGCAGAGGTAGACATCAAATGCCACCTTGGAAAAGCAGCCGCTGTCTTTTGACAAATGAATGAGATCTGGTCTTTGCCATCTATATCACTGAAAATCAAACTCCATTTGTTCCCCTCCATAGTGATCTCGACAGCCATCTCTGCCTGCAAGACATGAAAGGCATCAGCAAATACAGTGGTACCTTGGATAAAGTCCGATTCGGATAAAGTCACGGTTTTCATGCACACGTGATGCATTGCATGAAGTCCAAAACCGCTTTAAAAAATGGACGCTATCCAAGGTATTTGGTATAGGAACCTCAGATAAAGTCCATTTTTGGACATTATCCGATGCATCACCCATTTGATTCGGATAAAGTCCAAAATCGGATAAAGTCCAAACATGTGAAACAGAGTTTGGACTTCATCCGAGGTTCTACTGTATCAACAAGAGACTTGATGTCTTCCAGCAGAGGTGCCTCCGCTAAATTTTAAAGACTTGATATTTTTACTATATTACCAAAGTGGAGGTGCTCTGAAGGAGTGGCTCATGCAAATTACATAACATTGTTGCACAAAGAAGACTCAAAATGGCAGGGCATATTTTCCGTATGGAGAAAAACAGGATCTCTAAAGTGGCAATAAGTTGGACCCCCCCCCCCCCACACACACACACACACATGCTAAATGACACTGAGGACACCCACGAAATACACCACAAAGAACTTTCATGGCAGATTTAAAGACCCTGAAAATTAGATGGGAGTATGCCAAAGTACTCGCCCAAGATCAAAACCATTGGAGATCCCATGCTGTCCATTATGCTACATAGCATGGAAAGATCTACGTCTAAGTCTATTTCACACTGTTGATTTATGTTCAAAGAAAACTTTTCCAAACACTGGTAGAGTGATATGTGATGGTACATTTAGAAAGACAATCCATTTGCTCAGCAACACAGAACTGCTGAGCACAATAAGCTTGTCAAAAACACATGCATTTGATAAATGATTTTCCTCATTTATCTGTCTAGAATCTTGCTGGTACCTGTCTCTTCCTATTTCACACTAGGTAATAAGAAGCAATTAATTTTAATCATAGAATAGAAACAGAAACAAAAAAAATTCAGAATATTCTGACTTGTCTTTTCATTATAATGTGCACACTCTTTTAGACAGAAAGTCAAATCTTTATTTATGTGTTTAAGTGCATTTATTTACTGGTTTTCTGCCCATAGTGACATATAGCAAGTAAAACCATTATCTGGAAAATGAACAAGAGCAGAATAGTTTTAAAACTGTTTTTAAAGCAAGCATTCTTTAAAAACAGATTAGAAATAATTTCAAAGGGTAATCTGAAAAATCAGTCTTCATGACAATTTTTTTAAATGTAGATTGGATACTATAAAAAGTTTTGGGTTTTAGCAGCCAGGCATGGAATTGCTCCAAGGACTTTGCTTTTCTGCAAGCTTAAATTTACAATATTCCAATCTCTTCAACTAGCTGAAGACCTATAATAGGGGTGCCCAAACTATGGCCCACAGCCATACGTACGGGGATCAAAATGGCCAGTAATGCTAACATGGTTTTATGCCAACATTGTTACTGCCTTTTTTAAAATTAAAAAAAGATACTTGGATCTAGTCCAGTGTTTTCCAACCTTTGGTTTTTGGACTTCAATTCCCAGAAACCTAAACCAGTTCCCCAAAGCACTGACCAGCCAATGTACTGACTTAGGCATCTGGGAATTGAAGTCCTCTTGTGGGACGTGGGACACACACTGGGAAACACTGATCTAGTCAGATTGTTTCACCAGCTGTATTCAGGAATAGGGCGCAGATTTGTAACCTCAAGGCAACTGTATAATCCATTAGATTATAGCAGCTGACCAGACAAACAACATTTTCATTTGTTAACCACTTGAGAAAGTCTTGATGCTGGGAAAGGTGGAGGGCAGAAGAAGGGGGTGGCCAAAGATGAGATGGCTAGATGGTATTGTAGACACAATGGGCACAGAGCTGGGTGGGTTGAGGGGGATGGTGGAGGACAGATGTGCCTGGAGGACAATGGTCCATAGGGTCACAAAGGGTCGGAATCGACTGTGCTACTGAACAACAACAACACCTACGTCATATCCATGACAGCCCTTCCTTTTCCTCAAATACACAGAAACTCACTCTTCACTGCAACTGGTTAGATCACCTCCTGTCCTGGACACATTAACACAAAACTGTCTGAGTTAAAAGCATCAACATCTGCTCAGCTCTCTTTTTTAGACAAGGATTCTGCATAGCAATTGATTATATTCCAGTTTCACCGTGATACTTTTAACTCTTAAGCGCCGTGTGTAATGTTTTGAATGACAGGCACTTCTACTTTCAAAATCATTCAGAAACTATCTCCAAACACACACACACATACGCATGTAGGAATACCTTAATTGACACTGTTTTCACAACTCCTTCAAGTCACCTGAAATATCAAGTCATTTAAGTGATATTTTCACAACCTATTTATCGAGCTGCCTGGCAATCATTCCTCCCACACTGTAGAAAGTTTGGAGCATGGAAAGAGCTTGAAAAATGGCAGAGAAACTGTCAGTCTCTTCCAAAAGCAGACAGCCTGCCAGCTTTGCTGGATTACACAGCCTGACACTTTGCTGGAAATAGAGTTTGCAGGCTAAAAGCCCCACAATCTTACAGAAAAATAACTTCTCTTCAAACCAATAAAATCCCATATATCCCATATAGAAAAGTGTTCATGCTGGTTGACTGACTGACTCTCTTTCTCTCTCATGCATAATAATCATATGTGTGTCTAGTCAGAAGAAAGCACAACAGAATTCATAGCTTAGGTCCAGTCAGCCTATGTTAGAACTGCAGCCTAAACAAATTCATTGTACATGCATGCTCTGCTTTAGCAGTAGCAAGTATGCTTATAAACTGTCCCATAGTAGTGCTTAGAGCACTCTCTGGGTGGTTCACAAGATGTTTAGCATTTTACCCTCAACAAACTAGATACTCATTTTACCAACCTCAGAAAGATGGGAGTTGAGTCAATCTTGAGTGCGTCAGGATCAAACTCAGGCTATGAGCAAAGTTTTGGCTACTTAATGATTGTAACACAAGGGATCTCTTGTTTTAATTTGAAATATATGAGAGAAGATGGTATAAATATAAATGAATATTGAATAAAGCTTATCTCTTTCAATTGTCATTATATAGGAATTAACTGTGCAAATATATTTGTAGACTCTTCTATGTGAAATTGTTTTCAGAGGTGCATATCAAATTCTTTTAGGCCCAATTTATTCCATTTTATATTAATAAATAGTAATCCATTCACATATTTACAAAAACATCTTTATATCTCAACAAATATATTCATATTGGAACATTAACATGAGGCACAGCCAGCAAAAAATCTTTTATTTAAAAATCCTAGGATCAGGCATGTATCAGTCAAACTGCTCCAGGTAGATTTTAAAGGGAATCTTAGGAGGATAGCTAGCAGCTATGGATTTAACATCAGGGATATTAATTTCTTCTGGCCCTCTATTCACTGGACAAAATGGTATGGCATAGTTTTATCTGTGGAAGCAAAGAGTATAACGTTCAGTGGCTTCTTGCTGGCAATTAATGAGTCCTCGGTTGAATTTTTGGGGATGTGTGCCAACTTGTTGCACTGGTTTATGCCCAAAAATCCAAGCAGGAACTTGTTAATTCACTGCAAGAAATCTCTGCATGTTCTACCACTTTTCTCCTGTAGGTGTAACTAAGCGACAAGTTCCCAACCTAAGGCCCGCAGGCCGGATCTGCCCCATGGCACCATTTCATGTGGCCCACTCCAAAGGCATTCAAGAAACAAAATGGTCACCCCTTTGAAGCTGTTGGGACAAAAGGGCCACCCCCATTATGCAGGTAGGGCAAAATGGCCATCCGGCTCTCAAAGCTGACTGAGAGAACATGACCTGGCCCCTGGCTTTAAAAGGGTGGGAATGCCTGGTTTATAGCAGGATGGGGAACCACCAAGTTATACCAGAGATCTTCAGATAGCAGCAGGAAAGAATTCCACCTTGAAATCCAAGAAAGCTAGTGCAGTCATTGGTGGCCATTCTGGGCTAGATGGACTAATTGTCTCCTTTAGGACAATGCAGTTTCCTATCTCCCCAAGACTGAATGCTCAGGATGATCGAAGGTAGATTATTCCTGCATTAGCTTTAAAAATATCCTCAATATACACCTTTCCTTTGCACGCTTAAAAACATTTATTACCTGAATTTTATTTTAAATATGACAGAGATTATCAAACCAAAAACACTCTCTTTCCCCCTCCCTGCCTATAATGACTGACAGACAGTTGAGAATAACAAAGGAAGTAAAGTAGACAGGAAGAAGCCTGTGACCCATGAAAGCAATCAAGCGCAAATAATAGATGATCCATACACCCAACCCGTTTCATTTGACCTGCTGTGCTTGTGTCAATCCAAGGAAAATTAAGCCTGGCACAACATAAAAGGATAACATGACAGGATGCGTCTATGTTCCAGCCATCTGAATCTGCATCCTGTTCTGCAAATATTTGTCAATATTTTCACCCAATACGAATCTAAGAGCTCTAAAATTATTAGTAACTAACAGTTTCCCTATAGCTAAAAGCAATACCCATTAACAAATTGGTTGAGAGATGCAAACAAGAAATAAAACCTTGCTAATATATTATTATTATTTTGGCATGGAATGAAGGAAAGCCAAGAGCCATTGATCATTCCATGAGTTCTTGGCGCTTTTAGAGTTTGCTCCATCATCTTAAGTCAGGAAGCAAACTCAAAAGTGTCATAAAAATGAAATTATTAATCAGGATCTCACTTCCCGAAATGTTATAAATACCACCACAGGAATGCATATTGATGAGCAACAAATACAACCTTTGGCCAGCTTTGGAGTGGGGAGAAAGGCAAGTGTGGACTTTAGCACACTTCTTTCAATGCATGATGTTGGGAGCCAAAGTCCATAAAAGCTTTCATGAAATCATATGAATTAGTCTTGAGAGTGCCACAAATCTTCTGCTATTTTTTTAATGCAGTTGAATAACATAGCTGCTTATGTAGAAAATTTGCTTTTCAGCAACTGCTTAGAGTAACACGGGGATTCTCAATCTACAGCCCATGGGCCAGAACCGGCCCATGGTGCCATTCCATCTGGCCCACGCCCTCGCTCTCACCCATGTCTTTCCCGGGGAATGCTCTGGCCGAGTGCGGGCAAGGACAGTTGGGACCCCTCCTTCACCCACGGCAGACTGGTAAGCAGGGAAGCAGTGTCGGCATCGTCATGGGCTGTGGGGGGGGGGGGGAGAGTTGGTGCGCCAGACTGGTGACGTGGTGGTGGTGGTGTGTGGGGAAGTGTGTGTGTGTGGGGGGGCAGACTGGTGTTCCCCCTCCACCGTTGCTGAAGGTGGTGGTGGCAGTGACAGGAGGAGACAGGGGGGACACCAGTCTGGTCTGCAAACAGTTTGAGGGGGCGTGACCTGGCCCCCAGCTTAAAAAGTTGATAACCCCTGGAGTAGCAGATGTCTGCTACTATTACTACTAATAATTGTATGCTATCAAGTAAGTTCTGACTTCTAACACACACACACACACACACACCCGGGGGACTTCTAAGTAGAGAGTAATCAGAAGTGGTTGATCATTTCCTTCTTCTGGGATGCCCTGGGAACTGTGCAGGTTGTCTAAGGCCACACAGGCCGTGAATTTTGGTATGGACAATGGAAAATCAAACTCTCAACTTCCGGCTCTTTGATCAGATCCCTAACTCATTTAGCTATCCAGCCAGCTAGATATCTAAGTACTATTTATCTAATAGTGTCCTAATGCTGCCCATAATCAAGAAGTCTTTAGGGCATGTATCTGTATATACAGCACTTCCTCCAGCTTACTTTATTGCAGTGAAACTGGGAGCTTGTTCTGTCCTGATAAGCTGGAGCCTCATGACTTCAGAACTATTATCTAAATTCTAAATTGTCTGCTGTGCACCTATAAAGGACAGTTGCCAGCAAAATGGTTTCAAGCACATATCCTTTCATCTGCTAGGTACCCTCCCCCCAATCCAAATGATGTTGGCATGAGTGCATTTTGTCCACAGCAATTCAATAATTTGGAGACAAGAATGTCTCACAGATCTCAGTCGGAGAGCACATTCAAACATGTACTATTGACTCCTGTGCTGATTACTCACACAGGAGGCTTTAGAAAGAGTGCTGTCCATCAACAGCCACAACAGTGCACACAAAAACCAGGAAGATGGAAGCATTTCAAAAACACTAAAGAACACCCTCCTCATGTCCTTGCCAAACTCCTAATAATTTTGGCTTCCCAAAAATATAATGTTGGATTATTCTGCTTATCAAGTATCAAAACAACCAATTAACACAGCTAATTAACGTCATGAACAGCAGTCAAAAGAATGGTAATATAAATTCAGGATTTCAAAGCTTTGCTAATCATGGGGCAATGCAGCAAACACAAGGAAGCTGAAAATGTTTGCTCACTGCAGTACAATTTTATAGCGTACCATCAATTAGCAGCATCCTAGGAAATACTCAGTCACACGATTCATTTATCTAATCGGAACCAAAAATGGACAACGAGGAAAAGAGGGGGAGAAAATGCAGCCCTTAACATCCATTCCTAATCTTCAATAGCATGAAAAGGATAATAATAATAATAATAATAATAATAATAATAATAATAATAATAATAATAATAATAATAATAATAATAATAATAATAATAATAATAATAATAATAGCATGCTGTCAAGTCAATTCTGATTTCTAGTAACCCTTTTCAGGGTTGTCCAGGCAGAATGCACTCAGACGTGATTGACCATTCCCTTTTTGGGGTGGGGTGGGGCGGGTGGGTGCTCTGGGACTGTGCAGCTTGCTCAGGTCCACACAGGCTAGCTCTTTTTCCTGGGAGTATAGTGAAGAATTGAACTCCCATCCTCTGGCTCTGCAGTCAGATACCTTCCTCACTTAGTTTTCCCATCAGTTGGTAGGGGGAAAAATTATCTAGGCATGAGAAGGAGAAGTGTGTTGGGTCAACAACACACTTGGGTTTATTATGCCATTTTGAGCAATACAAATACAAAAATCTTCAGGTTGAGCCAGAGAATCTGTTGCCAACTGGAGATGGGTATCCAGGTTTTTAAAAGTTCTCTCACAGAAATTCAGGTTATTTCTTCCTCCAAAGCTTCTTGCATTGAGAATTTTCTACCCACCTGGATACTCAGAGAAATCCCCTGAGACTTTTTCAAAACCTTCTTCTTCTCTTCCTCTTTTACCCCTTTGGGTAAATATTTTGAGGGAAATATAAGGTTCTTGCCGTGGCACTTCTAGTGTCCTCCACTGGCGTCATTTGGTGTTCCTGTAATATAT
Organism: Bradypodion ventrale; assembly: GCA_035047345.1. NCBI lineage: Eukaryota > Metazoa > Chordata > Lepidosauria > Squamata > Chamaeleonidae > Bradypodion > Bradypodion ventrale. The sequence goes on from JAWDJE010000004.1 coordinate 87,637,755, forward strand.
CTTTGATGTCACTTTCCTCTGAGTCTCCCTTGTACTCTTTTTCCTTTTTGTCTTTTCATATACTAGCATATTTGTGCCTGGCCAGCCGGGCAGTGTTTATTTGTGTTTTATTTTTGGTTAAGGGTAGTTTGGGTGGGTGTGTTTTGCATTTGTGGTTTGTGACTTTTTTTGATCTATATTATTAGATTTATTTGTGATTTGGATTTATTTCTTATTTTTCTTATTTGTTTTTACTCTTGTGGCCTCTAGGTGGGGCTGTTAGTAATAGTGTTGGATTCTCTTTTTGTTTGACTTTTTTTTTCTCTCTCGGCCTCTAGGTGGGGCTTCTTCTGGTAAGTAGTCTTTGTTTCTTCATTTCTGTTCTGGATCCGTGGAGGAAGGACATGCTGGTGAGTTCTCTGGTTTTTTTAATCTGGGTTTTTTTTTGTTTTTGTTTTTTGGTGTTGGACTGGTAGGTGTTTCTGTTTCTTCTTTTGTGGTTTTTTGGGGCTTTAGATGTGTTTAATTGTTTTGTTTATTTCTGGTTGTTTTTTATGTTTCTGATTTCTTTTTTGATTGTTTAATTTGTGGTATTTTTGTTGTTTGAGTTAGGTATTTTGTGTTGTAGTTAGGTGTTTTTTCTGTGCTTTCATGGTATTTTGGGTGTTTTTGTTTGTGGATTTTGTTGTTTATTGTTTTGTTGGTTAATGTGTTTATTTATTGTGTTTTATTATTTTTGGTGTTTTGCGTTTTGGGTAAATGTTTGGTTTTGTTGTTGGTGTGTATTTTTGCGTGAAAAATGGGCTGCCTGTCGGTTCCTCTTCTCCCCATTGTTGCTTCGAATTTTGGTTTTGATGCAGCAATGGGGAAAAAGAGGAGCTGGCAGTCAGCTGACTCTTCCTCCAGTAAGGTTCGTTAGGCAGGTTGGGAGAGAAGGAGGCAGAGAAGAGCTATGTGCCTCACGATGGTTCTCTCCTCTCTGTCTCCTTTTTCTCCTAGCTTACCTAACCGGAGATCGGCAGGCAGCGATGCGTAAGGGGTGGTGCTCTTCCTTGCGGATAGCTGGCTGCTGCTTTTGTATTACCTCCTTCGGAAGTACAAATGCAGCAGCCAGTTATCCGCCAGGGAAGGTGCTTCCCCTGACGAACTGCTGCCTGCTGGTGTTTTTTTTCCACCCCAGCTCAACTGACCTTGAGGCCGGCGGTAGTCTTGCCGTGTCTTCAGCGGGGTAGCAGGGAGGAGAGAGTCCCTCTTCTCCCCTTTGCTCCGGGAAAGAAGGCCGGCGGTGGTCTCGCCATGGTTGTTTGTGTGTGTTTGTTTGCGAGGCCGTGAGGCGCTGCGTCCGTCTGTGGTGGACTTGCGCTCCCATTGCGGGAGGCCGGCGTGTTTTTATTTTATTTTTCATGCGCTGGCTTTTTCAGCGTTGAGCGCGCTTGCACCCTTCAACCTGATTGGCTGAAGTGCTCATGGCGTGTAGGACGCTGGGACTTGGAGTTTTGTTTGGTTTGTTTGGTTTGTGCGGCGGTTTTTTTCCTGTGGCTCGATTTCAATTGGGCACGCCACAGTTCCCAACATTCTTTTTGCTCGCGCCTCTCAGCCTCATTAGCTGAGGCGCGCCGCGGCGCAGAGGACATTGGGAATTTAAGTTGTTTGCATTTGTGGGGCTGCTGCTCCACTGCCGATGACCAAAACCCGGTGGCGCTGAGAAGGCAGGGGTTACGGTGAGTGCGGAAGGCTAGTTCGGGGATGGTTGGGCCTGGTGTGGGAGCCTTTGAATGAACCCAACGGTTAAGGCCTCTTTTTATAGGTATAGATACCTTGTATGGTATGGAATTCCAAGGCATTCTCTCCAAATGGGTAAACCACTTTATTTGCTGTCTCTATTTGCAGTGTAAGATTGGTTCTACAATATTCCAATTCCTTCCCTTATAATCTCATTCCTGATTTTATCCCTTCTAGTCACTTCAGCAGCCTTCCTCAGTCATCTCATTTCTATGGTGACCAAACTTTGTTGATGTTTTGATGCAAGTGTCCATGTTTGGCACTGGTAAAATAAGGTGGGGATGAATATGCTTTGTATGAGGTGTTTCTTTGTGCTGGTCGGTATTGTCTTATGTTGTAAGAGTGGAGGTAACTGTCCCAATATTTGGTTTGCTTTACTCCACTGTATGTTAATCTATTCATCCATTTTGCCAGCTTCAGTAAATGTTGTTCCTAGTTATTTGAACTCTGACACTTGTTTTAAACTTGTTCCCTCTATCTCGATATATAGAGTATGCTGTTTACTTAGAATTGCCATTACCTCAGTTTTCTCTTTATTGATTTTCATATGTTCAAAACCTGACAAACCCAGTATTACGTTGCTACAGGTACCCACAGGTGCCTCGGCACCGGTAGTGGAAATTCCCCCAGGCCACGCCCACTTGGCTAGCCATGTCCACCTCCCTACCCCAGGCCATGGTGTAGGGAGGCCAAATGTGCATGGCCCACAGAGTTAGCCATGCCCACAGAGTTAGCCACGACCAACGTGGTGGTAGTAAAAAAATTTGCAGCGCATCACTGGACAAACCTAAATTAGACTTTGTCCAATATTGTCTTTGCACCAGTGGAAACCATTTCTATGAGCTTAGGCCAGAGGGAAACAATTCCTCCTCCCTCCTGTAGCCCCCACCATATCCCCAAAATAAAACATTGCCTATTTTTCTAGTTTTACTGGGAGATCTGGGTGGCCACTTTACCTTTCTCTTTGAATTCACCCATTTAATTCTCAGCCCTAGCTTTCCCTCTCCTTTTTCTATCTCAATTAACGTCTGTGTGCAGATAAATTCCTCTGATGGAGGAAATGGAATAAAAAAGATTTACCAGTTTTATCTAGTATAAATTAATTCCTCTCAAAACATTATTGTCATTCCAGTCTGACCCACATCAACATTAACATCCTAACTGTATGCTCATTGTGAGAAAGTGTGCCCAATTGGACCACTTTCTCACTTTCTCTTCATGATTTTTCTTAAATTTTTTCCCTCTAGAAGCTGATGGGTAAACTAATATTTCCTCTATTTATTACATCGACTACTGCTCAACCTGTTTTATGTGTTTTATTAACAGATCCATTTTGTTTGTTTGGAGAGCTATGTGTTCTGTGCATTCTAATTAATCTTTATCTTCTTTGCAGCACATCTCGTCATGCTTATGGCAATTGTGCCCTAGTGTGGTGTAAAACAGCATGGCAGGGTAATAAAAAGAAGACAGGAGGAAAGGAGGGTTGAAAGCAGCCCTACACATGCCTTTTCACTGTGCTTCTCAATACCACTTCACTCATGGTAAAAAAGGAACATAACTTTTGAAAACTGAAGATAGTAAGAGAGTAGCTTTTAGTGACTGTAAGATACAGTAGTATTGAACAGAAAGGAAACCAGGAATTCTGCTCATGAGAAAATTCTCTTCCTGCATAGAAGTTATCGCTGGACCTGTTCTCCCTCTTCCTTTGCAGTGATTGAAACATCATCACCTCATCCTCTCAGACTCCTTAGTGGTTAGACTATTTTGCAAGGTTAATATGCAGAATCTTCATTTGGTACCTGGTAAATGTTGAGCTTGACGACTGTCCCATCATCTGTCCCAACTCCTGCCAACCTAGCAGTCTGAAAGCAAGGAATTGCAAGTAGATAAATAGGTACCACTTTGGTGGGAAAGGTAACAGTGCTCCCTGCACTTTGGCATCTAGTCATACCTGCCACATGACCATGGAAATGTGTGCAGACACAGACAGAGCTGGCTCTTTGGCTGTAAACGGAGATGAACACTGTGCCCTAGAGCCGGAAAAGACTGGCTTTTGAGCAAGAGAGACCTTTACCTAAAGTTCACCTCCCCTTTCAGGGTCACTTTTATAAGACGCTGACTGGGAGGCAGTTCGATTCCTGAGTACTGCAGGACGGAATGAGCTCCCGTCTTCGTCCCAGCTCCTGCCAACCTAGCAGTTCAAAAGCAAGAAATTGCAAGTAGATAAATAGGGACCACTTCAGTGGGAAGGTAACAGCATTCCGTGCGCTCCGGTGTCTAGTCATGCCCGCCACATGACCATGGCAATGTCTGCAGAAGCAGACAGCGTTGTCTCTTCAGCTTTGAAACAGAGATGAGCACTGAACCCTAGAGTCGGATATGACTGGCTTTCGAGCAAGGGAAACCTTTATATTTACCTTTACTATAGTTCATTTCCTTATTGTAGCTCACACCACTTCACTCACTTCCCCCTTCTGCATGCCCGTCTGAAATGAAACCAAAGCCTAGTTGTTATACATAAAAGTATAAATGAAGCAAACTAACTTGTTTCCTGTTTTATAAAGGGCCAAACATATATCTGCTTTATACTGTATTATCACCCACTGTTAACAGTATGAGTACTGATGATGACGATAATGGTGATGATGAAAATTACTATTAAACAGAAATGGGGACAAAAGTTACCAAGTACATCCTTGTAGTTTTCTTTAAATTGTTACCACTTTTTAAAACCCGAATGAAGATCTATAGACTCAAACTCCTAAAGTCACTGTTTGAATCCCTGCCTCCTTTTTATTAAGGTCACACTGAGAGGCTACATCTATGCTACCTAATTCTGATTCCCTGCACCCTTGCTAGCCTGGGCCAAGCGGAGCCAAGGGGAACTCATGAGGGGGGTTGCCCCACGGAGGAGGAGGAGGAGGAGGCAGACGCTGCTGGTAAGAAGGCAAATGGTGAGGTGTGACAGGAAGGCATGATTACCACACACACACACACACATACACACCAAGAGGGTAAATATAATGACGGGGAGCAACCCGCCTCCAGCCCCCGCAGCTGCGTGTCTGGGACGGGACCGGCCGTTTGGAAAAAAACAAAAAACTTTGAGAACCACAGTCCTAAAAACCTGAAGTAATGAGGCCTTTGGATCTCCACCAGAAGATCATTCCAGAATGAGGAAGCCACAATTGAGAAAGCTCTCTTACATGTTTTACTCCTTTTTTGCAGCATGCCCTGAGAGGAGACTTTGTACAAGGAGTAGTGTTTCTGTAGGAGAGTTGCTCTGCCAGATAGCCAGGTCCCAAACTGTGTAGGGCTTTGTACACTACTACAAGAACCTTGAATCTGGCATGGAATGAAATGGACAACCAATGGAAATGCACCAGAAACAGGGATATTTTATTGTACTTCCTTGTGCCGGGTGGCCATATTTTAACACCATTGAAGATTCTGTACTTGCATCAAGGGCAAGCCCCTCATACCGAGCATTGCAGTAATTAAGTTTTGATCATGAAAGTGGATCATAAAGCAAATAAGAACAGGCTTTCTTAACCTAATTTTCTGGGGAGGAATCCCCTTCCCTCCAATCTGGTCAGGACCTAAAGTGCCATTAGGTCAGAACTAATCATGGAGAGTAACACTCATTTTAAAAATATTTTCAAGTATAATATTTAAAATAACATAACTTTCTATTTCTGCCCTAATGGCAGAAAGTGAAGAAGACCTAAAGAGCCTCTTGATGAGGGTGAAAGAAGACAGCTGGCTTGAAACTCAACATAAAAAAACCCCCAAGATCATGGCATCTGGCCCCCATCACTCCCTGGAAAATAGAAGGGGATGAAATGGAAGCAGTGCCAGACTTTACCTTCTTGGGATGGTGACTGCAGCCATGAAATAAAAATGAAGCCTACTTCTTGGGATACAAGCTATGACAAACCTAGGCAGCATAATAAAAAGTAGAGACATCACCCTGCCAACAAAAGTCTGCATAGTTAAGGCAATGGTCTTCCTAGTAGTAATGTATGGCTGTGAGAGCGGGACCGTAAGGAAGGCTGTGTGCAGAAGAATAGATGTCTTTGAACTGTGGTGCTGGCAGGGCCTTAGCTAGGGAGTGCCCAGGGTAGGCGTTTCCCGCGCTGAGTTAGCAGTTTGCCCCCTCAAACTTCCAGCTGCTTATATATGTAACATATGTATATGACATTGTTGCCTATGCTGAAAAAATATCCACTCACCCAACATTTAGAATCCCTGGGTACTGGAGAAGATTTTTAAGAGTCACCTTGACCACAAGGAGGTCAAATCAGTCAATCCTAAAGGAAATTAATCTGACTGCTCCTTGGAAGGACAAATACTGAAGCTAAAGCTCACGTACTTTGGCCACCAAATGAGAAGAGAGGACTCGCTGGAAAAGACCCTGATGCTAGAAATGATTGAAGGAGAAGGGGTAGGTGGAGGATGAGATGGCTAGACAGCATCGTTGCTGCAATTGGCATAGATCTGGGTGGACTACAGAGGATGGCAGATGACAGAGGAGCCAGGCGTGCTTTGGTCCATGGGGCTGCAAAGGGGCGGGCTCAACTGTACGAGTGAAGAACAACTTTCTATTTAGGAACAAGTTCAGGGGTAGTTGATTTACTCCTAAGTAAGTCTGCATTGAGTTGTAGTCTGTTTTTTAATTTAACTAAAAACAAGGACAAAATGTCATTTTAACAAAAAGAATAATAATCATTTTTTTAAAAATTCTGCATCTTTCATCAGTGTTTTTGGCAAATACATAAATTTACATGGTATTGTTAGGATCTCACAAATTTCTAAACCAGCATATAATTATTCAGGAAGTAAACATTAATACAATACAGAATGGGATGAATTTCCTAAAAAAGAAAGAAAGAAAATTCTTTTTTTTAAAAAAAAATCTGGGAAATAATAGTTTGATGTGGCATAAATTCCCAGACAATTGACTAATTACCCATATTGTTCATTCAATAACACTAAAGACCTTAATTTGGTGTCAGAGGACGGGAGCAGAAAACAGCTCTATTAAGTGAAAACAATTATGCCCCTTGATACTAACTATACTCTTTGTAATTGGTTTATTAGGACAGGAGGGTTTTGCTTCATCTTCCTTGACAGGAAATCTGAAAGCTTTTATTGACTTTAGCAGAACAAGCAGAAATCCTGATCTTTCAAGATACTTTCGACTAGAGAAAGGTTTCTGTTCCTTATAATTAAGCACTAGCTCATTCAGAAAGCTCTGTGTTGAACTGAAATTCAGCAAAGCTTTCATTGTCTCATGAGTAATGAAAAGGACAGAACATTATTATGTATGGAAGGGCTACAAATGTATTGTTAAAGTTATGTGGATTTTCCCTCTTTTGCTCTGAACAGGTAAAATATACTTGCCATTGAAATAAAAAGGGTTTCTGAAGAAAACCCATGGCTTTTATACAACTAGCTGAGGGCCCTGCCCTGCCCGGGTGGACCTAATCCTATGTGAGGGGATGGCCGGGCCCTTTCCCCCTATCTCGGTTCCCACCCCTTAGAGCCCGTACCTGGTCGAGGACGGGTGCTCTCCTTCGTCGCTTCTGGCGGAGGGGTTGGCAGTGTACAGGGCCTTGTCCAGAGGCCCGCAGGCAGATTGCCACGGCTGGACCTACTGGCTGGAGCACCCCCTTTTTACCCGTCCATATCCAGATGGTCATTGTTGGTATGCTGTGGAAGGAGTCGACGGCCGGGTCCCCTTTCTCTGGCCTGGGCTGGAGGTCTGCCAGGCTTCTCCAGAGCGTGTCCTACTAGCAGGGCTGCCGCTGCCGCTGATGCTACCGCCACAGCTCGCTGTTTACAGGCGGGTCAGGCCCTTCTCCTGGCCTTGAGCGGAGGCTTGGCAGGTGCCTCCAGTGGGGCAGGGGCTGGACGGCGTCCCGGCAGCGGCCATGGCCCTGCTGACCTGATGTGGTCGGGACCAGATGCAGTGGCAGAACCTGGCTGGCCTCCGACTGAGGCAGGAGGCGGGGTGGGGTGCCGGCCCGTCCTGGCCTTGTGCACCACTGGCAGGGCCGTGGACATGGATGGAGAAGGAGGGACTGCCCAAGTTGGTTGGTCTAGGCACGGTAGTGCGCTGGAGGGTCTCTGAACACGGCTGAAGGTGGTGGTGTGTCATCCCGCCCGACGGACACAGGCCCTGCACTCCGTCAGTGGGTAATTCCTCCGCCACGGCAACACTGTTGCCGCCCTGCCCCTGGGGGGGGGGCGTTCAACTGGCAGCGGCCCAGACCAGAGCCTGGAGGCCTCGGTAAGAGCAGGGTTGGCGGGTGTGACGGAGGAGAACGTCTGTCGTCGACCAGGTAGGTTTGCCAAGGGCTGGGATTCGAGGAGGGGGATAAGGGCCAGACCATCCCCTCAGACCGAGTTCGACCCGTCTGGCTAAGGCAGGGCCCTCAGCTGTAGCACGCGCATGCATTGACCGTTGGTTTGTGCATTCGTGTGCCAGCTGTCCTGCCTCCTGTGTTCGGGTCCTCCTGCCGGTTTGGCTGTGGTGTGGCGCGGATGATGTTGGGACTTGTAGTCTATGTCGTGATCCCATGACAAAGATGACATTATTTTATGTTATTAATCATATTGTTATGTAGGTTATCATGTTGCAATGCTATGTAGTTAATTTCGTCTCATTCTGAGTTAGTACACTTAGCCTAAGGGATCCTATTTTAGGAGAATATTCCACCATTTTCTGGAAGTCTTAACTTGCCTGCCTACTGGCCAGTTGTTCAATGTCATCCCTAGGGAACCAGCCTTGAACATGTTCTCTCTCACTGAGTTAGATGAAGAACACTGATAAGCAACCATCTGGATCTTTGATGTATGGACTTGCCTTGTCACTTTGACAAGCCAATTAGCCCTGCTTATCTATCTTTTCCCATCAGAAAAGGTATATAAACAGAAGCTTAATTCAATTAGCTTAATCCAGCTCTCTCTACTTAGAGAGAAATGCATACTTTCACATATTCGGTATGCTTGCCATCGAGGAAGCTATCAAATCCCATCTTTTATGGGGCGCCTCAGAGCACCATAGCTAGGTTAGGTAAAAGTACTGCTATGCTTTATTTCTTAACTTTTATTTCTGCATTATGTGCATTTATCTTACATTTCTATAATAAACTCGTTAAATTGGCTTTTTGAGTCAATCTGATTTCTTCTTGCTCTCTCAGCCAAGCCGAGAGCAAGATATAGAGAGGGGAGGCTTTTGCATCACAAAAGGCCATTATTGCAGGAAGGTTAGCAACTTTCTCCTGTGAGGTTTGTGAGGGAAATTCCTCCAGCTTTCCGAGGAAGGACTCAGCCGTCTCTCCTTTCCCAGCCAAGAAGCAGCAAGCCATCTTTGAAGAAGAAGGTAACTGGCAAACCCCTACGCACCCTCAACACTATCAAGGCCAGCAAGCTTTCCCCAGAGTTTAGAGATAAGGGTGTTGTTCCATGAGAATTGACATTTAAAATTAGACCTGCAACATTAATTTGCCGTTTGCCATTTTCTCTGGAACTGATGAGCCAGACTATCTGGACCAGCCTTTCTCTGCCAAACTAAGCCTGAGCAGAGAGAGTGCACCCTTAGGCTGTGCAATCCAATAATGGACAGCCCTGTTCGTGCTGCAGCTGTGGGTCCAGCAAAGCCAGATCATCCCAAGGCCTACTGGCGAGCTGGCAAAGTCGTCCCCACAGTCTATGTGTTGTTTTGTCTACTTTTGTGGGGCACAGGCCCCACTCTCGTCCTCTGGACCCTCATGGGGCTGATCTCAGTTATGAAAGGTAGGTGTGTACGGAAAATTACAGGATCGGCTCCAGGGGTGTGGGCACGCCTGCTGGACAGGCGTTCCTTATAGGTATAGATTGTTCAAACATCAAGAAATGCATGCCTTGTTCATCCACTCTATTCATTGCAACTGTGAAACTGGCAATTGCTATTTTATGCTGCATTAATATCAGGAAAATACTTCCTAACTATTAGAGCAGTATGACAATGGAAGTGTTGAGTGCTCCAACATTGGGGACATTCAAGAGAAAATTAAACAACCATTTGTCATATATACTTTGATTTGGATTCCTGCATTGAGCAGGGACTTGGACTTCATGGCCTTGTAGGTTCCTTTCAGCTCCATAATGCTGCTGCTTCACCAGACGTGAAACTGCCAAAATGAAGCCATCTTTTGGTGAGTTCATTCTGCAGTTCCTTTTGCTTGACCCAGTATGAGAAAGATTAGTTGTTACCAGGGTACGCCCGGTTGTGGTTAAAAAATACCACAATCTTCAAGGAGTCTCTTTCTGTATCTTTTTCATGACTCAACTACATGCCAAAGATTCTGGAAAATATCTAAACAGTTCCCCTTATAATGTAGATGCAATCTGAGAGCAGAGGTCTCTGTCATGGAAAGAGATCTTGCACATGTACAATTTGAATTGATTAGATTCGCATTCCCAGCTTTAGAGAAACAAGTGGAAACCAGAAGTTTTGAGATCAGTCATCTTGCTCCCCAGCCATCAGCTGTTATTCATCAGTGAATTTTTGAATAAGGCTAAAAGGACGATGTAAAAAAGCATGATGCAGTTCAGTTGAAGAAGTGGTGGACTGTTTCAAATAGTGAAGGGGCTCTCAACTTTTCCCCGCTATGGGCCAGAGAACAACCCCTCCAACAGACATGTGGTTTTACCCTGCCGCAAATGCTGTTGCAAATCGTGGCGGGCACGTTTGCGCATGCATGGACATGTTTGCTTGTGCACAGGTGCATTTGTGTATGTGTGGGCCCATTTACGGCTGTCGTAAACAGGTCTGCTTCTAGGGTTGTTGCCACAAGCTGGATGGAATGGCGTTGGGGCTGAGCCATTGGTTGCGAACCCCTGAATTAGAGTATCTTTGAAGACCATAAGATGGAATTGAGGTAGGATAGAAAGATAGCTGAAACCTCTCACAAAACAAACAGTTGCTATTTTTTTTTGACACCTTCATTTGTACTTGAGTGAGAGAGCAAAACACAAGTCCAGAAGCAACTGTCTGTGTTTGAGAGGAATGGCTTTACATATTTTCCTGCCTGTAGAAGAGCAACAAGTGACACCCCTACATCCCACAAATTATTTCACCATGTGAGAATGAAAGTCTTTCTCTCCATTCTTAGCAATAAAATGTGATGTTAATAAATTAGGTCTTCTTTTGTAACACCCAAAATCTGCTTCTGGAGATGGGTGCTTCATGGTAGTGATGGGACCAGAAAACATGTACACATAGAGCTAAGAGATGTGCTGAATATCAGAAGCAATATTTAATGCATAGTTCAAATTTAATATTTTGCTAGATAGTCCAGCTAAATGGTTTGAAATGCCAGATCAAATACTGAAAATCTGGCATCAAGTTGATTTCCTTCCTTACCACTCTCACTCCCACCTTTGCAGGGTATTTGATTATCTCATTTGTTTCTAAAATCTTCATTATGTTACTATGCTGTCTCAGCCTAAGAGATTGTCTGGGCTGCATTATTATACCATTTTCTGTTAGCTGTACTTACTTTAGCTTATATTTCTTTAAAAGTTAGCATTGGTGCTTCTTTTCTTTTAATAGGGGAAAACACAGAATGTGTCAACCACTGATCAATGTGCCTCCTGAGTCTGCTGTCCAGTTATGTATTGGAATTGAGTAACTTCAGCATCTCTTGATGGTTCTCAATTCTTTCAAACCAGTCTTGGAGAAGACAACCCTCTAGCATAGGGGTTCCCAAACTTATCACGCCGTGGGCCGGTCACATGGTTGACCGGTCACATGTTTGCTCCCGCCATAAAACACATCCGCAGCTGTCGTAAATGTGTTTACTACAGCCGTGGGTGTATTTATGACAGTGTTCGCGCATGCATGTGCACATTTTATGTGTGCCTCCGGTAGCATTTGCACATGCACGGGTGCATTTTACTTTTCCTTCCAGTAATGGCAAGGACACCACGGGCTGGATTATTTGGCACCACGGACCATAGTTTGGCCACCCCTGCTCTAGTAGTTTTTCAGATAAAGTACTGCCCTCAAATAAAGTACTGCCTTCTGGAAAAGAGGACAAAGAGACACCCTAGGCCAGGGGTTCCCAACCTAAGGTCCATGGGCTGGATACGGCCCACAGCTCCATTTCATGTGGCCCCCCATCCCTCCAAGGGCATTCAAGAAACAAAATGGCTGCCCCCTTTGAAGCTGTTGGGACAAAATGGCCACCCACATCATGCAGCCAGGGTAAAATGGCCATCCAGCCCTCAAAGCTGATTGAGAGAGTGTGACCCAGCCCCTGGCTTGAAAGGTTTGGGAACTACAATGGGACTTCAGGCCATGGGTCCACATGGGCCCATACAACAAAGAAGGAAAAGTTGGATCATGCTGCATGGTTTCTTTCCACAGAATTATTAGAGAAAGTATAGGTACTTCATGGGTTAAATATATGATGCATACCAATTGGTTGCTTTTCCACTAGATGTATTCTTATGAAGATGGCTGGCTTTCAATTGACTCAGATACTGTACAAGCCTCCTCCCTTGGGGCCTTCTGAAGCAGTAACTATTAATATGTTACTTGCCATTTGTCTGATGCAATTCCTTGCTCTCCATCCATCTTTGGAAAGCTGAATTTCATTAACACTTCAAAAATAATTTAAGATTTTTGCTGTGAAGGTTAGAAACTTTTCACAGCTCAGAGCTAATAGCGCTGCTGTTTTTATGCTATAATGGCTCTATAACCTTTTCAAACCTACAGTGGCCAGCAGCTGAGACTTGCTCATGCTATTTTTGTTCCTGGAAAGTTACATCAGACATGTTGTGACTTTCTGGCCCTGACATGGGCATTTCTCTCTCTCTCTCTCTCCCTCTCTCTCCAGGCTTTTATTTCATATTCATGTTAAGAGAAAGGACCTCACTTTTTCCCATGCAAGAAAGACAGACAGGAGAAACTGGTCCAAATGAAATGTGAAGGGGGAGGGGATAGATTATAATTTGAGCATTATTTCTGATGAGGGAAAATAAAACTTTCAGGACTTCTCCCCAAAAAACAGGAGTTCTCAACCATTTAAAGCCGGGGGCTGGGTCAAGCTCCCTCAGACAGCTACGAGGGCTGGACAGCCATTTTACTCATCCTACACCACATGGCACTTCCTCCTGGTGTGGTAGTGGTGGTGGTGGTGGTGCCATATGAAATGGTGCTGCAGGCTGCATCCGGCCCATGGACCGCATGTTGAGAATCCCTGCTCTAAAATAATTGGGGCCTGCATCCACAGTACATAATTTTTACCCTTTTTTAACACAAGGACAGCAGCCTAAATCTCTCCAAGCAAAAGGCAACAATTGCCCACACTGTGCACATTCATCAGCAGCAATAGCAACAGGGCCATCTTGGAGGCAGAGGTAGAGGAAGTAGGAGGATGTTAGGCATCACCACTTCTTCTCTAATTTCTTTGATTAGGGGGTTAGTTGTTGCTTCCTGCCAACCTAGCAGTTTATAAGCAAGAAATTGCAAGTAGATAAATAGGGACCATTTCGGTGGGAAAGGTAACAGCGTTCCGTGATCTTTGGAGTCCAGTCATGGCCATGGAAATGTCTGCAGTTGCATACAGCACTGGCTCTTTGGCTGTAAAAGAGATGAGCATCAACCCCTACAGCAGTGGTTCCCAACGTGGGGCCCACATCCCACCGGGGACTTCAATTACCAGAAGCCTAAATCAGCACATTGGCAGGTCAGTGCTTTAGGGAATTGACTTAGGCTTCTGGGAATTGAAGTCCAAAAAACAAAGGTTGGGAAACACTGTCCTAGAGTCAGCTACAATTGGCTTTCAAGCAAGGTAGACTTTTACCTTTACCTGTTGCTACTACCTCTAACATTTCCTTTTCCTTGTTTCTTCAGTTTACTAGTTCTGCAGAGCTGTCTATAACAGCACTCCACTGCTTGAGATCACTACCTTATCCAGCCTAATGTTGGTCTGACCCTGATTTTCAGCCATTTGACCACCCTTTTCTGTTTATCACTATAACTGTTGTCTTCCCAACCAGCCCAAAAGAGGAAAAAGAACTCTTATACTAGAGTGCCCTCATTTGACATGCACCTTCATTTGACCTGTGCCTCAGGTTTAAATAAAGTTCAAAACATACTATTTACACATCAAACTCTTCTTTCATGTCCCAACCAAACCCTGGACTGTCAAACTAAATAAAGCCATATATCTCCTCATTGGTGCATGTTTCTGGAAGCAATTGGCAAACCAGTAAATGAACCAGACTGTGTCCACATCCACAACGCATGTTGTTATCCACTAGCAGCCCCCACTTGAGCATGCATGTTCGTCTTGCATTTACGGACTCCGGCCCTCAGCCTATTCCAGGTCCTCCAAGTGAAGTAGGGGAGGTTGAGTTCCTCAGCTATATCCTCCTTTAATGTTGTTTCTTGTCCAGTGAGCTCCTTCCTCCATCTTCTAATTTGGTTTTACTCTTGTGTACCCTCAAGAATGTTTGTTCTTGTGACAAAGTTCTTACTGGATCTGAGCCAGCGGACTTGAGGCTCACATCCGTTCAGAGGATGTTGAGAGTCATTCTCTTTCTTAGTTCTCTCAGCATCCATTGTTACTTCTCTCCCTATCTTAGGTGGAGTGAACCATCCATTTCAGTGCTTATAATGGTGACAAAGGAATGACACTGTTTTTTGGATCATCTGGGTCTTTGTGTTTTGACTATGTTAGACATCCATACAAGAGTACTAGAATATATAAATCATATATCAATTTTCTTTGTGGCCTGGAACCAACATCTATATCTAGACATATAAATATCTTCATTTCAAACTTGTCTAATAAACATGTAACTTTTTGACTACTGGTGGTCCAAACAACAATACATACTCAACCCCTTGAGGAATGTGTCAGAAGTGTGTGGGACCAAATTAAGATAGGCTTTGCTTAACACAATTCAGAAACCTGCATCTTAAGTGATACTCTATGTGTCTGTCTGTAGAAGGGTTTCCCACTTTCAGATTTTTTTCATCATTTGTTTATTTTATTTAGATTTTGCCTTTCACTCTAAAAATGGTCAATTTGTAGTGCCCAAAGTACCATGCATTGTTTTTGTAAAAAAAATGTAAGGCAGACTACTGTGCCTTACTGGTGGCATATGATTCAAGCTGGGTAAATTCAGTTAAGCCCAAGATTTCAGGTGTGCCCTTCAAAACGTGCTAGCTGTCACTACTTCCGCAACATTCATCCTTCTATTAGTGAATAAGCAATTAAAATAAAAATGAATAATAGAATTGCACACTGGTTAACTTGTACTTGAAATGGCAGTTTGACTGCAGTGGTGGCACAGCGACAAGTACAAACCAGATGAGTAGATGAGAAGCTACAGTTTAGAAACCCTTCATAATCTGAGGTCCTAAACAGTAGCTTGCTTAGCTTGTACATGAATCCAGCAGTGTATGCATGCAGTGTTCAAACAGTTGGATTTGTCACCCTTCAGATTCTAATGTTTAGCAATTGTATGTTCCAACAGTGCATGTCTAAATTTCATTCAAAACAGTGCTATTTCCTCTTTTCCAGGCAGTTTTAAAAACAGTTTTATCTAAAGTCCCCAGAGAAAGTCATAAATTTAGTGAAGAACAGCAATGAGTCAGGGTGGGGGAAAAAACTGCTATAGATCCAGTGAATGAACTGAAACTAGATTAAATGAATGAAGTTTGCTAAATTAGGTCAGTGTGTGTATATGACTTTCTTGCTGCCATTTTTTTGGTTATGCAAATGATTGTGAGAGACAGAATGTTTAGGCTTCTTAAATTTGCTGGCAGGGATGTGAAAATGCTGCCAAAAAGCAACCAACAGTTTACAGCTACTCGAGAACTGGGTCAACATACGGCAATGTGAAAATTAAAGTCAACAAATGCAAAGTAATGTTCATTGCTGTGCAATCCTGGGAGCCCCTGCTAGGCCTAATTTATATAAATGGCCCCGAGAAGCTGACTGCAAACCTGTTAAGTCTGCTGACAATATGGATTCAGGCATCAGTGTGTGTTGGATGCAGGGAAGATGAAAAAGAAAGAAAGAAGAATAAAGAACACCCATGCTGTTTGGCTGATGCACAGCAAATGAGGCTTAATGTTGACAAATGCAAAGGCAATACATCCCACCCACCCAAAAGTCAGAATTGGACTTGCCTAAGATCATGGTAGTTTTGTACCATCTACAGAAGAAAAAGAGGAAAGTGGGAGGCACAACTGGAAAACACATTTTTTTGCATAAAGGATAAGAAAGCAAAACTGCAGAAATACCATCCACCTATTCTCCAATTTGTCTAGTTGTAAATGTAAAGAAAAACAGAGATTTTTGTAAAGAAACATTCATACAGGTCGAAAGCCAGAGACTCCATTAACATTTAATCTATGTAGTATGGACATTTGGATTTCTAAAACATGAACACTAACCTGGAAATGAGCAAAGTTGGCAAAGATATGGGTCCATATATTTTACAACCATACTACATTCTGCTGTGTAGTGTGCAGAGCCTACAATGATTTGACCCTCATATGCAATAATGAATGAGCAGGGATTAGCCTTCAGCAAGGTTTTTGGAAGGAAATCACACATGCTGATTAGTGAATATGCACTATAAACACATCTGTTCTCTTTCCATACTGGAACCTTGACATGCCTCCATTCAAAGCTTCTGGGGTTAATTTATGTTTGTGAGGTTCATTTAGACTGCTGCTGATTGATACGGCCAATGTGTGAAAAAAGGGAAATGTCTGACCAGCTAATGACTCTACTGAAGCGTTTGTTCTTACCAAAAAGAAGGAAGGAGGGGAGCGTCTTGTCTTCCACACCACACCAAACTGATCCAATTCAGAACAAATTAAGGTGGGCTGGCCATGTTGCACACACAATAGATGGAGCACCAGAATAATGATTTGGTATCTGAGAGATTGCAAAAGACCTAGGGAAGTGATGGCAAACCTTTTAGAGACCGAGTGCCAAAACTAAACAGGCTGCCGTCGGTGCCACAGAGGGGTGGGGTGAACTCTGTGCTGGGGGGAGGGAGGAAGTGCTCCCATTGAGCCTCTGGGCAGAGGGGTGGGGCAAACTTTATGCTGCGGCAGCGGTGCACGTGCCCACAGAGAAGGCTCTGAGTGCCCTCTCTGGCACATGTGCCATAGGTTCGCCACCACTCCTATATCTGAGCTAGATGATGGGTACACATATTGTGACAGTGTGGGAGAAGGAGGACAGACTTCAAGCGTATCTCTTTCTTGGGACTCTTAGCAAAAGCAAGCTTTGTTTTCACTAGGAACCCCAAGATCCATCCTCCAGAGCGAGATGCAAAAGTGAGACCTTTAGAATTAAATACCCTGTTGATTATTCTGATCATGGTATTTCTGAAGAATTTTGAGACTAGGAATTTATTTTCTGTAGCTGAACTAAATACTGAACTGAATGACTTCCTAAAGTTAGCTACAGGCTTGAGTTTGTAAGAGCTGGGTGGGGCTGTTGAATACTGGAAATTTTGGAGATCTCTCATTAATAAAAACATCATAAGTTGGAAGCCACTTGATGACTCATGACAACAACCCCTGAACTGAATTAAGAGTTAGAAATGCTTTAATCTCCCAAAAATCACACCATGATTTAACTCTGTCTCACATCTGCTGGCAAAACAATAAAATACTGAAATTACTGAACACATTACAATTATCTGACTCCTCCCATAGGAAAGAATGCAAGGAAGTGAATGTGGGAACCTACTTTGACAGTCCAAGTAATACTTCAGTTGAACTATGTCTCCATTAAATATCCATCAATGCTAGCCTTGCTGCTGAAGCCACAAGCACCTGTCATCCGCACAAGTATTAAAGATCTACTAAATGGAAAGTCCTAAGCCATCACAAAATCTTGTCACTGTGAAAAGAAAGATAATGGAAAGGACTAGAAGCATAGGTACTGTGTCAGATGGAATCCTTGTGCTTGACTCTTTAAAAACAAATCAACTCAGGTTTTCAGGTCTTCTCCATACATTAAATCACTTGAAGCATAAGTCAAATAGTACAGAGATCTCTGGAAGGCTACCTTTAACTGAGTGTTAAACCTCTTTTTTTATAAAATGATCCTATCCCAAGGACAGTTTGGCTTGGAAAATACCCATAACATAGAAAGAAGTGATAGAAAACACACATAAAGGTGGAGAAGAGTGAACTACCAAAATAAGATTTAATAGGGAAAAGAAGCATAGGTGGATAAATGCAGAGAGAAGTAACTTCATTCCTGAGGTATACAGAAATTAAGACAGTTAAAATTTAAAGACAACTTGAAGTCTAGGGGTTCAGGAAGACTTTCCATTTGTTTATTATTATTATTATTATTATTATTATTATTATTATTATTATTATTATTATTATTATTATTATTATTATTATTATTATTATTATTATTATTATTATTGATTTCTACCCTGCCATCCTAGTGCAACTAGGGCGGGGTAGAAATAAAAAAAGTGGAGTTTCATGTTCAAGGCAACTATTTTAATCAGAGAAAGATTTTCCATAGATTTTGTTTTACAAAAATGCAGGACTCATTTATGTCTTGGCTTATGTAAGACTGGAAATTCCATGTTCTTTTCCACTTTGTACTACCGTCTTCTTCTTTAAAGACAAAGGTCTCCCTTGTTTGAAGGCCAGCCACATCCTACTTTAGGGGGCAGTGTTCATCTCCATTTACAGCCAAAGAGCCAGCGCTGTCTGTGTCTGGCTGCAGACATTTCTGTGGTCATATGGTAGGGATGACTAGATGCATGGAATGCTGATACCTTTCCCATCAAAGTGATGCCTATTTATCTACTTGCAATTTCTTGCTTTTGAATTGCTAGGTTGGCAGGAGCTGGGGCAGACAACAGGGTGCACAGCACTCGGGTCTCAAACTGCTGACCTGCTGACCTTCAAGTTGTCAAGCTCAGCATTTACCAGGTACCAAATAAATAGTCTGCATATCATTCATGCGAAATAGTCTAACCACTAAGGAGTCTGGGAGTAGGAGGTGATGCTATTTCAGACATTGCTTAAGGAAGAGGGAGAACATGTACAGGAACTTTTAACTGCCATGTAAGCTGCCTTGGGTCATCCATGGATGAGGAAGGCGGGGTAGAAATTTTTAAATAAATAAATAAATAGACTTGGCAAAGGCCATCTAGTCTGCCCTTTCAAATTACTTTCATAACTATGTGTTTGATAGCCAATAGTCCCTCTTAAGATCTCCTAGCACATAAACAGTGAAATAACAATCATAATTTCGTGTCAGAGATTACTCTGGGTTGAAAGAATTTTTGCTGGAGAAACTCCACTCAGGGGATGCCCAAATGATGCTCCTTTCATGTCCTCAAGTGCAGCCCTCGAGTATCGAAACCCGACCTTCCAGTCTCCAAGTTCAGCATCTTAACCACTAAGCCACTGGAGGAGCTACAGTAAAATGAGATTGACCGATACATTCCTAAATTTTCTTGGTGTACAATTAAGTGTCAGACATAGTTGGCCCCAAGAAGTCTGTCAAAGGGAGCATTACAGCTGGATGATACAAGCATATCTATACAATATGTGGTTGATAAAGAGATATGAACTAATATCAGCAAGGATAGAGATTCACTGACACAAGTGAGCCTGCAACCAGCCAGTCAGAAATGAATAAACATAATCCTGAGCCTGGCCAGAAATTGACCCGGGAGATTGATTTCATGGCCTCAGAGAAGGAACATTAACTGGCTACGGTTTCAGTGTGAAGGTGTTCTTGCTCTGTTCCTTTTCTGCTCTTTTGATCCAAAGTATTTGCCTCAAAGGTCATCAAGATCAGCCAGTATATGATCCATATTAGAGGCCTGTCAGAGGAAAGTTTCAGAAACAAATCACCATCCAGCACCAACGGCAACAGCAGCAGCAGCGGTTGAAGCATTTGTTTCAGGTAGTTTAACAAGCCTGGAGTGCTTTGAAACAAGAGCCGCTCTCTGTGTTTTGGGGAGACATGAGAGAAAGACACCTGAAAACGAGTGTTATCTGGAAGGTCTTGGTAAAGGCTTGTGATGGGCTAAGTTAAGGGATATAAATCTTTTGGGACTGCAAGATTCTTCTCCATGCTGACGAGAATGGTAAAGAATTTTCTAGCGCTTTTGATAGATTTCTTGCATTGCTACAAACATGTTTCTGCACCAAACATGCCATCAGGGTGCAAAACTCCACTGCAATTAAGTACAGTTTGCACATTGAAAGAATTGTCTGACATTAGAATGACTCCTGCCCTGTTTGCAACACTAGAGGACTTGTTGGCATCTTTGGTAACAATCAGCCAATCCAAGGAATCTTAATGTAGGGCTTTAAAATGTTTCCTGAAGTAGTCTCATCATATGAAAACTGCTTAAATCAGGAGTTCTCAATCTTTTAAAGCCGGAGGCCGGGTCACACTCCCTCAGACAGCTTTAGGGCCTGGATGGCCATTTTGCCCATCCTCCACAACATGGCACTTCTGGGTGTGGTGGAGGCAGTGAGGGCCCACATGAAATGGTGCCATGGGCCGCAGGTTGAGAATCCCTGGCTTAAATTGACTAGTATGAGTAATTTTGCAAACATTCCTTTCATCTCTACCAATGTTATGCAGTAAAAGAAGAGAAGATGAGCAACCTAGCTTGTTTCTAAGATCTAATAAAAAGCTCTAACGGAGACTTCCCCAGCCCAGTGTCCTCCATAGGTTTTAGATCAGGGCATACCTGTCAACCGCAGCTCCGGTGAATCCAGGACCTGCGCAAACCGGGTCTGCGCAGGTCGCATTGTATGCATGCGCGTGGAGGGCTACGCCACTTGCTTAGCCTTCTATGCAGGCGGCATAGCCTTCTGCGCATGCGTGGAAGGGAGCTACGGAAGTGTAGAGCCCTTCCACACATGCGTGCAACATGACCTGCGCAGATGGGCTGCGCAGTGCCTCCTTTCCCCTGCTGCAAAATTACGGGATTTTGGCTGCGTGGGTCGTGAAATTGCACAAATCGGCACCGAATTACGGGGTAATCCCGGCCAAATCGGGATGGTTGACAGGTATGGATCAGGGGTGCCTTAACTATGGCCTGTGGGCTGGATCGGGCCCCTGACACCAAATCATCCGGCACATGCCATCCTTGCGACTCCCAGAAGTGGAAGTAAAACATGCACAAGCATGCACAAAACACTGCCGTAAATGGACCTGCAGCTGTAGTAAACGTGTTTACAACAGCCACAGGTGCATTTACAGCAATGTTTTGCATAGGCGCAGGTGCATTTTATTTCTGCTTCTGGTGGGAGGAACCACATGACTGGCCCATTGAACCATGTGACCGGCCTGTGGCCTGAAATGTTTGGCCACCCTTGTTTTATATTTTAATTCCCATTACATAGAGCCATGCAGGGAGTGCTACAGTGGGGAAAATTGTTCTAGACCATCTGAAGGCTTATTCACATTCAATCTTTTTCTTTAGCCCTTTGAACATTGCATACTGGCAGTCCTATTACCTTAATGGTATTCTTGCCTATTGCTGTGAGGGCTACACGTGAAACAATCATAGAGATATGCAGCTAGAAAACTGCCAAAGTTTTAAGTCTTCACATATGTTAGGATTGTATATAAGTTTAAGTTAAGCGCTATGCATTTTCTTAGGACCTTTACTAGCCTTAACTTATAGCAGAACTTGAAGTAATGAAATAACTAGTTTCAAGTAACATAGTCTTCTCTTAATTGGCAGTAATGGCTTAATGTACAGTAATTACATTTCAAAAGCAAAGCAATGAAGCTTCTTTGCTGTTATAATGGATAACAGGTTTTCATTGCTTTCTAGAAACACTAATTTTTAAGTATTTTTAGGGGCATTTTGACAGCAGATTTTAAATTATTTCATTCTCTTAACTATACTAAGATTTTTATTTTCCAATTTTTTAAAAAATTATTTATTTGATTTATATACTGCCACATTAATACAAGCACTATTCCAAGAGCTTTTCAGGTTTAAACTTAAATCCCACAAAAGTGTGTGTGTGTGTGTGTGTGTGTGTGTGTGTGTGAGAGAGAGAGAGAGAGAGAGAGATAAACCCCCATATAAGGAAATACCTGTACATTCAATGATATGTTGGTCTAACCCTAACAGTATAAGCCTAAGGCCCTAAATAGTAGAATTCAAACAAAAAAAGGGGGGTGGGGTAATTAAAATTAACATTACATTTAACTTCCAAAGACAAAATGAGAAAGTAATGAAAAGCACCTAGAAACGAGTTACTTTTTAAGTGACTATAAATTATTGGCTGGATAGCAATGTGAATTATGCAGAAATAGAGGTTGGGCCTGTGTCTCCTGGAAAAGATCCAGTCTGTGTAGTTTTGGGCAAACTGCACAATCCCAGGTTGTACCCAGAAGAAGTGAATGATAAACCACTTCTGAGTCTCTTAACCTAGAAAGCCCTGGAAAGGATAACCATAAGTTAGAAGTGACGTAGGTAAAGGTAATAAAGGTCGCCCTTGCTTGAAAGACAGACATATCCAACTCTAGGGCTCAGTGCTCATCTCTGTGTATAGCCAGAGAGCCAGTGCTATCTGCATCTGCAGACGTTTCCATGGACATGTGGCAGGCATGACTAGACATCGGACAGCACAGAATACTGTTTATCTTCCCACTGAAGTGGTACCTATTTATCTACTTGCAATTTCTTGCTTTCAAACCGCTTGGTTGGCTCACTTCATCGTGAAGCACTAAGGCCTCAACCTGCTGACCTGCCAACCTTCCAATCATCACGTTCAGTGTCTTAACCACTAAGTCACTGCAGTCTGCAGAAGTGATGTGGCAGTACATAAATATAATCATTATTAAATTACTTCTAAACAAATAATGTAACAAATAGTGTAACAAATAGTTGGAATAAATTACTCTTAAAAGCCTGATTTATCCTTGCCACAGCCTGTAATACTACATATTAGCTACCTACTCTATTCAGTGAACTCAGCAAAAGTGAAAATTAAATCTCCTGCTCACTTGCAAAAAAAAAAAAAAAAAAGCCCACTTTACTATAGCCATCCAGGTGAACTTGCAGGAATCTTTCCCATATTTCAATGAGTGGATATTGTGATAGAACAAGTGTTTTATAATTCCTCTTAGAAACAAAGGACACCTCTAGGAAACCAGTCCTTGAATAAAAGGAAAAGAGGATACTTGGCTTTTTCACAGTAAGGAGAGAAGGGATTTTTTTTTACACTCTGATATCCCACTTGATTAGCTCTGATTCACAGATCCTTACTTTCTTATAAACATACTAGCATAGTTTGCCCGGCGTTGCCGGGCTTTTTAAAATTGTGTTGGATACTAAAGGTTTTCGTTTTTTTCTTGAACTAATGGTGATGGGCTGTTTTAAATGGTGGTGTAAGGTTTTTTGATTTTGTGGTTTCGAGTAATTTTGTTTTTGAACTTGTTTGTTATGTTTATGCAAAAAAAGTTTAAATTTAATTAAATTTAATGTAATATTATTTATTTTAAAATTTAATTTAGTTTTTTAAAATGTTCTTTTTTTTTTTTGTTTTGGTTTTTTCAAAGTGAAAAGGGGTTTTATTTTGGTAATTTTTGAGATAAGTGTTTTTTTTTAATGTTTGTATAATTTATTTGATTAAATTTAGAATTATTCTTATTTGTTAAATTTTTTTGAATGTTGTTTCTGTTTTGGCCACTGGGTGGGGGTGGTGAGCTTTTGAGCCTCTCATTACATGTGTTACCTTCTGTCCTCTTGGTGTCGCTTCCGGTAAGTTTCCTCTTTCTCATTTGTGTTCCGGTTCTCATGGAAGGAAGACGTCTTTTTGTAAGTTCTGTGGGGGGTTTTGGGGGGGGAGGGGTTTGGGGTGGAATTTTTTTTAGGGGGGTGTATGTGTGTGTTTGAATGTTTTTCGTTTGTGGTTTTGTGTGTTTTTTCAAGTGTGTTGGGGGGTGGCTTTCTTTCTCGCAGGCCATGCTGGATGGCCCGTGGGAAGGAAGGCCAATTGCGGGGAGGGTTTTTTCCCATGGGCCATGCTTGATGGCCCGTGGGAAGAATGGGCATTTGCGGGGAGGCTTTCTTTCCCACGGGCCATGCTTCATGGCCCGTTGGAAGGAAGGGCATTTGCAGGATGGTGGTGATTTCTTTCCCACGGGCCATACTTGCTGGCCCATGGGAAGGAAGGGCAGAGGCAGTGGGGGTTTTTTTCCCCCCGCGGGCCATACTGGCTGGCCCGGTGGGAAAGAAGGGCAGATGCGGGGGGTGGGTGGGTTGGTTGGTTGCTTTATTTTTTGGTTCTCTGGCTGGCCCTTCGAAGAGAAGGGCAGCGGCGGCCGAGGGTTTGTTTTTTTGTTTCTCGTCTTTTTGGCGCGCCGGCTGGCCCTTCGAACGGAAGGGCCATGGTGGCGGTGGGGGGGGATTTTCCCCCATGGGGCCATGCGGGCTCGTTCATGGGGAAGAATGGTTGCGGCGGTGGTTTTTTTAACTTTTAGTTTTCGTGCGCCGGGCGTCTCACCTGTTTTCCGGGCGCCGCTGACCCTTCGAACGGAAGAGTAGCGGCGGCGGGTTTTTTTGTTTTCTTTCCCCCACGGGCCATGCTGGATCGCCCATTGGGTTGAATGGTTGCGGCGCCGGCTTTTTCTTAGTTTTGTTTTCTCGCGCCGGCTGCCTCCTCGTTCTGCTCGCACATTGCGCGCAGGATGCTGGGGCTTGTAGTAATGTGTTGGTGATTTGTGTTTGTGCTGCGTTTTTTTAAAATGCTTTTCTTTTGATTGGTTGCGGCGCGTGTTCGAACGCTGCTCCGTGCGAGAGCCTCTCAGCCTGATTGGCTCTGGCGCGGCGCGGCGCAAGGACTTTCGGGAAGTGATGTTCTTTGCGTTTCTTGCCATTAGTGGGGCTGAGGCCCCCGTGCCGGATTTTTAAATCCTTCGTTGACCTGCGTAGGCAATTCGCCCGTGCTCTCGAAGGGAGGGTGCGGGTCAGTAGGGCGACGCATAGCAACGTATAGCCAATTCCAACGGTGAACACTTGGTTTTATAGGTTAAGATTGCATAATTCCACGGGGCTGCTTGTTCAGAAACAGGTACTATAGCCATATAGCACAGATCAGGTCCCAACAGGGGTTCTTCTATATTTATCTCTTCCACTTCCTCATCTCAATTTCCAAAGGACATATGAATTTATAAATTGTATCACGCTGTTCCACGTTACAGAACTCAAGTTGATAGTTTGTTAGTCAGCTGTAGAGAACCAGTTAGATTTATGATGCAACAGTTTGAGCTTCTGCAATGTTTTCCTCCCTCACCTTGCTAATTTTCCATTGACACCACTAATCTGGTTTTCTGGCTCCTAACTGGGTTAACTGGCAAGGAAAGAAGAATGCTGCAACTCCCTGACTACTTCCTTTTAATCCTGCTGACTGCACCAGTTGGCCATGAGTTTTATCTCCTCAAAGGTTTACAATGCTGCTTCAGCTTGTTGGTGCATTGTGCTATACAATGAAGCCTGAGTTCATCTCTCATTGTGGCCTTTAGCCTTACAGGGAAATCCAAAAAGGTGCCACAGGAGAGTCCTTACCATGGGACAGCACTGCTAGCTGATTTAAGCAGCACTTTTTTCAGCTCCCACAGAGCAGATTGAAGCTGTACTAGTTTTGAGAGATATGCAACTTTATGATTTACTCAAACTAGATTAGGACATTCATAAATAAAAAGAAGACATGGAGGATATACTTTCAGGGCACAACAATATGTTATGTTAAAGCTTGGCTTCCAACTATGTTACTTCCTACCTTGGTGACCTAATTGTAGAGATATATGTGCATGTGTGCATGCATATGCACACGGGGGGGGGGGGGGGACTGATTGTACCATTAAGCAGAGTAATGTCTATTTTAGACAGAAGAGGTAGGATGTGCAACACTTATCATTCCTGAGCATGAATTCCTTGGCTATTTCCCTCTGTTAAAGGACAGACCTCTTCTGCCCTACCCACCAAACAAGATGAATGCTTCAGGTGGGATGAAAGGTTCTATCCCATTTCCAGTCCTAAAGTAAGACTAAACCTGCCAGTCCAATCAACTTCTATACAATGGATAAATTGGCACCATCTTGTCTACCTTAGGCCTAAAAAATCCTCAACTGTTATTCGCCACAACAAAAACTCACTCTGCAATCCACAATAGAGAAAAAGCTCCCACTGACATTAATGGGAATTTTCCCCCTAACTGCAATGAAGAAAGGAGATTTATGAACATTGTCAGGATCACATTGAAATCCTTCACACATGTTTAAAAAATTGGAACCCTGACATAGCTAGCAAGCACAGCATGAACCTACAACCTTCAGGATCACAAATCATTTTGTTCACTGCAAAGGAGAGATATTTGTGCTCCTGTCTCTAGCCTGTTTTAGGTCTGAAGTGGCTTCCTGTCCTCAGCATCCTATCCCACTTCTTCCAATATGCATCAATACATATAAATTTCCACATGCAAATTTAATGCAAATCAGTTATTTCTTTTGCTGCCATTTTGGAGGATGTTTTTGGCAACATGTTAGGTGGTGGTGGTGGTTGGTTGGTCTTGAATATTGCCTTTATGAGGCTTTATAAAACATTTGCTCCATGTGTAGTTGAAAACTGCTAGAACTAGTTTGTTGATATGTCTCAATGTAGCTGCCTGAATTTTTAGATTTGCCCTGGCAGGACATATCTCTGAAAACATCCTGTCTTCTATTGAAAGACAGTAGCCTCAAGTCTATTTATGGATTAAGAGAGGAGTGTTGGATAATTGGTAGTTGTAATTTCATAATCAATAATGGCCAAATATTTCCAGAGCTGTACTACAGTTCTCTCTACTGTGTGGTATCAAACATTGGCATTTGTACCTCCGTTTCTGACAAGTTAGACTCATTCATACTTTCAGCAACAGCTTTGGCATAAAATAGACATGTTACCTGGAAACTATCCTAAATGCCAAGTGAGTCTTTGAAACTTTTTAAGAACTCTGTGCTGATTGCTGTTTTGACAATAAATAATCTTCAGAAGGAAGTTACTGAACAAGTTGCTGCACTGGTAGGTTTTGAAAATGAGGCAGAGCACCTCTTGAAGAGAATGACAGGTGTAACTTTTGGAGGCCAATTGTCTCAAGTTAAGTTTTTGTAGGCATTAGCATACAAGAGATAAGGACACCAGAGATTTATTATATTGAGACAACTTGCCTCCAAAAGTTATGCCTTTGCATAGCAGTGCACCAGGATTTCAGCCAGCATGCCCTTTACAGGTGTGCTACCTGCATGATGAAAAGAATACTTGTTAAATTCTTCATTTCTGTTTATTTAGCTCCCCTCAACTTGATGGGTCACCTCAAGAAGGCATTTTCAATCCCTGAAAGATTCTTCACCTCCAAGAGAGATAAAGGCCACTATTTTTTGTTGTTGTCAAAGTCTCTGTAATTTGACACACCACAATTTGACACTATTTCTAGTGTCTTTTCCCTTCCAGAAGCAAACTACTTGTAAAGAGACAGCACAGAATGACTACCTGTTTGTCTAAAGAGATGTAAATATTTCTTTTGCTATTTCACTTCATTAAAATACCCTATAACATCATATGCCTTAAAGGGTTGTTTGTTTTGAAGTGATGAATGCACTGTATGACTTAGTATGGGCAAAAAGTATCTCATCCTCCACAAAATATATCACCCTTTCTTATGAAGAGGAGGGGGGAAATGTGGTTTTCTATCTTTGTGTCTAAAGAAAAGGCAAGACTTCCATTTTAATGCTAGCTGGGATGATGAAGAATCTTGGTGTACATAAAATCATAGAATAAACAAGTTGGAAGGGGCCTTTTAGGCCATCGAGTCCAACCCCCTGCTCAATGCAAGAATCTGAATCAAAGCAGATATGAAGAAAGGTTCTCCAAATCTCTCTTGAATGCTTCCAGTGTTGGCCTTGCTTTGGTAGCTTCTCCCTTCACCTGTAGTAGATTGCATTCAGTTGGTTCCACTATTATGGAGCCCACTATTACATAACCTGCACTCTGGGATGATGGAGAACAGATCCTGCCCTTCCTCTTTATGGGTACTGATATTTGCATATTGATACATATTAACAATAATTATAATGTGCCATCAAGTTGGTTCCAATTTAGGCTTATCTTTTTCAAGGTTGTCTAGGTATAAAGTGTCATATAATAACTTTTATGTTAAGGCCTAAGCAACATATGTATTGCCTAGTTGTAGTTGATAGAAATCATTTGCTTAAAGGTTGAGAATCCAACATTTTCTAACAGTTGGCACAAGCATATAAACTGTACTTGGCAAGTAACCTGAAAGAATTTAATTAGTCGAACTTTTCACCTCAAACTCACAGTTAGGAGGGAGGAATAAGAGACCTGTGATGTATATGTGACCTCATCCACTAGAAGGGAGGAGGGAAGAGCAGACTTCAACGTACACTTGCCCTAGGGCATCAATACATTGAGATGTACCATAGTTGGCCCAGCACGGCACACAAATGCCAACAATCAATATCACTAGCTATAAGAAAATGATGAACATAGTCTAGTAGAGAATCTTATAAAATACACAAGCAGCTGACAGCCCATAGCTGGGGGAGAGAAAGCTGAGGAGAAGCTCACAGCTCAGATGAGGGGGGAAGCCTCATCAAGATGCCTTACTTAACTTGATGTCAATGCAAACTTCATGGGGGCAAGTCCTGCCCATACCAAGAAGCCAATTAGCCAGAGAAAACAGGTAGCTATGAAAGCTGAATTTATGATGTTTCTTTCTTGCACTCATTGAATGCTCAGAGGAGTGAGACAAGATTTTAAGAAGCAACTTTTTAAAATATTGTTCAAATGCCTATTTTATAGAAAATAGCTCTTTTACTAATAAAGAGATCCTATGCTGATGGAACAGTGTGTTTCTTCAAAGCAAATAGGAAATTGAGAGTGGAAGGTTAGATAAGAAATTTAACAAGCTCTAAACAAAGAGACTATTCCTTTAATCTCCAAAGACTTGGAAACCAGAAGTCCTGAGAAGAAGGGTAGCGGGCCAGCCTTCATCCTTAAAGGGAAAGGAGAGAAAGAAGGCACAGGGCCACAACTTGGCACCCAATTATCCCAGAAGGACATACTCATTCACCTTCTGTTCTTCCCAGTGCAGCAAGGTGATAGGGAAGAGGCACTTACTTACTGGAGTCAAAGGAAACTGACTTCATTTATAGAGCCACCCTTTACCCAGCTAATAAAGAGAAGCAGGGGAGCCCCTTCTTTCACCAAGGTAATCTACTATAGATGAAGGGAGAAGCTACCAAAGCAAGGCCAATGCACTGGGCATTTTAAAAGCACCACCATTCCCCTAAATGATGAGACCCGGGGTGGAAAGCAGAAAATTAATCAAGGGTAAATCGGGTTAGAGTGACAGCACATGGTCTCCACATGGGCAGGCGAGCGGTGGTGACATAAAGTACTTAAAAGTGGTTTACTATTACCTTCTTCTAGAACATTCTGTGACAGTGAAGTTTGTCCAAGGCCATACAGATTGGCTCATCTTCTAGGAGGCACAGTGAGGAACTGAACTCCCAAACTGTTCCAAACTCATTGAGTTATCCAGCCAGCTAGCTATATACTTATCTACATCTTCATCTGCATCTCTATCTTCCATTTAAGATAAATAGAACAAATATATAGGTTATGTAAAGGTTTAATGTGCATGTATAGAATTCAGATTAGAGGCTTTTGCTTCAGGACAGACATCCTTTAACAAAGACTCTTTCATTTAAATCCCATACTTTTTGTGTGATGTTTAAAAATTGTGTTGTTGTTTTTTGTGTGTTTTTTGTAAGTCAGGGTTGAAGCCGGTGTGACACCTGGGTGGTTTTGGGTAGGGCAACGTTCCAAATTTTGTTTCTTCCCAGCGAAGTCACAGGTTCCTCTCTGTTCTTTAAGTGAAAGACACAGATATGTGCTTTTAAAGGGTTGATTTTAACTGTTGTTTTTATAATCTTTACCTACAAGAAGGGGCATTAACCGTTGGAATCCGGCATACATGCCCACACCCGTCCATACTATCCTATACCGAGCCGCCTACACTTACCTTCACCCTGACCGACCATCGCTGAAAGGGTCTGGCAGTCGCCAGTGGGGCAACCACCCCACGAACGCAGCCAACAAAAAAAACTACAAGGCCCAGCGTCCTCCGCGCCATGCCAACCCTCAGCCAATGAGGCTGAAAAGCACGAGCACAGAGGAGGCTGGGCAGTCGGCTCACACAATATAAAACAATCCAGAGGAAAAACCTGTCGTGTGCCACTCACACACAGCACACGATGCTAAGTTGTTCTGCACTCCGCCGAACAGCTAAACATAATATAAAACAGCTGTGAGTGGGGCAGCTACCCCACAAACGCGAACAAAAAACCACCCAGCGCCCTCCGTGCCACACCACCCCTCAGCCAATCAGGCTGAAGGGCACGAGCATGGAGGAGGGGGGGCAGTCGGTGCACAAATAGAAAACAATCCATAGAAAAAAGCCGCAAATACAAAAGGAACAGAAAAATGCTGCCGCACACCACTCACACACAGCACGTGCTGCTCAGTTGTTCTGCACTCCACCCAACAGCACCAAACAACAAAACAAAAAATATAGTTTACAATCAGGTACTACAATGAAATTCTGCATACAATATTCAAAAATAACAATACAATAGGAACCCAAATAGAATACATTGAAAGACTAATAAACAAAATAAAAAATCGAATATAGATGCCAACACACAACAATCAAAAAGCAAAACAACTTATCTAAAACAATGAGAAATGCATTCATCAAAACAAAAAAATTACTGACTCACGCACAGCTGTAAACAAACCATAAAGAAGACGCACATTCATGGAGTAATGAGAAATGAAAAACAGAATGATGGGAAATAAAACAAAGAAACTAATAACAAAAAATCTAAAAGAATGAAAACTGCTTCTATTGACACGAAAAATATTACTGACTCACGAACAGCCGTAAGCATACAATACAGAAGACACTCATTCAAGGACTAATGAGAAACAAAAAACAGAATGATGGTAAATATAACAAAGAAACTAAGAACAACTTACCTAAGAGAACAAAAAATGCATCAATCAACATGAAAAAATTACGGACTCACGAACAGCCATAAAAATAAAATAAATAAGACACACATTCACGGACCAAAAAGGAAAGAAGAACGGAATGATGGGAAAATTAACAAAAAAAACTAAGAACACGCAGCAATACTAAATTGCGTGACAATACTTACATCGAAACCACCATCAGCAATGAACACATACAGGGCGCTACCACTCTAACAACACGCAACAGCAAAAGAACAACGAGTAGACAATCTCAAAACACCGAAAAGAGTACATCGAATTCTCACTGTACAAAAATGGAAATCAGCAAGAAAATGGAAAAAATAAACCAGACACCTTCTGGCAGAGGTTACAGAAAAAACAATGACTCAACACTACCACAGCCAGTGGGACAACAAATCTCAAAACCATTCTTTACCGGACAAATCGATTACTCAACCCCAGAAGCTAAAAATATAATCCAACAAATCCAAAGAAGATTACACAAAACAAACAACGAAGAAGCAATGGAACAAACAAATATGAAAAATGAAACACAACAGAATCAAAAAAGCGAACGGAAACCAATCTATGGAGAGCAATCACAAAAAACACCACAACTAACCAGCACCACAATAATTCCAATAGATATATTAACAGTAAGACATCTTCTAATGATTCTATTTCCACCATTTCCAATAAATGAATCACTAGCAATACAACAACTAATTCATTTCATAAATATACAACAAAGGGAACTGGAAAGAACCAACAAAATGCAAAAATAAGTTAAGTTTAAATAAAATTAATTATTAAAAATAAAACCATTACTGTTGTAATGGGCTGGCAATGAGACGCAAGAGGCAGCCGTACTCCTGAGTCAGTACGTATTTATTCCCTGCCTGGGGGCGAAGACATGTGCCTAGGGAAATCGTGCCACCCCCTTACAGAAGGCTTGCGTACGTGGCATTTCCCCATGGCCCAGCTACAACGGTGGCTCTGGAGACTGCCTTGAGGTTAATGGACAGCCCACAGTTAATTGCCTTGGGCTGGCGAAGCCCATTGTTCCTGCCCTAATCTTAGAGCCTATGTGTATTGGCTCCGGGCACCTAGACTTGTTCCTTGTTTGCCAGCGTCTGCTTGCCTGACTCTATTTGTCCTCAGCCTGGGCCATTGTTAATTCCTAACCTTCCCGCTTATCTCCCAATTTCCCCTCCAGCAGAGCCCGGTTGGTTCTCGGGACTGTTGCCACCTGAGTGGACCCCTGAGGAAAGGTTAAACCAATTGATGCGGGGGACCCACACATTACTATAACTGAAATAATACAAACAAATAAAACTAACTACATTAATACACTATTTCATGTCTTTCAGATAACACAACAATAAACAACAACAAAAAGAAAAGCAAACGAAAATAAAGACAATTCAAGTTTTGCAAAGTTATAAAACATTATTAGTGTTTGTTAAAAAATAACATATTTACCACTTTAGAATACTATTTGTTTAAAAATTTACATATTTACAACTTTGAAGAATGATAGTTTTCTTTAAAAATGCTAAAACTTTTTAAAAAATAAATTACAATTATTTGTAAACAAAAAACAGTTGCACTATCTTTTCTTTATTAACCCTCCCACCTATCCTAATCACTCAACATTAACAACCATACAACATTTTTTTAAAAAAACTCTTCTCAATTAAAGCACCCCCCCCCCCAAAAAAAAAACCCAATAAGAAAAAAACAAATTATAACTGCCCGACAGGGCCGGGCAAAATATGCTAGTACTGTATAAGAAAAGATTTTCTAATGCAGAAGTTAGCTGGTGTTCAATTGACATAAAATGTCCCCCTCAATACTCAAGGCATGATACTCAACACAGTCAAAATATCTGGAGTATGGTTGATTATTTGTATAAATGTTAAAAAGTAATGATGTCAGGAAAGAAGTTGGTTTAATCTGGGCCTTGGAAAATCTATTACTGCCAATGTACTTGTTTCTGACAAATGGGTCCTACAGCAAATCAAGCCTGAATTATCTCTGGAGGCAAAAAATAAGATGAAGCTGAGTTTGTCCTACTTTGGGCACATCATGAGAAAGTAAGATTCTCTGGAAAAGACAACAAAGATGGGAAAGGATGATGGCAACAGGAAAAGAGGAAGACCAAAAGTGAGATGAAATGACTCATGAAAGTCACAGAGTCGAGTTTAAAAGAACTGAGCAGGGCTGTTGAGGACAGAACATTTTGGAGATTGCTCATTCATAGCTGTGGATGACGATGTCTGTTTCTACCTGTGCAACTTTCTTCATGAGGTTGATGGGTCTCCATAAGTTGAGGGCAACTTGGTAGAACAGAACAACGACAACCTTTGTCCATCTGCATATATCCATCCTGCATATTTATACACCCATAGCTCGTGTGGCTAAGATGCTGACTGGAAGGCGGCAGGTCAGATGTTCGATACCCGAATACTGCAGGACGGAATGAGATCCCATCTTTGTCCCAGCTCCTGCCAACCTAGCAGTTCGAAAGCAAGAAATTGCAAGTAGATAAATAGGTACCACTTTAGTGGGAAGGTAAACAGCGTTCCATGCGCTCCGGAGTCTAGTCATGCCTGCCACATGACCGTGGAAACATCTGCAGAAGCAGATAGCACTGGCTCTTCGGCTATAAAACAGAGATGAGCACTGAACCCTAGAATCGGATACAACTGAGCAAGGGTGACCTTTACTTTTACTAGCTTGTGTTCAGGGCATCATAAGCCATTTAGGCCTTCTACAAAGAAAATTCCCCAGAATTTCTAAATTTTATGGGAGAAGAAAGTTGAAAATAATATTGTACAGTGCCTGCAGAATAGGTGGAGGAACGGCTAATAGGGAATTACAAAATCCAAATGGAAAGCATGATTGGCCTCCTGCAACAATAACAAAACAAATGTCCAGCTCAGTTGTTCTTTGCATTGGAACTCAAATTGCAAACCTTAGCTATAATCAGTTACAGTGTGAAATGTTCCTTAAGCACTGGAAAGATGAAAAAGCACTTGCAACAGCAAGATGTGAAAAGGAGGTGATGAGACGAGCTCCTTGCTTTTGTTGCATGCTAATGTAGATCCCTCAGCTTGCTTTTGGAGTCAGTGCTAACCTTGAATTCACAATAACAATTCCCCAACAGCCTCTCTTTGCCTAACAATTCTGAGGCAATATTGATGCAAATGAACTTCTGCTTTTTAGAGGTCTCTTTCTTAATCACGAATTGCGATCCTGCTGACATCACAGGGAAAATTCTCCTTGAAGGTAAAAAGAAATGATTTGCTGAAGCTTACTGCAGGATGGCAATGACAACTTACAGGGAAACATTGGCCCTGGCAGAGTATATTGCTCAGTTTGGGCTGCATGAGGCTGTAGTCAAAAGGCAGGAATTGAGCTGAAAGAAATGTTCTTCATCTGTTTGCACATCAATGTATGCAATCCTGAACAAGACAATTTGCACGCTTCGCTGCACATGAAAAGGAAGAACCACAGCCTGCCAAAGATAGACTGCGGACAGTTCCTTAGTTATTACAGAGATACCTGTCATGACAAGATCATCACTGGCCATCAGCCTTGACTCTTGAGTACAACTGGAGCTAAAATGGCAAAAACTAAGCCATACCTTGAGTTCAGTTGTTAGAGCAACAAAGGCAACCTTGAAATCTTCTTCCTCCAAGTGCCTATAATGGAAGGAAGAAAATCTCCTTTGAGCCACAAGAGGGCACTTTGACTACAGATAAACTGTGGTCTTACGCTGTTTAAGAATGCAACAGAAATGGAGGTGATGAAGGAAAAAGAGAACTGCTTAGTTATCTGCTGTTACGGTTGTGAGGATGGACTATAAAGATACAAGCATAAGCATCAAGCCAACAGTTCATGCCAGGATTCCCTATCTGCTTGTACACTTGCATGCCTCTATACCTGCATTCAAAAAATCACAAATACTTGCCTGCTGATGTGAGAGTTACAAACAGAATAGTGGAGTCCTAATTTCTAATTCCTTGAACAAGCAGATGTAGACCAGAATCTTGTTGATGTTCATGTAAGGTTTGGGTGAACTGTTGTGGCTAAGGCTAGCTGCAGCTCATTCATAAAACATGAGCAGATGTCAGTCATGCTTATGAACCCAACTACACTAATTGAACTTTAGCAATTAGCCCCTGCAGTTCATGTAAGCTTTACATGAACAACAAAAGGATTCCAGCCATAGGTATTTGTGATGTAAATACAGTTATGTAACACTGGGTCAAAAAAAAATGAATGTAAGAAAATGGTTAGTATGGCAAAATGTGCCCAAAATATAAATGGACTGCCACAAAATATGTTCTGTCAGGTGAAATTGATCACAAAAATGTGTATATTTTAATGGGCTTATGCAAAAGTTGCAAAATGATGATGGACACAGACTGAAACAAATGTAAGAAGGGAAATGTGAAAAAAATAAGGAAAATTGAAATTTATAGATTTATGAATTATCTGTTTATATATCTATCTGAGATGTACATTGCCTTGCAACAAATTGGAATAAATTGGAATTATTTCTGTGGTCCTATAATGGGCTAGAGAGGGAGTAAGTAACCCCAGGTGCCAATAGGATGGAGCAGCTTCTCATCTGGGTCTCTTCATGTTCAACCGGGCATTGTTAGGGTTTAAACTTTAAAAATAAAAAACTGTCCCATGGAAGACTGAGTTGGTACCAAAGAAGGAAGTTGACAGCTGACTCCACCCCAACCACAGTTGTTGGCTGCAATTCATATCCAAGAATGCATTTTCCCCCTGAAGCAGGAAAAATGCTATAGGCATGAATTTGTTTAAGGTGGATCCCAGCTTGCCATGAAGTGACCCACGCACTATGATCACGGAGCCATCTTCTGTGGCACATACGAAATGAGACAGGCAGGATTAAACACCATGACTGCAATGGACTGCCGCAGCCTTGAAGAAATGGACAAGGTGCGCCTTCACAGCCAGTCCATCTGGCATGGCTTCTTCCGCCTCCATGATCATTGGAAATAAAAATTCCTCCTCTGCTTATTTTGCTGTTGTGCCCAATCTGATGGTTTTCAGTGGCATTTCCTCCACTGAGGGGCTCATCCGCCCATATCCATTGGCCCTTTTAGAGAGTCAGGTTATTTACCGCTGCCCAACACTCAGCATTGAGTTGTTGGCTGTACGGTCTCCTCCATTACCGTAGTGGGATGTCCAGCCAACC
The DNA here is from genome assembly GCA_035047345.1 of Bradypodion ventrale. Taxonomy (NCBI): domain Eukaryota; kingdom Metazoa; phylum Chordata; class Lepidosauria; order Squamata; family Chamaeleonidae; genus Bradypodion; species Bradypodion ventrale. The sequence goes on from JAWDJE010000004.1 coordinate 87,673,906, forward strand.
ACAGTACCTCTCCTGCATACGATGAACTTCTGACACATTAGGGACTCTCTCAAATTGAGATTACTAAACTGTAGTAACCATTCCACACATTTATTTTTTAAAAGGACACAGTACAAATTGAGGGACATCTGTCAGTGTAGCATATTATCTGGATTTTTACATTTTCTCTTCCTTTAAAAGACTCCATTACACACTGTTGTGTATTAAGGCAGAATTGCAAGTTGCGCAGGCAACGCCTTGCAAAGATAAAATGGCGGTTTCCCGCCATCCAAATTAGGAGCTAAAGTTGGCATGAAGTCTCCCTCTCTGGGTGTGCTCATTATGCTAATTAGAGTTCTGTGATTGGTTACAACTTTGGATCCTGTTCCTGATTGGTTAATACTTATATATCCTGTTATGATTGGTTGGTTATGCATGTCTGGTGGGTTACTACATTGTAGCAAGGAGTCACCGCCAGGGAGACACTATATAAGCCCCATGGGTAAACAAGGGTGCAACCGGACCGGATCTATACTTCCCATTACCGCACAGGTTAGCCAGCGTCGGGCTAAGCCTGGGCCTCTTCTTTACGCTATCACACCAAGGTGTAGCTTAGTCACTGCCTCTACAGTAGGAAACATGAGGGACCAACTACATGGGACTTGTGTAGCCATCTAATGTCCGGAGCGCCTTGTAAGTGTTACCTGAAAGACTGTTCAATAAACTACTGTTGTTGTTCTGTTCATCGTTGCCTGGACTATTGCTTATAAGGGCCGGACACAACAAATACTCACACTGAATGTTTGTGTTTGTGCAGATGAATACCTGTATTCTTCTGGTTAGGTCAGAGCTTTAACTTTAGGGTCTTTCTCCCTCCTCTCTCCTGCAGTTTCTCTTGTTACTGTGGAGGTTTCCCTGCCAAGATTCATAATAGCTGCCTTCTGCTTCTCTTTTTTCTTGTGTTCTTGGTCTGGAAGTGGGTGAATAATTCTGCCAGGAATAATTCTGCTAGTGGTATCAGACCCTTCTCCCAAGCCATAATTCATACTTCTGTGCCTTCAAATCCATTCTGAGTTATGGCAATCCATTTCAAGGTTTTCTAGGGAGAGCACTCAGAGGTAGTTTACCATTCCCTTCTTCTGTGGGCATCTTGAGACTTTGCAGCTTGCACAACTTCTGGAATAGACAGTGGGGGACTGTACTCCCAACCAGGCTCTGCAGCAGGATACCTAGCTCACTAGGCTATCCATCTCAGCACACCCAAGCCACAGCCATTGGTATTGTCTCATTTGTAGAAATGTTTCTTTTTTCATGGACATCTGACACATCTTTCATGGACAAAAACACTGGCACAAATAAAGATGAGGCTGGAGTGGTTTCAAAAGGACACAAGGCCAATCTGTCTGCATGAGTTCCAGCCTGTCTATGGGTTCCTCTTTCTGGGATCTGCCCTACACCTTTTATAATCAATCAGTTCAAGCACAGATTACAACATATGCATTTTTGTTCATTAAGATTTGAATGGTGCACCTTTTTCTTTTTAATTGTTGTTTTTGTTTGACACTTATCTTGAATTTCCAAATAGAATGGAGAAACTGGAAGGCCAAGAGACATTTGACTTAGTTGGCAGGTATTTCTTAACAGATTCTCCTAATTAATTATCATGGACTGTGTTGGCTTAGTGGTTAAGACGCGTAACCTGATGACTGGAAGGTCGGCAGAGCAGCAGTTTGAGACCCAAGTGCTGCACGATAGAGTGAGCTCCCGTCTCTGTCCCAGCTCCTGCCAACCTAGCAGTTCAAAAGCAAGAAATTGCAAGTAGATAAATAGGGACCACTTCGGTGGGAAGGTAAATAGCGCTCTGTGCACTCTGGTGTTGAGGCATGCCTGCCACATGTCCATGAAAATGTCTGCGGACACAGACAGCACTGGCTCTTTGGCTATAAACAGAGATGAGCACTGAAGCCTAGAGTCAGATATGACTGACTTTTGGGCAAGGGTGACTTTTACCTTTAACTTCCCAGATATGTCTCTCTCCAGTTACACTTGGGAGTTCCCTTGAAAATTCATCTCCAACATTACTACCCCAGCATATTTGTGTGAGTAGAATGCTTATCCATGGTTTTATATTTTTTTGGGTGTGACTTGAAAGACTTCTGATCCCCATAGTGCTATAAAGCCCCAGGTTACAGCAGCTTCCATGTCTGATTACCTGCTTCTTTTACATTTTTTTGCTTTATGGATGTACTGGGGAACCTCTCAATTGTTGCGGCCTAGCCTTCCTCACATGCAACTCAAATTTCAGTTTTAAGGTAATCCAGAAGGCTCTTTCAGTTTATTCAGCAGAGGTGTTTAAAGCAGACACACAAATAAGCCAGGCATGGACAAAATGAAGCTGATGGTATGTTTCTCAGACAGAGCTGGCAGCTACCTTGGATTATTGGCAGGCCATTTATCATTTCACGAGAAAAAATATTGATAGTTCTCAAGAATCACACTTGCCCTGGCCCTAGGATAAAGAAATGCTGTCTTCCAGAAAGGCTATGAAAATGGAACCAAAGCAGGGAGCTTTGCCTCAGAAGATAAGGAAGACATAATTTCAGGCAACAAAAGGAAAGTAAGAAGAGTCTTGGTCTGGAAAACTGAACCTAAAGTGAAAACATAAATGCCATTCATTGCAGCATCTCAAGTCTTATACATACAATTTCTAATTATTACATTTTATTTATATACCGCTTTACTTGTCGTGCGACAACTCAAAGCAGTTTTACAACAGAATCAATCAGTCACAATACATAAATAGCAAATATATATATAAAAATAAAAGAGTACCATAATACTAAGGCACCAGAAAATACAAAATTACACTTATAATTAACAACACTAAAATACAAGAAACAAGATCACTTAACTAAACAGTCAGGGGATGACAGGGGCTGGGGGGAGGGGGAGGCGGCGGCAGGAACCACAAGCATCGGGTGCATCATCCTACTAGATCCCACCAGGTGGGGCTCGGAGGAGAGCAGCCCAAGTACCTCGAGACCCATCGCCAGAGAAGGGGGGGCAGGAAGAAGTAGCAGCGCAGTCCTTCAGGCATCGGGCGCATCATCATTCCCAACCACGCTGAGGCAGGGCACCTAGGAGAGCAGCCCAGATGCCTCAAATCCCCTGGCCGGTAGGGAGGGCTCGGGGGAGGCAGCAGTGCAGTCCCGCAAGCGTCGGGCACATCATCCCATTCAACCCCGCCAAGGCGAGGCTACAAGGAGAGCAGCCCAAGTGCCTCTTTCACAGGGGTGATTTTTCTTATATTACTGGTGAGCAACTGGTATCATATATTACATTACTTGAGCAAATAGAGATGTAGGAAAAACCACATAGAAAACTTAAAAGCAATGTCAGTCTTGATGGCCGACCTTAGATGGGTGGAAAACTGTACTATTTCCTCAAGTCTGTCCAAATCCTACTCACGTTCTAATTCTATTATCTGTACATTTCATGTTACAAGATTGTATTTTCCCCCTCTCAGTCGGAAATGTATACACATTTCCCCCAATAAACACATTCTTCTACATACTTTCCTAATTTTTCTGAGGTTCTCCTCATTGACCACACTTCCAGGTGTTCCTATATTTTGTATTTTTGACTGATTGTATATTATTGATTGTATTGTTTCCAATTAACTATTTTCTTATGCTATTATATCTTATTGTACTATTGAAGTTAGTGATGTATGTAAGCTGCACAGAGTCACATTGTTGATTGGTGCGGCATGCAAATCTAATAAATGGAATGAATGGCCACACTCTTTTTAAATCAAATTGTAACTTTCAGCTGAGATCCTCTGGGTGCATAGTGTGCACAGCAAACCAATAAGCATGTCCACCCCTCAAGAATTGCAGCAGGGCTAATTTGGGTTACAGCATGAAACACAATTCTGGCCAACATTTCATTGCTCTGAAATGCAGTGTAACTTTAGAAATATTGAATGTAAGCTACTCTTTGTCTTGCAAGTTTCAGGAAGTGCAAAACAGTTACTTTTGTCAAGCATGAAATTCTTTCCCACCCCTAATGGGCTTACTGGAAGATTAAGAAATAAAGCATATGAAAGTACGCTTAGACAGTTATTACTGGTGCTTCAACCTGCCATAAGCCAGTAGTTAAATATATAGAACTGACGGTTCTGTGAAGTACATTGCTTTGTGGTGAGATGCCACAAGATAGACATGGATTTTGAATTAGATCTCCAATTTGTTCCCCAATCTGAATATTTCTTTTGCGAAGCAATATATACAGAAACCACCCACAGGATAGACATGGATGATAGATCAGACAGACAACAACCATCTACAGGTATGTAATGCTCCTGATTTTTAAAAGTCCATATAACAGGGCAGCAGCTATCACAGGTTTGCACTATTTCAACAGAAATTGGTATTCAAGGTGCAAGAATGCTTACCCACACCTTGTCTCACAGGTAAGAAGAAAAATAATATCAGAACCTCAGTCTCATTCTTGAGACTAAGACAAACAAAGGTTTATATTTCTAGGAAGGAGACAAAAAAGATTATAAGGGGAGTAAGAAGATGCTCATTCAGCAGTGTGTATTCCAACATCAGTATGTGTCACAGAACCTGAAGCCTCTATGTTCAATTCTAGACTTCAATAACCTAAGGAAAGATTGAGAACTAATCTCTATCTAATTGGACCCTACCTACCCACTCATATTCTACAAGTAGTCATAGTGCAGAAAGTTATCCCCATAAACATTTGTCTTTGTTTCTAAGTATGGAGGAGAGTTGGTGCATGGCAGAGAATTAACATAAAAACTTTAGCTGGCCTAAGATTTGTGTTTCTGTTGATTAGCAGGGATTTCCGAGAAGCCAATATGAAACAATATTATGCTGTAGGTTCTTTCCTCTTGTGTGCTGACTAGGTTACCGTCTAAATCCTAGCTCCAGAGAACAAACTTTGCAACACCATGATGACAGGTCAGCTGGGTAACAGAAATAGAAAAGCATGGGCACAAATGAACATATCCTGCAAACCTGACTGGTGTTCATTTCTTTTAAATGGGTACGAGTAAATAATTAACAACAGTAGATGTTAATAAGCCCCAAATATTCATGAAATGATGAGCATTACATTAATTTATTAAACTAAAACTAGCAGCAATACAAATGAATTTTATATTCATGGAAAGTTTCTCTCACCCCCCCCCTCTCAGTTCAGAATATGCTTATCTAAAACAAAATTTGTGCTACTTCTAAGAAAATCTAAAAGTTCATATTTTATGTCTTCTCTAATATTAAGCATGTCTTTGGGCCCACATGCTACAATTCACCCTATTCCCTTTCCCTTGCACATATTTGGAACACCAAGAGAGGAGATTCAATGAGAAAAGCTAACACTGAGGCTGATGATTTCTGAGAATGTTGTTTACCTGGGCTGCTTGCACTCAGAATAGGGATGAATACAGATCCTAAAAATTGCTGGTGATGCCAAAACTAATTATAACTAAATCAAAGCAATTGTGACATATACAGAATTAGGAGTGCTGTCTTCCCAAATCTTTGGAACTTGGATAACAGAAACCAGGGCCGTAGCCGGGAGGTAGGGGGCAGGGGGGCGCAAACCCTCCTGAGCTAACAGCCCCCACACCCCACCACACCACACCCCATGGTGCCAATGTGAGTGTGACATTGTTGCCCCTCCTGAAATTTTTTACCCCTCCTGACCCCCCAATAATAATAATAATAATAATAATAATAATAATAATAATAATAATAATAATAATAATAATAATAATAATAATAATAATAATAATAATAATAATAATCTAGAATCCTGGCTACGGCCCTGACAGAAGCCATGTTAGATTCAAATGTGAGAGCACCTCTACTATTGCAAAGAGTACACTGAAATTTTAACATAAGGTTAAAAAGAACTACATATAGATATATTTATGGCCAATATAGCCATGGAGAAGAGTATGTTCATCCTGCAAATTCATCACAAGGAAACATTTATAGTATATATTGGAAAATATTTCTAAAAATAGTACTCTTTGTTTTGGTATGAAAATAAGAAAGGGGTCAAGATCAGGTTACTGAGATCTTACTAACAGCTCACTAGACTGATACTGTTATAAACTTAGTCAAATGGAGCAAGTGGGTGGTAGAAATATTCTTGGCTCCCCTTGCTCCATTTACTAATAACAAAGAAGCATGGGTCTACTCACAGGAGGATTCCTCTATCAATACAATAAGGCTCTGCTGCTACATAAGGCAGAATAGGATCAGGACAAGGGAGAGTCTTTTTGCAGATTACAGGCACTCTAGTTTCTCCATCTGTAACTGAATTTGTATCAAAGAAATGTGGCAGAACAATCAGAAATAAAACTGATACACAGCTGTTTTAATGCTAACATATTGCCCCTGGTGTGTCATTCTGGTATTCATCCTCTCACCTGGTTTTTCATTTGCACTTTAAGAGTTTCAAAAAGACAGATATACTGTCAACCAGTTGCCAAGCTAAATCTCCAGTCTGACATGGTCAGCCTATCACTGTCATTAACTTTACACTTCTCAGACAACTTCTATAGAAGGATAGTATCTTTTAAGCCCTACATTCTGGCCATTGCCTTTCAGCTTAGAATTGCCCTTTTCCTTGCATTTAAGTTTAGCAAGTGTTCCTAACAGGAGCTTAACATTTACCAAAGAATTATTCTAACTATAGGTTTAATAGCAATTTTACAGTTCCCTGAACACTCTTGAATTTACCTATCAGTTCCATCTGCTTAGTTTTCTCTCAGCTTGCTTATGAGAGGGGATACAGGCTTAGGAAAAGAAAGCAAAAAATGGTTGTGCTCCTAGATGTTCCAATTTTTTAAAAAATAGTCCCACCCACCCACCCACCCAATTTCTCTTCTTCTGCCAAAAGCAAACTCAAACTTTCCTATGTATCTCTTTCCCAAGCATAGTGCAAATATAGTGTTTTTTTCTTTTGATTTGTACTCCACTTGTCTGGTTTTAAAAACAGGCAAATTAATTTTGGTATTTAAAACTAATCAAAGGGCAACCCTCTTTACTTGGAACTCATTAGTGTACATATGCCAACAAAAGGGAATAACATTTTATGTTTTTGCTGGGTAGGAAAATTTCTTAAGAGTACTGTTTCTGTAAGGATCTACATTATACAGTTTGCAAAAAAAAGGAAAGCAAATTTCATTGTGAAGACTGAAATGGAAGCACAATCATAAAGCCTTATTTTTTCACTATGGTCTGTGGCTAGCAAGAATTGTTACCACCTCCTCTTCTTACATCTTCACTAGTATACATTCCACTGAGATGGATCAAGACAAAGTCAGTTCCATTTAGGTAGCACAAAAATCAATAAGACTTCCATTAGTCAATTTCCACAATAGTTTCAATAGAGCATAAGTGTGACAGCCTTGGGCTAGATACAGCCCATTGGCTTTACAATGGACGTCCATCAGAGCCAGAGAATAGCATCAAAAACAGAGTCAAGTATTAATTGAAAACCTTCAAACTATAACTTTTATTTGAAAAAACACAATTAGTTACAAAAGGATTTTTCCTCATAGAGTGAATAAGTACATACTTAGTTCTGGTAAAACTTTCTTTGCTGGTTACGGAAGAAATGTTATTGATTACATAGTGGTCTCTTCTGACTTGATGTCATAGTAAGTGGTTTTGAAATAATTGGTTACCTGTAGAGTAATCATTTTCCAATTTATTTATTACATTTGATGAAATCCAAGATGTTTCTACCACAAAAAGGAAGAATTAGAAATATCTCTAACTTTAATCCTCTCAAAAGAATTAGATAATCAGTTCAAGTAGAAAACTAGTTGTAGGGGAACCTATATGATGAGAAAGGTCGTCAGCTACACTGTAAATTTATTCATAAATCAAAACACAAAGACCTAACTATGAAGTTCTCTTCTATGTTACAAATATCAGAACCATGGCTTTTTAAGAATACAACTCTATATTCACAGAAATTCATAGTATTAGTATGATAGGTATCAGCGGTGTCGGAAGTGGGGGCAGGGAGGGCCGAAGGCCCCCCCCCCCGAATTTGTCCCAGGCCCTTTCGGAAGGTGGCAATCCAGGACCTTCTACGTAGGTCCCTTCTACACATGCATAGAAGGCTTCTACACATGCGCAGAAGGGTTCTGCGCAGAAGCCTTCTGCGCAGGTCCCTTCTACGCATGCACCAAAGGCTTCTACACATGCATATAAGGGTTCTGCACATGCATAGGGTTCTATGCAGAAGGGGATGCACAATAACTACTTTCCCCTAGGCCCTTTTCAAGGTTGCCCCCCTCCCAGCAAAAATAGTTCCTATGCCATTAATAGGTATGAGCAGCTGCAAGAATAGCTCGTAAAATACAAACACTCCAGATTAATCATTTGCCAGTTACAAAGTAGTTTTGATAAATTGTTAAAGTACAAAAAATTGTTCTGCATTAGTGGAATGAAAGTAAAGAATTTCAATGGTCCTAGAAACAAAACAAGTTCTAATGGCCATTAATTACATGAACAAAATATACCTTCCTGTGTATGGGAGGCCCAGTTTTGAGATTATTCAACCCTCCTCAAAAAATAATCATCTGAAAGCTCCTGTAGAGAGTGATAGACTTATTACTGAAGAAGGAGATTTGCCTGTACAGAATACTATCTCTCCTAGTAAAATTTGTGAAATAATTACTACTATACAAATTGGGAGGCACCTGGTGAGGGTGGAATCATAGGGAAGTCTATAAAGCAGCACCAAATTAGTGGGCCTCTATCCTTTCAGCCTTATTACAGAAATTAGTCACTTCCTACCACAATGGACTATCAGCATAGTGGTCCCTATATTCAAACCAGGTGACCCAAGCAAACCAACAAATTTTCAGTGCTGTTCAACTTTTATGTCAATTCACTAATAACTGACCTAAGCAATAATGGCAATTATGTGCCTCCTACATTGGGAACCAGTGCTTATGTATGTTAATGATACCATCTTATTGTCACAAATACAACAAGGGTTAAGGAGACTATTGAAAGCCTTTAATCAAGTGACAGTATTTGGAAAAATAAAAATCAACCTTGTAAAGACACTAATATTGGCAGTAGGTTTAAAAAACATGCATGGCAAATTAATAAACAAAGTCTTTTGAAGATTTAGGACTAAGCTTTTCTTTAACTAGGTTTTTGAAAAATCACCCAGAAAATACAGAAAGAACTGCAGTCAATAGTTAACTTCTGATTAAGGTTTTTGGGGGCACCTACCCTTAAAATGTTTGAAGCTAACAGATAGCTTATAGCACAGATCTGTTGTTATGCTGAAATATGGGGGTACACACAGGAAATAGATTTAGAAATATGTCAGAACAAATATTTAACAGCTATTTTAAAGGCAAAGGTAAAGGTTTCCCTTACTTGAAAGCCAGTTGTATCCGATTCTAGGGTTCAGTGCTCATCTCTGCTTCAAAGCTGAAGTGCCAGTGCTGTCTGCTTCTTCAGACATTTGGTCATGTGGCAGGCATGACTAGACACAGAATGCTGCTTGCCTTCCCACCAAAGTGGTCCCTGTTTATCTACTTGCAATTTCTTGCTTTTGAACTGCTAGGTTGGCAGGTGCTCGGACAAAGACGGAAGCTGGAGGAGAGTGTTTGCCCATGTGGAACTATGCCATTCAAGACATAACTTACTATTTATTGGCTTGCCCAATTTATAAGTACTTAAGAGTAACTCTGTTCAAAGAGTTAGGTCTTGCATTCAATAAATCTGGATATTTGATAAATTTCTTACTGGGGATAATTCACCATATATTTCTGAAAAGGTATCCTGTTTTGTTTTTAGAGCTACAGTTTTAAAAAGAAAGTTTTCTAGTGATGATTATCTGATTCTAATTTTAAGCTGAATGAGCATGTTTGTTAAAAAGTTGGCTTTTGGCTGACTTTTAGCTGAGCAATGTATATGAGTATTTTATATTATTTGTATTTCTTTGCAATGGCTTTGGTTATATAAATGAACTTGTTTTACTCCTCACAGAGTTAATTGGAAAACATTTCCTCCAGCCCAAGAGGGTTTTAAAAAGCCAAATAGCAATGTTATTGGATCACCAGCTTGCAAACCTATATGTATACCACTGGTACAGTTTAACTGGCATTGTTCCTTTTTAATAGGGAATAGTTTGATTCCCAGGGCATATTTTCTTGACTTTAAAAACTGGTGTGTGTCTGTGCATGTTCATGCCTATGCCTGTAGGTGAGATGGCACATTGTATGCTAAAGACAACCATTTGTAAATAAGAAAAAAAAAGTTCTCCACATAATGCATTAAACTCCTGGTGATTTTCGTCAAATAATTTACTGTTTGATCTTTCTACTATTATTGTATTTATTTCAACAGTTGGCTTTATATCATTTTCTATGCTTAAAATCTCTTTTAAAACATAGCATAAAATAAGAGTCAATAAGGCACTAGGTTACATAATAACACAGTTATTTTAGTAACAAATAAGGTAATAAAAAGTTAAAAACTCATTGCAACATTTGTAATTTGCAAAAATTACTTCTATATGTCATTGATTTTAAGTCATTTTTAGAGGCTTTTTGATTGAATTTTGTCAGGTTTCTTAGCATTCCCTTACCCATCTTAAGTGGCAAAAAGAAGTACAGTATTCCTTGTTCTGTCTTTTATCTTTTTGCAAATATTTACAAGGTGCAATATCAGAATAGGCCACTATAGGGAAACTAATGATTATTTCCCTGTATTCTTTCTGGTCTGCTGATAAGGACAGAGCAGCATGTTAACAATGAATACTACAATGAATGATAGCACTATTGAAGCAATGATAATAACAGCTTGTCTGCCGAGAAGTAATAATCAATGAAATGGATTCCTTTTAAAAAATAATGTTCCAAGATCATGATAAATATTAAGCAGGTAAAACTACCAGAATGGAGAATTCTGAGATTTGGAGTTTTAAAAAAAAACACACACATGAATGCATATGCCTAGTTAGCACCTCTTCAAGCAGTTTATTTACTATTCACATATGGTTACCTCAGAGGGTTTGGAATTTATCATATATTAGTATTCCAATGTAAGGTGGCAATCGTTTTTTTCTTATCCTCCCATGTGAGAATGAAGAACTGCACAATATTCTCTTTGCTCTGTAAAGTCACGTGCTCTGGACAAGAAAATGAGAAGGAGAGAGTCCATTTTCACTCCCCTTCCCTGCAAACTAAGCAGAACTATGCAAATAACGTATTATTGCAAATAATGAAAATGGCCCAAATTGACAACAACTGCTTTTTTGTTGCATGAGCTTTTAAAGACCAAAAACAGCAGTAGCAGCATTTGCCACTTCCCATTTTTCAAACAGTCCACCAGTTATTCTGTCTTTGCTGTATTTATGTACTTTCTTCTCCAAGGAGAAGGGTACTGGTTTTGCTCTGAAACAGTTTGTACAAATTAAGGAAGTTTTAATAAGAAAATTATCCTGCTTTTAATGTATCCTGAGGAGAGAGGGATCTCATAGGGCTTGAAACGGCTTCTCCAAGGTGTCTTGTCAATTTAACCCAGGCTGTATTGACAAGAATGAAGAATGTAGCACTTCCTCCATTTACATTCCAATGAATTGTTTCAGCTGCGGTTAATTTAAATTATGCAGTGATGACTTGCAACTATCCTCCCCAAATTCCTATCTCCATTCATTTGAAATTGGGCTAAAGAAGTTGGAATATAACATCAGGAGTAATGCAGCTTGACCTACTGTAATGTAATTCAAGGGAAGGCAGCACACTTTTCTTGGGAGAAAGAAAAAGGGAAATTACATGCAAGCAGGGTAAGATTTTGAAGCATTAATACATGGATTATGCTGCCATTTGCCACCTTTCCATATTGCAACCAATTTGTGTTACTTTTAGCACAGCAGGGTCAGTCATGCTTATGGAAATCAAACTGCAGTCTCAGCTTTTCTGCACATCATCACCAAAGATAATCATTGCTCTCTACAACGTATTTTCTGCTCTGGCTGCCTGATGGCAATGATGTATGAAGCAAAAGTGATATAACTCCATCTGCATAAGACAAGTTGATCCTGCTCAGACTATAAAGATGCCAACTGGCTTCTCCCCTGTCCCCCCTGACAAAGGAAATAAAAGGAAGGAGAATTTTTAACAGTGAATTGAGCAAGCATGAGTTGTAAATCACGGAGAGAATATACAATGAAGGAAAACACAGTTGTACTAGTATGAGTGCCTGCCATTTTCCTCTCCCAGGTTAAAATTGCTTTTGACAACTTAGTCCAAGGCTCAAAACAGACTCAAGACAGAATGAATTGGACGCTTATCATTAGAGGCAAACTTTCACAGTAAACATTTATAAGACTGTTGTAAAGGAGGGTAGAAATATGATCCTCAACATACCATCGTAAAATGTTTTAAAAGTATAAGGAGGCAAAGAAATGTTTCAAATTTTCAGATAAATTAAGGAAGATCATGGGAGGAAATTTTTCTATGCCCTTCCCTTTAAATCTTTAAACCGGTTAGATTTTGGAAATTAATAACCTGGAAATTAACAACCTGGTTTATATAAGGATCAACAAAATGATTTAAATATATTTGGACACACAGAAGACTTCTTTGTTGAATGAACTGATATTGTTTATTACTGAAATATTGAGGAGAATTATTTTGACTGTGAATTGAATAAGACCTTTGAATTAACATACAAGATTGAGTGTGGATTATTTGAGAATAAAATGGTATGAATCTGAATACTACATAGGCACAAGCACTTCCCTGCTTCCAGCATAGGTGCTCCTGCAACCCATGGAAAGCCTCTCTGGATGTTGGGAAGGCATCTGTGATAAGAAGGCAGAAGTTGGTTATATGGGGAATGGGGATTGTGAAGGCAAAGGTCCATTCTCCCATAAGTCCTCAACACCCCATCCCAAACTGTTCCGGAGGCAACACTGAAATTCGTTAAGTTAACATCTTGTGATCCAAGCCATATTCACTACATTCAGTTTGGGATTTTTAAAAATAAATAAATCTTGAATTACCTCAGAGTCTCTGGTCCATGGAGGAGCAAAGAGTGAGCAATCTTTAAAGGATACAGGCTTCCTCTGTATAAGGAACTGTAGACGTCGTCCCTCCAATTATGTAACTGAAGAAGGAAACTTCCAACGTGTAGCAGTAAGAGGTATCATCCAGTAACCCACCAAGGAAGCGGCGTCCTGTTCCTGCCTTAACAGCATCTCGATTGAAGGAGGTGCTTGACTGTCAAGAAGAAGATGAGAAGGCAGTTCAAGTGGCGCTTCTGCCATAAGATCAAAAAGAAGAAGACCTGAACGATATTTGCCTAGAAATAGCCCACTCCAAAATCACACTTGTGACAACTAGACACAAGTCAAACATTCCACAAGTTGTTATACTTCATCCCACTCCTCTCCAGAGCTGTGATGCAGCTAGTTATACATATCAGTTTATTTCCAAGTACTGTAGTTAATTCATTTTCCCAATAAGTGGCCTCACTAAAATGTGGAGGAAGAATATTCCATGGGTCAAATGCTGCTGTATGCTGTTCAGACAGGGGCAGGGATGTTGGAGGCATTTCCATTGTGGGAAAGAAAATTGGTTAATTTTAATGAATATGTTGTTGATGTTGTTCAGTTGCACAGTCGAGTCTGACCCTTTGCGACAGCATGGACCGCAGCACGCCAGGCTCATCTGTCATCTGCCATCTTCTGTAGTCCAACCAGATCTACGTCCACTGTGTCAATGTTGCTATCTAGCCATCTCATCCTCTGCCACCCCCTTCTTCTTTTACCTTTGATCTTTCCTAGCTTCAGGGCCTTCTCCAGTGATTTAAATAATATATATTCCTCTTAATGTCTTGTTTGACCTTCATTTATGTTGCCTGAAAATTACTCCCTCATCATCTCTGTCTTCCTGTCTGTCCTTCCAAAACTAAGTAAATCATATGTTTTAACACATAAAAACACCACATAAATGCATAATAATTAAATAAATGTAGAGAAAGAACTTTGTGTTTCTGCCTGCCTGCCTACCAGTATAGATATTTTCTATACTGTCTATCTAACCAATTGGTTGCTCTGGGCAGTTAACAACAATAAAAGAACATAAACCATAAAAACTCAAGAAAACAAAGATCACATATACATGGAAGCTCATAAATGAAGCAGCATAAAAGATTGTTTATAATCGCATTTGTTCCAAAACTGTCATGTTCTTCTTGTCCTCACCCTTTTACTCCTACTGCACATTTTAGGGTTCCACATCCTTGCTGAGGGAAATTATTTTACTTTATGAAGGTATTTAACTAACTCATTATAAATATTTTCTCATTTGTATACTTATTGGAAAATACTTTAGATTGTCTGGGAAGCCAATCTGAACAACATCTAAGACTTTATTTCAGCATGCAACCTTGGGCAAGGCAGTATTCTGTGACAAAGTTGGGAATGAATTTGTATCCTACTGTGAGAGTATAACAGCAATGAGGCAGAGTGAATTCTTTCCCTAGACTGCAGGTGAGCTACTAAGAAAGCAATAAAAGACTTCCCATGACCATCACAACTCCCTGAAGCCAGCTGTCTTTTCAGGCTAGAACATATGCTCATTCACTCCATGTTATGCCATAGCTGCCAGGTATCAAAATATGAGAAGACGGGGTTATAAACACGATTTTGAAAGAAGGGAGAAAGCCCACAAATAAATCCTGTCACTTGTAAGGAGGACATAAGAGATAACAGATACCTTTGTACTCGTAGCAGCCCTTGATAAATGAACACAGAGAGACAGTAGTTCAGAATTGTATGCCGTTTTAATCAATAAAGTTAATGCTCTAGTTTTGCTTCATTTTTTTAAAAAATAAATTTTTCAGATTAATTAGGAATGAGTGATATTTTGTTTCCTGCTAGCAAACAGAGTTCTTCACATAGGTCCCTATATTTTTGTGATAGTAACATTCCCATCATTTTTTGCTCAAGAGTACCCCAGTATATTCTTTCTGGTGAAGTTTGGTGTAGTAGATAGTGTATCTGACTAGATTTTAGAAGATTTGGGTTTAAATTTGTGTTTGGCCATGGAATCTCACTGAGGATTGCAATAGTAAACCACTCCTTGAACATCTTACACATCTTCAACATCCTATTAGGGTCTCATAAGTCAGAAGCAACATAAGAACATGCAACAACATAACAAATTATTTTTATTACTGTTAGCAGAAGACCTTCAAAGTATTAAAGGTAAGGGAGATATTGAGAGCCACAACTGCTTTCTCCAATTGCCCTTGGGAATGAGTAAGATTCTGCCAGTCATTGAACCTATCCTGTTCAGAAGCTGGCTGTCCACCATCCACTCCTTAAAAACCTTGGGAAGTTATAAAGGGGATTAACTTTTGGATGACACCTTCCCCAAGACTTGGCTTTAACTCTGAGTTGGTCAAGTCTTGAATCTGTCATGACACAAGTTTTTGTATTCAAACCATATCCTTTCCAAGGTTCAAATTGAGAATATCTACATGTAAGAGGAAAGTTCTTGGGCTTTATGGTTGGGAGGGGGTGGGTCATGAAAAATAATGTAGCTGATGCTTTTTGCCCTGAGCAATCCATCTGTAATGAAATGACTGCAGCAGAATGTGGGAAGCTGCAAACATTTGTTTCAGCAACACCAATTGAAAACTCTCTCATACCATTCTAGTTTGAATGAACAAGATGTTAAAAGTTGGGCATAGTCAAAACATCAAAAGAGCAGAGGCTAGGTGGAATACTTATAAAATATGAGAAGCCATATTGCCATTTTGACCTCAAGTCTATTTGAAAAAGACCTGAAGGACTATTCTCATAAAGTGTATAACACATCAAAATGGAGGAGGAAGGAAATCAAAGTTGTGACAAAGGTAAAATGAGTAATCCATTAAATAGGGCAAAATATGACAAGAAGTAGTGGGACTAAAGGGGTGTTTCACAATGTGATATACTCAGTGATGCACTGAAGCAGGTCCTGTCCTGTTCGGGAGAACCGGTAGCGGAAATTCCCCCAGGCCCTGCCCACCTGGCCGGCCCCGCCCACCTCCATATCCCATTGTGTTGCCCATGCCCACAGATTTGGCCCCGCCCACTGATTTGGCCCCACCCACAGAGGTGGTAGTAAAAAAATTAGAGTGCATCACTGGATATACTATATGAACTGCCCTCTATATTACTCTTGTGATTCTCCAGAACTCCTGGTAACAACTTTTTGTGTTCTATAACCAACATTAATAGTGCTCTTCTAAGCCTGTTAGCAGCAGATAAATGGCCATCAAGCACAGGAAATGAACTGCAGCTGAACATTAAGAAGACAAAAATCATGATTACAAAAGAACTATACAACTTTAATGTTGACAACAAAGACATTTGAAATAATGATTGTGTATACACTGGTTAATCCAAATGGAGACTACAGCCAAGAAATCAGAAGAAGAGTGAGACTCAGAAGGACAGCAATTAAGGAATTAGAAAATATCATCAAGTGTAAGGATGTGTCACTGGAGACTAAGACCAAGACCAATCACACTATTGTATTCCCAAACATCATGTAAGGGTATGAAAGCTGGACAGTAAAGGAAGCTGATGGAGAGAACATTATTTCTTTAAAACACAGTGGTTTTATTTATTTATTGCATGATGAACTTCAGTTGTCTACATTAATGTTGATATATACAGTAAGCACAAATTGTCCATCTCAAGTTCCTAGCTAGAGTTCCACATCCAGGTATAAAATCCATTGAAAAGTTTCATCTGTGGCACTATCCAAGTCCTTCAATGTGCCTCCAAACGCACCTAAAGGGCACCTAAATACAATGCGGTCCATGGTTTGGTCTACTTATATACAGTCACATTGGGGAGAGGACTTCCATCCTCATGTGAACAGAGTGGCTTCACATCTACCACAGCCAGTCCTCATGTAGATTAGCCTCCACGTGGTGTACCTTGGGCAACATGACATAGTCATGGCTAGATACACATTAGAATAAGATGAGACCGAACTGCCACGTGTGGCTTCCCCAACAAAAGCTACATAGAAGAAGATATACAGCAAAAGATCCTCCACAGGAACCTTAAGTCCACAACACTGGACCCTCAATTATCATCTGTCAGTTTAACATTGAAGGTATAAGCAGAGCAAAGTGTGATCACTTAGCAAGAAAAATAAATCAGCCACTTTCCAACACAGAGGAGAGTGCTTCCAAAGATCAAATAGGAAGCGGCTCCTTAAGCATACTGTATTTTACCATGTCCCTAGGATGCACATTCACTGGGGTCAGGATAAAATATATCAGGCAGTCTAGTAGAACAGAGTATCAAAATGGGGTAGGAGTAGGTTGATTGGCTAACATGTGTGCATGCGATCAGACCAACCTGCCCCCAAAACCCTCCAAAGAGCAGGCTAAATGCCCATGTACACAGCCTCAGAGTTTGTCTTTTGTGTAACTGGAACATTGCTCAGTTTAACTTTTATTTAAACTATAATTTGCCATTTATGGTTTAGGAATTAGTAGGGACTTAACCTGGTTAATGTTAGTTTGTTACCCTGAAGAATGACAAAAGGGACAGTACTGATGGTTGCTAACTCCACCCTGCTACAATCTCTATCTCTGGTGAGTCATCCTGATTTTATAGGTTTAATCCCATAGGCATGGGGGTGGGTGAGTTTGGGAGGTTTTTGTTCCTTTGCTTCAAAAATTTGTCAACACTCATAGAAAATGGGATTAGAAGAAAGAAGGAAAACTTTATAAACTCACCTGTGCTAAAGCTTCGAAAGCAAGCATTTGTCATTTTCCAAAATCTTAGTATGCATGTTTGAACCATCTAAAGAATTTGCAATAAATCTGAATGCTTCAAAAAGGGAAGCCAGGAAAACTTTGGCCTCTTGGGTGTAACTGTGACATTTAAAGTTATGGGAGGAAGTGAAAAATTAAAAAGTCTGCACCACCCTTTGAACTGAAAGGACACTTCTATACTTTCAGTGCTGTTTTATATTTATTAAACAAGCTGTGAAATTAGAGTCTGTCCAGGTTATCCTGCTATGGTAATAGAGTATACCATATTGCCAGGGACTCAACGCCGAGTGTCAGGCAGCAGTTAACTAACCTAACAACTCTGAAGTCTAATGGCCTTAGGTGCCGAAGTCCATAGGGAAGGGTGATGGTCCCCAAGTGGAATAAATCCCACTTGAATCCATCTTGATGGAGGGCAGCAGCTTCATCAATACTGGCCTGGGGCCAATGAGGACTTTGTCTACCAAAAGGGCTTAGGACCAGAAGGACACTCATGGAACTGGATCACTTGTACGGGTGTCATGCTGCGATGCAGAAGGCAAATGAAAAGCTACTGCATTATATTCTCAGGACAGTCTTCACGGCTGAGCGCTATGAGGATCACCATTATTCAGATTCTGATATGGCAGAGCAAGAAGAAGAAGCTATGAAATGTTTGCTGAGGTAGAAAAGAGCCAAAAAAACCAACAACCAGTAATGAGAACAAATTGGAGCACTTCATTGTACCCAGCATATATAAGTTCTGGAGATTTTAGTCATACCTTGTACACTCCTCAAAATGTTTTCTGGAATCTTCATGAAACATGACCAAAACAAAACAAAATATTTTCTGGGGAAATTGTATGCTTTTTTTCAAGACAGAAATTGCTCAGAAAATGGGTTTCATCACTAAACACATGGGATTTCTCCCCTTTAGGCATTTAAGCAATGTATGTGTACATGAAATGGCAAGAAGAAAACAGGAAAATCCAGTTGTGTGGCTATTTCTTCCTTTCTGTTATTTTTGAGGACTACAAATTAATTTGAAAACTACCCTTTGGGTAATAGGACTCGATTCACTTAGCATCATGTGATAAATTGGTTTAATTTAACCAAGAATATCCGGAGGGCCACTGTTCCTGAACAAACCAACATCTGTGCATTTAGACATATACTGTTTACTCCTATTTTGAGAGCTAAATACCATTTTATCACAGGATTCGAAATCCTTATTGCATATCTGATTAACAGGAATATATTGGAAAAACAAGCAAGCAAGAATGAATCGATTAAAGAAAAGCTCCAATTGTCTTCCTAGATATGACATTGCTATAAAAGAGAACAAAGTGATTTTTATTGCATTGTATTATAAGACAATCTAAGAAGAGAAGTATTTACCAGGTAAGCAAAATACAGTAGAAGAGTTTACTTTTGGTGACTGCTTTTATTTTGAAACTTGGAACAATGCAAAGAAATGCAAAAGCCTGTTGTCTTATTCTAACAAATCACTTTCTGCATCATAGGAAATTTATTAAGTGATAAGCTTTCTTAGAGTGTGACTGTACAAGTGAGAAAAATGTGAATGGATCCATTATGAAGTTACACTCAGGAAGTTGGGCTTCTCTGAGTTAATTCGCTTCAACCAAACACACAGAAGTCATCAGATAAAGATAAGAAAATGGCACTCGGCCTTGTTTGCAGCTCATAACCATTCAAATCTTCTCCTCCCACTGGGTGCCTGGGTCTGTTTGTTTCCCTCTTCTCTTCCCATCCTTTTTTCTTTCTTTCTTTCTTTCTAGGCTTTGCTGCCCTACCATTGAAGTAGCTAATTGTCTGAAGAGGAAAAAATAGTGAGGAATCAGCAGCGACTAAGGAGGAAGTTTTCAGTTGCTCATCTTTCCATCTTGTAAAGGTAGCTCTGTTCTGGCTGTCCAGATTTGCAGGAGGCATGATTAGAACAGAACAATTTTAATGGTGTCAAAGTCTTTTCCAGGTACCTGGAGGCTGTTGGGGTCTGGATGGGGGCCAACGGGCTACAACTGAATCCCAGCAAGACTGAGTGGCTATGGATAAGGGGGCCTGTGCTATCCCGGTAGCTACCATCTTTGTTTCTAGATGGGGCTGTTATGCCCCAGACAGACCCGGTGCGCAACTTGGGGGTCCTCCTGGACTCGTGACTGCTGCTCAAAGAACAGGTGGCAGGCGTGGCCAGGAGGGCTTTTGCCCAACTTAGGGTGATTCACCAGTTGCGCCCGTTCCTGGACCGGGACTTCTTGCTTATGGTCACTCATGCTCTGGTCACCTCCAGACTAGATTATTGCAACGCGCTCCACATGGGGCTGCCCTTGACGCAGTTGGTCCAGAATGCAGCTACCTGGGTGGTGATGGGGTGTGGGCATTATGTCCATGCCTCGCCTCTGCTCCGGGAGCTGCACTGGTTGCCAGTTTGGCTCCGAGTGCAATTCAAGGTGCTGGTGATGACCTTTAAAGCCCTATATGCTAGTGGGCCAGGATACCTAAGAGACCAAATCTCCCCAAGAGTCTCAGCCCATCCAACGAGAGCGGACCAGAGGGGCTCTCTAATTGTACCATCCGCTAGAGGGGCACACCTCTTTAGCACAAGGAGGAGGGCCTTCTCCGTGTCCGCTCCAGCCCTTTGGAACCTCCTGCCGATAGAATTACGTTTGCAGACGGAATTGCTGCCCTTCAGAAAAGGGCTCAAACCTGGCTGGCAGGGCAAGTCTGGGGGGGGGGGGGCTGATGGGGAAGTAGCTCCCACCCATTGGCTTTACTGAGACACATCGTCCCTATTACTGATGGGTGGGTGATGGGGTTTTGGGAGGGATGTTTTTAATGGGTTTTTTAAAGTTGTTGTGAGCCGCCCGGAGTCTCCTTAGGGCAAGGGGGTGGCATAAGTTTAAATTGTAAATAAATATGAATAAAAATGGGCTGGAATCAAGGCTCACAGATAAGACTGCTCACTATTTACTCTTTGGTCACCTACCTATCCTAGCTCTGGGCCTGCAAACCTTTAAAATTAAAAGGGAGGAAGGAAGGAAACAGAAAGGGAATAAGAAGCAAACTGGTATGGGAGAAGAGGATTCAAAAGTTTAGTGTCTTGCACGGGAGACAAAGAAGGAGTCGCAGGAAGGACTAACACAGGTTTATTCATAGATGGTCAGGATGAACATGTGTTAATGGCGGAGGTACATCTCATTATATACAGTACACAATACATTTGAATCTTGTTGCACGGTAGCTCATTGGCTGCTACCGGCATGGCCTCGCCCAGGTCACACCTCTCTTCTGTAGTTCTTCTTCTGTAGCTCTTGATCATGCGGGGAAATTCCCGCGGCTGTTCGTGATTTGGGGAATGTGAACCATGTGAGACTGAACGCTCGCAGCTGCCCTCTATGGGCGGCTTGCTCGCGTTCCTTAACAGCTGAGATACATTGTGATTGTGGACTGGTTACATTCATATATTTAAAGTAACATTGTACATGCATACATAACATCCCTCCCCCCTAGGATGGGACGAAGTCCCTCAACCATTGTGGCTTGCCGCACGTGCGCCTGGGGCATGCGGCCGCCTGACCTAATACAGGGGAGCCTGTGGCCCCTGGTTCCGCGGAGTCTCACCCTGCAACGGAAAATGGAGACTCGTTAGTGGTTCTGTGGGGAGTCTGCGACACCCTTGCCTTGGGGGACGGGAATGGAATGAACAGCTGAGAAGTGAACCCCTGTCTATTGCCTGAGGAGCCCGGGGACCCTCCCAGCACGAACCTCGGGGCCGACGAGGATGCCCTCGCGGTCCCGCCACCTCCTGCTGCCTGCTCGGGAGTTCGGGAGATTGCGGCGGGCGAGCTCCCGCCGGCTGCCTGTCTTTTAGGGGCCGGAGCTATGGTGTACTCTAGTACGCAAGGACTGGGGGGGCTGGAGGTACCAGGGGCTGAACTGAAACCCCTCTTCTCGCTAGGACGGGTGGGGGACCACTCCGCTAACTCCCCCTGGTACGGAAAATCATAATCAAATTCGGCCCCTTCTTCTGAGGTATCCTCCGCTGTGGGTGAAAACCGAGGGTATGCATTTGTAATCCCTGGAGCCGCTGTGTCTCCCCCTTGGGTAATGCGGGTGGGGGAGGACCCTAACACTGATTCCCCCTCCCCTGTGACTCGCCTTCTGAGTTGGTCGGCATGCCTTCTCCATAGTAGACCTGAACTGGTCTCGACCCTGTAGGATACCGTTTGCTCCACAATTGTCCCCGGTACCCACGCTGGTCCCGAGGCCGCGTAGTTTCTGCAGTGAACCGGGTCCCCTACCGAAAAACTTTTGGAGCTCTCTCTCCCTATACTTATATTTCTCCCTTCATCCTCCACCCTGGACGGATCCATCCGGTCAAAAAGTGTTACCGGACGCCTCCTCATGAGGAGTTCGGCTGGGGAAAAACCTGAAGCTAAAGAGGTTGTCCTGTAGCAGATGAGGAACTGGCACAGGTGCAGGTTCAACTCACCGGGACCGATGCGCCGCAGTGCGTCTTTCGTAGTGCGCACTTGGCGCTCTACCTGACCGTTTGTGGCAGGGTGGAAGGGGGCAGCGGTGATGTGCCTGATTGCGTTCCTTTCTATGAACGTTTTGAACTCTGCAGACGTGAAAGTACTCGCGTTGTCGCTCACGAGGACGTCTGGCAGGCCGAAGCAGGCAAAAAGCTTGCGCAACTGCCTAATGGTTGCTGCGGAGGAGGTGCTGCTCATAGGGATTACCTCCAACCATTTGGAGTAGGAGTCGACTACCAGTAGGAACGTGGCCCCGCGGAAAGGCCCCGCGAAGTCGACATGGATCCTGGACCATGGCCCGCGGGCCGTGTCCCATTCCCTGTGGGGTAGCCGGGACTCCTCGGGCCGAGAGCTCTGGCAGCTCTCGCACGTGCCCACTAAACGTTCTATGTCCGTGTCTATTTGGGGCCACCAAAAGAAATTCCTGGCTAGAGCCTTGGAGCGCACAATCCCTGGGTGACTGGTGTGCAGTAGCTTCAGTACCCTCGCTCTTAACTTCTCTGGAATGACTACCCGCTGTCCCCAGAGTAAGCAGCCCCTTTCCAGGGAGAGCTCCACTCTGCATCTGCAAAACAGCTTGAATTCCTCATCTGGGGGGGGTAGTGGGCCACCCTTTTCTAACCCAGGAGCTGACTTGGGCCAGGATCTTGTCGGCCGCCGTGGCCTTGGCGAGGTCGGCCGGAACAATGGGGGGTGAGTCGAGGGACTCGATCAGCAGGACTTGGTGGTCCTGCTCCACCTCGCATGCGGGGTCCCCTAGGCTAGGGAGAGGGGATCGGGACAGTGCGTCTGCATGGGAGATCTCCTTCCCTGGGCGGTAAATTAGCTCGTACTGGTAAGCGTTGAGGAATATAGCCCAACGCAGCATCCTGGGGGATAAGATTTGGGGGGTCGGTTTGTCGGTAGTGAAGATCCCCAGAAGCGGCTTGTGATCCGTCACCACCGTAAACTCGCGGCCATACAGAAAGTCATGGAACTTTTTCGTTCCCGCGATTATAGCCAGGGCCTCCCTATCCGTTTGCGCATAATTGCGCTCAGCTTTTGAAAGGGACCTTGAATAGTACGCCACCGGGGCCTCCCGCCCGCTCTCTAGCACGTGGCACAGGACCGCCCCCCCCACCGGGGACGCGTCACATACTAGAACCACTGGCTTTCTTGGATCAAAGTGAGTCAGGACGGCATTCGATGAAAGGAGTGACTTTAGCTCTATGAATGCTTTCTCCTGCCTGTCCCCCCACCGCCAAGCCGTGTCCTTCTTGAGCAGCGCGTGCAGTGGCTCCGCGACCGATGCCTTCCTAGGCAGGAATGAGTGATAAAAGTTGAGGAGTCCTAGGAAAGACTGCAACTCTGGCTTCGCGGTGGGGCGAGGGGCGTTCTTTACAGCCGCAACCTTGGACTCCGAGGGCCGAATCCCTTCTGGGGTTACTTTAAACCTGAGGAACTCGACCTCTCTAGCGAAAAACACGCATTTGTCCTTTCGTAGGCGAAGCCCCGCTTTTTCGAAAACCGAGAGGACCCCATCTAACCTCCTAGCTAGCTCTGCCTCGCTCCCCGCTGTTATCAGGACATCGTCGAAGTAGGGGAGGACACCTGGGAGTCCCTTTAATAGGCGTTCCACGAGGGCCTGGAAAATCCCGGGGGCCGAATTCACGCCAAACTGAAGGTGCGTCACCTTAAAGGCCCCCTTGTGCGTTACAATCGTCTGTGCGGCGGCAGCAGCTGGGGTTACCGAGAGCTGCTGATATGCCTGCGCTAAATCTAGCTTGGCGAAACACCTCCCCCCATGTAATGTGGCCAGTAGATGGCTGACCACGGGCACCGGATATGCATTTGGCCGAATGGCCTTGTTAATCGTACATTTATAGTCCGCACAAATCCTGACCTCCCCGTTTGATTTAAGGGCCGTAACAATCGGCGTTTCCCACTCCGCCGAGTCAACTGGAACCAAAATCCCCTGCCCCACCAGCTTGTCCAGTTCCGCCTCGATCTTGTCCTTTAGGGCGAAGGGCACTCTCCTTGGCTTGAGGCGGACGGGCCGGATTTCTGGGTCCAGTTCAAAAGAGACTGGGGGGCCCCTGTACGTCCCGAGCCCTTTTTTGAAAATGTCCGGGTGCGCATTGCACACATCCCGCATTGGGTCAGTCTCGATGGCGTTAATGCCGGACAGTTCGATTCCCAGGGGAGCAAACCACTGTGTTCCCAAAAGGCAGCATCTCCCCCCCCTTGAGGACGACTAGGGGCAGTCTCTCGGAATAGTTCTTGAATTTTACCTCGAACTTTCCCACCCCCAACACTGGGATCCCATTTCCCTGCACGTCCCGCAAGTGTGACTTCAAGGCCTGCAGTTTGGGCCGCGCCTCTGGGGGAATGCGCATATACTCTCTCTGGGATAGGATAGAATAGGACGACCCCGAGTCTATCTCCATTCTCACTGGGAGCCCCTGTAACTGTACCTCAATGAAAAAACGCCGGTGCTCCAGGCCCACGCGGTTGATGCCTTCCTCGTCGAAGCCGGTTGAGACCTTTCTGGTGCCGGTCGCCTTCCGTTGGTGTCCCCGGGGGTGGCTTGGACCGCCCTTGTCCTCGGTCCGCCCGCGTCTGCATACTCTGCCGATGTGCCCCTTTCGGCCGCAGTTGTGGCACTCGGCCTTACGAAACGGGCACCTCGTGCGGTCGTGGGGCGCCCCACAACCGTCGCAGCGGCGGTCTTGCCTTTCGTGGGTCTCGCGCTTCTCCCCGCGTTTCCTTATCCGCTGGACGTCGTCGCCCTCGCTGGAGCAGGGGTCTGCCGTTGTGGACGACTCCTCGGACGTCGCTGGTGAGCCGGCGGGCGGCTTAGGGGCCCGCCAGGCCGTCTTCGCTGGTGTCCGCCAGGCCGCTTGCACTGGTGACTTGGCCCTCTCGGACGCGGTCCCTCGGGACTTAAACAGCCTGACCCCGCTCCTGGCCTCCTCGGCTGCTTGGGCCTCCCGCAGTACCTCGTTGAACGTGAGGCGGTGGTCGCGGGTCATCAGGCGCCTCTGCAGCTCCTCGTCCTTCAAACCGCACAACATGCGGTCTCGGAGGGCCTGGTCCAGGTCGTCCCACTGGCAGTGCACTGCTGCCAGCCTGAGGGCCGCCGCGTAGGCGGACACGGATTCGCCTGGGCGCTGGTCTTGCCTATGGAACGCGACCCGGGCTGGGAAGATTGAAACGGGCGGCTGGAAATGCTCACGAAGCTTCTCCAAAATGCGGTCGATGGGCACGTCGTCCACCTTTCGGGGGGCCACCAGGGTCATCAAGATCCGCATCGCGGCCGGCCCCACCTGGGCCAGGAAGTGTGAGCGCATTTTCGCGTTGTCGTCGACGCCGGCGGCTTCCATCGTGTGCCGAAACTGGCACTCGTAGAGCTCCCATTGCTCGGGCTCGCTGACATCGAACTGGTACGGCTTGACTTTGGGATTCGCCATCGATCCCATCCTCGTCGCCAAATTAGTGTCTTGCACGGGAGACAAAGAAGGAGTCGCAGGAAGGACTAACACAGGTTTATTCATAGATGGTCAGGATGAACATGTGGTAATGGCGGAGGTACATCTCATTATATACAGTACACAATACATTTGAATCTTGTTGCACGGTAGCTCATTGGCTGCTACCGGCGTGGCCTCGCCCACGTCACGCCTCTCTTCTGTAGTTCTTCTTCTGTAGCTCTTCATTTCATTTCATTTCATTTCATTTATTTGATTTGTATGCCGCCCACTCAGCATACGCCGACTCAGGGCGGCTCACAACATATCAAACAATGATACAATACAGGAAAAATACAGTACACAATAAAATAGAATACAGTAACACAGTAACATCTCAGTAACATCTCAGTAATGCAATAACATCTCACACATCTCTCTCCGCCCCCAACAAGTCCAAAAGTAAAAAGTGGCAGTGACGAAGGTCCTGCCGCCTCCATGGCTTTTTAAGCCCTGGCCGAAGGCAGAGCCTGGGACGCCGGTGGTGGTGGTGGTTCCCGGTGTCCGATGCTGCAGAGGTCTCTCCGCCCCATCCGCAGGGGAGACCGGAGGCGGCGACCAAGTCCTGCTGCTTCTGTCCCCACTCCCGGGGCCGATGGCGTGGGCTCTCGGGCGGGACAGGGAGCTCCTCGAGGGGCCGGCGTCGGCGGCATCCTTTTCTGCTCTCCGGGCGGGCGGGCCCAGAGAGCGAAGGCAGCTGCGCCGGCGGCTCCCACCTGTCTCCACTCCCGGGGCCGATGGCGTGGGCTCCCGGGCAAGACAGGTCATGATCATGCGGGGAAATTCCCGCGGCTGTTCGTGATTTGGGGAATGTGAACCATGTGAGACTGAACGCTCGCAGCTGCCCTCTATGGGCGGCTTGCTCGCGTTCCTTAACAGCTGAGATACATTGTGATTGTGGACTGGTTACATTCATATATTTAAAGTAACATTGTACATGCATACATAACAAAAAGGTAGCCAGTTTTCCTGATTTCCCTGCCTTTCATACAGCTACTGTAGCTATCTGGAATGGCTTCAGAATGAATGGGTACAAACCCCACCACATCGGCACAAGTAATCACACTGCCTAAACTTGTATGAATGCATTTGACTCCAGAAAAGTAAAAGCCTAGAAATTGTGTATCTGACTATCCAATCCCAGAGCATTTCCCGCACTATTCATCAATGTAGTCACTCCCTTATACAACTAGATGATGTAGTCACATCATACATTGCAGGCGCACCCCCCCAATAACGGACACAGACAACATTGAAAGTGGATAACAGCAAAGGGCCACATTTATTGATTCAATGCCCTAGTCCGAATTATAAATTTGTATTGGTAAAACGACCAATCATAATTCCTAAGGCAAGCAGGCCGAAGTAACACTGGTAAGGTACCACCCCAAAATTGCCAACGGCAATTGGTTACAATGTATCAATTTGTATCAATTTGTTTGTCAACAACAAACAAATTGTTGACCGTAGTCAATAACTAACTCATGACCCCACCCTCTGACGCGTATCCGTGAAATCACAGGGGTGATGCATGCTGGTTAGCAATCACCATCACCCCATCGCCTGGTTCGTCGTTGACCGGACAACGTTTAACTAATTTATTCCTGTCTAGTGTTGTCCAGTCAACTGCGAACCTGCCGGATACTTGTGGGTCATACTGTTTACCTTACCAGTGCTACCCGCCCATGTGACCAAAGTCAACATCAGTAATGGAGAAAGACCCCTATATCAAACCATAGCCACAGTGTGGGGTGGGCAAAAAAGCCAGGACCCGAAGCCAATATGGGTCCCAACCAAAAATTCCCACCCGGCCCCGAAGCGACCATAATCACACTGTTAACTAGGGAGGGGGTGGAGGGGAAAAACTTCTCCGCTCCGTCGCTGAGGCAAAATGGCAGCACGGCTGCCTCGTGGCCACCCCTTTTATCAAGGCGGTGGCCACGCCCCTAACTACCCGGATTCTCTGTCCTGTGGGGGGGGGCCCGCAAAGGGCGCGGCGGCCATTTTGGCGCCGCGCTTGCATTGCAGGCGCACCCCCCCAATAACGGACACAGACAACATTGAAAGTGGATAACAGCAAAGGGCCACATTTATTGATTCAATGCCCTAGTCCGAATTATAAATTTGTATTGGTAAAACGACCAATCATAATTCCTAAGGCAAGCAGGCCGAAGTAACACTGGTAAGGTACCACCCCAAAATTGCCAACGGCAATTGGTTACAATGTATCAATTTGTATCAATTTGTTTGTCAACAACAAACAAATTGTTGACCGTAGTCAATAACTAACTCATGACCCCACCCTCTGACGCGTATCCGTGAAATCACAGGGGTGATGCATGCTGGTTAGCAATCACCATCACCCCATCGCCTGGTTCGTCGTTGACCGGACAACGTTTAACTAATTTATTCCTGTCTAGTGTTGTCCAGTCAACTGCGAACCTGCCGGATACTTGTGGGTCATACTGTTTACCTTACCAGTGCTACCCGCCACACGGAGGGGCTTCACAGAAGACCTGACGCCCCCCCCCCAGACCGTCAGCTCGGTCAACAGGCCTGCTCGCCAATCACCCAACAGGAGGTCCATACCTCCTCGCGACAGATGGACCCCATCCCCTGCATAGAGGTCATAATTTTGCAGACTAATATCGGGGTGATGACTAACCCGCCCCCAAGCCCTGGTGGTAAGAAACCGCGCCACCGCCTTGTTGACCGCGCGCCTTGCGCGGTCAAGCGCAAGGAGGTTAACGCCCCCTCTGTAAGAGTGGCGCGGAACAATGTCCGACCAAACCAGGGTTGTGGCAGGCCAGACATAGTGCAAGTAGGCGAGTTCCTCGCAAATCGCATGCTTGAGCGATAAGCCGGTGACCTGGCCCAAATCATTGCCCCCCAGGTGGATAATTAGAATGTCAGGCGGGTCAGCCCCCAGGCCAGAAAAAAGGAAAGGCCTCAGCTCCTGCCATAACATCCCAGGCTTACCATGCCATGCGAGACTGGCGTGGTCACCCAGTCCCAGTCGGGGTCCCCACTCTGTCGCCGCAGCGTAACGCGCTGCCCTGTGCACATAGCTGTGGCCCACCAGCCATACTGTCACCGGTGTAATACGACACCCAGGGTCTGCAATAAAATTGAGAAAAAAGGAAGGTAAGGTGACTGAATTGGTACTCATGGCGGGAGTGGGCGCACATAAAACTGAAAACACTGTGAGCCCCACCTCCCCATGCTGCGTATGTCAGCCCCCGAGTACCCAAAAGCAGCTGCTGTAGAGGCTGCACCAATACGGAACGAATGTGTGCCATAACGGGCACCTGAAAAACCCACCCTGGTGAGGGCTATGGCTGTCACCTTCCAAAACTGAAATTTAGTAAGGGGAGACCCATCTTGGTGACAGAAAAACGGGCCGTGGTGCCAGCCACGCAGTGCCAGGTACTCCTGTAGGGCACCAACCGGACAGATGTCTGCCAAAGAACACCGTAGCAGTCTTACTCCACTGCCTACGCCGTGCTGATCTGTTTTTGAGGAGCGAATCCTCAACTGGGCCCAGTCTTTGGCAACGTAGACATCTCCGAGTTCCAGTGCCCTACCACTTGCATCCGCCTTAGACAGCATCACGAGTTCGCTGACGCGGAGCGCTCCAAAAAATGCCACCGTTGTGGCTGCATGAAAAAGGGCTACCTCATAATGATCAAAACAGAGGCCTGGCCAGCCCCGGGCCAACTGGGTAAGAACCCCTGGGGAAATAGGGTGCCGGTCGTCCGGGCAACGCCCGCGCTCGCGCACCCACCCCTCCAAAACGTGTCTCACGCGGAAGTCAGAGGTGGTATCCACATGACCCCCTACTTTGGCCATAAAAGCCAACGCCGAGAGCTTGGATGCTATGGTGCAAGGTGCAAGGCCCTGTGCATGGAGGTGGACCATGAACCGCAGTACATGGTCCACCGGAATAGGCCAGGTCTCTGGCAAGTGAAATTGAGTGGCAAAAACCCTATATGAACTGAGTGCTTGTTGATACGCCTTACGCGTGCGTGGCGCTAGTGAAAGGCCAATCGCCCGGTTCACCTCTCCTTGCCAATAGTCCACATCTCGTCCGGGAGTGGCGAGGGAAATTCCTCCGCATCCGGGCCCAAGGCGCGGAACCGGGAGATCTGCAGGCGGGACAAAGCATCAGCAATATCATTATTAACCCCTGGGACATGCCTGGCCCTGAACAAGACATTGAGGCGCAGGCAGCGCAGCACAAAATGGCGCACTAGATCCATAACCCTGGGCGATTTAGAAGTCTGTGCATTGACAATGTGTACCACAGCAGCATTGTCGCACCAAAAATGCACTACCGAATTAGCCCACTGTTCGCCCCATAGCATCAAAGCCCCCAGAATGGGAAAAAATTCCAGGTATGTGAGATCCCGCAGGCGACCTGTGCCTGCCCATGCCGGTGGCCACCCACCATAGGCCCACTTCCCATTGAAGTACATCCCATAGCCCAGGGATCCTGAGGCATCAGACTGGATCTGGAAATTGGGGGAAGCCAGGAGGTCCGACCTCCAAAATGAGACCCCGTTAAACTCCCTCAGGAATTGCAACCAGACGAACATGTCTGCCCTGATAGCCCGGGTGAGCCTAACTCTGTGGTGGGGCCTGGATAACCCTGCCATGGCGTCGCATAAGCGCCGGGCAAAAGCCCTGCCCGGTGCGACCACCCTGCAGGCAAAATTAAGGTGCCCATGTAGCACCTGGAGTTCCCTCAGGGATGCCTTACGCTTGGCCAGCAATTCCGAGATAAGGGTCACTATCCTGGACACCTTATCACCCGGCAACCTAGAAGCCTGCTCTACTGTGTCAATCTCAACCCCCAGGAATACTAACTTGGTCGATGGGCCCTCGGTCTTTTCGGGCGCTAAAGGGACACCAAGTTCCTGCATTAGCGTCTGAAATGTATTGAGGAGACGTGCACACGTGTCCCAGCCCCGTTCACCCCCGAATAAAAAGTCATCCAGGTAATGGGCTACAGACCGGGACCCTGACCTGCGGACAAAAGCCCACTCTAAGAAAGTACTAAAACGCTCGAAGGCCGAGCATGATATGGAGCAGCCAAAAGGCATGGCCTTATCAAAATAATATTCCCCTTTAAATTTAAAACCCAGCAATTCAAAGTCACCCGGGTGCACTGGCAAGAGGCGAAAAGCTGACTTAATGTCGCACTTGGCCAGCAAGGCACCCGGGCCACACGAGCGCACCATGCGCAGCGCATGGTCGAACGATGTATACCTGACCGAACAAAGGTCATCAGGTATAGCATCGTTGACCGATCTGCCGGCTGGGTAGGACAAATGATGAATAAGGCGAAACTCACCTAGGGACTTTTTGGGAACCAAACCCAATGGTGAAACCTTAAGGTTGGGAAAAGGGGGTGCAGGAAAAGGTCCAGCAACCCTGCCCGCGTCTAATTCCTTTTTAATGCTGGCCGCAGCCACCTCCTCCCTTCCTCTGAGGGATAACAGGTTGGGAGCATCCTGAGGGGATCTAACACCCATAAAAGGGATACGAAATCCCTGCTTAAAACCTTGAATGAGATACTCTCTGTCCTCCCCCTTTGGGTACGATGCGAGCCAGCGCTCCAGCATGTCCACCTTAATTGGGGAGGGGGCCTTTTGGAGAACTAGTTCCCTCCGTGGCAGCCTTGCCAGCCCACTGTCCACCCCTCCCTCTGCCTCGCGCCCCCCCAGACTTGGGACAAGCCGAGGCTGCGTGGGGACCAGAACACGTGGGACACTCATGCTTATACCTGCAGTTCTTTCGGTTGCAGGAACCATTTGACGAGAAAGTCCAGCACAGCAGGCGGGCTGGAACCCCCTGCCCCGCCGGTTGGCGGGTAACCTGCGCTGGAGCTGCTCGCTGGACCGCATGTCCACAATGGTATCTATCCCCCGGGGCAGGGCGTGTGGGTGTCATATACAAGAGCCACAGTCTCTGGCAGGGCTCATCCCATCTCATCTCGGGATGGAGGGGAATCCTCATACGGAATTCCTCATCATATGCTAGCCATGAAGGGCCCGGGAAATCTACCATCGCCCTATATATGTTGTCCAAATATTGGACCATGGGGATAGCTAGATCCGGCCGCGCCCTCAAATATACCGCCATATATATCAAATAAGCGGGGAGCCAGTTAGCCCAGGTACGCGGCGGCTTGCGGCGGCGTGCCTGCTCCTTGTCCTTCTCATCCTGACCCTCCCTTTCTTCCTTGGTGGGCTCTCTGTTCAGGAGTGAGAAGATATCTACATACTCCCCCCTCCAAATCTTTTCTCTGGTAGCCTGTGCCAAGTGATCGCCCAGTGGCAAGGAATACCCTGCCGTCGGCAAAGCCGAAAAGGGGACAACAGGCCTGGTAAAGGGAGCCGGAGCTAACCCTGCCACCCCCAAGACATTGCCAGCAGTGTAAGAGCCTAGGCCCACCCCCGTGGGCATGGTGGCAGTCGTTGTCGCCGGGTGGGGCACCAGAGGGGTAGTGCCCGCACCACCCGAGCGAGGCCAAGGCCACTGAAAGGCCCCCCCTATATTGGGAATATGTGTAGATGTACTCGTTTGCACCGTATACTCACATGCTGCACCCCCGTGGGCCGCCCCCACCGGGGGTTCTGGCCCACTGGGGGCGTCGGAGCTCACGACCGATGTAGAGCTCATCACCGGGGCTTGACCCGCACCAGGTTGCTGGCTGGGGAGCTGCGAGGCAGTGGCCGTAGCCGCGCCACCCGCCTGCAGCAGCTCAACCCTCCCCGCCGGCTGTTGTCCTGCTGCCGTTAGCGCCTCCAAAGGTACCCCAAAAGGGGCACCTGCCTGACTGGCCCGGGCCAAAGACGCCTCGAGGGCCGCAATACGTGCCAGTAAGGAGTCCACATTAACCATGGGTAAAGGGCCGGCCGGCCCACCTGATCCTTGCATGGGTACAGGACCCTGCACCCCAGGGGCCATATATTGCCATTGACTACCGCCGAAGCCCGGGAGGGCTGGTGGATTAACCTGCCAAGGCAGGGAGCCGGGCCACCCCCCAAGGCTAGAGGGCCCCGGGAGAGGCTGCGGCCCAACAGGAATAGGCCCAACCGATTGAGCAGGAGGATGAGCGGTGCCCACCGCTCGCGGGCCGCGGGCCGGAACTCCCTCCGCGCCCGCACTTTGATCGGTCCAAGGGGCGATAGCCCCCATGCCACCAGCCCCGGCCGGGGATGGCAAAGGTGGCTGCTGGGGAGGCGGCACCGCGGTCCTCCGACCCGGATTACGCCTCCGAGCCACCCGAGCTGCATTCGCAGCAGCCTTCTTTTTGGAAGGCATCTCACCGCAGCAGAAAGGGAAGCTAGCTAGTAAACGGAACTAAAAGGCTTCCCGGTAGCACCAACGAGCGACGGAGACGCAGGGGGAAAAACTTCTCCGCTCCGTCGCTGAGGCAAAATGGCAGCACGGCTGCCTCGTGGCCACCCCTTTTATCAAGGCGGTGGCCACGCCCCTAACTACCCGGATTCTCTGTCCTGTGGGGGGGGGGCCCGCAAAGGGCGCGGCGGCCATTTTGGCGCCGCGCTTGCATTTGGTAGAGTAACCACTAACCAACCAAAATAATTGATTTGACTATCTCATACTGCCAAAATTATTCACTAATCAATGACGTCATGTTTCATTTAGAGTTCGTTTACCATTTTGCAGTGTCCTTTGTTTAATTTTATTACAGAATTGATTTAGAAAGATCAGATATTATACTGTAGTTATAAAAATCTAGTAAATATCATAATAAAATGAGGAACTTCTATTGTGTTTGATATTCAAATGTGCCAGGAGATCAGAAGATGCATTGAATTCAGATTTTGCTATGTGTTTATCATTTCCAAGGCTAAAAGAAGTAAAACTGCAATGAAGAAGAAGAAATACCTGCTAATCACTCATAATTCAAACAATTCTGAAGGAAAAAGCTGAGGACATAAAAATGAATGAACAAATGGTCCCATTATTTCAGTGGGACAGAAAAGGGGCTGCAGTTGCTCAGTGGTTAAGAAGCTCATCTTGTTAGCTGGAATGCTGGCAAGGCAGCAGTTTGAGACCCAGGTATTGCATGACGGATTGAGCACCCATTTCTGTCCCAGCTCTTGGGGACATGAAAGGAGCCTCATTTGGGCATCCCCTGAGTGGAGTTTTTCTAGCAAAAGCTTTTCAACCCAGAATAATTTCTGACATGAAATTATTAGTGGGACAGAATTAAGATATTTTCCCACTGAAATCAGTGGCACTAAAGAGTGCTTAACTCTGGCTAATTCTTATACAGAAGCTTTGTTCCTGTAAAAAAACAATTAGAAACATGGGAAGCTATTGTTTATTTATTTATTACTTCAGTTCATATCCTTCCCATCTAACTATATAGTCACTCTAGGAGCAGATGTGGACTCCAAAAAAATTTGCTAGCACACTGTGGGTGTGGTATGGATTTGCTAGCACACTGTGGGTGTGGTATGGTGGGCGTGGCCAGGGGAAAAGCCCTGCGTTGCACCCAAATTAGGATTACTTTATTTCAAAATGTGGGTGGGTGGGGCCAGCCAGCTTTTCTGCTACCGGTTCTGGCAAACTGGTGTGAACCTGCTGGTGCTCACCACTGTCTAGGAGGTAACTACATCATATCAAGTTCAAGTGGCATTAAGGAAGGGCTCACTCATCTTCAGCCTGGTCAAGGCAACTTTGTAAGCCAACCAGTCCTGAGAACTATGCTAGAGAAAATGAAGCTATCTGGTTAAGGCCTGTTTCTTTTTCCTGAGAACCAAGGAAACAGCATAATTAGCCATCCCAAAGCTAATGGAGCCTTGAAATGCTCAGTGGCTTTTAATGACTCACCTAACAACTAAAAGAAGTGATGCTTGGCAAAGCAGTATTCTCCAAATCTAATTTTACCTTTATATCATGAACAGTATCCATGTATTTGAAAGTTGCAACAACAGATATCCTCTCTTTTCCCGAAATCTGAGGAATCAGACTTTTCACTAGACACTTTACTCTATAGTCCATGTAGCAATATGTGATAATAAATAGGTGAAGATGGGTCACTTATGGTCAAATATATATTTGCACATATGTTGAGTTTATATAGGCCTTTTGCAAATAACATGGCTGAGCACAAAATGCAGGGAGATGTAGAATCTATGGCCTCCCATAAACAGTACTGCCCTTATCATTAGGAAGAAAGTGAGGCATAAAGCTTAATGCATCATGAGGACAGCAAGTTGTTAGACAGTAGGCACTTAATGGATTATAATTAACTGCCATTAGAGAGAGAGAGGTGCTTCTGAGATTTTCTGTCTCGTGCGCCAAAATAGCTAGAGTGGCCCAGTATACTATATTTTTTTGATGTAGGAAAGGGTCACCATTTGTAGCTCCACCTTGAGCATCAAAATATCTTGGGCCAACCCTGATTTTATTTAGTACCTTACCCATGTTCAAGGTTGCCTAGCAGCATGTAATCTCATTCCACATTCCTGGAAGACCTTTGGTCTTTAGAAATACTTGATTTAAAAGAGATGAAAATAATAAACCAACATCCATCAGATAATTTATTTGGAGGAGAGACTAGTCTAGGTATGCTGCACCTTGCTTTGGGATGTGCTGTGTACTACTCTGCCTCAGGCAACATAATGTGTTGGGCAGCTCAGACTATGCTGCTTGAGACTCATGGCAGTCTAATATCACATGTACCACTATTGGCTCCCTATGCCTGATGTGACTCTTGGGAGAGTAAGTCTGGTTATTCATAAAGAAAAAAGAATATTTCTATTTTTAATCTCCCAGTTCCAGCCTTGATCATAGTGATGATGGTGTTCCTTTCCCCCATAACTTTACTTCAGTCCTATGATCCAGTCGGGGATGGGGAGAGACACACAGAGAGAAGATGGTACACTGAATTAAAAACAGAAGATTGTGTCCAAAGCCTAATTCAGGTTCAAAAGACAAACCGCACCAAAGCGGAAGAACAGACGCGCACCATTTCTAAAGGCGCGAAATTCAAATAGATGCCAAAGCGGAAAATGTTGAACTTTGCTTGGCTTCCGGAAGTCAACCTAAATGTATCTTCTTTTGTAACGGTCAAATCACTGTATATATAGAGGCCACCCCTGTACATAATCCCCAGTCCGAGTTATGAGCTGAATAAAGAATCACTGAGTTTAACCCGATCCTGCTGGTTAGAGTACTTCTTATGCCGGACTCAACAGAATCCTAAATTGATCAACTTTAGCTTCTACCCAAAGAAAACAGCAGATGAAATTTACAAGATGGCTGTTTAGGATTTTACAAATTGTTCCAAAAAAAAAAGTCCCTAGGGGCACAGCTGCATGGAAGAAGTTATCTCTGACCCATCACATCCGCAGACAGAACATGTATTATTTTCAATGATAATTTGTGTGAGATCAGTGGTTGAAAAATGTGCCACTGACTTCATATACATTACTGCTAGGTTGCAGGAGCAGCTGAATCTTGGGGAATACTACAGATCAGATCAGGGATACACAGAAAGAGCCTCCTTGAAGTCTGGAATTTTTGAACCACAATCAGGCAAGCCCTGGTAACGGCAACCTTGTGTTACCAGCTAATCTTTCTCACACTGGGTCAGGTGAAGGGAACTGCAGAATGAACTCACCAAAAGGTGCCTCCATTTTGGCAGTATCACATCTGGTCTAGACACGGAAGGAGGAGGTGGACTGCAATCTCTGTACAATTAGATTTTTAGATTAGCAGCCACCAGTGGGTAAAAGTGCCTCATGTTTGAAACTCACAGATCCTATGAAAAATAATAATAGAAACAGTGATGAAATTAGCAATGCCAATTTTCTGATGTAATTAAAATAAATCATTCAAGTAACCATCTACAGGATGTTGTTCCTGAGGCAGAAGGCTGCGATATGCCTGAGCTTGAACTGAGCTTCAGTCTCTTACGTTTCCTGAAAGAAATCTCTTTTGAGTCGAGCCTCTCTGCCAGACAAATTGACTACTTTACTAGTGATTCCCATTTTCAGCAAACACCTTATTAGTGTGGGACTCAGTATTAGGAGCCTGCATTCAAAATGCTTGTTCATTATTAATGGAATATGAGCTTTTGACATCAAAGGGGATCCATTATGTATGCTAAACACTGGTGCAGAGGACAGGCGGAAAGGGAGAAAAAGAACCTGCTTGTTTCAAGTCCTCTTGGTGCTTTTGTCCCTTGTAAATCAATCAAGCTTGACAGATACTTTAAAGAGAGTAATCTTTTCAATGATACTGTCAATGGAGAACATAATGGAACATTGTCTTGATGCTGTGTGAAGACATGAAGCTAGTCAATTATGAACAACACTTCAGGCAGCCGCCAGTTTTCACTTGAAGCTATTCTAGGGAAGCATTCTAATCCTTACAAATGGCTGCCATTATATACAACGTAAATGAGACCTCCTGAAGTTTCAGAAAAATAATTAGCTATAACAGTAGCCCATTCCCACACTTCTCAAACGTCACCACGATAACATTAACAGTGTAGTTTTGTGTCCTTCTGGAGCATTCAGTGCCTGCTGTGTATTTATATACACAGCTTTCTAATTGACACAGCTTTGTTCCTCACACCTACAAAAGCTTATACTGAGAGTGTCATATCTGCACATATCTTTAACAAAGAAATCCTGGTAGCACAGCCAACAGTATTCCCTGCTGTTCTTTCCATGACAGTACAAAATGCTTGGGTTTGTTTATGTAGGATAAGCTGAGAATTTCAAAGCCACATCAATACACACAGGATTGTACAGACATTCTGAGCCAGAACTATATGCAAACAGGGAGGGGCTCGCCTAATCAGGAGCTAAGGAGTGGCTAGAGAACAGCCCGGGGGCCAGATGCAGCCCCTGACGCCAATTCATCTGGCCTGTGAAGTCCTCATAGCTCCTGGAAGCGGAAGTAAAACGTGCCCGTTTGGCCGCATTTTACTTCCGCTTCCAGGAGTGATGAGGGCTTCGTGGGCTGGATGAACTGTCTTTGGCGGCCGCATCTGGCCTCTGGGCCATAGCAACCAGTTCCCTGAACCATGTGACCGGCCCACAGCCCGAAAATTTTGGGCACCTTTGGGTTATACTAACACATCACTAACAAAGAGTACAAAGGTCTACCAATAGTGTCAGCTAGGTAAGAAATATTAATAAGAGAAGTTTAGCCACTAATCTTGCATTCTATAATTGAAAGCTGTGCAAATATTTTGCCAGTGAGCACTCATCCAAACGCAACAAGTGATATATGAATGGCTGGTTATAACTAGGGTTAAACCAGAAAAAGTGGTTATTGTTTGGAGCAGTGAACTTTGCCAAGAGAGAAAGGTATTTGACTCTTGCTTGAAGTGAATCCCCCCCCCCCCCCCGCCCTGTGTAAGGCAATACATTTTTGAACTGCTGATGCACTCTGAGAAACAGTGAGCCAGCAATTCCCAGGATAATCTCCAAATTTTGACTAGCCTCTATGTACAGAAATTTATCAATTGAGCATGGATATAACTCTGCTAGTAAAAATTGAAGAAAGTCTTTAATTGGTTGTTGACATCTTCCTAATGGAAAAAGCTCAAGTGACAAATTAACCTGCCTGCCCCTCCTTCCCAGATAGAAAAAGCCTGTTTGTCTTTCCTTCTGTGTGGCAACATACAAAGCAGCAGCTAAGCACTTGGCATAGCAACTGTCTTAATGGATCAATGTTGTGGTTGGGAATACCTCTAGACTGAACAGTGCCTGAGGCCAGAAGCATTTTCTGCACTTAACTCTGTTTGCCCAGGTTTAGAATACTCCTTTTTCGATAGGTTTGGAATCCATTCCATAACTCTGATGCATGACTTATGACTGTCATGCAAGAAAATAAATATTCTGCATTGATCTGACCACAACCACTCATATACTTTGCCAAACAGATCCTATGAAAAATAATAATAGTCAACAAATGGCATAATATGTATGGGTGGTTGGGTGTGTTATGTTGGGGGTGTTTCTTGTAAGCCGCCCGGAACTGCTTCAGTGAGGGGGCAGCTAAACAAGTCAAGTAAATAATAAAATAAATAAATAATCAAAGTGGCAAATTGCCTCTAGTTAATTAGTTGCTGATTGTATCTCTCACTGTACATCAGCCTACTGCAATTTATGCTATTGAAATTTATATTGGTATAAATAACCAGTACAATTCTTGTTATGTCTTGCTTGGAGCAGAACACAGCTCTTTTCTGCCCAAAAGGTAATTTCCAAACATCTAAGCACATGCGGAGCTTAGGGAAGGTATTTCATTAGACAAGGATTCAGTGAATCCCCCAACCAGCATAGTCACAGCCAAGTTGGCAGGGGGGTTCTAGAAGCTATCATCTAAGAAGCATCTGTAACAAGACTCTGAGATAATACAAGCAATAATAGCACCTTCCATCTTTTCTTCTTTTTTCTATTTTATGTATTACTTATATCTATATCCTGCTTTTATTCCGCAAACTCAAGCCAGTGTAGATCATGCTTCCCTTCCCCACTTTATCCTCTTGAAAATTCTGGAGGTAGATCCAGAGTGCCCTGTCTATGGCTGCCTTGTCAATGTCGTGGCTGCAGAGTTTAACATAGATTGCTGAGACCCCATTCATATCTCTGACCACTAGATTACACTTCCATATTGCCTCTGAACATAATAGCACCTACCAATTAGCTTAGAACTGAGTCAATATCTTACAGAAGACTTTCTTTCTTAGACATTTTTTCTCTTGAACCTCTAAAACAGAAATCCACTTTGGTGATTTTCATTTGAATATTCCATACAATTTTAGTGGCATCTGCCATTTCTCTCTCTCTGCCCATAATATCCTGGGATAATGCTGGGTACAGGATATAATGGAGGATGTATAACAGCAACCAGACTAACAACGTAGTTACTGCTGCCACCTGACACTTTCCTCTGGGAAACGTTTGGATAATACTGTGGTTCATTGGAAAAAATCAACTAGGATAAAACTTTGTCACTCCCTTTCCTATAGGTTTTCAAATGTGAAAAGTATATATTTGGGGAACGTAAGGTAATTCTTCTTTCATGTGCAGCTCAGACTTTATACTGCCAAAATGAAGCCACCTTTTTGGCTTTGTCATTGACCAAAATTAAATCCTCATCGGTATATGTTTCTGGTAGTAATTGGCAGACCAGCAAATGAGCCAGATTCTGTATCTTTTCACATTCACACAGCAGTCCCCACTTGACCATGTTGGTCTTACATTTGGCACTCTGATCCTCAGCCTACTCAGAGGGACATAGGAGAGGTTGAGTTCCTCAGCCATATCCTCCTTTGCTGTTATTCCTTCTCTGGCAAGCTCCTTCCTCTATCTTCTAATTTGATTTTACTCTTGTGTACCCTCAATAATGTTTGTTCTTGCCATAAAGCTCTTCCTGGAATTGAGCCAGCAGACTTGAGGCTCATATCCATTCAGAGGATGTTGAGGATCATTCTCTTGGTTAGTTCTCTAGGCATCTGCTGCTTTTGTTGTTCAGTTGCACACTTGAGTCTGACCCTTTGTGACCCCATGGGCCACTGCATGCCAGGCTCCTCTGTCATCTGCTATCCTCCACCCAGATCTATGCCCACTGCATCAACGATGCCATTTAGCCATCTCATCCTCTGCCGCCCCCTTTTCCTTTTGCCTTCGATCTTTCCTAGCATCAGGGCCTTCTCCAGTGAGTCCTCTCCAAAGTACTTGAGCTTCAGCTTCAGCAGTTGTCCTTCCAAGGAGCAGTCAGGGTTGGTTTCCTCCAGGATTGACTGCTTTGATCTCCTTCCAGTCCAGGGGACTCTCAAGAGTCTACTCTAGCACCACAGTTCAAAGGCATTTATTCTTCTGTGCTCAGCCTTCCTTATGGTCCAGCTCTCACAACCATACATTACTACTGGAAAGACCATTGCTTTAACTATGCAAACTTTTGTTGGCAGGGTGATATCTGTACTTTTTATTATGCATCCTAGGTTTTCCATAGCTTTCCTCTTAAGAAGTAAGTGCCTTTTTATTTCATGGCTGCAGTCACTTTAGTGTCTTGCACGGAAGACAAAGAAGGAGTCGCAATGAGGACTAACACAGGTTTATTGGTTGATGATCAGAACGAACATGTGGTAATGGCGGAGGTACATCACATTATATACAGTAACGAAACACATTTGAATCTGGTGCACGGTGGCTCATTGGCTGCCACCGTTGGGGGCGTCGACTAGAGGCACGCCCCCCCTCTCTGTAGTTCTTCATGCGGAGAAGTTCCCGCGGCTGTCCGTGATTTGGGGATTGAGCCATGTGAGTATGAACGCTCGCATCCGCCCTCAATGGGCGGTCCGCTCGCGTTCTATTAGCAGCTGTGATACATTGTGATATGGGGCTGGTTACATTCATTTAGTTACATTCATTTAGTTAAAGCAACAGTGTCCTTGCATACACAACATCCCTCCCCCCTAGGATGGGACGAAGTCCCTTAACCATTGTGGCTTCCCGCACGTGCGCCTGGGGCGCGTGTCAGCTTGCCCTAACACAGGGGAGCCCGTGGCTCCTGGTCCCGCGCGGTCTTGTCCTGCAATGTAAGGTGGGGACTCGTTAGTGGTTCTGTAGTGAGGTTGCGTTGACCTTGCCTGTGGGGACGGGAATGGAATGAACAGTTGGGAAGTGAACCCTCGCCTACTGTCAGTAGAGCCCGGGGACCCACCTAGCACGAACTTCGGAACTGACGATGAGACTCTCGTGGACCCGCTATCTCCCGCTGCCTGATCGGGGGTTTGGGGGTTTGAGGCTGGCGAGATTTCGCTGGTCGCCTGTCTTTGTGGCGTTTGCCTTTTGGGTGCCGGGACTATGATGTACTCTAGCATGCCCGAGCTTTGGGGGCGTGATGTACCAGGGGCTGAACTGAAACCCCTCTTCTCGCTAGGACGGGTGGGGGACCACTCCGCTAACTCCCCCTGGTACGGGAAACTATAATCATCTTCATATGCGGGGACAAACTCATTCCTCTCTTTCAAAGTGTTCTCGGACGCCTCCGTGTCTCCCCCTTGGGTAATGCGGGTGGGGGAGGACCCTAACGCTGATTCCCCCTCACTAGTGACTCGCCTTCGGAGCTGATCGGCGTGCCGTCTCCATGTTAGCCCTGAGTTCGTCTCGACCCTATAGGAGACTGGCCCCGTTTGCTCGATGATTGTCCCGGGCACCCACGCTGGCCCCGAGGCCGCGTATTTCCTGCAATGAACCGGGTCCCCTGTGGAAAAGTTCTTGGAGCTCCCCCCCCCTAAATTTATATTTCTCCCCTCATCCTCCACCCTGGACGGATCCATCCGGTCAAACAGCGTTGCCGGGCGCCTCTTCATAAGCAGCTCGGCCGGGGAGAACCCTGAAGCTAGGGGGGTGGTCCTGTAGGTGATTAGGAACTGGCACAGGTGTAGGTTCAGGTCACCGGGACCCATGCGCCGCAGTGCGTCTTTCGTAGTGCGCACTTGGCGCTCTACCTGACCGTTTGTGGCGGGGTGGAATGGGGCAGCAGTAATGTGCCTGATTGCGTTCCTCTCCATGAAGGTTTGGAACTCGGTCGACGTGAAGCAACTTGCGTTGTCGCTCACGAGGACGTCTGGCAGGCCGAAGCAAGCAAAGAGCTTTCGCAACTGCTTTATGGTTGTCGCGGAGGAGGTGCTGCTCACGGGGATTACCTCCAACCACTTGGAGTAGGAGTCGACAACCAGTAGGAACGTGGCCCCGCGGAAGGGCCCCGCGAAGTCGACATGGATACGAGACCACGGCCCGCGGGCTGTGTCCCACTCTCTATGGGGTAATCGGGACTCCTCGGGCCGGGAGCTCTGGCAGCTCTCGCACGTGCCCACTAGACGCTCTATGTCAGCGTCTATCTGTGGCCACCAAAAGAAACTTCTGGCTAGGGCTTTGGACCGCACGATCCCCGGGTGACTGGTGTGTAGTAACCTCAGTACCCTTGCCCTTAATTTCTCTGGGATAATCACCCGCTGGCCCCAGAGTAGACAGCCCCTTTCCAGGGAAAGTTCCACCCTGCGCCTACAGAACGGTTTGAACGGTTCCTCTGGGGGAGTAGTGGGCCACCCCTTTTTCACCCATGAGCTAACCTGGGCTAGGATCTTGTCGGCCGCCGTGGCTTTGGCGAGGTCGGCCGGGACAATGGGGGGTGAGTCGAGGGACTCGATTAACATGACCTGGTGGTCCTGCTCTACCTCGCATGCGGAATCCCCCAAGTTAGGGAGGGGAGATCGGGACAGGGCGTCTGCATGGGAGATCTCCTTCCCTGGGCGGTAGACTAACTCGTATTGGTAGGCGTTGAGGAATATGGCCCAACGCAACATCCTGGGGGAGAGAATTTGGGGGGTAGGTTTGCCGGTAGTGAAGATCCCCAGAAGCGGTTTGTGATCAGTCACTACCGTAAACTCGCGGCCGTATAGAAAATCATGAAACTTTTTGGTCCCTGCGATTATGGCCAGTGCCTCCCTGTCTGTCTGCGCGTAATTGCGCTCAGCCTTCGAAAGGGACCTGGAGTAGTAAGCCACCGGGGCCTCCCGCCCGCTCTCTAACACGTGGCACAGGACCGCCCCCACCCCCACCGGGGACGCATCACATACCAGCACCACTGGCTTCCTAGGGTCGAAATGTGTCAGGACCGCATCTGAGGAGAGGAGTGATTTTAGTTCTCGGAAGGCTCTCTCTTGTTTGTCCCCCCACCGCCAAACCGCGTCCTTTTTTAACAAGGCGTGCAGTGGCTCCGCAACCGATGCCTTCCTAGGCAGGAACGAGTGATAGAAGTTAAGGAGCCCCAGAAACGACTGCAGCTCCGGTTTTGCGGTGGGGCGAGGGGCATTCTGTACGGCTGCAACCTTGGACTCTGAGGGCCTGATCCCCTCTGGGGTTACTTTGAAACCTAGGAACTCAACCTCCCTCGCAAAAAACACACACTTGTCCTTCCTTAGTCGAAGCCCCGCTTTCTCGAAAACTGAGAGGACCCCATCTAGTCTTTTAGCTAGTTCTACCTCGCTCCCCGCTGTTATCAGCACATCGTCGAAGTATGGTAGAACTCCTGGAAGCCCCTTTAAAAGGCGTTCCACGAGGGATTGGAAGATCCCGGGGGCCGAGTTCACGCCGAACTGAAGGCGCGTTACCTTAAATGCCCCCTTATGCGTTACTATGGTCTGCGCAGCGGCAGCGGCTGGGGTCACTGAAAGTTGCTGATAGGCCTGGGCTAGGTCTAATTTGGCGAAACACCTCCCCCCATGGAGTGTGGCCAGCAGGTGGCTGACCACGGGCACTGGGTATGCATTTGGCCGAATGGCCTTATTGATCGTACATTTATAGTCCGCACAAATCCTGACCTCCCCGTTTGATTTAAGGGCCGTAACAATCGGCGTCTCCCACTCTGCCGAATCAACTGGAACCAAAATCCCCTGCCCCACCAATTTGTCCAGTTCCGCCTCGATCTTGTCCTTGAGTGCGAAGGGCACCCTCCTCGGCTTAAGGCGGATGGGCCGGATTTCTGGGTCCAACTCGAATGAAACTGGGGGCCCCCCTGTAAGTC
This sequence comes from Bradypodion ventrale, assembly GCA_035047345.1. Lineage (NCBI taxonomy): Eukaryota > Metazoa > Chordata > Lepidosauria > Squamata > Chamaeleonidae > Bradypodion > Bradypodion ventrale. The sequence continues at coordinate 87,718,390 of JAWDJE010000004.1, forward strand.
CCGAGCCCCTTTTTAAAAACGTCCCGGTGCGCATTGCAAACGTCCTGCATTGGGTCAGTCTCTATGGCATGGATGCCGGACAGTTCTATTCCCAGAGGAGCAAACCACTGCGTCCCTAGGAGGCAACACTTCCCCCCCTTGAGGACCACGAGGGGCAGCCTTTCGGAGAAATTCTTGAACTTTACCTTGAATTTCCCCACCCCCAACACTGGGATCCCGTTTCCCTGTACGTCCCGCAGATGGGACCGCATGGCCCGCAACTTGGGCCGCGCCTCTGGGGGGATGCGCAAGTACTCCCTCTGGGACAGTATGGAGTATGACGACCCTGAGTCTATCTCCATTTTTACGGGGCGCCCCTGCAACTGTACCTCCACGTAGAATCGCCGGTGCTCCAGGGCCACGCGGTGCACGCCGTCCTCGCCGCGAATGGTGGACACCTTCCTGGAACCGGCCGCCTTCCGCTGGTAGTGCTGGGGATGGCTGGAACTGCCTTTGCTCTCGGATCGCCCGCGCCTGCAAACTCGGGCGATGTGCCCCTTTCGACCGCAATTGTGGCACTCGGCCTTGCGGAAGGGACACCTCGTGCGGTCGTGGGCCGCGCCACAGCCGTCGCAGCGGCGGTCCTGCCGCTCTCGGTCTTGCCGCCGCTCCCCGCGCTTCCTCACTCTCTGGACGCCGTCGTCCTCGCTGGTGTAGGAGTCCGCCGTTACGGACGAGTCGTCGGAGGTCTCTGGAGTGCCGGCGGGCGACCTAGGTGCCCGCCAGGCTGCCTTTGCTGGAGTCCGCCGTGCCGCTTGAACGGGGGACTTGGCCCGCTCGGACGCTGTGCTGCGGGCCTTGAACACCTTGACCCCGCTCCTGGCCGCCTCGGCCGCTTGCGCCTCTCGCAACACCTCATTGAACGAGAGGTGCTCGTCGCGGGTCATGAGCTTCCGTTGTAGCTCCTCGTCCCGCAGGCCGCACAGCAGGCGGTCTCGCAGAGCCTGGTTCAGGTCGTCCCACTTGCAGTGCACGGCCGCCAGTCGAAGGGCCGCTGCGTAGTCGGACACGGACTCGCCTGAACGCTGGTCCCGCCGATGGAACGCGACCCGGGCTGGAAAAATCGACACGGGCGGCTGGAAATGTGCCCTCAGCAGCTCCAGGAGTTGGTCGATAGGCACTGCTTCAACCTTCTTTGGCGCCACCAAGTTCATGAGAATGCGCAGCGTGGCCGGTCCCACCTGGGCCAGGAAATGGGAGCGTATCAACGCGTCGTCGTCGACGCCGGCTGCTTCCATCGCGTGCCGAAACTGGCACTCGTAGAGCTCCCACTGGTCAGGCTCGCTGACGTCGAAATGGTACGTCTTGACTCTGGGATTCGCCATTGATCCCATCCTCGTCGCCAATTTAGTGTCTTGCACGGAAGACAAAGAAGGAGTCGCAATGAGGACTAACACAGGTTTATTGGTTGATGATCAGAACGAACATGTGGTAATGGCGGAGGTACATCACATTATATACAGTAACGAAACACATTTGAATCTGGTGCACGGTGGCTCATTGGCTGCCACCGTTGGGGGCGTCGACTAGAGGCACGCCCCCCCTCTCTGTAGTTCTTCATGCGGAGAAGTTCCCGCGGCTGTCCGTGATTTGGGGATTGAGCCATGTGAGTATGAACGCTCGCATCCGCCCTCAATGGGCGGTCCGCTCGCGTTCTATTAGCAGCTGTGATACATTGTGATATGGGGCTGGTTACATTCATTTAGTTACATTCATTTAGTTAAAGCAACAGTGTCCTTGCATACACAACAGTCACCATCTGTAGTGATCTTGGATCCCAAGAAGGTAAAGTCTGCCACTGCTTCCATTTCTTCCCCTTCTATTTACCAGGGAGTTATGGGACTGGATGCCATGATCTTGGGTTTTTTGATGTTGAGTTTCAGGCCAGCTTTTGCACAAGATGTGGAGCAATACCAACAAGATGATATATTTTCTCAACTGGTGTAGGTATGAGGCATCCTGTCACAGGTACAGAGGTACACAGGTACACAGGTACACAGAAAGAACCTCCTTGAAGACTGTGGGTACATTTTACATTTTTGAACCACAATCGGACATATCCTGGGCAACGACAAACTTATTTTGCCTGCTAATCATTCTCACACTAGGTCAAGCAAAAAGTAATGATTTTTATCTTCTGCTTCCAGAGTGCTGTGAGTATATACAAAAGTGCATAACTCACAGCAGTGAGTGACCCACTTATTCTAATCTGTGTGACCACAAGGGTATGTTAGGGGGGAAATCTGAGGCCATACTCGGACTTCTAGTTTCTAGAAAGAAGATAAACAAGAGAATGTTAAAACCAATGTCAGCTTGATGGCTTCCCTAAGACTCCCTGCTCTTCTCTTTTTTCCTCTTCCTCCTCCTTTTTCTTCTTCGTGCCTAGCTCAGACTTTAAACTGCCAAAATGAAGCCACCTTCTTAAATCTTCATCCGTACATGTTTCTGGTAGTAACTGGAAAACCAGCAATGATACCCTCATCCTTACTGCCAGTTGGATTCTGTATCTTTCCACATTCACACAGTGTGTTGTTGCCAAAAGCAGCCCCCACTTGAGCATGTTGGTCTTAAATTTAGGGACTCTGACCCTCAGCCTATTCAGGGTCTTCCAAGTGACATAGGGAAGGTTGAGTTCCTTAGCCATATCCTCCTTTAATGTTACCCCATGCTCAGTGAAATCCTTCCTCCATCTTCCTGCTGAAGGAAGCTCTACTAGATGTCCACTAGCAGATAAGAACATCAGCTAGTTTGCTGTTGAAATGTGTCTAAGTAATTGGGTGCTGCCGATATCTTTTATTGCTACATTCTAATTGTGTACAGTGGAACTTCTGATAACGTCCAATTCTGATAACGTCCAATCCTGATAACGTCCAATCCTCATAACGTCGCGTTCGTTATGCACCACGTGATGCTCCGGATAATGATGCAAAAGGGCTAAAAACCGACGTTATACGGAGCATCTCCATAGGAGATCCTGGATAACAATGGTTTTTGGACATTTTTGTGACTTTATCCGGAACGTCTCCCATAGGGTCCGCATAATGTCCAAATCCGGTTAATGACCAGACTTGTGGAACCAAGTTTGGACATTATCAGGAGTTCTACTGTATTTGAATACAGCTGTCTTTGTTTCTGTGTTATGTTTTTAGCCATGTTGTTATTTTTAATCTGCATTCTATTACTGTTTTCTGTCTCAATCACCTTTTGGTAGAACCATAAAATTAATGAATGAATCAATAAAGAGATGCATAATAACATATACTATTTAAATGTTGAGTCCCTAATGCAAGGAGAAAAATGGGATATAAATCAATCAAAAAGCAAATTTGAAACATTAATAAAATAATTTATGTGCCATGAAAAGTTTATTACCCAGAGGATTACTGGTCTATGGAACTCCCTGCCAGAAGAAGTGGTGACAGCTGTCAGTCTTGACAGCTTTAAGAAAGGATTACACAAGTTCATGGAGGACAAGAGTATCAATGGCTATAATTATGGATACTTAAGGACAACCTCCGGGTTGGAGAGATAGGCAGGATATCTCTCAATATCATTTCCAGGGAATCCTAAGCAGGCATCTGCTTGGGAATACCCTGAAGGAAATGGTGAGCCACTGTGTGAGACAGAATGCTGGACTGGATGGGCTGTGGCCTGTTCCAGCAAGGCTGTTCTTATGTTCTTATGTATTACAGATACAGTTCCAGCCTCTATGTGCAGATTTCCCCACACAATCAGGCTGAATCACTTTGGGAATTCTGCTCTCACTGAGAGTAAATCCATATTAGTGAATGGTAGTAACATCCATATAGTTGGTTAGTGCTTAGTGGCTGCTTGAAGAGTTTAAAGGCCTGAGAGAGTTGTACAGACAGGTATTATTTCATAATACAAAAACATTCACAAAGCAGGGAGGAAAAAGCAGTAAAAGATGTATTGCTTACAAAGGAGAAGTCTTCAGCATTCTGGCAGAGTAGCTTGGGGAAAATAGCCTGTCTCTGAAATCTTTCCTCATCTTCAAAAATGTTCCCATACATAAAGCCATTCATCATAGTGGAGTGAGCATGGATGTCAATATAGAATTCCAGGGTAACTCTCTGTCAAGGAAAGACACACATACACAAGATAAATTGAAAATGTATTTCAAAAAGGAATCCATCTATAAAAGCAACAACACCTTCATGAAAATCAAAATGTTCATTGATAGGAATGCTGGGGCCTGGATGAAAATAGTATACCAGTTAAGGACTACTTCAGATCTTTTCCAAAGTGGCATATGCAGACTTCTAACTGTCAATCCCATACAGATATTTCACCTTAAAAAACTTCTCACATCATCTCCCACTCTCAAATGGAAACTTTTATCATTTTTCCACAGCAGGATTGCATGATTTACTCTACATGTAAACATTTATACACAAGAGAGAAAGAAGCAAAGCAAAGCAGTCACAATTATACACCACCCCATAGTGCTTAGTGCACTCTCTGGTTGGTTTACAAGTTAATTTGCATTTTGCCCCCAACATGCTGGGTACTCATTGTACCGACCTTGGCAGGATAGAAGCCTGAGTTAACCTTGACATCTGGTCAAGATTGAACTCACAATCTTTTTGGTTGCAGTATAGCAGCTTAACCACTGCACCACTAAGGCTCCAAAACTACCTGCCAAAACCCGTAGAAGCATTTGATTCTACTTCTCTAACAAACAAGAATTATAGAATTCAGTTTACCTAATTTCTCTATCTCAGACCATGTCAAATAATATAAGGTGTTAGTTGTTGTTGTTGTTGTTGAGTTGCAGAGTTGATTCCGACCCTTGCCCCCCCCCCCCCCCAACACCTAGCATTTTCAAACGCTGTTGAAAGATACCCAGATTTGGACAGCTATTTTACAGCACTTTTGGGCCTGAAAAAAGGACCTAAATTGTGATTTATTTTTGTTAAATTGATCCATCGTTTTGTTCCAGTTTGCTCTCACCCTTCAGAATGCTGCCTATCTTTGTATCTTATAAATAGGATGATAAGGATGTGGGTATCATTTCAGACTGCATGAACCAACACAATAATAGGTCTTAGCCAAGGGCATAAATTTTGCAAGTCCATATCTGTGCCTACTGGCTACTTGAGCTCTCTGACTCGCTGAGAAATATGTTGCCTTTACAAAATGTGTAAAATAATCAGGTGGCACCATAGCCTTTATTTACTAAGGCGGATTTGTAGCATATCTTATCCCAAAAGCTCAGGGATATATTATTCCCCTCAATTAATCATCCACATTTCCTTTGAGCATATTCCCACCTCAATACTTCTTAGCTTCTAGTCAGAACTCAATTAGAGTAGTGGAAAGGGACCAACTATCAAACAATCCTTCACTATTCTTCTTGTTTCTCAAAAGCCCAACCCCCCTCAGTAACATGTTCAGATTTGTGCTAGTAATTACTTCTGAGAGGTAGCGTTGCCAGGGAGTACCACCTGTTAGAAGAATGCTGTTTTAATATTGGACACATTTTTTTTCTGAATCTCTTTTGATAATATTTTTATATATTTTAAGAAGCGCTATACATCCGATTCCTTCACCCTGAAAGGAGGCAATGTTAACACAACATAAGTATTTGTGGCTTTTTGTTGTTGCTTTTTGAACTACAAAGGTTTTCTACTGGCCTTATAATGATCAACAGCAGCAGAGTTATTCTACTGTTACAGTTGCATTACACTTCATATTACTCATATCCTCTGCGTCACTGGATATGACTATGGAAGGCCTTTTGAAGCATGGCAGGACAACTGAATTAAGTATATAATGCATTTATTCCCCCTCCCCTAACAAATAATGTCCTGACTTTATTTTACAATCCTTTTTAGGGGGGCAATTAAATTTCCATAGAGGAAATTTGTCAGGAACACAGGACGTCAGTGATACAGACAGAAATATAAATTATAGCAATGCTATTCAAAGTGGAGGGCACGAGGTCTCAAGAAATTTCCTCTAGGCTTCTCTTTTGTAGAAGTTATATCCAGATATTAATCTCTGGCCCACAGATTTTCATGGAAAGATAAAAGAGATGCAAATCCCACTGGTTTATCTCTAAATTTAAATTATACATTTACTTTACTAGAGTAATGAATGGTTATCTATTTACAATCAAAGATAAAAAACAAACGTAACAAAGGTTTTTTTTAAAAGAATAAAATGATCTATCAGGTATAATTACTATAAGGGATTGGTAAACCAACATCAATGAACATGGTAGTGTCCTTCCATTCATGGAAGTTTCTTTAATTTGATGGATGCTTCCATGAATGAAAGGGAGAGGGATGGTTTTGCTGATTGCCCCATGCCACTGCACACTCAGAACAAGCAGTGTTTTGGAGAAAATCCTGGAGGAGAAAGAGAGAATTTGCAAATATCACATCCTTGCTGTTCCAATTCATGGAAATTTCTGTTGCATCAAGGGCTTTCTCTGAATACAAGGAAACCACTAGACATAGCTCAGCAACTTGCTGAAGCTGAATGGACAATATTGTTTGAGCAGCTTGGGTTGAATCCAAATTCACGCATGCACAACTGGATTTTTATACATGGGCTTCCCTGTCAACTTCCCATGGGACTCCCTGCAGTCATCTGAATATGATGCACAAAAGAACAAAGGACTCTTTTGTTGACAAGAGATGGGACAGATATGGGAACTCACTCCAGCGTGCAGCACTCAGGTCTCAAACTGCTGAACTTCCTACTGTCCGGTCATCAAGTTCAGTGTCTTAACCACTAAGCCACCTTTAGTGTATGAGAACCAAGACAATAGAAACAGCCGAAAGGTTGGCTTAACACATCTTTATTGCATGATGGTCCGGGGGAACATGTGGTAATGGCGGATGAACAGCTCAATATATACTGTGTCTATACATTTGAATGTGGCTCCTCGATAGCCCATTGGCTACTGTCTGCGTGACGTCATTCCCCGTCACGCCCTTCTTGTCTAGGTGAGGTGGTGGCGGGAATCTTCCCGCACTGTAGGTATTTGGGGAATTGGAACCATGTGAGCTGGGCGCTCGCTATTGCCCCTAGTGGTCACTAGCTCACGTCCTGATACAGAAGGTTACAGTGTTACAGCTGGTGGTTATTATATCCACTCATTTGAGTGTTACATTACTTAAAGGCACAATATTCCAAACACAACATCCCTCCCCCCTAGGATGAGACGAAGTCTCTCATCCAATATGGTTTATTGCAAGCGCGTTTTGGGCGCAGGGCTGGCTGGCTTGTCCCGGGGGCGCTATCACTTCTGTGTTCCCTGGTCTCTTGTCCTGCAATGGGAGAGGGAGACTCGTTAGCGACTTGCCGCGGCTCCACGGCTTTCGGGGTAGGGGTAAACTCCATTGTGGGAAAACCGGGGGCACTGGGGGCTAATGAAAAACCCCGCTTCTCACCTGGATGGGTGGGGGACCACTCCGAAAAAACCCCCCCGGTTTTGTAACTCAAACTCAAAATCATCTTCTGGGGTATCTGTGGGGGTATCCCTCAGGATATCTATGGGGACAAACTTATTCCCTTCCCCCCTTGGTGGGGACCACTGCCCCCCTCTCCTCCCCCTTGGGCTGAACGGGTGGGGGAGTACCCTAACGTTGAATCCTTGTTCCGCGCTGTCCGCGCTCTGGTTTCCGGAGACCCGGCGCCGGAGTTGGTCCGCGTGCCGCCTCCAGAGTAGACCTGTGCTGGTCTCTACGCAATAAGACATGGGACCCAGTTGCCCAATGACTACGCCCGGAACCAATGGAATGCAATGGACCGGGGCGCCTATTTCGAAACTCTTCATGCCTGCTAACCCGATGTTCCTCCCAGTGTCTTCCACCCTCGTAAGGTCTAGCCTGGTCAGTACCGTAGTCAGTTTTCTGCGCATTAGGAGCTCTGCAGGCGACCCTGACGCTAGGGGCGTCACCCTATATCCCAGCAAAAACTGGCACAACTGCAGGTTTAAATCCCCGGGACCCATGTGCCTCAGCGCGTCTTTGGTGGTACACACGAGGCGTTCTACCTGGCCATTCGTCGCCGGGTGGAAAGGCGCGGAGGTGATGTGCCGGATGGCGTTGATGTCGGTGAATGCCCTGAATTCGGCGGACGTGAAGCAACTAGCGTTATCGCTAACAAGCGTGTCGGGTATACCGAACGAACTGAACACCCTGCGCAATTGCTTAATTGTTGTGGCTGAGGAGGTGTTCGCAACTGGGATAACCTCTAACCACTTGGAATAAGCATCCACTATGAGGAAAAAAAGCGATCCTCTGAAAGGGCCCACAAAGTCAATGTGCACGCGGGACCACGGCCCCTTTGCCACATCCCATTCCCTGTGCGGAAGTCGAGCCTCTTCGGGCCGGGAGCTTTGGCAACTCTCGCAAGTGCCCACCATGTGCTCGATATCGGCGTCCAACTGGGGCCACCAGAAGTAGCTCCTGGCCAGTGCCTTGGAGCGGACAATTCCAGGGTGGCTGACGTGCAGCAGCTTAAGCACCCTTGCTCTCAGGGATTCAGGGACGATTACCCGCTGGCCCCACAGGAGGCAACCCCTCTCCATGGACAGTTCTAACTTTTTCCTAAAAAATGGGGTGAACTCCGCCGCCGGGGAGGACATTGGCCACCCTTTCTGCACCCAGGAACTGACCAGGGCCAACGTCTTGTCCCTGCCCATCGCATTGGCGATCTCTGCGGGCACTATGGGGGGTGAATCTAGGACCTCTATCATGAGCACTTGGTGGTCTTGTTCCACCTCACACACGTGGCTGCCCGTGTGGGGGAGGGGTGACCTCGACAGGGCGTCTGCATGGCTTATGTCCTTTCCAGGGTGATACACCAGCGCGTTCTGGTACACGTTTAAAAAAATGGCCCACCTGAGCATCCTAGGGGACAGAATCTGTGGCGTGGGCTTGTCTGCGGTAAAAATGCCTAGCAGGGGCTTGTGGTCAGTCACGATGGTAAAGGGGCGGCCATAGAGGAAGTCGTGGAACTTCTTCGTCCCAGCAATTATCCCTAATGCCTCCCTGTCTGTCTGTGCGTAGTTACCCTCCGCCTTAGACAGGGACCTGGAGTAGAACGCCACCGGGGCCTCCCGCCCGTTTTCCAACACGTGGCACAGGACCGCCCCCACCCCCACTGGAGATGCATCACATACCAGAACCACTGGTTTCTTGGGGTCAAAATGGGTCTGAGGATAAGAGTTGTTTCAGCTCATTGAATGCCCTCTCCTGGCTCTCGCGCCATTTCCACGCCTCGTCCTTTTTAAGTAACTTATGAAGCGGCTCTGCTACCGACGCCTTCCTAGGCAGGAAGGAATGGTAGAAGTTTAAGAGCCCCAGGAACGACTGCAATTCGGGCTTGGAGGTGGGGTGAGGAGCATTTTGAACAGCGGCCACCTTTGATTCGGAGGGTTTGATGCCTGCAGGGGTTACCCGGAAACCCAGGAACTCAACCTCTTTTGCAAAGAAGACGCATTTGTCTTCCCGCAACCTCAACCCCGCCTTTTCAAATACCGTCAGTACTTTGTCTAGCCTCTCAGCCAATTCTGACTCACTCCCCCCGTTATCAATACGTCATCAAAGTATGGCAAGACCCCCTCCAGACCCTTTAAGAGACGTTCCACGAGCGATTGGAAGATGCCTGGCGCCGAGTTCACACCAAACTGTAGGCTTGGAACGCCCCCTTATGAGTGACTATCGTCTGCGCAGCAGCTGCAGCTGGGGTTACCGAGAGCTGCTGGTATGCCTGCACCAGGTCAAGCTTTGCGAAACACTTTCCCCCATGTAACCTGGCCAACAGGTGGCTGACTACCGGCACCGGATACGCATTTGGGCGTATCGCCTTATTAATGGTACATTTGTAATCAGCGCATATTCGAACCTCCCCGTTGGCCTTAAGCGCTGTTACAATCGGAGTTTCCCACTCCGCGGAATCAACAGGAACAAGGATCCCCTGACCCACCAATTTGTCCAGTTCCGCCTCTATCTTGTCCTTAAGTGCAAAAGGCACTCTCCGCGGTTTGAGTCTTATTGGGCAGACCTCCGGATCCAGGTCGAACGCAACTGGGGGCCCCTTGAATTATCCGAGTCCCTTCTTGAACACTTTGGGATGCGCGTTACACACCTCCTGTTTTGGGTCAGTCCCAACGGCATGCACCCCCCAATGAACAAACCTAGGGGTTTAAACCATTGAGTCCCGAGGAGGCAACAACTCCCCCCCTTGAGAACAACCAGGGGAAGTTCCGCGGCATGTTGCTTGTATTGGACCTTGAATTTTCCAACCCCCAACACCGGAATGCTATTTCCCTGCATGTTCCGCAGCGTAGACCTCAGTGCTTTTAGCTTGGGCCACACGTTGGGGGAAATTCCCAAAAACTCCCTCTGGGAAATGATTGAATATGAGGAACCCGAGTCTATCTCCATCTTAACGGGGACCCCTTGCACTAGTACCTCAACAAAATAACGTGGGTGTCCTAAGGACACGCTGTGGACTGCCGTGTCATCATCGCTGTCGTCGGAGATGCGGCCCACGCCGTCCTTCTTCCTGGAGGGCCGGACGCCTTCCTGGTTTTTCGGTGAGCGGTCTGTTGAGCCTTTCTGGTCTCTGCGCCGCCGTCTGCAAACCTTGGCTATGTGGCCTCGGCGCCCGCAGTTGTGGCACTCGGCCTTCCTGAATGGGCACTTGATGCAGTCATGGGATGCCCCGCAGCCATCGCAACGCCGGCCATCCTTCCGCACCTTCCGGATGTCCTCGTCCTCGCTGCTCTCCGTGGAGGAGTGTGGTGCCCGCCTGGCCGCTTGCACCGAGCCCGCTGCCTTGTCGGGTTGTGGGGGCCTTGCTCTGAACCCCTTAACCCCGGCCCTTGTGGCTTCCGCCGCCTGCGCCTCCTTCACGACCTCTTCAGCGTCGGGGGCGGCTCCTTGTTCATCAGCTTTCGCTGAAACTCCTCGTCCCACAGGCCGCACAGCATGCGGTCCCTGACGCGATTTCCAGGTTCTCCCACTTGCATGGGCCGGCGGCCAACCGGAGGGCCGCTGCGAAGGCAGCCACGGACTCACCAGGCGCTTGGACTCTCTTCCAGAACGCGTCCTGAGCCGAAAACATTGAAACCGAGGGCTGGAAATGGTCGCGCATCGCTTTCAGGAGCTGCTTCACCGGCAATTCATTCACCTTCTTTGGAGACACCAGGTCCACCAATACCTTCATGGCGGGGAACCCGAGCATCCTGATAAGCATGGCCCTCTTCTTCCCCTCGTCTGAGATATCGGACACCATCAGTGCGCTTTAGAAGTCCATCTCGAACAGTTCCCATTCTTCCGGTTTGTTGATGTTGAAACCGGCCTGCGTTGTCTTGATTCCGTGGGGATCCATTATCCCACCTTCATCGCCAATTTAGTGTATGAGAACCAAGACAATAGAAACAGCCGAAAGGTTGGCTTAACACATCTTTATTGCATGATGGTCCGGGGGAACATGTGGTAATGGCGGATGAACAGCTCAATATATACTGTGGCTATACATTTGAATGTGGCTCCTCGATAGCCCATTGGCTACTGTCTGCGTGACGTCATTCCCCGTCACGCCCTTCTTGTCCAGGTGAGGTGGTGGCGGGAATCTTCCCACGCTGTAGGTATTTGGGGAATTGGAACCATGTGAGCTGGGCGCTCGCTATTGCCCCTAGTGGTCACTAGCTCGCGTCCTGATACAGAAGGTTACAGTGTTACAGCTGGTGGTTATTATATCCACTCATTCGAGTGTTACATTACTTAAAGGCACAATATTCCAAACACAACACCACCATGGCTTCCTAGATGTGAAAGAATCTTTTAAAAGTATGTAGGCATTCAGCTTGGAGAAATCAGGATGCAACATCCTGTATCTGAAGGAGATAGACATGCATGCTCTATCTTCTCTGTGTCAATTGTCTACCTATTCACTGACCATCTTCCCATACTGAGGAAGAAGGTTTAAAGAACCAAGGGTATCTACTAGTCTTCATGGTTCTATCTTGCAGAAGCAGACAGGAAAGCTGAACACACATTCTCAAATTCTTCCCACTTTTAGCTGTAACAAGATCAGGCAAAATATATGCATAGACCCTTCTTATGTCAGTGTTATCAATCAAGTAGAAGAGGTTAATGGAGAAGTGCAGTGGTTAATTGCCAGAAGATGGAGCTGAGTGCACCATACAGTCTGTCCTAAACCCTCCTAAATTTGTTTCTGTGAGGCATGGTGGATAATTCAGACTCACTAGCACTGATGAAGTAAACATCAACCACTAGTTAGTTTAGTTTAAGTAAGAGGAACTAGAAAGCCAGCAAATTGTTGTTTACATACCATCTCAAACCAAAGTCCTACTCTGCTGGTCTTTCTTAACATTCCCACTGAAAGGAAGAACAAATCTAAAATGTGCTGCTGAGGAACCAATGGTGGGCTCCAAAAAAAATTACTAACACACTGTGGGCGTGGTATGGTTGGCATGGCCAGGAGGAAAGCCCTGCGTTGCACCCAAATTAGGACAACTTTATTTGAAAACTTGGATTGGCAAGGCCAGCCAGAATTTCTGCTACCGGTTCTGGCGAACTGGTATGAACCTGCTGATGCCCACCACTGTGAGGAACCAAATACCACATTACTTGCCCAACATTTTTTTTGTTTCTAAACTGCAATCAGTTTAGAAACAAAATGTGGTAATGTGGTATAGTATTTGGTTCCTTTCTACATTTCCATTTTGTAAGTGCAAGGCCTTTGGAAGACCATCAGTTAAATGGCCCAGGGGAAAATGATACCAACTGCTGGTGCTCCTGTGACTACAGTTGATAGCACAGTCCAATTATGAAGCTTAAACACAGAGAATTTTGAAATAAAAATAAATAAATATAAGCTATAAAACAAAGAATAAATGTATATATAGACCCAAACGTAAGCCACTAGAAAGGAAAGCAGTGTAAGGTAAGTAAGGAAAGATAGTTCTATCAACCAGCTGTTACTTCAACATGGATTTTATTAATTCTCTGCTGTAATACTGAGCTTCCTTTATCCAGACACTAAGAAAGAAGTTATTGTCCTCACTTCTCTTTCTCTATTGAGTATTGAGTTAACACTATACTCATTTGACAGTTGTTTTATAACAAAGATGGAGGGAAATAAAGCAGGTAAATCCAAAACGTGATTCAGATTTCGTTTTTTGCTTTACACTTACATTTTCCTATAAATTCTGTAAAACATTATTGTACCCTAAGGTGCTCAATTTTCATGGTCATTGAAGTCATGGCAATACACAGTTCTCCAGTACTAGTACGAACTGACTGTAAATTAAAAGTATGTTCTACTACCTATCATAGCCATTAAAGAACTTCTGTCTCCACTCAAAAAAGATGAATAGCATTGAAAGAATATTGTTTCCCAAATCACAGTGACAACTGTACATAAATGAAAAATCTACAATCAATGGCAATTCTTCATATAAGCATTATATACCATGTCACTTTGTCAGTTTAACTCTAAAAAATAAAGTTAGGTGTATGTTATGATCCTGGGATACAGTGATATAGCCACACCATACACAACTAAGTTTGATGAATCCCTGGCCATTTTGATTTGATTTTTTAGAAAAGCTTTACAATAAATTCCTGGGCATTTTTGGTGGAAAGTAATCTTTAGTCATTCTCTGGTTGGTATTTCTCTGTTCAGAATGACTGCTTTTTTTCTTCAAGAATGTTTATATCAGTGGTGGCAAACCTATGGCATGCGTGCCAGACAGGGCACTCAGAGGTTTTTCTGTGGGCACGCACGCTGTCGCCCCAGCACAGAGTTCACCCTGCCTGTCTGCCCAGCAGCCCAATGGGAATGCTTTCTCCCTCCCCAGAACAGAGTGAGTTTGGGGTTGCAGTTTGGGCACTTGGTCTCTAAATGATTCATCATTACTGGTATATATGCTTAGAAAACCTCTTGATTAGTCGCTGCTCTCAATATATTTTCCTTCCAGCTTGGAATCTGATCTATAATTACAATTTTCCCCCTACTCCTTCTAAGATGTGGAATTATATGCAGTTTCACTGTATCAGTCACAACATGGAGAAACATTTCAAAGTGTGGTCATTAAGCTCAGCATCTTAACCACTAAGCCACTGAGGGGCCAACAGCAACAGAGGGATGCTAAAATCCTTTTGTAGGATACTACTTCAGACACAAGCTGTATAGGATTGGCCAACTTCAACTTGTCCATGAAATCAGGAATGGGGAGAGAAATGGAGCTCAGCTTTTCTACCACTCTGCTCCAGGAAATCTCCTTTATTTGGGGAGAAGGGGTATTGTCTGCTCTGCCAGACAAGTGGCTTATCCAGCACACACACAAAAGCGTGAAAAGTTTTTACTCTTCTTTTTTTGGTTTGGTTATGCTCTCTGAATACGTTTTAGGATGGTGAATTATATTTACACTCCTCTGGAGTGTTGAAAAACTCTTTTCTAGTAATAAATATCTCAGTGGATCTTATGCTTATATTTGTCCCTTCATCCTGTAGACTTATAAATGATTTGGGCTTAAATTCAGAGAACAATTTAAAACCATTAATGTACCTCTATATTATCCATCAAATGTCACTTGGTGAGTTAGTGAATGCAATATAAAGTCCCCAAAACCAAAACATCAACTGACCAAATAAACATATTAAACCAGAGGTGCCCAAATTTTTTGGGCTGTGGGCCGGTCATATGGTTCAGCGGGCCAGTCACATTCAGTGGGCTGATCACGTGGTTCCTCCCACTGGAAGGGGAAGTATAACACACCTTGCAATCTATCTGAGATAGATTTTAGGCTGCCCTTTTCTCTGCTTAAACCAGGGGTTCCCATACTACGGCCCATGGGCTGTATCCATCCCTTGACACCAATTCATCTGGCCTGCACCGCCCTCATCACATACAAGCGCATTTTATTTCTGCTTCCTGGAGCAACGAGGGCGATGTGGGCCAGATGAATTGGCATCGGGGGCAGATCCGACCCACGAGCCGTAGTTTGGGCACCCCTGTATTAAACAGATAGTGAGCTTTCTCCATTCAGACTGTCTTTTCCTAATGGCCTCTTTTTCTCAGAGTGAAAAAATAACATAGGAAAGCAAAGTTTACTGGGAGGAAAATATATCAGTAACCGATAGAACTAGATTTGATTCTTTCTTTGCTTCAGGTTTGAATCTCTCACACACCTCCTTTCCCTTTTTCTTTTAATACAGAGATACGCAACTCAGACGTGAAAAGTCAAAATTTACATTTAAATTGAGATAATTTGGGCTATCCACCCAATGTGTTCTCAAATGCAGAACACAGATCTCTCAGTTCACCTAAATGGAAGGACAACAGAGAGTTTTCTCTCTTCAACCCTCTAACAACAAAGGGTTCTAACTAGCAAGCATGAGAGGTGCCCAGATGATTCATGGCCTTGTTAAGGATCACAGTCCCTAACCTGGTTCAATAGGCAGGAAATGGTGCAGAGAACTCCCCTACAGGGATGGGTAGACCTATTTCTATTCATGCCATCTCTACATATTTCTGGGCCTGTTCTATTTCTACAACAATCTGTCATTGTAGAGAACTTATCAAGTGCACATTTAAATGCATATCTAAAAAAGTAAACATGGATATTAACATGCGGTAAAGGTACATATTCAAATACAGTATACAGCTAAATGGGTAAATATGTATTTTCTCTGTCTCTCTCTCAAACTGCGCTTAAATGCACATTTTCTACCCAACTATGTGTTTAAAAACTTACATGCAGTGGTGCAAGGGCTACAAGTACTACTTTAGTTATGAAGAAAATAAAAAACATTTCTTTTTCTGCACGCCCAATTCCATGTATGCCTGGGATGGGTAAAATATAGCACTGATTGGTTTTGGACTGCAGCCTAACCAGCATTGCAAAGGGTGAGGAATTCTGGAAATTGCAATTCAGCAGTTAACTTGAGAGGCACAGTTTGCCCCTCCCTCTTATTCAGTAGAAAGTGGAACTACTTCTACATTCATATATGTCCAACACCCTATCCTCTCAAAGAAAACTGTTGCCAAACCTGATTGGAGGAGGAGGAGGAGGACACCCTGAATCATGATTACCTCTACATCATCTTCTGTCTTCACAAGCTTTGGTGCTCCATTCTTTAAGAGTCACTTCATCATCCTAATGCCAACCTCCTCTTGCTTCTGTGCCTTTTATGTTAATTTCTATTTTTAATGTCTATCTCTTTTGCCATTATTTCATTATCCCTTAAAAACACATGCACACACTATGCATACCAATGCATGTTTAGCCACTGCCCATGCTGTCTGGTTCTTTGTATGCCTGGCGAGAGGGTTAAAAGAATGCCCACAGCCACAGGTTGAGGACTTGCCGCTCACCCCGTAGCCCACACCATCGGTGCAGGACAAGAAGTAGCTGCGGATGCCGTCGTTCCCTCCTGGCCCCAGGGTTAAAGGGACGCCCGCAGCCACCGGCTGAGGACTTACCAGAGGGCTAAAGTGACGCTGGGGTTTACTGGGGCATCAGTACAGTACATTGTATTATTGTGTATTTATTGTGCTTACGGTCTGTATTGTAACTGTGTATGTTGTTTGTCTTGCCATGTGAGCCGGCATGAGTCGGGTTCCCCTGAGTGGGCAGCATATAAGTGCAAAAATTAAATTAAATTAAATATGTACACACACAAACACATACACATTCGTATTGAAAGTCTGTTTGCTTTAGATCCCAGTCCATAGAGGCCCTCTGCAATATTCTCCACAGCAATAACTAAGCAAAACTGATAATAGCCCCACCCATCATCCAACATACTATGAACCTAGATCTAGAGCAGACAGTTGGTCCTAATATTTCTGCTTGGTTCTTAATCCTGAACTTGGTTCTTAATCCTGAACTTAGTGCACACTGCCTGCTCAGTGGTTTTGGTATATGTCTGCAGAATCAAAGGTTGGGAGTTCAACTCTCCACTGTGCTTCCTGCCATCAAAGTCAACCTGTGAGGCCTTGGGCGAGCCAGGGGAGATATAAGAAGGAAATGGTAAACCATTTCTGTGTATTCTCCATGTAGAAAACCTTAAAAAGGGTCACCATAAGTCAGAATTGACTTGGCAGCATGCAATTACTATAATTATACTTCGACTCCAAATCTTGTTGTTGTTTTATTATCTTCTATTCCACCATCCAGTTTATCTGATTTTTCAGCAGTTATATAGCTCATTCCCCAACATTCATCCTAACCTTTATTAGGTCTGCATCTGATCTAACTAACTTTGGTCATTTGCTGTGCAAATACATTGCCATGATCAGCTTATACCAAACATTCCTCCTGACAGGCATATGGGATCAGTTGTCAGGTAAGCACAATGTGATAAATGTTGTGCTTCTGTTTACACTTTAGAAAACAGCTACGGCAGCACCCTGCTGATTTTATTAGTAGCTACCCAAGTTCTTGTAAATGTCATTGATTCGCATAGAGAGCTATGGCATTTTGGTCTTTTGAAGTGTAACAAAGATTCATGTGCTTCCATGTTCAAGCTTTTCCTCCATGAATATAGAGCCTAAATGGGCTTCAAATGGAAAAGAAAGGTTTTCACTCACCTCCCATTTCCTTTGTTAACTTTTAAAAACACTTTTCCACCCCTCCACCTTGTTATCTCTTCTTCTATTTTGTCTTAAGACTAAGATTTTGGAAGCTACTTTTGTGATTTTTATCTCCATAATTAAAGTGTAAGACTTTATTGAGCTTCTTATGCATCAGACCCCAGATCTGCAATGCAGGATTTTACATAACACTTCACTTCTCTTTACACCATTACTATGGGGAACCTGACAGAAAGAAAGACAAAAAAACAATGTTGCTTATGAAGATGCATTTTTCTAGGGTTGTACATGCATGAGGGGGGGTTTAGCAGAAAGAATCAGATAATTGATGGGAAGAAATCCAAAGAACTCTGCAGGCTAAAAAAGAACACTGAACTATTTTACAAAGGGCACTTTTTTACTCAGCAGTAATCAGGGTGTGTTCTCAAATAATGAAAATTCTCTCTCTCTCTCTCTCGTTTAAACAAAGAAAAGAACAATTATAGAAAATGTACAGAAGCATTTCAGTTCACTCAAGATATGTCCTAAAACTGACATGTGAAGAGGAGCAAAGCATTTTGGAAAATGCTAAGATTTCCTCTTTTGTTGTCATTCTACATAAGATCTCAGAGGGGGTGGGGCAATGGAAAGGATCATTTGAGCTGCCTGCCAGGTATTTAAGATTATGTATTTTTAACTTAAAGCCTGTTTGATTAAATGACTGAAGCTGGAAGCATGATTAGCCACAAGGTGACCATGTGAAATGTTCTCTGGGAGGACCACAGAATTTATCAAACAATGTGTTTTATTGGTCAAACTGCTACTCAAAGTGTTGTAAGTTCGTATGGTATAGTGGATGCAGCGTTGGAATGGGATCCAGTAGACCTGGATTCAAAACCCTTCTACATAATTGAAATTCACAGGCAGAACAGAGAAGCTTCGCATACCTTCAAAATCTTACTAATCACCATAACGTAGATGCAACTAGATGTGGCTTAACTAATGCTGAATAGAGGAGGATTAGTACCTCATATGTTTAGGAGACTATGTTTCTATTAATGCAGCCTAAAATAGCATTGACCTTTTTTTGCAGCCATATAACTATGTTGACTCATATTCAGCCTTTTGTTGTTGTAAAGTCACATAGTCGAGTCTGACCCTTTGCAACCCCATGGACCACCGCACGCCAGGCAACCCTATCCTCCACCATCCTCCTCAACCCACCCAGGTCTGTGCCCATTGTGTCAACAATTCATTCTAGCCATTTCATTCTCTGCTGCCCCCTTCTTCTTTTGCCCTCAACCTTTCCCAGCATCAAGGCTTTCTCAAGTGAATCCGCTCTTCTCATTTGATGTCCAAAGTACTTTAGCTTCATCTTCAATATTTGACCTTCCAAGGAGCAGTTGGGGTTGATTTCTTTTAAGATCAACCTGTTTGTTCTCTTTGTTGTCCAGGGTACTCTCAAAATCCAACAGCACATTTCAAAGTTGTCTGTTTTTCTGCACTCAGCTTTCCTTATGGTCCAGCTCTCACAACCATACATTACTATCAGAAATACCACTGCTTTGACTATGCAGACTTTTGTTTGCAAGGTGATGTCTCTACTTTTAACTATGTTCCCCAAATTTCTCATAGTTTGTCTCCCAAGAATTAATTGCCTTTTTAATTAATGGCTGTAATCACCATCTGCAGTGATCTTTGATCCTAAGAAAGTAAAGTCTGTCACTGCTTCTACTTCTTCCCCATCTATTTTCCAGGAAGGGAAAGGGCCTGTTGCCATTATCTTGGTTTTCTTGATCTACAACAATTCAAAGATCCTTCTCGCTCATATTATTACTGAGCCAAGTCTCACCCAACTTATAACCTTGTGCATTTGGGTTTATGTCCTTTAGGTGTAGAACTCACACTAATAATAATAATTTCATTCTGTTGTTTTCAGTCCAGTGTTCAAACCTATCAAGACCTTTTTGACATATGTTCCTGTCTTCTGCGGTATTAGCTATTCCACTGAATTTTGTGTTATCCACCAATTGCGATAAGTATTTCCTACACTCTTCCATACTAGTCATTAATGAAAATGTTGAATAGCACAGGTTCCAGGACTGAGCTTGTGGTACCCCACTTGTTTTTAGTTTAGTTAGTTTAGTTTATTGGATTTATACCCCACCCTATTCAGCACAAGGCCAACTCAGGGCGGCATTACAACATATTAAATGCAAATACAATATAACTAGTACAAAAATACAATAGGAGAGCAAAAAATACAATATAAGGATACAAAACACAAATGCAATAAGAACAATTTACAGTTTACAAATTACAGATCAGATCAATGAGCCCAGATGATCTCGCTCCCCCGCCAGACCGGGGGAGAGGGCTCAACGTCCAAAGAATCCTCGGGAAGCTTTCGTCCCTTTTGAGGTCCTCCAATCGAGCGCCTGCCTCCCATTCCCGGGCCAGGTGACAAGGGCCCCAGGAAGAGGCAGCAGAGTGGTGGTGGTGGTGGTGGGGCTCCAGTGTTGTCCCTCTTGAGCCCCCCGAGCAGGCTCGGCTCAGAGAGTGGAGGTGATGCACCTGCCCCCCACTCCCGGCCAGGTGGTGAGGCCCCCAGGAAGAGGCAGCACAGTGGGGGTGGTGGGCTCCAGTGTCATCTCTTTTAAGCCCTCCGAGCAGGTGAGGCTTGGAGGGCGAAGGCGATGCACCTGACTCCCATTCCCGGGCCAGGTGGAGAGGGCCCTGGTAAGAGGCAGCGCAGTGGCATTGGTGGTGACGGCAGGGCTCCAGCATCATCTCTTTTGAGCCCTCCGAGTGGGCGAGACTCAGAGGGCGGAGCCGATGCACCTGCCTCCCATTCCTGGGCCAGGTGGTGAGGGCCCCGGGAAGAGGCAGCACAAGCATTAGTTTTTCTTCTTGCTTGTTATTACTCTTATGAAGAATTCACCCATACAGGTAATGAAACTAGTATACCTCACAGACATTTCATCCTTGTTTCATCCTTATTATGAGAGACTCACCGTACTATGAAAGCTACTGTCCTAGACCATGAAAACTGTGCACAGTCATGGCAAGATAAAGGAGAGAAAACACAAGAGAGAGGGAGAAATCAAGATAATGAAATTAGATCTTCTTATGGCCAGTTGAAATGATCATTACATCTTGGTAACAATAACAATGTTATACATTGGAAAAGCAAAGCAGAGGGACCATTATCACTAAAGCCTCTATGCAGTAAACTGTTTTATATTGTAAGGTAAAGTTAAAGGTCTCCCTTGTTCAAAAGCCAGTCACGTCTAACTCTAAAAGTCTGTGTTCATCTCCAGTTACAGCCAAAGAACTAGGGCTGCTTGCGTCTGCAGACATTTCTGTGGCCGCGTGGCAGGCATGATTATATGTTGGAGCACATGAAACACTTTTACCTTTCCTGCCGAAGCGGGACCTATATATCTACTTACAATTTCTTACTTTATAACTGCTAGGTTGGCAGAAGATGGGACAGATGACAGTGTTCACTCACACACAACACTCAGGTCTTGAACTGTCAACCAGCTGATCTTCTGGTCATCTAGCTCAGTGTCTTAACCACTGGGCCACCACAACCCCTCCATAGTACTGCTGTGTTAAAACCATTCCCCCTTCTAGGACTAATTGTTTCTTTTAACTAGACCAGCAGTTCCCAACTTGGGGAATACACGCCAAGGGAGACTTCAATTCCCAGAAGCCGAAGTCAGTACATTGACTGATAAGTACTTTCTGGGAATTAAAGTCCAAAAAACAAAGGTTGGGAAACACTGAAATAGACAGAATATTCAGGAAGCTCTCCAAGCTTCAATTTTTACTTGTGTGAGTTGTGTGCTGTTTTGTTTTTGCTCTGTGCTGATAAATGGTTTAGGTAGAAGTAGGGCTAGGCAGGTTGCCATATGTACCGGAAAACCAGGATCGTCCCAGATTCAAGGTCAGAAAAATTGTCCTGGCCAGTTCAATAAAAATCCTGCTAAAATCCTGGATTTTTAAAATCTACTGATTGTATATTATAACACACCATTAAAATAAATTAAAACTCTCATAATCAAACGAGCGATTTCCTGCCACATTGGAGTTGGAGTATACCTGGAGACAAATCTTAATGTCCTCGCCTCACACCACTGCCTGATAAGTGTGACATTAAGAGTTGACTGCGACGGGACTTCTCAGAAGTACATCAGATTATTTTACAGTAAGGATTAACTGTTGTAAATAAATTCATTTGTGTATTGATATATTTAATGTGAAAGTGTTTTATAGCTGTCATTCTATTATGTTTGTTTTTTAAAAGGCTATTTTGTAGACAAACTGCCCATTTTTTGTCAAATATACTTCTGGCCTGGTTTTGTGGGAGAGAATTATGGCAACTCTAAGTAGGGCAGACTACCTTCCCCACATCATCTCCTTGTGGGCCAGCATCATCAGAATATGCTATTGCTGTGAATGAGACAAAATGCTACTATCTTCCTCTGGAGAACTTTTGTCCATGATGGTTGAAATGTCACTTATAATTAGATTTCTCCCATGAACTGCATTTTTAAATCTCAGGTCTCAATATCAACATAGATATGTTACAGGAAGTCTGGCAGGACAGACATGGTGCTTCAGGGCAGGTGGAACATAAAACCAGATATTCTAGGACAGGGATTTTCAACCTACAGCCCATGGGCCGGATGCAGCCCATGGCACCATTTCATGTGCCCCCCACTGCCTCCACCACACCAGGAAGTGCCATGTGGTGGAGGAAGGGCAAAATGGCCATCCGGCACCTGAAGATGTCTGAGGGAGTGTGACCCGGCCCCTGGTTTTAAAAGGTTGAGAACTCCTGTTCTTGGACAAAGACAATTCTGACTTTCAGTACTTCTCTTAATCAGTCCAACTACTTCGCACAAAGTGGCCTGGGAATTTCAGCCTATACTTAATTGGATTTACTTTTCACTGTAATCAGCTCTGTAAGACACCTAATAGAAAACCTGTCTTAGTTCTGGATCTTTGCCCTGAAGCTAAATATTCAATGGACACAACAGCACATACTTGCCCAATTTGTTCATAAAATTTCCCAAGAAGAAAACTTCACATCTGTGCTAAGTGACCTATTCTAAGGCTAAATGACTTCAGGATTTCTTAATGCCTATGATAAAATAGTAAAAATGCAGTTTATAAAAGTTGCTCATACATGAATTCTAAAGTTTATATACTTTGAATGGAAAGCACAGCCTAGAGGAGATTGATTTCACACACTCATTATTCAAGCATTATCTCAAACACTAAAGACAATAATTTGAAAAGAGAAATCAAGTATTCTAATGCTTCAAATGGTCACTAACCTAATTGCAAATGGTTAGTTTCTATCCTTTTTTTATCTAAGGCACTGGTTAACTATATGATAATATCACTTTATCAAACCTTAACAAGTTGGACAAATTGCAAAACTTCCTTCAACATGTTCCTCAGAAGTCATGCCAACATCACCTATGTTTTACATAATATCAATTGATTATATTAGGAGTGCCCAAACTACAGCTCACTGCATCAATCCATCCTGCCCATACCGCCTGCACTGCTCCCGGAAATAGAGGTAAAATGTGCATGCGTGGGCACATACTGTGCCCGTGCATGCACATAATGCTGCCGTAAACTACCCGTGGCAGCCCCAGGTCATTTACGGCAAGCATTATGTGCATGCTCAGGCACGTTATGTGCACATGCATGCACATTTTACTTCCGCTTCCAGTGAAACCACGTGACCAGCATGCTCAACCACGTGACCAGCCTGCAGACTGAAAAGTTTGGGGACCCCTGGATTATATAGAAATCCATGCTTATTAGAAGACACTCAGAACTTCCTTTAAACTATTCAGAATCTGCTTAGCTTGTTTCTACCAGAATTCATCTCATGTGTCAAGACTTCCATGGAGCTACATAGCAATACTAGATCAACTCCAGTTCCCAGATGGAGTTGTTTATTGAAAGGCCAGTCAGAGAGAAGTTCTGAAATGTTCTGATGCACAGAAAAAGGAACAAACAAAGCATTAGCTAAATAATAGTATTTGCAGGCTAAAGATAATAATGAGGCAGCTCCCCTCCTGAAAGACTAATCTTGTCTTCTTGGCAGCCATGGGAAGTCAAGTGAAACTTCAACGGCTTCAACTGTGGAAACTGGGCAGCTCCCACAGAGCAAGAGTCAAAATTACATAAGAGAACATGAAAACAAATCTCCCATGTTCTTAACAACACTTTCATAATGATTTAACACAGGGGTTCCCAACCTAAGGCCTGTGGGCTGGATCTCATGTGCCCCCACCCCCTCCAAGGGCATTCAAGAAACAAAACATCCACCCCTTTGAAGCTGTTGGGACAAAAATGCCATCCCACCATGCATGCAGGGCAAAATGGCCATCTGGCCCTCGAAGCTGACTGAGAGAGTGTGACCCGGCCCCCAGCTTGAAAAGGTTGGGAACCCCTGATTTTACATGAGGATGTGTCATGCAGATTTTGTTGTATTTACATATTGTTACTTATCTGTGCATATCTTTTGTTCTGAAATGCTTCGGCAAAGGATTCAGAAAGCTTTGTAGTTTCACACCAGCAACATCAGTAGAAGATAAGCAGAAAACAAAACTTCTTGGAAGAAAAATGTACTGTATGCATCAGCCATACTACTGTAAGTCTGTGCACTAAATGGCAGGCCAGGGGAAGCGGGGGTGGCATTTCAGTTACATTTCAGGCATTTAGAATCAGATGGAAAACTTCAAAGAAGGGCCCCAAGTTCATGAAATCAGAACTTCTAAAGAGATTTTCAAATGAGGTTAATCAATAATGGAAATTTCAACAGAGAGAATAATATAGCACAAATAACGATGAGGTCCAATGAAATAGGGTGTTGTTTTTTAAAAGTCTTTTCACTGTGTTTTGGTGCTTAAAACCAAAAGACTGAAGAATTAAACTGAAAGCTGGGTAGGTAAAGCATGGCTCCCTGGGGCCCTTTACCACCCCACGCTAATTATTTTCTTTGCTCAGAAAGTCTGCTTGTGTTCTTTATAGGGTAAAAAGACAATTTCATCATATTGAGGGGAGTAGTAACCCTGTTTTCCACAACTCCAGCAAATCATTTGTATTTGTTTCAAATGGCTACTAAAGGATGTGAGGGGGCTTTTTCAGTTTAAAAAATTGCTTAAAACATATTTTTGAGTGGGTAGAGTGCAGGAAATTGTTTGACTCTCTAAGATCAGGATGGATATATGCAGTTCTTGGACCTCTGGAAGTTGTCTGCCACTGTTTAGAGATCTATTAATGCTTAAAGTAGACTCGCTGAAATCCATCCTTCGGTTTGATCTGGTGTTAGAAAGATTAGCTGGCAGGTTTGCCACCCAGGGTATGCCTGATTGTGTTCACAATCTTCGAGGAGGCTCTTTCTGTGTACATCAGCTTTGGCCCTCAGCATCTCTGCAGCAGAGTATGCTGCTCCAGTATGGAGAGCATCCACACACACAAAACAAGTTGACATCACTGTTAATGAAGCCATGCGTATAGTGAGAGGATGCCTCAAACCTACACCAATTGAGAAAATATATCCTCTTGTTGCTATTGCTCCACCTAAGATAAGGAGAGAAGTAGCAGCGGGCACTGAGAGAACTAAACAAGAACATAAGAACATAAGAACAGCCTTGCTGGAACAGGCCACAGCCCATCCAGTCCAGCATTCTGTCTCACACAGTGGCTCACCATTTCCTTCAGGGTATTCCCAAGGAGATGCCTTCACCTGCTTAGGATTCCCTGGAAATGGCATTGAGAGATATCCTGCCTATCTCTCCAACCCGGAGGTTGTCCTTAGGTAGCCATAATTATAGCCATTGATAGCCTTGTCCTCCATGAACTTGTCTAATCCTTTCTTAAAGCTGTGAAGACTGACAGCTGTCACCACTTCTTCTGGCAGGGAGTTCCATAGACCAGTAATCCTCTGGGTGAAAAAGTACTTTCTCTTATTTGTTTGAGAACTAGTACCCAAAAGTTTCATGGAGTGTCCCCTAGTTCTAGTGTTGTGCGATAGGGAAAACAGTTTTTCCTTATCTACCTTGTCCACACCGTGCATGATTTTATAAACTTCAATCAGGTCACCTCTTAGACGCCGTCGTTCAAGAATGAAAAGGCCCAAATGTTGCAGCCTCAGATGGTAAGGAAGGTGTTCCAGTCCCCTAATCATTCTGGTTGCCCTCCTCTGTACTTTCTCCAACTCCATAATATCCTTCTGGAGGTATGGCGACCAGAACTGTACACAATATTCCAGATGGGGCCTCACCATAGATTTATAAAGAGGCAAAATGACACTTGCTGACTTATTTTCTATACCCTTCCTAATGATCCCTAACATTGAGTTTGCTTTTTTCACTGCTGAGGCACACTGGGTTGACACCTTCATTGAGCTGTCCACCAGGACACCAAGGTCCCTTTCCTGGTTTGTCGCAGAGAGTTCAGACCCCATCAGTTTATAAATGTAATTGGGGTTTTTTGCCCCAACATGCATCACTCTGCACTTACTGATGTTGAAGCTCATTTGCCACTGTTTTGCCCACTCCCCCAGTGTCAAGAGATCCCTCTGGAGCTCTTCACAATCTCTCACAGTTTTCACTACCCTGTATAATTTAGTGTCGTCAGCAAATTTGGCTACCTTGCTTTTTACTCCTACCTCTAGATCATTTATGAAGAGGTTGAAAAGCAGGGGTCCCAGTACTGAACCTTGGGGGACCCCACTCTTTACTTCCCTCCACTTGGAGAAGTGTCCATTTAGTGCTACCCTCTGTTTCCTGTCCCTTAGCCAGTTGCTGATCCAGGACAAGACCTGTCCCTTTATTCCATGACTGGTAAGTTTATTCAAGAGCCTTTGGTGTGGGACCTTGTCAAAAGCCTTCTGAAAGTCCAGATAAACAATGTCAACTGGATCACCCTTATCCACATGCTTGTTGACACTCTCAAAAAATTCCAACAGATTAGTGAGGCATGATTTGCCCTTGCAAAAGCCATGTTGGCTCTCCTTTAGCAGCGCCTTCTCTTCTATGTAACTATTAATTCTATCTTTTAGGATGGTTTCCACCACTTTACCTGGGACACATGTCAAACTGACAGGCCGGTAATTTCCTGGATCACCCCTGGATCCTTTTTTGAAAATTGGTGTTACATTCGCTACCTTCCAGTCATCAGGCACAAAGCCTGATTTGAGGGAAAGATTATATATTTTGGCTAGGATATCAGCAATTTCATCTTTAAGTTCCCTGAGAACTCGTGGATGGATGCCATCTGGTCCTGGGGATTTGTTAGTGTTTAGCTTAACAAGACATGCAAGGACCTCCTCCCTGGTTATTTCTATCTTGCTTAATTCTTCGGTTTCCCTCCCTACGAAGATAGGCTCTGTTTTGGGCATGTGGTCTCTGTCTTCTTCAGTGAATACTGAAGCAAAGAATTCATTGAGTCTCTCTGCAATCTCTGTTTCCTCTTTAATAACCCCTTGCCTTCCATTGTCATCTAATGGTCCAATGGCCTTCCTAGTTGGGTTCTTACTTCTAATGTACTTAAAGAAGTCTTTGTTATTTCTCTGAGTATTTTTAGCTATACGCTCCTCAAAGTCTTGCTTTGCTTGCCTGATTGTTGCCTTGCATTTGTTCTGCCAGAATTTATGTTTCTGCCTGCTGTCCTCATTTGGACAAGCCTTCCATCTTCTAAATGAGCTTTTCTTGCTCTTGATCACTTCCCGAACAGCTCCTGTAAGCCACATCGGAGTCCTCTTGGACCTGGCAGTGTCCTTTTTCCTTTTGGGTATGCATTCCAATTGGGCCTCTGTTATTGTTTTTGTAAACAGCCTCCATGCCTCTTGGAGTGTTTGGACTCTCTCAATTTTCCCTTTCAGTTTCTTTTTTACTAGTTTCCTCATCTTTTGGAAATTTCCTTTTTGAAAATTTAAGGTCTCTGTGTTAGATTTTATCAGTGACTTGCGGTCTATGATCAAGTTAAACATAATTGAGTTGTGGTCACTGTTCCCTATTGGATCAGTCACATTAACATCTTGCACCAGATCCTGAGTATTACTCAGAATCAAGTCAAGGATTCTTGAACCTCTAGTTGGGTCTTCAACCATCTGTCCCAGGGAACAATCATTTAGCATATCTAGGAACTTTATCTCTTTCTCATGTGCTGAACAACAGTTCACCCAGTCTATGTGAGGGTAATTGAAGTCCCCCATTATAACCAGGCTTCCCTTCTTGGATGCCTCCTTTACAACATTCTCCAACTGCCAGTCTCCCTCAAGAGTTTGGGTCGGAGGCCGATAGTATATGCCTACTGTTAGACCATCCTTGTGGCCTGGTACTCTTACCCACAGAGCTTCTAATGGTGACTCCAAATCACCTAGATATTCCAATTCATACGATTTTATCACTTCTTTGACATACAAGGCTACACCACCTCCTGTTTGCCCCTTCCTATCCTTCCTGTACAGTTTGTAGCCTGGGATAACTGTATCCCATTGGTTATCATCCGTCCACCAGGTTTCAGTGATACCAATAATATCAATATTTTTATCTATTGCTAAGTATTCCAGCTCCCCTATTTTGTTCCGGAGGCTTCTGGCATTTGTATACAAGCATTTATATATGCTTTCCTGATACAGTCTTTTGAGACAAGTTGCATTGTTAGACTGCCTCTTGCATCCTTCTGCTAGAGTGCTGGTGACTAGCTCCTTGCTCTGCTCAGTAATTTTTGCATCCTCCTCACTACTCAAGTACACACTTTCCCGAACCGGATGCTGCCCAGCTTCTGTCGGCTTTCCCCCAGTTATCAGTTTAAAAGCTGCTCTGCAGCCTTTTTGATGTTGAGTGCCAGCAATCTGGTCCCATCATGGTTTAAATGCAACCCATCCCTCCTGAACAGATTTGGCTTGTCCCAAAATGTTCTCCAGTTCCTGACAAATCTGAAGCCCTCCTCTCGACACCACCGCCTCATCCACGCATTGAGGCTTCTGAGCTCTGCCTGCCTGGTAGGTCCTGCGCGAGGGACAGGCAGCACTTCTGAAAATGCTACCTTGGAAGTCCGGGACTTCAATCTTCTTCCTAACAACCTGAATTTGGCTTCCAGGACAGACCGCTTGGCCTTCCCAACATCATTGGTACCAACGTGTACCATGACAACTGGCTCGTTCCCAGTTCTCTCTAACAATCTATCTAGATTTCTTGTGATGTCTGCAACTTTTGCACCTGGCAGGCAAGTCACCATACGGTTATCATGTGCATCACAAATCCATTTCTCTGTATTTCTAATTATTGAATCGCCTAGTACAAGGAGCCTCTCTCCTGCAATCTGTTCATCTACATGCACCTCATCAACCATATTAAGGGAGAGAACCTCAGTTTGTTCCTGTTGTTCATCTTCCTGGATCTCATCAAGTGTGATGAAGGAGAGATCATCAGGTGGAACCAGTTGTTCCTCTGTGTGTTCCTCATCAGGTGTGATAAGGGAAAGAGCCTCAAATTTATTCTGTAATTTCAGACTCTCAGAGTGATCCCCTACTCTTCTTCTCCTTTGAGTCACATTCCTCCAACCATCTCCCTCCTGAGTTAGTGAAGGGCCTTCTCCCTCAGAACTGTGCCCTGTCACTTCTTTGTCCAGCATAGTCTGCTCCGCTCTGTCCAAGAACAGCTCAAGCTCCTTAATTTGTTGGTGGTTAGATATGCGGGCCTCTAGCTGCTGGACCTTCTCTTCTAGTAGTGCAACCAGCTTGCACTTGCTGCAAGTGTAGTTCTCCATATGCTTTGGCAACAACACAAACATGGCACAAGAATTGCAGGTAACTACAGCTGTTCCCTCAGAATCCATTTTAACAAGTGCAGTATTCTAGGCCTCAAAAATGTACACGTTTACTACCTTTCTACCTAGTAAGACTGTATTTTTCCTTTGTTACTAGTTTGCAATCTCACCTCTAAAGCAGCTCTACTCCAACTGCAAAACTTACCAGTGCTCACTTCCTTTGTTTGGCTCTCCTCAGCAGCAGCTCTGCTTAAGAGCACATGCAGAGTCAAAAGAAAATGACCCTCAACATCCTCTGAACAGATATGAGCCTCAAGTCCACCTGCTCTGATCCAGGAAGAGCTTTATGGCAAGAACAAACACTCTTGAGGGTATACAAGACCAAAACCAATTTAGAAGGTGGAGGAAGGAGCTCACTGGACGAGGAACAATGTTAAAGGGGATATAGCTGAGGAACTCAATCTTCCCTACTCCACTTGGAGGACCCTGAATAGGCTGAGGGTTGGAGTCTCTAAATGCAAGACCAATATGCTCAAGTGGGGGGCTGGTATCAGACAACAACATGCTGTGTGAATGTGGAGAGACACAGAGTCCGGACCATTTACTGGTCTGCCGATTACTGCCAGAAACATGCATCAATGAGGACATATGTTTGGTCAATGACAAAGCCAAGAAAGTGGCTTATTTTTGGCAGTCCAGGGTTTGATTGGGACATGAAAGAAGAAGACTGAAATCAATCACACAAGTTAGTCATTGTGACTTTCTTATGTTTCATCGATCTTGCTGGGTTTACTGTAAGCATGACTGAGTCCAGCGCCAACTAAAGAAGTTAGAGTGTGTAGTTAAATTAAGATATTTAATGTTTTGACTATTTCTTTTTATCTGCATTTCTGGCATATGGAAAGAAAGACTTTCAAAAGTAATAGGATGAACAAATTTATGCTGAAAACTTCGCTTAATTATAATCCTGCTTTGTAAAATAGAAAGAAGTCAGGTGAGCTTAGTTTTTATTGCCCTGTAAAATTAATGTTCTGTCACATGAGGCTTACTTTTGAGAAAATATGCCTCAGATTTCAGCTTGAATTGGAATGACTTCAATCAGATATGTCAACAGAACAGTTATCTGCAGGAATTGTTCATTCCCAGTGTTTTTTGGTTTGGACATTATGTGCCTTAATTCACATTTTCATCACAATTTCCCAGTGCTTCCACAAGCACACACAACATCTCACTGGACACAAAAATCATACAGCATTTCTAAAGTAGAAGATTTCTAGTAGAGAAACTGAAAAATGACAAAAACCTTAAGGTAGTACATAGTTTTAAGGATTTGAAGAAAGTTTTGAAATAAATTATGCAGAAATTTGTGGGAGTTCATTATACTTTTAGCTTGAAACATTTTAGCTTAAAGATTTTAGCTTAAAACATTGTCTGTGCAGCGTATGGCTGGCAATTGAGGTCAGCCTTCCTGCGCCGACCACAAGAAGACCTGCGGTTGGGATACTTCCTGCATCAACAAGCACTTCCTGCCTTTCTGCAGAGATGCTACCTTTATGCAAAGATTCTGGTTTGATGCAGAAAGCGTCTCAATGTAATCTTCATATATATGCTTTTGGTATTAGCCTTTTTACAGCTGAAGTTAGATCGTAGCTACTGCTGAATATACAGGTAACAGCTTTTGCAAGGGTACCGCCACAGAGAATAGGCTTTGGCCTAGTTCTGGCAGGATATAAGCTACTGCGCATGTACTAGTAAGAGATATAGGTCATGCCGTATATGGTTATGCTATAGAGAATGTCATATTATTGGCTGAAGACCACTGCACCTATGCTTGCGTATACATCCTGTGTATGCTGTCGTAATACATCCTGTGGAACCTGTGTATTTTTCAATAAAAACTTGCTCCCCGGTGCCGGAGCAGCTCTTTTTCTTGCGCACCTTAACTCTGACTGCTGTTTCAGTTTCTTTTGACTTTATGCTTACACCCTTGTTGAGCTGGATTCTCAACAAGTGCTTGGTCAATCTTTGACCTGATCTTTTCTGTAGCCACCCTCTGGCTAGAATTTCTCCACATCTGGTGCCCCCCGTGTGAGGCAAATCAGATTGTAATCTACCGGATCCAGATTACAATCTCCCTTCACTTCGACCACGCTCACGACTTCAGCGCTGCGGCCCCACAGTCCTCACCCACGACCGGCTAGGTCCAGGACGTCCCTCGTCATCCGTGTAAGGATCCCGGGTGAGTGACACAGTCAAGTTAAGTTAGAACACTTAGACAAGACAAGACAACATGGGCAGTGGTCTCTCTTCTCTGCAACAAAAGTATTGTCAGGATCTTAAACACCTCCTGCAGAAAAATGGACATGCAGTATCAATCAATGAAATAGAGCAACTCGTTAAGGCAATTTACGATTTTTGTCCATGGGTCCCAGAAAACGGGACTTTAAAGTTACAAGTGTGGGACAAAATTGGGACTCAATTTCAAAACCACCCCAGAGTCAGTGTAACTGTACAACTCCTGTGGTGCAAAGTACGAATCTGCTTGCAAAGTCTCACCCCGAAAAATATTTTGTTGGATCAAGTAGTGACAGTGCCTCTGCCGCAGATTCTGCTGCCATGTCCGTTACAAAGACCGGACTTAAAACGGGACTCTGATCTTACGGCACCACCACCATATGCCACCCCACCAGATCCTCCTGATCTGAATAATAAACAACCGAAGAACATTTTTTTGGCCCAAAGCCTGACCACCTCCATGCCACAAATACTGCCACCTGCCACTGGAGATCCTCTGTCCCCAACAGCACCCCCGCCATATGGGCCACAATTGCCTCCGAAACCCCCTGATGAAGGTGGAACGTTATATCCTGCTTTTCAGCAATCAAGTACTGTTACCCCGTTCTCTGCTGCTTTAACTGCGGCTGTTCTGGACTTGGAGGCTGCTACTACATTTCCAATCATCAGCCGTGCCTCAATAGTTGCAAAGGCTCCAGCCCTCCCTGCCACCTCATCGCAGATAGAAGCTATTACTGCATGCAGAATGGCAGGCAGAGAGGGTTCTGAGGGCAGCACAGAGGACCTTGGCTCATCCCTGAAGTGCCCCCCATCACGAAAGGTGGAGAAGAGGACCAAGCAGGAGAAGCCGAGTGATAAGCTTGATTCCTCACTTGGGGGCAGGAATTGGAAGGATGAGCCAGAGGGCGAGAGCAGAAAACCCAAAATCAGAAAGGGGTCTTCTCGCAAATCCAACATGACAGTTTTTCACTTGGTTAAGATTCAAATACTTCAACTGAAAGAAGCCCAGAGAAAACGTGGCATGGATCCTTCCTCTATGGATGGCAGGTTTCTACCAAAATACAAGGTGGGAGAAGATATACTCCAGTTTTTGGCTAAGTTACTTGCAAATTCTGGAGAAGCTGTTCTTTTGGGTTCTTGCATTTTCTACCTGCTGAAATACAGATGGATGTGCCTGGAGAGTGAAGGACTGAGTGAGTAGCTGAAAAGCTGAAAGATGTGCTTGTTTGGAGGGCAGAGGGTTGCCTGATTGTTTTGTGACCAAGAACTGTGCTGGAGGGAAGATGGTGTTTAAATTCTAGTCTGAAGAGATCTTCAATCAACATTTGGACTCTTAATTTGGACATTTTAATTTGGACTAAAAAGTTTGTGTGGACTCCAAGGATGAATTGTCCTTGTTTGCATTATAAAACCTGAAAACCTCTTTAAAATTGTCTAAATGCTCTGCTGGTGGGAAATGTTGTTAAAATGATATGTGTAGTTTGTTTGCTAGAATTGTTAGAGAAACTTTCTTGTAAGGAAGAAAGGAAATGTGCTTGCCTGTTTTAAAAATGCATACAGTGAACTATGACAAAAAGCATGATTTTACAAGAAGATCATGGTTTTTGTCACCCTAATGAGGGGGGTGTCGTGGAATGAAGGTCCTGCTCATTCCATGTTTCCTGCCTCCTGAAAAAGAGGGGGGAGATGCCTCTGCAAGATGGCGACACCTGGGAGCCATGGCCACATGGCAGACTTGGGGAAGAAGGGATGGAACCTGGTGTGTGATTGACATGTCTTCTTGTTGGAAGGTCATTGGGGGTAAACCCTAAGGAGGAGGGTAAAAGGGAGGATCCTGATGGGAGGGGTCTTATCCGAGAGGAGGAGACCCTCACACATTCAAGGAGTCGCTCTTGAAAAGCTGGCTGGCAAACAGCCAAAATGTAGTCTCTTGGAAAGGGGGGGCGACCAGCCTTCTTCCTCCCCCCCACAACAGACTGCTTTAACTATGTGTTTTTGATCTTTTACTGGAATGTATTTTGGGACTTTGCTGTACTTGTAATACAATTATGAAAATGCCTGGAAGAGTTTTTCACTGTAATCCTACATATGTAACTGAGTTTGTTATATTGCAATGGTGTTATTCGATATGTCAGGCATGTTTCATGTCTAGTTCCATGGTGCAATCTCTTGTGGAGAGGGTTGTAATAACATGGCACTGGTCATCAAACATGTTATGTTCATGTTTCTTAGAGGAGCTGGTTGCCCTGTAGGTGGGCCTCTTGACTCCCTCTTGCAACTTTATGGTGTTAAAAATGTTTTCTACTATGGATGAAAATGCTCATCTTTCATCACCTGACATAGATAGTCAATTTATTTGAAAGCCAGATATTGTTTAGATAAATTTTGATCCTGATTGGTTTTAGGCCAGATTGAGAAAGAACTTCTATCTGTAGGAGATTGTCACTAATGATGTATCTACTAATTGCCATAGGTGTTTTTATAGTAAGCTGCATTATGTTATGTTGTTGTATTCAATGTGTACCAAATCTTATGGCTGTGAGTAAAAACTGTTTTCATGCATCAGGAAGATCCACAGGGTTTACTCAGAACCAAATCTATCAAGCTCGCTATCAGAATGAGATCTGTCAGGGTAATTGTCGAGCCGTTCCCCGTGTGGCAGAGGAGAACTATGATGATGGGGAATATGTATATTGTTTGCCAACAAATAACGTGGAACATGAAGATGTTAACTCAGAATCTGATAGCGAGATTGAATTCCAGCGTGTGTATAATTGGCAAACGATGTCCCGCAGAAAAAATATAAATTTAAGAAGTGGAAATGTGGGAGTTCATTATACTTTTAGCTTGAAACATTTTAGCTTAAAGATTTTAGCTTAAAACATTGTCTGTGCAGCGTATGGCTGGCAATTGAGGTCAGCCTTCCTGCGCCGACCACAAGAAGACCTGCGGTTGGGATACTTCCTGCATCAACAAGCACTTCCTGCCTTTCTGCAGAGATGCTACCTTTATGCAAAGATTCTGGTTTGATGCAGAAAGCGTCTCAATGTAATCTTCATATATATGCTTTTGGTATTAGCCTTTTTACAGCTGAAGTTAGATCGTAGCTACTGCTGAATATACAGGTAACAGCTTTTGCAAGGGTACCGCCACAGAGAATAGGCTTTGGCCTAGTTCTGGCAGGATATAAGCTACTGCGCATGTACTAGTAAGAGATATAGGTCATGCCGTATATGGTTATGCTATAGAGAATGTCATATTATTGGCTGAAGACCACTGCACCTATGCTTGCGTATACATCCTGTGTATGCTGTCGTAATACATCCTGTGGAACCTGTGTATTTTTCAATAAAAACTTGCTCCCCGGTGCCGGAGCAGCTCTTTTTCTTGCGCACCTTAACTCTGACTGCTGTTTCAGTTTCTTTTGACTTTATGCTTACACCCTTGTTGAGCTGGATTCTCAACAAGTGCTTGGTCAATCTTTGACCTGATCTTTTCTGTAGCCACCCTCTGGCTAGAATTTCTCCACAGAAATTAAGATTTCCAAATATATGCAAAAATATTCGCTTATTCAGGTATTAATATTGTAAAATGAAAACAATATAAAAGGAGTAATTAACAAAAGAAACCTATGCATGTTCATTCAGAAGTTAGTTTCACTGAGTTCACGAGCTTCCATAGCTTTGAGTTGCCCGCTGGGTGAGTAAAGCGGTATAGAAATTAAACTTGAAATGAAAATGAAAATGAAATTTACCATGTATATAAAGATCTGCAGAGTAGGAAATTTATGTTGAAATCCTGTTGCACTGCTATGCAAACGATATAAATTGTGGCAGCAAATTATCTCAAATTTAGAAATGTCTGTATACTTTATCTGTTGCATACCGAATCACTCTACAAAGCTTTCTTAACTTGAAATAATTTGCCTCCAAAGATTAAACCTTTTGCATAGCAGTGCAATAGATTTCAATCTTTGTGTTCTACTCATGATTCCATGACCAGAAAATGCCTCAGCTAATTTTTCCTCATACCTTTCCACCCCCAGAAGCATTCTATACCAGATTAGCAGAAGAATCTTGAGGAAATTCCCATAGCTTGTTGCAGGAGAAACAGCAACGTACTGCATGGGCTGATACATGGTGGTCTTCCGAGGAGCTCCTAGGAGCAGGGGGACGCAAAGTGTCATGCTCCACAACTGCGGCATGACTCTTCATGGAGGTGAGCAGTAATGTTGTTGAGGGTTACGTCTGAACGTGGTAAGACCTCCAATGCTTACACATAGTCATCATATGTCTCATCTAGTGATGACAAAATGATATAAGCTTGTTGCTGGTCTAGGTCTAAAAACACCAGGTCCTTTCCCGGTAATTCAGAGATTTCATGGTCTCCAGGTGGGTGAGCATGTCTCCGCCAGGGGCAAGGCATGTTCTGAAAAGATGTCTGGTCATTTGGATCTGAGCTCCGACGTTACTCCTAAAATAAAGCTGCCTTAAGGTTTGCCAGCAAGTTGCTGCAGAATCAAGGCTTTTGATGTGAACCAGCTGGTCATCATGAAGTGTAAGTCCAATGAGGGACAAAGCTTTCTTGTTGTCTGAGCGTATTTTATCTAGTTTTCGAGCATCGTCTGCATTGGCAAGATTGAGGCCGGCAGTAGGAGAAGTAACAGCTTCCCAAAGTCCCTCCTTCTTCAAAAGAAAAGTGCATTTCACGGCCCAAACATTATAATTTGTCCCATCCAGTTTTGAGACCAAGCTGACTGGAGCCAAGGCCATTATTGCATACTATGACAAGGCTACCAATAAAAACAATGGACTGTACAATGGGTGATCCCAAGTGAGGCGCATCACAGGTGGGGTCCTGGGCCCATAACTTATGATAGTACCAGCGGGGTTGTGCACTGGCA
Source organism: Bradypodion ventrale (assembly GCA_035047345.1). NCBI lineage: Eukaryota > Metazoa > Chordata > Lepidosauria > Squamata > Chamaeleonidae > Bradypodion > Bradypodion ventrale. The sequence goes on from JAWDJE010000004.1 coordinate 87,755,030, forward strand.
GCAGAGCGGAATGCAGCCGGACACAAGGCAAGGGGACGTGCCTGGGGTTGTGCTCTTTGCAATGAAGACACAAGAAAATACAGTCCTTTTGCTTTAAGGTGCAAGAAACATAGGCTTGTTTACTTGAAGGCAAAAAAAGTTGCAAGATATTTACAGTGGCAGTGGCATACAAGCAAAGAAACACAATGCAGTCTTTGGTGTCCTCTAGTTACCAGCACTGAGGAGCCAGGATAGTCCAAGTCCTTTTGCAGTTCAACTCACAAAAGTGAGGCAGAAGGGTGAAGAACAAACAGTCGACCTTGCCGCTTACTCTCAAGTGACGCTTCTCCAGTGAAGCCAGTCAGATAAGCAGGAGCCTTCTTCAAGGCTGAATGTTCAGCCCTTGGTGAACGACCTCCGGTTTGCAGAGCTCTTGCTCCAAGCTAGAGGCAAGAGATTATGACAGTAAACAAATGGCTAGCAGTTCCAGAGAGTCCAAAATCTGGAGGCAGTAGGGCTAGGAAGCAGCCTTGATAAGCATGACAGCTTATGGTGAGCACAGCAGCCGCCCACATTGGTTTTTGCTGAGTCATATATACAGAAGTTACAGAACTGTCTAGAAGAAGCATAACACCTGTGAGGCTTCTTGCTTACAATTTAAAGTGACAGACACACTACATGCCTTGCAACACTGTTCTGGAGAGTGTACCACTCACCAACATGACTCAAGATACTTTGCATTATTTTGTCAAAATAACATCTGCAAAAGAGTGTCAGTGCATGTAAAGTTCCATGCACATAAGCGTTTTACACAGTAGGATACTCACCCTCGAAGAAGGTGAGGAGTGTGAGCAAAATGACAGCAGTTTGTTAGCTGATTTTTTTTCATTTCAGTGGCACCATTGAATTGCCTCTGATATGAGTGGAGCAGAATAAGGAGACAAAATAGGGGGACTGGAATGCTCAGTTGTGTAGGGTTCCTAAATGGGGAGAGTACCTGTTTGCATACAGTCATGCATGCATAATTATCCTTTTGCAGAAGTTTCACTGAACAATGTTGTGGGCTGATTAAAATAAAAGTGGAAGTGACTCTATTAGGGTCATTCCCTTCCCATTTTGTGTTTGATTTCTATGTGTAGGGGAGGATCTGTATGGCAGTTGTGTGAATGGATAATAACTTCTGCCCAAACTGCAGTTTAGAGATGACAAAGAAAGGTCTCTTCATGTTCCTAAATTGTGTCCAAGGTTACTGTCAGATGGACATTCGTCCCATCATTTGATCTAGTTTGGGGACAGGTTGGTTGATGTATTTTCCCAATGACCACACAGCATACATACCATTGTGAAGGAGTACACACCCATCAATACCTACCCACACCTATTTGAGTCTATCGGTGGATACTGTTTTTTGATAAATTTTTGACTCCATTTTTGTTCAGTCTCGGCATGTGTGATTGCTGGGACTGAAGCAAAAAATGATTACTTAAACTGTCCCTTTGTTTAATCTTAATCTTAAAACTGAGAAATGGAAACCTTCCTTCTCACTCACCACGTAGATAAAGGGAGAGGAAGTTTTCAATTTTTTAAATAGTCACTAATATATCAACAATCCTTTGGAAGGGCCATTTTTAGAAAGCTCTTTCAGTACATAAACAATTTGGTGTGTTTCACTAAAAATAAATGGAAGACTTCATTTCCCTTCATCTCTGCAGGCAAATAGGAAGGAAACTTTCCATATCTCATTATCATTAAGCAACTGAAGCAGAGCATGGTGGAGTCGTCAGAAGGAGCTTGCTTGCTTGGTTCCCTTTAAAATGAAATAATATCAGTTAGATCATGGGTCGGCAACCTACAACCCGTGAGCCGAGTCCTGCCCATGGCACCAAATCATCCAGCCCACACCCTTACTCCAGTCGCCGCCACATTTACAATGCATTTATGGCAACATTTACAGCAGGAGGAACACCAGTCCAGCCCCCTCAACTGTTTGAGGGAGTGTGACCCAGCCCCCGACCTAAAAAGGTTGCTGAACTCTGGTTTAGATCATGCTACCGAAGGTTGCAAGGATTGTGGATTCAAGGATTACCCTAAATGACATACCACACCTCAGAGTGACCCTGGTTAGCATGATCAGAGTTCCACAAACTTTGCTCTCCAGATGTTCTTGGAGTTCAGTTGCCAGAAGTCCTGATCAGCAGGTGTGTGCAGTCCCAATAACTAATCAGTTTTTCCTCCCACAGCAAGATTTCCAGAGATATGTGCTTCAGCTATCAGCCTTGTGAATTAATCCCATTTTTACTTTCCAAAGAACAAAACAACATGCAAAATGCAAAATAAATAAGTGAGGAAAGCCACATGCTATGACAAACAACTTAGGAAAGTAGACAGGTTTTTAAAAGTGTTGAACCCATCACCTAGTTTGGCATTTCCTGCATTTAGTGCAGTGCAAAACACTGGGCCTAAAACTATTCAGTTGCTCTTTAGTGTAGTCTCATTCAATTGTTCTTTAGCATCCAGTAATACACAAGGGGTTGAATATGTCTCATAGATCTAACATATCTGTTCAGCCTTGAAGCCAAGGGGGCAACTCTTCTCCAATTTGAAGCCTATATTTTACATCCTCCATTGCAGAATAATTTCAAATGGCTGCTCACATTTGCTATAAAGGCCATGGGGCATTGTGGAATATTATTCACTCTTTCCCAATATTATTCACACTTTACACACACACACACACACACACACACACACACACACACACACACACACACACACACACACACACACACACACACACACACACATTGTAGCCAGCATCACTGTACATCTGTACAAAGGACAACAAGAAGAATGAAATGACAGTTCTTTTAAGGAATGAATCAAAGTGCAAATTAACAAACACCAAATTTGCTGTAAACATTAAATACTTCAGACACAAAACCTTCTGTGCTATACAAGAGTGCTTTCAGCATTATCTATTCACAGCAGCACTTCTTTTCCTGAGGGTCATAAACACAGAGAGAGGGAGGCAGAGTGAGGGGAGCAAATGCTCTCGTTGAAATTCAACTCACAGCAAAAGCAATTTCCGAGTGTGCAAAGTGCTGTCAGCAGGCCTGATGTTTGTGTATGAAATATAGACAATATGACTGGCCCATCGGCAGCCACTGTCAGCCTGATGGATGGCGCCTGAAAAGAAGTAAAGCGGCTGCCATTAGGGCCCAGTCTATCAGACTCTTGAAGGAGATTCAGTGGCTTAATAGAGGGAAAACTCTCTACTAATCGGACAAAGTTTCCTGCTGCAATCACCAGGAAAATAAAAGGGACAAGGATGAAAGACCAGAGCTGGAAACACAAGGCAAGTCAAGAAAACCAAAGGTTCCCTCTCCAATTCCACACTTCCATCCCTCTTGCTCTTTTCTGTTCCTTGGCATCCCCTTTTCTGTGATGAAAGCATAGGGAACTGCTACATTCCTGCACTTAACTTGCGACATGGTAATTTTCTTGCCCCTTCCTCTCATTACAATTCAGGTATTTTGTAAGGGGCTAATACAATAAGATAATACAGTGGTACCTCACTTAAAGAGCATAATGCCTTCCACAGGATTGCTCTTTAAGCGAGTTTGCTCTTTAAGCGAAACACCATTGTAAGTGACCAATTGTGATGTCTGGTGAAGGGGATTGTTGTTAAATGATATTTTGGTTGGTTTTAGTTGTTAAGCGAAGCGACCATCCAGAGAAAATTCTGTTCTTTAAGCGAGTTAGTCTCTAAGTGAAGCATTCTTTATGTGAGGTTTTACTGTACTATTATCAACCTTCATAGTGTTCAAAGTAACTCTCAAGTTTTATCTCTGTACTGCTTAAACAACCCTGTAATTCATGGATGGAGATATCTTTGACCATCCAGATATTTTGAACTTGAAATCCCCAAAGCATCTGGGTAGTATGACTAATGGTAAGGGTTAATTATAGTTCTGTACTTTATACATTCCTCAGTTCATCTACAAAATATTCACATGCTTAGACAACACCATGTTGGACTATGGCAAGCTCTTGCAAACTGTATTAGAGATTTTCATTAATAGATTGCTTAATCCCTGCTATTCTCTCCAAGTTGGTGACTGGATATAAATCAAGTCCTTAAAAAAACTGCCTACAACCCCAATGGAAAGGGCCACACCAGATTTTGCTGACTACCAATACAACCATCAAGTACCAAAGATTTAGTTCATGGATACACACCTCCCATTGCAAAAAGGTACCTCCACCAGGTGCTGGCAATGTCAATAAGGCTCAGGCTGGGAGAGTATGTGCCGCTAACCTCTGTTCCCCACCTTTCTGCCATCATCTCTGCTGGGCTGCTGGGCAGAGGGATGGGTAAACTGTGCTGGGGCGACAGTATGCATGCTCACAGAGAGGGCTTTGAGTGCCTCCTCTGGTACACGTGCCATAGGTTCACCACCACTGGTTTAGATCGATTTTGGATTGTGTTGCTGCCTACAGTGAAATCACAATCAGAAGTCATGTAGCTTTCTAATCACCATTCAAACATCTCTGTGGGTGCAACTCTGAAAGATGGACTTTTAAGTTCAGCCGAAAGATTTAAAGAAACAACTCAGATTTATAAATGGCCTGTGCCTTTTCTCATATTTCTTGCCTTCTTATAGTCTTATTGTCCACCTCTCTGAAAGTTCATAAAACCTTGGTGCGACATGGGGTTTTCCATAATATGCAACCCCCAAAATGCCCACATTCTGTTTCCAACACATCTGACACACTTGTCAAATGTGTGGAGGCTGTTGCTCATTAAAATTCCTTTCCCCCATCTCTCCTGCACATGATTTGGCAGAAATTACATTTTTGGCTTTATTGTTGCATATCATAAGGCCTACTACACCACCACAGGATGTTGGTTTTGGGAGAGAGGGTGTTGTCTGCAAGTTAGTGGGAGAGTCATGCTATGTGTACATTCTAGACAGTACTAAAACTAGATTTGGACAAAATCTAACAACAGTAGAATTTGAAAAAAGAACTCTGAAACCTCATTTGAAAGTGGGGTATAGTCCTTTAATTGGATTTCTGGTGTGAGTAGGAGTATAATGGAATTTCTATTCAATATAATATTAATTTTATACAGTCTCTTTCTATTGTTCAAAACTGGTCTATGTTGAATGACTACCGGTAATATTCTTACCAAGTCTTGGCCCAGTCCAGTAGGACAATTCTGGACAAGCATTTAAGTGGAGGGATCTACAGATTTATTTATTTATTTAGATTTATATCCCGCCCTCTTGCTCCAGGGCAACTCAGGGCGGTGTACAACATATAAAAACATTACAATATAAAACCCCATAAAAAACTACAATAAAAAACTCTTTATAAAAACCACCCATGTCTAAAAAGTCCCACCCCTTCCCACAATCATTGAAAGGACATGTAACATCAACTGAGCCAATGTGCAGGAGTCAATACCCCGTCGGTCCCCCAAACTTGCCCTGCCAGCCAGGTTTTTAACCCTTTTCCGAAAGGGCAGCAATTCTGACTGAAGCCTTAAGTCTGCCGGCAGGAGGTTCCAAAGAGTTGGGGTGGACACAGAGAAGGACCTTCTCCTTGTGCTAGAGAGGCGAGTCCCTCTAGCCTATGGAACACTAAGGGGCCCTCTCCGGTCCGCCCTGGTAGGACGGGCGGACTCCCTTAGGGCAATGCAGTCTCTTAGGTAACCTGGCCCACTACCATGAAGAAACAGCAAAATCCGTCCAACAAAAATATATTTATTGTAATCGCAAACTTAAATTCCTTAGTTTCAGGTAGTAAGCAAAGAAAACCAAAGCTATTCCGGTAAATTAGCCTTTCACAACTACCTTCTTCAGGGTTTTCTATAATATAAAATAATAATAGTTACCTCTCAATCATATGTACATACTATACAACAGATATTATAATCAATCTTTCACAATCAATACATACTGAATATATAGCAAACAGGATCATAGGACCAAGATACTACATTCATGGTAACATACATATTAAACAATGATCAACAATGGCATAATATCAAGTCTTACCTTATGCACAATTCTTTTTTATCAATATTTTATATCTTAAAATATCTTTCTGAGCGTCACAACCTCTATGGTAGTTCTTTAGTGTCTACGACGTTACTAAAAAGCACAACTATGGCTAGACTTATACTCCCTAATACACACAGTTGTGATACATAAAAACAGTGAAATAATTCTCTTAAAGTGACCGCAACTCTGTTTCATATTACAAAAAACAACTTAGATCATGATCATGATTAAGTCCATAGGGGGTCACAGAGTTAAACAAATGAATGAAATATGCGTCCCTGCATAGCAACAGTTTATCTACATTGACCTTCCCATATTTCTTAAAACTCAATTTTTCCAGCGCTACAAACCTCAAATCATCATCTGAATGTTTCTTTTCCATAAAATGGGATACAAGAGGGGCCGTAATGATTTGACTCCGAATCTGGGAGCGATGCTCCATGATACGCACTTTCAATGGCTGAGAAGTTAATCTGATGTAACACTTCTCACATGGACATATGACTAAATAAATTACATTACGGGAGTCACAATTGTTAAAATGTAGTAGTTTGTGTGGGATCTCTTTACCCGGTATAGCAACAGTCTTAGTTTCAATTGCAAAGCGTCACACAGCACACCCAGAACATCGATAATGACCTCGTATTATTGGTTGCAAAGGGATCGACAAGGAGCGAGAATCCGAACTGGTAAGTAAGTTACGTAAAGTTTGCGTTCTCTGAAAGCCAATAAGAGGTTTCTCAGAGCAACCTGGAATGTCTTCTACGATATACCAGATATACAAGATACTGTGAATTATGAACTTGAAATTTATAGACAATTAGGAGGTGTTACATTCTATAAGAAATTGGCAACCGACCCCACTCCTTTCTAGTCTCTTTATGATTTTAATTGTTATCAGGATGTTTTTATATTTCATTGTTTTTTATTGGTTGAATGTAAGCTGCCAAGAGTCTCTTCGGCAAGGGGGCGGTGATAGAAATTGAATAAAATAAATTAATAAATACCTAGATTCCTGGAAAGGATCACCATAATGCAGAATCAACTTGAAGGTATGTTGTTGTTGCTTCTACTGCTGCTGTTTTGAAGTGTATTTTTATTAGTACAGTGGTACCTCATAGAACTATTTTAATCTGTTCCATGGGGCTCATTGTTGTACGAAACAATTGCTATATGATACATGCATCGTATAGCAATTTTTCCCTATGGGATGCCTCGTACAATGATTTTTTTTGCTAAGGGTTTTTCCCATTGAAAAATTATTGTATGGTTTTTTCCATAGGGGAAATTGTTATGTGGGACACCATTTCCCCCCAAAATTTATTTATTTATAATTCAAATTTCTATGCCACCCAATCAGGTGAACCTGACTCAGGGCGACTCACAACAGGATTAAAACATACATATTGGCCTTTGCCCAAGAAAGGCGGGATATAAATTAAACTGATTGATTGATTGATTGATATTAAAAACAATTAAAACTCCAACATTCCTACCCACCTATTAAAAACTAACCACATTAAAACTCCCTGCATTAAAAAGATGGTGAGGCTTTATTTTATAAGCCAACAGGCGGGGGCCACTCTTCCTTCGGGGCCCAACACCTGCCCTGCCAACCAGGTTTTTAATTCTTTTCTGAAAGGCAGCAGCTCCATCTGCTCCCACAACTCTACTGGCAGGAGGTTCCACAAGGCCAGTGCAGACACAGAAAAGGCTCTCATTCGTGTGCCAGAAAGGCGAGCCCCTCTGGCAGATGGAACAATTAGAGAGCCCCTCCGGTCCGCTCTGGTTGGACGGACAGACACTCTTGGGACGATGCGGTCTCTTAGGTATCCTGGCCCACTACCATGTAGGGCTTTAAAGGTAAAAACCAGCACCATGAATTGCACCAGGAGACAAACTGGTAACCAGTGCAGCTCCTGAAGCAATGGTGAGGCACGAGCATAACACCCGCACCCCATCACCACCTGGGCTGCCACATTCTGCACCAGCTGTAGCCTCCGAATGGTCATCAAGGGTAGCCCCATGTAGAGCACATTGCAATAATCTAGCCTGGAGGTCACCAGAGCATGTGTGGCCATGAGCAGGGAGTCCTGGTCCAGGAGTGAATGCAACTGATGGAAGACGCGAAGCTGTGCTAAAGCCCTCCTGGCCACGGCCGCCACCTCATCTACAAGTAGCAGTCCTGAATCAAAGAGGACCCCTAAGTTGCGTACCGGGTCTGTCTGGGGCAAAGCAGCCCCATCCAAGACCAAAGTTGGCAGCTCCCTGGATAACGTGGGACCCCCTATCCATAGCCACTCAGTCTTGGAGGGATTCAATTGTACCGCATTGTTCCCCATCCAGACTCCAACAGCTTCCAGACATCTGGATAGGACATTGACCGTTTCACTGGGGTCCCCATGGGCTGAGATGTACAGCTGGGTATCATCAGCATACTGATGATACATCACCCCATGGGAACAGATAATCTCACCCAGCAGCTTCATGTAGATGTTGAATAGGAGAGGAGAGAGCACCGAGCCCTGAGGCACCCCATAAAGTTAGGGGCCTAGGGCTGGACCTCTCACTCTCTAACCACACCGACTGGGTCCAGCCCTCCAGAAATGAGGAAAACCAGGATAGCACAGTGCCCTTGATCCCCAATCCTTTGAGCCATTCCAGAAGGATACCGTGGTTTACAGTATCGAAGGCTGCTGAGAGGTCAAGAAGGGCAAGGACGGACGGATGGCCATAACTAAACCTAATTGTTATGTGATTTTGTTGCTATATGGGGTGATTGTTGTATGAGGTTCCACTGTATGTTCATGTATTAATATTTATTAGTATGTTCATGTATTAATATCAAATTAGCTTCTACAAAAAACTACAGAATAGAAGGATTAAAATACCTTGTTAGTACCTAATAGACTATTGTGTGAAGACAATCCTGCGAAAGATAGGCTGTTGGGCACTCTCCCCGCCGCACTCTCCCTGCCCTTTCCATCAGTGGGGAAATAAAGGGAGTCTCCCCCGGCTGGGAGACTCCGAAGACAACGCTGCCGCAAGCCGCCGTGAGCCGCCGCGCTCTCCCCACCCTTTCCATTGGCGGGAAGATAAAGGGAGTTTCCCCGGGCTGGGAGACTCCAAGAGACACCGCCACCGTGAGCTGCCACCATGAGCTGCCACCGCAAGCCACCCTTTCCATCAGTGGGGAGATAAAGGGAGTCTACCGGCTGAGGAGTCATCATGCCTCCTGGTCCCTTTGTCATCCAGGAGGTTGGCAAGGGCGGGTGTAACTGTGACTTTTTGTGGCAGTTTTCTACTGTGCCGGGACGTGTGGGGCTCATGAATACTGGGATACTGCTTCTCTGTGCTTGTATCATTTTTTTATGATGTATCTGTATTATATTATTGCAACTGTATTTCTATTAATCTTGCTGTTTGATGATATTGTATTTATATATGTTGTAAGCCGCTTTGAGTGGCACCTGTGCCAGGAAAGCGGGATAGAACTAAAACTTAATAATAATAATAATAATAATAATAATAATAATAATAATAATAATAATAATAATAATAATAATAATAATAATAATAATAATAATAATATTCTAAACCAGGGATTCTCAACCTGCGGCCCACGGGCTGGATGAGTCCCGTGATGCCATTTCAGGTGCCACCCTCCCGCCTCCACCACACCAGGAAGTGCCATGTGGTGGAGTAAGGGCAAAATGGCTGTCTGGCCGGCATAGCTGTCTGAGGGAACATGACCCAGCCCCCAGCTTTAAAAGGTTGAGAACTCCTGTTCTAAATTAATGACAATATAGGGTAAATAAATGACCCTAGTTCTTGGCCAAAGGTGGGAGAAGACAAAATGTTCCAGTTACAAAGCCTTTTTTGCACAGTGTTTTGACAAACCTTCTATGCTGCATAGGATAATTCTCAATATTTTCCGCATGGAAAATCAAATAAATAAATAAGAAAATAAATAAGCATTACTAACACATTCACATGGGACAAAATTCAACTACAAACAAGCCATTTATTTTAAGACTTTGGTGCAGCAGAAATTCCCAATCAGAAAGAGAAAATGATTTTAAGAGTGGCAAGGGAGATATTTTGGAGAAGCAGGGATAATTTAAAATAGAATATGATTTCTTGATGAGGCTGCCAAAATGAAAGTCTCCTGGGGAAAAAAGTTAATTTATATACAGACAGAGCTGTCAGCCCAGTCACTGCCAGAAAGAAGGATAACAATTCATTTGGTAACAACTCCCTTGTTAAGAAAGTAGCAGCATCTAGGGGCTTTATTTGCTCTCTGCAAAAGAAAGGGTCCCTTAGCTTATTTTTGATGGGAAAATACAACTTTTCTACAGGACTCATTTGTTTTTGTAACTGTCTGTAATAATTATGATGAGGAAGCTATACTGTCTCCCTAACCAACTCTGCACCTAAAAAAGGAGGTACTGATTGTTGCTGGTTCCTCCCCGTGTCCTTTTGGAGACACTCATATCTAATTCTTATCTTTGTCCATGCCAATATTTACGAGATTTTGAATCTATAGTAAAGGTATCCCTTGCTTGAAAGCCAGTCATGTCCGGCTCCAGGGTGTGCTGCTCATCTCCATTTACAGCCAAAAGGCCAGAGCTCTCTATGTTTGCAGGCATTTCTGCGGCCATGTGGCAGGCATGACTAGATGCCAGAGCATACAGAACGCTATTGCCTTTTCTGCTGAAGCGGTACCTATTTATCTACTTGCAATTTCTTGCTTTCGAACTGCTAGTTTGGCAAGCACTGGGATGGATGATGGGAGTTTACTCCATCATGCAGCACTTGGGTCTCAAACTGCTGACCTGCCAGCCTTCTGGTTGCCAATCTCAGTGTCTTAGCCACTGCAGCTCCGCTAGGGCAGGATCAGCAAACTTGGCTCTCCAGGTGTTCTTGGACTTCAGTTACCAGAATCCCGTCAGTACACCTGCTGATCAGGGCTTCTGAGAATTGAAGTCCAAGAACATCTGGAGAGCCAAGTTTGCTGACCCCTCCTCTAGGGGGTGAAATGAATTAAAATGTAACCTTTGCTTTAGTGCAGGGGTGGCCAAACTACGGCCCGGGGGCTGAATTCATCAAGGCCACGAAGCCCTCGTTGCACCCAGAAGCAGAAATAAAATGTCCTCGTATATGGGCTCATTTTACTTCTGCTTCCGGGAGCGACAAGGGCTTCATAGGCTAGATGAATTGGCATGAGGGGCCAGATCTGGCCCCCAGGCCTTAGTGACAGGCCCCCTGAACCACATGACCAGCCCGCGGCCTGAAAAGTTTGGGCACTCCTGCTTTAGTGAGTTAAAGTTCTTTGAGTTCTTTGTTCCCTGAGCAGGGAGTGATGGAAGCCTGGGGAACAGCCTTCAAGCCAGGTGCTGATTAGTATACTGTACTTTTAGAAAATAGTCAAAACAGGCTGAAAACTGTGAGAACATGATTAGGAATGATGGACATTGTATGCTGTGATTTTATTGGTTAATATCCAGGAAAGGGTGGGAAGAGAGATGAAAATTGGTTTTTGTTATATTGAAATGTGAAGAAGAAGCACCATGATTATGATGAGGATGTTTATGATTATGGGTCGCATCGGCTTCCAAGGAGAAGAAGGAGCATGTTTGTGAGTAAACATTAGAAAGATGTAATCAATTTTTGGAGTTAAAATAGAAACTAAACTCTCCGGGCATTGTACATATTCACAGGGTGATTTGTAAGTATTAAAAAACTATAATAGAGGTAGCACAGAAAGCTCTTATTGTTTGATTGTGTAATATTCTATATTGTGGTATCTAATAATGCAAGCGCGGCGCCAAAATGGCCGCCGCGCCCTTTGCGGGCCCCCCCCCACAGGACAGAGAATCCGGGTAGTTAGGGGCGTGGCCAGCTCCCTTATAAAAGGGGTGGCCACGAGGCAGCAGAGCTGCCATTTTGCCTCAGCGACGGAGCGGAGAAGTTTTTTCCCCTGTGCCTCCGTCGCTCGCTAGCTCACCGGGAAGCCTTTGGTGGCGATTCTGCCTGGCTGGCTTCCCTTTTTTGCTTCAGGAGAGATGCCTTCCAAAAAGAAGGCAACTGCGAGTTCAGCTCGGGCTGTTCGGAGGCGCAACCCAGGTCGGAGGACCGTGGTGCCGCCTCCTCAGCAGCCACCTTTGCCACCCCCGGCCGGGGCTGGTGGAATGGGGGCTATTGCCCCTTGGCCCGATCAGGGCGCGGCCGCGGAGGGCGCTCCGGCCCGCGGCCCGCGAGCGGTGGACACCGCTCCTCCTCCTGCCCACTCCGTTGGGCCTATTTCTTTTGGGCCGCAGCCTCTCCCGGGGCCCTCTAGCCTTGGGGGGTGGCCCGGCTCCCTGCCTTGGCAGGTTTCTCCACCAGCCCTACCGGGTTTTGGCGCTGGCCAATGGCCATATATGGCCCCTGGGGCACAGGGACCTGTCCCCATGCCAGGATCAGGAGGGCCGGCCGGCCCTTTGCCCATGGTCAACGTGGACACCTTGCTGGCCCGCATTGCGGCCCTCGAGGCGTCTTTGGCCCGGGCCAGTCAGGCAGGCGCCCCCTTCGGGGTACCTTTTGAGGCGCTGTCGGCAGCAGGACAACAGCCGGCGGGGAGGGTTGAGCTGCTGCAGGCGGGTGGCACGGCTCCGGCCACTGCCTCGCAGCTCCCCAGCCAGCAACCTGGTGCGGGTCAAGCCCCGGTGATGAGCTCTACATCGGTCGTGAGCTCCGACGCCCCCAGTGGGCCGGAACCCCCGGTGGGGGCGGCCCGCGGGGGTGCAGCATGTGAGTATACGGTGCAAGCAAGTACATCTACACACATTCCCAATATAGGGGGGGCCTTTCAGTGGCCTTGGCCTCGCGCGGGTGGTGCGGGGGCCACGCTGCTGGCGACCCACCCGGCGACAACGACTGCCACCATGCCCACTGGGGTGGGCCTCGGTCCTTACACTGCTGGGAATGTCCTGGGGGTGGCAGGGTTAGCTCAGGCCCCTTTTAATAGGCCGGCTGTCCCCTTTTCGGCTTTACCAACGGCAGGGTATTCCTTGCCATTGGGTGATCACTTGGCACAGGCCACCAGAGAAAAGATATGGCGGGGGGAGTACGTAGATATCTTCTCACTCCTGAACAGAGAGCCCACCAAGGAAGAAAGGGAGGGTCAGGATGAGAAGGATAAGGAGCAGGCACGCCGCCGTAAGCCGCCGCGTACCTGGGCCAACTGGCTCCCCGCTTATTTAATATATATGGCGGTATATCTGAGGGCGCGGCCGGATTTAGCTATTCCCATGGTCCAATATTTGGACAACATATATAGGGCAATGGTCGATTTTCCGGGCCCCTCATGGCTAGCATATGATGAGGAATTCCGTATGAGGATTCCCCTCCACCCTGAGATGAGGTGGGATGAGCCGTGCCAGAGACTGTGGCTCTTGTATATGACACCAACACGCCCTGCCCCGGGGGATAGATACCATTGTGGACATGCCGTCCGGCGAGCGGCTCCAGCGCAGCTTACCCGCCAATCGGCGGGGCAGGGGGTTCCAGCCCGCCTGCTGTGCTGGACTTTCTCGTCAAATGGTTCCTGCAATCGAAAGAATTGCAGGTATAAGCATGAGTGTCCCACATGTTCTGGTCCCCACGCAGCCTCTGCTTGTCCCAAGCCTGGGGGGGCGCGAGGCAGAGGGAGGGGCGGACAGTGGGCTGGCAAGGCCGCCACGGAGGGAGCTAGTTCTCCAAAAGGCCCCCTCCCCAATTAAGGTGGACATGCTGGAGCGCTGGCTCGCATCGTACCCGAAGGGGGAGGACGGGGAGTATCTCCTTCAAGGTTTTAAGCAGGGATTTCGTATCCCTTTTATGGGTGATAGGTCCCCTCAGGACGCCCCCAACCTTTTATCCCTCAGAGGAAGGGAGGAGGTGGCTGCGGCCAGCATTAAAAAGGAGTTAGACGCGGGCAGGGTCGCTGGACCTTTCCCCGTACCCCCATTTCCCAATCTTAAAGTCTCGCCATTGGGTTTGGTTCCCAAAAAGTCCCTAGGGGAGTTTCGCCTTATTCATCATTTGTCCTACCCAGCAGGCCGATCGGTCAACGATGCTATACCTGATGACCTTTGTTCGGTCAGGTATACATCGTTTGACCATGCGCTGCGCATGGTACGCTCGCGTGGCCCGGGTGCCCTGCTGGCCAAGTGCGACATTAAGTCAGCTTTTCGCCTCTTGCCGGTACACCCGGGCGATTTTGAATTGCTGGGTTTTAAATTTAAAGGGGAATATTATTTTGATAAGGCCATGCCTTTTGGCTGCTCCATATCATGCTCGGCTTTCGAGCGTTTTAGTACCTTCCTAGAGTGGGCTTTCGTCCGCAGGTCAGGGTCCCGGTCTGTAGCCCATTACCTGGATGATTTTCTATTCGGGGGTGAACGGGGCTGGGACACGTGCGCACGTCTCCTCAATACATTTCAGACGCTAATGCAGGAACTTGGTGTCCCTTTAGCGCCCGAAAAGACCGAGGGCCCATCGACCAAGTTAGTATTCCTGGGGGTTGAGATTGACACGGTAGTGCAGGCTTCTAGGTTGCCGGGTGATAAGGTGTACAGGATAGTGACCCTTATCTCTGAATTGCTGGCCAAGCGTAAGGCTTCCCTGAGGGAACTGCAGGTGCTACACGGGCACCTTAATTTTGCTTGCAGGGTGGTCGCACCGGGCAGGGCTTTTGCCCGGCGCTTATGCGACGCCATGGCAGGGTTATCCAGGCCCCACCACAGAGTCAGGCTCACCCGTGGCATCAGGGCAGACATGTTCATCTGGTTGCAATTCCTGAGGGAGTTTAATGGGGTCTCATTTTGGAGGTCTGACCTCCTGGCATCCCCTAATTTCCAGATCCAGTCTGATGCCTCAGGATCCCTGGGTTATGGGATGTACTTCAATGGGAAGTGGGCCTATGGTGGGTGGCCACCGGCATGGGCAGGCACAGGTCGCCTGCGGGATCTCACATACCTGGAATTTTTTCCCATCCTGGGGGCTTTGATGCTATGGGGCGAACAGTGGGCCAATTCAGTGGTGCATTTCTGGTGCGACAATGCTGCCGTTGTACACATTGTCAATGCGCAGACTTCTAAATCGCCCAGGGTTATGGATCTAGTGCACCATTTTGTACTGCGCTGCCTGCGCCTCAACGTTTTGTTCAGGGCCAGGCATGTCCCAGGGGTTAATAACGATATCGCTGACGCTTTGTCCCGCCTGCAGATCTCCCGGTTCCGCGCCTTGGCCCCGGATGCGGAGGAATTTCCCTCGCCACTCCCGGACGAGATGTGGACTATTGGCAAGGAGAGGTGAACCGGGCGATTGGCCTGTCACTAGCGCCACGCACGCGTAAGGCGTATCAACAAGCATTCAATTCATACAGGGTTTTTGTTACTCAATTTCACTTGCCAGAGACCTGGCCCATCCCGGTCAACCATGTTCTGCGGTTCATGGTTCACCTTCATGCACAGGGCCTCGCACCTCGCACCATAGCATCCAAGCTCTCGGCGTTGGCTTTTATGGCCAAAGTAGGGGGTCATGTGGATACCACCTCTGACTTCCGTGTGAGACATGTTTTGGAGGGGTGGGTGCGCAAGCGCGGGCGTTGCCCGGACGACCGGCACCCTATTTCCCCAGGGGTTCTTACCCAGTTGGCCCGGGGCTGGCCAGGCCTCTGTTTTGATCATTATGAGGCAGCCCTTTTTCATGCAGCCACAACGGTGGCATTTTTTGGAGCGCTCCGCGTCAGCGAACTCGTGATGCTGTCTAAGGCGGATGCAAGTGGTAGGGCACTGGAACTCGAAGATGTCTATGTTGCCAAAGACTGGGCCCAGTTGAGGATCCGCTCCTCTAAAACAGATCAGCATGGCGTAGGCAGTGGAGTAAGACTGCTACGGTGTTCTTTGGCAGACATCTGTCCGGTTGGTGCCCTACAGGAGTACCTGGCACTGCGTGGCATGCACCACGGCCCGTTTTTCTGTCACCAAGATGGGTCTCCCCTTACTAAATTTCAGTTTTGGAAGGTGACAGCCAGAGCCCTCACCAGGGTGGGCCTACCAGGTGCCCGTTATGGCACACATTCGTTCCGTATTGGTGCAGCCTCTACAGCAGCTGCTTTTGGGTACTCTGGGGCTGACATACGCAGCATGGGGAGGTGGGGCTCACAATGTTTTCAGTTTTATGTGCGCCCACTCCCGCCATGAGTACCAATCCAGTCACCTTACCTCCCTTTTTTCTCAATTTTCTTACAGACCCTGGGTGTCGTATTACACCGGTGACAGTATGGCTGGTGGGCCACAGCTATGTGCACAGGGCAGCGCGTTACGCTGCGGCGACAGAGTGGGGACCCCGACTGGGACTGGGTGACCACGCCAGTCTCGCATGGCATGGTAAGCCTGGGATGTTATGGCAGGAGCTGCGGCCTTTCCTTTTTTCTGGCCTGGGGGCTGACCCGCCTGACATTCTAATCATCCACCTGGGGGGCAATGATTTGGGCCAGATCACCGGCTTATCGCTCAAGCATGCGATTTGCGATGAACTTGCCTACTTGCATTATGTCTGGCCTGCCACAACCCTGGTTTGGTCGGACATTGTTCCGCGCCATTCTTACAGAGGGGGCGTTAACCTCCTGGCCCTTGACCGCGCTAGGCGCGCGGTCAATAAGGCAGTGGCGCGGTTTCTTGCCACCAGGGCTTGGGGACGGGTTAGTCATCACCCCGATATTAGTCTACAAAATTATGACCTGTATGCAGGGGATGGGGTCCATCTGTCGCGAGGAGGTATGGACCTCCTGTTGGGTGACTGGCGAGCAGGCCTGTTGACCGAGCTGACGGTCTGGGGGGGGCGTCAGGTCTTCTGTGAAGCCCCTCCGTGTGGCGGGTAGCACTGGTAAGGTAAACAGTATGACCCACAAGTATCCGGCAGGTTCGCAATTGACTGGACAACACTAGACAGGAATAAATTAGTTAAACGTTGTCCGGTCAACGATGAACCAGGCGATGGGGTGATGACGATTGCTAACCAGCATGCATCACCCCTGTGATTTCACGGATACGCGTCAGAGGGTGGGGTCATGAGTTAGTTATTGACTACGGTCAACAATTTGTTTGTTGTGAACAAACAAATTGATACAAATGGATACATTGTAACCAATTGCCGTTGGCAATTTTGGGGTGGTACCTTACCAGTGTTACTTCGGCCTGCTTGCCTTAGGAATTATGATTGGTCGTTTTACCAATACAAATTTATAATTCGGACTAGGGCATTGAATCAATAAATGTGGCCCTTTGCTGTTATCCACTTTCAATGTTGTCTGTGTCCGTTATTGGGGGGGTGCGCCTGCAATGCAAGCGCGGCGCCAAAATGGCCGCCGCGCCCTTTGCGGCCCCCCCCCCCCACAGGACAGAGAATCCGGGTAGTTAGGGGCGTGGCCAGCTCCCTTATAAAAGGGGTGGCCACGAGGCAGCAGAGCTGCCATTTTGCCTCAGCGACGGAGCGGAGAAGTTTTTTCCCCTCCACCCCCTCCCTAGTTAACAGTGTGATATTATGGTCGCTTCGGGGCCGGGTGGGAATTTTTGGTTGGGACCCATATTGGCTCCGGGTCCTGGCTTTTTTGCCCATCCCACACTGTTGCTATGGTTTGATATAGGGGTCTTTCTGCGTTCTTACTATTGCCTTTGGTCACATGGGCGGGTAGCACTGGTAAGGTAAACAGTATGACCCACAAGTATCCGGCAGGTTCGCAATTGACTGGACAACACTAGACAGGAATAAATTAGTTAAACGTTGTCCGGTCAACGATGAACCAGGCGATGGGGTGATGACGATTGCTAACCAGCATGCATCACCCCTGTGATTTCACGGATACGCGTCAGAGGGTGGGGTCATGAGTTAGTTATTGACTACGGTCAACAATTTGTTTGTTGTGAACAAACAAATTGATACAAATGGATACATTGTAACCAATTGCCGTTGGCAATTTTGGGGTGGTACCTTACCAGTGTTACTTCGGCCTGCTTGCCTTAGGAATTATGATTGGTCGTTTTACCAATACAAATTTATAATTCGGACTAGGGCATTGAATCAATAAATGTGGCCCTTTGCTGTTATCCACTTTCAATGTTGTCTGTGTCCGTTATTGGGGGGGTGCGCCTGCAATGATGGTTATATGGTAAATAATTAGCTCAAGTATTGTTAGGTGCTAGCCTCTATGAATGTGAGTTAATATTGCGTTGATGTTATTTCTGAGTTATTATTGTATTGTATTGTTATTGTTTTCTTTTCTTTTTGTATGTCTGTCAAAAAAATTTAATAAAAATCATTTAAAAAAAAGAAAGATGTAATCAAATGTATTAACTGGCTAGGCAAGGCTAGATGTGCCTTTTTTGTTTTATTCTGGGAAAGGGGAAAAGTAAGAATGTTCCTTTTTTTTATATTTTGTACCTGATCTTGAACTCTGAGCTATTTTTCTTTTAAATAAAAGCTACCTTGAAACAGATGACATTGTAGAGCAAGGGGTTCAAACTATGGCCCGTGGGCCAAATCCGCCGCTGATGCCAATTCATCTGGCCCACACTGCCCTTGTCGCTCCTGGAAGCGGAAGTAAAATGTGCCTGTACGCACATGGCATGGGCCGGATGAATTGGTGTTGGGGCCAGATCTGGCCCACAGGCAATAGTTTGGGCACCCCTGGTTTAAGCAGAGAAAATGGCTGAACCATGTGACCGGCCCATGGCCCAAAAAGTTTGGGAACCCCTGTTGTAGGGCATAAGCTGGTGGGAGATTTCCAGTTCCTTTATTTCCTTTATTGGCAATGCTACATTTTGATAATTCACACTGCATGTCCTACCTGATTTGGCTGGTTTGTAAGCATAAACAGTCAGTGATTGAAACCTATCCTAGATTTCTCAAGCCTGTAGCAGGACCACTGGTACTCTGAAGCAGCACAAAGGCTTCCTGAATGGGTGCAGGTCTCTGGAAGTTGGAACAAGTCCTATGATAGTGGGTATGTTGTCCCTTACAGGAGATTAGAAAAACACAATCTTGAAAATGAGCAAAAGCAAAGAGCTGTGACATCATCCTACCAACAAGAAAAGAGAAATAAAAAAGACAGGGAGGGGAAAGAGAAAGATACACCCTAGCTCAGGGGTTCCCAACCTTTTCAAGCCAGGGGTCGGGTCATGCTCTTCCAGTCAGCTTCGAGAGCCAGATGGCCATTTTGCCATGCCTGCACAATTGGGTGTGGGGTGGTGATCATTTTGTCCCATAGGCTTCAAAGGGTTGGCCATTTTGTTTCTCAAATGTCCTTGGCATTTTAAATGAAATGGAAACTCAGGCCGTATCTAGCCCGTGAGCCTTAGTTTGGGAACCCATGCCCTGGCTCCATAAAATGAACCCCTCAAAACCCATACAGGGATTCATCCACATACATTCCCCTCTAGTATTGCAACCAACTTTCTAAAAAAGTAGGAGAGGGAAATTTGAGAATGCATAGCACAGACATTCTTCCATGTACTAATGGAAATGCTTCACTTTGTACCTTAATGTGTGTTTATCTGTAGGATCTTGCTACTGCCTGGTGACCTCATTTAACAAATCCTCAGGGATGAAGTGTGTACAAAAGTTCTTGTGTCTCCTGAGGTGTGAAGGCACAAACCACCTCTTTGGGCAGTGAATCAATCTCTTCCTTACAAGGTATTGATACTTTGAATTTCCTTTTCCCAAAAGATAATTGTATGAGGATATTTATAGTTATTATTATTATAACACTTTTAATCCCATGATTGCCAAATTTCACCCAGAAGATCTACGGGGAGCTCAGTTGTGCCCTCCATGAGTGTTCCTGGATTATTTTGTCACCTCAGAAATGCAAAAATAGCCCCACTATTTGTCTAAATAAAGTGCATTTCCCTAGTTATGATCCTTTGTTTTCAAATAACCATAATCTTGGAAAGAAGTCCTGAAATCTGAATAGTGCAGCTCTCCATCATCATGCCCACACTCTAATGATTGTGTGTTGGAAAACCTGTCAGAAGCACACTTTAGATTATATACAGTAGAACCTCTGATAAAGTTCAAACTCCATTCCACAAGTTTGGACTTTATTCTATTTTGGAACTTATCCAAATCAAATGGGTGATGCATTGGATAACGTCCAAAATGGACTTTATCCGAGGTTCCTATGCCAAATACCTTGGACAACGTCAATTTTCTAGCGGTTTTGGACTTTATGCGATGCATCACGTGTGCATGAAAAATGCAGCTTTATCCGAATCGGACTTTATCCAAGTCGGACTTTATCCAAGATACCGCTGTAGTTAAGATGGACTATAGGCACCTAGATAAACTCCTATTTGGAAATGAAGTACAACTATGCATATGCTAAAAACTATCCACCTACACTTTTCTTGGGCTCAACTTCATGTTGCCTAATCAGTTTCTTCCTTGCCTATACACTGCTATTTTCAAGAGGACATGTCCTCTTCCTTCTCTCTCTGGCATGTAGCTGATTTTATCCATCAAGGGGCATCTTTCCTTATACTATATATTGCTTTGCGTTTACATAAAATGTCAAAAGATGTACAGCATTCCAGGCTCTGCCTTCTGTACAGATTCCAAACCTGGCTTATCCATCCCCTTATGTACTTCCACATTGAGCTACTTTAACTGCAAGGATAGCAGTAGCAGCTTCTGTTGGTGGAGGTGGTAGAATGGGCTAAGACCAGAGTGGGTAGAAACCTATTTCACCTTCTTTATCTCGATTATTAATAATTGCATTTATTTAAGCCTATAGATTGGAGTAGTAAAGCCGGACCACGCCCCCTCAGATAGGTAAGTGGGCTGTAGGCATGGTTCCTCCCGCCACTTCCACCGCTTCTGCCAATGGCCGGGGGGTGCATTTGCAGCACATCTTTGGCTGTTTTGCTGCTTCTGCCACTTCCTGTGGTGACGGGAGCGAGGGCGACACATTTTCGGCTGTTTTCGGTGTGTTGTTGACTATTTTCGGGACATTTTTGGCACTTCTGGTGCATTTTCAGCTTGTCTGGTGGCAGTGGGGTCCTCACCGTGGGCTGGATTAATTGATGCTGCAGGCCAGATTTGGCCCATGGGCAGTAGGTTGGCCACCCCTGGTATAGATCAATAAACATGAATGCCACCATGCATTTGTTTGACTTTAAGATGTCACAAAGCTCTTTGTTCTGTCAGCAAAAATGAAATGAGAAGGTGCCCTGGAAGCATCTATGATTACTGCCTACATTATTCCACTTAGCCAGGGGGCTGCATAATATGACTTCTAACTACCAGGCTGTGGGACCAAAATCTCTACTAGCAGACATCTGTAAAAGGCTTTAATGTCTATCCATAAATCAGGGGACATGGAATGATTGAGTTTCCACGAGCCAGTAAAGAGGTTGTAAAAAAAGAAAGAAAGAAAAAGAACTTTTAACTTTGGACACAGAGACTAACCTCTCCCTGCAACTTGGAAGAGGAAAAAACTCTTCCCACTTTTAACTTTATAGCGATCACTGTCTTTTGTACAGATTGCGTGAGCAGCCAATGTTATTTGTAGACACCCATCTGAATACATTTCTCATTGTGTGCTGTCAGGATTTAATGCAGTTTTCTAACATGCTCCTCAAATATTGCCTTCCAGCTTGAAAAGAATCGAGGAAATATTTGTAGCTTTCCACACCCATTGTTGTGTGTGCAGGAGGCAGAGGATTAGGTTTGAAGGGAGGGAATTATCATATTTCTCACTAGTTCACCATCTCCCCCGTATCACAAATTTCACTGTGGAGGATGCTACATAGACTTCACTTAATTTAGATGAGTTCAAAAACCAAATGTGCTTTCACCTATCGCAGGGGTAGGCAATGTCATGGATTGCATCCGTCAGATTCTCACTTTTCTGCTCTTTTCAGACAGGCCTCTCTGTGGTCTGTCCTTCCC
Source organism: Bradypodion ventrale (assembly GCA_035047345.1). Lineage (NCBI taxonomy): Eukaryota > Metazoa > Chordata > Lepidosauria > Squamata > Chamaeleonidae > Bradypodion > Bradypodion ventrale. The sequence continues at coordinate 87,777,052 of JAWDJE010000004.1, forward strand.
TGCCAATTCTCTGAAGGAGGGGTCTGGCCAGAGCAGTACAGTCTAAACTCTGATAAGCCTGCCCTGGGAAATCAGGTAGGGCTTCTGTGTGTAAGCTTGCTAAACCACAGGATTGCTGTGTACAGCCAAGAAGGCATGATTGTCTCCTACTTGTATGTTCTCCAGGCTGAAGGCATGTTTGTCTCTTGCAGTACATATAGTATCCATGTTTAGTCTTTCCCACACCAGAGGGGACATTTCTTTCCCATGGGAGAAGGGCCAAAGGCACTCATGCTGTATCATTGTGGTCGCTGAATCATTTAAGGGCAGTCCTTTGGAAATCCCCTAAACTGAACACACCTCTAACCAATCAGATTACTCTCCAACTTTACTCTGTGGGGGGTAAAGAGTAGGACATCCTGATAGGAGACTCTGGTCCTAATCAGGCCCCTGCTGGGTGGAGACAGGTGTCTTCTATTTGAGGAGCTGTAGTTCAGTTTTAGTGGGCTGTTGAGGCTCTTTGGAAACTTTTGGGGAGACTCAGAATGGAGTTGTTCCTGAACTTCGGATAGGCCTTTGTGTGACAAAGATGGGAAATAGAATGGATTTCACTATGGAAGGGACTTAGAAAATATCCTGCTTGGAACATCTCAACACTTAGCCATTTTTATGGAGATGGAACTTTGCTGATTTTCCTTTGTACATCTATGCTTTTCTATTTTATGGAAATATAAAATAAAGTCTATCTTGGACTTTGAATTATTTGCTCCCTGATGCATTCACTCGGCAGGTAAAACTTTCAGCACTTTTCTGCTGAACAGTGATCATCTGAGCCTCTCAGAAACAGAGCATCACAGGCAGCCACTTTTTGCGTGTGCATGCAGAGAGGCCATTTTGAAGGCTGGGGGGGGAGGAGGAGGAGGAGGAATTGCTCCTGGGCAGTCAGAAGGCCTCCCCCCCCCCCTTCCATCATGACAGGCAAAATGCAGCCCTCCAGATATTGCAGAATAGAGAGCGTGACTCAGCCCCAGGCTTGATAAAGTTGGGAACCCCTGTTGTAGACATACGTGGCAGAACAATCACGCTTTAAATCTGGCAGTGTGAAATATGCACCGCAATATATGGTACAGTTCTGCATGCTGTTAGAAATTTGGCCCATTCTTCCTGGAGGATCCCCACACACACTTTATGAGATGAGATTGTAAACACAAGTTTATCGTTCCACTTAGAAATGTCATTAGTTATGATTTTTGTAAAACTTCTTTCAAAATACTCTGGATGCTTTTTAGTTTCAGTTTTAATCTGGCCGTCGTTTTGGGATTTATGAAGCTCATTTGAGACACTGTGCTACTTTAAAAAACACTGTATTATCCTCCCTCCAAATTTTGCAGATGTATTTTCCCCAGTGGAAGACACAAATGATCACTTAAAGTTTTGTTAATTCAGAACTCTGATGATAAAAGAAACACATAAACAAATGGATTTAAGGGGGTAGGGGGAAATGAGCAAAGTATGGTGTGAGTCAGGGCAAACAACCCGACTAGATACTTATCCACGTGGACTTCTACTTCAGAATGAATTTATTCTTGATAATATGTTCATACTTGGCAATACATTTTGGGCCAAATATATAATACCCATAGGCAATCAGAATTTTAAAATGCCAAAAGTAAAGTGGTGTATGTTTATGAATTAAGTAAATCTTCCTTTTCCCCCTTTTTAAAAGAGACACACTTGTTAAATTAACAGAATAGTTTTTCTCTTACATATTTTTGTATTTTAAAACAAAATTTGTTTCAAACAAACAATCATGGTGGGATGTGAAAAAATCAAACAAGGACTTTGTTAGAAAAATGATGCGCTTACCACTTTATCTTGGCAACAAAATAGAGGAGAGAAAAATGAACATTTCCTTTTTTCTAGATGACTGTATGATTATAGCCAGAGTTGACAAAACTTTGTGTATATGTGAGTGAAAGAAACATATCTGTGGATTTTTAGTAGTTTATTCCACTCTATCAATAACTTTTAGACATACAATAGATATGTATGAGTAGTATTTAATAAAAGTTGGTGTGACTGGAAAATATCTTTGCAAGAATTTATGTATCAAACAGCAATCATGTAACATTGTGTGATGGATTAATATGAAGAAACAGCTTGAAGGCAAGGTATTCATCTTCTTTTTATGACAACACTAATACATTTGTTTCATTCCTTAAATTAATTTTCTAATAGTAAGAAAGGTCAAAAATGAACTAGAGCAATATGCGCCTTTTTGTCATCTTTTACGAATTATCCAAAACAGGCCTGTCAGATCAGAAGGGATAACATTTTGAGTAATAACCGTTCATACATATTAGCTGGTCAAAGTTAATTCTTTCCATGAAGTGATGTATCTGGAAGGCATGAATCCACCGATTTGATTCCTCCTCCCTCCACATCCAGCACAGTTTGGCCTTTTACAACCCAGATTTGCTGGGCTTGCTCTAGGAAGTTGACATCAATTAGATGGAATAAGACCATACATTGCATATCAGAAATGAAGGTTTAATTATGTTTGTGTGGAAATCTATTTTGACAGATAATCCTTTGGAAATAATTGGGGAAAATAACTTTTCAATGAAAAAGACAAGACCAAAATGCAGTTCATTGGAAAAAAAAATTATATCTAAACATTCCTCTTTGGGGCAGCATTTATTTTTCTTAATTCTTCAGTTATTAAGATGGGAAATTGAAAATGAAGATAATTAGGGGCATGTGCTTTCCCAATAATTAACACATTTCCCTATCCACAGTGGATATCCTAGGACAGGAATTCTCAAGCTGTGGCCTGTGGGCCAGAAACAGCCCATTTCATGTGGGCCCCCACTATCTCCACCACACCAGGAAGTGCCATGTGGTGGAGGAAGGGCAAAATGGCCATCCAGACCCCAAAGCTGTCTGAGGGAGTGTGACCCAGCCCCCAGCTTAAAAAGGGTGAGAACTCCTGTCCTAGGATATATGTGTCTCAACAATCAGACTTGAAAATTAAGCCCTTGTTTGCCTTTCAATGACGAACCACAAAATAAAGCACACTAAATGCAAGATATATATGTGGTGGGGGCTTATGCTATCAAAAGTAGACAATTTTCTCTGCTTGGTGGAGTACCTCTTCAAAAAAAACTAAGATACCATAGAGTTTGTCCCTAAAATATAGTACTATGGGATTTATCAATTAAAGGCTGGAGTACACAGAAAGAGCCTCTTCAAAGACTGTGGTATTTTTGAAACACAATTGGGTGTTCCTTGGTAACAGCAATCTTGTGTTGCTGGCTAATCATTCTCACACTAGGTCAGGTGAAAGTAACTGCAGAATGAAGTGACCAAAAGGTGCCTTCATTTTGGCAGTTTCATGTCTGGCCTAGGCACGGAAGAAGTCGTTAAAGGCTTTTTTAAGCATTCTGTTGCTTTAAATATGGAGTAAAACAGAACTGAGTGGGGAATGTATGGAGGAACTGACTCCCTAAATTCCCATCAATTCAATGTGCCGACTCCAGTGTCATTTACCACAGTATGCAATAGGATTTTGGCCATTTTGTAGAAGTAGTGTGCACCCTGAAATCACCAGAGGAATATTTTAATCAGTAAAATTTGCCATTGCTGACAACATAATTTTTGTAGTAAATGCAAAATTGTGTAACAGGATTTCGTATTATGTTGTTGCTGCTGCTGCTGCTGCTGCTGTTGTTGTCATTGTTATTGTTGTTGTTGCTGCTGCTGCTGCTGCTGCTGCTGTTCCGTGCTATCAAGTCATCTCTGACTTTTGGGTACTAGTTCTCAAACAAATAAGAGAAAGTACTTTTTCACCCAGAGGATTACTGGTCTATGGAACTCCCTGCCAGAAGAAGTGGTGACAGCTGTCAGTCTTCACAGCTTTAAGAAAGGATTAGACAAGTTCATGGAGGACAAGGCTATCAATGGCTATAATTATGGCTACCTAAGGACAACCTCCGGGTTGGAGAGATAGGCAGGATATCTCTCAATGCCATTTCCAGGGAATCCTAAGCAGGTGAAGGCATCTCCTTGGGAATACCCTGAAGGAAATGGTGAGCCACTGTGTGAGACAGAATGCTGGACTGGATGGGCTGTGGCCTGTTCCAGCAAGGCTGTTCTTATGTTCTTATGTTCTTATGGCGACCGTACAAATAGATAGCTCCAAAATATCTTGTCCTTAACAGCCCTGCTCAGCTCTTGTAAACTCAAACCCATGCCTTCCTTTAGGGAGTCAATTCATCTCATATTCGGTCTTCCTCTTTTCTTCCTGTCTTCAAGCTTTCCTAGTATTATTGTCTTATTTAGATAATCTTGCCTTCTAATGATATGCTCAAAATAAGGTAGTCGCAGTTTCATCATTTTTGTCTCCAGAAATAGTTCAGGCTCGATTTGCTCTAGACTTATTTCTTCCTAATGCTATTAGAATAGATTTAACTTCACATTCTAGAACTATAGGTTCTTCATTATATGATTTCTCTTCAAAGGAAACTGTCATCCTTCAACTTCTTCTGTCTAAGTCTTCAGTGAACTGTTTCCACCTTCTCTTTATTTTCCCTAGACAGATAGTCAGTTTCTTTGTTGGTCATTCTCTTTGATTTTTTGGATCTTCTGGAAGAGATCTTGTTTTTCCTCTTTTGTTGTTCTCTTCTGTTTCTCTGAACTGATTATTGTAATAATTCTTTGTCTCTATGTGACAGTCATTGCAAAACTTCATTCAGGATTCTGACCCATTTTTTGTTACCTTTTACTTCTGCTTCTTATCTCTCTTTTACAATTTTCAGCATTGCTTCTTTCATCCATCTAGATTTTTCTTTTCTCTTTACTATAGGAGTTTGTTTGTTTTTGCATTCTTTCCTAATAATGTCTCTGGTATCAATCCACAATTCTTCTGGTTCACATTCAATTAAGCTTAATAATGCAAATACAGTGGTACCTCATACAAGGATTTTAATCCGTTCCACGGGGCTCGTTGTTGTACGAAACAATTGCTATATGATGCATACATTGTATAGCGATTTTCCCTATGGGATGCATCGTACAATGATTTTTTTTCCTAAGTGGTTTTTCCCATAGAAAAATTGTACGATTTTTTCCCATAGGGAAAATTGTTATGTGGGACACCATTTCCCCCCAAAACCTAATTGTTATGCAATTTCATTGCTATAAGGGGCAATCGTTGTATGGTGTTCCACTGTATGTTCCTTATGTAAGTTTTAAAGTAATCAAAAACTATTTTAATGTTCTTTTACAACTTTACTCTCATTTTGGAAACTAGTTCCTGATCAGTGACACAATACATTCCTAGATTCCAGAATTTACAATTTAGCAAAAGTATCATTATCTGCCCATGCAGTGGAACAGTAGTGGTTCCCAACATTCTAGGACATGGGGACTGCATTAGAGTACTCAGTGCCCAAAGACAGCCACGTCAAAATTTAGATCAAAAGTAAACATTCAGAGGTCAATGAAAAAATGTGAATGTTACAGGTACCTGAGCTCTGCTGGCAAGCAAAGCAGCCAGAATGAACAAAATATTAGTATGGAGGATAAGACCAAAAGGGGAATGACAGAAGTAATGATGAAGACCAGAAGAAACAATGTCCTGCATGAGGCAGAAAGAATAGTGTGGTTCTGAGGGGAAATGCCTTGAGAGTGATAGCAGGAAACAAGCAGGTTGCAGGGCTACACAGAAAGAGTTCAGAGGCTGCATGCTACCTGCAGGCCACAGGTTAGGGACTGTGTTTTACAATATCGACAGCCTTATAACAGTGCAGGTGAATCTTGTCCTCATTTGAGCTAGAGGGAGGATAGCACATATTTTATCCTGTTAGTTACCAGTACTTTCCTAGCTGTGTAATTTTAACATTACTCTCCTATTTTCTGTACCTTTACCACAATAAAAAGTTTTCTAATCTAATAAAGGTGTGTTCATTGCAGAAGCCACATAAAAATACAAGTAGAAGTAAAACACTCTTCTACACCACATAGCATTGTCATATGTAACGGAAAACCGTGAATTTCACATTTTGTAACTGTCCCACACGGTTTTCAAACCACTTGATTTGGAAGAAAAAACACGCATTTTTCTTGCACTTCTATTGGAAAGGCCAGCAGATGGCAGCAGCAGCAGTTTGGTGAACAAGGAGGGGGGGAACACGTCTTTTTCTGACTTGTGGCATCTGTAGCAGCAGTTCGATACCTGAATACTGCAGGACGGAATGAGCTCCCGTCTTTGTCCAAGCTTCTGCAAACCTAGCAGTTTGAAAGCAAGAAATGGCAAGTAGATAAACAGGGACCTCTTCGGGGGGGGGGGGGGGACAGCATTCACTGTGCTCCAGTGTCTAGTCATCCCTGCCACATGACCACAGAAACATCTGCTCCTGTCTCTGTCCCAGCTCCTGCCAACCTAGCAGTTCGAAAGCAAGAAATTGCAAGTAGATAAATAAGGATCTCTTCTGTGGGAAGGTAACAGCGTTCCATGCATTCTGGTGTCTAGTCATGCCTGCCACATGGCCACGGCAATGTCTTCAGAAGCAGACAGCGCTGGCTCTTCAGCTTTGAAACAGAGATGAGCACTGAACCCTAGAATCAGATACAACTGACTTTTGAGCAAGGGCAACCTTTACTTCTGTCTCATTTTTGTGAGAGGGAATTATGGTAACCCTAACACCACTGCATATCCAAACATCCACTCCTCCTCTTAGAGTCTTCATGCCAGAAAAGTCCCAACCAAATAAAAATAAAATAAATTTGAAGGAAACATCAATAAATCAACTCATAAGAACTTTAGAAAATGAATTACTTATGGGAACATTATGAGTTTATAATTTATAAATATAAATAGTAACTCATTTTAAAAAACTTAAACCTTAAATGTCAAGCCAATGGCATACTATTAAATTTTATAAAGTCAAACTTAAAACGTTGTAAGGAAACTATCACAGGTAAATATTTAGCCTTTATAATGTTTTTTTAAAAAAGGCTTAACATTATAGAATAAATTTAAAAATGCAATAAAAGGAGAGCCCTCACATCTTAGTAAAATTACCCCAAATCTATAACACAGCAGTGAGTTAAATAAAGGTCATGCTCTGTGTTGGGAATTTCTCCTGACCTTTTAGTGCAACATCCATCATTGGCATTACACAGAATATGCCATTTATCATACAGAACAAAGAGCAAATCTCAACTCCCTCCCATTGGTTTGCAAAGACTTCTGCAGCTTTAGATACCACATGTGTTCCTCTGGTTCATGTGTTATTAACTTGCCACTGCCTGCTTCTGGCTGATCACTTCTCTAGCTACTGATGTTACTATGTACTTTCCACACAATTATTTACAGTAGGGGGCAGTTGGGTCAGGTGCATGACATAGGCTTAGAGATGTACCCTCTCCCAGAATGAAAGAGCCATACCTTCCTTTGATCCTTCCAATATTTCCCTCAATGTTGCCCCCAAATGGCAAATCATTCCTCCAAAAGTCTCTGAGGGAAGGTCCACACTGAGCAGCTGAAAAACCTGGAAAAGCAGATACTCATTTGTGGAGAGGAGCTATATGTCATTTGGCATGCTTCTTCGATCTGAATGGGAATCAACACTGAATAATTGAACACTTTCTCTGATTGCTTATGAATGATTAGGGGAAATGAAATAATATTTTTGTTAAGTTTTAGACATTATCATTAAAGCAATGTATCAGTTTGTCTAAGTAAAATATATTATTTAACTAAATTGCTACATTGCTTTACCGATGATCTGTAAACTTTTCAAAAAATCACTTCCCCTCACTGTTCACAGACAATCAGGGGAACTGTTCAATTTCGTATAAGCTAAAATTGCTTGTTAGCAGTTTCATCATATCAGACATTCACACCAGAAGCAGCCTTTGACAGCTGCAGGGCTCACGATTAGCCCATTGGTGACACACTTGATGGCAATGGGCTAAATATGAGCACCCACAAAAAAGGAGAACCTCTCAAGAATTCCAGCCAATGGCTCTATGCCCTGTGTGGGTGTGCTCTGAGTGGTGCAATTTTCAACTGATGTAATTTTTCCTCTGGGCCTGAACCAACAAGTGGCTGAGTAATAATTTCTACTTTCTGTTTGCCATTTGCCATTTTATACCTAAAACATTCTTAAAGAGGCTGAGAAATGCACCGAGGGCCCAGAGGATCATTTTTGACTAAAGAATAGTGTTTTCCCATCCACGTTTTACAAATGAAACAGTAATATAATGCATGGGATTTCCACTGTCAAAACTAGAATACATCCTGAACCCCAGGAATAAGGGATGAGGAACTTGCTACAGCTATCTACACTCGTAACTCAGATATTTTCAGTAGCGTGCAGTTTGGCTAATAAAAGTAACTTAATGGAAGCTGTCCAGATAATTCAGTGGTTTCTTGAGGGTACACAAGAGCAAAACCAAATTAGAAGATGGAGGAAGGAGCTCGCAGGACAAGAACCATCATTAAAGGAGGGTATAGCTGAAGATCTCAATCTCCCCCTATGTCACTTGGAGGACCCTGAATAGGCTGAGGGTTGAAGTTCCTGAATGCAAGACCAACATGCTCAAGTGGGGGCTCCTGTTGGACAACAACATGCTGTGTGAATGTGGAGAGACACAGAGTCTGGCCCATTTACTGGTCTGCTGACTGCTGCCAGAAATATGTACCAATGAGGACTTGAGTTTGGGCAACGGCAAAGTGAAGAAAGTGGCTTCGTTTTGGCAGTCCACAGTTTGATTGGAACACAAAAGAAGAAGAAGTGGTTTAGTTATTTGACTGCTGAGAGTTTAGCTCCCCACTGTGCCTCCTGGGAGAAAAGCCGCACAGACCCCTGGGTATCCCACAGAAGAAGGAAAAGGTAAGACACTTCTGTGTATTTTCTACTTTAAAAACCTTGGAATTGACTTGCCTGCACACAATTATTTATTATTAATGGAAACTGATGGCAACGGGAAAATGATTTATAGTACAGTGGAAAAGCAGGAATGAAGGAGTTAATGACAATGTTTCCAGGAGTAGGTTCACAGCAAGAGTAGCTAGGTTTAGCAATAATCCGGGCTCAGCTGCAGGCAGGAGAAAGGGGGAAATCTTGTAAGCCTGTTCTTATGAGGTTTTCAGCTTAGTTACTTGGATTTGAAAAGGCCAAGATAAAAATCCCAAGACAAAAAGCCAGAAAATGGTCCTCCAAACCTTGAGAAGAACATCTATTGCCACTTCCATCTAGCACACTCTACAAACCATTCAAATGCTTCAGGGAGGGGATTCATATGAATATCAGAGCCTTGTAACTCCCACCATCTAATCCTAAACATGTTTTCAGCACTTGGGGGATAAAACAAAAATTTTGAGTAAAAAGATTCAGTTCAAAAGAGTTTTCCTTAGTGGTCAGAAATAAGAAATAGCAGCATTTACAAAACTGAATGTACACATAAAATTTTCATCTAGCAAATGCTAAGCAGCTTCGTGTTTCATGGATGGGTAGATGTCATGAATCAGAAATTGAAGTTAATTTCATGATCAAAAAAACTGAAAGAAATCCAGCAATGGAAAATGACATCTAGTTTCTGTGGTTGAGGTCAAAGTCTTTATTATGCTCTTCAGAATCATCTGCAGACCCAGAAAATTCCAGAGTCTCACCTGAACATCACTCACCTGACAAGAGAGTGCAACACCCAGCACACATCTCCAAGAAAGCATTGTGTTCAGAAATGTTCAAATGGCACAAGTTGGGGGTAGTCTCCTATTTACATCATTGGCCATCAGCAATTATTTGGATGTGGTGATTGTTTGTGGTGATCTATACCTATAAAATGTTGCATTAACCGTTGGAATGTGACAAAGGATGTTTAGCCAGGCCCTACTAGCCCGTAATGTGCCTCCGTTCACTTGCCCGAACACGGTTCACAGGTAACTGTCAGGTTGAAATTTGCGCCAGTAGGGCAGGAGTCCCCCGGACACAAACAAAAAAAGGGAACTTCAATTCCCAAGCGTGAGCAAAAGGAACATTCGGAAACGCGCCGCGGCCAATCAAAAAGGAGCCACAGGAAAAAACCCGCTGCACAAACTAAAATTGCACACGCCAAACTACAAGCCCCAGCGTCCTGCACGCCATGAGCGTGCAGAACGCTGAAGCAGCCAGCGCATGAAAAATAAAAATAAAAAAGGCAGGCCGTGCAACCCCCACACACCCCACCGCCACATACAGCGGCGATGGGATTCCCGTGGTCCGGCCACCCAGGCCGGCTCATGGAAATACCCCCACCTCAACGCCGCATGTAAGCGGCAATACAATTTCCATGGTCCGGCCACCTAGGCCGGCCCATGGAAATACCTCCCCCCATGCCGCATCAAGCGGCGACGGGATTCCCATGGTCCAGCCACCAAGGCCGGCCCACAAAAAAACCCACCCCAATGCCGCATGATGTGGTGATGCAATTTCCGTGGTCCGGCCACCCAGGCCGGCCCACAGAAATACCCCCACCTAAATGCCGCATGTAAGCGGCAATACAATTTCCGTAGTCTGGCCACCCAGGCTGGCCCATGGAAATACCTCCCCCCACGCCACATCAAGTGGCAATGAGATTCCCATGGTCCGGCCACCAAGGCCGGCCCACGAAAAAAACTCCACCCCAATGCCGCATGAAGTGGCAATGTAATTTCTGTGGTCCGGCCACCCAGGCCGGCCCACGGAAATACCTCACCCCCCATGCCGCATCAAGTGGCGATGGGATTCCTGTGGTCCGGCCACCAAGGCCGGCCCATGAAAAAAACCCCACCCAATGCCGCATTAAGCAGCGATGCAATTTCCGTGGTCCGGCCACCCAGGCCGGCCCACAGAAATACCTCCTCCCACGCCGCATTAAGCGGCGAGGGTATTTTCGCGGTCCAGCCCCTGAGACCGGACCACGGAAATACCTCCACCCAAACACAAAACAACACCACCCAAAAACAGTCAAAAATAATCAAAACCAAAATAAAAAAGAAAAAGTAAACAAAAAATCCAAAGACACAATCCAAAAACAGTCAAAAATAATCAAAACCAAAAATAAAAGACAGAAAAAGCAAACACAAAAACATCCAAAAACAAACAATAAAAAACACACAACTCCCCCAAACCCAAAACAACCCCCCCAAAAAATAAAATAAAACCAGAGACCTTACCAGGAGACGTCCTCACTCCATGACGACCGGAACTAAACTGAGGAAAGAAAGAGACTACTTACCGGAAGAAGAAGCGACACCCAGAGGACAGTAGAGAAAAATAGTAGAATACCACAAAAGCTCACCTGCCCCACCCAGAGGCCACAAGAGAAAAAATATTCAAAAATATTCAAAATAATAAAAATAATGCCCAAATTAGTGAAATAAGTTATCAAAACATTCAAAAATATTCACACTAATCACAAATAATTTTTTTTAAAAAGAAATAAGGTTTACTCAAAAAAACAAAAAAAACCATCTAAACACAGTATAGAAACATTGATTTTTTAAAAAAAATATTCTTACACATTTTAAAAATTATTATCCAAGGTACAAGTATTTAAAAAAATTCACATAGTAACACATTATTTGGTTAAATACAATAATTATAAAAAATTATATCATCCTTTCCTCTTTTTAAAAACCAAAAAACAAAACCAAAAATAAAAAATCACAGTTTATAACAGCCCGTGCGTAAAAATAAAAATTTAAACAACCATAATTAAAAACTAACCTCATTTGCATAAATATAAAACAAAAACCTTCCAAAACCATTTTAAAGAGCCCGGCACCGCCGGGCAAAATCTGCTAGTATACTGTAAAATGAAAAGGGGAAACATGCAAACAAAAGAACTAATTGGGTTCAGCAAGCATAAAGCAGTCATTTGGGACTCCTGAGTGCTCATTGCTCAGAGCAAAGAATGTTTTGTGTAAGTATCCAAGAATACAAGCAATTGTCAATAACCTTTTTTCTTTTGCATTGTAACTTTTGCATTGTAATGTATTTTGTAATATATTTTCTGCTTTCCTTTTGGGGCTATATTTTGAACTGTATTATTATTATTATTATTATTATTATTATTATTATTATTATTATTATTATTATTATTATTATTATTATTATTATTATTATTGTAATTGTGTTTTATTGTATTCTTTTGTATTTATTGTATATTGTGCATTACATATTGTTAAAAAAAAATCTCGATATTGTAAGCTGCCCTGAGTGATGATTCTATTCTATTAAAGCAAATAGTTGGAAGTATTTTAAATCCAGCATGTGTAGACAGAGACATTTACACTGGCTTGTTTACTGAATCAGTACTAGCAGGTATCAAAGGTCATGCTTATTTCCCCACCTGCAGCGGTCTTGAAGGTAGTAGCTGAGGTTAGCAGCTAGCACACGACAAGTGCTAAAGCAATATCTGGAATACTGGTGGTTGTGGTATCCGCGCACACAATTAGTATACTGGCCCTGACAGAACCCCGGTGATGGGTGATCACCTCGTTACCAGAGGTTCCTGAAGGGACAGAAATTGGGGGGAGCGGAATATTAGATAGGGTTTAATTCACCTATAGCTGACCTGACAAGCAGCTCGGACAATAGGAAGCTAATGACTAACTCGCTAGTCATGTAATAGGTAATCTCACATCTGCGGATTACCTTAAATCCTAAAACCAATACCAGCCACATGTTTACCCCAGATAGCTTGGAACAATGTATTTCCCCTGTCGTCGATTAAGTTAGTTAATTAACTTCCCCTGAAAACTTCCCCAATTAACTCGTGTAAACATGGCATGTGGATCTTGTCAGATCGCAGTTCTTTTGCATGCAGCCTGTACATGATAAATACTGATGATTTGCCTCATTAAATCACTGGTCTTTGCTCCATCTTGCCTCGTGTCTCATTGCTTGACCAGTCTCCTCCGGGACCCAACAGCCGCTTCGCGGCCCCGATCCAACATCTGGTGACCCCGTGACATGATTCTACTCATGAGTAAGCGATCTTCGTGGTCCGATTCTATGCCAGAACCGGGTCCGAGTAATCCCGGAGGAAAGCGCAGTGGCCCTGGTCGGAAAGCCATCTGATCAGAGTGACAGCTACGTTACGAGGCATTCCCAGAGAGGCAGAGCACACTCCAGGGCTCTGAGGCATCTTGCGCACCGGAAACGCGTTCCAAACACTCAGGGTCGGCTGTGAACCTTGACGCCATCGCAGAGGCCACCGAGGGCCCGCAGCAGTCTGCGCTCCGATTCCTACCCAGAGGGATGTCGCACCGAATCCAGTTACCTTAAAGGATGCGTAGAAATCGTCTGGAGAAGGAAACTTCGAAGGACCAGGCAGGTAATATGGGGACTTGTCCTCAGCGGCAATGTCCGGCCGCTAACCAGAGAGTTCACTTAATGGAACTCAAGGCCCTGGCCAGGGTAAATCGTACTCACATTCGCAGCGATCAGTTAGCGGACCCAGCGCATGGGTGAGGAAGATCCATCCACGGGGAAATTGCCAGCAGTACAATTAGCTAACACCCAGCTGCTGTGTTCAGCCTGTCTGAAGGCAGACACACTTTCAGGCAGACAGACTATTGTCTACCTGCCTGCTCAGCGCTCACTGGTCACGGAAATCTGCACGGCCCCTGGTCACGCAGGCTTCCAGAGCAGACCCATTACCACACTCAGGCCCCGAGCAGTGCCAAAACCCAAAGGCGCCTGCTTCCAGTGTGGAACTTTGGTGGATATAACTGGTAGGAGGTGTAACAAGACTAAGGACAAGATTACGATAGTGAAAGATTTCTATCAGGAATTGTACACCAAAAGGGAAGTCAATATAGAAAAGTTGAGAGAACAATTGAAGAAGCGAATGCAAAAACAGATAAATTTAGAGCATAAAAATAGAATGGAAGAAAAAATTACAGAAAAAGAGGTAAGAGATATAATAGCCAACTTGAGGATAGGGAAATCACCTGGGGACGATGGTTTAACAGTGTAATTTTATAAGGAGTTTAAAGAGTGTGTGGTCCCAAGACTGGTGAAGTTGTTTAATTTCATAATAGGTGGTGGGAAGTTACCGACTTCATGGTATAATTGTTTTATTGCCGAAACCTGGAAAGGACCCAGAAAAGGTGGAATCTTATAGGCCTATCTCCCTGATAAATCAGGACGCTAAGATATTTACAGCAATAGTTGCAAAAAGACTGAATAGTTTCATGACAAATTATATAAATGGGGATCAAGCTGGTTTTTTGAAAGGAAGGCACATGACGGATTTGACAAGGAGGGTTTTGGATATATTAGATATAGTAAAATCTACAAAAGAGAAAGTTGATATATTATCATTAGATATATTTAAAGCCTTTGATTCATTACAATGGGTGACAATTAAGGAAATCATTAGATCTTACGGATTCGGTGACAGATTTTGTAATTTGATTGGACAATTATATCAATTCGGATTTGCTAAAGTTAAGGTAAACGATGAGTTTACAGAAGAAATAAGATTGGAGGCAGGGACAAGACAGGGTTGCCCATTGTCTCCAATATTATTTATTATGGCAATGGAACTGCTAGCAGATGCTATAAGAGGGGACAATGGGATTAAAGGGGTATTAGATAATAAGATAAGTCTTTACGCTGACGAACCTTGGTAGTTATGAAATATCCCGGAAAGGCACTGGAAAAGATACAGGATCATTTAAAGGATTTTGAGGACATAACGGGACTGAGAATAAATTGGGACAAATCTGAAATAATATTTTGCAATGTAGACAAAGAGGAACAAGAGAGAATAAGAGGCAAATATAAATTACAGGTTAAAAAATCTTTGAGATACCTAGGCATAAATATTTCAAATAAATTTGAAGAGCTTAAACAATTGAACTATGAGATATAAAAAAAGGAAGTTAAAGAGAAAATAGAGCAATTTAAAAAGATTAAGCTGTCTTGGTTTGGTAGGATAGCGTTAAGTAAAATAATGCTGCTGCCCAAAATTAACTTTTTATTTGATGCGCTGCCGATACAAATTAAAGATAAAGAGATTAAAGATTTTCAAAATATAATAAATAATTATTGTAAGGGGGGGACCACGAATAGCAAAGATTTTTTGGTATTTATCGCAAAAAGAGGGAGGATTGGGGATACCAAATTTGAGAAATTATTACAGAGCTTTCCATATTAAGAATATTATGAAAATTTTAGCCAGGGAAAGGGTTATATGGGAAGATTTGGAAATGAAGGAATTAGATAAGGTAGGTAGAGGAGTATTTTTGGACAGCAGCAACAGAAAAATAGTTGTGAAAAATAAGATGATGAAGACGATGTTGGGGGTATGGAAGAGGATTAAAAAGGAACTAAGTCCGGATGTGTCTCTGATAATAGAAATAGAGAATCTTAAAAGTTTCCCAATAAAATTAGACAAAAGGGGGAAGGAAGTATTATTAAGAAATGTTTTCCTGTTGAAGGACTGGATAAGAGAGTGTAAAGATGGAGGAAGAAAAGTGGAAATATATAAGCAGTTAAATTTGAATTGGTTTCAGATAGTATTGATAGATAAATGGAATGAAAAATATATGGGACAATTAAGCTTAGAGAGGGACAAAACTGAATTTGAGGAACTGTTATTAAAGATAAGAAAAGGAGATATGGGATTAAAAGGCATGGTTAGTAAACTATATAAAATATTAAATAATGAAGGTAATCCACAAGAAACGTTGAAATCATGTTGGGAACGAGACTTAAATATAATGATACCAGAAAAAAGTTGGAAAAATAAATGGAGAAAGAGGTATATGAGAACAATGTCAGTTAGAATAAAGGAGCATAATTATAAGATGTTGTGGAAATGGTATTTGACACCAGAGAGGTTATTTCAAATGGATAACACCAAAAGTAAAAAATGTGGAGATGTAAAAGCATCCTGGGAACATATGAACACATGTGGTGGGAATGTAAAGTGGTAAATGATTTCTAGGGGAAAATTGAGAAAGAGATATGTGAAATTATAGGGATGAAGTGTAAGTTGGACATAAGTATGGTGTTATTAACAGATGTCGACAAAGTAAATCTGAATAAGGATCAAAAGGAATTATTGTCATTAATGTTGATAATTGGAAGAATGTGTATCGCAAGAAATTGGAAATCAGAAGGAATATTGAGGATAGAAGAATGGTATAAAGAGATGTGGGATTTCGCACTGAATGACAAATTAACATGGGAAATAAATAAATATAAAGGTAGAGTTAAAGAAAATAGATTTTGGAAAATTTGGCAAACATTTGTGGATCACTCACTAAAGGTGGAGCATGGCGATAGTCGGGTACCTGAGCAGATACATTTTTGGAAATGGTAAGATTAAAAAAAAATGTGACATCCCGCGGACTCTTTTATAGCGTAGGCACATAGGGTGTTTATTGTAATTGTATAATGAATATTTTTGTAATTCACTTTGAATCTTGGTAAATAATGGTATAGCAGATTATAGATTAACACAGCACAGTTGAGAAAACCTATGGTATGGGAAATTTTGAAGTAGATTGGCTGTGATAATTAAAGAGATTGAATTTCAATATTAAAGTTTAGGCAATACGTTAATGGGAAATAGTTTTACTGGAAGAATATTATCTTTGTAATTCAATGATTTTATGATTAATTCAAAATGTATTGTCTTTATTAAGTTGTTGATGGTTTTTTTGGCTTCTGTATTTTGTTTTAAAATAATAAAATATATTTTTAAAAAATGAAAGAACCAGTATGATTGCAAAAGCTTTGTCTCTATGACCACAGTATGATTGCAAAAGTGTTCCTTGTGTGTAACTGCGTGATAATGTCACTGTGAAATATCAGGCATTGTGTGTTAAACAGTTTGCACTCTGTTCATAGGCAGGAACCATTTAAAGTTTGAGAAAGCATGGTGAGCAATACCTCCTTGCCTTGCCTGCTTAGCAGCTTAAGGCACCTAGGGCAACGAAAGCAGGGGGAGGGGGAATCCTAACTTGCAATAGGGCAAAGTGACCCCCCTTCCTCCTTTCAGCCAAAAGGCTTTTCTTTTGGATATGCAAGGGAGACTTTTCTTTGTCTCAAGGATTAAGCCACTCTTAAGAACCGGTTTTGCAATCCGTGCCACTCAGGCAAACAGATAATTGGAAATGATAAAAGCCTTGCATTGTAGAAACCTGCCTGAAAGAGGTGATTTTCTTTTCAGAAGCGCGATCTGAAAACAAAAATCACTTCTATGAGTTTTCCTCACTAAAATCATAAACTATGGGGCCCCTCCCTACGTCTGTGTTTCTCAAACCCCTATTTCTGTGTTTGAATGTCCCTTAGCGGTCTTTAAGTCACATATCTCACTAGGAATGAGAGAATTGCATTGTCTTCATGTGTGTACTGTGTAATCATCTTGTAACCTAGGTTCTCAACCTTTTAAAGTCAGGGGCCAGGTTCCGTGGCCTCAGGCAGCTTCGGAGTTCTGGACGGTCATCCTGCCCTCCCTCCACCATGCAAAACCTCTTGGCATGGTGGAGGTGGTGGCGGGCCATACAGGCGATGGGCCACATCTGGCCCGTAGGTTGAGAATCGTTCTAACTCTCCTTCAGTCTCTTAAGAAAGCTGTTCTGGTATTTTGACTTTAATCCGTGTAGAGTAACTCACTCATTGTACCCCTTTCACAGGAAAAAGCACGCAAACATTCTTGCGCTCTGTATATTCAGAAAATGCTTAATCTTCACCTTTTTACAGGAACAAAACTCCTATCCAGGCCTTGAAAGTAACCAATTTATTTATTTCTATAGTCTTAAATTGCATCCTTTCACAGGCTCCTGAGTTAATTACTGGTAGGGATTCCTCAACAGGAGGATCCCAGCCAGCTGTCTTAATTATCTTATGATAAGAGTTGTTGCATTCTCATTGTGCTAACTTCTCATTTATCTTTCCTCCTTTCCTCTCACCATTGGAACTCCCTGCTGGAAATGTTTAACTTGTGTGTCTTTTCATTTTTGTGTATTGTTTCCTTACAGCTGGCACGTCATAGTTGGCTTGTTTTAAATAAGTCTTAGTCTGTCATTTTAAGTATGGCACCTGGACCACAGCACCCACTCTAAATGAGCAGACACATTTCACAAACTCCAGAGCACAAAGGGAGGAAATAAGATTAGTCCCTGAGCTCCTGAGAACGTACAGAGTGCCACTCATTAGCCAGGGCTGTCTAGGACCGTTTTAAGACTGCAGTCAGGTCACACTTTCAATCAGACACAGGCATTTTCAGGCCACCCCCTTTCTTTTTTTGCTGTTCGTCTAAGCACAGGCAAAAGGCTAAGCCAGCATCTGGTACCCTTCTCACAGGAGCACAAGAATAGCTCCAGGAAATGTGCGCACGCACGCCATGGGCAGAAGTGCGCAGGGGGGCCTTCATGAGAAATTTACCCAAGGGAAGCCTGGCACGTCATGCGCCAAGGTTTGCCATAAGACCCCAGACTCGTCTCGCTTCAAACGCAGACAGTTACCTTGTGTGAATCAATGTCCCTGGTTCCACTTCAGGGGGCTAGGACAATTTTCACTGATGGGGGTCGCACATACGGTGTTCTTACTTGGCAAGAGGGACAGGCTTGGCGCACGCTCCTGACTCTTCTGCAAGAGGGTGGAATTGGCAGCCGTGAACCTTGCCTTGCACACCTTTGCCAAAGAACGCTTAAACATAATTACTGACAGGAATTTGCTTCACAGTCTACCGGGAGCGTACATCACTCCCGCGATAGACAAGAACTTGTTGAGTCTCTTCCTCACAGCTCAATTTCAATTTCATTTGCGGAACCGCACCGAAGCACTCTATACCGCCCACATCAGAAGCCACCAGGATCTGCCTGGTCCGACTTCTGAGAGCAATAGCAGAGTGGATGCGGCCGCAAAGGAAATTCAGCAAAGGTCTGTCTTGGGAGTCTTCACGACTCCAATTCAGAGTCATGCATTTTCCCATCAGAACGCCAAAGCACTCGCACGGCCGTTCAACCTGCCACTTTCCCAAGCCCAGGGCATAGTCCGTTCCTGCCCACATTGCGCAGGGGCGGTAGGGGGGCCCTCTTGGGTTGACCCCCCATGGCCAACCTGGTGTGTCAGATGGATGTCACACATGCCCCACATTTTGGCAGATGGCAGTACATGCACGTTTGCATTGATACTTTCTCACAGTTCATTTGGGCTACAACACAGAAGGGAGAGATAGCTTTCCATGTGGAGCAGCATCCCCTTTCCTGCTTCGCGGCCATGGGCGAACCTCGGCACGTGAAGTCCGATGACGCCCCGGCTTATAGCTCCAGGCAGCTGGCCACGTTCATGGCCACCTGGGACATTAAGCACACCTTTGGCGTTCCGTACAATCTGCAAGGGCAAGCGATTGTGGAACAGGTCAATCGGACACTTAAGTCCTACATTGACAAACAAACAGAAAGGGGGGAACCACCAGCCCTCCCCAAAAATCAGGGTCAGGCACAACCTTGTCTGAACAAGGTATTGTTTACATACAATCACCTTAATGTTTTTTCGGATTACACTCCGCAGGAGAAGCACTTCCGTCGCACGGAGGCTCTCCCGCGGCTGATGGTGCGTTACCGAGTGCCACCGGATCCTTCCTGGAAGGGCCTGGCGCCACTCATAACCTGGGGAAGAGGGTATGCTGCAATTATGTTTCCTACAGGCGTTATCTGGATTCCAGCCCAGCGTGTCAAGCCTCACTTCGAGTCCAATGGTGTGGACCCAGGCAGTTCCGGACCCGATCCCAGAGATGGAGGAACTAACCCTGACGGGGAGAGCCAAGCGGAGGAGGCGGCGACAGCAGATGACAGCGGCGAAGATCACCTGGGGGATGGCCAAGTCCCTGCACCAGGAGGAGGTGGACGCCGTTCGGCGGGAGGACAAGGAGCTGACACCAGAGAACATCTTGATTGCAGCCTTTTCCCTGATTACAGCTAATTCCATGATGACCACCATCATCTTGATCCTTTCCCCTGCTTGCGGGGGGAGGCGTTCAAGCAGCTTCATTGGCGGAGATCTCTCTGCCCGGCTGCAGTACAATGTTTGGGAAAGATTGGCGAACCTCGTCAATCAGTCCGAATTTTGCCTGAGGCAGACCACTGCTTCTTCCTCTATTCTGAGCACTTGTCTCATCCCGGTGTGTCATTCCCCAGATGCGCGCATCAGGAACGGCGACTGGTTGGTGAAGCGGATATTTGGTCCGTTTTACAAGACTGCCTTTTCAACGTCACCACCACCACACAGAGAGACCCACGCTCGCCCCCGCAGACGCACCATCGCTCGGGAATGGAGCACACCTGCGCCCACCGCCGCCCCCTCCGAGCCACGCCTGGCTGGAGGGGTGAAAAGAGCCACCGCCACCACCGCGCAGAGAGGCCGACGCTCGCCCCCGCAGACGCACCATCGCTCGGGGATCGAGCACACCTGCGCCCGCCGCCGCCCCCTCCGAGCCACGCCTGGCTGGAGGGGTGAAAAGAGCCGCCACCAACACCACGCAGAGAGACCCACGCTCGCCCCCGCAGACGCACCATCGCTCGGGGATGGAACACACCTGCGCCCGCCGCCGCCCCCTCCGACCCACGCCTGGCTGGAGGGGTGAAAAGAGCCACCGCCACCACCGCGCAGAGAGGCCCCCGCTCGCCCCCGCAGCCGCACCATCGCTCGGGGATCGAGCACACCTGCGCCCGCCGCCGCCCCCTCCGAGCCATGCCTGGCTGGAGGGGTAAAAAGAGCCGCCGCCATCACCGAGCAGAGAAGCCCCCACTCACCCCTGCAGCCACACCATCGCTGGGGGATCGAGCACACCTGCGCCCGCTGCCACCCCCCCACCCCCACCCCCGAGCCTCCTTGCGGCTGCCTCTCCCTGGCCCCCTTCACCGGCCAAGGGGATCCAAGGCACCTGGGCTGCTCTCCTCCGACCCCTGCCTCCACGGCTGGGGTCCTCATTATGCTAAAGGACTCTGTCTCTCAGATTCTATTTTTTATGTAAGCGCGGGTTCTTCTCTTACTTAATTGTGTATTTGGGGCTCTTGACTATATGTATTTTGAACATTGTATTTTGTACTTGATTATGCTTTTATTGTATTGTGTTCTGATGTAATTTCTATATCTCTATTATTGTATACTTTTTTGCTGCTGTCTGCTTTCAGATAGCATGCACCTATGTAAACCGCTCTGAGTCTCCTTCGGGCAGAGTGGGGCGGTATACAAAAATAAAGTGGAATGGAATGGAATGGAACGTACGCGCATTGGGGAACCCAAGTCACCAAAGTCCTACCGGCTGATGCAGCCACTCTCTACACTCCCTGAGTGGCGGTCAGCCTGAACTCTACTTGTGCTCGTATGACCAGCTGTTCAGCGGTTGAAGGGCCACAGCGCCATTGCCTCGACCACGGCAACAGCAACTGGACTTGCAATAACCCAGAGACTATTAACTCAATGTATGGTCATGTTACCTTGCCTTCAGGATGGTTTTTTACATGTAACCAGTATACTTGGAACTACATTCCTGCAAATGTATCTGATTCCCTTTGCTGTATCAGTCGTTTGACATTGTTGCTTCCCACTAGAGACATGGTTGCCCCAAGCATAAATGAACCTTCACACATACGGCACGCTCGTGCCATCCAGTTAGACAGTTCATGCGATAGCAACATCAGGGTTCTGAGTAAAGCTGAGTATGTTTCATTAGCAGTCAGCTTGTTTGGCGTGCCAGGCTTAGCCGTAGGCAATGCTCGGAGAATTGGTCAATTGGCTTGTGCTTTGGCAAAAGCTTTCACCACACCTCCTCGGCGATAGCGCTGCTTAATCAAGAGCAGACAGAACTTCGCCTTGCCATACTGGATAATCGAGCGGCCATCGATTACCTCTTATTGTTACATCATTTGGGTTGCGAGTCTGTCCATGGCATGTGTTGTTTTAACCTCACGGACAACTCGCGTAAGGTACAGAGTCAACTCACAGACCTCCATACCTTGGTTAAAAACATCAAGGAAGATGCTACGTGGGCGTGGTGGAATTCGTTATGGTCTTGGTTCCCATGGGGTTGGCTACAAACGACACTCAATACTGGGAACGACTGTGTGTTGTTTCATGCAATGTATTCCCTCACTGATGTCAAGATGTCTCCCATGGAGAGAAACCCGGAATGTCCTCACTCCACGTCAGCTGATACCGCTCCTACGTCAAGCCGTCTGTCAGGTCCAATTAAACAAATAAAGGGGGAGTGTGGTATCTGCGCATACAATTGGTATACTGGCCCTGACAGAACCCCGGTGATGGGTGATCACCTCGTTACCAGAGGTTCCTGAAGGGACAGAAATTGGGGGAGCGGAATATTAGATAGGGTTTAATTCACCTATCGCTGACTTGACAAGCAGCTCGGACAATCGCAAGCTAATGACTGACTCGCTAGTCATGTAATAGGTAATCTCGCATCTGCGGATTACCTTAAATCCTAAAACCAATACCAGCCACATGTTTACCCCAGATAGCTTGGAACAATGTATTTCCCCTGTCATTGATTAAGTTAGTTAATTAACTTCCCCTGAAGACTTCCCCAATTAACTTGTGTAAACATGGCATGTGGATCTTGTCAGATTGCAGTTCTTTTGCATGCAGCCTGTACATGATAAATACTGATGATTTGCCTCATTAAATCACTGGCCTTCGCTCCATCTTGCCTCGTGTCTCATTGCTTGACCAGTCTCCTCCGGGACCCAACAGCCGCTTCGCGGCCCCGATCCAACAGGTGGTAATGACAAAAAAAGCAGCTATAGGGGAAAAACTCTGATGCAACATTTTCTGGAGTACCTAGAGCAGGTGTAAATAATTTATTGGGGTTTGAGGGTACAATGTGCCCTCCTATACATCATTCCTCTCAGACCAAAGAAGTGGGCCAAAATAGCAAGTCACACATCTACAAATCTCCAGAGAATATAATTGGCTATTTGGAGCCATTTTTGCCTAGCAAGAACTTATCAAAACTGGAAGTGACCAGAAGACAGTCTTCCCTTTGTCTCTTCCCAAATTTGGAGAGGTACAAGTACAAGCAGGACCTTTCTCAATCCTTGCCTGCAGCCTCACAGTTTACTCTGGTGAATCCTCTGTACGGTAGCAGACAAACCATGTACTATTCTAAGCCTTCCTTCAAAGGGTAGAAACAGATTTTTTTTTAGAAAAAACCTCCTATTTACTTCCTATAGTTAAATATCAACAACTCCTACCCATCCCAAAATAATGGTACTAGTATAATTCGTTGTCTTCTCCCTTCTGTTGCTATATTACACCAGTAAAAGAATGGCGTTCCACATGAATAAGCCAAGAAGTAATTTGCTGCAAATAACTTTGTTACTGCCATGCCTAGGAACTCACCAGTTGGGACAAAGACTTCAGGAAAGTGAAAACCAATGCAAAGGGGACACCATCTCACATACCCACCAACAATGCCTTTGACAGAAACAGAGCATGGAATTCTCCAAAGTCCTAGGTGGACATTCATAAACATACAGAAGGATAGGTAAGTAAAAGGTAAAGGCCATCCTTGCTCGAAAGCCAGTCGTATCTGACTCTAGGGTTCAGGGCTCATATCTGTTTCATAGCCGAAGAGCCCGCGCTGTCTGTGTTTGCAGATGTTTCCGTGGTCATGTGGCAGTGCACAGAACGCTATTTACCTTCCACTGAAATGGTCCCTATTTATCTACTTGCAATTTCTTGCTTTCGAACTGCTAATATACTACCTTTCAAATATTATGGCCCAAGGCTATTCAGTGCTTTAGAAAAATTGAACAGCTTTTGTATTGGTGTAAAAACAAATAACAGTAAATGAAGTTGGTACAGCAATGAAATCACAATTATTAAATGCATCCAGTCAAGACAACGTATCTAACAACTATGGGCTCTTCTCTTTCACTGTTGCCTCCTACCCAAAACAAGCAGTTAAATAGCAAATGAAGAATTACATCTTTTTTTCCAGCACAGTATTATGAATCTCCTCAATTTAATTTTCTCAACTTTTGCTGCCACAGTTGGGGAATTAATCTGAATAGTAGCCAAATTTATAGGGGGCCTTTTAAGGTTGATTAAAATAACCCCAGCACAGAGAGGATTATATCTCACTGGGAAAGCTGTAGATCCAGATTTGTGTAGAATAAACACAATTTCTTTCTCAGCACACTTATCTATCTTTTGCACATACTTCTAATTTTCTCTCAAGAGCAGAGAAATGAGGAAAGTGGCAGTTTGCCTGGAATACTCAAAGGGCACACTTAGCCCCTGGAGCTGAGCCTGCAGATGGATCATTTCCTCTAGGAGAATACCTGGAGGGTGGGGTTGGGTGATCAGCACTGTCATAGGAGTCTGATTGTTCTGCTTCTGTTAGAAAAATACTCCATTCACCATATGGCCACTCTCTAGTCTGTGATTCTGTTGTATATGAGTGTGCAGTGTGATAACATAGGTAAAAAAGATTTGCATTAGCCTATATGCAGACATACACACAAGTAGAATGGATGAACTTAGTTTCTTGGAAGCTCAGCAGTTCCAGACTTCTTGTAATCATGCTTCCTTGAGCTACCACCTACTGGAGATGATACCCAGGAAGGATCCTACTTCTGCAGAAAGACTGGAGAGAGGGAGAGAGATCTATCTATCTATCTATCTATCTATCTATCTATCTATCTATCTATCTATCTATAGCCATGGTTAAAGGGGGAAAGTGAGAGAGAAAAAGGCACTTTAAAGATTAACAGATTTATTTCAGTGTGACCTTTTGCGGATCAGTTGCTTCTTCAGTCACAAAGAACACAAAGATAAGTGAGGATACAAATAATGGACAAATTGGCTATGCTTTGTTAGCAGAGGAATGGGGCTATTTTAACTACTCGATGTTGCAAGCTCTAGCCTGGATGATAAACTGTATGCCAGATGGATTTGGCTGTCACGGAAATGCTAAGAATGGTTTCTGGGTTCAGGGTCTGTCAAAGGAGACAACCATTTTATATTAAGACTAGCATAGGTTGCCCGGCATTGCCAGGCTGTTATAAATTGTGTTTTGCTTTTTTGGGGTTTTTATTTATTTGAGTTAAAAATCAACAGAGGATGGTATAATTTTTTTTAATTGTTTTATTTAACATATGTTTGTTATTTTGTAAACTTTTGATTTATTGTTATTTTTTGACTTGTTTTTACTCTTGTGGCCTCTAGGTGGGGCTGTTGTGATTTTGACTTGTTTTTAATATTCCGGCCTGCAGGTGGAGCTATTGGTTTTGTTTTCATTTTACGTGTTTTTTCTCTCCTGGCCTCTAGGTGGGTTATCTTCCGGTAAGTAGTCTTTGTTTCTTCATTTCTGTTCCGGTCTCGTGGAGGGAGGACATGCTGGTGAGTTCTCTGGTTTTATTTATTCCGGGATTTTTCTTTGTTTTGATTTTGTGGTGTGAGCTGGGAGGTGTTTCTGTACATTCTTTTTTGTTTTTGTTTGGCTTTAGATGTGTGTAATTGGTTTGTTTATTTATGGTGTTGTTTATTTTTGTTATTTCATTGGTGTTTGTTGTGTTGTTAGAGTTAGGTATTTTCGTGTTGTAGTTAGGTGTTTTGTCTGTGTTTTTGTGGTATTATGGATGATTTTGTTTGTGGATTTTGTGGTTTACTATTTTTGTTTATTAATGGGTTTTTTAAATTATTTATTTTTGTTTTATTATTTTTTATTAATTTTGGTGTTTGTTGTTGGTGTGTACTTTTGCATGAAGAACGGGCTGCCTGTCGATTCCTCTTTTCCCCACTGCTGCTTCGAATTTTGGTTTCGATGCAGCAATGGGGAAAAGGAACAGCCAGCAGTCAGCCCGCTCTTCCCCTGGTAAGGTTCGTTAGGTAGGTCAGGGGAGAAGGAGGCAGAGAAGAGCTATATGCCTGACAATGGTTCTCTCCTCTCTGTCTCCTTTCTCTCCTGGCTTACCTAACCGGAGATCGGCAGGCAGCGATCCGTAAGGGGTGGTGCCCGTCCTTGCGGATTGCTGGCTGCTGCTTTTGTATTACCTCCACCACTGTTTGGTGTTAGTTCTTGAAACAGTGGCATCAGAAGTACAAACGCAGCAGCCAGTCATTCGCCAGGGAATGTGCTTCCCCTGACAAACTGCTGCCTGCTGTTGTTTTTCCCCCCACCCCAGCTCAAGGTACCTTGAGGTTGGCGGTGGTCTCGCTGTGTCTTCGGCGGGGTAGCATGGAGAAGAGTCCCTCTTCTCCCCATTGCTCCGGGAAAGAAGGCCGGTGGGTGTCTTGCCTTGGTTTTTTGTGGCTTTTTCTTTTGTGAGGCTGTGAGGTGCTCCGTCCACCTGCTGCGGACTTGCACTTCTGTTGTGTTTTTTAACTTTAATTTTCTTGCGCCGGCTTTCTCAGCGTTCTGTGCACTCATGGCGCGTAGGCCGCTGGGACTTAGAGTTTTGCATTTTTTGTTAGCTTCTGTGCGGCGGTTTTTTTCCTGCGGCTCAATTTTAATTGGCCGCGCCGTGTTTCCCAACGTTCTTTTTGCTCATGCCTCTCTGCCTGATTGGCTGAGGCGCAGTGCGGCACACAGCACATTGGGAATTGAAGTTCTTTTCCTTTTTTCATGTTCGTGGGGCTCTTGCCCCACTGGCGCCTTCGGCAACCCTGCAGTAACCTGCGGACCGGGATCAGGTGAGTGCAGGAGGCTCGGTACGGGATAGGATGGACAGGTGCAGAAACGTATAGCAAGTTCCAACAGTTAACCCTTGGATTTATAGGTATAGATATTACAGAGACTTGAGTTATTAATTGAATTGAACTGAATTAAATTTTACACTTGTATCCTGCCCCTCTAAGGAACAATACATTCCTTACTTGAGGCGGCTAACATCATAAAATCCCTCATACAACAAACAAAAGTTATTAAAAACAATTGCACCCCCATAAAACTTACAATAATAACTCACAATCAAAGCTGACCAAATACGAATGAATATGCACCAGTCCCAATCTAAAAGCCAAGAATCAGCAAGACATTTGCAAAGGCCTCCTCAAAAAGCAATGTCTTCAGATGCTTTTTAAAGGACTGGAGTGAAGAGGCCTGGTGAAGCTCAAGTGGGTTGGCATTCCACATCATTGGTGCCACCACTGAGAAAGCCCTTCTCCTTGTCCCGGACTTCCTAGCCAGTCTCGGGGTCAGCACTTGAAGCTGCGCCGACGAAGAGGAGCGAGTTATGTGAGCTACAGACCTGAAGTCGTTCCACAAGGTAAGAAGGTCCCAACCCTTATAGGGCCTTAAAAGTTAGCACTAACACCTTGTGGCTGATATGGAAAGGAATGGGAATTTTCTCAATCCCATAATGCTGCATTCTGGACTCATTGAAGTCTTCGTAGCAGGGACAGGGAAAGCCCCACATAGAGAGCATTACAGTAGTCAATACGAGAAAAAACCAGTGAGATGACTACTGCTGTGAGGAACTGCCTGTCCAAAAAGGGACACAATTAGGCAATTTGGTATAACTGGGAAAAGGCATGATTAAGACTTAATCTCTCGGAAGGCATAAATTAAAGGTAAATATCCCTTTAATCTTTATGTGCAAGCAACTATGCTAATAGAAAATGTGACATTTTTTATCTGTTTAGCATGTTCACAAGATAGCTTTCTTCTACAAGCATTAATGTCAAGATTTAAAAAGGAAGGCTTGGGATAAATGAGGAATGTATACAGAAATGTGCCTTTCCAACCAACTTTTGCAGACCCTAAACATCAATAAAACAAGGATTGAAGTACCTGCTTTGGAGCGCAGAGCAGGCATGTAATTCAAGAATGACTTAGAATTTGAACCTGGCTTAGCATCTCAGCTTGTTCTACTGTGATGCCTTGTTCTGTGAAGTATATGATTCAAATTGGCTTTCTACAAAAGAACATAAGAACAGCCAAGCTGGAACAGGCCACAGCCCATCCAGTCCAGCATTCTGTCTCACACAGTGGCTCACCACTTGCTTCAGGGTATTCCCAAGCAGATGCCTTCACCTGCTTAGGATTCCCTGGAAATGGCATTGAGAGATATCTTGCCTATCTCTCCAACCTAGTGGTTGCCCTTAGTTAGCCATAATTATAGCCATTGATACCTTTGTCCTCCATGAACTTGTCTATTCCTTTCTTAAAGCTGTCAAGACTGACAGCTGTCAACACTTCTTCTGGCAGGGAGTTCCATAGACCAGTGATCCTCTGGGTGAAAAAGTACTTTCTCTTATTTGTTTGAAAATTATTACCCAAACGTTTCATGGAGTGCCCCCTAGTTCTAGTGTTATGCAATAGAGAAAACAGTTTTTCCTTATCTACTTTGTCCACACCGTGCATGATTTTATAAACTTCAATCAGGTCACCTCTTAGATGCCTTCATTCAAGAGTGAAGAGGCCCAACCGTTGCAGCCTCAGATGGTAAAGAAGGTGTTCCAGTCCCCTAATCATTCTGGTTCCCCTCCTCTGCACTTTTTTCAGCTTCGTAATATCCTTCTGGAGGTATGGTGACCAGAACTGTACACAGTATTCCAGATGGGGACTCACCACAGATTTATAAAGAGGCAAAATGACACTTGCTGACTTATTATCTATACCCTTCCTAATGATCCCTAGCATTGAGTTTGCTTTTTTCACTGCTGAAGCACACTGGGTTGACACCTTCATTGAGTTGTCCACCAGGTCTCTTTCCTGGTTGTCGCAGAGAGTTCAAAACCCATCAGTTTATAAATGTAATTGGGGTAATTTTTTTGCCCCAACGTGCATCACTCTGCACTTACTAGTGTTGAAGCTCATTTGCACTGTATTGCCCACTCACCCAGTGTCAAGAGATCCCTCTGGAGCTCCTGACAATCTCTCACAGTTTTCACTACCCTGTATAATTTAGTGTCGTCAGCAAATTTGGCTACCTTGCTATTTACTCCTACTTCTAGATCATTTATGAAGAAGTTGAAAAGCAGGGGTCCCAGTAATGAACCTTGGGAGACCACACTCTTTACTTCCCTCCACTTGGAGTTGTGTCTATTTAGTGCTACCCTCTGTTTCCTGTCCCTTAGCCAGTTGCTGATCCAGGACAAGACCTGTCCCTTTATTCCATGACTGGTAAGTTTATTCAAGAGCCTTTTGACCTTGTCAAAAGCCTTCTGAAAGTCCAGATAAACAATGTCAACTGGATCCCCCTTATCCACATGCTCGTTGACACTCTCAAAAAATTCCAACAGATTGGTGAGGCATGATTTGCCCTTGCAAAAGCCATGTTGGCTCTCCTTTAGCAGCGCCTTCTCTTCTATGTGCCTATTAATTCTATCTTTTAGGATGGTTTCCATCACTTTACCTGGGACACAAGTCAAACTGACCGCTCGGTAATTTCCTGGATCACCCCTGGATCCTTTTTTGAAAATTGGTGTTGTATTTGCTACCTTCCAGTCATCAGGCACAAACCCTGATTTGAGGGAAAGATTATATATTTTGGTTAGGAGATCAGCAATTTCATCTTTAAATTCCCTGAGAACTCATGGATTATTTCGCTAATCGTTACCCATTGCAATGAATCAAATGCTTTAAATATATCTAATGATAATAATCCGACTTTCTGTTTAGTTTGTCCAACCATATCTATCATGTCTAAAACTCGTCTTGTGAAATACGACATATGTCTCCCTTTCAAAAAAAACCCGCCTGATCATTATTTATATAATTGCCCATAAAACCATTTAATCTATTAGCCATAATTGCTGTGAATATCTCTCGGATTTGGGGAAAGATTTATTAGAATGATAGAACAATTGTATCAATATGGTATTGCTAATGTTAAGGTGAATGATGAACATACAGATGAAATTTTATTAGAAGCAGGAACAAGACAGGGGTGCCCATTATCTCCAATTTTATTTATTATGGCGATGGAATTATTAGCAAATATTATAAGAGAGGATAAGGATATTGAAGGAATATTAGGGAATAAGCTAAGACTTTATGCCGATGACACATTGGTAATTGTAAAGCATCCTAGGAATGCACTAGAAAAGATACAAAGACATTTAAAGGAGTTTGAAGAGATGGCAGGATTGAGAATAAATTGGGACAAATCTGAAATGATATTTTGTAATATTAATAAGGAGGAGCAAGATGAAATAAAGGATAAATACAAAATACAAGTTAAAAACAGTTTGAAGTGTTTGGGAATAAATATTTCAAATAAATTTGATGGTTTTAAGAGATTGAATTATGAAAGTAGAAAAAAGGAAATTAAAGATAAAATAGAACAATTTAAAAAATAAAGCTGTCCTGGTTTGGCAGGATAGCACTGTGTAAAATGACGTTGTTGCCTTGAATATTTTTTTTTATTTGACGCATTACCGGTTCAATTAAATGATAAGGAAATTATGGAGTTTCAAGTTATATTTAATTATTATTGTAACATGGGGGAAAACCTAGAATAGTAAAGACCCTTTGGTATTCATCTCAAAAAGAGGGAGGATTGGGTTTACCTAATCTAAGAGACTATTATAGGGCATTTCCAGTTAAAAATATTATGAAGATTTTAATGAGGGAAAAGGTATTATGGGAAGAAATTGAGATAAAAGAGTTAAATCAAGAGGGCAAAGGGATATTTCTAGGCAACACATGGGGGGAAATGCAGGTTAAAAATAAAATGATGAAGACAATGTTGGCAGTATGGAATAGGATTAATAAGGATTTATGCCCTAGTATATCTCCAGTAATAGAAATAGAGGATATTAAAAAATTTCCCAATAAAATTGGATAAAAGGGTGAAAGAAGTATTGATAAGAAATGATGTTTTCCTGTTGAAGGACTGGATCCGAGCCTGTAAGGATAGTGAAAGGAAAATAGAAGTTTATTCGCAGTTGAATTTGAATTGGTTTCAGACAGCCTTGGTAAACAAATGGAATGGTAGATATTTGAGAGAAACTAGTTTAGATAGAGAAAAAACTGAATTTGAGGAATTGATATTAAAGATAAGAAATATAGAAATACCAGAAAAGATTTGGAAAGGCAAATGGAAGAAAAGGTTTATGAGAACTATGTATGTTAGAATAAAAGAACATAATTTTAAAATATTGTGGAAATGGTACTTGACTCCAGTGAGATTACATCAAATGGATAATGCTAAAAGTAAGATGTGTTGGAGGTGTAAATAATATCTGGGAACATATGAACATATGTGATGGAAATGTAATGTGGTAAATAACTTCTGGAGAAAAATTGAGAAAGAGATTTGTGATGTTATGGGGTTCAGAATTAAGCTGGAGTCAAGTACAGTGTTGATAACTGATGTGGAAAATTTGAAGTTAAACAAGGATAAAAAGGAATTAATATCTATAATGATGACTACTGGGAGACAGTGTGTTGCAAGAAACTGGAAAACAGACGTAATTTTAAAAATTGAGGAATGGTATAAAGAGATGTGGGATCTTGCACTGAATGATAAATTAACATGGGAGATAAATAAATATAAGGGTAAAGTTAAAGAAAATAGATTTTGGAAAATCTGGCAACCATTTGTGGATTACTCTTTGAAGGGAGAAAGGGGGAGCAGTCCGGTACCTGATCAAATAAGTTTTTGGAAATGGTAAAAATAAATGTAATATCCCGCAGACTCCATGATATTGTAAACACTGGGTGATTATTGTATTACTGTTGAATATTATTCAGTTATTGGTTGCATGGTATAACTTAATGGGACTTAATAGAATGAGGTTGTAATAATTAACATGGGTGAGAGTGGGGAGGCTTTTGCAGATGTTTCCGTGGACATGTGGCAGGCATGACTAGACACTGGAGCGCACGGAACGCTGTTACCTTCCCACCGAAGTGGTCCCCGCTCTCACCAAGGGAGAGAGAGAGAGAAAGCAAGCACTGCTTAGCAGGCCGGCCAGCCACGGCCTTTCCTTGGGGCTCTTCCCAGGGACCGCTCCTCTCAAGCGGGGCAGCGCTGCTGTCATCGTGCCTGAAGAGGAGGAGACTGGTCGGGTCTCCCGCTGCCGCCCCTTAGTTGACCAACTTCCTTCCACCCCGGAAGCGCCATTCCTCCTCCTCCCCGCCCCATTCCTCCTATCCTGTGTGCCACCGGGCGAGGGTGCTCGGGGCCGCTTGGCTTCAGCCGTGGCAGCCATGGGAGGCAAGAACAAGCAGCAGACCAAGGGGTGTGGGTTAGTCGGTGGTCGGTGCTGGATATTTTGGGGGATTTCCCCACGGTTGCTTCTCTTGCTCACGCCGGTCACCTCACAGCTGGGGCCAGTCTCGCTCCCAAGGGTCGCTTCCCCTGGTGAGAGCGGGGAGGCGGGGGCCAGACTCCGACATGGCAGGTCTTCTTATGGGCCACGCCGCCGCCTTACAGCTGGGGCCAGCCTCTAGCCCCCACCTCTGTTGCGGCTTCTTTCTCATGTAAAAACCCTAATGCCTCATACAACGTCCGGATACGGTGTATGAGGCATCTTTTTTTCCAGGAATTGGGCAACGTTGTATGGATCCAATGTTCTATGAAGCGGACGTTGTATGAGGTATTACTGTACCTCCATTCCAGGAAAGTTTTCATGAACTGACCACAACCAAGTCCACGGTAGAGGTTGGTCCTTGCTCTATGGGTACAGTTGCAGAAGCAATCCCCAGTACAAAGGAGTCCTCCCCAAGACCTAGCATGCCTAGGCAGTCCAGCGAGCCAGCCCACTGTTCCAAAGCTCCTGGTCGACCCTAACCCCCTGCCCTAAGTCCTGACACATTCGGACACTGTAAATGGACCTGTGGTCCACCAAAGAAATGGGGGGGGAGTGGGTTCCTTGCTAGGGGGGAGGAATGTTGTGTCCCAGCGTTATTTGTTATAACCGCTATAAGTGCCGTAAGGTCTACGGCAGAATCGCGCACCTTTTACAAAGGCGCCATTTTCAAATGTCTGTCAAAATAGCTGATTCGTCAGTACAAACTTTCCCACTTCTCCGGAAGCCCGCCGAAATGTATCATCCTGTGTAACTGCCATTCCCACTGTATATAAGCTGGCCACCTTGTACATGTTCCCCAGTCCGGTACTATGAGCTGAATAATAAATCATTGTGTTTGACCTGATCCTGCTGGCCAGAATAATTCTTAAGTGTTGGACTCAACAACCCCCATAAAATTTACAATAATAACCCACAATAATAACTCACTTAGAGAATAACTCACTTAAAGAGCAGAATTTTCTCCGAATGATCGCTTCACTTAACAACTAAAACCAACCAAAAACTCGTTTAACAACTAAATTAAGGAAAGTCCTGTTTGACCAACCATCTCAATTTTCTATTTAGCAAAGATTGCTCCCTAAGTGGCATATTTGCCCTGTGGATTTATGGTTTTCATCTCTCCCACCAATGCAACATGAGCAAAGCAGATTTCTTCTCCCAAAATCTCACCATCGTATTCTGAATGCCATTTATAATAATCTATGAAATGCTACTAAAATGTATTTTTTCATCTTTGCTAGTTTCATCTAATATTATTTCTCAATAATGGCAATTTTTCAATAATTCTCAAAATCAGTGAATCAACGTGTGCTGAAATCATGTAATGAACATCCCTCTTTTGTCTTGATAACATTCTTTGTGTTTGAAACTGACTCATCTCCAGAGTTAATGAGAAAATCTAAACAGCTCAAATCTAGCCACAGAGTTTAGCTGCATCTGAACACAACTACATCAGAGGTCAAAGGAAAATAATGTTATGACAGTAAGTAGAAACTGTGGATCAGGAAACTGGCAATATAGCTCTACAGTATATGTGGATAGCTCTGGATTGGGTTTAATTCCATTGTAAAGTAAATTATCCCAGTAGACACTGTCAATCAATAAGTTTATTGCACCAGTCAACTGACCATGGCAAAGTACAAGAAGCAGTAGACACTGCATTTAACCTTTGTCTAAAGCAGGGGTGCCCAAACTACGGCCCAGGGGCTGGATCCGGCCCCTGATGCCAATTCATCTGGTCTGCAAAGCCCTCGTCGCTCCTGGAAGTGGAAGTAAAACATGCCCGTATGGGCACGTTTTACTTCCACTTTCAGGAGCGACGAGGGCTTCATGGGCCAGATGAATTGGCATCAAGGCCAGATCCGGCCCCCAGGCCATAGTGACCAGCCCCCTGAACCACATGACCAGCCCATGGCCTGAAAAGTTTGGGCACCCCTGGTCTAAAAGTTTCATTATAAACTGAACTCACACAAAAATACTATAATGGTCTGCTCAGTGCCCAGTAGGAATAACATTATCAGTTATGGGTATTTCTCCAAAGTTAAAACTACACTTTCCCTAAATTAGCTTTTGATATGTTATGACTTATCAAAACACAGGACTATGAATATTTTTTCTTGCCAAGTGATGACCTTAAGATATCAACCTGTGCTTCCTGAGTTTGATCATTGGGATTGGAGGAGAAAGGGGCAAAAGGAGAAGAACCTGCCTCATTTGGTTTATTTGTTTTTCCTTCCATCTTACGATGAAATAGATTCTCATTCTTGCAATGAAAGCTTGGTGCCCTTAACAGTATTTACTAAATGGTGAACTCCTGTTCAACTGCAGCCAGATCAATAGA
Organism: Bradypodion ventrale; assembly: GCA_035047345.1. Taxonomy (NCBI): domain Eukaryota; kingdom Metazoa; phylum Chordata; class Lepidosauria; order Squamata; family Chamaeleonidae; genus Bradypodion; species Bradypodion ventrale. The sequence goes on from JAWDJE010000004.1 coordinate 87,811,654, forward strand.
GCTCTTTTCAAAAGTGATATAAACAACATTAAAAAGTCCATTTCTGTTTTATGTTTTAAAACTGCTGCAATAACAGTCAACCCATTTGTTAGGAGGCAGGGTGATGAACTGGGATTGTTCTACAGAAGATACTGCTTCCATAGATTTGAAAATGTAAAAGATGTAATTCTTCACCATGAATAGCCTAAAGTAAGTATGGTGGTCACAACTCCACTCCTAATGAAGTAACAAGGGGTGGGGTGGCAAGGGTACACCTACAACAGTGGGCTGCCAGGTGTGAGATTTGATAGGAAAACATGGGAGGGGGTCTTCCTCTCACCTATCAATGTTATTATGCTAAGGCTTTTGAGCCAACACAGGAAAAAGAAAAGTCTGGAACACCATATCTTGGACTAGCAAACCAAATCCCCTCTTACAGTCATTCAAAAGTTATTTCTGGTCTAGCAGAAAAGCATCATATGAGACAAATAGCCATCAATCTAGGGGAAAAGTTGTATTTGTGCAAGCTCTTGTAGAAGATTTTCTATAACTTTCCTCCAGATTTTATGAAATTGCATGAGAGTCCTCACCCTCATGTTAAAAATGCATCTCATTTGTCACACTGGAACACAATGTGACACACACTGTGGCAGTGCATTGTCAGAAGTTTATATATGTTTATACAACAGTTCAGAGAACATCAACACCAGTGGTGGAATTCATTTTTTTTTACTACCTACTCTGTGGGTGTCGTATGGTGGGCATGGCCAGGGGAAAAACCCTGTATTGCACCTGGATTAGGACTACTTTATTTAAAAACGTGGATGGGTGGGGCCAGCAAGAATTTCTGCTACCAGTTCTGGTGAACTGGTGAGAACCTGCTGGCTGAATCACACCACTGATCAACAGTAATAAGCTTCATAGTATTTTGGAATCAAGTCCATGGAAGACATTCATTCACGGTAAGACTTTCTGATTGAATAACATCAACCAGACTTTGGGGAAAACCTATCAACATAACCATTGTTCAAATCTATGATCCAACCACAGATGCTAAAGAAGAGGGCATTTAAAGCTTTTATGGAAGCATTCAAGAGAAAATTGATCACATACCAAAACAAGACATACTTATAATCATGGGTGACCAGAATGCAAAAGTTAGAACCAACTGTTGTTGGAAAATTTGGTGAGGGGACAGAAATGAAGTAGGAAAACAATTCATACAATTCTGTGAGGCTAATGATTTGTTTATTGCAAAAACATGCTTCAAGAAATGAAACAGGAAAAATCAATACAAAAAAGTTAATTCAAAAACCCTACAAAATTGGAAGCAGAAGATGGAGAAACTGTACTCTCACTGCCAAAATTTGAGTTATGATGTGGGAGAAGAGCTTTGCAGATCCCTTGGATTGTCAGAAAGATGAACCAGTGGGTCCCAGGCAAAATCAAACTTGAACTGTCTCTGAAGGCAAAATGATGGAGCTGAGGCTGTCCTATTTTGAGCACATCATGAGAAGTCAAGATTTTCTGGAAGATTGTAATAATGCTGGGGAAAGATAGAAGGGAGCAGGAAAAGAGGGAAACTAAGCATGAGATGGATTAACACCATGAGGGAACCCACATGCTCATGTTTGCAAGAGCTGAGAAGGATTGTTGAGGACAGGACATTTTGGAGATCATTCATTCATAGGGTCACCATACGTTGGAGACAACTGGGTGGCATGTAACAAAAACAACATTCTCATAATATGGGAAGTAGAATATTGTGATTTCTTAAACACACAAGTCTGTAATGCTCCTATTGATTATCATTTGCTACAGTCTGAATGAATCTGTACAAAGCAGTTTTAATGAGCAACATAAAAAACTAAGGAGATAAGAATGCAAAATTTAGAGAACCAGCAGAGAGTTACACATAGTGAAAGTGGTTTATGCCATACTTTAACCACACAACAGCATACTCCACATGTTGTTAGCTATCCAACTGTTCACAATTGCTTGGAGTAACAACAGCATAGGTCAGACGATAGACATACACCGCACCTGCATTTTAACAGGTAATGGCTCAACAATATTAAAATTAGTATAGCCTATATTGAAAGAATGCTTACAAATCCCAATCATAAGAATTCTAACATTTAGGGAACAGAACCAAGCAAGGAAAGATATCATCTATGCATTTTGTGGATGTTTCTTCTTTTCAGCGATCTTAAATGTTATGTATTTCTGAATAATGTGTATTTGCCTCTGACATACAGAGGTCTATTCAGAAGGACAAATCTATTTCACTTTTTGTAACAGGCATATTTTCTGTCACAAATTCATTCTCATATCAGCTTGCAAAGAACAAAAAAGGTTAACAGCATCCACAAAAGTTCATATGCATTTTTGTAGGCATTTCTTCCTAATGTTGATATGTTTACAAGCTGGTTTCCTAATATATGCCTTCTTGTACAGTCTTTCTCAATATAGATATAGTATCTCTGTTAACTGTTTTTTTTAAGTGAAGAACTGTGCTGCAAAAATAAAATAAATGCAAAACCCTAGGAATAGTTGTGTTTCAGTTCAGGTATTACTTTGAAATTGTTATTTAGATTGTTTCATATTAAAATGTAGACCAAATTAATTTTATCTCATTCTCCTTTCTCTAATCCTCCTTAATGTTCCAGTTGAGGCCCAAGTAATGGTCCTTAAATGTAAGGTAAGCAAAGAATTAGCAAACATATTACACTTCAAGTGAGAAACCCATGCCCAATTAGGTCATTTTCTCCATCCTGAAGCTTTGGGTCATTTCCCCCCTTTTTAATAAGAGGAAGAAATTGTATATATGCCTTTTTAAAAGTTCCAAAGATTACCTACACAACCATCCCCATTTGCCCCTCAGTTTTCTAAAGCTGGATGGGAGCTGCAGTGGTAACAGCATCTAAGCATCATCAGCATCAGCAGCATCATTGTCTCTTGCAAGAGACAGGAAGGAAGCAAAAATCAGCAATACAGAGAGCCATAAGTTAGGGAGAAGAGGAGGTACCCAGCAGGGTTGGAGTTATGGCATCCATCAGAAAGAAGAATGGGATGATTTCACTGGCCAGGGCGGGGGAGTACCTGGAATGCCAAGCATACACTTATAAGAACTGGAAGAAGACAGAAACAAGGGCAGTAGCAGCAGCAGGAAGTGGAAACAATGGTGAATAAGCCAAGGAAGCTCATACACTGAGAATCCCTGCCCATGTCATCAGCTGCCTGTTGTAGCCTCCCACCCATTGCAGCAGTACAGCGAAAACCTGACATCCCATCATCATTGTGTCTCCCCATCCCAATTTGCAGAGAGGGACAAAGATATGTGGGCCATAAAAAGCAACTGACCCCAATGTACATGATTTTGTAAGAGCTGGCCTAAAGTGATACCCAGCAGGGTGGGAGCTGTGGCATCAGAAAACAGAAGGATGGAATGAAGGGGGGGTTACCTATAACTGAAGAAAACCCAAGAAGAATGTGCAAACATTATGTAACATCCACAGTCTGCACTGTCAGAAATATACCGCATGTCCGGATGGGTTGAGAACGGGGTCGGTGTGATTGTCTCAGCACCTGCTGAATTCTTTTCCCAGGATAAGGGCTATTTTGACTCCCACAGCTCCAAACTCCTGCCCTTTGACTACTGTGTCACTCCTGGTTGGCCTCTCCTCCCCTCCAGTCCTGACCTCAAAACGTCGAGCCATGGAAGATTTAAATAGCATATAAAAATAAATGTGGTAGCCTGTTGGCAAGTTGGCAAGCAAAGTCCATACTTCTTGGAAATAAGACCTAGGACGGTCTTAGGCTTTTATTTGAGTAAAAAGCAAAGCATTGTTCATAAGACAAAACACTGCCCCAAAAAGCAAAGCATAACACTGGCTAAGAATAAAACCTGATTCAGCAAATGTAAAATAAATAGTCCCATTTCAGGGTTCTACTTCTAACTAAGAAGTACATCAGTTGCTTTCAATCTAGCAAACTAATCTCCTAAAGCAGTATTCTAAATACTTAGTCCCTAGAAAATAACAAAACACGGATATTCTCTAAGTATAGCTAGTCAAGCTAAAAAAATCTTCAAAGTCCGAAGAAGTCAGAAAAATGTCAAAATTTGGAAAATACTGGGATGCTGGAAAACATTCTAAATTCAGTCTCCGGAATTCAGATTAAGTCCGAAGACTCAGTTTCCTTATCTTCCGAAGGGGCGGCCTCCAAGGCCGCATCTCGCTTTAGAAGTCCATTCTCGGTCCCTTTTGGAATGTGTTCCTTTCTGCTTCAAAGGCTTCTGAAGAAGTGTCCAACAAGTCTCTCCCACTGTCTAACTATGATCTGACAGCCCTTTTTAAAGGGTGTTTTATGAGGCATAATGCACCTGCTTTCCCAAGGGAAATTGATGTCCTTGGGATTAGATTGTTATCAGGGATTGCCCACCCCCCAACATCAAGGTCACTTAAAGGTCACTTGAAGGTTGCCCTTCCCCCACTCTTGGATGCTTGAACCCTAGGGGACAAAGTGTGTGAACCTGAGAATGTGCTTATGGGTAAATTCTTCTCTCAATAATTATGTGCTCCGCTAGAGGCTCTGTTTAAACTTGATACAAAGCCCTGCTGTTAAGGAATTCAAAACAATAAGAAGGAGAAATGGTTTCTTTTCTCTACAGCGTGACTCACCGGACTAAGTAAATCACACAGGCACGTTAGTGTACCTAATCAAATGGCAGAAACATTCAGATTCCTTTACATGCACATAGAGATAGCTGGGCTCATTTTGCTACTCGAAATGGCTATTGGGAGTCTAGCAGAATCAGGACAAATGCTACCATCTGCAGGAAACATTATGGTCTAGTAAACCCCTCTCTTCTGTAGTATTCCTTATCAGTTTGGTTAGTAAAGTAATAAGAGGTAGACAATTAGATGATCCCTTGCCATTGCTAGTTCTGCACTTTATACACACAGGAGTTCAAAGCAGTGTCTAGCAAAGTTCTGCTTCACTGCAGAATGGAACTGGGGAAGCCATCTGATGATTTTCCTTTACCCAGTTCCGTGCCTCCTGAAAACCTGCCTGAGGGGGTATAGGGGGACTCTCTGTGGCCACATGAGAGATATTCCTGGGACCTGTGTGAGAAACATTTCCTCCCTCTCCCCTTCTTCTCAGAGGAAATAGCTCCCTGCTGCCTCTTGGTAGCTTGTTTGAAAAGAAGGAGTCATTCTGTTTATGGAATAGCCAATCTGGATCTAAGCCATTTTACAGTTAAATGACCCTATAACCCTCAGTAGCTCAGCCTTTTGATCACCAGACACTGCAGTTAAATCCTTGCTGAGTTTTTTATTTTAGTGCCTTCAACAGATACACCAACCTATATCCATGCTAGACTTCCCCACATAAAGAAACTGCTCTTTTTTTTTAAAAAAAAAAAAGGACACATCCACTTTAATCCTCAGTTAAGGCCACATGCAAACCTTGTCTGCTTCATTTATTCATAGTCATACTGAAAGATATGAAGATGTTTGGAATGGAGAGTAAAATGGGGGAGGTATATTGAGCAGAAAACAATTGTTTCCAACCATCCAAATGTTAGATGAGATGATACCACTTGTAGACTCAGAGTATAGAGAGCTCAAGTATGCAATTTAGACAGAAAATCCCCACCAAGTCTATTATTATATTTTATTCGGCCACTGCACAGTTTCACATTGATGACTATGCTAATAGTATCATTTCGGGAGCAGAAGCAGAGTATGAAAATGGACACAATTTGCTGCCCTGACAAAAGGGAAATTTATGTCAGGCAGCAGCAGGTTTTGTGCATTCTTTAAGAACAGAGTGTTATCCCTGCATTTTGAGTTATTTGGGGCTGGAACAGGCATTAGAGAAGGAAGGAGACCAGATGTAGGAGGCAATTTGAGCAGTGTTATCATCTTAGATGGGCTCTGATTATTGAGATAGAGGCTGGCTGCAAAGTGCAGGCTACTTGAATACAAGTTGGTGAAATAGTCTCCCCCCCCCCCAATTTTGTTGTTGTTGTTCAGTCACACAGTCGGTTCTGACCCTTTGCGACCCTATGGACCATTGTCCTCCAGGCACCTCTGTCCTCCACCATTCCCCTCAACCCGCCCATTTATTCAGAAGATAAGCCCTTTCTCCCTTCTTTCAAACAGTCACTTTTTTGTCTATCCTATAATAGATGTGTAAAGCTACCATACAGTTAGAGAGCATATTATTTAGATGTTTAAATATCCCAAATTATCAAAAAGGTTCATCACATTGAAGCTCGCCCAACTGAAGTGTTTAAAATCACATGGTAACGGCATCCGCAAACAATTAATATATGGATTTGGGTAAATTCAACATGGATTTTAGATATTTCACATTAATAAGAGTCACGAGATACTAAAGCTTCCACCCTAGAGATAGTCTTTGGAGGGTCTTATATAGTGCACAAAAATTAAAATATTCTTTTCAGAAATTCCATGCTGTGGTGATAAATTACCACCTAAAATCCCACTGTAACTGCTAAAAAAGGTTCCATGCAATTTTGATGTCTGGCAGAGCTTTTTTTGGGTGTTGTGAAACTGCACACTGGCAATGCATAAAAAACTACAAATGGGGCATATCAAATTGCTTTGAAGCAAAAGCTTTCATACAGAGGTCAAGATGAGATGCAAGGAGATGCAAGCGGAGGTTAAAGAGCATAAAAATATGAAGAAAAGGAGAATGAGTAACTGTAGAACCCAGCATTTTCACAAGGAAGAGATTCACTTGTCAATCACTTGTCATATTCAAACATCACAGTTCTCGTCAAGAGTTTTGAAGGGGCATGAAGTACATTTCCTTAGCAGTGTAGCAACGATGGCTGTTTGATATAAAGTGTTATATGTTTCAGGTGGGGGGGGGGGAGTAACACTTCAGTAAGACAAATAGACTTTACTGATTAACATCATCTTCTTCTTCCAGCAGCTTAATTTCCTTTACCACTCTCCTTTCTGTTTTTGAGTATTTTACCACAGCCATATTGTAATTTCATAAATATATTCATCTTTTTTTCTTCATATAAACACACCAGCCATGTCAGTATCAGACACATGGAGTTTGCCAGTTTAAGTAAAAAGACACAGCAACTAAAACACACACACCAAGAACTACTAATAGCAGATTAACAGTTACCTAGAAGTTTAGTGGTCTTCTCAGGATATTGGCTAAACTACTGTGGTGTCACAGAAGCTCAGTTGAAGATAGGAAGGTAACAGGTCAAGAAAGCTAGCAACTGGAGGAAACAAACTGAAGGGAAATACTGAAAGTAGATAACTAGAAAACAAATAAGTGGAGAAAGCATTAAGATGTAGATGACAAAGTACAGTTTAGCAACTACTGAACTTCTATGGCCTTTTAGAAAAAAACATGTGGTGCTTAAGTACAGAAAATACTGTACACAGATGGGAGGACATGCCATGCAGAGTGAAGGGTTAAGGTTAGGATAAAATCTTACTCCAAATCTTCTTTAGGTTTCCACCTATATCACAGAATTGCAAAATTAGGATATTCTGCAAGAAAACAGGTTCTCTCATCTATATTATTCAGACAAACCATTTACTATTCAGAAAGTTATTCAGTGTGTGTTTACAAAGCATGTTTACCACGTATCATCAAACCTAAACATGTATTCACAAGAAAATGTTCTAATTAAAATCCACATAACGAGTCACATTTTTAATCTGTGGTATAATTGAATAATAGCAAGTTAGCAATCCCAGATTCATGTAGCTGGAGGTTATTCCCAATGAACACAACAGGTATTACTTCTCAGTAGGCATGTATGGGATTACATTGTGAATTACTAACTAGCTGTCCTATTTGTTTTCAGTACCAATGGTCATGTTTACGATTTTAAATTGACATAAATACTTTCTTGCATACTAACAATCTGACTGTGGAAAGAAAGCTTTGCATAATTTACAACCCATAATCAAGCCTTGGGGAGTACGTAGTTTGTACTTCTGTACAAACGCAGAACCAAAAATGGTCAAACAATCTGACTACACATTTGTTGATGTTGTTCAGTCGCACAGTCGATTCCAATCCTTTGCAACCCCATGGACCATTTTCCTCCAGGCACCTCTATCCTCCACCATCATCCTCAGCCCGCCCAGTTCAGTGCCCATTGTGTCTGCAATACCATCTAGCCATCTCATCTTTGGACGCCCCCTTCTTCTCTTGCCCTCCACCTTTCCCAGCATCAAGGCCTTCTCGAGTGAGTCCTCCCTTCTCATTTGATGTCCAAAGTACTTTAGCTTCATCTTCACTATTTGTCCTTCCAATGAACAGTTAGGGTTGATTTCTTCTAATATTGACCTATTTGTTCTCTTTGCTGTCCAGGGGACTCTCAGGACTCTCCTCCAACACCACATTTCAAAGGCATCTATTTTTCTGCGCTCAGCTTTCCTAATGGTCCAGCTCTCACACCCATACATTACCACTGGGAATACCATTGCTTTGACAATGCGAATTTTTGTTTTCAAGGTGATGTCTCTGCTTTTCACTATATTCCCCAGGTTTCTCATAGCTTGTCTCCCCATAATCAGTCGTCTTTTTATTTCATGGCTACAGTCGCCATCTGCAGTGATCTTAGATCCTAAGAAAGTAAAATCTGGCACTGATTCTACTTCTTCTCCATCTATTTTCCAGGGACTGATCGGACCTGTTGCCATTATCTTGGTTTTCTTGATATTAAGTCTCAAGCCAGCTTTTGCACTCTCCTCCTTCAATCCAATCAAGAGGTTCTTTGGGTCTTCCTCACTTTCTGCCATTAGGGTGGTATCGTTACTGACTAGTAAACTTTCTTCTATACTTTCAGGATCCTTCTCCTAAAATTATGAGACAACTCTCAACACAATTGATCTTGCATAATTGCAGATGCCAAGAAGGGTCTTCCCTAGTTAGTATTGACATGCAAGGCCACTGTGGAATAACAAAGATTTCCAGGTAGGACAATGAAAGAATCCTACCTGAAATCCTGGAGAACTGCTTCCAGGCCAAGCTGACAATGATGGACTACATCGACCAATGGCCTGGCTCAAGAAACCTCCTGTGATCCTTGCCTTGGGCAGTTTTCTCCTACTACAAGAGCACCAGTGCCTTTGTTTTGGGAAAAGCTGCAAAATTGCTCAAGTGTGATGCATGCATGCATGTGAGTTTGTGTGTGTGTGTGCACACACGTGCATGCACACATGTACACACACACATAAATGCCTATCTAGCCACACATATACACACAGAAAAATTGTAGCAAATTTGGCTTGACTATACTACCCCTCCCCTAAAAGGAACCTGTCACTGTGAGATAGAGCATCAAGGATTTTACTGAACAAGGCCATCTATAAAATTCCATCATACTCTTTAGCAAATGCCTGTTACGTATTTTATATTTTCAGATCAACCTCCATCTATGCTGAGAGGTTTTTCTTTGGGCAGCTACTCAATAATCTTTCTACCCTTTGATGTCACATATTCAATAATACTCTGTCTTCTACTTCTCTTCTTAATCCGTCTCCTCCAATTAGTAGCAATTGCACCTTCAAATACCACTCCATCTCTGGCCAAGGATATCTAGGGTGTAACATTTATGATTTTCTTTCCCTTCTGCTCTGAGTTTCATAGAGCAACATCTGCTTCAATTCAGCATTAAAAAGCAACACAATTTGAAAACTCTTCCATTTTGCTGCAGCACAGTTTTGTAATTCCAGACATTAGTTATTTGTTCCCATGGACACGGCTGATTACAATTTTTGTTTCAAACGCCTGTTTTAATATGATAAAATACAGTACATTTCCTTGCTTTATATTTGTGGTAGTCCCTTAGGATTGGAGAACTTTTGGAAAGATACTCTGAGCTGTGACAGAGCATCTTTCTCCAACAGCTGAGTTGTGGTGGAGTTCAACTCATCTGTGGCACATGGAATTGGTTTTGCAGATCCAGACTATAGGTTAAAAATGAAAATACTGTAGTAGGCAGAGAAATGCTTGCAAGTATTGGTAGCAACACTTTCATTTTCAAAGCTGCATCACTGCCACAAGTCCTACACTCGCTCTTGAATCATCACAACATTTTTCAAATAGTGTGTAATGGTGCAGTTGTGGCTAAAAGGACTGTTGTTGGAGCTGTGCAGAGTTACTGTATTAGTGAAAGGCTCTCTACTCACCGGATTGTTGTACATCTGAACAATGAGCTGCTTGACACCATGTAGAGTGGGGTGAGCCCAGGGAGAGGGATCTACCCAGTGCCGGTTTAAATCAAAGCCCATGAGGGAACATCTGTAGAAACAAATACACAGAGACAATCGATTTACAAAAACATTATGCAAGTTAATGTGCATGATGATGAAAGATGAAGTTTCTCACACTGTGTAATCATGCTCCAGATTAATTGCTCCCCTCTCAACCTGTCACCAATTGTGGATTGAAAAGTCAATCACTGCTCTTTCAGTATCTCTTTCCTTCTTGGAATAAACATTTATAAAAATAGGTAACAGCCTACTCTGTACATGGTTCCTAGAAAACAATTCAAAAAGCCTAACAAACAAAGAAGGAGGTGGGATCCCAGGGGGGGGAAACCCATATTTTTCCATATATGTAATGTAAACAATGAAGAACCAAGCTTGCTAATATGCTTCAGTGCTTCCCTGAGAATCAAAAGCTTTCATTCTGAATGCCTATTACACCTTTTTATTTAAACATATCTGTGTAAACAGCTGAGATTTGTTCTTATAATGCTTTCTGATTGAAAATCCACATGTTGGAGAAGGAATAAGAAAGATTTTTCATAAATACTGAGCTGTATATAGTCTCCAGTTACTACTGCTGTCAGATGGACCCTGATGGAGGTAATGCTGAGACCTGACTCTGCCAAATGGAGGAGGTATGTCATGACATGTTGCAGATCAACGTTGAGTGGAGGCACCTGTTGAGTATCCAGGAAGGCACGAAATCGCCTGTACTTGGAGGCATAGGACTTCCTCGTAGAGGGGCACCTTGCTAGTTCCAAGATCCTGGACAATCTGGGATTATCCTCCACACAGTGAGGTAGAGACTGGGCAAGTCTGAGTGGTGAAGTTGTCCATGCTCCATTTGTAGAAGAGTCAGAGAGTCCAGCAGTGTGAGAGACTGCAACGACATGTGCAAGAGAAGCGGATACCAGGGTTGACATGGCCACGCTGGAGCGATGAGAATCGCGTCCGCTCGTTGCTGGTACATCCTGGTGAACCAGAGGAAACAGGGGAAAGTAGTCCTGATCCCACCATTTCATGAAGGTGTTGTCCTCGGAGTTCAGTCCGATGCCCACCCTGGAGCAGTATCTGGGACACTTGTGGTTGGACTCCAATGCAAAGAGGTCGATGCTCGGGGTCCCCCACGATTTGCAAAGGGAGTGAAAGACCATGTCGTCCAGCTCCCACTCGTGAGTCGTTGAGGTGAGGCGACTAAGGTGGTTGGCCAGCACATTCAGCTTGCCCTGGATGTGTACTCCGATTGGTAAGATGTGTCATTCGAAACACGATTCCCAAAGTTGCACTGCCAGATAAAGCAATGTAGTGGACCTTATCCCTCCTTGCTTGTTCAGATACGCAATCGCGGTGGTATTGTCTGAAGCGATCTGGACCGCCTTGCCACACAGCAATATCTCAAAGGACCGCATGGCCTTCTATATGGCAAGCAACTCTGGGTAGTTGATGTGGTGGATAATCTTGTGCAGAGACCAGGTGTTGTTGACCATTAGAGTCCCGCAAGCTGCTCCCTAGCCGAGATTGCTTGCGTCAGTCAAAATTTGAAGAGACGGCTGCGGAGGATAAAAGTTCTTGCCCGTAGCCACATTGAGAGGTGAGGTCCACCACACCAGCTGGTCCACCAGTTCCAGAGATGGATACAACCATTTGGACTGACTCTCCGTGAGAGGATTGAACTCGTGGAGAAGCCACAATTGCAGAGACCGGAACTTCAGTTTGGTGTGAGGGATCACTGCCGTGGTGGAAGCCATCAAACCCAGGAGTCATTGAGCCTTCTTTGCTCTGACAAAGGGTTTGGTATGGAAGTCGCTTACTACCTGTGCAATGTCCAGTAAGTGTTTTTGTGGGGCAAAAGCCCTGACTGCCAGCGAGTCCAGAATCTCTCCAATGTACTCTACTTGCTGTGAAGGATCCAACTTTGATTTGGTGAAGTTGATCCTGAGGCCAAGACTCTCCATGAGATGGACGGTGTACTCCGTGTCCCGAATGGCGGACGATCTGGTGGGGGAGACTATCAACCAGTCGTCGATGTACATGAAGACCCTGATCGCCTTCTGGCAGAGGAAGGCAGCAACCAGAGCCATGCACTTGGTGAAGACTCATGGTGCTGTGGCCAGACCGAATGGTAGGCAACGGTACTGGTACACAGAGTCCCCTATCCGGAAGTGGAGGAACCATCTGTGTTCCCTGAGGATACTGATGTGGAAGTAAGCATCCTTGAGGTCTATCACCGTAAACCAGCCCCGTTCGTTGATGAGGGGAAGGACGGTTTGGAGTGTCACCATCCGGAACTTCCTGGTGTGGATGCACTTGTTGAGGTGATGCAAGTCCAGAATCGGGCGGAGGCCTCCGTCCTTCTTCGGAACAATGAAGTACCTCGAGTAGAAACCGTTGTTCCAATCGGTTGGTGGTACCAGCTCGATGGCCCCCTTAGAGAGAAGGGTTGTAACTTCTTCCTCCAGTTGAAGGGACGGGGTGGTGAAATGGAGTTTTCCTACCCGAGGCATCTGGTCAAACTCGATAGCGTAACCAGCGGTCGTTCGTGATGCCGGACCATACCTTGAGGAAGTTCTGAAGGGGGAGGTATGGAAGATGGAGAGAGAGAGTCTTGGCTGTAGGGAAGTCAAACACGAGACTTTGACTTGCCGTCCGTGCATTTACCTTGGCCTTAGGGCTGAAACCGTTGCCTCCCATTTGGTCGCCTAGGGCGATAAAACCCAGTTTTAGACTGTTCAGCAGGTCCACCATGTTGTTGCTGTGGGTTTCCACGGTAGTGGTTGGTGAAAGGCTGAAACCTAGGCTTCGCAGGCTGAGAATGAGTAGCAAGGCCCAAGAACTTAGCAGTCAAATTGGTCTGCCGCAAGTCGTTTAGAACTTTGTCCGTATCTTGGCCAAACAGACCTTGACCATCAAACGGAAACTCCTCGATCAACTTCTTCATGGAGTTGTCAAGAGTGGTTCCTCAAAGCCAAGCATGTTGCCGTAGGAGGATAGCAGAGGACAAATCCTTGGCTGCATAGTCATTTATGTGGCGGGCCTTCCTCATCTGCTGTTCCGTCAGAAAATCACCCTCCTCGCTCAGAGCATCGAGTTATTTCTGGAGGTCCGCCGGTAGCTTAGCGGCAGGAGTCTTGGCCCGCTCCCATAGATGTGACTGGTAGAGGCCCATAGCGGCTGAATAATTTGCTGCCCTGAGGAACAGCAAACCATTCGCATAAAACTTGCGGCCCACCGCATCGACCTTCTTTCCCTAGGGTGTTGGTGGCAACGGGAAACAGCTGACGGCTGTTTTGTGTTGAAAAGCTTTCACCACCAAGGAATTTGGAAGGGGATGAGCTTGGAGAAACTCTACTTCCTCGTCCAGGACTCGGTACACCCCATCGAGCCTGGATGAAACTGAGTGGGCCGAAACGGGCTTCTTCCAGGTGGCCTTTGCAGATGTCAAAATGGGAGCATCATGATGTGGATGGGTTGGATGGATTTCTTCTCCAACTTTGCCGTCATCTGGTCCTCACTTTCCAGCGGTAGCTGGTCGACCCGTATGTTAAGGGCTGTTCCCAAATTGGTGAGCATTGCCGTGAGGGATCTTTGGTCCTCTCCTCTGGGTGGATCTACAGCACCAATCACTTGGTCAGGCATCTTCTCCGCATCCACATCCCCCCTCATCCTCCTCCGAAGACAAACTGGAGTCATCAGAGGATGAGGGGAGGACTCTGGAAGCCACATCAGGACCATGCCAGGACGACCTGGGCGCTCATCGCTTTGATGTCTGGACTGTGCCAATCTGTTATGGCCGGGCCAGCAGAGCGACTGCTCAACCCTCAAGAGGGTTTTTACAATGCACACAAGACTGACTCTGGTGCGATTCGCCCAAACAAAACAAACACTGGCTGTGGCCGTCCAAAGCCGGGAACTTCTTGTGGCAAGAAGTGCACTGCTTGAAAGCCACTGAGGCAATGAAAAATTCCTCCAGAGAAGGTGAGAGAATGAAGAACATTTGAGAAGAAAACCCCCAAGGGCAGGCCTACCGCCACCCCCTTGAGGGGGGAACTGGCGGCCTGAGTGAAAAAGTGACTGAGTCCTAAAAGAAGAAACAGCACTGGGGTGGCAATCCTGCCCTAGGGACAAGAGCGCCAGAAAAAAATTGTTCAAAAATTGTCTATTTCGTAGAATTGACGCGAAAAAATTGAGGAAGCTCTCAACAATCGTTCTGCTGCTGAGGCGGAAAGAAGAGAACTGAGGTAAAATGGCAAACTGGCGCCTAAGGGTGGCTGGTACGGTGAGCGGTCTTACCGCCAAAAACCTTTGACCAATCAGCTTTAAAGCCTCCAATCGATGTTCTGCGCAGGCGCATAACCCAATAGTGTGGATTCACAAACTATACGAAGGAGAAGGTAAAATTAAACCATTTGTAATCTGTTTGTAAACAAATGAACTGAGCTGGAATTTCTGAAATGAAATACAGTAGTTTGTTTCACAGTCAGCTACCTAATACACCTTCTATGCCAATGAGCAGAATCTAGTGTAAATGTATGGCACTATCTCCCCACCCCCATCACAGGGTACTGACCTGAACACCCCTGGAGAGTGGCAAAAGTCTCATAGTTTTAAAAGATTTCAAGGGGGGGGGGAGAGAATAAAATTATAATGTTTACCTAACACTACCACAAACAATATGTGGGATCTAGACCTTAGTTAGCTTAAGGCTTCATACATACTCATTCGCTAGGGAGTTAAATGGGTAGCATAGATCTGGTCCAGCCCCACCCTTGTTTACCCATGGGGCTTATATAGTGTCTCCCCAGCAGTGGCTCCTTGATAGAAAGTAGCGACCCACCGGACAAGCATAACCAACCAATCATAACATTATATGTGTGTGTGTATGTATGTATGTATGTATGTATGTATGTATGTATGTATGTATGTATGTATATGTATTAACCAATGGGGAACAGGAACAGGATCTAAAACTGTAACCAATCACAGAACTCTGATTAGCATACTGAGCACGCTCAGGGAGGGAGATTTTGCACCACTTTTAGCTCCTAATTTGGATGGTGGGAAACCACCATTTTCTCCTTGCAAGGCAACTTGCAAATGTGCCTTAATACACAACAATACCCAATATCTGAGTAAATTTCCTTTTTGAGTCTTCTTATTCAGAACAGCAATGGAGCATGGTTAGGATTAGAAATTGTTTGCCCAGCTGACCAACAGATCTGCATCCACCTTGTAGACGTCCTACAGATTGCTTACAATGATTGTTTTCTTCCAAAGAAATCTTGGACCTAATCACAAATGCTCAAGTTTGAAAGGCTTTATAATGGTGCAGCAGGCATAAAAGGAATATGGCTATTTTCAATGTGAATTTTCTCTCCAAAGGCTTGTAACTAAATACCTGGGAAGAATTGGCCCGACTTACAAGGACTCTCATGGCAAAAAATCCATGCTCAAAATATTCTTGCACTCTGAGACGATGTGTATATCATGTAAATAAATAAATGGATGTATATTTTGTACCTAAACATTAATATTTCTTGTGATAGCAGATTTAAACCCATCAGCCCCTCCCAGACACAGATATTTCCTTGAAATGGCCCTTTGCTGCTTACTATTGTTGAGGAGGATCTAATGCCATGCCTGAATATGTGGTTTATTTTTAGTTATCTTGCCGCCCTGTCTTGCTTTCAAGTGTTCAATCTATAGAAAATCGCAGGGACCTCTGAGTTTGCTTTCTTTGATTCCCCTGTCTTTTATTTTCTGCACATACTATATGCCTACAGACTCTCTTACAGACCTGTTCCCAGAAAATAAGAAAGATGGGAACAAATGGGATAAAGGAGTTAAAGAAATCATTTTTTATGGCTGTGATTTATTACAAAAGGACCTGTACACTATTCCTGACTGCTTTGCGAGGAAAGACTGGTTCATAGGATCAGTACTAGGTGAGTGTGCAGATAATACAATTTGTTTTATGTAAGGTTTAATGATATGTTGGGTCTTTTTACGCAGGGTTGTGTGCAATGGGATTGTGAGCCGCCCGGAGTCGCTTTGGTGATTGGGTGGCCATACAAATCTAAACAATAAATAAATATCCCACAGAAGGTTTGTCAATGCCAATTGGCAAAAATGAAATTCTGGGAAGGCCCAAGATTTGTAGTTCTAAACCACAATTTTACACAATTGGAATTGGAATTTTTATTTATACCCCGCTCTCCTGGTGGGAACACCACTCAGAGCGGCTTACAACACAGACATACAATATAAAATGTATCAAAACACAAAATACAATATTACAAATGCAGCAAAATTAATAAATACAGTTAAATTTCAAGAAATACAAATTACAGTTTACAAATTAGAAAGGTACAATATTAAACAACCTAACAAACACCGATACAGCAACCCTGCTGTGGTGCTGTAGACTCAAACGGCAAAGGCGGCAGTTTTTAAAGTCCACGACGTGGCCAGCCCCAGGTGCTCCAACTTCCCCGCAGCCAATGCCGGACCAGGGAAGGAGCTCTGGCGGGCAGCAAGAGGCAGCAGTTTTAAAAGTCCGCGGCCAGCCCCAGGTGCTCCGACTTCCCCGTGGCCAATGCCAGACTGGGGAAGGAGCTCTAATGGGGCAGCAAGAGGCAGCAGTTTTTAAAGCCCACGGCCAGCCCCAGGTGCTCTGACTTCCCCGCAGCAAATGCCAGACCGGGGAAGGAGCTCTAGTGGGGCGGCAAAAGGTGGCAGTTTTTAAGGTCTGCAGACAGCCCCAAGTGCTCTGACTTCCCGCGGCCAGTGGTAAAGTTGTAAAGGTCATGAGCCTTGGGTTTCAAGCCAGTCATACTTCAGCCTGAGACTTAATACGACATTATCCTGAGGGTACAAAACTTCCTATCATCAAGTGTTTGCTCTTCAGATATATGGCAATCACAAATGACTCCCTATTGCTCTTTCATGCCTAGCCAAAAGATGGGATCATGGTTCAAAACCTAATCCCATTATGGTCACATAATCCTGAAAAATGCCATCAGTGGCCGAGGCATGGTTGTAAAGAAGTCAAAACTCTACACAACTCTGAATGCCTCTGAGTTTTGTTTTGCTATGCTTTTTCATTTGCTTGCTTGTATTTGGTGGTGCAGTGGTTAAACTGCTGTACTGCAGCCAAAAAGTTGTGAGTTTGATCCTGATGGGACTAAAGTTGACTCAGTCTTCAATCCTTCCAAGGCTGTTAAAATGAATACCAAGCATGTTGGGGACAAAATGCTAATTAACTTGTGAACCCCCCAGAGAGTGCACTAAGTGCTATGGGATAGTATATAAGTGTAATTACTATTTTTTTAATCTACAAAATGGTTAGATTTGCATTAGTGCAGTTCTATATTGGAATGGATCCCAGTGTTGTGGAAAGGTTTAAATCAGTGGTGCCCAAACTACAGCCTATGGGCCCAATTAGGCCTGTACATATAAATAATCCGGCCTGTGCTGAGTACCCGTCCTCTCCTAGGACTGCCCCCACCACCTGACATCACTTACAATGTCAGCCATGGCAGCAGTGGCAATCACGCTTTGTCCCCACTGCTCCGAGCAGCCTCTGGCTTGGTCCCCTTGCTTCAGCAGGGGACATGGATTGTTGTATTGGGGAAATTTTTGGAACCTTCCCCCTTTCAAAATCCACAGCGCTAGGAACACCCCATGGCGCACCAGGGATAATGTCATCCTGGGCGTGCCATGGGGCTGTCCTAGTACCGTGGATTTTGAATGGGGGGAGGCTCCAAAAATTTCCCCAACTCAGTGATCCATGTCCCCAAAGGCTGCTGAAGTGAGGGGACCAAGCCAGAGGCTGCTCGGAGCAGCGGGAACAAAGTGAGATCACCACCACCACCACAGCCGACATCAGAACCATCAGCGAAAGAAGCAGCCCACCTCTGGCCCCTGCACTTGCGTGTCAGGGGCGGGACCAGCCCGGGGGCAAAACGTTTGGGCACCACTGGTTTAAATTATGCTTTGGCAATACAACTGAGACCTGTCTCCAGCTGCTAGTGTTGGTATGCTGCTACTTGAGCCACTGGCACTTTTTGTGAATGTGCTTTACTGCAAGTTGCAGGGTGGCCCAGAAGAGGCTTCCATTATGTGACATTCTATGACCAACTAGTGCCAAAGAAATCAGAATTATTAGCAAAATCCAGCCCTTTTTCCTGCATTGCTAAGGGCTTTTAAAATGGCAAATGATGCAAGCTAGTTAGCTGTGCTCAAATGTAAAAGTTTCTGCTTTTACTGGTAGGAAGTCAGTAGTGATTTGTACCACCTTAGTTAGTTCTGATTAGTTTTCTCCCCACCCCCCTTTCAAGCCCCGAGGGCTATTTGGTAATGAGGCATGAGGGTTAGTTGCATTTTAAGCCAGATAGCTTTTTGCTCCATTTTGCTTATGTAAAATCACATCTCCTGGAGAATGTGTAACGGAGAAGTTAATAATAGGTTTCTTACCAGAGATAGAGTGGGCAGATCAGCATTAGCTGCTGAAGGCCACATGGTGGAGTAGACGTTTGTAGAATGAGTGACATAGTTTTAAACAGTATGTGATGGTTTACTAAGCACTCCTCCATTTTCTCCTGTTAAATGAAAACAAAAGCACAGCCATACATTGCTTCTCCTCATTTGTTCCCCCATTCCACCTCACTTCAGGGAGTATTTACTGGCAAAAACATCAAGAAGAAATCTGGGCATTCCACAGCAGGTACTACATTCCTCTAACATTAGCCAGAAATACCTTGATTCAACTAATACTCTCCTTCTCACATAAATTTCAGCAATGCTAGAGGAGGAAAGCATTGAATACTGGATTCATCCTGTCAATGTGTACTCTTTGTCTAGCTCTATCCTGCGCAACAAACAGCTGAGTAGGCAGCCAAAGTTTTTTAAAAAATTACACTGATGACTATGATCAGACAATTATAAGGTGGGGATCCTTGACACACATACAACCAGATACCATAAATAGCCAGAAAGGCAGAAAAGCGGGTGCTTATTTAGGCCAAGCACAAACTCTCACTTGAACAAAACTGAGTAAATTGGGGCTATCCTACCATGCACATATAATGAAAATGCAGAATTGATCAAAAAGAGAATATTGCTAACAAAGGGGGAAGGCAGTAGGGGGGGGGGAGCCAAGGACTATAGAAGGAGTCTATAAAGAAGACCACAGCCATTAGTTTTCAAGACCTGAACAAAACACTAGAAAAGAGAATAGTGCTAGGAAGGAGTGGGGAATAGCAAAAGAAAACAACTTAAGACGAAATGCTGTTGGTTTGCAAGATCTGAACAGAGTAGTCAATTAGTGGAAATTCTGGAAACTCATAACTCAAAAACCTTTTGCTCAAACTTCCCAAAATGTGGCACAGAATAAGGACAGACTATCTGCTATATGTGTTCCAGGTTTCTTAACTTGAGGGCAATCTGCCTCCAAAAGTTATGCCATTTGTATAGCTAAACAAAAAGGTTGGGACTACTGAAAATACAAATTGCTGATTATCATTACTTGCCATATTTGCTAGCATATAAGACACACTGGAGTATAAGACACACCCAGTTATTACCAAAATAGTCCACTATGGGCCACTTTTCAGTGTATTTTAAGGGGGAAAGTGGGTCTTGTACACCAGTAAATACGGTAACTTTCAGTTAAATCCTTCTGTGAAGTAACATAAACAAATACGACCAAATAATCAAACAAGACTACTATTCTACAATTACAGCATACATCAAATGGTTAAAGGGACTGTGCAGAGATAACTAGGGTTGCCATTTATTGCAGTTCCTTCACAGCTGTAGCTAACATGGGGGGGGGGGGACTTTGTTACTATGACATTTCCCCCCTAGCATCCAAATAGATTATTAGGATGGGACTATGTTTCATGAAACACAACCTACTGACATTTTTTTTTACAGACTCTTGAAATGTAACACCTCAAAAATAAAATGCTTGCAGCACTGGCAAGAAATACATATCACAAACTGCTTTTAACCAGAAATGCCTAAAAAGAAAGGTTGTCATCAGATTCAAGAAATCATAATTGCATTATAATCATAATTGCATAGGCAGGCATGTAAAAGCAAGAATTCTTTTTGTCCTGGGAAAACACAAGGAAAACTTAGGCTACAGTTCAAGGATGGCAAAGTGTGAAGACAATAAGTTATGTTTGATAAAGGGAGACATGAGACAAAAAAGAGCACCACAGAACTAAGGGACTCTTCAAGACCTTGGACACAATTCTGTAGGAACTGTTTTCTGGGGTAGATCCTGATGGAAACTGATGCTACCCTCTCAGTTCAGTGACTTTGTCAATAGTAAGAGGTGTGTCAGTTGAGATTGTTAATGTAAATGGTTAGCAGAGTGGTATGCAGTGGCCAGCAAGAGGCTCGCACCTGGCAAGGTGGTCCCTTGTGGGAAAAATAGGCAGACAGATCTTGGTGCAGAAGAAAACTCAAAGTAGGTTTACTCAGGAAGTAAAAAGGTTCAAGTATATACAGTGCAACAACTGTAACACAAAACAGATATATTCTCTTGGGCTCTTCAGTTGACCTCACTGAGACAGTTCAGTTGTGCTATATACAAGTCCATACAGTTCAGTAGCAGTCCAGTCCAGCAGGGTAAATGCAAGCTGTAATTACAGACAAAGCCAAAGAGTTCTACAGCTTCTGTCTTCCTGGTGGAGGCTTAGACATAAGAACATAAGAACATAAGAACAGCCTTGCTGGAACAGGCCACAGCCCATCCAGTCCAGCATTCTGTCTCACACAGTGGCTCACCATTTGCTTCAGGGTATTCCCAAGGAGATGCCTTCACCTGCTTAGGATTCCCTGGAAATGGCATTAAGAGGTATCCTGCCTATCTCTCCAACCCGGAGGTTGTCCTTAAGTATCCATAATTATAGCCATTGATACCCTTGTCCTCCATGAACTTGTCTAATCCTTTGTTAAAGCTGTCAAGACTGACAGCTGTCACCACTTCTTCTGGCAGGGAGTTCCATAGACCAGTAATCATCTGGGTGAAAAAGTACTTTCTCTTATTTGTTTGAGAACGAGTACCCAAAAGTTTCATGGAGTGTCCCCTAGTTCTAGTGTTATGCGATAGGGAAAACAGTTTTTCCTTATCTATTTTGTCCACACCGTGCATGATTTTATAAACTTCAATCAGGTCACCTCTTAGACGCAGTCGTTCAAGAGTGAAAAGGCCCAACCGTTGCAGCCTCAGATGGTAAGGAAGGTGTTCCAGTCCCCTAATCATTTTGGTTGCCCTCCTCTGCACTTTTTCCAACTCCATAATATCTTTCTGGAGGTATGGCGACCAGAAGTGTACACAGTATTCCAGATGAGGCCTCGCCATAGATTTGTAAAGAGGCAAAATGACACTTGCTGACTTATTTTCCTAATGATCCCTAGCATTGAGTTTGCTTTTTTCACTGCTGAGTGAAAAGTAGTCCTTCTTTGTAGACCTAGTAGTCCTTCTTTGTCCAGCAAGCACAGATGGAATATCAGGCAAAAGCCATCATCAGGATCAGTGCAAAGATTCAGTCCTGGTGGCAGGTTCTGGAAGACGCAGGAATCTTCATCCAGACTGTCAGCAGAGGAAGGCGAGCATTAAAGCTTAAGCAAGTTGAACATTGTAGCTGAAAGTCTGCAATCCTGCTCTGACCTAAATATGCTGGCCCATGAAGCACATCAGAGAAAAGCCCCAGCACCTGTGTGCCCCTGCAGTAGGGTCTTAAAGGCATCACAGACACAATATGCCTTGCAACCAGTTAGGGTGTGAGGCGAAGACATACATCCCCTAACAGAGATCCCCCAGAAGCTCCACCTTCTCATTATTAGTTACAGACCTTGAAGTGCCTGTGTTCATTTGCATGCTCTCAAGCTTTCTTGTGGTTGAAGGAGCTAGGAGGACTCAAAAGCTCCTGTGTGGAACCTGAGGTGGAGGGAAGATCCCTGTTTATGGCCCCAGCTGGAACACGTGTGAGTTCAAATGATTCCTAGTTCTGAGATTAGCATCTTGTCTTGTTCAAGAATCCAATTTGTGATGATGCTGTCTTTTAGGACTCAGGCTCACAACTCTCTTCCATAGGCCTCTTTCCATTTCAATATGCTGTCATATTGTGTCTTACGACAACCTTTTCCCAAGTATAAAGTGCTGAGAAATGGTCAACCATTCCCTTCTTGTGATGTCATTTTGAGGCTGTCATTTGCCCAAGGCTGCACAGGCTGGTTCTTCTTCAGAGGGCACAGTAAGGAAATCAAACTCCCAACCTCTGACTCCACAACTAGATACCTAACACACTGAACTATCTAGCCAGCCAGTTTTTATAAGTACAGTACTTATTTTAAACACAATGTTTTAAACTTCACAGTCTTCTGGATGTTTCACTGGAGGCATATTTCTAGTCAATAAATTAAGCAAGCCAGTGTAATCCGGCTGAAAATTGCTCCTCAATTATAAGTTTTTACAAGGACTGAAAGTGTCTTAACCCAACAGACTGCCTTTCAGAATGTTTCTTGGTTGGTATAGTGAACCAGTATATGAACTTGAGCCAGGAAAATTGAGTCCACTAGAGTAAACCACAGAGCACCTGATTGCTTCTGATTGCCTTCTGTATGAATATAGTTTTCTATTCAGCCTCCTATTTTCCTTTAGTGTTAGAAAAGAAAAGATGAAAATGGTCTTCATGGTAAATTGCACAAAACTTAACATATTCCATCAGTGTGTTCAGTTGGACTCCAAAATGCCTTTCCATGACTGTATGAATTTGATAAAGCAGAGATTTCCATGAACAAAAAAGGGGAATGGCACAATTTTTGCCACTTCCTCCTGCAACTACTTTATGTCATTCCCTGGGCTCTCCTGGAAAGTGACCCAATCTGTCAAGCACATCTTCCTAGGATACAGGGAGTGGCAGATGTAAGGATGAGCCAGAACACCATTTAGGGAACTCAGGATCCAACCCATTTAATGCAAACATGAACATTAAACATATGCTAATAAAAAGTATAGAGCATAAATCTCAAAAGATGTGAATTCATATAATATACAAAGGCTCCCATAAATATGCCGCAAGTAAGAAATTAGATTGCTGTCTGTGCATTAACTGGGCTTTGGCTAAAGTAATTCCTTTAACCTTTAATGTGCTAAATGAGGGTTAACCCTGAACCCAAATGAAGTCACCCGAGCTTAAGATCAGCCACAAACAGTCTGCCATGTTGCCTGACAGTCTCTGGGTATACCTTTTATATGGTGGCTCCCCTCCCATAGAATTCTGTGCCTAGTGTGGGTCATGCCTGGCCATATCTGTATACCTGCATTTACACAAACTCTGAATATAACTTTGTTTCTGGCTGCATTCTGCTGAAATGCTGCTAGCTGGTGGAATTTTAACTGCTGCTTCTTAAAATTTGGAATGGTTTATACCTGTTATCTGGGGACTGTGGTGGCTCAAGTAGTTAAGACACTGAACTTGTTGATTGGAAGGTCAGCTCCCATCTCTGTCTAAGCTCCTGTCAACCTAGCAGTTCGAAAGCAAGAAATTGTAAGTAGATAAATAGGGACCACTTCAGTGGGAAGGTAAACAGCATTCTGTGTTGAAGCATGCCTGCCACATGTCCATGAAAACATCTGTACACGCAGACAGCACTGGCTCTTCTATACCTATAAGGAAGAGGTGTAGACTGTAGTATCTGGAATGAGTTTCCATACCCCTGAAGCATATCCCATAATACCTGGCACACATGTAACTTTCGGAATGCGAGACAACATGGTGAGGGTCCTGGGGGCCGAGGGTGAGTCCTGTGCCCCACAAATAGGACAAAACAGGACAACTACAAGTCCCAGCGCCCCCTGCGGAACGCCCCAGCCAATCAGGGAGGCTGACATGCATGCGGAGGGGGCGGGGCAATGGCCACACACACAAAACACACCAACGGCCACCGCCAACAGGGTCTGGTGGCCCATTTTGAGGTGTGCCCCAACCACACAGAGCCGCAAAAAAAAACCGCAGGGCCCATGTTGTTGGGGTCGATCCTGTCACCTCCCAGCCTGGGAGACGGGGTATGCTGCTGTTGGGCCACAGCAGCAGGGGAGGACGGCGGAAACAGAGGGGTTGGAAGAACGGGCCATGAAATTCCCAGACTTGAGTAGCCTCCTTGGCGGGGGCTGCATTACCGGGGTAGCATCGGTCACTGGCCAGCCAAGGGGGCAAGTGCAAGGTCTGCCGAATGGCCTTATAAGAGTATCCAGCCAGCCTGGGAGGCACCGCCTACCACAGCAACGTGCAAGCATAGGAAAGAGAACAGTTCGCTTTTAACCCCCTTCTCTTTCTCCGCCTGGGTCACTAAAGCTGGAATGGTGAGAAAGGGGAGAGGGGTGTGTGAAAGGCGAACAGTTCTCTCACATGCACTGGCAGATAAAGGCAAGGGAGACCTTGCGTTCCAGTGTTGGGTATAAGAACCAGGCAGTAGTCCTGACAGAGAGGTTTCTTTCCAATGAGTTGGTCTCCCCATCTTTTTACCCCAGTGCCAGTGAGAGAACACCTTGCTTCCCCCAACCCTTCTCTGCCTGACACACTACGTGCAGAATGACAAGAAAAGGGAGAAGGGGGTGGGAAGCAAGGAGTTCTCTGCTTGTGCAGGGTGGAAAAAGGAAGGCAGACCAACTCATTAAAGAGAACCCCCCCCCCCCTCAGAATGTCTGCCTGGTTCTTCTACCCAACACTGGAATGCAAGGTCTTCTTTGCCTTTCTCTGCCAGCGCAGGCGAGAGAACTGTTCGCATTTCAATCCCTTCTCCCCTTTTCCCCCTTACAAGAGTTAGTGTCCCAGGTGGAGAAAGACAAGGAGCTGAAAAGTGAACAGTTCTCTCCCCTGTTTCCCAATGAGCTGTCCCAGGCAGGTGACTCATCTGGCAGGTGGTGTTGCAGTCCCAGGTAGGCTGGAGTGTGACACCATTCTACACGTAGTGTGCAGGGTCAGCTGTAGCCCTCTGAGGGAGGAAGGGAGGCAGGAGGATATATACACACCAAGAGGGAAAGGCTGACCTACATTTAAGAAAACCTGCAGGGCCTGGCACAGCGCAGGCGACCGTGCAGGTGCCCACAGATGGGCAGGGTTAGACATTCCTGAAACAGCACCGATGGCCTTGGAGCTGAACCCAGACATGCTGGGGGAAACTGCAGCACACCTGGCCCAAGATCACAGGGGTGTCAAGGCAAGGCTGCTGCAGACGGCACCAGCAACCACACAACCAACAACAGACACGAATACACCCCAAAATGCGCCAGCCACCAGCGGATGGTGCATGGACAGGACGCCACTGCCACACTAGGAAGAGAAACAGCCTCCACAACTGATGCCGCCATCCTCATCAGGGCCATGGGGCACCCTGCCAACAATGCAGAGGCCTGGGCCCGCACACCCCACCACCCCACGTAAGGTAGGAAGGGCCGCCCAACCACCCCTCGGGCGAAGTCGGGCACCCCTGATAGTTGGCTATAAACAGAGATGAGGACTGAAACCTAGAGTCGGATACGACTGGCTTTTGAGCAAGGGCAACTTTTACCTTTACTATATCTATTATCTATTTGTTTTCCTCTGTTTTTTTATCCTGTGAGCTGCTTTGGAAAGATGTGTCTGAAACTCAGGTTAAAAGTTCATTGTTAAATAAATATGACTAAAGAAGACAACTGGATCCCACTAACCTCTGTCCAACTGCTATTAAACTGAATGTCAATAGTGTGCCACTCTTCTCCCATTTCAGTGTGCATTTACTGTTGAATAAGTCCAACTGATATATGCTTGACTTATCTCTGAGTGGACATGCATTTGGTTGGGTCCACTTCAGGTTGTTTTGCAGAGATAACATCAAGCTTAGACAAAAATTCATTAATGCATTCTTACTGTTAGAATTTTATTAGCCACAGGTTCAAAGCAATGTGCCACAATAAATAAAATACAGCTACATATTCATTAGAACTGTATGGAAGACCAGTTAATGTAGCAACCATGATGACTTAAATAACATTTAAGGCTGCCTATAACAGAGCTGTCATAACAATGGACTATGGTGCTGAGTGGCTAATTCTAATTCTCACTGGCTTTGCTGAATTATTTCCTTTACTGAATAAATTTACTTTCCTGATCAGGCCAGCTTCAGCTAACAATTTATCTAGATTGAAAAGTGAGTCAGAACTGAAGCAGAAAAGCTTTGTGTAGCAATGTCTGCAGTCATTGCACCAATGGAAATTCATTTTGATAGCAAACATTGACAATTCTCTAGCACAGTCCACTAGAGTAGTATCTTCTGATTTGGCATGTGTGGGGTGCTGAACATCCATTTCTGAAAAGCTCCCTCCTAATCCTTGTTCCAGGTCTTATTTGCAAAGAGTAATCATCAGTAGCTTGTAGTTTACTTTTCTTTTTCTTGCCTATCTTACTCAATGGGCTACCAAAGTTGCTCAGGACATACACTCATCTCAGCGACTTTTATCTGGTCTCCTGTATTTTCCAAGAGATGAGCAATTCTCTATTGAATTAGCTGTGGTCACAGGTATAGGAAAGAATGTTTAATATCTGCCAGAAGCGATCCCATTAAGAGGAATCTAAGGCTTTTCCACTTCAGCAGTACACTTAGTCTACAGCTCATTCACAACTGTGTAAATGTGAAATGCCCTGGTGATTCCAGTACTGCCATGTCATCTGGGCCAAGCCCAGCCTTTGTACATATTGCCATCAGTTCTGCCTTAAAGTTATCAAAGGATTTGAAATAATAGCAACAGCAATTACACTTATATACTGTCTCATAGTGCTTAGTACACTCTCTGGGTGGTTCACAAGTTAATTAACATTTGCCCCCCAACATGCTGGGTACTCATGTTACTGAACTCGACAGGATGGAAGGCTGAGTCAACCTTGCACTCTGGTCAGGATCAAACTCACAACATTCTGTCAACAGTGCCACAGTTTGACTACTGCACCACTAGGGCTCTTTTCAAATAATATTTCTTATTGATAAATTATGCTAAGGTGTTAATTTTCATTTTAGTCCACCCAGACCACATTAGTGGTCTGCTTCCTACTGTTTATGTTGGGTCATATTCCTATCCCAGTTCCATATGTGTTCTCTGCATTCCTGTAATTGCAAGTGTGTATATGGGGATGTTTACAGAGCTACTGCAGGAGCAATTACAAATGCCAGACTTTAATTCACATGGTGTGGTTATGCTCACTGATTGTCTCTTTTTTCGGGGAGGGGGGATGTAATACATAACTTTGTACTTGAAACAGTTCTGGACTTTTCAGTATCGTACACAGTACCAGGTCTCGGGTTGTCCCAACTCCCGCCAACACGAGACCCGGCCTCATGATGGCCGCCTCTCCACCTGCTCTCACTGATTGGCTGGATCTGGTCACCTCATTCCCGGACTAATGGAATGGTTTCCTGACTTGGCAAGAGAAAGCATAGTGGACTATTGGTAGCGTTGCGAAAGGGTGTCTTCACGCAGTTTGCCCAAGCAGGGAAAACCAGCAAAGAAAATGGGGTTCTAATGGGTAATGGCGTTGATTTATAAAATGTCGCAGATAGAAGGTTTCTGCAAAGCCCTCTGGGACTGGTAGCGGCTTCCACCATTAGAACTTCTCCAACCTTATCACGGCTTTCTTATGGGAATTTGGCCTTCAATGTTGTGCTAGGTGAGGGGGAGGAAAACTCAGTCCTGGGAAGGCAAGACTCTGAAATCTCTCTCCCTCTCTACCTTCCTTGTTTATTTGGCCCAGCTGCACTGGCCGAATAACAAAGTGTTTGTTTTGCAAATTAACAAGGCCTTATCTGAAAAAATTCCCTTTCAACTCTCTCCTGTCTGAGAAGAGTTAGCAAAACAGCGCTTGACAAAATAAGTCTGTTTCAAATATTTAATTGGAATAAAAAGAAAATTCCAAAATATAGAATAAAATCCTATCTAAGCTAATCTACGAAAAATACATATGTCTAAGAAAGAAAAGTAGCATTTCAAAAAGCAATACATATCTAAAGGAAGTGCAGCTAAAAGCCGCCCATACAGGTTCAGGGTGCAGATCCAGTCTGGAGGCAAATGGACAGCATTTCAAGATGAAATCAAGATAGTTGTTCAGCTCTATCTAAACGGGGCTCAGAGCCTCAATATTTATACAGTTCTCTGGTGAGAATGTGTGAGGAGTAATCTTGAGTGACAGACAACTCTTTTTGATGTCCGGTGTGAGACCAGAACATCTAATCTAAGCTCCCATCTAAAAGACATACGTTTCACGTCTACCAACAGGTGGCTCATCTGAGAATTGTGCTCTTCCCAGGTAATTAGCATGAGTACAGACACTTTCCCAGCTTCGCTGTCTGTGAACGGAGGTTGGCCTGACCTGCCGCTTTTAATTGGTCAGCAGTTAGCTTCTGCGTACTGTAGCCTTCCAAAATGGACCTGTTTCGGCTATGCAAAGTTAAACAAACTAGCAAAATGAAAGCAGAATAATAACATAGGCATATTAAACTTTAAATGAACACAGTAAAGAATGAAATAAATTAATCCCAGTTATGAAATCCACAACATTCAGCACATGACCTATTGTTAGAATATTTGACAGTGGAGTGGAACATGGACTAGATCTTGAGGGCATTCTTAGTGGTTAAATACGTTTTTCTACAGAATTGGACATATTTGGGCAACTTCAGGTAGAACTACCCCAACCATTATGTACAGATAGGTCATGACCTCTAGTCACAGATGCTGGGAGGTAGGCAAAAGAGACTGTTCTCAGGTGGCATGTTCTTCAATCTTCTCCTGTGATTCAAAAATTCAATCAATCTTATAGTTATCCATAACTAATTGAAATGCTATGCTTGCTATTAAGTGCAGTTTGGAACAAGCTGTTTGGATGTGACTTTTAAGCCTACAAAATATTCTTTTCTGAGTAAGTACTTTAGCAACGGTGACAATTGACTTTGCTGGAAATAGAACGAGGAATCTGAACTAAATGTTCAAGGAGAGTGTCCAAGAAAAGAAACCAGAACATGTATCTTTTTAAAAGAAGAAATTCACTGATGCCTCAAGAGAAGTTAAACTATATAACCTGTCATTTTCTGTGTGCCTTTGCCTTGACAGTAAAAAAAAATCAGTCTCTCAATGTTCTGTGTCATTCCATGCATTGTCTTAAATAAAGAAACCTGTTGGGAAATGGCTTTGTTTTTGATATTTTAAAATTTTCTAACACTTCAGTACTAGAGACTGACCCATTATCAGTACTGAATAACATTTTAATTTAGCTGGACTTTGTCCAAAGATGAGAGAATATGGGTCCATTTTTGTCCTCTCTTGGGATAGTCATGAAGTCTGAACATCTATTCTATATCTTATTTGCGTGAACTGGGAGAACAAGACAACAGCAAACATTTATTTTTTATTTTTAAAATAATTTTGCTCAGATAGGAGCTATGGCAACCACTGTCAGTGCTGACGAAAAGTTGAAACATATTTCTGGGTAATAAGACACAGTTTTCAATTTCAGGCTTCCAAGGATTTAACATAAATATACCTTCTTTCAAAAAAAATAAAAAAGTGAAATAAAGCTTATAAGAAAAGAGTGTTGATAGAATTTTTTAAAAATAAAAAATAAAAGATGGATGTGGGCAACTAAGCAGAATTTGTGATGCAGAAAGACTGAATCTTTCACATAATTTGCTAAACAACAACAAAACCCCTTCATCTCACAGAGATTGTTCATATAAATAAGCAAAGACCACAATTTATTTTGTGACACTAAATATAGTATTTAGTATAGGTAGTAAATAGAGGTGGCTGAACTGTTTAGGGAAGGAAAAATGCTAACACTTTCAATACCAAACGGTATGGCTCAAAATTACTTCAATAACCTGTGTGTATGTTGCTGTTGTTTTGGTTTGGGAAAGGAAGGGACTTGACATATATACTACCCCATCCATTTTCTATACCACACATCTACGAAACTAGATTGTAATTTGGAAAACCTCACATTATTAAAGTTTATATTTCCCACAACTGACTGGCTGTTTGGTTCGTTGGTTTGCTGGTTGGTTGGACTACTGCTGTACTGCAGCTAGAATGTTGTGAGTTCCATCCTGACCAACAGCATACCCGTCAAGCGCAGCTCCGGAAAATACGGGAACTGCTCCGGCCCGGGCACGCATGTGCAGCAACAACTCCTTTGTGCATGTGCAGAACCTGTTTGCGCATGAGCACCACTGCCTCTGATGAGCGTGCATGCATAGTAACCCCTTTTCCTGATGTTCAAAATACGGGAGGATGGCAGGAAGGGGGAGGAACGAGCGCTGAAATATGGGAAATCCTGGCCAATATGGGATACTTGACAGGTATGACCAAGAGTCAAGGTTGACTCAGCCTTCTACCTTTCCAAGTTCAGTAAAATGAGTACCCAGCATGTTGGGGGCAAAATGCTAATTACTCTGTGAACTGCCCAGAGAGTGCACTAAGTGCTACAGGACAGTATATAAGTGTAATTGTTTTGCTTCTTGCTTTGCTTTTTTGTTGTTCAGTCGCACAGTTGACTTCGACCCTTTGCAACCCTATGGACAATTGCCCACCAGGCACGTCTGTCCACCACCATCCTCCTCAACCCACCGAGCGCTGTGTCCATTGCATCTACAATACCATCTAGCCATCTCATTTTTGGCCTCCCCCTTCTTCTTTTGCCTTCAATCTTTCCCAGCATCAAGTCTTTCTCAAGTGAATCCTCTCTTTTCATTTGATGTCCAAAGTACTTTAGCTTCATCTTTAGTATTTGACCTTCTAAGGAGCAATCAGGGTTTATTTCTTCTAAGATCGACCTATTTGTTCTCCTTACTGTTTGGCGAGGGGGCAGCGATACAAATGTGAACAATAAATAAAAATTCTCCTCCAACGCCACATTTCAAAGGCGTCTATTTTTCTGCACTCATCTTTCCTTATGGTCCAGCTCTCACAACCATACAATACTATCGGAAATACCACTGCTTTGACTATGCAGACTTTTGTTTGCAAGGTGATGTCTCTACTTTTCACTAAGTTTCCCAGGTTTCTCATAGTTTGCCTCCCAAGAATTAGTCGCCTTTTTATTTCATGGTTACAATCTCCATCTGCAATGATTTTTGATCCCAATAAAGTAAAGTCTGTCACTGCTTCTACTTCTTCCCCATCTATTTTCCAGGGAGTGATAGGGTCTGTTGCCATTATCTTGGTTTTCTCAAGCCAGCTTTTGCACTCTCCCCCTTCAACCTAAGCAAGAGCTTCTTTAGGTCTTCTTCACTTTCTGCTATTAGGGTAATTTTAATCTGCATATCTCAAATTGTTGATGTTTCTCCCAGCAATTTTAATTCCAACTTTTGATTCATCCAGCCCTGCGTTGCGCATTATGTGCTCTGTGTATAAATTAAATAGGCAGGGTGACAAAATGCAGCCTTGTCTTACTCCTTTTCCTATTCCAAACCACTCTGTCATTCCATATCCTGTCCTAACTATTGCTTCTTGACACATATATAGATTTCTTATGAGACACATAAAGAGTTCTAGTATTCCCATCTCTTTAATTACTTGCCACATTTTATTGTGCTCCACACAGTCAAATGCCTTGGTGTAGTCAATGAAACAGAAGTAGACATGTTTCTGATATTCCTTTGTTTTCTCCATGATCCAATGTATGTTGGCAATTTGGTTTCTAGTTCCCCAACCTCTTCTGAACCCAGCCTGTACTTCTGGTAGTTCTCTCTCAACGTGCTCCTGAAGCCTGTCCTTTATCATTTTGAGCATGCCCTTGCTAGCATGTGGGATAAGCGCAATTATTTGATAATTTGAGCATTCTTTGGCATTGCCCTTTTTATGATTGGTATGTATACTGATCTTTTCCAATACTGTGGCAATTGTTGTGTTGCTTTACTTACTAGTATTAATTTTCATTTTTCCAGTCAACCATGGAATGGAATGAAACAAGTTACAAGTATATAGTTTTTAAGGAAATGAAATATATACAGTACCTCTTATAAAAAAGAATAAAAAGGGATGGACTTATGATGAAAGTTATTCTTACACCACTGTCATGTATTTGTCTACTCACTTAAAAGCTAATTAGTTACAAAAACATTCACAGTGTTCTAATATTATAATGTTTAAAATTTAATCCTATGCATGACTTCTCTGAAGGAAGTACCAACTAATTCAGGAGCTTGCTCTCAGGTAGGTTTGTAGAGTATTGTAGCCTTCAATATTTTAAAATCCTCCCAGATGAAAGGGACCAGCACTGCCCATTTCCACCAAGGGAACAATCAGTTAACCCAGCTGAGAAATCTTTTTCTGTGCTTAGTCAATTGTGCTCTCTTAAGGAAAATGCTGTTCTACATGGTATGGCACTCCTATATGATCCTGTTTCATGCAAGAAATAAGCTTAAAATCTTGGACTATGCATTCTGTGTGTAGGATATTCCCGTGCATAAAGCTATAGTGTATTCTCACAATCATTATCCGGATCTTAACTTAAGGGCAATATATATATTGCCCATGTAGATGTCCCTGAATTAAACCCAAAAGATTATAGTTAAAGCCAACAAAAAGATCTAAATAAGGTGGAAAAGATAAGCTAGTCAAGAGAGGAAAAGTAGAGGAAATTTATATATTAATAAAATGCTTAAGAGCCATCTAAAGGGATTTTTTCAAACCTGTACTTTGTGGGGAGAGGGCAGATTTAGTCTTCAGATTGTACAAAGGAAGAACAGAATCTTAATTAGAAAAAGTATTTCACTTCCACCAGTCAGCAGATCCACACCTTCAGAATAATTTTGAACGTTGGCTTACAAACTGCAGATAAGCAGAAATATTCAAAGTAATTGAGTGGTCTAACTCAGTGCAAGGTAGTGGAAAAATTATTGAAGAGCAGCTATCAGGACAGTCTTTGGAGAAGCTGCATGTGTAATCACAGTTTGCTTAAGGGTAACCTCATTAACAGTGTCTCTGATTAGGCTGTTGGGACTCTCCCAGCAGGACTCTTTTAAAAGTACTGCTGCAGGAACAGAGCTTAATGCTCCAGTTCTGGAATTAGCAGATGTAACAGCAGTCTTGAAATTAAAATGGACTTTATTTGCTTCAGAAAATAGATACAGTATTCATCTGGCATTGGCCAAACCAAAATAAATAGAACACCGAAACAATACAAAACAGAAACCATTGTGTAAAAGTGTGCCCAAATATACATTCTCTTGAGAAGTTATTTCGTTCTGGCAGTGTACCATGCTTATAATTTACAGAGCTCTATGAAAACCAGTTCTATTGCTTTACAGTAGAAATTGGCTCTGCAAGATCATACTGTTTGAAGGATGACAGTCTTGTCACTTCCCTTACTAGTACTGTATTTCCCTTATTAGTACCCCGTTGGAGACTGTGTAATTAGAAAAACTGATACCAACATGACAAATGTTTTAAAGAAGTTGGACTATATTATAAAAATGTGAACAGATTACCTGATGCAGAAACAGAGGATCAATGAGACAGAAAATAAGAAATGGTTGATTGGATCCACATGTTCAGTGCCATATGAAGATGTGGTTGTTCATGGCATCCTATTTTGAAGGCACAACTGAAGATAGACCAGTGATGGCAAACCTTTTAGAGACCGAGTGCGCAAGGAGGCAGGAGGAGATGGGTGGCAGGCATCACACGTCAGTGACATCATGTGGGTGATGTCAGTGTTGTGCATGCACATGCGCACCACTCCCACACCACTAAGCTTCATACCCCCTGACAAGCCTCCCTGGACAAGCCGCAGCCATGCCAGGCCCCACTGTTGCCCCTGAGAAGTGCCACGTGGCCGCGCTGAGTGCCGGAAAGGCCTCAGGGGCTCCACAGAAGTCCTGCACGTCTTGCTGGAAAGGCCTCCCGATGGGCCTTCCCACCCTGAAGGGTCTTCCTGCCCCTGATTGGCATTCCCACCCCCTGATAGGTCTCCCCACCCCCAACGGGACTTCTCAACCTCTGACAGGCCTCCCACCCCCAATGGGTCTTCCCACCCCCCAACAGGCCTCACCCCTCCCACAGGCCTTCCCACCCCGTGATGGGCCTTCCTACCCCCCCAATGGAC
This sequence comes from Bradypodion ventrale, assembly GCA_035047345.1. Taxonomy (NCBI): domain Eukaryota; kingdom Metazoa; phylum Chordata; class Lepidosauria; order Squamata; family Chamaeleonidae; genus Bradypodion; species Bradypodion ventrale. Next base: position 87,846,068 of record JAWDJE010000004.1, read on the forward strand.
CTTCTCACCCCTTGATGGGACTTCCTACCCTCTATGGGTCTTCCTACCCCCTGATGGGCTTTCCTCCCCCCCCCAGGCCTTCCTACCCCCCCCCCATTGGACCACGCCCAAGAGTGCTTCCCACTTTACCTCTCAGAGCCACAGACTCCCAGCCAGGATTTCAGCCTCTCCTTTGGCAGAGAGAGAGAGAGAGTGAGTGTGTGTGGTGGGGCAGTGGTGTAGGCCGGGCTGCATGCGATGGGGCTTCCCCTTGATGATGCGTATGCCAGGAGTAAGGCTTCAGTGTGCCACTTCTGGCACATGTGCCATAGGTTCATCACCACTGAGATAAACTATTGAGATTTCAAATGCATTTAGATCCCAAGGTTCTAAATATGGTGACAGAACCCATAAACAAAAGTCACCACTATTATTATAATCAGTTATGGCTTGGAGCTGTGACAGAATTGTTTTCAAATGGATCAATAAATAGAGGGTTGGTTCATAAATTACAGTTTTGGTAATCTGATATATGTCTGGAACATCAGAGCTCTGCATACACTTCCACAATAACATGTGAATGTTCCCAACTTTCAGCACAGATGGTAGACACATCCATATTTTCCAATTGCTTTCCTGTGTTCCAGTCCTTTCTTTAGTACCACACATTACTGTTCTGTGTCTGATATCATAAGATGATGGAAACTCAAAGTCATGAAGGTCTCCACAGCAAATTGGAATAAATGACAAATATGGGAACTAATAAGGAATATAATAAAGAAATGTAGAGGGAAGAAACACTTCCAAAAGTTAAACTAAAAGATGCTATACTGCTTAAAAACATTGCACATATTTGATAAAGTAAACATGGATCTGCAGTGGCTCAAGTCGCTAAGATGCTGACTGGGAAGCGGAAGGTCAGCAGTCCGATTCCCGAGTACTGCAGGACGGAAATGAGCTCCCGTCTTCATCCCAGCTCCTGCCAACCTAGCAGTTCGAAAGCAAGAAATTGCAAGTAGATAAATAGGGACCACTTCGGTGGGAAGGTAACAGCGTTCCGTGCGCTCCGGTGTCTAGTCATGCCTGCCACATGACCACGGAAACGTCTGCAGAAGCAGACAGCGCTGGCTCTTCGGCTTAGAAACAGAGATGAGCACTGCACCCTAGAGTCGGATACAACTGGCTTTCGAGCAAAGGAAACCTTTACCTTTACTAAACATGGATCATCTTGTATCCTGAGCAGGGGAAAGCTTAGCCCAAAATCTGAAGGAAGAGGTACCGATAGACAAAGCATTCTGACTTTGTTAACTGAGCTGAAAAAGTGCACATGCATTTGGAATATTTGCAATACATCTACTGAATATGAACCGTAGTTTCTATTGTCAAATATCTATTAACAAGCTTACATTACTTCCAAAAACTGCATTATTTCTGGTCAGCAGATCATGACTCTGAAAGGCTCCCCAGAAGGCACGTGGGCATGTTAAACTATGAGTACACCATATGGGAATGTTTTGCCCTGGTCTTCTTGACAGTAGACTGTAAATTGTTTATGTACAAACAATGTAGAGACATTCTTCATGCTCCAAAAAGGAACAATAAGCAGAGACAGTTTTAAACATTATAACTCAACATAGTACTACGGCAACTTCTCACATACAAGGTTTCCCACACAGTGAAATTAGCTATGACTGCCATCCTTTCATAAAGTTTGATTTTGGACCATTTTTTCCTACTGTACCAGCTAAGTAATATATGTGTGACTGAACTGCTGCCCATCCATTATTTGCTAATAAGTGCATTATTTTCTCTATCACTCTTTCAATAATATCTCCTTTAGTAATATTAATTTATTATTTTATGACTTCTTTATTGTTCCACAAAATGTGGAAAAAATGGCTTAATGCAAAAAGCTATAGTTGAAACTCTACACACAGAGAGAGAGAGAGAGAGAGAGAAAGAAATTAAGACTGGAGATCAATCCTCAACACTCATGGGCGCAAGCACATAGATCTTCCCTTTTTTCTACCTTAGCTTTTCCTCCAAATAAACACATATAGCACAATCCTACTTGTCATTCCACTCACTATATAGTACATAACTGATGATATGGTAGAATTTGAGGGGAAAATCTATACATAATAATATTCCAAGGACAATCTTATCCATAATTGCATAACCTTTACTAATCCAGCCCAATTTATTTCTATTTTGGAGAAGGAAGTCTCATTGTATTTCATAGACTTTTTGCTAGGCAAGTAGAGGGTCTTGTTCTTGCATTATGGAATTACTTTTTGTGTTTACTTAAAGTGGAAGTTAAAATATGAAAAAGATTCATCACTGTGGCCATCTTTTAGAGTGAGTGGAGTTAACCTGTGGTCTAAATTATTTGCTTTCCAATGTACAGCTTCAAACAAAGGTTTGCTTTAAACATGAGTGTTTTCCCCTCTTAGGGTTTAGGAAACAAAAATTTTCTTCCATTCGGATAAAAGACACAAACGGATACCTCACATCTTCAGAAGATGTCAAGATTGAGAGAAAAGCACATCAGCATCAATGAATAATGCCCATAATAAAAATCTCCCCCTAAAAAAAGCACAATCTCTACCATTCTTTCCTGTGGAAAATGAATCACAACTATATAGTGGATAGAGCCACAGTATCATTTAATTTGCACACTGCTTTCAATGTCAAAATGTAAATGGCCTAAGAACATTTATAAAAATAAAGGGAATGCTCTTTAAAGATAAGTACCATCTAGAAGCTTAGCAAAGGCTGAATCCTGAGGCTTATTTTTAGACATGCGTTACATCAGTGGTTCCCAATGTAGGGCCCATGCCCACAAGGGGACTTCAATTCCTAGAAGCCTAAGTCAGTACATTGGCTGATCAGTGCTTTGGGGAATTGACTGAGGCTTCTGTGAATTGAAATCCAAAAGCCAATGGTTGGGAAACACTGGGTTATAAAAAAAGATTTTGCTGGAATGTAGTAGGGCAGGGATGCAGCCCACGGTACCATTTCATGTGGCCCACCACCACCTCCATCACACCAGGAAGTGCCATGTGATGTAGGAAGGGCAAAATGGCCATTGGGCCCCCAAAGCTGTCTGAGAGAGCGTAACCTGGCCCCAGGCTTTAAAAGGTTGAGAACTCCTATAGTAGATGGAGGGAACCAAAGTATTTTCTGGAATGCCAGTCACATGGAGATAAGAAAAAGATAAATTATCAATGCATTTTTCTGGATGACTGCACCAGCTTCAAAAGTACCCAACCTTGCCTACTAGGGGTAGATGGATGAGCGCCTGCTGAATCAGTCAACTAACTGTTTTATATAACCATTTTGACCCAACCACAGGATTAAAGATGTTAAGGCCTGGGGGGGAAAACAAAATAAAATGGGTTGTTTTTTTTCTGAAAAATTGAACATTGATTATAGAATATTTTATTTTATCATGATGAAAATAATATTTAAGACAAGGTGTTTAATTTAATTTAATAGTCATATTTATATATGCCGCCCACTCAGGCAGAACCCGACTCAGGGCGGCATTACAACAAGTTCTAAAAACACATAAAAACACTTTAAAAGACCCACATCCCACCCACTTTAAAAGACCCATATCCCACCCACCCATCCCACCCACTATAAAAAGAAGAAGAGAGAGTTCTTAATTGTTTACATAAGCCAGCAGGCGGGGACCGTGTTCCCATTAGGGCCCCACACCTGCCCTGCCAGCCAGGTCTTCAATCCTTTCCTGAAGGGCAGCAATTCTCTTTGAAGTCTTAGATCTGTTGGCAGGAGGTTCCAGAGAGTTGGTGCAGACACGGAGAAGGCCCTCCTTCAGAAAGCTACGGAAGCTACCCCTCCACCTGCACCCCAAACTTGGCCCGCCAGCCAGGTTTTTAGTTCTTTTCTAAAGGGCAACAACTCCGTCTGGAAATGCAGTTCATATATTCTCCAAATCATTTCTAAAAGCTATGTCCAGTATAACCCAAAAAATGAGTCTCATTAAATTCCATGAACCTTAGTCCCTTCCACACACTTTCCGTCCCTCAATTCTTCTTATGGGAATGGGTGCTTTATGTCTATTTGACACTGTGGAGAGGAATTTTTTTTTGTTACTAATGTTGATGGTTTCTTCTGTTTTGTTTTGTTTTAAAAATTGTTGGTGTTCTGCCTGCTCCACATAAACAAGCAAAACCAAAGAAGTTCTGTTTGTACAGTTCAGGAGATTGTTGCTCCATTTTATTTATTTATTTATTTATTTATTTATTGTTAAATTTCTATACCGCCAACTCAGCCAAAGCCAACTCCGGGCGGTTCACACAGTGGGTAAAAACAGATAAAACCAAATAAAACCAGATTAAAACCAGCAATAGGAACCCACCCCTAAAAAGAGAGGGGTGCAGGAACCGAAGAAACCGTGGGGCAGGCATCCTCCCTATATTAACCACCCAACGGAAGCTACCCCTCCACCTGCACCCCAAACTTGGCCCGCCAGCCAGGTTTTTAGTTATTTTCTAAAGGGCAACAACTCCGTCTGGAGATGCAGTTCTACTGGCAGGAGGTTCCAAAGGGCCGGTGCGGACACAGAGAAGGCCCTCCTCCTTGTGCCAGAGAGGCGAGCCCCCCTGGCCGATGGCACTATTAGAGAGCCCCTCCAGTCCGCTCTGGTTGGACGGACAGACGTCCTTAGGGCGATGCGGTCTCTAAGGTAACCTGGCCCACTGCCATATAGGGCTTTAAAGGTCAAAAACAGCACCTTGAATTGCACCCGGATGCAAACAGGTAACCAGTGCAGCTCCCGAAGCAGTGGTGAGGCATGGGCATAACAACCACACCCCATCACCACCCGGGCCGCCGCATTCTGGACCAGCTGCAGCCTCTGAATGGTCATCAAGGGCAGCCCCATGTAGAGCACATTACAATAATCTAGTCTGGATGTCACCAGAGCATGAGTGACCATGAGCAAAGAGTCCCGGTCCAGGAGCATGCGCAACTGGCGAATCACCCGAAGTTGGGCGAAGGCTCTCCTGGCCACAGCCGCCACCTGTTCTTCTAGCAGCAGCTGCGAATCCAGGAGGACAATTACAAATAAAAAAAATTAAAAAGTAAATTCCATTTGTAATTAATGTTTGAATATATTTTTAATATATCAATTGTGAAAATGTTATGCCAAATCGAATTGTCCATAGTCATGTTTCATGTTTTTAAGTAACAGAGTGACTTTCGATCTGTTTTTAAGTGTTAAAGTTGAATTTTTTCCATTTTTTCTGGAAAAATAAATAGGAAATGATATTTTCCCCATGGCTTCTGAATTTCCAAAAATTTTACATATCTACATAAGACACAAAACTTCCTTTGTGCAGCGCTGCACCACTGCGATACCTCTCATTTTAATTTAAAGAGGAAAGGAAGCCACATTCTACAACTGCTTCCCAAACAAGTTTGGGGCAGTTTCTGTCAAGCCCCCTTCCTTGTTTCCCAAAGCTACAGTATGAATACACAAAAGAGACGTATATTCTTTGCATATGGCTAGTTAAGGATATCTTTCTGAAATCTTTTTTAAAGTAGTGGGAAGAACTTTTTGCTGAATTACTTTCCCAGAATGAAAATATTTTGTATAGAAGCTATTGCAAACTGTAAAGTAAAGGGAAAGGTTGCCCTTGTTCAAAGCCCAGTCGTATCTGACTCTAGGGTTCAGTGTTCATCTTTGTTTACAGCCAAAAAGCCAGCGCTGTCTGCATTTGCAGATGTTTCTGTGGACATGTGGCCGGCATGCCTATACATGGAACATTGTTTACCTTCCCACTGAAGTGGTCCCTATTTATCTACTTGCAATTTCTTGCTTTCGAGCTGCTAGGTTGGCAGGAGCTGGGACAGAGACGGGAGTTCATTCCATCGTGCACCACTCAGGTCTCAAACTGCTGACCTTCCAGTCATCAAGTTCAGCATCTTAACCACTTGAGCCACTGCAGTACCACTACAAACAGTGCAAGGTGGCAAATGTTGTTAAGTTTAGGGTTTTTTTCTTTCTTATTTGGCTCTTAATAATTCAGCAATATTAATATGCACTGGGGCGAAGAGTGAGGCCCGTTCTCCAGGGGCGAAGAGAGAGGATGAAAATGAAAGCCATACATCGACTGTGTCTTCCAGATTTTTGATTCTAATCAATGAACTCTAACTGGTTAAGGACTCGCTTTCCAGCCTTTTTTCCTGCTACTGTTAAATGAGCTCTGTTACTCAGTGTGACTTCCATGCTACTATCAGTGGCTTCCCAGTGAGTCCAGGCAAAGTCTCAGTTTCCTGGTTGAACTTGAAAGATGTAGGAAAATTAATTGGATGAACTGAAAGTTACAGAAGAAAATGGAGTAGGGGAACTTTTTACAAAAAGGCCACTGTAAGAAAAACTTGAATCCAAAAAGCTAGATCTCTAGCAGTATATCTGATTCTATATTTGGATCTCTACTACTAATGTGGCAGTGCTTCATTTTTGGGTTATTCTAGTGTTATTTTTGTGACTCATTGTGTTTATTCTCTCCAATTTATGTACAGGTTATAAAGCAGAGAGCACTAAACTGTTTGTGTTAAATTTATTTAAAATGCATTGTTTTGTTATTTCAAAGAGGTACTTTCTTGCCTTTTTTTGGGGTGGGGTGGGGGGTGGGCTTTTAATGAAAAGCCTGATGGCTGGAGAGATTGGGAGCACCTGCGCCGGCTTACCACAGCCAAAAAAAGAACTGTTCCATCCGTCACCACTGCCGATGTCGACATGCGGAGTTCCTTCCCTTGGTCCGCTGGGGACATCGAGCATTGGCTCCGTCAGGACTGTAAGGAAATGATTGAATGATGCCTTATAGACTGATTTTTTGTTTACTGTGGATTGTGGATTGATTTTTGCTTGCTGTGTATTGCACTATTGTATTTTTGTATTTATTGTACACCGCATTGTTGATTTTTTATATTGTATCGGTTGTAACTTTTATAATATGTTGTAATACCGCCCAGAGTCGGCCTGCACAGAGTAGGGCGGGGTATAAAATAAATTGAAATTGAATTTTTAAAAAAATATTTAGTCAAACTTAAGCAATTTATCAAAATAGCTACTAAGTTCCTAAAATGCATTTCTCATTATACACTGATTTGTACTGATCTCTCTTTACATTAATGGTGATGTTAAACCAGAAATTTGCTCTGTCACGGAACTCATAACTATACAAAATGTTATATTCAAACTTTTTTTAAAAAAAAAACAAGCAATAAACAAAATACAGTAATACCTTGGATAACATCTGCATCAGATAATGCTAAAACCGCATAACGTTAAGCAATCTGAAAAACAAAATTGCATCTCATAACGTTAAAATCCTAAGGGATGCATCAGATAATGTCCGCTAAAGCCTCTGCCAGCTACAATGTATCTCTATGGAGTTTTAACATTATGATTGATTGATTCATCCCAAAGGATTTTAACGCTATCCGATGCATGCATCGGATAACGTTAAAAATCGGATAACACTAAGACTTGTGGAACCAAGTTTTAGCATTATCCGAGGTTTTACTGTACAACTACATATTCACTTATAATCTTAAATATGGCAACTCGCTTTCAGTTCTTTCACTTTTTATTCCAAAAGTGCTACCAATTTATACTTGCTACATGCATGTTGTGTTGTCCTCAGCAAACATTGCATATACTTTGCAGGTCACCACCACTGAAGAGTTTCTTCCCACCATAATCTCTGTATTTAATTCTTCATTTTTAAATCTTAAAACCCTTTTCTTTGTATTCCCAGGTACTACTTAAAACTTTCAGCAGTTGTCGTGCCACATCCCTTTCCCTTGAGTCTCTCACCTTTTCTCTAGGCCAGGGGTCTGCAAACATGACTCTCCAGATGTTCTTGGACTTCAATTCCCAGAAACCCTGATTAGCAGGTGTAATGACTTGGACTTCTGGTAACTGAAGTACAAGAACACCTGGAGAGCCATGTTTGCCAACCATTCCCTAGGCCATTCCCCTTGCGGTCAAGCTGAGCACATGGTTCTCCCCCAGGGTGCTCTGTTCAAAGTCATCAGACAAAAGGACTGCCCAGTAATCCTAGGAGCTAATTAAACTCTAAACTGTTGTTAGGCCACGCCCCTTTCCCTTGAGCCTCTCTCCTTTTTTCTAAGCCTTTCCCTTTCCCATCAGGTTCTGTTCAGAATCAGCCGTGCTTATGTTTTCTCATAAGAACAGCCTTGCTGGAACATGCCACCGCCCATCCAGTCCAGCATTCTGTCTCACAGAGTGGCTCACCATTTCCTTCAGGGTATTCCCAAGGAGATGACTTCACCTGCTTAGGATTCCCTGGAAATGGCATTGAGAGATATCCTGCCTATCTCTCCAACTCTGAGGTTGTCCTTAAGTATCCATAATTATAACCATTGATACCCTTGTCCTCCATGAACTTGTCTAATCCTTTCTTAAAGCTGTCAAGACTGACAGCTGTCACCACTTCTTCTGGCAGGGAGTTCCATAGACCAGTAATCCTCTGGGTGAAAAAGTACTTTCTCTTATTTGTTTGAGAACTAGTACCCAAAAGTTTCATCGAGTGTCCCCTAGTTCTAGTGTTGTGCGATAGGGAAAACAGTTTTTCCTTATCTACTTTGTCCACACCGTGGATGATTTTATAAACTTCAATCAGGTCACCTTTTAGACGCCGTCGTTCAAGAGTGAAAAGGCCCAACCGTTGCAGCCTCAGATGGTAAGGAAGGTGTTCCAGTCCCCTAATCATATTGGTTGCCCTCCTCTGCACTTTTTCCAACTCCATAATATCCTTCTGGAGGTATGGCGACCAGAACTGTACACAGTATTCCAGATGGGGCTCCACCATAGATTTATAAAGAGGCAAAATGACACTTGCTGACTTATTTTCTATACCCTTCCTAATGATCCCTAACATTGAGTTTGCTTTTTTCACTGCTGAGGCACACTGGGTTGACACCTTCATTGAGTTGTCCACCAGGACACCAAGGTCCCTTTCCTGGTTTGTCGCAAAGAGTTCAGAACCCATCAGTTTATAAATGTAATTGGGGGTTATTGCCCCAACATGCATCACTCTGCACTTACTAATGTTGAAGCTCATTTGCCACTATTTTGCCCACTCCCCCAGTGTCAAGAGATCCCTCTGGAGCTCCTCACAATCTCTCACAGTTTTCACTACCCTGTATAATTTAATGTCATCAGCAAATTTGGCTACCTTGCTTTTTACTCCTACCTCTAGATCATTTATGAAGAGGTTGAAAAGCAGGGGTCCCAGTACTGAACCTTGGGGGACCCCACTCTTTACTTCCCTCCACTTGGAGAAGTGTCCATTTAGTGCTACCCTCTGTTTCCTGTCCCTTAGCCAGTTGCTGATCCAGGACAAGACCTGTCCCTTTATTCCATGACTGGTAAGTTTATTCAAGAGCCTTTGGTGTGGGACCTTGTCAAAAGCCTTCTGAAAGTCCAGATAAACAATGTCAACTGGATCCCCCTTATCCACATGCTTGTTGACACTCTCAAAAAATTCCAACAGATTAGTGAGGCATGATTTGCCCTTGTAAAAGCTATGTTGGCTCTCCTTTAGCAGCGCCTTCTCTTCTATGTGCCTATTAATTCTATATTTTAGGATGGTTTCCATCACTTTACCTGTGATACATGTCAAACTGACAGGTCGGTAATTTCCTGGATCACCCCTGGATCCTTTTTTGAAAATTGGTGTTACATTCGCTACCTTCCAGTCATCAGGCACAAAGCCTGATTTGAGGGAAATATTATATATTTTGGCTAGGAGATCAGCAATTTCATCTTTAAGTTCCCTGAGAACTCGTGGAAGGATGCCATCTGGTCCTGGTGATTTGTTCGTGTTTAGCTTAACAAGACATGCAAGGACCTCCTCCTTGGTTATTTCTATCTTGCTTAATTCTTTGCTTTCCCTCCCTACGAAGATAGGCTCTGTTTTGGCCATGTGGTCTCTGTCTTCTTCAGTGAATACTGAAGCAAAGAATTCATTGAGTCTCTCTGCAATCTCTGTTTCCTCTTTAATAACCCCTTGCCTTCCATTGTCATCTAATGGTCCAATGGCCTTCCTAGTTGGGTTCTTACTTCTAATGTACTTAAAGAAGTCTTTGTTATTTCTCTGAGTATTTTTAGCTATACGCTCCTAAAAGTCTTGCTTTGCTTTCCTGATTGTTGCCTTGCATTTGTTCTGCCAGAATTTATGTTTCTGCCTGCTGTCCTCATTCGGACAAGCCTTCCATCTTCTAAATGAGCTTTTCTTGCTCTTGATCACTTCCCGAACAGCTCCTGTAAGCCACATCGGAGTCCTCTTGGACCTGGCAGTGCCCTTTTTCCTTTTGGGTATGCATTCCAATTGGGCCTCTGTTATTGTTTTTGTAAACAGCCACCATGCCTCTTGGAGTGTTTGGACTCTCTCAATTTTCCCTTTCAGCTTCTTTTTTACTAGTTTCCTCATCTTTGGGAAATTTCCTTTTTGAAAATTTAAGGTCTCTGTGTTAGATTTTATCAGTGACTTGCAGTCTATGATCAAGTTAAACATAATTGAGTTGTGGTCATTGTTCCCTATTGGATCAGTCACATTAACGTCTTGCACCAGATCCTGAGTATTACTCAGGATCAAGTCAAGGATTCTTGTACCTCTAGTTGGGTCTTCAACCATCTGTCCCAGGGAACAATCATTTAGCATATCTAGGAACTTTATCTCTTTATCATGTGCTGAACAACAGTTCACCCAGTCTATGTGAGGGTAATTGAGGTCCCCCATTATAACCAGGCTTCCCTTCTTGGATGCCTCCTTTACAACATTCTCCAACTGCCAGTCTCCCTCAAGAGTTTGGGTCGGAGGCCGATAGTATATGCCTACTGTTAGACCATCCATGTGGCCTGGTACTCTTACCCACAGAGCTTCTAATGGTGACTCCAAATCACCTAGATATTCCAATTCATACGATTTTATCACTTCTTTGACATAAAAGGCTACACCACCTCCCGTTTGCCCCTTCCTATCCTTCCTGTACAGTTTGTAGCCTGGGATAACTGTATCCCATTGGTTATCATCCATCCACCAGGTTTCAGTGATACCAATAATATCAATATTCTTATCTATTGCTAAGTATTCCAGCTCCCCTATTTTGTTCCGGAGGCTTCTGGCATTTGTATACAAGCATTTATATATACTTTCCTGATACAGTCTTTTGAGTCCAGTTGCTTTGTTAGACTGCCTCTTGCATCCTTCTGCTAGAGTGCTGGTGACTAGCTCCTTGCTCTGCTCAGTAATTTTTGCATCCTCCTCACTACTCAAGTACACACTTTCCCAAACCGGATGCTGCCCAGCTCCTGTCGGCTTTCCCCCAGTTATCAGTTTAAAAGCTGCTCTGCAGCCTTTTTGATGTTGAGTGCCAGCAATCTGGTCCCATCATGGTTCAAATGCAACCCATCCCTCCTGAACAGATTTGGCTTGTCCCAAAATGTTCTCCAGTTCCTGACAAATCTGAAGCCCTCCTCTCGAAACCACCGCCTCATCCACGCATTGAGGCTTCTGAGCTCTGCCTGCCTGGTAGGTCCTGCGCGAGGGACAGGCAGCACTTCTGAAAATGCTACCTTGGAAGTCCGGGACTTCAATCTTCTTCCTAACAACCTAAATTTGGCTTCCAGGACAGACCGCTTCGCCTTCCAAACATCATTGGTACCAACGTGTACCATGACAACTGGCTCGTTCCCAGTTCTCTCTAACAATCTATCTAGATTTCTTGTGATGTCTGCAACTTTTGCACCTGGCAGGCAAGTCACCATACGGTTATCATGTGCATCACAAATCCATTTCTCTGTATTTCTAATTATTGAATCGCCTAGTACAAGGAGCCTCTCTCCTGCAATCTGTTCATCTACATGCACCTCATCAACCATATTAAGGGAGAGAACCTCAGTTTGTTCCTGTTGTTTATCTTCCTGGATCTCATCAAGTGTGATGAAGGAGAGATCATCAGGTGGAACCAGTTGTTCCTCTGTGTGTTCCTCATCAGGTGTGATGAGGGAAAGAGCCTCAAATTTATTCTGTAATTTCAGACTCTCAGAGTGATCCCCTACTTTTCTCCTCCTTTGAGTCACATTCCTCCAAACATCTCCCTCCTGAGTTAGTGAAGGGCCTTCTCCCTCAGAACTGTGCCCTGTCTCTTCTTTGTCTAGCATAGTCTGCTCCGCTCTGTCCAAGAACAGCTCAAGCTCCTTAATTTGTTGATGGTTAGATATGCGGGCCTCTAGCTGCTGGACCTTCTCTTCTAGTAGTGCAACCAGCTTGCACTTGCTGCAAGTGTAGTTCTCCATATGCTTTGGCAAGAACACAAACATGGCACAAGTATTGCAGGTAACTACAGCTGTTCCCTCAGAATCCATTTTAACAAGTGCAGTATTCTGGGCCTCAAAAATGTACACGTTTACTACCTTTCTACCTAGTAAGACTATATTCTTCCTTTGTTACTAGTTTGCAATCTCGTGCGCCGTTAGGCGTGCAGGCCTCTAAAGCAGCTCTACTCCAACTGCAAAACTTACCAGTGCTCACTTCCTTTGTTTGGCTCTCCTCAGCAGCAGCTCTGCTTAAGAGCACATGCAGAGTCAAAAGGGCTGACCCTGAAAGAGCTCAGAGCTTTTAAAGGCTAGTGTGGCTCCGCCCCTATGAGTCACAGTTCAGGGAAGGGCCTGGTGTGACTCTGCCCCCCTGCTTCTGGAAGCTTCTAACTGCTTCCTCTGTTTGAACAGAGGTGGCTCTCAGCAGTTTAAATTATCAATTTAAATTAGTGGAGGCCTCTAAAGCAGCTCTACTCCAACTGCAAAACTTACCAGTGCTCACTTCCTTTGTTTGGCTCTCCTCAGCAGCAGCTCTGCTTAAGAGCACATGCAGAGTCAAAAGGGGATACACACTCTCAATACACACTCCATTTGTTTTGCCATTAAGGTATGGGGAAATCTAAAATTCTTCCTTTATCCAAATCTCTAGCCATCTCCATATTTACTGTAGATCCTGACAGATTCTGCTGCTTCCCCTCTCACTGATTTGAGGAATACAGTGGAACCTCGGTTAACATAATTAATGCGATTTCCAGGAAGTTGCTTACAGCAAAAATTACTTAAACCTAATTTCTCATAAGAATGCAATGAATGCAATTTCCCATTGGAATTCATTGAAAACCAAAATACCGGACATTAACCACAACACGGTTTCCCATAGGAATGCACTGAAAACCAATTAATTTGTTCCGAAAAAAATCCGTAAACTGAGCCACTATTTTCTATGGATTTCCTTTTGTTATGCAATTTTTATGTTAATCGAGCCGTTTGTTAACTGAGTTTCCACTGTACATGTAAAACAGCTCACTGTATCCCAATAGAAACACACCTTCATTTGCACTGCTTACAGCGAGGCTTGAGTTATAACATACTATAACAAAAGGTGGCTTGTTAACAATGTAATAATCTTTCTAAACTATGGCTTTGCCCACAATATGATTCTGAAAACAAACTGCTCACTTAGCAAGAGCAGCTTAGGGAAAATAATAAGCAACTCACAACAGTTAAAGTGACCATCCTTATAAGATCAAACAAATGAGCAAAACTCAGAAAACACTATGTTAACAATAGTTTATCTGCTGAGATTGAAGAAACAGACATAACTTCCATTGACTTCCAAGTAGCCCTATGTGCAACTCAGTTACTAACTTTGAAACTATGGTTTCATTTACTTTATCTTTACTGACCTCTTACTATTAAGGTTGCTTTTCTTTATAATCAAATATCTGTTGCATGATCCAGGAATTCACTGCTAGGTGCCTAAAATTGGATTTAATTATCTCAGCTATTTTGCAAAACACACAAGACATCATCATTGCTTCCAGCAAAACAACTATGACTGTTCTTTATACTTCTTGGCCTTAGCCCCTCCATGCTTCAGCTACATCTAGTCCAACCAGTGATGGGCATGAGCCGGATCGGATCAGTATGCGTGTACCGGTAGTAAAAATGGCTGGCACTTTGGGGTGAAACAGAGCCCTGGAAAAGCCTTAGACGAAGGGGGAAATGGCTTCGGAGGGGGCTCTTTGCTATAGGAAAAGAGAAGCCTTTTTAATTTCATCACTCTATAGCAAACCTCTGAAGCCATTGCCCCCTTATCCAAGGCTATTCCTGGGCTTTGTTTCACCCAAAGCACATCCCCAGCCACTTTGGAGTGGCTGGGGATGCACTTCAGGGTGAAACGGAGCCCTGGTAAAGCCTTGAACAAGAGGGAAATGGCTTCAGAGGTTCACTATAGAGTGATGAAAATAGAGGAGGCTTCTATTTTCATAGCTCTATTGAGAAGAGCAGTCAGATGGCCATGCCCACAATGTGGTAGGGAAAGTTTTTGATGCCCACCACTGAGCAACCACAGATGTTGGAGAATTTCCCTGATGGCCCTTGCTAGCACTACATTTTTGCTTCTAAACTCGGAGCCGGTGGCATTCTATGGTGTAGAGAGGCATTTCATATACCTCATTTTTTCTGCTTCTCCAGCTGACCATCTGGCCTTTTCTCCTCCAAATGGTCTGGATTCTCTTGATCCTCATCTGAGTAAGACAGCCAGATTTTAAAAAAGATGAGAGGTAGCAATCTAGTACAGGTTGCCCCCCTATCCATGGGTTCAGTATCTGCAGTTTCAGTTATCAATAGGTCTAAAAATATTCGATAAAAATTCCAGAAATATGTAGCTATTTCTATTGTGCATTACCAGAGATGGCCACTAGAAGCCACTGTCTGCAGTGTAATGTTTACAAGGGATGGAGGCAGACATTTTGGTAGATCTCATGTAGAAGAACAGATGCATTTGAAACCTTTCTCCTGCTTCTATGAGTCAGGTATATTGTTAAATATAGGGTTCACTGTCATCTGCAGATGGTCTCAGAACCTATCCCTCACGGGAAGCAGCTGTATCTTACTACAAGACTATAGACAACTGAGAGTATAATAACAGTGTTCTAGAACTTGTCATCCAAAAAGGTGAGCTTTCCAGTCTCAATTTGGATTTTAAAAATGTCTCAGGGTTTGACCTTATTGCACACTTTGACAAGAGTTGAGCTCCAAGTGTGAGAGAAATGCTCAAGTAACAGAAAAGAAGCATGTCCAGAAAATTATTATAAAATCAAAGACATGCACATGCTAATACATTCCCATGCATCTTAATTTCAACACAAAGATATTCTGGGAGTCAGAAGAACAGTGGAAAAAGTCAGAAAGCAAGAACATTGGCTAAAACACATAAGGAGCTCAAATAAAAGAAACTTTTCATTTCAGTTAATTAGAATTTTGCCATGTTAATGTCTTCTATTTCCACATAAATGGCAAAGAATTAGATTTGTCTCTTTAAGAGTGCTGTACCTCATTCTAAGAGGAGGAATGTAAGATATTAAAAAAAAGAACTATGATTTCAATTATTTCACATTACAACTCCTTTGGCTGTCTGTTTAAAAGACGGAAAAGGCTACTTTATCTTTTTCTAGATCACGTCTACTACAAGGTGAAGGACAGAGAAGTCAAAGATAAAACTGGCTACAATGTGACTCTTCCATAGCTTTCTCACCACCAGATTGTCCAGCCTTTCTTACATCCAGGATTAAATTAGCCATTTTTGCACCAAAACGAAAGTAATAAATTGCTTTATTCAGTGCTGTTAAGAAGGCTCAGATTGAACTGACATCCCAAAGCATCAGGCTTTGTTGCTGAAGTGCAAGAGAATTTGTCACATCAATAGCAACTGAAAATACTCAGGAGTTATAATGTGTCTTAAATTAGTGGTTACTACATCACTATAAAGAGCATTTTCAGTGTCAGGGAGTGGGAATCCTTTTGCAAGCTGGGTTTTTACACACACACACACACACACACACACACACACACACACACACACACACACACACACACACATATATATATATATATATATATATATATATATATATATATATATATATATATATATATATATATATATATATATATATATATATATATATATATATATATATTACACAATAATTTCCCAAGGAGAGATTTTTTGAAAAACCATATAAACAAAAATCTCAAAATAACTCAAAAACTATCTTAAAAGCAGATTAAAATGGACAATAATGGCAGAGCTGAAAAACATGCATACACCTAGACACAGGCGTACTTATGCACAGTAAGATGTGAATTGTAAGTAATGCAAACTCACCTCAAAATAAATTGTTCATTTTTGTTTCATTTGTGTTTTTCTAATACTGTGGCTAAAATCTTACTATGAGGCAATGGTGTTTATATCGCTAAGGTAAAGGTTTCCCTTGCTTGAAAGCCAGTTGTATCCGACTCTAGGGTTCAGTGCTCATCTCTGTTTCAAAGCCGAAGAGCCAGCGCTGTCTGCTTCTGCAGACGTTTCTGTGGTCATGTGGCAGGCATGACTAGACACCGGAGCGCACAGAACACTGTTACCTTCCCACCAAAGTGGTCCCTATTTATCTACTTGCAATTTCTTGCTTTGGAACTGCTAGGTTGGCAGGAGCTGGGACAAAGACGGGAGCTCATTCCGTCCTGCAGTACTCGGGAATCGAACTGCTAACCTTCCGCCTCCCAGTCAGCATCTTAGCCACTTGAGCCACTGCTACAAACAGCAAATCACCACTGATTAAAGGCTAACTAGCACCAATCATAGGTGATTGTGGGAGTAGTGTTTGACAAATACACAATGCAATAAAGTTATCCCAAAAATCACCAAAGGCAGCCTTTGATTAGTGTCACCATAGCATAGGCTGAGCAACACAATAAGATTTAAGCCAGGAGTTCTCAACCT
This sequence comes from Bradypodion ventrale, assembly GCA_035047345.1. Lineage (NCBI taxonomy): Eukaryota > Metazoa > Chordata > Lepidosauria > Squamata > Chamaeleonidae > Bradypodion > Bradypodion ventrale. Next base: position 87,862,936 of record JAWDJE010000004.1, read on the forward strand.
TTTAAAGTCAAGGGCCGGGTCACGCTCCCTCAGACAGCTTTGGGGGCCAGACAGCCATTTTAACCTTCCTCCACCACATGGCACTTCCTGGTGTGGTGGAGGCATGGGGGGCACATGAAATGGCACTGTGGGTTGCAGGTTGAGAACCCCTGATTTAAGCCAATATATAGTAGTTTGCAGAAGTCTGAAGCCATCACCAGCTGGTTTGGGGAAAATTTAATGAGAAATATGGGGGCCCATAACTCAAACACCCTAACTCTAAATTTCACCAAAATTGGAGATGATTGAGAAGAGAGTCAGCAGAAGAAAGTTTCCAATTTTCGTGTGTCTAGGTGGCTCAAGGGCTGAATTCCCTCTCCATCACTCATTCAATTTGCCTTAAACCAGCTGGTGGTGGCTTAAGACTTTTGTATGGTACTGTATATTGACACGTTATTATTTTAATACGCTAGCTGGGATTCGACACACACTTAGCTGTGGCTAAGTGTGTCTAATTGATGAAGTACCAGGGTATATCTTGGCTCTGTAGTTGTGTGCATGGACAGGTATACAACAAAGATGTCCCCAGCACCTTGTCAATTACCAATAGCTAATCAAGGTAAGGTATGTAGACTTTGCATGGACACCCTTAGAGTTCTTGACATGCTTTGATCTTAAAAGAGCTCCAGATAATCCCTCTAATGAGATAAGTTGAATAAATGAAATGTTCATCCTCTTTGCCAACTCTTTTAATATAGCTAATTAAAAGGAAGGGAACCAATTGTTAGATATGATTTTCAGCAGAGTCACATACAAAACATAGTTAAATATTTGGTGCTTTTGTTTATGGGTTTCAAAGGGATCAAACGGTGATGAACTGTCCTGTCAAACAAATGGTCAGGGTAAATGTGTGGATTCACAACCTCCCTACACAGAACACATCAATGAATGCTGACAGACATTTATTTGTGAAGACAGTACCTTATGGAGAAGCTTATGGGCTCTGTTCTGAAACCTATAAAAATCATAATATGCTGCCCACACGAAGCTACTTTAGTAATATTTGGCATCCTGACAGTTTGAAGTGTGGGAGTAGTGCTTCTTTCCATTATGCAGTAATTTCCTTGCCAGGAAACATTTCTCACTGATATATGCAACTAAGTGACTGACTATTTGCATTAATATATTACATTTTATCATGACCTCTCTTGGGAACAGAATGGTAAACCCATCCTAATCCTCACATTTCATGACAACATAGAGCCAAAGTGTTCAAGCGTGTTTTCTTTAAAGCTAGCCAGCTAAATTCTTATTTCTTTGATTATAGATTGGGGTTCATAAAGAATTGTCTCTTTGTTTAAATCTTCAGAGGCCATGTTACTTACTTCCCGTGGGTATCAGCGTTACTGGTCCTACACTTTGCTTTGTCAAACAGGAGCTCTTCCTTGGGACAGCTATTTTATTTATTTATTTTGCAATGGATTGAGTAACCCAAACAAGGATTGGAAATCCCTTACCAGTTCCATCCTGTTTTTCTCAATGAAAGGAGGAGCACACATCTTTTTGGAAGAGGACATCCCTTCATTTGAAAGAATATGTCTAATGCAGAGATAAGGAACTACAAGAAAGGATATCAGGAGTTTTGAAGTCAGCCATCCTCAACTCAGCCATAGATGACCTCCATGATATGAGCAAGGTGGGAGGGGTCTCAGCTGGAAATATTAAGGCAGATTCTGATATTCCCTGAACTCAACACTAACTACTATACCATACATACACACACACTGTAAGTATTGACTCTGGTAATATTTGTCTAACAATGTCTCAAAACAGCTTGCATTCTTAAAGCAACTGGCTTTCAGAAATTATGAATATTCCTTGTCAGAGAACAGAAGGTTAATTGTTAACTTCTGGGCTTTCCAAATGCATCTGGTTGATCTTGATCATCATCATCATCATCATCATAATCTTAGAACTGCAGAGCTGGAAAGGGACCGTATGGATCATCGAGTCCAGCCCCCAATAAAGAGGCACAGTAGAATTGAATTCTCAACCTCTGGCAATACAGCCAGATGCTTAAACCATCAATATGGGACAGAGAATTTTGGAGTTAATGAGCCTTTGGTCTAATCCAGACCAGTGATGGCAAACCTTTTAGAGACTGAGTACATAAATAGAGGGATGAGGCGAACTCTGTGCTGGGGGAGGGAGGAAGCACTCCCATTAGGCTGTTGGGCAGAGGGGCAGGGCAAACTCTGTTCTGGGGGAGGAAGGAAGTGACCGTGTATGTGCCAACAAAGAGGGCTGGGAGTGCCCTCTCTGGCACATGTGCCATAGGTTCACCACCACTGGTCTAATCCATCAGTGAACCTTCTTACATAACTTTATTTGTAATTATTAGCATTAACCTCTGTACATAAAAGTACTATTCTTAGCTTACAGACACAACCAGAAACCTATAATGTGGACAGGTTGAAGTAAGAGACCAAGACCCCATTGGTTCATCCCATGGCTTGCTAGGGTTTTCATCTTGTGCTTTCATTTTCTGAATGGCCCAAGCCCCACAGCTTTGCCTTTTATTGAGATAATTGTTCTGTCGATTTTTGTTACCGAGAATCTTTGTAAAGAAAATGAAGACTATTCATGCAGTGGTGTATTTTCTGAAAACTAAAGAGAAATCTCTCAATATCCAGATATATTTAGGAGAACTGCTTATTTTGTGATGACTAATAGGCAATTACTATGGTAATTCCACAATACAACATGTGTGAGGTATTGGAATGCAAAATTATAGGTAACTATTCTAGACCCATCTCTATGGTAACAAAAAGGAATTGTTATTAAATAGCAGTTATGCTGTGGCTTTATCTAGTAATTATAGGTTTTTTTCTTCATAGCCGGAAACATAAATAAAGCAATATATTTATTCATAGGTTTATACTTGTTTACTCATATGCATATTAAGGTGCTATATAAATAATAATGACACTATACAGCATATACAATGGCAAATACTTAATTGGACAAAATGGTTCCATCAAGAGCTTTGACTTGTCATTTTGCGATGGCCTTTTTCCAGCTTGGTGTTACATATGAATTACATATACAAGAAATGAAACTAAAACTTGGCTTTAGCTGAGAGAGAGAGAGAGAGAGAATAAGCTTACAAACAAAGTCTACCAATACTTTTCAACAATGTGCAATACTAAGTCAGGGAACCGACCAGGAAGTGGCTGGAACTGTATTAGAAATACAGAGCCAAGACTAGAGATGTCTGGAATATAATGCCCAGTGCAGAACAGGAGGCTTAGTTTGTAGCTAGAAATGCTTACCATGAGAGTGCGTACAGCAGACATAGTGCTAAGTAAAGACTAAGATGAGGAGAATATATGTGGAGAGTGTGTAAGGCCCCTGCTCCCCTCTCGGCAGGACGGCTGGGAGGGAGGAAGACCCGAGCGGTGGTGCGAGCGGCCCCGCAACCATTCCCGCCGCTGCCTTGGAGGCTTCGGGGCAAGAGGGGCGGAGGACAGGATTCTCGACAGCTGGGTGGGCTGGACGCTTTAAGAACTGGTGCCGGCCCCGCCAATGCATCCGCCTCTGCTCCCCTCTCGGCAGGATGGTGAGCTACCACCACGCCCCTGGCCCCAGTGGGGGCGAAGAGGCCCTCCCGGCCACACCACCGGCCGGCGTTCCTGGGCCCCGCCCTCCCCCTCGCCCTAGGACTTAAATGGTGAAGGGGTGCCGGGCGAGCTACCGCCGCCGCGCTCCTGGCCCAAGTGGAGGGGAAGAGGCCCTCCCAGCCACACCACCGGCTGGCATTCCTGGACCATGCCCTCTCCCCTCGCCCTGGGAGTTAAAAGGTGAGGGATTGCCGAGCGAGCTACCGCTGCTGCACTCCTGGCCCCAGTGGGGGCGAAGAGGCCCTCCCGGCCAAACCACCAGCCGGCGTTCCTGGGCCCTGCCCTCCCCCTCGCCCTGGGACTTAAAAGGCGAGGGAGTGCCGGGCAAGCTACTGCCACCGCACTCCTGGCCCCAGTGGGGGTGAAGAGGCCCTCCCGGCCATACCACCAGCCGGCGTTCCTGGGCCCCACCCTCACCCTCACCCTGGGACTTAAAAGGCGAGGGACTCTTTCTCTGTTGGGAGGACTGTCGTTGAGTTTCTATTGATATGTTTTTGAACTTGATTATTATATTACTTAATTTATCTTGATTGTACTGAAATTTTTATATTGTATTCTATGTTTATTGACTGATATATATTATTGTATGACTTAATATGTTGTTTGCCGCCTTGAGTCAGCTTTGGCTTGAGAAGGCAGGATATAAATTAAATTGGAATTGAATTGGAGGAAAACCCGAGCGGTGGTGTGAGTGGCCCCACAACCATCCCTGCCGCTGCTGTGACCCCCGTCACTGCCTTGGAGGCTTCAGGGCAAGAGGGGTGGAGGACAGGACTCTCGACAGCTGGGCGGGCCAGACGCTTTAAGAACTGGCACCGGCCCCACCAACGCCTCTGCCGTTGGAGTGCCATTGGGTGAAGACCCAGTGCGAGTGCGACCAAACACGAGTTAGAGGCTCCATTAAAGCCTACCTCATGGCAATGGGGACTCCACTGCCAGCACAGCTGTCAGTGGCAACCAAGGACTCAACTGCCAGCACAGCTGTCTTTGGGGCCAGCCCCTCACTGCCTGGGAAGAATAAAGAACTGTTGGCCCAACTCACCGGCCCACCAAGGACTCCACTGCCAGCACAGCTGTCTTTGGGGCCAGCCCCTCCCTGCCTGGGAAGGATAAAGAACTGCTGGCCCAACTCACCGGCCCACCAAGAACTCCACTGCCGGCACAGCTGTCTTTGGGGCCAGCCCCTCCCAGCCCGGGAGGGATAAAGAACTGCTGGCCCAACTCACCGGCCCACCAAGGACTCCACTGCTGGCACAGCTGTCTTTGGGCCCAGCCCCTCCCAGCCCGGGAGGGATAAAGAACTGCTGGCCCAACTCACCGGCCCACCAAGGACTCCACTGCTGGCACAGCTGTCTTTGGGGCCAGCCCCTCCCTGCCTTGGAAGGATAAAGAACTGCTGGCCCAACTCACCGGTCCACCAAGGACTCCACTGCTGGCACAGCAGTCTTTGGGCCCAGCCCCTCCCAGCCTGGGAGGGATAAAGAACTGCTGGCCCAACTCACCGGCCCACCAAGGACTCCACTGCTGGCACAGCTGTCTTTGGGGCCAGCCCCTCCCTTCCTGGGAAGGATAAAGAACTGTCACAGGCTGCGGACATCTCTTTCCCTCCCAGCCTTGTTAGGGGGGGTCAAAAGGCCGCCTGCAACCATGGGCTAAAGGACTTCTTCCATGTTTTTAGACTCAGTCAGTGGGTTGAGGATGTGTTGCTTTATAATAATGTGATTTTTGTATTTGTAAGTCAAACAATTAATTGTATTATTGACTTGACTTGATTTTTTGTAAAGTTTATTGTGACTTGTATTATTTAGGGCATTTTGCACTGTTATTTCTGTATGTTGTTGTATTTCCCCTCCCCCTCCCCCTCCCTTTCCCCCGTACTTATGATTTGCTTTGTATTTATTTGATTGTTTTGTAAACTGCTTTGAGTGGTCAATAGACTAGTAAAGCGGTATATAAGCATACTAAATAAATATAAAATATATAAATAAAATGAGGGTGGTGAAGCGTCAATACTTCACCTCCCTCATTGCCTCTGCTGATAATCGTTCAGCAGCTATGTTCCGGGTCACTAGGTCCCTTCTGGGTAAGGAGGGGGCCTGGGTGGCAGGGCTCAGCCAACGATTTTGCTGTGACCATCTCACAGCGAAAGTTGCTTGCATCCACTCGGGGTTTAATCCTGACGTGGAAATTGATCACCTGGAGAAGACTGGAGCAGAGTCTAGCCATGTTATCTGGGATCAGTTTGATCCCGTTGGCCCTGATGAAGTGGACAGGCTCCTTGGAGCTGTGCGTGACTCCACTTGCTTATTAGATCACTGCCCTGCCTGGCTGGTTAGAGCAGCCAAGGCCACAATGGGCAGTTGGGTTGGTTTGATGGTGAATGGCTCACTGAGGGAGGGGGTGGTTCCAGCAGCTTTCAAACATGCGCTGGTTCGCCCTCTGCTGAAAAGGCCATTGCTCAGCCCTACTGTTATTTCAAATTTTAGACCTATTTCCAACCTTCCCTTCATGGGGAAGGTGTTGGAAAAAGCAGTGGCACGGCAGCTCCCGGGTGTTCTGGATGATACAGATTAATTACCTGGACCCGTTCCAGTCAGGTTTCAGGCCTGGTTATGGTACCGAGATGGCATTGGTCGCACTCTTGGATGATCTCTGGCGGGAGTGGGACAGAGGCAACCCCTCTGTCCTTGCTCTTCTTGACCTCTCTGTGGCTTCTGATCCCATTGACTACGGTATCCTTCTGGGTCGGCTCTGAGGATTGGGGGCACAGGGCACTGTGTTGTCCTGGTTTTCCTCGTTTCTGATGGGCCGGACTCAGTCGGTGTCTTTAGAGAGTGGGTTGTCCAGCCCTAGGTTGCTCCCATGTGGGGTGCCTCAGGGCTCGGTACTCTTGCCTCTATTGTTCAATATCTACATGAAACTGCTGGGTGAGGTCATTCGTTCTCATGGGGGGAGGTATCATCAGTATGCAGATGATACCCAGTTGTACATCTCATCCTGTGGGGACCCGAGTGATGCAGTCAAAATCCTAACCGGGTGTCTGGAGGCTGTTCGGGTCTGGATGGGGGACAACGGGCTTCAGCTGAATCCTGGCAAGACTGAGTGGCTTTGGGTTCGAGGTCCCATGCTATCCCAGGAACTACCGCTCCTGGACTGGGACTCCTTGCTCACGGTCACTCACACTCTGGTCACCTCCAGATTGGATTGCTGTAACATGCTCTACATGGGGCTGCCCTTGGCAACCATCTGGAGGCTTCAGCTGGTTCAGAATGCAGCTGCCCGTGTAGTGATCGGGGGCGGGCATTATGCCCGGGCCTCGCCACTGCTTCGGGAGTTGCACTGGTTGCCAGTGTGTCTCTGGGTGCAATTCAAGGTGTTGATTTTGACCTTTAAAGCCCTACATGGAATTGGACCAGGCTACTTAAGAGACCGCATCGCTCCAAGGAACTCAGCCCATCCTACTAGGGAAGACAGGAGGGGCTCAGTGGTGGTCCCATCAATGAAAGAAGTACATCTTATTGGGACCAAGAAGAGAGCCTTCTCCGTGTCTGACCAAGCCCTGTGGAACCTGCTACCACCCGAGCTGCATCTCCAGACGGAACTACTCCCCTTTAGAAAGATGCTGAAGACATGGTTATGTCAGCGGGTGTGGGGCATGAATGCCTCCACCTCTCAAGCCCGCTTGATTGTCTAGCCTGGGAGACGGACCCTGCCCGGTTGGGAATTCTGAATTCTGTTTTAAGGTGGGTGGTGGGTGGAGAGGGCTGTTTTTAATGGTTTTTTGGGGTTTATGTGTTTTAATGCTGATTTTACCTGGTGTGGTTTTTTTTTTTTTTGGGGGGGGGGGTAATGTTTTTTAGTTGCCGATGTTTTAATTGTTTCATATTGTATTTTTATGGTTGTTTTCCCCTTTCCCCTTCTGTTGTTAGCCGCCCTGAGTAGTGTTCCCACCAGGAGGGTGGAATAAAATCAAATTAATAATAATAATAATAATAATAATAATAATAATAATAATAATAATAATAATAATAATAATAATAATAATAATAATAATAATAATAATAATAATAATAATAATAATAATAATAAAGGTTGTCAGTTGTATCCGACTCTAGGGTTCAGTGCTCAACTCCGTCTATAGTCAAAGAGCCAGTGCTGTCTGTATCTGCATAAGTTTCTGTGGACATGTGGCAGGCATGACTAGACACCAGAGTGCACTGAACACTGTTTACCTTCCCACTGAAGTGGTCCCTATTTCTCTACTTGGCAGGAGCTGGGTCAGAGACTGGAGCTCACTCCATCGTGCAGCACTCGGGTCTCAACCTGCCAACCTTCTGGTCATGAAGTTCAGTGTCTTAACCACTAAGCCAGTGTGTAAAAACTTTCAATGTGCTTCCAATATCCTAGCCACTGTTCAGTGTGTTTAATGTCAGCAGCACTTACACTTCTCCTGTTGCCTTCGTTTCAAGGGAGAAATAATACTGAACAGTCTTTTCAGAATCACTAGATTCTGCCAACAACAAAATTAAATTGTAGCCTACTCCCTATAATAGAGCTGGAAACAGTCAGACATGAGTTTCACAACACTCCCTTCCTAAGGCAGGTGGGTGAAACTTTTTTTAATGCTGGTGCCCCATTGTTTTGTCCCCATCTAATTGGGCACATTGAGAACTTCCCAGGAATAGGTCTAGCAAATGACTGCCTGGAGCTCCCCCCAAGCAGGGCATTCTCTCATCAGCATTCACTATTTCTACCAGACTGCAAAGGAGGAGAAAGCGCACTCTCTCAGGAGCATGTGAAGAAGAGATAAAACGAGGGAAAGTAACTCAGAAATAAAGGAAAGGCTTTCAGTGCCACAGAAGATTTTCCCTTTGTTATCCATCTTGCTGGTGCCTCACCTAAAGATTGTGCTACTTCCCCATATAAACAACAAGACTGCACTTCTTTATTATCTTTTCTGGTAACAAGTCTAAGCATAACTCCAATTCACTGCAAGCTAGGATGGGCAAAACAGAATATTGTTGTAGGAAATAAAGCAGAATTGAAGATGAGAATCTACATTTGCTCTGTAGATAACAGCTCTGGATTTGGGAGTAAAGCAACTGATTATGAATTTATTTATTAATTTACATTCATACCCCACTCTTTTGGTGCAAGCACCACTTCTTATATCCTTATTTCTACAAATTATCAAACAATTGCGCTCATCCCACACACTAGCAAGGTGAAGATAAGGAATTCATTCGAAGCCTTAACCGGTTAATCATTTGGCTTTTCAGAACTAAAGTTCTTTCTTCAGGAAATCTGCAAGGTAAGTGCATAAAAAAGTTTTACAGAAAGAATTATTTACAGAAGGAATTTTTTACATATTACTATATAGATATTTTTTGACATATTTACAAGATTTTTAAAGCACACACATCATTGCTAACTTAGAACTTCTCACTCAACAATTTTTTATTACGCCTCACGGTCTAAATCAGGAGTTGGATCTATCATCATACCTATGATTGGTTAGCAATAATGAGAATATATCTTTAAATACACAGGTTTCATATTTGTCCTTGCAAGTAAGAATAGGGTTCCTTTAAGAGTCACAATAACTTACATCTGTGTAGAATCACTTCAATATATAAGTTACAGCTTAAGGATAGAGCCTTAATGTCCTCACGCACATATTAAAAGTACAACGGAGGTGATGGACGCATAAGAAACAGTCTAACAATAAATACGCATAGAAGCATAACTAAAAAAGGTAAGCAACAATTGGTTTAGTAAATAACTTACCTCAAAGGGACATTTACCGATAGCTTAAGATTTACCTTTTGTAGACCATGAGGCGTAATAAAAAATTGTTGAGTGAGAAGTTCTAAGTTAGCAATGATGTGTGTGCTTAAAAAATCTTGTAAATATGTCAAAAATATCTATATAGTATATGTGAAAAATTCCTTCTGTAAATAATTCTTTCCGTAAAACAATTTTATGCACTTACCTTGTAGATTTCCTGAAGAAAGAACTTTAATTCTGCTTATTAAACTTATACACAGAGCACCTAATGTGCAACGCAAGGATCGAGGAATCACAATATGGGATCAAAATTGCTGGGAGAAACATCAACAATTTGAGATATGCAGACGATACCACCCTAACGGGTGGAAGTGAGGAAGACCTAAAGAAGCTCCTGATTAGGTTGAAAAAAGAGAGTGCAAAAGCTGGCCTGAGACTAAATATCAAGAAAACCAAGATAATGGCAACAGGCCAAATCAGTCCCTGGAAAATAGATGGGGAAGAAGTAGAAGCAGTGACAGATTTTACTTTCTTAGAATCAAAGATCACTGCAGATGGAGATTGTTAGCCATGAAATAAAAAGGCGACTGATTCTTGGGAGGCAAGCTATGAGAAACCTGGGGAACATAGTGAAAAGTAGAAACATTACATTGCAAACAAAAATTCGCATAATATTGGTATTTCCAGTGGTAATGTATGGTTATGAGACCATTAGGACCATTAGGAAAGCTGCACGCATAAGAATAGACACCTTTGAAATGTGGTGTTGGAGGAGAGTTTTGAGAGTCCCCTGGACAGCGAGGAGAACAAATAGGTCAATCTTAGAAGAAATCAACCCTGACTGCTCCTTAGAAGGTCAAATAGTAAAGATGAAGCTATAGCAGTTTGGACATCAAATGAGAAGAGAGAATTCACTTGAGAAGGCCTTGATGCTGGGAAAGGTGGAGGGCAAAAGAAGAAGGGGGAGGCCAAAGATGAGATTGCTAGATAGTATTGTAGATGCAGTGGGCACAGAGCGGGCTGAGGAGAATGGTGGAGGACAGGGGTGCCTGGAGGTCAATGGTCCATAGGGTCGCAAAGGGTCAGAATCGACTGTGTGACTGAACAACAAGAACATCTATTTCTGAATAAACAGCTTGTTTGGAAGTATTCCATCTCCATCAAACACTGTTGCACAAGTAAAGGTTAACATGCAGACACTAATAATGAAAACCACCACAGATACATCTTGTGAGACAGCTCATTGAATATTGTTGCTTGTCAAATAACAGCCTTGCTCTGAGAACTGCAGTGAAACACTGAGAAAAGAGGGAAGCTTGAAGCCTACTAATCAACAAGTCCCGGGACTACGCTAGCGATTACTGAAATTGCTATGATACCAATGTCAACTCTTGTGATGGTGGTGTAAATGAGTGGAGAAGTAATAGTGAGCAGAGGTCATGTAAGGCTTTCTCTATGCATAATTCCCCTTCTGCAAATTGATTTCCTGTGGCATTTCAAATGGGTGGTTGCCTCTGCTACACATCATTTATTCAGTTCTAAAAGGCGTACTGGCTAATATTGAATGCATGTTTATATAGTGTGCATTTTGTACTCACAGTAACTTTATTGGAAATATCAAAGAGAATAAAAAAGACTAGTATAAAATCAGTCTCTTCAATTGGAGTTCTTATGAATGGGGATTGGAAATCTGCTTCTGTTTTGCTTTTTGTTTTAATTCTTTGGACTCAGATTTCTGAAGTCCTTCTGCTTTGAACATGTGGTTTCTGAATATTGCACATTCTTCAGAATAAATGATGACAACATTTTCCTACTTGCACTGGACAGATTTGGGAGGTCCTTTTGTATTGCCATTTCAGAACAGACAATTCTTGGAGTTGTGGGGAGCACTCCTTATTCAGTATACTGTACCATGGTTGAATATGGAAGGATTCAAATCCCCATTAAAATCCTGGACCAGGATAGCTAATTCTGTGTGTTCATCCCAAATGTGAAGAAATATGAGAATTTTGGTAAACTCCTTAAAATGAACTAAAATAAAAATTCCACAATTTGAGCTGACCATTACTCACATGATTCCTAACATACAATAAAAGTTGTTAAACAAGAAACTGTCAGAAAGAAAGGGATGGCAATCCTAATTTAGCATAATTATCAATCCAAATCCTCACTAATTTGTTTTTCATTTTTATCCTCCTCATCTTGCATGAGTTGAGACATCTCAATGAGGAATGTTTAAGCCTTGTGAGATTCCTTGTGCCCATGTGAGTGGAACATAAGGGACCCTATTTTTTATCCAAGTACCATATTTCTCACCAAATTCTCCATAATTTGTGTAAAGTGACTATGCAAAGCCAATGTCCTTTAGAAAAACCAAGTGAGGCAAAACAAAGCACAGCATACATACACACAGCAAGCACAGAAAAACTGGCCAATTAATTAAAAAGACACATCTTTCTGATACTTCCAACTATCGAAGCCTGTGCCACTGTGATTTTGCACAAGTTGTGTTACTTCCACTGAAGCAATTTTGTGCTGCATGCCTACGTTGCTTAATTTGTCCACAAACCACATTTCTAATTCCCTTCTCTTCTTGAAATTACCATGAAATACTTCATTCTCTTATGGAAAGAGGATTTTTTTTTTTTGCAATATGATGAAATGTAGAAGAATTCACATTCCTCACAACAGGGTTGAATACATCAGAATGCAAACCTAGATTTCTAAGATAAGCAAATAACAGGGATTTTGAACATGAACACAGCAAAAGGAACAACTTCCATTAGGTAATATTCCCAATTGGCTTTTGTTTTGGACTGGTCTGGACTAATTTGACATGCCTAGTGGGTAAATTTATTGCACAATTCTGGAGGACTGGGTTTCGATTGCACCAGGCCCCTGGCCCTGCCTGGCCACATGGAAAGCTACCAGCTTAAAAGAAAGGCATTTTGAGGGAGGGGAATAAACAAATCTCTAGTTTCCTTCCTCTAAATTGTAAAAGAATGTAAGCTGCTATCTGCTGTCTGTTTTCCCATTTAACACCTAAGAATAAGCCTGGCTGGGACTACATACTCCATGCCACATTAGCCTGAATAAGTAGCCATGAACTACAAAAGCTTGCTAAGTTTAATTTTTTTAAAGAGACCTAGAAGAGGTATCATTTCCCTCCTGCATTTGTTTGATTCTAAGATAAGCATTCACTGACAAAAAAAACCACCAGCCTGAATGGATGAAGCTGCCAGCTCTGGTTTCCCCCACATATAAAGGAGTTATGTTTTGAGTGCATTTCATCCTGGATATAAATAAGTTTACAAATATTGGAAAATTCCTATAAAAAGCTAACTGGAATAGGATTTCTGACTTATTCCTGCTCAGGGAAGCTTTCCTCAGCCATCTCTTGTACAGCACCAAGCCCTATAACTAGTCTGTTAGAGATATTAGCAGACAGAGCTTTCCCTCCTGACAAAGGTTGAGATACCATAAAGATGTTTCAAGTTTGAGATGTGACAAGTCAGCATGTTATAATTAACAGGTATGTGTTACTTGCCCAGTGTGTGTCACTGTCACAGTAAATAAGCAAAAGCAATAATGAAAGGGTGTGGAACAGAGCAGTCACTGCTAGGAGCTGATTCACAGAGAACAAAGCTTTCATAGGGAACATAGGCGCTTGGGATGCTGCCTTGTCAGTGCATTTCAAGGATGCTTCAGCAAAAATCTGCCACTATTAAAAGAAAAAACATATCCCCTTCCATGCCATCTCAGGGCTTTTCATCTTGGGAAGGTGAGAATGACAAATTGGAACTCACCTAAGCTGAAGATGACATGCTTACAGCCGCCTCCCCTGCAGGAAGAGACTTCACTCATTCAGCTACATGGTGACAAGTTTAGAGCATGCTCAGGATAAAGGAAAGTCCCAGGCCTCAGGATGTGCTGCATTCAAATCAAGAGTACCATGGTGTGTTTCCTTGGCTTGTCTGTTGTTGCTGTAGGTAATGTAACATATCCAGAAGGTGCAAATGCAAAACTGCTGGGCAATATTGAGAAAGAAACTCTGCCAAAATCAGTTTCTTGCTTGGGTCTCACCAGGCATTGAGTAGTATGGAGAAGTATTTATTTGAGTGTTTCACAATTAGAAAACCCTCTCATGGGTTTGATCGGGATAGGAAGCGATTTCAATAACTATTTGATGCCTGCTACAGTAACAACCTATTTATTTGTTTCCATTTGTTTCTTTGTTTTCTTCACTTACCCTAGTCATGATCAAGTGTTCCTGGGTGTATTTATTTATTGGATTTCTATATCGCCCACCTGGGTGTTCTGTATCCAACTGCTCCAAACGGTGGTGAATTTATCTTGTGTAAAATTAGGCATTTCAACCCTGCTTGGACCACAAACCACTGTTTTGTATCTTCTGTTCAATATGGTGTATAGTTCATTTTCCTGCACAAGATAAACAGGGGAACAGAAGCAAGAACACTATAGGGTTCTTCCATTGCTTGAACTGCTCCCTTTAAAAGAGATTTTCGGATAGTACTTAGAGTGGCAGGATAGTAGCAGGGGAGAAAATTCCACTGACATTCACAGCACAATACCAAATTTAGCCACGTTCTTGTAATTTTACATTTGGAAAAAAAAACATTTTTTTCTTTCCAAAAGAACAGCTTATTTTTTATTCTACTCATTTATCTGGTGTGTGCTTTTTAAAAAGTACGTTGTTGGCTTTGCTCTAAGAACAGGCTTATATATAAATTTTCCATCGTAAATACAGGTATGTCATTTTATTGTCATCCAGCACAGCAAACACAATCAAACATGACAAGGGAGTTCATAAACAGTGGATTTTCCACCAGAAAAAAATCTACTACTTCACTGACATAAACAACCATACCAAGAGCTGACTCACTGCCCCCAGCAGTAACAGTTTACAGCTTTGTTATTAAACTCATGTCTTGTGGATTATGAAGTTTTTGACAGTTGGGAAATCCCTGTGAAATCACAACCCCTCTTTTCTGTATTCTTTAGAATAATTTGTTGGCATCAACCAGAACTTAATATTATAGAATTTATTGTTTATTATGTTTGTTACTTTGGTAACGAATGGAAAATGAGTTGTGACCAGCAGGAACGTATCCCTTGATAGTCTGGTCAATCAAGGGAATTTTTTTTTGTACTTTGCCCATTTAGACCAAACAAAATAGACACCTAATAGATGCAGAACAAAGAAGAAAGTGGATTCTTGGAGGATCACAACACTGTCCAATGAATATATTTGTCAAAGTTAGGAAAACAAGATGGAGAGAACCATCATTCTGCTTCTACTAAATGAAAGAGCTAGCCAAAAGATAAAGAAATAGGTCAGAAATCATTTAAGGTTTATGTAATTCACTGCAGATAATTCTGTCTAATTGACAAGCTACTATGGAACACAATTGGTTACAATTTTGGCATTTGAACAGGGACAAGGATTAGATGTCCCTAGGCACCTGATCAATTAGCCACAATGAGCTGTGGAAAAATACATACAGTATATGCAAACACAAAAATGATTTTAACAAATGGAGCCATACTGTAAGACAATGACACTTAGTTTTAGGGTGTGTCTTGAACTGTCAAATAAACTGGGTTTCACATCAGATTTTCAACAGAGTGTATGTAAGGTCACATGGTGTAAGATCATATGGTGTTTGAGTCAGTGTGCATGTTCATTATGATATCTTGCCTTGATTAATTACTTCTTTGAAGTATATCAACACATGGGACTACACTAGCTTCCACATTTTTTTCTTTTAAAACCAAGATGGAAATTGTTTTTTGAGTCTTATGTTTTGGTATAATGTATGGAAGTCATGACTCCTAGTTTAAAAAAAAATTCTGAGCTTTTAAAAAAAATCTAACTGTTATAGTGCTAGAATGGTATAAAGTTATAACAGTAAATAATCAGGAATTCATCTGCTTTGTGTATTCAGTGCTGAAGTGCTGTGACAGTACAATTTTAACAGATTAAATTTGGTTAAAAAAGCTTTGGGCTGCAGCCTGAATTCTGTTATCTTTATGGGGGAAACCCAAGAGACACAATTTACAATGCTGCACACATTCACCCACCCTTAATAAAAGAAGAATACAGTGATTTGGGAATTAGTGTAAAATAAAAGACCTTTGGGGTTGGTTTAAAATAACCTTCATTTTGGTAAGATAATGTATTCTTCATCTGTGTGTCATTTATTCTTCAATCTTTGAATCAATTTCAAACCTAGCAAAACTGAAGCAAATGTAGGACTTTTTTCTAGAGTAGATATAGCCTTAAATGTAGGCAAATCTTCCTAGTTAAAATGAAAGCCCAGACAGGGAAAAAGGAAGCAGAATGAACTGCTAAATAAGAGGCCACCAATTTCTAGGGTACTGGTTGAATTTTCTGGGAATTGCAAAGCTTCCATGACTCTCCAGGGAAGGAGGGTAATCTCTAAGTAAACTGAATTTCACCAGCCTGAATAAACGGAGTCCCTGAGAGCCAGATGTTTGAAGGAGATTTCCCACATCCTATCGCCACCAAAAAAGGGATCTTAACTGTCTTGCTACAAATGTCTAGTAGTTTGATGCATAATTCATAGTTCAGGCAAGGTACATTTTGCAGAAAAAGTAATTATAATGCAGAAATACTGTCTTAATTGGTGGCTATCCCTGCAATTACATTTCATTGGATTCAGATTTTAAATGCTACTGGTAAAGGTCATTCAACAAACTTTAACAAATGAAATCCATGCCGTGAATTATTTAATAACTATAGAAGTCACATTATCAAGATCTTACTACTCTTCTTCCAGAAATAGGCAGCATTTTGCTTACTGTGTTCATTTTAAGTTATTAGTTACATTAAGCATTTTTGTAAGTGATGTGGTAAAATGCAAGCAAATCGAATGCTTTTCAGTCCACCTCATTAGCAGTCCTTTTAATTCAGAATGGCTTTATATCCATTAACTGATGAAAAGACTAAAATTATTATCTGCTATGAGTTCAACAATGAAGAAAGGTAACTCCTCTATAATACCTAGCTTCTCATAGAATCATAGAATCACTGAGTTGAAAGTATTTTCAATACTTCTCAAGTACTATTGAAAATGAAGGGCCAGATTGTGACTCAAAAGTATTGGGAACCTATATTGTACTTGACCAGTAATGATAATAATCTAAAATGTCCTAAATAATGGGCTATTGTATGCAGGTAAAGGGAGTTGCTTGAATGTAGCTGCAAATATTTACACAACATATTCTTCTGCCTCATTCCTGCCACAGGAACAAATGGTGCTTGAGAGGACTGAGAAACTCAACCCTTTTCAGCAGCACTTCAACTTTTATGGTAGATCATAAGTATACACCAAAAGGATTAGACTCCGAGAAAGAGCTTGAAGATTTAGTTTTAAGAAGAATGAAAGTAATGACATGTTAAAGCTATCAATAATTGAACAGATGTAGGATGATGTTCTAGGCCCCCACACTCTGCTTTTAGAGTCACTCTCCCAACTTCACAAAGGGTTATGATCCTTCAGAACAAAGATTTGAGTCATTACATCAAATGCTTCCATATTTGGACAGCTAGTCTGGGTGAAGTGTTCTACCTGAGACTTCCCTGCTTTACTGCATTTTAATTGGAAGATTAAAATATGTGATTCCTGCACACAAAGGTGTTAGAGGAAGTACCTAGGGACTGATAGCGAAACAAGCTTGATTTGGAGTTTTCTTATCTCTCTTTTGCCACCATTTTAAACACTGACTATGAAGATTTGTAAACCTTTTAAGTATTAGCAAAAGGAGAGAAAGAAGGATACTGACAAAATAACCCACACAGCAACATGGACTAGGAAACCAGAGATCTTATAGATATTCTTGAATTACAACTCCTATCACTCTCAGCCAGTGTGGCCAATGCTCAGAGTGGTGCTAGCACCAGGAGAGTGGGGTATAAATAAAATTCCAATTCCATTTATGGGAACTACAATCCCATCAAATATAGAAAACCCTATGTTCTCAATTCTGCTATAAGAAATATTCTACTGATGGGGAACTTATGTCCCTACAGAGGTTGTTGAACTCCAGCTCTGATCACCTCCTTGGCCAACAGTCAAGGACAATGCGGCGGGGGAGGGAGGGCAGAGAAAGGATTCTGGCCACCGCCCTGCAAGACCTCCAGCCGTTTCCCACCTAGCCTCGTGAGACCTCCGGTGGCTATGGTAGCAGTGGAGCCTCCATCTCCACCCCAGATGCAGCCAGGTTGCCTTTGGGTGTGGCGGGCCTGTTGTCGGTTGAGCCGCGGTGAAGTGGGAGCTTCAGAACTGTGGAATGGGGGCTTGGCTACACAGGGGCCCTGGTGTGGTGGAGTCTCGTGCCCCCTTTGCTCCCTGGCACTGTGGACTTGGCCAAAGACTTGGAGTTTATCTTGGCCAGACATCTCCCCCCACCCAGCCTAGACTAGGACTCTGAAGCCTGGACTCTTGCAGTCGAATTCTTGTTTTGGGATGTTTTGACTTAGGTGATTTTTATTATTGTATGCTAATTGTATTCTGCTAATTGTATCTTGTTCTGTAGTGTATGCTAATTGTATCTTGTTTTAGATTGTATTGGATGTGATATTGTTGTTAGCCGCCCTGAGTCACATCTGCGTGTGGGCGGCATACAAGCCAACAACAACAACAAGAAGAAGGCTATCAATCCTCCACAACATTCATAGTCCTACATTCCATGTCCATACCTGTAGTTGCCAAGATAAACTCCATCTGGGTTAAGCATAGGAGCAATTTTGAACACCAAATTATTTCGGAGGACCTTGGCAATTGGATGCGGACTCACAAGAAAATCGATGATACCTAAAAGAAATTGGGAAAGATTATTTATTTTATCTTACTATAAAATAGACATTTAAAGCATATTTTATAAAATATATCTAATTCTAAGTTGTAGATAGTAGTTTACCATGCATCACAAATATGGAACAGTATTTTTCAGTGATCAATGTGCCAATTAAATAAGAACATATTTTCCACATGTCATAATGTTAATACCATGACACTGATCTGAGGGAATGATGGGTGATCTGATTAGTCTGTAGCTTGCTGACAAAGTTATGAATTCAGCATTTTTAAATTGGGTAAAAGTTCCCTGTTACTATGCGACTTTAAATCCATATGAGATCTTAGATCATTTTCTTGTTTATATTTTTTAATCTTCATAAAAGTAAAAAACCTAGAACTAGCATGGCAATTAATCTAGGCCTAGAACTACCCATGGAAATTAGTCTATGTGATGAAGTATCATTGTTTTCCTATGAGTAAACAGGAGAGACGATGGCTCAGAGAGGAAAAGCCCTCAGACAGCCTTGTATTGTTTTAAATTTAATTAAAAATATCCACTACCAAAATGCAGACAGTAAAAGACAGATGTAAACAATATAAATTATGAAAATATTTAAAGTTTGCTTTAGTGAAGACCTCTTCATTTCAACAGATGAACTAATTTACTGAGTTCTGGAAGCATCATTAGAGGTAAGCAGGAGATTAATAGACAATTGAAGGAAACATCTATACACAGTATTTCTCTCACTCTTTATGGAGGTGACAAGGTTTGATCTATGTTAGGACTGTCAGATCCAATCATGCCTAGAGTCTAATACTTATAATAATACCCTGAAGTTACTATAGAAGGAATAGAAGCTATTATTACATATCCTTCACTTTACTAAAACCATCAAACTCTGTACTGAGTTCACCTTTGGGAATGCAGGTACCACCATACCAGAAAACATTTAAATGAGATGTATTAATTTTACTAAGAAAATAAATAGAACAGAACAGGGGGAATGTAACAATCCGCTTACTCCCAGGTAGGACTCAGTAGTCCTCTGGCCTCCTGGCGATGGGATTGCGCCTGATCCTGCTTCCCTGGCCCAGATTGGACCCGGCAGTTCAGAGCTTTTCTTCTCAGTGTGCCCGATCGCTCCCGACCAAAATCTAGGTAAGTGTGCATGTGAAACTAATGCAGATTCAGGTAACATGTGCCAAGTAATCACTCCAAGTCTCTTCAGGTATTTTTAGAAATACAGTAATACCTCATACAAAGTCTGCTTCATACAACATCGGATTCATACAACATCGCCTAATTCCTTGAAAAAAGTTGCCTCATACAAAGTCGTGCGACTTTGTATGAGGCATTGGGGTTTTCCCAGGTTGCATTGTGCCTGGGCAGTATAAAAGGCAGGGCACATGTGTGCATTGCTCTTGTGGGTTTTGCATGAGGCGAAGAGTGTTTAGGAGTGGTTTTGAGCACGATTTTGGATTTTTTCGATTTTTTTCATCAGAATTTTTAGAAGCATTCCTGGGATTTTAGCAGCATTCTTCAGGTTCTTGGACAATCAGGGTTGTTTGACATGTTTTTGTAATGTTTTTAGCCTTTAGACAATAATTTCTTAAAGTTCTGTCAGTTTCCTCTCTGTTTCCTTGACTTTGCCCTGAAGTCTGTGCTGTTACAGTACAATGTATCTCTATGGAAATGACGTTGTATGAGGCATCGTGGCAAGGATTTGGACGTTGTATGAGGTATCACGGCTAGGATTTTGCATGCCTCATACAAAGTCCAAATCCGTATAAAGTCCAAACTTGTGGAACCAATCACTGTATATTGAAAGCAAAGCAAGATTCAGGATACAGTCCAGCAAAAGCTTCGAAAGCATTTCAAAGCAGAAATAAAGCAAACTGCATGTTCCAGGGATAGCCCATAGGCCTCTCTTTCTCCCAAGTGTCTATATTTTGGCAAGCTTAAAAGCACTGCATTCCATGGAATGTCTCTGTGTCTGCCTGTTTGTGTGCGTAAGTCTCTGGGTTATATCTCCTCCCACAGGGGCCACCTTTGGACCAATGATCTTACAGAAAGACATGTCAATCACACCTTAGGTTTCATTTCTTCTACACCATGAGGCTCACATTGTTTACATACCATTTTCTCTCTCCCTGATCTGAAATCACCATATTGAATGAGAATAAAGAACAGGGTATATTTCATTCTGTTACAGGGAAATAAAGCAATCACAGTTCTCACATACGAGAAAGAACTTACAAGTGGCAAATTAAAAAGAGGAAATGAGACCCTAGCCTTAGGAATACTAGACTTGGAAGTGAAAAAGACATCACAAATGACAGCCTTTTCATCCTGGATATTAATTTTTAAAATCTCTAACCCTAACTCTAATGACCATAAGAACATTGTATAATGTATATCAAATCTGAAGCTGGTTCTTTTAAAGAAAGCCCAGCAAGTGCATTGACTCAACAAGATTACCCATTAAACACACATACAAACATGAAGTATTTCTTAAAATCTAACCTGTTGTTTTTTTTACTTCTGCTCCTTCAAATTGTTTCTTATATTTGTCTAGGAGCTGAAAATATTTCTGTTCTTGACTTCCTGTTCTATTGAAACACTGACCAGTTCACATGAGGGAAATTTTCATTTCAGATTATTTTTTGATGATTGTGTCAAAATTCACTAATCATATATTCACCCAAGAACAAAACATTCAACTGAAATATGAAAACAAAGTGATTGTTCCATTCCACCCCCACCTCTGGCTTTTAAAATCAGTTGGCATGGATTAATTAGCTATGGAAAGCATTTTCTCTCTCCTTTTTAAAAATAATGCAGACAACATTTGGTGTTAAACTAATGTGCACTGTATGAAAGCAAATTTAAAAGCTATTTGGCAAAAGAGAAGCACATAACAGAGTAAAAGATCTGAAAGCAGTGTCATCTCAAAGCTGATCAATTTTGGCCTAATAGTGTATGCTATTAACAGATCTATTACTATGGTAGACATACAGGAAACCATTTCAGAGCAATTTGCACAGAGGAAACATGATGTGATAGAGGCACCATGTCAGCAAAAACATTCATACATTGTTTCTATGTTTCAGCTCTTAGAAGAACTGTTGTGTATCCACTCTGGGTGGTGCACATACAAATAACAAAATAACATAATAATAGTAATATTTTTTTTAAAAAACCCAACAAAATAAAAATAAAACAACCGTATAGGTACATCCTAAAATAAAATAAAATAACTGGTGTCTGTGGGCACAGAGTCAACTGACTGCCTAGTTTATTGTTAAAGAGGTAATGTTCTGAAAGGCTTCCTTATATAGCACAGTTAAGTTGATTTTTGAAGATATCCAGGGATGGAGCCTGGCACAGCTCCACCAGTAGTGCATTCCAAAGCATTGGTGCCACCAATTTGGTGAATTCATTCTGCGGTTCCTTTTGCCTGACCTAGTGTGAGAAAGATTAGCTGGCAACACAAGTTTGCCGTTACCAGAGTATGCCCGATTGTGGTTCAAAAAACCACAAACTTCGAGGAGGCTCTTTCTGTCTTCCCCACTCTTCCTCTAAGCAGTTGCCATTTCACTGGCCTAATAATTGTGGGGAGGCAGGGCCCTTTATGTTAAATAGCAGAAAGTTAAAATCTCTTTTTCATCTAATACTGGAATCTATCAGTCTGCTTTCTTGCCATGGGACCAGTAGGAGTTTACAGTACTATAAAATGTACATTATCAAACAAAATTGGAAAAGCTATTCCATCTGGCTACACTGACATCCTTTTCCTAATCCATTTTTAGATCTAACTCAGTGTGGTCAATTTATTTATTTATTTATTTACTAGATTTATAGGCCGCCTTCCTCCTCTCAGTGACCCAATATAAATCTAGAGTTCCCAACCTAAGGCCGTGGGCCGGATCTGGCCAGCAGCACCATTTCATGTGACCATCCACCCCTCCAAGGGCATTTGAGAAACAAAATGGCCACCCCTTTGTAGCTGTTGGGACAAAATGGCTGCCCCCATCATGCAGGAAGTGCAAAATGGCTGTCCAGCCCTCAAAGTTGACTGAGAGTGTGACCTGGCCCCCAGCTTGAAAAAGTTGGGAACCTCCTGATGTAAATGTTGCCAGTCTTTTCAACTGACTAATAAGCCTGTATGACTAGATGAGATGGGTGTACCTTTGAGTTCATTATGATTACTTATATAATAAAAAAACAACAGGCCAAAAGTTCTACATTTTTAACTCTGAATGAGTCTGAGGACCAGTGAAATCTAACCTCACTGTCAAGTCTAATGGAAGCCATCTCTTTGTCTATAGACCTCTTTCCTACGTTGATCAGAACTTAAGCTTTAGTCTTCTATTGTTTTCCCCTTCTCCTCCTCTGCCCATGTCGACTTTTTGTATCTTACTCATGGAGGAAAGTGTTCTCTCAAGTCTTGCACATGTTGTGTGCATGTATGTGCATGTCTGTATGCACATTTGCCTAATAAAGGCATCACCTTAGTATGGATTTTGAAATGATGTCTAGTAAAGGTAAAGGTCACCCTTGCTCGAAAGCCAGTCGTATCCGTCTCTAGGGTATACTGCTCATCTCTGTTTATAGCCAGAAAGCTAGCGCTATCTGCGTTTGCAGACGTTTCCGTGGACATGTGGCAGGCATGCCTAGACACCGAAGTGCACAGAACACTGTTTACCTTCACACCAAAGCAGTGCCTATTTATCTACAGTACTTGCAATTTCTTGCTTTTGAACTGTTAGGTTGGTAGAAGCTGGGACAGAGGCAGGCCGTCATTCCATCATGCAGTACTCGGGTTTTGAGTGGCTGACCTTCCACCTCCCAGGCACTGTCTTAACCACTTGAGCCACTGCAGTCCCCTGAATGACGTCTAGAAACAAATTAAAAAGCCACTTTGGTAAGATCTAATCTGTAAAATCAATGAATTTTACCTTAGGCCTGGATTCATTCCACCATGCTTATCTTCCCTAGGACCAAAGTGTTAAATATTGAGACGCAAAATATACATTTGTGAGAAGTCGAGGAAGCAGCCCTTTTTGCAGTACCATCTTCAAGAAGATGCGTGTATCTGTGTCTGTGTCTGTATCTGTGTCTCTGTGTGTGCCAGCCTCCACTAAACATCTAATCTTAAAACCTTCACAGCAAAAGTTAAAAGCTGGTTCTAAAGGCAAGATAGATTTTTTCTATTGATCATTGGAACAAAGACACAGATGAAACCTACCCTCTATAATATATGTATGTATACTCTGCAATGAAATCATGGTGAGGACACAGCCAATCTATAAAATTACCTCATAGCTTTTGTTTAGATGAATATGGCCCTTTTGATCAATAAAGTTTAAAATAAAAAAGCCCTGAACTTTCTGAAAGTGAAGAGAATCTATTCTTTATGTTAATAAATCAATGGCAACAAAAAAAATCTACATTTCCTATATCTAGCAAGAAACATATCTTGTGTTTCATAAGATCAAGGGGAGGAATCATGCAGGAGCCTACATCTGTTTAATATTATTTAAAGGAAAAGCTCACCCTTGCTCGAAAGCTAGTCATATCCGACTCTAGGGTTCAGTGCTCATCTCTGTTTATAGCCAAAGAGCCAGTGCTGTCTGCATCTGCAGATATTTCAGTGGATATGCAGCAGACATGACTAAACACTGGAGTGCACGGAACACTGTTTACCTTCCCAACAAAGTGGTACTTACTTATCTACTTGCCATCTCTTATTTTCAAAATGCTAGGTTGGCAGGAGCTGGGACTCCATCATGCAGTACCCGGGAATCGAACTCCAACCTTCCAGTCATCGAGTTCAGCATCTTAACCACTTGAGCCACCACAGTCTCTAATATAAAGACAAATACTGCAGTCTAACATGCTTTGATGTATTTGTTGGTCCTTGTATTAAAATAACAGTTTGCTGGTAAACAGAAAGACTAATGAAGCCATTCACCCTTGTTAGTGGCTAATAATTGCTTGATTTGTCCACTAATTGACCTATGCTACTCTTGTGGCACTGGATCGTGTTGCAGGGCTGAAAGAAAACAAGACCACTGTGATGTTACATTGGGAAATGACTCCTAGAAATGGAAGTACTGTACTTGTGGGAATTTATTTTCTTTTCACAGATGAGCAGATTAATTGACCTGGCAATTAATAGGCTATTAAAGAAAATAATATATTCCTAGAGATTGTTTGGGTATCGGAACTATGACTCTGCTCTAGATTAAATGGAGTGTTCCAAAAGCAACCAACCAAATCAAACAAGCAATATAAACAATTTTCCCTTTTTTTCACCTTAAAAGAAAATATGTCTTCATAGATAAAGTTCAATACTGTGGGGAGAAGGTTTTAGTTTGGGATTTAGATGGTGCTGCTGTTT
Organism: Bradypodion ventrale; assembly: GCA_035047345.1. NCBI lineage: Eukaryota > Metazoa > Chordata > Lepidosauria > Squamata > Chamaeleonidae > Bradypodion > Bradypodion ventrale. The sequence continues at coordinate 87,887,629 of JAWDJE010000004.1, forward strand.
TATTGCATTTCTACATTTCCTCTGCAGCTTTCCTTTAGTCTCACTCAATTTTTAGTCCCTTTCGAGTATTATTGTGAATACAATTAAAGGGAAGCGCATAGTTCCACCCTTTTCCATTGCCACTTTCTCTGCACAAGCAAGGAACAAGTCTAAGAAAGAAAGTTTTTTCCTTGTACTGTACATAGTTTTCACATGTGTGCTTTAATAGAGTTCTGGCTTGTATATACAATATACGTACATGCAAGCAAAAACTTCAGTTTCACTGGTGCTGAGTGGAGAAAGTGGTGAGGGTCAGTTATAGGCCTAGCTCCCCCCTTTAATCACTTTCACAATACATTGATGCAAAAACTCTGGAACTGATGATTTGCTCAAAACTTTGCTCCGTCTATAATGGGACTTATCTGTCACATAGCCAATTCCAAACTTCTTTACTGGTTTATGCATTCTCTCTATATGACATAACAATTTGTTTCCTTCACATAACACCTCTGCAAGTCTCCTATAAAATCTTCCTTGAAACTGCATTGTATACAGTATTTAGATAATATTCCAGAACTGCAGCATGTTACTGTTGTATATCTTGACCCTTTCATTCAAATGAAATAATTAGCTTCCATTCATTTTACATTGTATAAAGAAGCAAGGCCATACCAGACCACCTCATCTATCTTCTGAGAAATCTGTACATGAGTCAAGAAGAAACAGTTAGGACAGGATATGAAACAACTGATTGGTTTAGAATAGGAAAAGGAATAAAACAAGGTTGCATACTGTCACCTTGCTTATTTAACTTATATGCAGAGTACATAATGTGCAATGCAGGGTTGGATGAATCAAAAGCTGGAATTAAAATTGTTGGGAGAAACATCAACAACCTGAGATATGCAGATGATGCTACCCTAAAGGGAGAAAGTGAAGAAGACCTAAAGAACTTCTTGATTAGGTTGAAAGAAGAGAGTGCAAAAGCTGGCCTGAGATTCAACATTAAAAAAACCAAGATACTATAAAGGCAACTGGCCCTATCACTCCCTGACAAATAGAAGGGGAAGAAGTGGAAGCAGTGACAGACTTTACATTCTTAGGATCCAAGATCACTGCAGATGGTGACTGCAGCCATCAAATAAAAACACAATTAATTATTGGGAGGCAAACTATGAGAAACCTAGGGAACCTAATAAAAAGTAGAGACATCACCCTGCCAACAAAAATCTGCATAGTCAAAGCAATGGTTTTCCCAGTAGTAATGTATGGGTGTGAGAGTTGGACCATAAGGAAGGCTGAGCGCAGAAGAACATCTTTGAAACATGGTGTTGGAGGAGGATTTTGAGAGTACCCTGGACAGCAAAGAGATCAAATATGTTGATCCTGAAGGAAATTCACTCCTGAATGTTCCTTGGAAGAAAAATATTGGAGATGAGGCTAAAGTACTTTGGCCACCAAATGAGAAGAGAGGACTCATTCGAGAAGACCTTGATGCTGGGAAAGATTGATAGCAAAAGGAGAAGGAGGCAGCAGAGATGGCTAGACGGCATTGTTGATTCAATGGGCATATTGGTGAGTGGGCTGCAGAGAATGGTGGAGGATAGGGGTGCCTGGCGTGCAGTGGTCCATGGCATCGCAAAGGGTCAGACTTGACTATGCGACTGAACAACAACAAATGACTTATTCCTCAGCAACAACCACAGGAAGTGAGAGAGGTACTTGCAGATTCTTTTTGATGGCATTATAAATATCTACAAAGGTAAAATTAGGGTGCAGTATTTACTTTTTGGGACTACAGTTTCCAGGGTCTTTCGACAACATAGTTACTCACCTTGAAGACAATGCAATTCTGGAAGTTACAGTCCAAAACATGATGGTTCTACGTTTTCCCCTTTAGCTTCCCACCAAAGCATTCCTGATGATACCAATATTAAGGACATTTCTCTCTACATAATTCATATTCCCTACTGCCAACAATGAAAGGGATGATCCTTGAAAATATTCAAAAGAGCTTGAAATGTCTCTGATTCTCATTGAAATTAAATTTTAATAAATGTTGACTTGTATAATGGGCATTGATAAGTTCGAGCATTACACTATCAGGGGGATTTTCTCTAGAAAGGAAGATTGTCTAAAACAGGGGTTCTCACACTAAAACAAGGTTTACTTCTTTTGGGGGTTCTTTTTAATATAAATTTTATTTTACAACAAAGATAAATACATAATACAAAAATACAACAGAGAAACATCAACAACAAATAAAAAACCTACATTAAGTAAAACACACCCAAAAATAATCTTCTGGGGGTTCTATAGGACTGTGCAGCTGGCTCACACAAGTTGCTTCTTTTTCCAGAAGGTACAATGGAGAATCAAACTCCTAGCTTCTAGCTCCCTTGCCTATCTATCCAGCCCATGCATTGTCCAAAAAACCTTCAATGGAGTTTGGAACTGACCTGCCTTAAATGTCACAGGAGATCATGAATAATCTGTAAGGATGAGGTGCAATATAAATGGTTTGGGGTTTTTTTGTTGTTGTTGTTTATTTGTTAATAATGGGTTGGGTCCAGGATCTGCTTGCTAGGAATAGAAGAAGACTACTCACTGAAATGCTTCAGAAAAATCTGAAGGAATTCACTTTCCTTTCTCATACCATATTTCATCTTATTCAGCAGAATCCCTGATTTTGGAGGGCACTGGAGAGGCAGGCTGCATGTACCTGACTCAATCCAACCCAACATACAAATTAAACATAATGACCGGAATTCTAATGCATCAAATGAGAAAAGCCATATGTTTTGTTCTGTAACTCACTGGTAAATAAAGAGCCCTTCCTGTCATTTTTGAGGACTCATACATTATGCAACAGGATTTCACCAAGGAACGCAAAAACAGGGAATTACTCTAGAGTTTAAAACATCTCATTCTCTTGGACAAGAAAGACCTGAATTTCCTTTGGATGGTTTCATTGCCAACTTTTATATTTTGTGACTTTTCTATGTTGTTTTGCTGTGCTCTCTTTTACCATTTTTGAAACTAAAAAAGAACAAATGTCTGTCATTAACATTTTACAGAAATAAAACAAATATTTTATAAAACAAATATAATGGAGAAATGTGCTGAAGTACAAGATACTCTTTGAAAAAGTAGAATTTCTGTTTCATAAAGCTTCCCCATGGAGAAGGCACACCATGGATTCACTGTATTAATTGACTTTTAAAATCTCTCTGTGTGTGTCTTTTCTGATACAGGGAAACAGGAAAGTATGGAATTAACCTCTCCCTCTGCTCATAGATGCCTAAGTGAAAGGTGTACTGCACTTCTTTGAGTTAAATGTGCTATAAGAATGGCAACACTGGGGAAATAATATCCTGTTCAGGCTTCTATTTTAGCTAACCTGAAGGATGCATGTTTAATCAACTGATGAAAGAAGAGTCACTTACCTGATTTATGCTATCCATTGGGGGAAAGAAAGCTGATTGATTTAGAGGAATGCTGAGCTATAGAACAGCAAATCTGTTCTTTTATTTACCATATCTGAGTTCTGTGAATTTCCTATGAAACCAAGGGGTCTCTGATGTATAGGATTAAATGCAACAACAAAAAAGTCTCATACAATGGCCTAAAAGGAGTGCACAGAAAATAAGTGGTTGAAATAGTTCTATCTACTGTAATCTACATAATGCCAAAAAAAGTTTTGGTAATATCCTCTTCCATCAAATTGGGGGGAAATGCCCACAATGTCAAATCAATGCTTTCCATATTTTGCAGTATGTCACACCATTGAAGAAAGCACTGGTGTCTGGTGAAGCACAATCTCCCAACCTCTCATACAGGCCATGAGCCACAACCAGGCAAAACAAGCCATTAAACAGAGAACACTACAGGTAGACATGGAAAGGCAACAAGACCTAGCCAGGCCCTCCCTTGTGCAGTTCTGTTATGTCCAGCCCTTATAAGCACTAGTCCAGACAATGATGAACAAAACAGAAACAAGTCTTTATTCAACAGTCTTTTAGAGATGAGCTTACAAGGTGTTCCAGACACAGAGATGGCTACACGATCCCATTGGAATCAGTCCCTCAAGACTCTTGCCGTGCAGGAGGCAATAACTAGCTACCATAGAAGCATAACATAATGGAGGAGACCCAGGCTTAGCATTTGCTGGCTACCTGTACGGAATGAGAAGTGTAGATCCGGTCCGGTCCCACCCTTGTTTACTCATGGGGCTTATATAGTGTCTTCCCGGTGGTGACTCCTTGATACAAAGTAGCAACCTGCCAGACTAGCGTAACTAACCAATCATAACAGAGTATATATGTAATTAACAAATGGAGAACAGAATCCAAAACTGTAACCAACCACAGGGCTTGAATTAGCATAATGAGCGCGCCCTGTGCAGGGGTTTTTTACACCACTTTGGGCTTCTAATTTGGATGGCGGGAAACTGCCATTTTCCTCTTGCAAGGCGCTGCCTGCGCTACTTGCAATTGTGCCTCAATACACAAGTTCCAAAGGACATCAATGTCAGAGAGTCAATGCCCCTGTGACACTGGAGAAATTGAAACCATAGAACACGTTCTCTGCATCTGCCCCTTTTATAGAGACATCTGAAACAAGTTCATATCGCCGCTGCTCTGCAAGTATCCTGGCCGGTCAAACAGCACAAACATGCACTGGCTGCTATCTGATGAAAGGCACACCTTCACCCACAACAATGCCAGGTTCTGCGCCACAGTGTGTAAGATCAGAAGAATAATCATGGCAGGTCCTTCAGCTAAATAAACTACTAGCGCTACAGCATAGGCTTAATAATAGCTGTAACATTATTGAACTTATGTACTAATTGAACAATTCCTTAACTCCAAACAGAAATGCTTCTTTTTAAGCACCCTCATTTTAACTTCTGTCTCTTGATATGTTTTAAGTACCCTCATTTTAACTTCTGATCCTTTTGCTGTTCTATGCTAGCCTTGGACCGTAATAAAGATTGATTTGATTTGATTTGTTGAAGCACAGTTAGTTAGTTAAGAAATAACAATAATAAGTTCACTTGGTCCACAAAAGCTCACAGTTAAATATAGGAGTTGGTCTTTAAGATGCTACAACATTTTTGTCTCTTTTTTTTTTGCTGTTCTGTTTTATTTACTCTCAGATATGCTTGAACAGACTAACACAGCTACCACTTCAAGAATTATAAAATTTACTCTGAGTTGTTTTTTAATGCACAGAGGTGTATATCTATAACTATACAGTAATCCAATCTCATATTACTCATTCATGTTTAATATATATATAGCAGACTAGATTTGTTGGACTTCCTGAAACTAGAGTTACATCAAGTTAGACATGTACATATGTATGTTTAAATAAATAATTGTAACAGAGAAAGACATTCTTCTCTGTGTCTTTAATTTTTAATTCTGATTCTCCTGGCATTTCTAACCTGTTATATGTTTAGAAAGTTTGCCTTCATTCAAACCAGTGTCATTCAATAGTTTCACTGACTTTTCTAACATTGTACTATAGTGTCACCTGTAACTCTCTTTAAAAACAGGGACCAGCCCTCAGGCTTTCTCAATCTAATCATAAAATAGCCGGATGAGTTTTGTGAAGAAAATGGCTTGAGCCCAACAAAAGGTATTTTCCTGGACAGATTCAGATCATTCTACTTACATCACTAGCTTTGCACGGAGCTGTGGTGGCTCACTGGTTAAGAAGCTCGAATTGTTAGCTGGAAGGCTGACAAGTCAGCAGTTCGAAACCTGGGTACTGCATGATGGATTGAACGCCTGTCTCTGTCCCAGCTCTTAGGGACTTGAAAGGCGCTTCATTTGGGTGTTCCCTGAGTGGAGTTTCTCCTGCAAAAATCCTTTCAACTCAGAATCATTCCTGACACATAATAATAATAATAATAATAATAATAATAATAATAATAATAATAATAATAATAATAATAATAATAATAATAATAATAATAATGCAAGCGCGGTGCCAAAATGGCCACCGCGCTCTTTGCGGAGGGCCCCCCACCTGGACTCAGACATCCGGGTGAGTTAGGGGGCGTGGCCATGCGGCAGCTCGGCTGCCATTTTATCGAAGCGACGGAGAGGAGAAGTTTTCTCCGTCGCTTTTCCCCCGGCTTACGCCTTCTACCTTTTTAAAAGGAAATTTTTCCTTTACCCTTTACTACTCTGCTTGGGAGACATGGCTCCCAAGCGAAAAACTGCGGCTCCGAAGCCACAGCTCTGCCTACCCATCCCCTGCAACTAGGGGGCCGGCCCTGGGCCGGAGGGCTCGGGCGGCGCCCCTGCGCCCTGGTGGTAGGGTTGGCTTACCCACTACCACCAATCTGGGCGGACAGGCTGCTGCCTACAACCCTGATGCCGGGCTCCAAGCAGGGGCAGCACAGGCCGGCCCCTCAGGGAGCACCACCCCTATGGGGTCTTTGCCTGGCTCGGGGCAGTGCGGCCCACTTGGGCCTGGTGCAGGTTTACGCCCCACCATTCCCCCGGCCCCACATGGGCCGGATTATTGGGCATGGCCCTATTCGGGCCCAGGATCCACACCTGGGTTGGAGGCTCCGCAATCGCCCGGTGGGCCATCCGGCCTGCCCGGCCCACCTTATACCGGTGGGTCTGAGGCCATTGATGCCCTCCTAGCACGCATTTCGGTGCTCGAGGCATCAATGGGTATTGCCCCACCACCTTCGGAAGGTGGGTTTGCACCTCCTGCATTTCCGGCCCGCATGTCGCCCACCACTGTCCAGCGGGCTGCTGCCAGGGTTGAGCTGTTTGAGGCCATCAGGCCAGCCCAAGCTGGCGCCTCACAGCTCCCTACTAGATCATCGCAGCGGGGTTTGCCGCAGGGGCGCCGGTCCTGCGTGGCAAGGGTGTAGCAGCATGCAGAGCTCGATTCCCGTCGCGAGCTCCGACGCCCACCATGGGCCGGAACCCCCGTGGGGGCGGCCCACGGGGGTGCACCAGGTGAGTATCCTGGTCAACTAAGTACACCAGTGACACTGCCCAGCCACACTGGGGGGGGGGGTGCAGTGGCCATGGTCACAACAGGTTACCACGGGTGGACAGTTGTATCCACACTGTCCCGTTAGCTCCTGGTTACCCACTTACCCCCCGGTTATGACAGGGGTGACCGCCCCAGGGGTATGCCTAATGTTTCAGGGGTTATTCAGGGACCACGGGGTTCACCCTTGATTCAATCTGTCCCAAATGCGGCCCTACCAATGGCCAGTTATTCCTTGCCCCTGGGTGACCATCTTTCTCAGGCCACTAGGGAGAAGATTTGGAGGGGAGAATATGTGGATATATTTTCCCTCCTAAACTGTGAGCCCACCAAGGAAAAGAGGGAAGGGCAGGCCGATAGGGACAAGGAGTTGTCCCGTCAGCGTAAGCCGCCGCGCACCTGGGCCAATTGGTTACCGGCCTACCTAATTTATATGGCGGTATACCTGAGGGCTCGCCCTGACCTGGCCATTCCAATGGTGCAATACCTGGATAACATTTATCGGGCGGTGGTCGATTTCCCTGGACCGTCATGAACATAAGAACATAAGAACAGCCTTGCTGGAACAGGCCACAGCCCATCCAGTCCAGCATTCTGTCTCTGATCCAGGACAAGACCTGTCCCTTTATTCCATGACTGGTAAGTTTATTCAAGAGCCTTTGGTGTGGGACCTTGTCAAAAGCCTTCTGAAAGTCCAGATAAACAATGTCAACTGGATCCCCCTTATCCACATGCTTGTTGACACTCTCAAAAAATTCCAACAGATTAGTGAGCCATGATTTGCCCTTGTAAAAGCCATGTTGGCTCTCCTTTAGCAGCGCCTTCTCTTCTATGTGCCTATTAATTCTATCTTTTAGGATGGTTTCCATCACTTTACCTGGAACACATGTCAAACTCACAGATCGGTAATTTCCTGGATCACCCCTGGATCCTTTTTTGAAAATTGGTGTTACGTTCGCTACCTTCCAGTCATCAGGCACAAAGCCTGATTTGAGGGAAATATTATATATTTTGGCTAGGAGATCAGCAATTTCATCTTTAAGTTCCCTCAGAACTCGTGGATGGATGCCATCTGGTCCTGGTGATTTGTTAGTGTTTAGTTTAACAAGACATGCAAGGACCTCCTCCCTGGTTATTTCTATCTGGCTTAATTCTTCGGTTTCCCTCCCTACGAAGATAGGCTCTGTTTTGGGCATGTGGTCTCTGTCTTCTTCAGTGAATACTGAAGCAAAGAATTCATTGAGTCTCTCTGCAATCTCTGTTTCCTCTTTAATAACCCCTTGCCTTCCATTGTCATCTAATGGTCCAATGGCCTTCCTAGTTGGGTTCTTACCTCTAATGTACTTAAAGAAGTCTTTGTTATTTCTCTGAGTATTTTTAGCTATATGCTCCTCAAAGTCTTGCTTTGCTTTCCTGATTGTTGCCTTGCATTTGTTCTGCCAGAATTTATGTTTCTGCCTGCTGTCCTCATTCGGACAAGCCTTCCACCTTCTAAATGAGATTTTCTTGCTCTTGATCACTTCCCGAACAGCTCCTGTAAGCCACATTGGAGTCCTCTTGGACCTGGCAGTGCCCTTTTTCCTTTTGGGTATGCATTCCAATTGGGCCTCTGTTATTGTTTTTGTAAACAGCCTCCATGCCTCTTGGAGTGTTTGGACTCTCTCAATTTTCCCTTTCAGCTTCTTTTTTACTAGTTTCCTCATCTTTGGGAAATTTCCTTTTTGAAAATTTAAGGTCTCTGTGTTAGATTTTATCAGTGACTTGCAGTCTATGATCAAGTTAAACATAATTGAGTTGTGGTCACTGTTCCCTATTGGATCAGTCACATTCACATCTTGCACCAGATCCTGAGTATTACTCAGGATCAAGTCAAGGATTCTTGTACCTCTAGTTGGGTCTTCAACCATCTGTCCCAGGGAACAATCATTTAACATATCTAGGAACTTTATCTCTTTATCATGTGCTGAACAACAGTTCACCCAGTCTATGTGAGGGTAATTGAAGTCCCCCGTTATAACCAGGCTTCCCTTCTTGGATGCCTCCTTTACAACATTCTCCAACTGCCAGTCTCCCTCAAGAGTTTGGGTCGGAGGCCGATAGTATATGCCTACTGTTAGACCATCCATGTGGCCTGGTACTCTTACCCACAGAGCTTCTAATGGTGACTCCAAATCACCTAGATATTCCAATTCATATGATTTTATCACTTCTTTGACATACAAGGCTACACCACCTCCCGTTTGCCCCTTCCTATCCTTCCTGTACAGTTTGTAGCCTGGGATAACTGTATCCCATTGGTTATCATCCGTCCACCAGGTTTCAGTGATACCAATAATATCAATATTCTTATCTATTGCTAAGTATTCCAGCTCCCCTATTTTGTTCCGGAGGCTTCTGGCATTTGTATACAAGCATTTATATATGCTTTCCTGATACAGTCTTTTGAGTCCAGTTGCATTGTTAGACTGCCTCTTGCATCCTTCTGCTAGAGTGCTGGTGACTAGCTCCTTGCTCTGCTCAGTAATTTTTGCATCTTCCTCACTACTCAAGTACACACTTTCCCGAACTGGATGCTGCCCAGCTCCTGTTGGCTTTCCCCCAGTTATCAGTTTAAAAGCTGCTCTGCAGCCTTTTTGATGTTGAGTGCCAGCAATCTGGTCCCATCATGGTTCAAATGCAACCCATCCCTCCTGAACAGATTTGGCTTGTCCCAAAAATGTTCTCCAGTTCCTGACAAATCTGAAACCCTCCTCTCGACACCACCGCCTCATCCACGCATTGAGGCTTCTGAGCTCTGCCTGCCTGGTAGGTCCTGCGCGAGGGACAGGCAGCACTTCTGAAAATGCTACCTTGGAAGTCCGGGACTTCAATCTTCTTCCTAACAACCTGAATTTGGCCTCCAGGACAGACCGCTTGGCCTTCCCAACATCATTGGTACGAACGTATACCATGACAACTGGCTCGTTCCCAGTTCTCTCTAACAATCTATCTAGATTTCTTGTGATGTCTGCAACTTTTGCACCTGGCAGGCAAGTCACCATACGGTTATCATGTGCATCACAAATCCATTTCTCTGTATTTCTAATTATTGAATCGCCTAGTACAAGGAGCCTCTCTCCTGTAATCTGTTCATCTACATGCACCTCATCAACCATATTAATGTTGGCCTATGACGAGGAGTTTAGGATGAGAGTGGCCCTCCATCCTGAGATGAGGTGGGATGAGCCCTGCCAGCAATTGTGGCTCTTGTACATGACCCCCACGCGGCCGGCGCCAGGTGTTTGCTACCATTGTGGCCATGCCGTGCAGCGGGCGGTTGCTACACAGGTTCCCCGCCAACCGGTGGGGCAGGGGGTTCCAGCCCGCCTGCTGTGTTGGAGCTTCTCCGCCAACTGAGTGTGCAACAAGCGTCAGTGTCAGTTCCAGCATGAGTGCCCCTCTTGCTCTGCCCCTCATGCCGCCTCCGCGTGCCCGCGGGCTGGTGGGTCATGAGGCAGAGGTCAGGGTGGGCAGGGGGCAGTCAGAGCTCCCTCTGACGGTGCGACAAATCAGAAAGGCCCCCTCCCCAATTGATGTCCAGGTGCTGGAACATTGGCTTACCGCTTATCCTAGACGGGTACCTACTTGAGGGTTTTCAATTCGGCTTCCGCATACCATTTCAGGGGGTACGCGGGCCTCAAGACGCCCCGAACTTAATTTCCCTCAGGGGTAATGAGGATATCGCCGCCAAAGCTATAGCTAAGGAGGTCACCGCGTTGAGGGTTGCTGGGCCGTTTGCTGACCCACCATTCCCGAACTTGAAGGTGTCCCCTTTGTGTTTAGTTCCGAAGAAGTCCCTGGGTGAATTTCGGTTAATCCACCACCTTTCTTACCCTGCGGGTTCTTTGGTCAATGACACAATACCTGATGACCTTTGCTCGGTCAGGTATACTTCCTTTGACCAGGCCTTGCAGATGGTACGCTCATGTGGCCCAGGGGCGCTACTGGCAAAGTGTGATATCAAATCGGCATTCCGATTGTTGCCAGTGCACCCTGATGACTTTGAGCTGTTAGGTTTCCGCTTTCGGGGCAGTTTTTATGTAGATAAGGCCATGCCTTTTGGCTGTTCTATCTCATGTTCTGCTTTTGAACGGTTTAGCACCTTCTTTCACTGGGCTTTTGTTCGTAGATCAGGGTCCCGGTCCGTAGCCCACTACCTTGATGACTTTTTGTTCGGAGGGGAACAGAGCACGGACATGTGTGCTCAGCTACTCGCCACTTTTCAGGTGCTTATGCGGGAACTGGGTGTGCCCCTGGCGCCTGAAAAGACTGAGGGACCGGCCACCACTCTCACCTTTTTAGGTATTGAGATTGACAGTGTTGCCCAGACATCCAGGTTGCCCATGGAAAAGGTGACACGGATCTCTGATGCCATTCTGGCAATGCTTGCCAGGCGTAAGGTGTCTCTCCGAGAGTTACAGGTGCTTCACGGCCACCTCAACTTTGCCTGTAGGGTAGTAACACCTGGCAGGGCATTTGTCAGGCATCTGTGCGACGCCATGGCTGGCCTCTTAAAACACCACCACAGGGTTCGGCTGACAAAAGGTTTACGGGCGGATCTTACGGTCTGGCTCACATTCCTTCAGAATTTTAATGGCATCTCCTTCTGGAGATCGGAGCTTATGCTCAGCCCGCATTTCCAAGTACAGTCGGATGCCTCCGGCTCCCTGGGTTATGGGATTTACTTAGAAGGGAGGTGGTCCTACGGCCAATGGCCTCAGACATGGCAAGGCACAGATCGTTTACGCGATCTTACTTTTCTTGAGTTTTTTCCCATTTTGGGTGCCCTGATGCTCTGTGGGATAGGTAGACTAATTCAGTAGTTCACTTTTGGTGTGACAATGCTGCAGTGGTGCACATTGTCAATACCCAGACATCTAAATCCCCTAGAGTTATGGCATTAGTTTGTCAGTTTGTTTTGAGGTCTTTACGCCTTAATGTGCTTTTCAGGGCCAGGCATGTACCAGGTATTGATAATGATATTGCTGACGCTTTATCCCGCCTGCAGATCACCCGGTTCTGTGCCTTGGCACCAGAAGCAGAGGAACTGCCCTCTACACTCCTGGCCGAGATCTGGACATTTGGCGAGGAGAGGTGAACCGGGCGATCAGCATGTCTTTGGCACCTCACACGCGTAAGGCGTACCTACATGCACTCCTACAGTTTAGGAATTTTTGCGGGCAAAGCCAGTTGCCCGAGGTATGGCCAATCCCGGTCAACCAGATTCTGCAGTTCATGGTTTACCTCCATGATCTAGGGTTAGCCCCTCGCACCATTGCCACTAGGCTGTCAGCTTTGGCATTTATGGCTAAGGCGAGGGGTTTCGTTGATTGCGTGAATGACTTCCGCATACGACATGTATTGGAAGGGTGGACACGTGAACGAGGCCGCCGCCCGGACACACGTCACCCTGTTTCACCAGAGGTTCTGACGCACCTTGCACAAGGTTGGCATAGCTTGTGTTACGATAGGTATGAGGAGGCTCTCTTTCATGCGGCTACCACCGTAGCCTTTTTTGGAGCGCTCCGTATCAGTGAGCTTGTCCCATTGTCAAAGGGGGACATGTCTCGTAGGGCACTGGAACTCGACGATGTCTTTCTTACCCAGGAGTGGGCCCAGTTGAGGATTCGTTCCTCAAAGGCCGATCAGCACGGAGTAGGCAGTGGTGTCAGACTGCTACATTGTACAATTGCTGACATCTGTCTGGTTGGTGCCCTACATGAGTTTTTGGCAGTGCGTGGCACGCACCCTGGCCCATTTTTCTGCCACCAGGATGGGTCTCCCCTGACCAAATTCCAGTTTTGGAAGGTGACCGGTATGGCACTTCACAGTGTCGGCCTCCCTGGGGCTCGCTACGACACCCACTCATTTAGGATAGGCGCCGCTTCAACTGCGGCTGCGTTTGGGTACTCTGATGCTGATATACGTCGCATGGGCAGATGGGGGTCCACGTGTTTTTCTTTATATGTACGCCCCCTTGCTGCATGAGTACTAGTTATGTCATTAATTCCCCTTTTTTCCTTCTTTTACAGACCCTGTGTGTTTACGCACACCGGTGGCAGTATGGCTGGTGGTCCACAGTTTTGTGCACTGGGCAGCGCAGTATGCTGCGGCGACAGACTGGGGACCCCATCTCGGGCTACGTGCAACCGCACGTATGCGTTGGTACGGTAAGCATGGCATGAGATGGCGGGAACTGTTGCCATTCCTGATGTCCATCAGGGATGTTGGACCGCCTGATTCTGCACCTCGGCGGCAATGGTCTCGGACAGATCACTGGCCTCTCTTTAAAAATGTCGGTGTGCAGTGACCTGGCCTTTTTACATCACTTATGGCCGTATACGCGGCTGCTATGGTCTGACATCGTGCCGAGACACCGTTACAAGGGAGGCATTGACGTCCGTGGTTTGGATCGTGCTCAACGGTCACTGAACAGGGCTGTTGCCCGGTTCCTTTTTGACAATGGCTTTGGGACAGCCATTCAACATCCTAGGATAGGCTTGCAGGATTATGGTCTATATGCAAGAGATGGAGTCCATCTGTCGGCCAGAGGTTTGGACCTCTTTCTGGAGGACATGCAAGCAGGCCTGGTGACCGAGCTGACGGTCTGGGGGGGGGGGCGGTGAGTCATCACGGACGCCTCCCTGTGTGGCGGGTAGCACTGGTAAGGTAACAGATTTATGACACATAGGTATCCGGCAGGTTCGCAATTGACTGGCCAACACGTAGATAGGTACAGGGGAATAAGATTAGCCGGTCAAGGGCGAACCATGCAAGGGTTGATGGCAGGAGTTGCACAGCCTGCATCACCATGATATTGAACGGATACACGTCATAGGGTGGGGTCAGTAGATAGTATATTGACTCCGGTCAATAATTTGTTTGTGTCAACAAACAAATTGATACAAATAGATACATGTAGCCAATTTCCATTGGCAATTTGGGAGGAACCTTACCAGTGTTACTGTGGCCTGCTTGCCTTAAAGAATTACAATTGGATGATACACCAATTGAAAGTGATAATTCGGACTAGGGCATTATTCAATAAAAGTGGCCCGATGCCTTTAATCCAATACTGGTGTCTGAGTCTTTCTTTGGGGGGTGCGCCTGCAATGCAAGCGAGGCGCTAAAATGGTCACCACACTCTTTGCACACACACCCCGGATTCAGACATCCGGGTGAGTTAGGGGGCGTGGCCACCCCCTTTAAAAGGGGTGGCCATGCGGCAGCTCGGCTGCCATTTTATCCAAGCGACGGACAGGAGAAGTTTTTCCCCTCCACCCCCTCCCTAGTGGACAGTGTGATTTTTCTGGTCGCTTTGGGGCTGGGTGGGAATTTTTGGCTTGAACCTACAATTGGCTCCCTGGTTCTTGCTTTTTTGCCCATCCCACACTGTCGCTAGTGTTTGAGATAAGGGGTAAGTTGACTTTGGTCACTTTTGGCGGGTAGCACTGGTAAGGTAACAGATTTATGACACATAGGTATCCGGCAGGTTCGCAATTGACTGGCCAACACGTAGATAGGTACAGGGGAATAAGATTGGCCAGTCAAGGGCAAACAATGCAAGGGTTGATGGCAGGAACTACACAGCCTGCATCACCCTGATATTCAACGGATACACGTCATAGGGTGGGGTCAGTAGATAGTATATTGACTCCGGTCAACAATTTGTTTGTGTCAACAAACAAATTGATACAAATAGATACATGTAGCCAATTTCCATTGGCAATTTGGGAGGAACCTTACCAGTGTTACTGCGGCCTGCTTGCCTTAAAGAATTACAATTGGATGATTACACCAATTGAAAGTTATAATTCGGACTAGGGCATTATTCAATAAAAGTGGCCCGATGCCTTTAATCCAATACCGGTGTTTGAGTCTTTCTTTGGAGGGTGCGCCTGCAATAATACTCCCAAAGATGGATGCCTTTTTCTGAGGGCAGGATATATCTGTCGAAGAAGATGAATTTATTGTGCATGACTCATTAAAATGTAACTGCTAAATTTGATCTGACTAGAAGACAGTAAGTCTTTGCCCTGCTGCCATGCTTTTTCTTAGATGCACATGGTGACAAGAAAACAGCTCAAAAGACTTGATCACCATTGCCAATAATTTCACTTGCCTAACAACTAAATGTTTTAGGAGCCATAAAAATATCTACCAGAGATTAATGTATGCTACAAGAAGAGCCTGTAAAAATTATAGCATATCTGGGAAACAGTGCAGCTGCTATCTTATTGCCCAAGGAGCTCATAAATTCACTTGCTATTTGGTGCTTAGTGGGTGGTTTCATTCTCTGGCTTTTGTTTCCTTTAATTTTCCTAATGTATACTAAGACACTTAGAAAATTTCTTCCATTCAAATGAAATCTGTTGCTGCCCTTTCATTGAGATAGCTTATTTCTCCCTACTACAGAAAAAAAACACAAAGGCAGAATCCCAGGAGGGTTATGCAGAAGCTGTATGATATAGGTTTTCTTAATGAATTATGCTGGATTTATCTGAATCGTTTTGAAGACATTCTATAAGAGAATGGCTAGTATGTTCATTAATATTCAAAGCTAGTCCCTCTTGCGACTTTGTGTGCTTCAGACAGCAGTAATTTTTTTCTGGATTACAGTGCTCGTTTTACAAGAATTAGTTCTTACTAAATGCAGCCCAAATGTTAACTCCACAAAAAACAAAAGAGAATATAGAATAGATTCTGCTTTTGTGACGTCCCACATGAAGGGGTCACCACCTTGAAAAAACTAATGGCATGCATTTCAGGCACTAGATGTAACATTTTAGGGGACCATAGATAGATTGACAAAATTATGGACAGAATTAATGTAAGCATTATATCTGACCTCAGCATTTGTGACCTGCTCCACCCAAATAGTGAACTCAGAAGAAGTAAAGAATCAAAATATCAACTACTGTGCAGAGAACAATATCAGCAACACTTTAAATGTGCTACTACTGCTTCCCATGTATTTGTTCCAAAATACTTTGTCCTAGCTCAGGGGTTCACAACCTTTTCAAGCCGGGGGATAGGTTACGCTCTCTCATTTTGACCATTTAGCCCTGCCTGCATGATGGGGGCAGCTATTTTGTCCCAAAAGCTTCAAAGGGGCGGCCATGTTGTTTCTGAAATGCCCTTGGAGGAGAGGGCACATGAAATGGCACCGCAGGCCAAATCCAGCCTGTGGCCCTTAGGATGGGAACCCCTGTTCTAGCTTTTCTTCCTTTCCTGCTGGGCTTTTCTTGCAAAGTAGCAGCCACCTGCCACATTGAGCCATCCAGTGTGGGTGAGGATACGAAGTACAACAAATTTATTTGGAAAGTTTACAAATTCAGAAGTGTAGGGCCTCGCTATGAGAGTGACTTAACAGACTTACACACATACACGTGCATTCAAATACCTGTTGTTGTGTTTTAAGGGTTTTACTTTCCACATGGATTACAATGTATCTGAACCAATGTAACCTTGCCTATAGCAACAATGTAACCTTCAGCTGTATCATATGAACCCTGCATGAGGACGCGAGCTAATGACCACCAGCTGGCAGCAGCGAGCGTCCAAGCTCTATTGGTCAGAACTCATCAAAGGCAACAGCGCGGGAAGCTTTCCCGCCACCACCTACACCTGGACAAGAAGGGCGTGACTAGCAATGACGTCACGCAGGCAGTAGCCAATGGGCTACCATGGCACCACGTTCAAATGTATTACTACAGTATATAAAGAGCTATCGATCCGCCATTACCTCATGTTCCCTCTGGCCACGATGAAATAAACCTGAGTTAACCCAGCCCGAGGCTGTGTCCTGTGTCTTGGTTTTCATACACCAAATTGGCGACGAAGGTGGGATGATGGATCCCCAAGGAGCAGCCAGGGCACAGAGCGGGTTCAACATCACCAAACCGCAAGACTGGGAGCTGTTTGAGATGGACTTCCATGCGGCGCTGGTGGAGCTCAAAGTCAAGGAAGACGATGAGGAAACGAAGAGGGCCATCCTCACCAGAATGCTCGGAATGGACACCAAGCGGACCCTGGTGGGCATCATCACTCCGAAGAAGGTGAGCGAATTTAAGGCGGGCGACATCATGAAGCTGCTACGGGAGCGTTTCCGACCCTCGAGGGCGATGTTTCCCGCTCGGAGCGCGTTTTGGAGGCGAGTCCAAGCGCCGGACGAGTCGGTTGAGGCATTCGTGGCCGCCATGAGGGCAGCCGCCGTCCCCTGCAAATGGGACAATATCCAAGAAATGGCCCTCAGGGACGGCGTGCTGTGCGGCCTGAAGGACAAGGAGGTGCAGCGCAGTTTGATGAACAAGGAGCCGCCACCCACGCTGGCAGAGGTCGTTGAGGCCGCAGAAGCCGCAGAGTCCACGAATGCTGGAGTGGACGAGATGCACCAGTGGCGCGAGTGGCGTCCCAGAGCCGGCAAAGCGGAAAAATCGGTGCACGCAACTCGACGGGTCTCAAAATCGTCCTCGGAAGGCAGCGACGGCGAGGAAGTCCAGAAGGTCCGAAAAGGGGGGCGCCGTTGTGATGGCTGCGGAGCGGCCCACGAGCGCGCGAGGTGCCCATTTAGAAAGGCCGAATGTTACTCCTGCGGCCGGCGGGGACACATCGCCAAGGCATGCAGAAAGCGGAAGGAGGGCCGGAGGCAGTCATCAGACCGTTCGACCAAGCCGGACCGTCCAGCGAGGCCCAAAGACGGCGCCCAGACCACAAAGAAGCAGGACGGCGTGGGCCGCGTTTCGGACGGCAGCGAGGACGACGCC
The DNA here is from genome assembly GCA_035047345.1 of Bradypodion ventrale. Classification (NCBI taxonomy): domain Eukaryota; kingdom Metazoa; phylum Chordata; class Lepidosauria; order Squamata; family Chamaeleonidae; genus Bradypodion; species Bradypodion ventrale. The sequence goes on from JAWDJE010000004.1 coordinate 87,905,439, forward strand.
CCAGTGTTCAGCGTGTCCGCGGGACAGTCCCATTACTTTGTTGAGGTACAAGTACAAGGGGCCCCTATCAGGATGGAAATTGACTCAGGGTCCTCCTATTCTATAATTCCCCAGAGGGAGTTCTTGAAAATTGACCCCCACGTGCGGCCCAAACTTAAGGCATTGAGGTCCACGCTACGTGATGTACAGGGAAACAGCATTCCGGTGTTGGGGGTCGGGGAATTTCAGGTTAAGTTTAGGAGACATTCGGCGGAACTGCCCCTAGTTGTCCTCAAGGGGGGAAGTTGTAGCCTCCTAGGGACACAGTGGTTCCAGCCTTTGGGCCTGTTCATAGGGGGAGTACATTCAGTGGGGGCGGATCCAATACAAGCGGTGTGCGATGCGCACCCCGCCGTTTTTAAAAAAGGACTTGGGAAATTCAAGGGACCCCCGGTAGCCTTCGACCTAGACCCGGAGGTCCGCCCGATAAGACTCAAACCACGCAGGGTGCCTTTCGCACTTAAGGACAAAATAGAGGCGGAACTGGACAAATTGGTGGGCCAGGGGATCCTTATTCCTGTGGATTCCGCGGAGTGGGAAACTCCAATTGTAACAGCCCTGAAGGCTAACGGGGAGGTGCGCATTTGCGCTGATTATAAGTGTACAATTAACAAGGCGATTCGCCCTAATGCATATCCGGTGCCAGTGGTCAGCCACCTTTTGGCCAGGCTAAATGGGGGAAAGTGTTTCGCTAAGCTCGACCTGGCACAAGCCTATCAGCAACTCCCCGTAACTCCCGCCACGGCCGCGGCACAAACAATAGTCACACATAAAGGAGCGTTCCAGGTGTCGCGTTTACAGTTCGGCGTGAACTCGGCACCCGGCCTTTTTCAGTCGCTCGTGGAACGCCTCCTGAAGGGGCTGGAGGGGGTGTTGCCTTATTTTGATGACGTATTGATAACAGGGGGGAGTGAGGCCGAACTAGCAAAGAGATTGGATAAAGTGCTAACTGTGTTCGAAAAAGCGGGGCTGAGACTGAGGAAGGACAAATGTGTTTTTTTCGAAACCGAGGTCGAGTTTTTAGGGTTTCGGATCACACCCGAGGGTATTAAGCCGTCCAAATCCAAAGTAGAAGCCATCAAGAAGGCCCCTCGCCCCACATCCAAAACCGAATTACAGTCATTCCTGGGGCTCCTCAATTTTTACCATACATTCCTCCCGAGGAAAGCCTCCGTGGCCGAACCGCTTCATCGGTTACTGAAAAAGGAGGAGACATGGATGTGGGGTGACGAGCACGAGAAGGCGTTCAATGAACTTAAGCAACTTTTAACATCGGACGCAATCCTTACGCATTTCGACCCCAAACGGCCGGTGGTCTTAGTCTGTGATGCATCACCGGTGGGGGTGGGGGCGGTGCTTTGCCACGTGTTGGATGACGGTCGGGAGGCCCCAGTTGCGTTTTATTCAAGGTCCCTGTCCCAAGCAGAGCGAAATTACGCACAAACCGACAGAGAGGCATTAGCAATAGTAGCGGGGACCAAAAAGTTTCACGATTTTCTGTATGGCCGCCCGTTCAAAATCGTGACCGATCACAAGCCCCTGTTAGGGATTTTCACGGCAGGCAAGCCAACGCCGCAGATACTATCTCCGAGAATGTTGCGATGGGCCATTTTTCTTAACGCATACCAACACGAGTTGGAGTACCGGCCCGGAAAGGAGATCAGCCATGCTGATGCACTTTCGAGATCCCCTCTGCCCTTGTCGGACGACCAAAAAGCCAGAATAGGAAGAGACCGCCAGGTGTTGCTAATCGAGGTTTTAGACGAACCCCCAATAGTACCAGCCGATATAGCCAGGGCGACGGGCAAGGACAGAACGCTGGAGAAAGTCAGCTCATGGGTGCAGAAAGGGTGGCCAGCATCGTCCCCAAGCAAGGAATTCGACCCATTCTTTCGGAAGAAGCTAGAGCTGTCCATAGAAAGGGGGTGCCTATTGTGGGGCCAACGAGTGGTGGTCCCAACACCCATGCGGCCGAGGGTACTCAAACTGCTGCACGTCAGTCACCCGGGCATCGTTCGCTCTAAAGCGCTGGCCCGCAGCTACTTTTGGTGGCCACAGCTGGACGAGGACATTGAGCACATGGTCGGCACTTGTGAGGCTTGCCAGGGGTCCCGACCAGAGGCGGCCCGCCTCCCGCATAGGGAATGGGACACAGCAAGGGGGCCATGGTCTAGAGTGCACGTAGATTTCGCTGGCCCTTTCCGAGGAACCATGTTTCTCCTGGTGGTGGATGCATTCTCAAAGTGGCTGGAGGTCATTCCGGTAAAGAGCACGTCCTCCGCCACTACAATTAACCAACTACGGAGAGTCTTTTCAACGTTCGGTTTACCCGACACTTTAGTCAGCGATAACGCGAGTTGCTTCACCTCCTCAGAGTTCGGGGCATTCATGGAGGCGAATGCCATTCGGCATGTCACGTCCGCGCCGTTCCACCCGGCCACGAATGGCCAAGTGGAACGGTTGGTGCGCACAACAAAGGAGGCGCTTCGGCGCATGGGCCCCGGGGACCTGAATCACCAAGTATGTCAGTTCTTATTAGCGTATAGGGTGACCCCCTTAGCGTCAGGTTACTCGCCGGCAGAGCTATTGATGCGGCGGAAACTGACTACACTCCTGTCCAGGCTGGACCCCACAAGAATTGAGGATAAAGGGAAAAACGTGGGGCTGGCAGTCTCGAAAGGTTTCGCCGCCGGTGACCCTGTTCATTGCAGGAACTATGCCAGCGCGGGGCCAGCCTGGGTGCCGGGGACAGTCGTAGAACAGACGGGGCCAGTGTCGTACCGGGTCGAAACCCACACCGGTCTCCTCTGGAGGAGGCACGCAGACCAACTGAGGCACCGAGTAAGTGGGTCAGGCAGTGAGGATCGCCAACAAGATTCAGCGTTAGGGTTATCCCCCACCCGCTTAACCCAAGGGGGAGGCAGCAGCGGCCCCGACTCATATCCTTTTGATAAACTAGTTCCGTCAGAGGCCGGGGAAGGGGGAGAAGAGTTCGCGACCGCTGCCCCCGAATGGAATTTTGGTTTTGATTTAGCAAACCGGGGGGGTTTTCAGGAGTGTTCCCCCACCCATCCAAGCGAGAAGAGGGGTTTTTCGTTAGCCCCCAGTGCCCCCGGTTCCTCCATAAGTAAGAGCACACCTCCCAACAACGCCGCGGAGCCGCGGCAAGTCACTAACGAGTCTCCCTCTCAAATTACAGGACAGGAAACCAGGGGACAAAGAGAAGGTAGCAAACCCGGGGAGAGGCAGCCCGCATCGAGACCCCAGCGTGTTCGAAACAAGCCATCTTGGCTAAGAGATTTTGTCTCCTAGGGGGGGGGAGTGTTTAGAAGCATAGGCTCGAGACGTTGTCTCGTCCTAGGGGGGAGGGATGTTGTGTTTTAAGGGTTTTACTTTCCACATGGATTACAATGTATCTGAACCAATGTAACCTTGCCTATAGCAACAATGTAACCTTCAGCTGTATCATATGAACCCTGCATGAGGACGCGAGCTAATGACCACCAGCTGGCAGCAGCGAGCGTCCAAGCTCTATTGGTCAGAACTCATCAAAGGCAACAGCGCGGGAAGCTTTCCCGCCACCACCTACACCTGGACAAGAAGGGCGTGACTAGCAATGACGTCACGCAGGCAGTAGCCAATGGGCTACCATGGCACCACGTTCAAATGTATTACTACAGTATATAAAGAGCTATCGATCCGCCATTACCTCATGTTCCCTCTGGCCACGATGAAATAAACCTGAGTTAACCCAGCCCGAGGCTGTGTCCTGTGTCTTGGTTTTCATACACCAAACCTGTACTTCAAATTAGGACTTAGTTGCCACTATTGGGAGGAGGAAAAGCAGGAATCTATGGGAAAGAATGGCAGAGGCTGCCATTTAGAGATCTGCCTCTCTTCTTGCACGGCTTGTGAAATGCACAAACAATATTAATGGTAAAGGTCTCTCTTGCTCAAAAGCTAGTCGTGTCTGACTCTAGGGGGTGGTGCTCATCTTCATTTACAGCCCCAAAGCCAGCACTATCTGCATCTGCAGATATTTCCATGGTCATGTGGAAGGCATGACTAGAGGCCAGAGTGCACAGAACACTGTTATCTTTCCTGCTGAAGTGGTACCTATTTTACTTGCAATTTCTTACTTTCTAACTAATAGGTTGGCAGGAGTTGGGACAGATAATGGGAGCTCACTCTGTTGTGCAGCACTCAGGTCTCAAACTGCTGACCTTCAAGTCATCAAGCACAGCGTCTTAACTACTAAGCTACCACAACCCCAGAAGCAGTATTAACTGCCATGTTTTGCCTACTACCGGGTAGTAACTACCCCCTCCTCCTCAGCCCCCTCCTCCTCAGCTCAGCAATAGAAAATTGCAACACACACACAGCCACCTCCCTCTCTCAGGGTGATACAACTACATCCCTGTGGTAGAATGAAGATACATATCCTTCTCTATACTTTTCTCTTCCATTATTATCTATTCAGAAGATGTTTGGAGAGTAAAATATCCTGTTTCCAGTCTGAGTTGGTTGTCACTTTAAGAGCTATTATTTCTCCCATAACCTCTTTGTGGCTTTTTTTCTTGGAGCTCTTCCATGCTTGCAAAATTCATATCAAATTGGCTTTTATCCTAGTTTTGGAATCAACACTGCCTTAGAGGCTCTAAAATATAGCATATGCTAGGATATAAATTGAAGCAAAAACAGAAACACAGAGAAACTGCCACATCTTTCCCAATATGAAAGAAAACAGGCAATGGTCAGGTTCTTCAATGTCTCAGGCAGCATTTATTATATGCTTAACATCTGCTAACATAGCCTACCTCAGTGAGGGTGAACCTTGGCACTCCAGGTGTTCTTGGACTTCAATTCCCAGAAGCCCAAATCTCAGTGAATCCACATGAATGGGTTTACTGGCACTCCAGGTGTTCTTGGACTTCAATTCCCAGAATCCCAAGTCTCTGTGAATCCTCACAAATGGGTTTACGGTGCATACGTACAGCAAACCTATTTCATGTGGATTCACAGCGACTTGAGCTTCTGGGAAGTGAAGTCCAAGAACACCTGGAGTGCCAAGGTTCACCATCACTGGCCTATCTGGAAAAACTACTTTTTCTGTATGCTATACTAGATCAAAGCTAGTGCTGAGCCTTTTGTGTTTTAACAAAGGAATAAAACCCATGAAATTTACTCCTTTCCCCCTGATTTTGTGTTATTTCATTGATTCCCAAATGATTTGTGCTAATGAAAGAAGGTTATAGGCTGGGGTTCTCAACCTTTCCATGGCATGGGCCAGACCACGCCCACCAGACAGCTGTGCAGGACGGTCACATGGGTTCCCCCTGCTGCAAACGCTACTGCAAACCACGATGGGCACTTCTGCACATGCACGGGCGCGTTTGCACATGCACAGGCATGTTTGCAGCTGTTGTAAATGCTTCCACTTCTGGGGTTGTTGCCCCAGGCCGTAGGATGTGAACCCCTGGTGTATGGAAATTCCTCTTTCTTTTATATTTTCCTCTTTTGTTTAACCCAGTGTTTCCCAATCTTTGGTATTTGGACCACAATTCCCAAAAGCCTAAGTCAATCCACCAAAACACTGATCAGTCAATGTACTGACTTAGGCTTCTGGGAATTGAAGTCCAAAAACCAAAGGTTGGGAAACACTGGGTTAACTTTTTTCCAACCCTTTCTCTGTCAAACTGCCTCAGAACTTTGTAATCCAATAATGGCATGTGGGCTGCTGCCATCAGCCAATCAGAACATCTGGGCAGGAGTGGGAATTTTGAATCTGTTGGTTGGAATCCAGTGAGGATGTTCCTTTGTCCCAGTCATTCTTATATAATACTCTATGATGCTGAGCTCCTTTTGCCCTTCATCTAGACTTGTGCTGCTTGCATGCCTCACTCTGAGTCTTCTAAAATCCTTACCTTCTTTGCATTTTTCTTAATGAGGGAAGGGATTTCCCGCCACTTCTTTGGATAATTTCTGCTGCTGTCTACCTAGCCACCTGTGGGACTCAAAGACGAGAACACAGAAGAAGGAACCAAGTGGTGGTGGTGGTGGTTTTGGCTTGGGTGAGTTTAATAGCATTTTTTTGAGGGGGAGGGGTTTTTTATTTTGTTTGTTTTTCTTGATTTGGGGGAGAGGGGAATGATTTTATTTTGTTTTGTTTGTGTTATTTCCCCCCATCTCTGTTTGATTTTTAAAAATTGTCATGTGGTAATCTTCTCTGAATCTGTTTTGTCAACAAAATATTTTGGTAGGGTTTTGGGGGACTGTTTTGTGTCATACACTAAAACTTGGTTCCATGAGTCTTAGCGTTATCCGATTTTTAACGTTATGTGATACATGCATCGCATAACGTTAAAATCCTATGGGATGAATCGCATAACATTAAAACTTCATAGAGATACATTGTATCCAGCACAGGCTTCAGTGAAAGTTATGTGATACATCCCATAGGATTTCAATGTTATGCAATGTAATTTTCCCCCAGATTGCTTAACGTTATGTGGTTTTAACGTTATCTGGTGCAAACGTTATCTGAAGTATTACTGTACTTTGCTTCAGTGTCTGCCAGACAGGCAGGCAGTGACTTGCTTACTGGCTACTTCCTTCCCTTTTCCCTGTTGTGCAGGCCAGGCCAGGTCAGACCTAGTATCTGCTGTGATCAGTGAGTGGTACTGAACTCTTAGTATTATTTTTTTCTTTTCTAATTTTAGGGTGCTTTGCTGATTTTTAAACTGATAGGTGAATGAGGAAGGATATTTTTTGTTGTTGTCTGTACTTTATAGGTTTGGTGGTGGTGGTATATTTGACTTGAGGAACATCTTTGTGTGGTGTTTGGAGGTGGTGTGCACTGAAGAAGGGACATTACCAAATGCTTTCTTTCTCTAAAAAAATAGTTCCTTCATTCCTTTCCATTCATAGAAAGATATAAGTGAAACAATAACCCCTTTATTTTGTTTCCAGAGAGACGAGATGTTCAAAATGAGGAGCAAATGCTGAAATTGTCCAGAAAGCTTGCTATAGAACAGGGGTGGCCAAACTTTTCAAGCCACGGTTACGTGGTTCTTTCCACAGTAAAACGTGTCCACGGCTGTCATAAACACATTTATGACAGCAGCGGGTGCATTTACGTCAGTGTTTTGTGCACACACAGGCATGGGCCAGATGATTTGGCCCATGGGCTGTAGTTTGACCACCCCTGCTATAGAATATCTGTGACCCATGGAAAACAAGACACCCCACATTTCTTTTGGATGGATAATTAATATTACAGACAAAAAAAGAGAGAGAGAGAGAAATATGTGATTTATTTAACTAAAAAAAAATCTCTTGGGAAATCAAATACTGTATCCACAGAATGTTACATGCACCACAAATCTCTCCACCTGAGTTAGAGATGAAAGTCACATATGGAGGATGCTTTAGTTTGCTATTGCAGAGCCAGTTTGCTTGTTGCCATATCAACTGGACTTCTTCGCAGAAAAGGTTTGCTTCTCATATAACATACATATTAGAATAAAATAGTGCTGCCATTCAGCTATGCCTCTTAACAGCAGGGTTGAGTTTGTTCTTTTATTTACATGAAACAGCTCTGAGTTTCATAGAGATGAAACTCTGAGTTTCTTTTCTTGGTTGCCCATTTCTGATGGCTGCCAGGCAACAAATATACTGCAGTGCAAGCTATATACAGCAAATGATTTTTAAATTTTTTTTACTGCAGAAACGTTATCTTGCAGGCCATAAAACTCATTATAATAACCAACGAGGCAAATAATTTGTAGACCATAGCAAATGTGCTGTGCATGCTACATAGCAACTAATTCCACTGTTGTTTCTTTCTGCTTATATCCTGAGTCTTGGACATGAAACTGAAAAGTGGCAATAATAGTGAGCAACAGAGCCCTCCAACCTGGCTATGACATACGGTGCTCAAAACCTTGGGATATATTTTTTTAAAGTCTTCCCCCAGAATCCCCCAGGCACCAGGCCACTGGGACTTTGAAAGTTCTATTTTTAAAACTTTTTCTGGACTCAGGCCTTAAGGACTCTTGGCTGGCATCCAAGATTAGTCCTACCATTAATCAAAGTAAGATAGATGCCTCTGATCACAAACTATCAGCACTAGCAAATTCAATCCTCTTCCCTAATCTCTATCTGCTTCAGAGAGCACTTTGCATTGCTCACTAGAACTGTTTTTCAAATGCAGCCTCTTTCTTCAGAGCTTGTTGTTGGCAGGTTTTCTAGGGAAATTGCCCCTGGTGATCCCACCAATAATACCTGGTTCTGAAGGGTCCTTAAAGTTTAGCATTTTGGAGACAGCTGGCTTTCTGGAGAGCAGAACTTTTGGTTTTCTATACACACTTTCCTCAACATGTAGGGAAAATGATGATGGGAGGAGGCAATTGCGAAGAGAAAGGAAAAGTAGTGGGGTGAAGGAGGGAGAAGTGGCAGGGAGAAAGAGATGGTGAGAGTGTAGCAGGTGGAAGGAGTTTTTGGAGGAAGGATGCGGAGAAGGCATTGCAACAAAGCAAATTGGAAAGAAGGAAGGATTTTTAGATTTTGGAGCGCTCCAGACATCAGAAGTGCCAACAGTGTCCCTGCCACCTAACTGGGCTCCCAGGTTGCTAGAAAGGGACAGGGAGAATCCTTGTCAGGTAAATTTTGTATTCTTGTCCTTGTTTTTTGGCTCTGGCTCTGATATGCTTGCTTAGAGCAGGGATTCTCAACCTGTGGCCCATGGGCCGGATGCAGCCCATGGCACCATTTCATGTGCTCCACCACAGCAGAAAATGCCATGTGGTAGAGGAAGGGCAAAATGGCCGTCAGGTCCCTGAAGCTGTCTGAGGGAGCATGACCCGGCCTCCGCTTAAAAAGGTTGAGAACTCCTGGCTTAGAGAGTTAACTAATAAAGCCTTGTTTCTTCACCCACTGAGTACCTTTTGTCTCTGAGATCTTAGAAGAACCTGAGCCCAACAGGCCTAGCCAGCCCGAGTTGGCAAGACAGGGACTATGTCTCCAACAAAAAAACCAGGGGACCCCAGCTTAGCCCATTAAAAAAGAAAAGACAAATGCATTTACATCATGATTAGGCTTCCGCTTAGAAGGAAAAAAACCAGATAGAATGATAGAATGAAACAAAACAAAGCAAAAAAATAAATCAGAGAAAGAAAGTACAAAAAACAAGAAAGCAAGCAGGAAAACAAGGGTAAATAAGGAAATGAATAAAGGGTGGAATCATAAGGAATATTAAGGACACAGCTGGAGCCAAAAAAATAATCAAAGTAATCAAAGCCAAAGAGGTGAAAATATGAACTGCCTGTAAGGCTGCTCTCATCCAAAGTCCTCTATACACCCATAAACATAAGGAAATGCTTTCAGTGGCTGGGTCACAGTCACAGATGAATGCAAGCACTGCATGTAGGGGTCCGGGGAGAGGAGGAAGTACTTGAAGGACAATTTTGAAAGAAAATAACTGAAACCAAATAAAAATAAATTCATCTGAACTGTGTCAGGGCAGCTAAAGAAGAACGGATCAAAAAACAAAGTAGAAAACTCTAGTCTAATATCAGTCGGAAAAGTCTAGAACATCATTGAAGATGAATGAAAAAAGTGTTTGATTTTTTTAAGGCAGGTAACAACTGCCTGAGACACTGAAATCATTAACCACTCTACCACACCATATGGTGTTATAAGCTTGTCAAATTTGGGAGCGAGGATATTAATGAGAACTGTTGCATAATGACAGCTTTTAAAGTTGTGCATTAGTTGGAGAGCATTTATTAGGTACTTGAGAGGGCACTAAAAGGACATACTGGTTGGTTGAAGCTTAAGGAAGATGACTAAAATAGTTTTTCTTTGTGATGAGTGATACACTGCTTAGATTTCCCAATTAAAAGAAAGCATCCGATCTACATGAAACCAATGTTTGTAATGCCTGCATACAAATGCCATATGGCTCTACTTCCATCAGTTGAGTTGTGCTGCATTTAGGGATATAAAGAAAACTTGCTAAATGTTTTGATTTAGGCTGCCTTGACTTTTTATTTTTACAAACCTTGGGAATAACAAAAGCGACAATAAAGATTGTAATACAAGATTTATAACCCAAATTTGGCTGGATAGATCAGTGGTTTTGATAGCTGGTTGAGCAACCAGAGGTTGGGAGTCCAATTCCCCCTGTGCCTCCTGGGAGAGAGCCAATCAGGGTGGCCATGGGCAAGCTGCACAGTTCCAGAATGCCCCCCGCCCCAGAAGGGAATGGGAAACCACTCCTGTGTATACTTTACCTAAAAAAAAACTGGAAAAGGTTGTCATACAGTAAGTCTGAATTGATTTGGTGAAACAAAATTATTATTACACATCCAATCTATTACAAATACATCACTTCCTATAGTCCAACAACAAATAGTCCATTATCATGTGGATTCTCACAAGATTAAAGACAGAGGACCAGTATTCCAGCCTGCTTCTCAAAATGTCATTCTCTCTATTTAATTACAGAGCAAAAACCAGCAAAGGGTGCCAAATATTAATGAAATTAACTTTAAAAACAACAACAACCCCTCTTAGCAGTCTTAATACAATTAATCAAATTTTCTATCATTGGTATTGCACATATCCTGTCCAAATATCTTCAGAAAAAAAATGTCCTTGAGCGTTTCCCCATGTTTTGACAACAATTGCAGTTCTTGAAGCCTCGAAGTCTTTATCAGATCAACTGTTATTCTCTCCAGTGATTAATGAGAATAATAGTAAAGCTTCAATAGGGACTTTTTCTGTGTTAACTTGCCCAATCCAATCCATCTATCACATCATACCAAAATGCTTTGACCTTTAGACATGAGATCCACATATGTTCCAATGATCCTGCTCAACCACAATTTCTCCAAGATATGCCTGGTATCTCCTTTATAATTTTTAAAGGGCACAAATAACATCTATGAATTGTTTTTAATATTACTTCCCTAGACATGGCCGATACCAATTTATAATGTTAGCTTCTCAAGAACTAAAATGTCTGCGTACAAATTAATTTTATGCTGTCAATTTTTTTTTTACCTTTATACCTGCAATGTTAATATTTCCTTTGATACAATTAGCAACTATTATGGCTAAAGCAAATATTATAGGAGATAAAGTATCCCAGTGTTTTGTCCCCTACATACCTCTAATTTATCAGATTCTAATCCAGTGTTGGAAAACCTGTGACACGTGTGCCAGAGGGGGCACTCAAAGCCCTCTCTATGGGCACGAGCGCCGTCTCCCCATCAGAGTTCACCTCACCCCTTGCCCAGCAGCCCAATGGGAATGCTTTTTTTCCTCCCCTCAGCACAGAGTTCTCCCACCCCTCTGCCCAGCAGCCCAATGGGAACGCTTCCCTCCCAACAAAGAGTCCGCCTCACCGTGTTGGCACTTGGTGATAAATAAGTGGGGTTTGGTTTGTAGTTTGGGCACTCAGCCTCTAAAAGTTTCCAATCCATTACATATTAATACATCATGCACCTCTTCATATAGATTTCTTAACATTATAGTTAATATTTCTTCCATATTCATCCTTACCATAAGGTTAAACATATACCTCAATTCCAAATGATCAAATGCTTTAAGGTCATCAAGTGAAAGCACTGCCACTTTCTCTTACTTTAATGCAGCCTTATGTAGAATATTTAATAGTATATGAATTGCATTAGACATTTACCTACCTGGCATGAAGCCATAGTTTGTATAATTTGTAATAAAATTATCCAACCTTTAGGCCAAAACAGATGGGGGGGGATTGTGTAAAAAAGGTCAAGGCTCCTCTGCACTGCCGAACAGAGAGCAGTTTATTATAGTGTCAAGGCAGGCATAGCGCTCCTTTGCAAAGAACGAAACCTTAATGAAGTCTTCTTCTCCTCTGGAATTCACTCCTCCTGACAGAGACTTAATTTATAGCCTCCCTCTCCCTTGGTTTTTGTATGCTGGATTCTAAGAATTCCCCTCTTTAAGGTTTGAGGAGAATAAAAGTACGCTACTACAATTCTTCAAATATAGCAGCTTTTTAGTAGTACAAAAATGAAGTAAAATAGCATATGGATAAAGGCAGTTCAAATACAAACATAAAAGAATAGAAATGGTTACGCTAGCTAAGTAGATAAAAGGTTGGGCCCCGATGAGCCCCCATAAATATTAGACAGGCAGTCTAACATTTAAGAGATATTGAAAAAGAAGATGGGCAGAGTCACCCCAGGCTGTGGGGTGTCTGCTGCTGAGGAACTAAATCTCTCAGTTTATATACGTTTTTCCTCACTCACACCTCCCCTCTCAAGTATGTGGAAATTCCCCAAATATGACGTGAGGAGACAGATGGCTGGACACCTGGACATCCAGCTGCATGTTATGCGCCTGAATATTACGTGAGATGGTTATCTTAGATTCCATCTTGGTATCTTCATGTGATAGATCAAACTGTCAGATTCCCAGACTAAGTGTCCTTGGAACTGGCGTCCATGAGGATGTGGGAGCGTGGGGCTCTAACTAACCTGGGCATGCAGCAATCTACAATTGGCATTACCTCATAAGCACTAATTGGCTAAATATTCCTTTACTTCACACAGAAATAAATGAAAATTAATGGCATCCTTTGAATTCCCATTACAGATTGATCTTGAAAATTGATCTTGATTTTGTAAAGTAATTGGCCTCTATCCAGAGTAGAGGGTAATATATTCTTCTAAATTTGGGATAGCTGTTGTTCTAAAGAATTTCAAAGACTCCGTTATTTTCTTTCCAGCTAATATTGTTGTGATCCAGTCCTTGTCAGACTCTGAGGATGACCTGGATTGGGGGTACTCCCTATGCCTAATTCAGTTCTGCCTGAACCCTAACCTGCTGCTGGGAGGCTTATAAGCAAGATTGTTGCAGTCTTCCAGCATCAATACTATTCTTCAGTGCAAAGACTGACACCCTGCTTAACTTTGGATAACCTGCCTAGACTCTGACCTGCCTGCCATGACCCTGACTTCTCTGCCAACCCTGACAACAACCTTGGACATCCTTTGGACTAGACACTTGCTTGAACTACCGTTAACCAGACCTCAGCTTGCTCTTTGGACTTTTTCTATTTGGACTCTCCTCGAATAGACTCTCTGTGTAGCGCTGCTGTGCAGTGACCGTGCCTGCTAGAGTGGGTCAGCACAAATATTGAATTACAAATGTTTAAAAGTTGTGTGGCAACATTTTTCTGTATCTTATTAATACATATGTCTCTCCTGAAATTTGATCAACCAAATGAGAGTCACTGAACTGAAATGACATGATTAATATCTAGCCTCATTTCTGTATGGCCAATCATGGCAGTTGACTTAATACCATTTTTATTTGATAAGTTGAGTACAATGAGATCTCGGAGATAGCCATTTAAAGTATGTTGCTATGGCCACACACACACACACACACACACACACACACACACACACACACACACACACACACACACACACACACACACACACACACACACCTGTTAACTTTGTAGATGACTGAATGTAATTTAAAGATTCTGTTATATTGATGTTTCATTGAATGATTTTTACGTCAACACTGGAGTGCATAGAAAGAGCCTCCTTGAAGATTGTGGTATTTTTGAACCACAATTGGGCACACCCTGGTCCCTGATAATGACAACCTTGTGTAGCAGGCTAATCTTTCTCACATTAGGTCAGGCAAAAGGAACTGCGGAATGAACTTACCAAAAGTTGCATTCATTTTGGCAGTTTCACATCTGGCCTAGACACAGAAGAAGACTGCAACATTTCCCCCTCCAAATCCTTTCTGTGTCAAAAAGGGGATTTTCTGGTTGTGTTTCTTAAAATTAGCAATAAAGGATCGCAGAAATGCAGTTAACAGACTGCGATATTGTAAATGTATATAGATGATTGGGATGTGGATTTATCTGCAATTGAATATTTGAAATGCTGCTTTAAACAGCATTTTCCTGTGGTGGTATCACTGAATTATAGCGCGCGCGCGTACACACACACACACACACACACACACACACACACACACACACACACAAGAATTTCTGCATCTTTGTGGGTGTTTTAGGTCAGAGAGCTGCTCAGAGGATATTGAGCCAAATTTACCTTCATATCCCAATCTCCAGATATGGTCATTTTGAGATTACAGCAGGCCCACGGGTAGAAAAAAATGGTTAATTCAGTTTTTTCCCCATAGGGGACTGTCTAATCCCCCTAGACTAGAGAAATGGAAATACTGTAGTTCACAAAAATGAAATCTAAATCTACAGTGATCATATCTTTCCAGTCAAGGCCCCATCACCTCTTGCTATCTTTTGTCTATTTGCTAGGCTTGCTTAGAGATAGGAAGCTACTGTGCTGTTTTAGTATTTACTGTTAAATCCCAGTGCTATACCTGCTGCTGAACACAGATAAAAGACATTCGTTAAAAAGTAGCTAAAGGTAAGAAAAATGGGATGACAACCCTTATATAGCTGCAGATATCTTCTGTTTTAGTAAATAATAAGAAGATATTTCTTGAGTTTTGCTTTAATTAGTTGCTGATAAAGTAAAGTAAGAAGTGTTATAAACAGTAGCATCTCTGTTCTTAAGGCAGGATCCAATGCTCAAGATCTGACATTTTATAAGGCTTTAGGATTGTTGTGTATGCAAGGACACTGTTGCTTTAACTAAATGAATGTAACTAAATGAATGTAACCAGCCCCATATCACAATGTATCACAGCTGCTAAAAGAACGCGAGCGGACCGCCCATTGAGGGCGGATGCGAGCGTTCATACTCACATGGCTCAATCCCCAAATCACGGACAGCCGCGGGAACTTCTCCGCATGAAGAACTACAGAGAGGGGGGGCGTGCCTCTAGTCGACGCCCCCAACGGTGGCAGCCAATGAGCCACCGTGCAACCAGATTCAAATGTGTTTCGTTACTGTATATAATGTGATGTACCTCCGCCATTACCACATGTTCGTTCTGATCATCAACCAATAAACCTGTGTTAGTCCTCATTGCGACTCCTTCTTTGTCTTCCGTGCAAGACACCAAATTGGCGACGAAGGTGGGATTAATGGCGAATCCCAGAGTCAAGACGTACCATTTCGACGTCAGCGAGCCTGACCAGTGGGAGCTCTACGAGTGCCAGTTTCGGCACGCGATGGAAGCAGCCGGCGTCGACGACGACGCGCTGATACGCTCCCATTTCCTGGCCCAGGTGGGACCGGCCACGCTGCGCATTCTCATGAACTTGGTGGCGCCAAAGAAGGTTGAAGCAGTGCCTATCGACCAACTCCTGGAGCTGCTGAGGGCACATTTCCAGCCGCCCGTGTCGATTTTTCCGGCCCGGGTCGCGTTCCATCGGCGGGACCAGCGTTCAGGCGAGTCCGTGTCCGACTACGCAGCGGCCCTTCGACTGGCGGCCGTGCACTGCAAGTGGGACGACCTGAACCAGGCTCTGCGAGACCGCCTGCTGTGCGGCCTGCGGGACGAGGAGCTACAACGGAAACTCATGACCCGCGACGAGCACCTCTCGTTCAATGAGGTGTTGCGAGAGGCGCAAGCGGCCGAGGCGGCCAGGAGCGGGGTCAAGGTGTTCAAGGCCCGCAGCACAGTGTCCGAGCGGGCCAAGTCCCCCGTTCAAGCGGCACGGCGGACTCCAGCAAAGGCAGCCTGGCGGGCACCTAGGTCGCCCGCCGGCACTCCAGAGACCTCCGACGACTCGTCCGTAACGGCGGACTCCTACACCAGCGAGGACGACGGCGTCCAGAGAGTGAGGAAGCGCAGGGAGCGGCGGCAAGACCGAGAGCGGCAGGACCGCCGCTGCGACGGCTGTGGCGCAGCCCACGACCGCACGAGGTGTCCCTTCCGCAAGGCCGAGTGCCACAATTGCGGTCGAAAGGGGCACATCGCCCGAGTTTGCAGGCGCGGGCGATCCGAGAGCAAAGGCAGTTCAAGCCATCCCCAGCACCACCAGCGGAAGGCGGCCGGTTCCAGGAAGGTGTCCACCATTCACGGCGAGGACGGCGTGCACCGCGTGGCCCTGGAGCACCGGCGTTTCTACGTGGAGGTACAGTTGCAGGGGCGCCCCGTAAAAATGGAGATAGACTCGGGGTCGTCATACTCCATACTGTCCCAGAGGGAGTACTTGCGCATCCCCCCAGAGGCGCGGCCCAAGTTGCGGGCCATGCGGTCCCATCTGCGGGACGTACAGGGAAACGGGATCCCAGTGTTGGGGGTGGGGAAATTCAAGGTGAAGTTCAAGAATTTCTCCGAAAGGCTGCCCCTAGTGGTCCTCAAGGGGGGGAAGTGTTGCCTCCTAGGGACGCAGTGGTTTGCTCCCCTGGGAATAGAACTGTCCGGCATCCATGCCATAGAGACTGACCCAATGCAGGACGTTTGCAATGCGCACCCGGACGTTTTTAAAAAGGGGCTCGGGACTTACAGGGGGCCCCCAGTTTCATTCGAGTTGGACCCAGAAATCCGGCCCATCCGCCTTAAGCCGAGGAGGGTGCCCTTCGCACTCAAGGACAAGATCGAGGCGGAACTGGACAAATTAGTGGGGCAGGGGATTTTGGTTCCAGTTGATTCGGCAGAGTGGGAGACGCCGATTGTTACGGCCCTTAAACCAAACGGGGAGGTTAGGATTTGTGCGGACTATAAATGTACGATCAATAAGGCCATTCGGCCAAATGCATACCCAGTGCCCGTGGTCAGCCACCTGCTGGCCACACTCCATGGGGGGAGGTGTTTCGCCAAGTTAGACCTAGCCCAGGCCTATCAGCAGCTTTCAGTGACCCCAGCCGCTGCCGCTGCGCAGACCATAGTAACGCATAAGGGGGCATTTAAGGTAACGCGCCTTCAGTTCGGCGTGAACTCGGCCCCCGGGATCTTCCAATCCCTCGTGGAACGCCTTTTAAAGGGGCTTCCAGGAGTTCTACCATACTTCGACGATGTGCTGATAACAGCCGGGAGCGAGGTAGAACTAGCTAAAAGACTAGATGGGGTCCTCTCAGTTTTCGAGAAAGCGGGGCTTCGACTAAGGAAGGACAAGTGTGTGTTTTTTGCGAGGGAGGTTGAGTTCCTAGGTTTCAAAGTAACCCCAGAGGGGATCAGGCCCTCAGAGTCCAAGGTTGCAGCCGTACAGAATGCCCCTCGCCCCACCGCAAAACCGGAGCTGCAGTCGTTTCTGGGGCTCCTTAACTTCTATCACTCGTTCCTGCCTAGGAAGGCATCGGTTGCGGAGCCACTGCACGCCTTGTTAAAAAAGGACGCGGTTTGGCGGTGGGGGGACAAACAAGAGAGAGCCTTCCGAGAACTAAAATCACTCCTCTCCTCAGATGCGGTCCTGACACATTTCGACCCTAGGAAGCCAGTGGTGCTGGTATGTGATGCGTCCCCGGTGGGGGTGGGGGCGGTCCTGTGCCACGTGTTAGAGAGCGGGCGGGAGGCCCCGGTGGCTTACTACTCCAGGTCCCTTTCGAAGGCTGAGCGCAATTACGCGCAGACAGACAGGGAGGCACTGGCCATAATCGCAGGGACCAAAAAGTTTCATGATTTTCTATACGGCCGCGAGTTTACGGTAGTGACTGATCACAAGCCGCTTCTGGGGATCTTCACTACCGGCAAACCTACCCCCCAAATTCTCTCCCCCAGGATGTTGCGTTGGGCCATATTCCTCAACGCCTACCAATACGAGTTAGTCTACCGCCCAGGGAAGGAGATCTCCCATGCAGACGCCCTGTCCCGATCTCCCCTCCCTAACTTGGGGGATTCCGCATGCGAGGTAGAGCAGGACCACCAGGTCATGTTAATCGAGTCCCTCGACTCACCCCCCATTATCCCGGCCGACCTCGCCAAAGCCACGGCGGCCGACAAGATCCTAGCCCAGGTTAGCTCATGGGTGAAAAAGGGGTGGCCCACTACTCCCCCAGAGGAACCGTTCAAACCGTTCTGTAGGCGCAGGGTGGAACTTTCCCTGGAAAGGGGCTGTCTACTCTGGGGCCAGCGGGTGATTATCCCAGAGAAATTAAGGGCAAGGGTACTGAAGTTACTACACACCAGTCACCCGGGGATCGTGCGGTCCAAAGCCCTAGCCAGAAGTTTCTTTTGGTGGCCACAGATAGACGCTGACATAGAGCGTCTAGTGGGCACGTGCGAGAGCTGCCAGAGCTCCCGGCCCGAGGAGTCCCGATTACCCCATAGAGAGTGGGACACAGCCCGCGGGCCGTGGTCTCGTATCCATGTCGACTTCACGGGGCCCTTCCGCGGGGCCACGTTCCTACTGGTTGTCGACTCCTACTCCAAGTGGTTGGAGGTAATCCCCGTGAGCAGCACCTCCTCCGCGACAACCATAAAGCAGTTGCGAAAGCTCTTTGCTTGCTTCGGCCTGCCAGACGTCCTCGTGAGCGACAACGCAAGTTGCTTCACGTCGACCGAGTTCCAAACCTTCATGGGGAGGAACGCAATCAGGCACATTACTGCTGCCCCATTCCACCCCGCCACAAACGGTCAGGTAGAGCGCCAAGTGCGCACTACGAAAGACGCACTGCGGCGCATGGGTCCCGGCGACCTGAACCTACACCTGTGCCAGTTCCTAATCACCTACAGGACCACCCCCCTAGCTTCAGGGTTCTCCCCGGCCGAGCTGCTTATGAAGAGGCGCCCGGCAACGCTGTTTGACCGGATGGATCCGTCCAGGGTGGAGGATGAGGGGAGAAATATAAATTTAGGGGGGGGGAGCTCCAAGAACTTTTCCACAGGGGACCCGGTTCATTGCAGGAACTACGCGGCCTCGGGGCCAGCGTGGGTGCCGGGGACAATCATCGAGCAAACGGGGCCAGTCTCCTACAGGGTCGAGATGAACTCAGGGCTAACATGGAGACGGCACGCCGATCAGCTCCGAAGGCGAGTCACTAGTGAGGGGGAATCAGCGTTAGGGTCCTCCCCCACCCGCATTACCCAAGGGGGAGACACGGAGGCGTCCGAGAACACTTTGAAAGAGAGGAATGAGTTTGTCCCCGCATATGAAGATGATTATAAGTTCCCGTACCAGGGGGAGTTAGCGGAGTGGTCCCCCACCCGTCCTAGCGAGAAGAGGGGTTTCAGTTCAGCCCCTGGTACATCACGCCCCCAAAGCTCGGGCATGCTAGAGTACACCATAGTCCCGGCACCCAAAAGGCAAACGCCACAAAGACAGGCGACCAGTGAAATCTCGCCAGCCTCAAATCCCCAAACCCCCGATCAGGCAGCGGGAGATAGCGGGTCCACGAGAGTCTCATCGTCAGTTCCGAAGTTCGTGCTAGGTGGGTCCCCGGGCTCTACTGACAGTAGGCGAGGGTTCACTTCCCAACTGTTCATTCCATTCCCGTCCCCACAGGCAAGGTCAACGCAACCTCACTACAGAACCACTAACGAGTCCCCACCTTACATTGCAGGACAAGACCGCGCGGGACCAGGAGCCACGGGCTCCCCTGTGTTAGGGCAAGCTGACACGCGCCCCAGGCGCACGTGCGGGAAGCCACAATGGTTAAGGGACTTCGCCCCATCCTAGGGGGGAGGGATGTTGTGTATGCAAGGACACTGTTGCTTTAACTAAATGAATGTAACTAAATGAATGTAACCAGCCCCATATCACAATGTATCACAGCTGCTAAAAGAACGCGAGCGGACCGCCCATTGAGGGCGGATGCGAGCGTTCATACTCACATGGCTCAATCCCCAAATCACGGACAGCCGCGGGAACTTCTCCGCATGAAGAACTACAGAGAGGGGGGGCGTGCCTCTAGTCGACGCCCCCAACGGTGGCAGCCAATGAGCCACCGTGCAACCAGATTCAAATGTGTTTCGTTACTGTATATAATGTGATGTACCTCCGCCATTACCACATGTTCGTTCTGATCATCAACCAATAAACCTGTGTTAGTCCTCATTGCGACTCCTTCTTTGTCTTCCGTGCAAGACACCAAAAGGATTTAGTAAAGCCCCCTTTATGTAGACCTTGAATGTGCTGCTACCATGACAGATAAATAATCAGGATTAGAATTATGTGGGGAAAACACCCCATCAGATGAGCTATTCTACCACCAAAACAGCAAAAGTAGCATGACTAAAATGTGGGTCATGCTTATGGGTGGCTTGCAGGTGGGAAGCGGGAGCAGAGAAAGAGAGTGACGGGTGGAAAGGGAAGAAGGAAGATACAGTACTTTAGCATTTTTATTTGTTTATTATGTGCTATCTAAATTACTGTATTGCAATCTTTTTCAAAGTAAATACACATAAGTGGGTTACCAATTTAACTTTTCTGCTGCTCTTTGTGTCATTTGCCCAATGCTGTACAGACTGGTTCTTCTCTTGGGAAGCCCCATTAATTATGACCTTTCCTCATAGGGAATTGATTCAGCCTGTGGCTCATTTTGGCTGCCCCGCTTTCTTTTATTTTGTTTTCATCTTTTAAAGACAAGTGAGAGCTGTATGTAAAATTTCCACTTACCTCTAAGTTACCTTACATAGTAGTGGTTACTGTTCCAATTTGGTTCCCAAATATATCACACATTCTGTGGTTCCCAAACATATCATTTTGTGGTTCCCAAATATATCACACATTCTGTTATTATTCATTAATTCGTTCATTACATTTTTATATCACCCACCTGGGATATTTCCCACAATGGGTGGTGCTCATACAAATAACAAAATAACAAAATAAACAATAAAATAAAAAAAACCAAATAAGTACATAAAAAATAAAATAAAATACCCAGTGTCTGTGGGTACACAGGGTCAATTGACCATCTATTTTATTGTTAAAGATGTAATATTCTTAAAGACTTCCTTGAATAGGAAAGTTTTGAGTTGATTTTTAAAGATATTCGGGAATGGGGTATGGCACATCTCCACTGGTAGTGTGTTTCAAAGTGTTGGTGCCACTACCAAGAAGGTTCTATTTCTAATTATAGAATTTCTAGCCATCCTCGGGGATCTGCATAGATTGTGATGAATGGGTGATGTGGGGAGTTGTTCTGAGGAAGAGATGCTCCGACAGATAACAAGGTCCCAAACCATATAGCGCCTTATATGATAACACTAATACCTTGTATCTGACACGGTAGGGAACAGGTAACCAGTGCAGGCTTGTCAAGGCTGGGGAAATATGATTGAATTTCTTTATGCCTGTCCCCAGCCTAGCCGCTGCATTCTGGACCTGTTGTAATCTCCGTATCAGACACAAGGACAGCCCCACGTAGAATTACAGAAGTCATTTTGTGAGATTACCAATGAGTGGGTCAGAGTTATGAGAGAGTGTCTGTCTACATAGGAGCATAACGGCACAATCTGCCGGAACTGGAAAAAAGCAGCTTTGGACACTGCTGCTATTTGTTGCTCAAAGGAGAGTAATGGGTCCATAATGACCTCCTGATTATGAACCCAGTCCCTAGGGGTAAGAGTAGTTATATCATTAGTAGGGACCAGGCTCCCTAGTTGGGCAGATGGTCCCTCAAACACCAAAACCTCCATCTTGTCAGGGTTCAGTTTCAAACAGAGAACCAACAAAAGGCTGAGCTGTATGAACACCAAGAAAAAAACAAGAACCACTCAAACAAAAAATCAAAATTTATATGGTCTAATAAAGAAATGTTCCACAGTATGAGTTTTGTATCTTCAAAAATATATTTGAGTAAAGTATTAACTTCATGCAATACTGCAATTCTAAAGAGTCAATATTCAAAGGTCCTATCTTCAAAATTTCTTCAAAATGTCATGTAGTAAATAAAGTAGAATCCTTCTTCAAGTACAAAATTCCTTAATAAATTTCAGTAGTAAAGCAAAATAGGGGCAAAATACTAAGATAAATCCACAATGAATTGAGACTAAATGCAATAGTGCACAAATAGAACACACATTTAGAGGTTCCTTAACGCAAATTACAGAACCTTTATCCTGAGGAAGCTATATGTGAAAGGCTGGTTATACCGGAACAGTCTCAAGAGGCTAAATAAGCCAGCGGGAATGGGAGATCTATGAATCAAGGAAAGCTGGAAGTGGTATAAAAGAAAATGGAAATAATAAGCATTGATATCTTGGGAATCAGTTAGTTAAAATGGACAGGGATGGGCAAATTCAGCTCTGGAAACTATCACATCTACTACTGTGGACAAGAAAACCTCAGAAGAAATGGAGTAGCCATAATTGTCAATAAAAGAGTGAGAAAAGCAGTAATGGGATATAATCTTTAAAATGACAGAATGATTTCAGTCAGCATCCAAGGCAAAACTTTCAATATCACTGTAATCCAAATATACGGACCAACTATGGATGCAGATTAAGCCATAGTTGACCAGTTCTATGAGGACCTACAACACCTCATAGAACAGACACCAAGAAATGATGTCCACATTATCATAGCCGATTGGAATGCCAAAGTAGGAAATCAAAAAGTAAATGGAATAACAGGCAAGTTTGGTCTTGGAACACAGAATGAAGCAGAACAAAGGCTAATTGAGTTCTGCCAAGTGAACGCACTGGTCATAACAAATACCCTCTTCCAGAACTAGCATGAAACAGCGGTGGAGGTAATAGAAAAGCAGCAGCCAGCAATCTGCAAGGAAGAGCACCACCCCTTATGGATCATTGCCTGCCACACTACGATTTCACAAAAAAACACCACACATTCACAGCCACAAACACAGATCTCCCGTTAGGTAAGCCAGGGGAATAGGAGGCTGAGAGGAGAGAACCATCGTGAAGCAGATAGCTGTTCTCTGCCTCCTTCTCCCCAGACCGATCTAACGAACGTTACCGGACGAAGAGCGAGCTGACTGCTGGCTCTTCATTTTCCCCATCGCTGCATCGAAAGCTAATGTCAAAACATCAATGGGGAAAAGAGGCAACGACAGACAGGCCTCACCCCGGAAACCACAACCACAACAAAACAAATCAGTTTAAAAAAACAACCAACCATCAAAAAACACAAATAAAAATAAATAAACAAATAATTCAAATAAACCCAGTAAATAAAACCCAATAAACAACAAACTCAACAAAGCATATCCAAAATACCAAAGGCTAACGAAAAACCATGAAAACTCACTACAAACACCTATCTACATCATAACAACACAAAAATACCTTACTCAAAAACCAATAATAACACAAATTACAAAAATAAATACTGAAAAAAGAAATAGTAACCAGGAATATCCAAATCAATAAAACACATCTAAAATCCAGAAAAAATACAAAAGGACAAGCGAAAAACACTTAATTAAATACAGAAACATTCTACTTAACCCCCCCCAGCCCTGCACCCCAAAATCACAACAAAATAAAAAATAAAATAATAAGTCAACAGCACTTACGAAACACATCCTCCCTCCATCCCTCCGCAGCAGAAACGAAGAAACAAAGACAATCGCACTCTTAATCACAGCCCTACCTAGACGCCGGAAGAGTATCCAAGAGTCAAAAAAATATTTTAAAAATCCAAATTAAAAAAAATTCAAATAAATTCAAAAACCACAAAATCCAAATCACCACCACCCAAACTACCCCAAACCAAAACACACACACACACACACACAACTACCCGGCAAGGCTGGGCAAAATATCCTAGTAAACCTATAAGCTTCTTTTCTTTTCTGTTCTGTTAAGCTTGCTTTAAACAGGAATTTAGATTAAACATATTCCATTTCTAAGGGGAGGGAAGGCCCTCAAATCCCTTTTAAAAGGGCACCTTTTGAGCCCTCAAACCGGTTTTCTAATGGCCTGCCAAAAGGCTATCTCGTTGGCTGAACCGATCCCTAGAATAAGGCAGGATATAGCCCAATCCGGGTTAGATGGCATTCTATACTTGGAGATGTCCTTGCCTGGATTACTGATGGACATTTCTATACTTGGAAATGTCTCTATGGACTGTTCTTTCTTTACAGGTATTCTACTTGACTTTATGGAAATATAACTTGGAAAATAAAGTTCTGTTTGCTTATACTTGGGCATAGCCAGGCACCCTGCTCTCTGCTTTACAACATGCTAATACTACTACAACCGCACTCTCTGTGGCTTGGAGAAATGGCAGCCCCTGGGTTCTGGGCGAGGCAACTGAAGCTGTTGCAGGAGTTGCGGAGTATTGGAAAATCTAACAGCCTGCTTCAAAATCACAGATTCTCAAACCAACATTGCATGGGGGACCCACCGACAGTAGATTTCTCCAAAATGGCCACCGCGCTCTTTGCGCCCCCCCCCACCCGGACTCAGACATCCGGGTGAGTTAGGGGGTGTGGCCACCCCTCTATAAAAGGGGTGGCCACGAGGCAGCCGAGCTGCCATTTTGGAAAAGCGACGGAGAGGAGAAGTTTTTTCCATCGTTCTTCGTCTCTTTTAGAGAGCCGTCCTTGGCTGCAGAGCCTTAGCGGGATCTTTGCTTCTTAATCTTCGGCTTTCCAGCCATCGGGTTTCTGATCCCTGGAAAGGGATCGTGCTTTCATTATGCCTCCTAAGAAGAAGGCTATGGCGACT
Source organism: Bradypodion ventrale (assembly GCA_035047345.1). Classification (NCBI taxonomy): domain Eukaryota; kingdom Metazoa; phylum Chordata; class Lepidosauria; order Squamata; family Chamaeleonidae; genus Bradypodion; species Bradypodion ventrale. The sequence continues at coordinate 87,930,009 of JAWDJE010000004.1, forward strand.
CAGGCTCGCCCAAACAGGAGGCAGCAGTCGGGTCGGAGGACCGTGACTGCGCCCCCCCAACAGGACTCCTTACCGGAGGCACCCACCGGGACCGGTGGGATGGGGCAGCTTAGGCCATGGCCCGCGGCTCTCCAGCCTCAGACTGGCCCTACAGGGGCTTCGGCCCCTGGCCCGCAATTGCCGGCCATGGGCTTTGAGCATGGGGGAGGGCCTGGTGCGATTGCACAGCAGGGCTTACCCCCGGCCCCTCATGGGCCGGAGTTTTGGGCATGGCCCTATTTGGGCCTGGCTCTCAAGTAGGGGGCCCTGGACCATTGCCCAGTGGGCCGTCCGGCTCACCTGGCCCCCTTTATGCAGGGGGATCTGCGACGGTGGATGCATTACTGGCCCGCGTAGTGGCGCTAGAGGCATCCCTAGGGATCACCAATAACCCCATTGGGGGGGCTTCATTGCCATCTGGGGCCCCCTTTTGCCAGCCTGCTACCACGACAGCTGCCACTCTCCAGCAGGCGGCCAGTCGGGTTGAGTTGCTTGAGGCGCACAGGCCTGTGCCCGCCGCAGTCTCGCAGCTCCCCATACATCAGGAACTGCAGACAGGTAGTGGTCGGATGTGTACTCAGAGCTCGATTTCGGTCGCGAGCTCCGACGCCCGCCGTGGCCCGGAACCCCCAGTGGGGGCGGCTCACGGGGGTGCACCCAGTGAGTATCAGGTTCAAGCTAATGTGCCCACATCACACTCCACTTCCAGGGATAGGTTTCAGTGGCCATGGCCTCGTAATGTCGGGGCAGGTGGGCATCAGTTCCCGGCTTACCCGGGTGCAGTTTGGTCCCATACTGGCATAACATTGGGCGGGGGGGTTTCCACCCCCGGGGCTGCACCGGGTGTCGCAGGGACGGCCCAGGCTCCTCTCATGATACCCCGTGTTAATACGGTGCCGGTGTCGGCATTGCCGATGGCCGGGTATTCCTTGCCCCTCGGGGATCATTTGGCCCAGGCCACAAGGGAAAAGATTTGGCGGGGGGAGTATGTCGATATTTTCTCCCTATTGAACAGGGAACCCACCAAGGAAGAGAAAGAGGGGCAGGATGAGAAGGACAAAGAGCTGTCTCGCCGTCGCAAGCCACCACGCACCTGGGCCAACTGGTTACCCGCATATCTCATCTATATGGCGGTGTATCTCAGGGCTCGGCCTGACCTGGCCATTCCTATGGTCCAATATTTGGACAATATTTACAGGGCAATGGTGGATTTTCCTGGCCCATCGTGGTTGGCTTACGATGAGGAATTTAGAATGAACATAAGAACAGCCTTGCTGGAACAGGCCACAGCCCATCCAGTCCAGCATTCTGTCTCACACAGTGGCTCACCATTTCCTTCAGGGTATTCCCAAGCAGATGCCTTCTTAGGATTCCCTGGAAATGATATTGAGAGATATCCTGCCTATCTCTCCAACCCGGAGGTTGTCCTTAAGTATCCATAATTATAGCCATTGATACTCTTGTCCTCCATGAACTTGTCTAATCCTTTCTTAAAGCTGTCAAGACTAACAGCTGTCACCACTTCTTCTGGCAGGGAGTTCCATAGACCAATAATCCTCTGGGTGAAAAAGTACTTTCTCTTATTTGTTTGAGAACTAGTACCCAAAAGTTTCATGGAGTGTCCCCTAGTTCTAGTGTTATGCGATAGGGAAAACAGTTTTTCCTTATCTACTTTGTCCACACCGTGCATGATTTTATAAACTTCAATCAGGTCACCTCTTAGACGTCGTCGTTCAAGAGTGAAGAGGCCCAACTGTTGCAGCCTCAGATGGTAAGGAAGGTGTTCCAGTCCCCTAATCATTCTGTTTGCCCTCCTCTGCACTTTTTCCAGCTCCATAATATCCTTCTGGAGGTATGGCGACCAGAATTGTACACAGTATTCCAGATGGGGCCTCACCATAGATTTATAAAGAGGCAAAATGACACTTGCTGACTTATTATCTATACCCTTCCTAATGATCCCTAGCATTGAGTTTGCTTTTTTCACTGCTGAGGCACACTGGGTTGACACCTTCATTGAGTTGTCCACCAGGACACCAAGGTCCCTTTCCTGGTTTGTCGCAGAGAGTTCAGACCCCATCAGTTTATAAATGTATTTGGGGTTCTTTGCCCCAACATGCATCACTCTGCACTTACTAATGTTGAAACTCATTTGCCACTGTTTTGCCCACTCCCCCAGTGTCGAGAGATCCCTCTGGAGCTCCTCACAATCTCTCACAGTTTTCACTACCCTGTATAATTTAGTGTCATCAGCAAATTTGGCTACCTTGCTTTTTACTCCTACCTCTAAATCATTTATGAAGAGGTTGAAAAGCAGGGGTCCCAGTACTGAACCTTGGGGGACCCCACTCTTTACTTCCCTCCACTTGGAGAAGTGTCCATTTAGTGCTACCCTCTGTTTCCTGTCCCTTAGCCAGTTGCTGATCCAGGACAAGACCTGTCCCTTTATTCCATGACTGGTAAGTTTATTCAAGAGCCTTTGTTGTGGGACCTTGTCAAAAGCCTTCTGAAAGTCCAGATAAACAATGTCAACTGGATCCCCCTTATCCACATGCTTGTTGACACTCTCAAAAAATTCCAACAGATTAGTGAGGCATGATTTGCCCTTGCAAAAGCCATGTTGGCTCTCCTTTAGCAGCGCCTTCTCTTCTATGTGCCTATTAATTCTATCTTTTAGGATGGTTTCCATCACTTTACCTGGGACACATGTCAAACTGACAGGTCGGTAATTTCCTGGATCACCCCTGGATCCTTTTTTGAAAATTGGTGTTACATTCGCTACCTTCCAGTCATCAGGCACAAAGCCTGATTTGAGGGAAAGATTATAGTGCCCTTACACCCGGAGATGAGGTGGGATAAGCCATGTCAAAAACTGTGGCTTTTATACATGACCCCCACGCGCCCGGCGCCTGGGGAGAGGTACCATTGTGGCCATGCGGTCCAGCGAGCTGCTCCAACACAGGCTCCCCGCCAGCTGGCGGGGCAGGGGGTTCCAGCCCGCTTGCTGTGTTGGAGTTTCTCGGCCAATGGTGTATGCAATAGAAAACAGTGCCGATACAAACATGAGTGTCCCTCTTGCGCTGGCCCCCACGCCACCGCTGCATGTCCGCGAGCCGGTGGGTCACGGGGCAGAGGTAGAGGTGGATAGGGAGCGGGCAGACCTGCCGCTGATGGAGCTGGTTAACGTAGCCATGTTGGAGCGGTGGCTCTCGACTTACCCGAGGAGGGAGGATGCTAGGTATCTCCTCGAGGGTTTCCAGCGGGGCTTTCGCATCCCATTCAAAGGGGAGCAGTGCCCCCAAGATGCCCCTAATTTACTTTCCCTGAAGGATAGGAAGGAGGTGGCCGCCCTAAGTATTGCTAAGGAGGTTAATGCAGGTAGGGTTGCTGGCCCCTTTCCTATGCCACCCTTTCCCAATCTGAAGGTTTCCCCTTTAGGGTTGGTTCCAAAAAAGACCCCTGGGGAGTTTCGTTTAATTCACCATCTGTCATACCCGGCGGGCCATTCGGTCAATGATGCCATTCCTGATGACCTTTGTTCGGTCAGGTATACATCATTTGACCAGGCCCTGCGCATGGTGCGCTCTTGTGGCCCGGGTGTACTTCTGGCAAAATGTGACATTAAGTCGGCATTCCGTTTGTTGCCTGTGCACCCAGGTGACTTTGAGTTATTGGGTTTTAAATTCCAAGGAAAATTTTATGTTGATAAAGCCATGCCTTTTGGCTGCTCTATTTCCTGTTCAGCATTTGAACGTTTTAGCACTTTCCTTCAGTGGGCCTTTGTTCGCAGGTCTGGGTCCCGGTCTGTAGCCCACTACCTCGATGATTTCTTGTTCGGGGGTGAACGGGGCTGGGACATGTGTACGTGTCTCCTCAATACATTTCAGATGCTAATGCAGGAACTCGGTGTCCCTTTAGCGCCCGAAAAGACCGAGGGCCCATCAACTAAGCTCACATTTCTGGGTATCGAAATTGACATGGTCTCGCAGGCATCCAGGTTACCCACGGATAAGGTTACCCGGATCACTGCGTTGATTTTGGCCTTACTGGCCAAACGCAAGGTGTCACTTTGTGAGCTCCAGGTTCTCCATGGTCACCTTAACTTCGCCTGCAGGGTGGTCGCGCCTGGCAGAGCTTTTGCCCGACGCTTATGCGACGCCATGACTGGCCTATCCAGGCGCTATCATAGGGTACGACTGAACAAGGGCATGAGGGCTGACATGTTGGTTTGGCTTAAGTTCCTGAGGGACTTCAACGGGGTGTCATTTTGGAGATCTGACCTTTTGGTTTCCCCTAGGTTCCAGGTTCAGTCAGATGCCTCAGGGTCCCTGGGATATGGGATTTACTTTGAGGGGAGGTGGGCCTACGGCCGATGGCCTCCAGCCTGGAGGGGCACGGATCGTCTACGTGATCTTACATTCCTTGAGTTCTTCCCGATACTGGGAGCTTTGATGCTATAGGGTGAGGAGTGGGCCAATTCAGTGGTTCATTTCTGGTGTGACAATGCTGCGGTAGTTCACGTTGTCAATTCCCAGACATCTAAATCACCCAAGGTCATGGAGTTAGTTCGCCAGTTTGTGTTGCGCAGCCTACGCCTCAATGTGCTCTTCAGGGCCAGACATGTACCAGGTATTAATAACGATATTGCTGATGCTTTATCCCGCCTGCAGATCCCCTGGTTCCGCGCCTTGGCTCCGGACGCAAAGGAATTCCCCTCGCCGCTCCCGGACGAGATTTGGACGTTTGACAAGGAGAGGTGAACCAGGCGATCGGCATGTCGCTGGCGCCCCGCACGCGTAAGGCATATCACCATGCATTCAGTCAATTTAAAACTTTTTGTGCGCAACTCCGGTTGCCCGAGGTGTGGCCCATTCCAGTTACACACGTTCTCCAATTTATGGTCTACCTACACAGTCAGGGCCTAGCTCCCCGCACCATAGCATCCAGGCTGTCAGCACTGGCATTCATGGCCAAAGTGAGGGGCTCTGCTGACAACACGAATGATTTCCGTATACGACATGTTTTGGAGGGGTGGACACGGGAACGTGGACGCCGCCCGGACAATCGCCACCCTATTTCTCCAGGGGTTCTTACCCACCTTGCACGACCTGTGTTTTGACAGGTATGAGGCAGCTCTGTTTCATGCGGCTACCGCGGTGGCCTTTTTTGGAGCGCTCCGCATCAGTGAGCTGGTGCTACTGTCTAAGGCAGATGCGGCTCGTAGGGCACTGGAACTCGAAGATGTCTATGTCTCCAATGAGTGGGCTCAGTTGAGGATACGTTCCTCAAAGGTTGATCAGCACGGTGTAGGCAGTGGTGTTAGACTGCTACGATGTTCCATTGCAGACATCTGTCCGGTTGGTGCCCTACAAGAATTCCTTGCAATGCGTGGTACGCACCCTGGCCCGTTTTTCTGCCACCAAGATGGGTCTCCCCTTACTAAATTTCAATTTTGGAAGGTGACCGGTAAGGCACTGTCCAGTGTTGGCCTCCCCGGGGCTCGTTACGGCACCCATTCTTTTAGAATAGGAGCTGCTTCTACTGCGGCTGCATTTGGGTACTCTGAGGCTGATATAGCCATATAGGGAGGTGGGGATCGAAGTGTTTTGAATTATATGTTCGCCCCCTTCAAGTATTAGTACCAGATAAGTCACTGTCCTGTCTCTTTTTTATCTTACAGACCCTGTGTGTCCCCGCACACCGGTGGCAGTATGGTTGGTGGGCCACAGCTATGTGCACTGGGCAGCGCAGTACGCTGCGGCGACAGAGTGGGGACCCCAGCTTGGACTACGTGCATCCGCATGTATCAGGTGGTATGGTAAGCGCGGAATGTTATGGCGGGAACTGTTGCCATTCCTTTTTTCCATCAGGGATGCTGAACCGCCTGATGTCCTGGTGCTGCACCTCGGGGGCAATGACTTGGGCCAGGTCACTGGCCTTTCTTTAAAACATACGATCTGCAGTGACCTAGCTTATTTGCATTATGTGTGGCCTGCCGCAACGCTGCTATGGTCGGACATCATACCGTGTCACGCTTACAGGGGGGGTATCAACCTCCAGGCCCTTGACCGCGCTCATCGCTCGGTGAACAGGGCAGTGGCCCGGTTCTTTGCTGACAAGGGTTTGGGGCGGGTCATCCGACACCCCACCATTAGTCTCCAAAATTATGATCTTTACACAGGGGATGGGGTCCATCTGTCGCCCAGAGGTATGAACCTCTTTTTGGAAGATTTGCAAGCAGGCCTGTTGACTGAGCTGACGGTCTGGGGGGGGGCGGTGAGTCTTTATTAAGCCTCCCCGTGTGGCGGGTAGCACTGGTAAGGTAAACATTTATGACCCACAGGTATCCGGCAGGTTCGCAATTGACTGGACAACACTAGACAGGCATAAGTTGGTTAAACGTTGTCCGGTCAACGACGAACCAGGCGACGGGGTGATGGCTACAGCTAGACAGCATGCATCACCCCGTGATTTCATGGATACGCGTCAGAGGGTGGGGTCATTAGTTAGATATTGACTACGGTCAACAATTTGTTTGTTGTCAACAAACAAATTGATACAAATAGATACATTGTAACAATTGCCGTTGGCAATTTTGGGTGGTACCTTACCAGTGTTACTTCGGCCTGCTTGCCTTAAGAATTATAATTGGTCAATTACCAATAGAAATTTATAATTCGGACTAGGGCATGAATCAATAAATGTGGCCCAATGCCGTTATCCACATATACCGGTGTCTGAGTCCTTTTTTGGGGGGTGCGCCTGCAAAGACTTGAAGTACATAGATTTGCATAAGAAATTTCCTTTAAGTTGGAGTATCTGATACAGTAGTTATTTTATACTGTTAAAATAATTTGTAAAGGCCTCTGGGGATCTCTTCTCTTTATAAAATTATATTCAGCTTCAGAAAAATTGTTTTCAGGAACTATGATTGAATGTACCAGAGTCTGTGAAAGAGAAGGTAAAAGCAGGCTACGTATAATGCAAGAAAATGCAAGAAGATAACCTTTCCTAGAAAAATCTTGTTTCACAAGGGCAGAACAGACTGCCTTCCTTCTCAAATGTATGGCTATATATATTCCCAAAAGATATATTGGTTGGGTAATTGAGAAAAAAAATTCTCTTGTGCTTAAAGTGAGAACAGTTATGTTTTCAGGAACATATTTTCTCAGTTAAGTTGCTAAAATGATGTCTCTGAAAAATCAGCTGGGAAGCCATCACTCTTATTAAGGAGAAAAACACTCAATACCTCCAGAACACAAATATAGCATTGTAATCATTTAAAGTTTGATTGCATGGCAAAAGAGTTTGTTTGTAATGTGATGAAACCACAGGACCAGCTGGCATGAGATCTGTTGCTCAGCCTCCAGTTCCAGAGACCTAATGGATCCAAATTTAGAAAACTGCAGTTTCTTTTTTAATACCAGGAGCAGCATACTGTCATGTCAATCCCAATATACAGCAGCCCTTATGAAGGTTTTTTTTAAAATAAAAAAACATATAGTACTCTGAAGTGATTTACTATTCCCTCTCTCCTTCTGGAACTCTGAAGCTTGCCCAAGGGTACATAGGCTGGCTCTTCTCTTGGGTGGCACACTAGGGAAGCAAATTCCAAACTACTCTCAACTGAGCTATCTCATCAGCATCCTAATGGAAAGAGTACAAAATAAGATCACTAAGTCCTACAGAATTACATTACAAGATCTAATGTGGCTGCATGAAGCAGCATATACAATCTTAAAACATGTATGATGGAGATCTTTGGAGCTTTAATTCTTTAAAATATCACAGTCTCGGGTATCTTTTTTGTCTTGCCTTCTTGTTTATAACTATGGATATGAATTGTCAGCATTTGAGATGAACTGGAAATAACTTTCTTCAGCTAGGTGAAGAATGTATTGATGTATTGAAGTTTTTGATTCCCTTATAGCAATATGTGTAATTATGACATTATAGGTCTAAATCACTTGTATCAGCTAGTGTAGACATACTGACCAATAGGATCTTGAAAAGTTAATACTGATATAAGTACCCCTGATTTAGTGGGTGAACTTCTTGTTGGACCTAGAACCAGATTTTGGCCTGTAATATTTATTGATTTTGTCATCACTCCATGGGTGCTCTTCCTTTGGTCTTCTGCTCCCAAAAATGGTGTCCATGAAGTATATCATGAATGGATCTTGAAGCTCTAGCCTTGCTTGAGAGCTAGCATGCCCGCCAGACACCCAGGTAGCAAATAAGAACCATGTGATGGCTACATACTTTGGTGGGCTTTAAACTTATCATTCCAAATGATCGCTCAGTATGATCAGATAAAGACTTAGAAATGAGCAGCAGCAGGATGCCCCAGTTACTGTATGCAACCCCTGTATGTGCTGGTATCCATGCAAATGTAGCCAATAAAGGCTGTAGACAAGTCACTATATATGGTTACTGCTTTCACAACTTTGCACTCTTTCTGGCAGGGAATACAGGCAAGAAATGAAGAGGAACAGTAGGTGCCCCGTTGTGAGTTATTTTGCCCACATTGCCATCCAGTGACAAACACATCTAGATTTAATAAATAAATATGTGATTGTATCTGAGATTATTTTGTAGAGCATATTTTGAGAGAGAAAAATATCAAAGTACAAAAGTGCCATTTTTCACTGGAGGGCGAAAATGCTGAAAATGAAGAATTTTGAGCCAGGAAAATGCCTAAGTACATTTAGCCATTAAGTAAAGCTCCAGTGCAGACCCAGTTGAATTTACAAGGCATAAAAACTTATTTAAATGAAACTAAAACATAAAGACAAAGAATGCTATAAGCACAGCCAAAGACTGGGTTTATTTATACCATTGGCAATTTATCTTGCTCCAGCCTGAGATTTTGTTTACACAAATAAGTAAATCCAAGAGGGAGGAGATGATTTAAAACCAAGCAGATAAATCTGAAGATATGATTCACTTGAATCAGTCTCAGTGGCACAAATAATGCTGCAGGATATACCTAGCTGTCATGGTTAACATAAAGGGGCACAACAATAAACAATGGGATTCATTGTCAGATGTAATGTTGGATGAAAATTTAGATCGTTTTCTAAATATTCATGAAGAACAAAATGGACACTATTCATAATGACTCCATATTGCCCCCAGAACTGGAAATATTAGTTTACCTGATGGGAAACACAAGAACAAGGACAAGCAATGTTGGTAGTCTACCTATGGAATTCCCACAGGCATTCTCCAGCAGGTCTGTAAACAAAATGCTGAGCCAGATAGCCTCTTAATCTGATCCAGCACATTTATCTTCTTAGCAGGGCTTATTGCCAGGCAGTTTTGCCTCAGAATGCAGTCTAAAACTTTCTCCTAATGGTGCCATAGGTAAGAGTCTAATTTTTGCTGTGTATCCAGCCTTAAAGCTAGATTTACCCAGAAAAGAGATTATCCTTGGGTCAGATATGAAGGACACAGGAAATGTTGCAATGAGGCTATAAATTTGCAGGGCTTGACACATTCTATTTTTCAAAAGTATATTGTTAGCATTGTTCATTGCTAGGAATGAAAATCCTAACCAGGGTGCTTTTCATTTGATGAATGGTAAAATATTTTTCTCTCTGGTCTTAGAATTTGTGCATTTGTAAAACATTTTTTCCACAATTTTATATATATATAAAGAAAAAATGTTTTCATCTTAAAGATTAACTACCTTGTTTTAATGTAAGATTTTGTGGATCAAGTCTCCTTCCTCAGACATAAGACTTAGTTTTTACGGCTACAATTTATACACAGACCCAGATAGGGATATAGAAGAATAATGGTTGGCTAGTATAGTAGACACAAACTGCGAATCTCATGAGTCAGTGTGGCATTTCACACTTAGTAATGACTGAAGATCCCTGATTCAGATCTATTCCTATGAAGCTTTGTTCCATAGAGTAGGAAATGGTTACAAGACAGGTTTAGCATAATCATTGTGGTATCACACTTTTGATAATAAGTTTGCTTTTCAGACCTTGCATTTAGAGTTACAGACTACGTTGTGTGAAAATTGACAATGGTGTGAATTTACCTAGATTGCAAGTAAAGGTAAAGGTAGAGGTTTCCCTTCTACTTCCATTATTTTGTGAGGTAGAAGTTGGGGCTTCAGGCATAGGGCAACAGGACAATGGTAGTGGCTAAAAGGACATCCGACTATGGATAACATACAATAGACCCTCACATAATGACGTTGCTTGGTTCCCCAAGTAGCGTCGTTATGTGGAAAATGTCATTTTGCGGTTTCCTATGGGAGATCTCCTGCAGAACATAAAAAAAGCCGTTATTCGCAAAACGACGGTAAAAATACTGTCGTTATCACGTGGGGGCGTCGGTAGCAGTAGCATCATTAATCGGAAATGAAGACTATTCAAACGGGTCATTAGTCGGGGGTTCACTATATGGCAATGCATATGAATCACTGACCATACCTTTGAAGTTTATTCTGTATCAGTGCCTATGAAGGGATCTAGGTTATTGGAAATAACAGCAAATAACTACATAATTATTATGGCATTTCAAATTTGCCAATTACCTAAAACTCTTGGTTAATACTCAAACCACTGAGATGGATATCCAACAGGTGTATATATTTTATCCCAGCTATGGATCTGTGTCCTGTAAATTTTCTGTTTCAAAATGGCAAGCTTCAGAGCAGAGATTCTCAACCTGCTGAACACAGGTCGGATGCGGCCCATGGCACCATTTCATGTGGCCCCCCACTGCCTCCACCACACCAGGAAGTGACACGTGGTGGAGGAAGGGCAAAATGGCTGTCCGGTCCTCAAAGCTGTCTGAGGGAGCGTGACCCGGCCCCTGGCTTAAAAAGGTTGACAACTCCTGTGCTAAAATGATGTCTGTGAAAAATCAGCTGGGAAACCATCACTCTTATTAAGGAGAAAAACACTCAATACCTCCAGAACACAAATATAGCATTGTAATCATTTAAAGTTTGATTTCATGACAAGTTTGTTTGTATATGTGATGAAACCACAGGATCAGCTAGCATTAGATTAGAAGAATCAGAGTGTAATTTTTTACTTGGCTAACATTCAGTTAATCATACTGAGCTAAGTATCTGTGTGTGCTTTTGCTTCGCAGAGAGTCTGCAAAAATCTTAGACCTTGGTGAGGAAAACAAACAAACCAGAACTTTTGTTTTGCTCCTACCTGAAAGGTTGGCATCTGGCAAGAAATTAAAAAACCTAATTGAGATGAGTCATCAAGTCTAAATAGCCTAGCTCAATGAAAACAACAAATTTATTCTTTACATCCCTATTTCACTTCTTACCTAGATTACACTATGAAGAATAGCGATTACACCTTCTAAGAATGAGCAAACAGCTGTTTTAACATTTTATGAGCACTAAGACAGCAATTTGCCAAAAACTCAAAATCTTCTCGTAAAAACTTTGCTTCAAATATAAAATCAAGTACAGTAATACCTCATACAAAGTCCACTTCGTACAACATCGAATTCATACAACATCACCTATTCCTTGAAAAAAGTTGCCTCATACAAAGTCGCTGCGACTTTGTATGAGGCATTGGGGTTTTTCCCAGGTTGCATTGTGCCTGGGCAGTATAAAAGGCAGGACGCATGTGTGCATTGCTTTTGTGGGTTTTGTACGAGGCGAAGACTGTTTAGGAGTGGTTTTGATTTTTTTGAATTTTTTCATCAGGAAGCTGGAATTTTTGCAGCATTCTTCAGATTCTTGGACCACTCTTTGGCACAGTGGAAAGGTAGATAAATGAGGTTTTCTGTTTCCGATTGGTTTGGGTGGGGAGGTGGATGGGGGAGGGCAATGTTTTTGGTGGGGTGGGCAATTGTGGTACAATGTATCTCTATGGAAACAACATTGTACGAGGCATCGTGGCAAGGATTTTGGCGTTGTATGAGGCATCGCGTCTAGGATTTTGCATGCCTCATACAAAGTCCAAATCCGTATAAAGTCCAAACTTGTTGAACCAAGTTTGGACATTATATGAGGTACCACTGTATTATTACTTGCAGTAAGTAGGGGGATGTCAAAGATCATAAAGGCCAGAGACAAATCTGAGGAAAAGATAAGACGTTTCCATATCTCATTTTCATTTTCAGTTGTGCCATACAATTCTACTTACCTTGGCACACAAAAGATGATGGTGTTTCCCCTGGGTGTACACGGGCTGTAATAAATACCACTTTCTGCTCTGCTCCAGGACGAAGGTTTACTGTTGGGAGAAAACAAAGAAATAATTTTTAAAATCCTGAAATTGGGTCCTCCATGTAAGACACACTTTTCCCATTACTTATTTTAAAGCTAAGTGTTGATTAGGTATTAATGAAGAATAAAGTGGAATTCTTAATATGTTAAATCTTAGCTGTTACTAAGGATGTTAGGTATATTGTATCCCTCAAATTGATTTCATCTGTATAAATGAAGTAAGGGTCAAACAGCACTTCTCTATACAGTAATTTATTTATTTATTTATTTTATTTTATATTCAAATTTATATGCCGCCCAATCAGGTAAACCCGACTCTGGGCGGCTCACAACAAGTTAAAATACACATAAAACAGTACAACCAATTAAAACCGATTAAAACCCAACATACCCACCCACCTACCCCATTCCTCTTAAAACCCACATAAACCCACATTAAAAAAAAAAGACAATTGAAAAAAATGGGGGCTTAATTTATAAGCCAACAGGCAGGGGCCACTCTTCCATCTGGGCCCCACACCTGCCCTGCCAACCAGGTTTTAAGGTCTTTTCTGAAAGGTAGCAGCTCCATCTGCTCCCGCAACTCTACAGGCAGGAGGTTCCACAAGGCCGGTGCGGACACGGAAAAGGCCCTCCTTCGTGTGCCAGAGAGATGAGCCCCTCTGGCAACTGGAACAATCAGGGAGCCCCTCCGATCCGCTCTGGTTGGACAGGCAGACACTCTTGGGACGATGCGGTCTCTAAGGTATCCTGGCCCACTACCATAAAGGGCTTTAAAGGTCAAAACCAGCACCTTGAACTGCACCCGGAGGCAAACTGGTAGCCAGTGCAGCTCCCGAAGTAATGGTGAGACACGAGCATAACGCCCGTGCCCCATCACCACCTGGGCTGCCGCATTCTGGATCAACTGCAGCCTCCGAATGGTTGACAAGGGCAGCCCCATGTAGAGCGCATTGCAATAATCTAACCTGGAGGTGACCAGAGCATGTGTGACCATGAGCAGGGAGTCCCGGTCCAGGAGCGAATGCAACTGACGGATGACGCGAAGCTGTGAGAAAGCCCTCCTGGCCACAGCTGCCACCTGATCTGCTAGTAGCAGCCCCGAGTCCAGGAGCACCCCTAAGTTGCGTACCGGGTCTGTCTGGGGCAAAGCAGCCCCATCCAAGACCAAAGTTGGCAGCTCCCTGGAGAATGCGGGACCCCCTATCCAAAGCCACTCAGTCTTGGAGGGATTCAATTGTAGCCCGTTGTCCCCCATCCAGACCCCAACCGCCTCCAGACATCTGGATAGGACATTGACTGCATCACTGGGGTCCCCATGGGCCGAGATATATAACTGGGTATCATCAGCATACTGATGATACCTTACCCCATGGGAACGGATAACCTCGCCCAACGGCTTCATGTATATGTTAAATAGGAGAGGAGAGAGCACCGAGCCCTGAAGCACCCCATACTGTAGGGGCCTAGTGCTGGACCTCTCACTCTCCAACCACACCAACTGGGTATGACCCTCCAGAAATGAGGAAAACCAGGACAGCACAGTGCCCTGGATCCCCAAACCTTTGAGCCATTCCAGAAGGATACTGTGGTCAACGGTATCGAAGGCCGCTGAGAGATCCAGAAGAGCCAGGATGGATGGATGACCCCCATCCCACTCCCGCAAGAGGTCATCAACCAGTGCGACCAATGCAGTCTCAGTACCATATCCAGGCCTGAAACCCGATTGATAGGGGTCCAGATAATCCGCTTCATCCAGGACCCCCTGCAACTGCCGCATCACCACCTTCTCCAGTACCTTCCCTAAGAAAGGGAGGTTGGAGACCGGCCTATAATTAGCTGGAACTGCTGGGTCGAGAGATTGTTTCCTCAGGACGGGGCGCACCAGAGCATGTTTTAAAGTTGCAGGAAACACCCCCTCCTGCAATGAAGCATTTATTATAGCCCTGATCCAGCCTCGCGTCACCCCCTTGGAGGCTTTCACCAACCAAGTGGGACAGGGATCCAAAGGGCAGGAGGTGGTGCGAACAGCTGCAAGGGACAACTGGATCGAACCCATCCCAGATAACACTGCCAGACTGAGCCCTGATCCCCTCTGGACCCTCCCCATCCACGCTGGGATTAAACCCCGAGCGAATCCGAGCGATTTTCTCCATCAGATAGTCTGCAAAAACCTCAGCTGAACCCTGCCAACCGGGCACCGGCCCCTCCCGGCCAAGGAGAGACCTGGTAACCCAGAACAGAGCGGCTGGGCGATTATCCATGGAGGCAATGAGGGCTGCGAAGTATTGTTGCTTCACCATCCCCATCGCCACCAGGTAGGTCTTAATAGCAGCCCTAGCCAGTGTCCAGTTGGAATCACTCACGGTCTTCACCCAGCGGCGCTCTCGGCATCTCTTTGCCCATTTAAGCTCCCGCAGTTCTTCTGTGAACCACGGGGAAGATCGAACCCCACTGGCTCGGAGAGGCCGTAGTGGTGCGATTTCATCCAAGGCAGCCGTAGTCATCCTGTACCACAGGTCAACGAGTGCCTCGGATGAATCGTGTAGCCGATCCAGAGGAAAATCCCCCACTTCCCTCTGGAATTCGTCAGAATCCATCAGTTGCCAGGGGCGGGCCAATTTAATAGGCCACACCTCCCTGCGATGAACCACCACCCCCAGAAAGTCCAGAGTCACCAGATAGTGATCTGACCATGGCACAGGTATAGTTTCTAATTTCTGTAGTCTCAGATCACTCTGCCACCAGTCCGACAAAAAAACTAGGTCCGGTGTGTGACCACTGCCCCTGGTTGGGCCATGAATTACCTGAGTCAGGTCCATGGCTGCCATGGAGGCGATGAACTCCTGTACAACCTCTGAACCAGTCCCCAGCGAAGGCAAATTGAAGTCCCCCAGAACCATCAGCCTAGGGATCTCCAACACCAACGCTGAGATGGCCTCGAGGAGCTCAGGCAGGGAGTCTCTTACCCTGCAAGGAGGCAGGTACAGGAGTAAGACTCCCAACTGACCCTTAGGGCCCAACCGCAGCACCAGGGCCTCACAACCTGGGACTTGTGGAGCAGTGGCCCTGGCGACTCCCAAGGACTCCCTGGCTACAATGGCGACGCCACCGCCCCTTCCCTCATCCCTTGGCTGGTGCCAGATACCAAAGCCGGCTGGACACATTTCTGACAGAGGTACACCATCCTCTGGTCTCAGCCAGGTTTCGGTGATGCATGCCAGATCAGCCCGCCCCTCCCAAATAGAGTCTTGAATTAGGGGGGCCTTGTTGCAGATCGACCTGGCATTCATCAGCAGCAGCCTAAGGTAAGGGTGGGGTCATCCTGGATCAGCTGCTCAGGATCCAGAGATGTACCTAGGGGACTGAAATGAGAGACAGACACCAACCATTGGTCCCGTGTTCCCCGAGTGCGGCCTGCCCCTCGGTACCCACCATATCGTCCCATGCCCGTCACAACCCCAATTTGAGCCCTGAGAACCTCCCCACCCATCTCAGATGGAGTGCTACCCCTCCTACCCATCTGACAAGGCCATTTCTCCCACCCTCTCTCCCCTCCAGACCCAGAACCCACCCCCACACTCCCCCTACCCTCCTTGGGGCATTTCCAAGAGCCCCTTATCAGAGGTGGGGGGTGCCGGCCATCCCTACCCAAACCCAATCCCATTCCCTTCCCACCCCTCCAACCCCTACAATTACTCAAAAAGGGGGGGTAAGGGCCCTCACTGCTGGCACCACCTCTCTCTCTCCTCCCTAACCTCACAAGAGGTGAAGGAGGGGGGTGGCAATGTGCCAGTTCATCAATCCGCCAAGGCTTCCCCGGCTGTGACCAATTCCCTCCCACTGGAGCGGCTGGGAGGAAAGGCAGTGTCTGTTCTCCATGGCTGGAGTTGGGCTGCAATTCTTGAAGCCATCTGCCTGGTCCAGCGAAGGAGGCCTTTGGGAAAGGGGGTGGTTGGAAGGTCTTTTGCAGCCACCTCTCCCTGCCTTGACACAGCTGCCGGCCCTCTCTTCTCCCTCCTGGTCCAGCGAAGGAGGCCTTTGGGAAAGGGGGTGGGTGGATGGTCTTTTGCAGCCACCTCTCCCTGCCTTGACACAGCTGCCGGTCCTCTGTTCTCCTTCCTGGTTCAGCAATACCCTGGATAATGTTAAAACCTGGTTTCACAAGTCTTAACGTTATGTGGTTTTTAACGTTGTGTGATACATTTATCGCACAATGTTTTAAAAAAGCCCAGTTCCCTTTCCAAAGAGGAAATCTCTTCAGAAACCCCTGCCTGGATCGCTAAGGGGCTTAGCGATCCAGGGGGGTGTTTCTGAAGAGAGGTTGGGGACCCTTTCCCCTGCCTCTTTTCAGAACCCCGCCCCCTTGGATCGCTAAGCCCCTTAGCAATTCAGGCCGGGGGTGTTTCTCTGAAGAGAGGCTGGATAAACTTTTTCCCAGCCTCTCTTCAGAAACCCCCACCTGGATCACTATGGGGATTAGCGACCCAGGGGGTGTTTCTGAAGAGAGGCTGGAGACCCTTTTCCCAGCCTTTCTTCAGAAACACCCCCCCCCCAGATCGCTAAGCTCCTTAGCGACCCAGGCCGGTGTGTGTGTGTTTCTGAAGAGAGGCTGGAGAAACTTTTTCCCAGCCTCTCTTCAGAAACCCCGCCTGGATCACTAAGGGGCTTAGTGATGGAGGAGGGTGTTTCTGAAGAGAGGCTGGGGACCCTTTTCCCAGCCTCTCTTCAGAACACCCCCCCCCCCATCGCTAAGCCCAGGGCTTGCTTGGGTAGGAGCGAGGCCAGCGGGTGGCCCGCCTTCCTTTCCAAGCAAGCCTGGGGTTTGGAGCCTCAAGTCCCGGCTTGCTCGGGAAGGAGCAAGAATTGATGTAAGCCACTCTGAGTTGGGTTCACCTGAGTGGGTGGCATAGAAATTTGAATATTAAATTAAATTAAATTTAAATTCAAAGCTTTGAAGCCCTGCTTGCTCTGGAAGGAGGGTGCCCGCGGGCCATCTTCATCCTTCCCGAGCAAGCTGGGACTTGCTTAAAACCCTGGCTTCCTTCCCAAGCAAGACCAGAGTTCTGAGCCCCGAGCCCCGGGCTTGCTTGGGCAGGAGTGAGGCCAGTGGGTGGCCTGCCTTCCTTTCCAAGAAAGCCCAGGGTTCAGAGCTTTGAGTCCCGGCTTGCTCTGGAAGGAGGGGCCCAGCGGGTTGAATCCTCGTTGTCCTTTCCAAAGAGGCAGGCAAGCGGTCGATCTGCCTGCCTCCTTGGAAAAGGCAGCGGGGATTCCACGCATCGGATGCCCGCTGCCCTTTCCAAAGAGGCAGGCGATCGGTCGCCAGAGAGCCAAGCCCCAAAGTCAGCAGGGCTAGTCTCTGCCTGGGAAGTGCCTTCCCAGGTGGAGACCAGCCCTGCAGGCTTTGGGGCAGAGGTCTCTGGAGGAAATCTGGGCAAAACGCAATGTATCGCACAACATTAACTTAACGTTGTGCGATGCAATTTTTTCCTCAGATTTCCCATTGTTATCCAATTTTAGCATTGTGCAGTGCAAACGCTAACCAGGGTATTACTGTAGTATCAGAGAAGAACACTTGGCTTCTCATTATTATGAAAACCCTACTAGAGAAAAACCTACTGTATATGTGATCAAAACCTTGGGCCTGCATACCGTGGCTTAGAATTTTTTTGATCCAAACTTCAATGTCTGCAGTTTTTATGAGATCAGGTATTATCTTGTGATCCATGAATAGTTCTTCACACAAAATTCTAAAGGAAATCAGTAATACCTTTGTGTGTTTTTGTTTTAATTTTAATTGCAGAAAAACCACCAAAAACAGAGCTGTGCAAGCAGTACTGAATGTGCAAAAATGTCAAAAAAGTAACTGCTTTCTGAAAGACTGTTATACATCCTTTGTCTCAGGCTTGAGATTTCTGATGTGTGACGTGTTGCAAATTGATTGTGTGACAAGTTGCACAATGGTGCAATCCAGCATAATATACTCTGTTCCATACCCAGACATTTATGCTGTACTATTCCTTTATAGAATATGATATATTATGTTTAATTTTGCTGGATTCTTAGTTTTCATATACATTTGGGCTATCCATCCTTTGAAAATAATACAACTGAAGAGTATTTCTAAAACATGTGATGTTAGCAACAGAAACACTAATCCATACACTTCCATTTTTTCCAGTAGAAAGCAGTCAGGTAAGAGAACCAGGAATGTTTTGCTTATGTTCCATCCATCTCTAAGGGATACCCACAGCTGGTCAGTCTGTAATCTAACTATTTATTTGGTCTTTGATGTGCTAAATTCACATGTCTCAGGTGTAAATTTAAGCCCCTTAGGCAAAGATATCTTTGAAGAGAACATTTCTGACAAAAGCACCAGCTGGTAGAGTGAAACCTGTCTGTGGAAGAAAAATGAAAAGCAGTGGAAAGGAATGTAACAAATATCTGGTAAAATCTAATGATCAGCCAGAGTGATTAGTATTAGCATGGAGTAATACAGAAATAAACATACTAAGTAAGAGAAACTACTCTGACTTCTGCAACTACAGTAATTAGAGACTGTGAGAGAGCTGATGACCCATAGCAATATTGAGCAAACTTATATCAAAGCCATAGTTTTTATAACGGTTGTGAGAAACTTCATTTCTTTCCTTTTCTGAATAATGCATATGGTGATATTCATTAATGCAAACTTAGGGTATGACTGCACAGCCAAATTATCCCAGTCTGGACTGGTTTAGAAATCAGTGATTCCCAACTTTTTTTGGCCATGCCCCACCTAAGCATATCTAAAATCCTGATGCCCCGCAGCATATAATTCTTATTATTCAAAAAGTGAACTCCTATTTGTGTAGAGGAAGCCTAAAAAGCCATTCACTGTTAATAACTAATTTAAAAATCAAATTACAGTGGTGCCTCACTTAAAGAGCATAATGTGTTCCACGGAATTGCTCTTTAAGTAAGTTTGCTCTTTAAACGAAACACCATTGTAAGTGACTAATTGTGACTTCTGGCGGGGGGGGGGGGGGGTTGTGAACCCCAATTTAGTTGTTGAGTTTTTGGTTGGTTTTAGTTGTTAAGTGAGGCGACCATTCGAAGAAAATTCTGCTCTTTAAGTGAGTTAGTCTCTAAGCGAGGCACTCTTTATGCGAGATTTTACTGTACCCTGTGGTGTGTGTGCCCCACATTGGGAACCATGGGTCTACATTGTACTAAACAGGGTGCTTTAAGGTATAGTATGTCATTTGGGGTAATCACACCACACTTTAAGTGATCTTGTTTAGCATGATGAAGCCTACTTTCCTTTTAAAGCAAAAGCTTCCAATTTCTTAAGATTGTTAAGCAGTTTAGGAAAAGCACAGAAGAGGAAGTTACTTAACAATTTTGAGAAATAGGAAGTTTTCCCTTTAAATCTTCCTTGCTGCTCATCTTTGACTAGAGATCTTATTCCTAAATCTTACTGTTGTAGGCAATAATAGTCCAGAAACAGACATTCGAGGAATCTCTATTTTTACCTATCTATTTTAATTGCTTTTGAATTATCTTGTTTTATTTAATCTGTTTTATGTTTTTAACAGTATTTGCTTAGTTTGATGTGATTTTAGCCACACTAAGTTCAATTTGTGCTGCAAAAGCAAGGGACAGTATAACTCTAATAAATAACATAACCTATAAACAATGGCCTATAAATAGTTACCTGTTTGATGCCCTAAAATCAATAATAACAATTGTGTGTCATTAAGTCAATTCTGACTTATGGTAACCTCAGAATTTTCAAGTTAAGGAGTATAGGTCACACACATCTTTATCCATGGGGGATATGGTCTGATACCTACTGTGGATACATGAAACCACAGATGACACCAAACAGTACAGTTTACTCTGCAGATGGTGGCCTCTAAAATATATTGCAGGAATTTTATTGAATATTTTTAGACCCACGGATGAGTGAAACTGTGGGTACTGAACCCACAGATATGGCAGGCTGACCTGTACTTAGAAATGGTTTAGGTAGGGTAAAGGTCACCCTTGCTCTAAAGCCAGTCGTATCTGACTCTAGGGTTCAGTGCTCATCTCTGTTTATAGCTGAAGAGCCAGCACTGTCTACAGACATTTCCATGGATATGTGGCAGGAATGCCTAGACACCAGAGTGCACGGAACGCTATTTACTATCCCACCGAAGTGGTCCCTATTGATCTACTTGCAATTTCTTTTTTCAAACTGCTAGGTTGGTTTACCATTGCCTTTTTCTAGGGTCTTCCTGGGAGGGACTCTGCAGCTTGGCCAAGATTGCACAGACTCTCTCTTCTAGGGTGCACAGTGTTGAATTGAACTCCCAATTTATGGCTCCACCGCCAGATGCATTACTCGCCCCTTTGACTACACAACGCAAAAATAGGTTTGGATTTGTCTTCCCTAACTTGGCAAACTATAATTAGAGGGCCAACAAAGTGCTTTCTTTTTTTTTTACAACTCCAGACTCAATTATATATATATTCAATTTTATTCTACAGTGGAACCCCGGATAACGACAAAGCTTGGTTCCCCAAGTCACGTCATTAACTGGATTTTATCGTTATCCGGGCAGCCCCCAGTTAACAACCCCCCAAAAATGACTTCCTATGGAGACTACCTGGATAACGCCGTTTCCATTGAAACGCTGCTCCAAGCCAAAACACCAGGGATACTCCGTCGATGGCTGCAGTTTTTGGCTTAAAGCAGCGTCCAGGGGGGGGGGGGAGATTGGGGTAGGTCAGAACCAGCCTGGATCGCCTCCCTGGAGCATAACAGAGACACCTGCAGTGGCGGAGAAGCCATAATGGGTGAAAAAAATTCCATGGTGACGGGTTTTTCCCTCACCTATTTTGGCTTCTCCACCACCTCTGCCCTCCAGGCGGTGCTGGAAACCAAAACAGCAGGGAAACTACTTCGTCAGCTGGAGGTTTTTCCTTGCAGCACTGCCCGGAGGGTTCGTGGTGTGTCAGAAACAGTGCAGATAGGGTTCCTTGAGCCTCCCAGAGGGGGCAGAGGCAGCGGAGAAGCCAAAATGAGGGGGGAAAATCCATCACCCAATTTTTTTACCCATTTCAGCTTCTCCGCCACTTCTGCCTCCTCTGGGAGACTCAAGGAACCCTATCTGCACTGTTTCCGACACCCCGTAGCCCCCGGAGCAATGCTACAAGCTAAAACGCCAGGGAAAACTCCTTCATCAGCTGGAGATTTTTCCTTGCAGCAGCGCCAGGAGGGGTCGTGGGGTGTCGAAAACAGTGCAGATTGGATCCCTTGAGCTTCCCAGAGGTGGCAGAGAAGTTGAAATGGGTGGGAAAAATTCCGTGGTGACAGAATTTTTTTCACCCATTTCGGCTTCTCCACCACTGCGGGTGCCTCTGTTAGGCTCCAGGGAGGCAATCTGTGCTGGTTCTGACCTCCCCCAATCTCCCTCCCCCCCCCCGGCGCTGCTTTAAACCAAAAACTGCTGCTGACGACAGAGTTTCCCCTGGTGTTTTGGCTTGGAGCAGCGCGGGGGGACTTGGGGGAGGTCAGAAACAGCCTGGGTTGCCTCCCCGGATCCTAACAGAAGCACCCAGGCTGGATCTGCCACTCCCACAAAAAGGATGACATGGTCTCCTACCTGTTCACATTGGTTGGAGATGAAAAAAAACCACCATTTTCGGGTCTTTGTGCCCGGCTCTCCGCCAACCCAGGAGTGTCTGGGAGGCTGGAATGACCTATTCTGTGCTGTTCCCGCCTTCCTAGCACCTCCCTTGCCCACCCAACAGCTGAGAAAAGTTGTGGCCGCCATCTTATTTTTTATTTTTCAAAAACAAGATGGTGGCCACAACTTTTTTCAGCTGTTGGGGCGGGCCAGGGAGGTGCTAGGAAGGCGGAAACAGTGCAGGATAGGGCCTCCCAGCCTCCCAGACACTCCTGGGTAGGTGGAGAGCCGTACACAGGGACCCGAAGATGGCGATTTTTTCGTCTCCAACCAGCGTGAACAGGTAGGAGACCAAACATGATGCCCCAGTTAACGATGTAATGTCGTTGTCTGGGAGATGACTTTTCAGAAAAACATGCATCGATGTGCGAAAACAACGTTATCCAAAAGCATCATTATCTGAGGTTTCACTGTACCTGCTTTGACAAGAGCCACAACACTGCTGCATATTAGTGTTTTATATATCTTGCATCCTCTCTAACCTTTTCATCTGCCATATAAGTTGCAACTCAAAGACATCTTGGTTTCCACCCACCCACCCACCCTTTTTTTAAAAAGTAGCTACTATATTACTATTTTTCTAGTATTTTTCAGGGACAAATCGTTGTCTACTCATGCAGGGACTCCTTGCTGAATAACGACTTAAAGATATCCAAGGTACTATTTTTCTCACATAGGAAACCATACAATATTTACTAACTTTTTCAACCTAGTATACTACCTTTAAACGAAAGCAGATAATGAAAGGGGGAATGACAAAACATTGCTATCAAGAAACAACTCAGGCAAAAATAAATGATATTGTATACAGACTTGTCTTTACTATTCCCTGTATACCTGTGTGTGTGTGTGGGGGGGGCATCATATTCTTTATTGACTTCAATGTTAGATAGCAAATCCTTTCTACTTTGTGCTAGCAGCTAGGCTGCAAGAGAATGAAAGAAGATAAGAAATGCACAAGGTAGATGCTGGAATATACAATCTATTTTTAAAAGCATGGAAGGGACTGTAGGATGGCAGAGTGAAAATAAAAGGTTTGGTTTGTGTCATTTTTAATACAGGGGGGAAATGAAAGCTTTTGTAGAGTTTCAAACCACAAGCATCCCATTTCACTAAGGTGTTTTACATAAGAAATGTATCACATGAATTGCAGGTTCTTACTCACTACTCTGTTGTACAAAACTTGTTCATGCTATGGGGCTATGAGATGCACTAAACCAGGGGTATCCAAACTACAGCCTATGGGTCGGATCTGGCCTCTGATACCAATTCATCCAGCCTGTGCCACCCTCATCGCTCCCGGAAGCGGAAGTAAGCACCACATGGGCTCATTTTACTTCCACTTCCAGGAGTGATGAGTATGGCACAGGCCAGATGAATTGGCATCAGAGGCTGGATCCGGCCCACAGGGCGTAGTTTGGGCACCCCTGGTTTAAGCAGAGAAAATGGCAGCCTAAAATCTATCTCATCCTGTTGCAAAACAGATTGCAAGGAGCATTTTACTACCACTTCTGGTGGGAGGAACCACGTGACTGGCCCGCTGAACCACATGACTGAAAAGTTTAGGCACCCTATGCACTAAACTAAGTGAAGAACGTGGCTTCATTTTGCCAGTCCAGGGTTTGATTGGGACACAAAAGAAGAAGTTAAACAGCAGTAGAGCTGCAGAACTGACCTTTTATTACAGATAGAAAGAAATGTATGAGTTGTTACATGGAACGCTGCCTGAAAGATAAAGCCAATGTGTTTTCCAACCAATCAGAGAAGCAGCATATATATATATATATATTAAAAAAGCAAAATAGCCCCTTTGCAATAAACACTTGCCTTCCTAATGTGTTACAAAATGTGACATCCAAGAATCGGGAGGGGGAGGGGGTTGGGTTGATATTCAAATCACATCCTCAACAATCCTTGTGAAATCTAAAACATTTTCAGCCATTTCATACTAACCTGCCAGTTTGAAAATTAGAGGAGCCATTGCAATGATCTCATTTGAATTCTCCATTTTTATTTTGCTGATCTAATAGACAATTGATTTTCTTCAGCCTTTCCCCACTGCTGACCATTGGGGGGGGATGCAAATTGGGTATTATATTTGCACACTAATTTTATTGCACCCTTGTGTCTTCATAAAAAGATAAAGTTTGGGCCAATAAAGATAAAACATTTCTGGGTCTAATATAAGCAAATGTTTATGTAGGCAGGTAACAAATTGGTTTGTCATTTAGGGGAACATAAAGCATGCAATAATCATCTGTAAGCTAAACAAAATGGGCCTTTTGCTTAG
Source organism: Bradypodion ventrale (assembly GCA_035047345.1). Classification (NCBI taxonomy): domain Eukaryota; kingdom Metazoa; phylum Chordata; class Lepidosauria; order Squamata; family Chamaeleonidae; genus Bradypodion; species Bradypodion ventrale. The sequence goes on from JAWDJE010000004.1 coordinate 87,954,280, forward strand.
CTTTTCGCATTCATTTGCAAAATCACTTTAATGCAGTGTAACATTTCTAAGACAGGGTGACAGGAAATTAGCACATCTGCTACCTCCTTCCCAGTCAAATATAAAATGGCTAAAACCATGGTTGTTGGTTAGAAGCATATGAGCAAACATAATAAACCCAGAGAAACAGAATATTTGTAGTGTAATTCTATACAGTGGAACCCCGACATACAAACGGTTCTACAGGTACTTACAAAAAAACCGACATGCAAATAGAAATCCTAGCTTTAAAAAATTTGACATACAAAATTTTAATAGGGAAAATTCAACATACAAAAAATATGGTGACATCTAGTGGCCTCTTCTGGTAATGCAATGTGTTTTTGACACAAATTTTTCGACATACAAATAACCTCGTGGAATGGAAAAAAAATCGTATGTAGAGGTTTTACTGTACAGTACTTGTCTATCGAGGACTAGCTTGACCATTTAGGTGAGCCAAATACCTAGGGTGCAGGTTTTAATGGGCACCAAATTGAATGACAGTGAATTCACATATTCCTATCTTTTACAAAAGAGACCAAATATTATATTTGTAAAATAGCACAACATTGTTATTATCAGAACTTGATTTATACCATTTTTTGTACTGTGTAGAACAGCTGTGTAGGTTGCTTTTGCTCAAAAGCCAGTCGTATCCGACTCTAGGGTTCAGTGCTCATTTTTGTTTACAGCCAAAGAGCTAGCTCTGTCTCCTTTTGCAGATGTTTCCGTGGATATGTGGCAGGTATGCCTAAACACCAGAGTGCACGGAACACTGTTTACCTTCCCACCAAAGTGGTACCCATTTATCTACTTGCAATTTCTTGCTTTCGAACTGCTAGGTTGGCAGGAGCTGGGACAGAGATGTGAGCTCACTCCATCTTGCAGTACTCTGGTCTCAAACTCCGACCTTCCAGTCTTCAAGTTCAGTGTCTTAACTACTAAGTCACTGTAGTATGTACAGATAAAATACATCATAGCAAAGTGTATCTTCTGAATTTGCAGCCTGTTGGTGGGATCTGGCAATTTAGCCATGCTCAGCACCCCCTGGCAACCAGGTCAGCAGCATCCTATTCATGGAGACCCCCTGGCAACCAGGTCAGCAGCATCCTATTCATGGAGACATTTCTTAGCCAAAACCTGGGACTTGAGAGACAGGTCGTTGTGATGTCACAGAGGTGGGAATGGGGACCATATTACTTCTTAGTCAGCTGATTATAGAAATAGGTACAAGAGGTGTCAAGATAAATGGCAATAAAATGGCTATTACCAGAATATAATCTAGAGCCAAGAAAAATGTGCCTAACAGCTTCAGTGCTTATAGCCCTCTCTGCTATGGCTCACACTCCACATGACCCTATCTACAGCACAGCCAGTATTCAGAACATATTTACAAACCCTATTCTCATTCTGGAGCTTGTGAAGGTGTTGTGTATTGAAGAGGAATCGCACACGACAGCACTTCGGGCTAAACAAGAGGTAGTTTATTATAGTTGATTACAGAAAGGAGCCACGTGTGCTGGCTGAACTTCCGACCACGTACAGACAATTGAACACTGGAAAAACAGGGGCGAGGTATCACTTATATAACTACAGGAAGGCAGTCAAAGGGATACATTTGTCCGGACCAAAAAAGGGTGGGAAAACCTGTGCAGAACCAACTAGAATGATAACAATATATGAACGGGGCGCCTTGCACCGAAGAGGGTGCAATGCAGCAATAGTTCGATCGTAATTGCTCTAGACAATATACGTTAATTAAGGCTCGGACACAACAGAAGGCTTATCATGACCAACTGGTATTTCTCCCCCACCAAGCAGCTGCTTTTAGGGCTTTCTGCAACAAGAAGACTCACAATTCACAATGCTGTCTTGCTCCAAAAGGCATGCACCTGCCTAGTTCCTTCCCGTTGCTCCTGGTTTACAGGTATGCTAATACCATTCAGTCAGTGGCCCATAACTGTTTTTCTGTTATGTTACAATTAATTATTCTGAATGATTTCTACTAATTGGACAGGGAGAAAATAATGGTGTTAACAAGATGGTAAAAGGAGACTCTGAAATCCCTGTATGATTAACATTATCAGTTTCCATGGGCCCTTGCAGGCATATATTTTACATTAGTTACCATAGGTAAAGGTAAAGGTCTCCCTCGCTCGAAAACCATTCATATCCAACTCTAAGGTGCAATGCTCATCTATGTTTACAGCCAAAGTGCCAGCGCTGTCTGTGTCTGCATGATCATGTGGCAGGCATAATTAGACATTGGAGCTCCTGGAATGCTGTTACCTTTCCTGCCGAAGTGATATCTATTTATCTACTTGCAATTTCATGTTTTCGAACTGCTAGGTTGGCAGGAGATGGGAGTTCACTTTGTCACACATCACTTGGATCTCAAACTGCTGATCTTCTGACCTTCCGGTTGTCAGGCTCAGCATCTTAATCACTAAGCCACCATGGTTCAATTAGTTACCAGAACTGTTCTCAAACCTTTGAAGATCACAGGTGCATTTGGAACTTTAGAAGTATTGAGGTTGCAATCAAAAATATCTACCATGAAGTGAACATACATGCACAAAATGGTTATTGCAGCAGGTGTTGAAAAGTGATAAATATCCATTCCATAGAATGCTTGCTTGTGGTGATGTGAGATTAGTAAATAGCCTAAGAAATTGTTGCAAGGCAGAAGTGGAAAGAAAGTCCAAAACGCAAAACTAGTCATCTATATCTAGCTTTTTGTTTTAACTGAACCCATTCCACAGAATGAAAACTTTCTCCAATCAAATTCACCTCTATGACCATTCTCTCTCAAGATTAAGGATGTTATGTTTGATAAACTCCTCATGCTCCTTAGCTTTGGCTATCTTGACTCCACAAGATAGTTAAAATTGATAGGGAATCTGGCAGACCTAAGAGGTTCCTTGACTCCAGCAGAGAATGGGACAAGGACTCACCACCCACCCATTTAAGGTTTCTGTAAACTCAGAAGGACTAGCATATTCTCCTTGCAAACCCAAATAATGCTTTGAGATTGCACTGAGGTCTCCAGACTTGTTCACAGGTTAGGAGAAGAATGGTGTGATGCCTCTTCCTTGTGACAAAGTAAGTGAGTAGTTACATCCCTACAGCCCATGATGCATACATAAACCCCAAAACAGAAGGTTGTAGATCTAATTGACACATGCATATTCCATACCTGTCAACCGCGGCTCCATACAATCCAGGACCTGCGCACAACGGTTCTGTGCAAGTTGCGTTCTACGCATGCGTAGAAGGCTTTTACGCTTGCGTAGCCTTCTACGCAAGCGTAGAAGGGTTCTACGCAAGCGTAAAAGGGTTCTACACAAGCATAAAAGCCTTCTACGCATGCGTAGAACGTGACTTGCACAGAAGGGATGTGCAGTACCTCTTTCCCCCCGCTGCCAATTCCGGGGTTTTGGCAGCTGCAGGCGGGAAATGGCGCAAATTGGCGCTGAAAAACGGGAAATCCCGGCCAATCTGGGAAGGTTGACAGGTATGGCATATTCAGAAGAGAGAGAAAAATCAAACTGCTTTTCCTTCTAGCCCCATATATTCCACAACACCATTTCCTACTCTATGGCCCCATCTGCTTTGCTCCCTATATTCCATCACTGAGTTATGGGGTTTCCTCACCTAAAACCCAATGCAGTAAGTTGGTTCAGCCCCAGCTAAGACCCCAAGGGGTTTTTGGTCTCTTTTCTGAAGGCCTGCTGCCTCCCATCAAAAGAGAAGTGGTCAGCAAACAGGTACAGAAGTACTGTCGTGTGCAGGGATTGTGGAGCCACTAAGGATAACTCCCAACTAGGTAGCGATAGAGTTGCAGCCCAGGACATTTGAATCATTTAGGGGTAACATGGCACACGACTTCATAAATCTCATAAAACATATTTCAAAGTTGACTGTTGAAGCTGGTTCTGACAAGTCTTTGAGAGAGTAGGAGAAGTTAGGAGATTTAGTACACCTAAAATCTCCTTGCTGTGATGACTTCCCCCCTCCCCTTTTGTTCCTCTTGTAAAAGTGACCTTTGCATCCATTTGGACAGGTGATGATCTCCAGCAGAACATGGCATAGCAATTTGTGATAGCAGTTAAAGTAACTCTGAGATCAGCAGCCTGAGAGATCTCCAAACTAAGCCTACCTGACCTGTATAAATCCAAGAGCAACAGAGCAGAGATTGTACAGCTAGATGCTATTTTCTTTCCCATCCTCCTCTTAATGGAAACAGTGTCTTTCTCTCCCCCGCCCTCCCGCCACCCCATGAAGGTGCTCTAAGCAGAGGGAGAAATTATGCAAACTGTTTCAGTGTTAATACTTGACTGCATTTTCAACTTAATAGCCCAGTGAGGGGATGTTCTTGTCAAGCAAAAGGCCAGCAATATCTTCCGGTAAAATTATTTTTCCAATACAAAAAAGTAAAAAAAAAATGGCAAAGTAATTTTGAGTGAGATGATTTTCACCCTTCCTACTCCTTAGTTGTTTGTTTTTAATCTGCATGAAGCATTTGGAAGCAAGCATTTCGGCATCTGAGCTTTCTGACACTGTCATGCTCAATGCCCCGCGAGGAAAGGAAATTAACAAGCACACAAAAGCTGCTACGTTTATCCCTCCTTTCCCAGCCCCCCACAAAACAAGATTTTGCATTTAGATTATTCACAGGCATCTGCATTTTTTAATGTAGGTTCCCATGAAATGGAATAAGAAGCAGGGATATGAGTGGCATGTTATTTTATTCCATCAGCCAAGATTATAGTAATGTGCAATTAAGGGAGCAGAAAGTAGCATTTAATGTCACATGCTTCCATCCTCATTGTAGTATTATAGTTTAGCAGAAAAGCAGCCTGGCTCTTCTGTTTCTTCCCTTCTCTGCATTCCTGTTTGTAAAACTTTAGCATGTATAAACCTCTCTATCTCTCAGAGGTGAAAGTAAGCCAGTAACTAATGCTAGGTATAAAGGGTGCATTAAAGATGTCTTCTCAAAGGCCAGAACAAGAACCATACATCTTCCTGTTGTTGTTGTTGTTGTTGTTGTTGTTGTTGTTGTTGTTGTTGTTGTTGTAGTAGTAGCAGCAGCAGCAGCAGAAGAAGAAGAAGAAGAAGAAAATGAAGAAGATGGTGGTGGTGGTAAGACTTTTTGGAGATCACTCATTCAAAGAGTCATCGTATGAATCAAAAAGTTTATAAAACAATGCCATCTTAATAAAGTGTATATCATTGAAGCAATATTTCTTAATTAATGGTAGCAAATGCATGCATTAGATACAATACGTTAAACCATGCATAAATTTCTACACCAAAAAAGACCTCTAATAAATTCTCATAAGTAGGTACAAAAAACAAGGACAGGAAGAAAATGTAATAGAATCAAACTAGGGAAGAATTGTATCTGTACCTTCTGTGTATACATATGGGCTTCATTATGGTATCTGGTTGGGCTACTATGGGGGAAAACCTGTCTGGAAAATGATGGGTAGCGGAAAGGATCCTGTTTTTTCTCCTTCAAATCTGTGCAAGTGTTGTTCTGTCAATGGTAATTAAACTGTTTTCATAATCAGCTGTTACTGTGAGATGACAAGGTTAGCAAGAAGAGATATTTGGTTTACTCAGAAACTGTTTTTCACTTTAATCTAATTTCAACCTTAGATTTAAGTCATACAGTCAAATCCAGTACAAAATGCCAAGGGCTTATAATTACATGAGAAACTTCCAGATGAATGAGACTATTAAAATGTAGATTCTAGCACACACACTACCATTTACAAGCACACACAACACATACAAACAGGCTACAAAAAATATTAAACTATGTTTGTGTGTGTTTGTGTGTTTTAAAGAAGCCTGTCTAGCAAGTGTGTAGGCATGTGTATATATAGTATTTTAAACTGTAACTGCCCAGGGAGAGCTTTTAATTAAAGTCAAAGCAACTTTAATAGTTTAGGGGGGAAATAATCTAGCACAGCCAGAACTAAATTAATAAAATAAATGTAGCTTGCTAAAGCCTGCAGGCATTGTTCTCAGTCATCATTTATGTACAGAAAAGAGTACTATATATAAACAGAGAGTTGCTGTGAAAGAAATAAAGATACAGAAAGAACTGGAAAACTGAGTCCCAGGCTCTCTCGACAGTGGTGTGCTGGCCCACAGGGATACTGGGACTCATCCTGGTGCGCTCCAGCAACTGCCCCCCCCCAGAGGCAGGCAGAGGTAACGAGAATGTATGGCATTTCTCCTCTCTAACCCCCCAATAGGCGCCCCATCACTTACTGTCCACCACCTTCCCAAGGTACCCAGCACACCCCTGTCTATCGAGACACTATTTGTCTAGGCCTACAGAAAAGTACTGTCACAAATACGTTGTCTGTTCTTTATTCTATCTGCCAGTACAGAGATATTCTTTCTGCCCAATATGGCTGAATTTTTTAGAAAACACTGACAAGCAATGCATAATAAACCACTTATGCAGTCAAGGTATGTTCCATCATCCATAGCTATCTATGTCTGGAGTCTCATCCATGGGGTAGTTTTCAGACATTAGTTTCTAGATGACAGTATCCACTGGGTCTTATACTGGGACAGGTTCTTGGTAGGAGATCTAGGCAAGGTTGCTCAGAAACAATTATGATAAAATATTGTTATTTCCTAACATGTCTTACTTTGTTACCCAAGACAAGTAAGTAATGCATTATTGGGGAAAGGGGCCATTCAACAATCATGTGATCCTTGAAGGGGGGAGGGGCTCTGCTATCTGAATTACAGAAAAATTACGTGGGGGTGGGGTGTCAGGTCAAAGATTATGTAATCAATTTGGAGCTGTTGTGCATTAGGCACCAATAGTGAAAAGCTCTAAAAATTAGAGTTTCGGTACAAAAGCTCTGGATTACGTATTTTAAAGGGGGGAGGGGGTCGAAGCTAATATTACGGTCGGATTACAGGAGGGAGGGGGTCAATTTCCCCCCAAAATGGATCACGTAATTGTTGAATGGCCCCAAAGTATTTCCTCAAGTTCTGTGAAAATGTTTTTGCTTGGAATGGTGCTAACATTTTAGTATAAATATGTTCACCACACCAGTTCAAGTGTTGGACTAGGAAACAAGAGGGAAATTCGTAGCCCACCAGATGTTGCATGGCTGCAACTCCTGTGATTAACTAAAAATCTGCCATTTTGGCTGGTGCTGAAGAATTGAGGCAACAACATCCAGAGATCCACGTTTCCAATCCTTAGATTTAGATTAAGCTATTAAGACACTAATTCAAGCAAATTACAAAGTGACTTTGGGCTAGACACTATGTCTCTTCCTAATCTATCTGACAAGGCTGTTTGCTTATTTAGTAAAGGAATATATCACTTTTATCTGATGTTAAGGATGAGCACTGTGTTCAGACAAGTGTGCAAAAATGGGCCCTATTGGGATATTTGTATGATTCTGAAGTAATGCAACAGTGGAGCAAGGAACGGCTGTTCACCCTCAAGGTAGAGTAGGACCACAACAGAAATTCTATCCAATTTGGTGTCCACAGGGTCGGTCACTTGAATAGACCAAAGTAGAAATCAAAAGTAAAACAGCAGGCCAAAAGTTCCCAGAGGAAAATGGAAGTAACTGCTGAGCCCTCAGACGTGTTTCCCCCTGGAAACCTTAACTATGGAAATGCTAAGGAAGGCTCAGAGTGAGGTCACCACATGATACATTTCTATATCCCTTTGCAGATGCTCCATCAACCATTTCTAGAAGCCGTAGGCAAAGACAAAAATGTGTACCACTATTTAAAATGGCCTTTTTTTTTTGCATTCTGGAATGTTCTTTTTCTTTAATGTCTCACTCCATTTACTAATTTTTACTGAAATATTATTGCAATATTAAGATGGAGTGTGAATGTGATTAAAGAGATAACAGTTGCATAGGCATTAAGTGTATAGGTCGCACCGTTACAATAAATTATAGCCATTTGTGTTCTCCCTTCTGTGAAGGATTTTTAAAAAAATATTAACCAGAGATCTGTAAATCCACTGAAAATGTCAGAGATTGAGCAGCAATCGTGAGTCTGAATGTTCCCGGCAGGGCAGAGTCATATTTTCTTTAATATGGTACAAAGTGGCTGGGGGGATTTTCACACACTCTGCCTTAAACAATATCTTTAAGGGGTGTGTGATAAAAATAAATAAAATAAAATAAAATAAAATCATCTTCAGCTCCTAAGTGGAAGGATGAGATAAATAGAGAAAAAATTGTTTTCCTTCATATTTACCATGTTATCCTTCCACCTGCTTTCCTTTTTGGCTTTCCTTTCCTTTCCATACATTTTAATGCATAACTTGACTATAGCAGTGAGATTGTCAGAATGCTATCCCTTCAACTGCCCTCAAAGATGGCTGTTTCTAGGGGAGATGGGATGACTGTTAAACCAATTTAAAGCTGCAATCATGTATGCACTCATGAATGAACTTATTTTTTTTAGTAGACATCAAGGGATTGTCTATAAAATAACACCAATGCCTGACAAAGCAGGGTTCAAAAACATAACACATGGATTGCATCCTTTGTTCCAAACAAATTTTTTTATCAAAGGAAAATTTCAGGAAAAATCATTGGAAAAGTATACAACACCCTTCCCCAAAAATAACATATCGGCTATAAATAACAGTCAAAAAAATATTGCCTTAGTTTAGCATCATCCTTGACTCCTACAATCCCCTGTTCTATTGTGACTACATTTATAAATCTTCCAATAAAGCTATTATACTTCAGCTGCGTGGACATAAAGTGTTTCTATTCTTGTTAATTTTATTCTCTCTTTGTAAAGCTGTTCTTGTGAGCCAAAAAAAATCTGCATGCTACACAATACAGCAGAAGAATGTTAATGATTTTTCAGCACAGCTTAAATCTATAAAAAGCTTCCTCTTTCACAGTCAAGCATAACAGACAATCTTAGATTCATTATAGCTTTCAGCTATCCCTCCATATATTCCCTTCCCTTTGTATTTCAAGAAGATAGAACATCAGATTATCCCAAGAATGCAGTTTACCACAGTTGGCATCTGAACATGCACAGAGTGCTGGTTCATACATATACTGAAGGTCGTTTATCTAACAATGGAATACCAAGTTGACACAGAAAATGACTTCTGAGAAGGAAGGAAACCTATGAGTTTCTGTCTACCTTTAGATCTAACAAGAACAAAAAGAGAAATCTATCTACCTAGTAAAAATCCCTCCCCTGCACAGGTTCTAATCAGTTGCTGCATGTCTGGATGTTGGATTAACCATCAGCAATAAATATTCAGCCATTACAAATGTAAATTTTAACATCAAGGCGACATGAACTTTTGGTGTATGAATTGGGACAAGAAGAACATTCAAACCATTTGTTAATCTCATCAAGAAAAAAGCATTGGCAGTAAGTGTTTAATTATATCATTTTGCTTGCTTACAGTCTCTTAACATGTAGCAATAAAACTTAGACACCAAGATTTGTTCCCTGAGCAGACTGAGTACATAAGGGGAAAGAAAAAAAGTTTCAAACTGCTTTGATGAAATGACAGGTTCTGTTGTTTTCCACTTAAATGGTGCTGGGTCACCTCTCAAAGTCATGCAGAAATGGATGACCTTTGATGGCTTGGTGTCAATATGTCATTGGAATGAAGTCAACAGAAACACAGTACTCAGAAAATATTTTATTTTTCTATCCTTGGGTTGAGAATTCAGCACATGAGGTGAATGCAAATAGGTCAACAGCTCATGTTTACTGAGAAAATGCAAGTGAAATCTGAGCATCTAGGCATATCTTTGTCACAAAACTGGCACAATTAATTTGATGTCAATAAACAGAGAAGTTTATGTTTAACTGCCATGTATCAGATGCATGTACGTGAGCATTATCATAACAAAGCTGAGAGCCGCATTATCATCAATGTAAGTTTTTTTTTTTAAAAAAAAGCTGTATTAACCAAGACGCGAGCAATTTATATTTGTAGTGTGTTCTTTCCTATTGAGATCTTCATTGACTTGTATAAAAATACAGTTTTTTAATCTCCAATCCCCACTGGCATTTTCATATAAGTACTGGAAATGCTATTGGGCTTTAGAGATTTAATTTAATGAAGGAAAAGTATTTCTATTAAAAGTGTATTTTTTTTCTGACACAACATCTTTACAGGAGGCAAAGAAACTGGATTATTTCTAGTTCTGCAGAACTGGCTGCCCTTTGCCCTTTTAGAACTTCAGCTTCACAAAAAAAGCTTAACACTGACTGCGCCTGCAAGGTGCAGGATAAGGGACCTTTAAATCCAGACTAATTGCAAAAAAAAAAAAAAAATGCCAAGCTTCTGAAGAAGTCATATCCCATTTTTAGGCTACACAATCACCTCAGTGTGATCCAGTTCCTGGTGTGTATCTGTGTGCATGTATGCACATAAATAAGGCAAGGAGTATGGGAACAAATCTTCACTGAGAACAATAATGTGGCTGGCACTGTGGTATTTGGATATGTAATAAGAGCGTTGTGTCCGTTGACCTTGGATCAAGTATCTGATAGTAGAGAGAAACCACTCCACTTTGTATTCAAGCAAGCAAGTAAACAAATAGTGAGTCTATTCTTGAAGTTTAAGTGTTTTGGGCTGCCCTTCTTCCAAAGTGTTTATATGAGAAGGAAGACAAAGCTCCTGCATCTTTAACAGTTGTGTGAAAGAAATGTTTTAGGTCGGAGACTATAGGTAATCACAATCCTGCATAACCACCTTCACTACTCAAAGCCTCTCCTCAATACAGTAATTCATGGCATCTTCAGCCTTACAAGAGGATAGATTAGTGTACATCAGCTAGATGCCATTGCATCTTTCTTTCAAAGTTATGGGGAATTGCAGTGGTAGGCTCAGCGGGTTCGGACAGGTTCAGGAGAACCAGTAGCAAAACTGGCTGGCCTAGCCCACCTCTTCCTCCTCCTCTCACCCCACTCCGGATGCGACTCCAACATCCTTGCTGATGGGTCCGGGTGCCTAGAGTGGGGTCAGGCTGAGCCAGCAGTTACTCTGCTGCATTTACTCTTTAAAAGAAAGTTAGAGCATCAAGGTGTAATTGCTAACTAATGGTCTGATGAAGTGGCCTCAATCCACAAAAGCTCACATTAAAATACAGCAGTTTAACCACACCCATCTAGTTACCTGGCCAAGCCCACAGCATGGTAGTAATTTTTTTTGAAGCCCACCACTGGGAAATTTCTATGTGGCTACTCAGAAAAGTAGACAGTAAATGTGACAAAATATATGCTACCTTTTATCCTTTTTAGAAGAAAGTGGGGTGAAAATATTTTAATTAAGTAAACATAAATAAACACTGAAGTTTATTCATTAAAGTAAGAACAGTTGAGGCATGCCTGTCTTTTCACTATATTTTCAAGCAAGGTTTAGATTTCAAGGTTACTTCCTTCCTCAATGATTTAAAATAGATTCTTTGTAAAGTAATCTTTACAATCTGTCCGCTTCCTATTTAGAGAGCATAAAAAGTAGCCATAAAATGTCATTTGTTTAGCACAAATCTAATTTGCCCTTCATATAAAACCAAGCCACATGATGATTATCTCATTTTCACTCCGATAAATGTGGCATTACTGAATCAGCCAAATCAAGGTAAACACAAATCAAAAGTGCAAAACACTGAACAGTGGCAACAATGATGCTAGCATCTCAGACAGGTGACTTGCTTTCAGCATTAGTGACACAAAACAGGTTGTCTTTTTCTTTATCCCTATTCATGGCTCTTTCCTTTCCCCTTGCTGCTTTTGATCCAGCCTCAGGAATAACAATTTTCTGATAGTTTCTGATTGCAGGCACACACCCCCAATAACGGACACAGACAACATTGAAAGTGGATAACAGCATAGGGCCACATTTATTGATTCAATGCCCTAGTCCGAATTATAAATTTGTATTGGTAAAACGACCAATCATAATTCCTAAGGCAAGCAGGCCGAAGTAACACTGGTAAGGTACCACCCCAAAATTGCCAACGGCAATTAGTTACAATGTATCAATTTGTATCAATTTGTTTGTTGACAACAAACAAATTGTTAACCGTAGTCAATAACTAACTTATGACCCCACCCTCTGACGCGTATCCGTGAAATCACAGGGGTGATGCATGCTGGTTAGCAATCGTCATCACCCCATCGCCTGGTTCGTCGTTGACCGGACAACGTTTAACTAATTTATTCCTGTCTAGTGTTGTCCAGTCAATTGCGAACCTGCCGGATACTTGTGGGTCATACTGTTTACCTTACCAGTGCTACCCGCCAATGTGACCAAAGTCAACAGTAGGAACACAGAAAGACCCCTATATCAAACCATAGCAACAGTGTGGGATGGGCAAAAAAGCCAGGACCCGGAGCCAATATGGGTCCCAACCAAAAATTCCCACCCGGCCCCGAAGCGACCATAATATCACACTGTTAACTAGGGAGGGGGTGGAGGGAAAAAACTTCTCCGCTCCGTCGCTGAGGTAAAATGGCAGCTCGGCTGCCTCGTGGCCACCCCTTTTATAAGGGAGCTGGCCACGCCCCTAACTACCCGGATTCTCTGTCCTGTGGGGGGGGGCCCGCAAAGGGCGCGGCGGCCATTTTGGCGCCGCGCTTGCATTGCAGGCACCCCCCCCAATAACGGACACAGACAACATTGAAAGTGGATAACAGCATAGGGCCACATTTATTGATTCAATGCCCTAGTCCGAATTATAAATTTGTATTGGTAAAACGACCAATCATAATTCCTAAGGCAAGCAGGCCGAAGTAACACTGGTAAGGTACCACCCCAAAATTGCCAACGGCAATTGGTTACAATGTATCAATTTGTATCAATGTGTTTGTTGACAACAAACAAATTGTTAACCGTAGTCAATAACTAACTTATGACCCCACCCTCTGACGCGTATCCGTGAAATCACAGGGGTGATGCATGCTGGTTAGCAATCGTCATCACCCCATCGCCTGGTTCGTCGTTGACCGGACAACGTTTAACTAATTTATTCCTGTCTAGTGTTGTCCAGTCAATTGCGAACCTGCCGGATACTTGTGGGTCATACTGTTTACCTTACCAGTGCTACCCGCCACACGGAGGGGCTTCGAAGAAGACCTGACGCCCCCCCCCCCAGACCGTCAGCTCGGTCAACAGGCCTGCTCGCCAATCACCCAACAGGAGGTCCATACCTCCTCGCGACAGATGGACCCCATCCCCTGCGTACAAGTCATAATTTTGTAGACTAATATCGGGGTGATGACTAACCCGTCCCCAAGCCCTGGTGGCAAGAAACCGCGCCACTGCCTTATTGACCGCGCGCCTAGCGCGGTCAAGGGCCAGGAGGTTAACGCCCCCTCTGTAAGAATGGCGCGGAACAATGTCCGACCAAACCAGGGTTGTGGCAGGCCAGACATAATGCAAGTAGGCGAGTTCCTCGCAAATCGCATGCTTGAGCGATAAGCCGGTGACCTGGCCCAAATCATTGCCCCCCAGGTGGATGATGAGAATGTCAGGCGGGTCAGCACCCAGGCCAGAAAAAAGGAAAGGCCGCAGCTCCCGCCATAACATCCCAGGCTTACCATGCCATGCGAGACTGGCGTGTTCACCCAGTCCCAGTCGGGGTCCACTCTGTCGCCGCAGCGTAACGCGCTGCCCTGTGCACATAGCTGTGGCCCACCAGCCATACTGTCACCGGTGTAATACGACACCCAGGGTCTGTAAGAAAATTGAGAAAAAAGGCGGTAAGGTGACTGGATTGGTACTCATGGCGGGAGTGGGCGCACATAAAACTGAAAACATTGCGAGCCCCACCTCCCCATGCTGCGTATGTCAGCCCCAGAGTACCCCAAAAGCAGCTGCTGTAGAGGCTGCACCAATACGGAATGAATGTGTGCCATAACGGGCACCTGGTAGGCCCACCCTGGTGAGGGCTCTGGCTGTCACCTTCCAAAACTGAAATTTAGTAAGGGGAGACCCATCTTGGTGACAGAAAAACGGGCCGTGGTGCATGCCACGCAGTGCCAGGAATTCCTGTAGGGCACCAACCGGACAGATGTCTGCCAAAGAACACCGTAGCAGTCTACACCACTGCCTACGCCATGCTGATCTGTCTTAGAGGAGCGTATCCTCAACTGGGCCCAGTCCTTGGCAACATAGACATCCTCGAGTTCCAGTGCCCTACACTTGCATCCGCCTTATACAGCATCTCAAGCTCGCTGTCGCAGAGCGCTCCAAAAAGGCCACCGTTGTAGCCGCATGAAGTGGGCTGCCTCATTTCCAAAACAGAGGCCAGGCCAGCCCCGGGCCAATTGGGTAAAAACCCTGGGAAAATCTTGCATCCGCCTTACTCAGCATCTCAAGCTCGCCGATGCGGAGGGCTCCAAAAAGGCCACCGTTGTAGCCGCATAAAGTGGGCTGCCTCATTTATCAAAACTGAGGCCAGGCCAGCCCCGGGCCAATTGGGTAAAAACCCTGGGAAACTCTTGCATCCGCCTTACTCAGCATCTCAAGCTCGCCGACGCGGAGGGCTCCAAAAAGGCCACCGTTGTAGCCGCATGAAGTGGGCTGCCTCATCTAACAAAACAGAGGCCAGGCCAGCCCCGGGCCAACTGGGTCAAAACCCCCTGGGTAAATGGGGTGGCGGTCGCCCGGGAAACGCCCGGGCACGCGCACCCACCCCTCCCAACATGTCTCACCCGGAAGTCATTGGTGCTGTCCACACGACCTCACACTTTGGCCATAAAAGCCAACCCGACAGCTGAGATGCTATGGTGCGTGGTGCAAGGCCCTGGGGATACAGGTAAATCGTGAACCGCAGAACATGGGCTACTGGAAAAGGCCAGGTTCCTGGCAGTCGGAATCGTGTACATAATACTCTAAAGGAACTAAATGCGTGGTGATACGCCTTACTCATGCATGGCACTAGTGACAGGCCAATCGCCCGGTTCACCTCTCCTTGCCAACGGTCCATCTCACATCCGGGAGTGGCGAGGGAAATTCCTCCGCATCCGGGGGCCGAGGCACGGAACCGGGAGATCTGCAGGCGGGACAAAGCAGCAGCAATATCATTAACAACCCCTGGGACATGCCTGGCCCTGAAGGGAACATTGAGGCACAGGTTGCATAACACAAACCAACTAACTAGCTCCATAACCCCGGGCGATTTGGAGTTCTGTGCAGTGACGATGCGGAAAACAGTCGCGTTGCCATGCCAAAGTTGCACAACCGAGTTGGCCCACCCCTTGCCCCATAGCATCAAAGCACCCAGGATATGGAAACATTCCAGATACGTGAGACCATGCAGGCAACCCTTGCCTGCCCAGGATGGTGGCCGCCCACCATAGGCCCACTTCCAATTGAAGTACATCCCAGAAACCCAGGAATCGTGAGGCATCGGACCGCATCTGCAAGCAAGGGGGAGCCAGGAAATCAGACCCCAAAATGACACCCCGTTGAACTACCTCTGGATCTATGGCCAGACAAGCACGTCTGCCCCGATACCCCGGGTAAATCTGAGCCTGTGATGGGGCCGGGATAATCCCGCCATGGCGTCGCACCAGCGCAGAGCAAATGCCCTGCCCGGTGCGACGACCCTGCCAGCGAAACTGGGGTGACCATGTAGCACCAGAAGTTCCCTCAGTGATGCCATGCGCCCGGCCAGCAAGACCGAGACAAGGGCCACTAGCCTTGACACCTTATCCTGCTGCAACCTAGAATCCTGCGCTATCGTGCTACTCTCCACCCCAGGAATACTAGCTGTGGAGATGGGCCCTCGGTCTTTTCGGGCGCTAAAGGGACACCAAGTTCCTCCATTAGCGTCTGAAATGTGTTGAGGAGACGTGTGTACGTGTCCCAGCCCCGTTCAGCCCCGAATAAAACCATCCAGGGAATGGGCTAGAGACCGGGACCCTGACCTGCGGACAAAAGCGCAATCTAGGAAAAAGGTGAAACGCTCGAATACCGAGCCCCAACGGAATAGCCAAAAGGCATGGCATCATTGAATAATATGCTCCCCAGGACGGGGGTGCGGGACAATGCCAACGACCCTGCCCGCATAGACCCTTTTGTCAAAGCTGGCAGCAGCCACCTCCTCCCTCCCCTTAAGGGATAAAAGACTGGGGGCATCCTGAGGGGACCTATTACCCATGAAAGGGATCCAGAACCCCTGCCTAGAACCCTGAAGGAGATACCCGCATCCTCACCCTTCAGGCACCATGTGAGCCAACGCTCCCACACGTCCACCTTAAATGGGGAGGGAGCCCTTCGGTGAACCAGATCCATCTGCGGCAGTCTTGCAAGCCCCCTGTCTGCCTCACCCTCTGCCCCGCCTCCGTCTAGGCCTGGGACAGGCAGAGGCCGCATGGGGGCCAACACAGGTGGGACACTCCTGTCTGTATTTGCAAGTCTTCCCCTTAGAGGAGCCATTGGACAAAAAAGTCCAGCACAGCAGGCGGGCTGGAACCCCCCGCCCCGCCCCCTGGGAGGTGACCTGTGCTGGGGCCGCCCGCTGAACCGCATGCCCACAATGGTATATCTCCCCGGGTGCAGGGCGCGTGGGCGTCACGTACAAAAGCCCAGCCTCTGGCCTGGCTCATCCCGCCTAATCTCGGGGTGCGGGGAAATCCGCCTACGGCATCCCTCGTCACAAGCCAACCACGCTGAGCCCGGAAAGTAAATCATCGCCCGGTAGGCGTTGTCCAAATACTGGACCATCGGAATTGCCAAATCCGGCCATGCCCTAAGGTACACCGCCATGCATACGATGCAGGCCGGCAACCATTTTGCCCACATACTTGGTGGCTTGCGACAACGTGCCTGCCACTATCCTTCTCATTCTGCCCCTCCCTCTCTCCTTGGTGGGCACACTGTTTAGGAATGAGAAGATATCCACGTACTCCCCCCGCCAAATTTACTCTCTGGCGGCCTGTGCCAAGTGGTCACTCATCGGTAAGGAATAGGGGCTTGGACCAACCCGGCCACCCAAAACATTCCCCTAAGGGTAGGGAACACCCCCCACCACGGGGCCCTGGGTGTTGGCTGTCATCGCCGGGTGAGGCGTCAGCGGGCGCACCGCCGCACCACCCGCGTGAGGCCAAGGCGATTGGAAAGCCCCCCCCCATATTGGGAATGTGTGTGGATGTACTCGCTTACACCGTATACTCACATGCTGCACCCCCGCGAGCCGCCCCCACCGGGGGTTCCGGCCCACTGGGGGCGTCGGAGCTCACGACCGACGTAGAGCTCATCACCGGGGAACCTGCACCTGGCTGCTGGCTGGGGAGCTGCGAGGCAGTGGCCGAAACCGCGCCACGCGCCTGCAGCAGCTCAACCCTCCCTGTCGGCTGTTGTCCTCCTGCCGACAGCGCCTTAAAAGGAACCCCAAAGGAGGGGGGGCCCCCGCCTGACTTCCACGTTAACCCGGGGCGAAGGGCCGGCTGGCCCGCCTGGTCCAGGCGTGGGTACAGGCCCCTGTACCCCAGGACCCGAATATGGCCATTGGCCAGCACCAAAGCCCGGCAGGGTCGGTGAAGAAACCTGCCAAGGCAGGGGGGGCGACCCAAGAGGGGCAGGTGGAGGAGCGGTGTCCACCGCTCGCGGGCCGCGGGCCGGAACCCCTTCCGCGCCCGCACTCTGGTTGCCCACTCCGGGCGAAGGGGCAATAGACCCCATTCCGCCGGCCCCGGCAGGGGCGGGCAAAGGCGGCTGCTGAGGAGGCGGCACCGCGGTCCTCCGACCTGGGTCGCGCCTCCTAACCGCGCGAGCTGCACTCGAAGCTGCCTTCTTCTTCAAAGGCATCTCCACCGAAGCAAAGGGAAGCCAGCAAGGCAGAATCGCTACCAAAAGGCTTCCCGGTAAGCTAACGAGCGACGGAGACACAGGGAAAAAACTTCTCCGCTCCGTCGCTGAGGTAAAATGGCAGCTCGGCTGCCTCGTGGCCACCTCTTTTATAAGGGAGCTGGCCACGCCCCTAACTACCCGGATTCTCTGTCCTGTGGGGGGGGCCGCAAAGGGCGCGGCGGCCATTTTGGCGCCGCGCTTGCATTTGGTGAGTATGGTCCTGTTAACAAGAAGGAACTAACTAGGGGCTGTGTTGCCTCAGTGGTCAAGAAGCTTGCCTTGTTAGCTGGAAGGCCGGCACGTCGGCAGTTTGAAACCCGGGTACTGCATGACGGGTTGAGTGCCCGTCTCTGACCCAGCTCTTGGGGACATGAAAGGAGCCTCATTTGGGTGTTCCCTGAGTGGAGTTTCTCCTACAAAAATCCTTTCCACCCAGAATAATTGCTGACATAAAATTATTATTATTATAACAAGAAGGAAATGGCACAGCAGAGACACAACTGGTACAGCTGCCTGAAATAGTCTGAGGGCTTTGCACAGACAAAGGATCATAGGTTAACAATTCACTTGAGTGGAAGCCAAAATCGAATACACAAAAATGTGCAGCAGAGAATGACTCCCATGTCTTAGGTAATATGTGAATATGGTTTACCCATTTACAAGAGTAGTTACATTGGCTTGAATAGCCTTACACCAGAGCCTATAGCTTCAGAATTGCAGCTATTAGCTGCTTTACTTACAGTGCCATTTTTATTTGACAACCAAGCTTATAAAAGACTTTGCTGTTAAAATATAACAAAGGGAAACCAGCATCCATTGACAAAAGAGCAACTGCACAAAGTATATCGTACAGTGGAGCAACCATGTATGGATTCTAGCGTCAACAGTGTGGTGCAAAGCATTATTTATGGCTTGTTCATGGTTACTAGCTTCATGTAGTACTGGGTTTTTTTTAGGGCTGTGATGACGAACCTTGGCACTCCAGATGTTCTGGGACTTCAATTCCCAGAAGCCCAAGCACCCTGTGAATCCACACAAATGGGTTTATTGCAATTCATCCGGCCCATGCTGCCCTCGTTGCTTCCGGAAGCAGAAGTAAAATGCACTTGGGAGCAACAAGGGCTTTGTGGGTTGGATAAATTGGTATCGGGGGTCAGATCTAGCCCATGGGCCACAGTTTGGGCACTCCTGGTATATATATATATATCTGCATATACCTAAGATGTTGGGGTTCCAATGTGCTATCTGTCTCCTGTCCCTCTGCCCCAGCTACTATCATTTCAGCTAGCAAGACAACACAGTGACATATTAATGACTTGCTCAGAGTAAACATTTGGCTTCACATCCTGCTGATGTTAGCTCAAGCTGTGTGCGTGCATGTGCATGTGTGCGCACATATCCTTTTTCCAGCTTGTTCTGCAAAATGCAAATGAGTTATGGAGATGAGAATATGGGGGGCTACTGAGCCATTGCACTACCAACATGTTGCTTTGTGGTTTGAATACCAAAATGGCTCACTGTGCTAACATTCAGTTAATGAATTAGATGGGATGCAGGAGAATAGAAAGGGAAGGAGAAGGGGGAAAAGGTTGTGGTGGGGAGATCTGCACAAGATGTTGGCTCCATGAACTGTGTTATCCTGAATGATTCACTCTGATGAAGGTTAATGAGGATAGTTCAAATGCTAGGAAGTAATTAAATAGAAATAATTAAAGCAGCTAACATGATAGTAAGCAGCAAAACTCAAAGAGAAAAGCAAGCTTAAATTTTTAAATCACTTCTTATTGAGATTTGGAATGTAAGGATTTGAAATTGTTCCCAGTTTGCAAAGCCATGTACAAACTACCTAATTGGTATCTAAAAATAGACTTGGTCTCATCAATGTCATTTAGATCAGTATACACAATTATCTAAAGCAGGGGTGCCCAAACTATGGCCCGTGGGCCAGATCTTGCCCATGCCACCAAATCATCTGGCCCACACCACCCTCACTGCTCTCAGAAGCGGAAGTAAAATGTGCATGCGGGGGTGCATTATGTGCATATGTGTTTTACTTCTGCTTCCAGTGGGTGGAACCATGTGGACGACATGCTCAACCATGTTACCGGCCCATGGCTTGAAAAGTTTGGGCACTCCTGATCTCAAATTATGGAAGATTTAATAAAAGCTTTCCTAGCATGTTTTTAATATGACTGCTAGAAGGTACCGTGGTTTTCCAATCAGAGTGCTTAACCTATTTCCTTGAGTTCATGATTTTTGAAATTATAGCCATTGTTCTTTTCTTTACTCTGAGGGCCTGGGATTTTCCTTCTGCTCTGTCTTCCCTCTTTCTCTCTCATTCACAGATTTTCTATTTACATCAAACTGTTCCCTTTATAGCTGACTCCAATTTATTACTGACTAGCTTTTTTTGCCGGGCAGTTATTACCTGTGAGTGGATGGTTGGGGTGGTTTTGGATAGTGTGCACACACACACACACACCCCAAAAAAAACCCCACCTCAATGACCAACACACAGATAATAACTGCCCAGCAGGCAGGGGTGTCCGGTGTGTGTGTGTGAGAGAGAGAGAGAGACAGACAGACAGAGAGGGTGGGACACGCACGTCCCTTGCCTGGAGGGGAAGGGGCTCCCTTACTCTGTCAGGCAAGGGCTGAACGGGACGCCGGCGGGGAAGGCGCGCGCTTTCTCCATCTCTCTCTGTTCCCCCTTCTCTCTCTCTCTCTCTTCCCCTTATCTCTTTCTTCCACCCTCCCTCTCTCTCTGTTCCCCCACTATTTCTCACATGTGCTTTCTCCTTCTCTCTCTTTTACCCCTTCTTTCTTTTTCTCTCTTTTACCCCACTTTCTTTCTCTCTTTTCCCCCTTTTCTTTCTCTCTTCCCCCTCTTTGTGTCTCTCACGCTTTCCCCATCTCTCTGTTGCCCCCCCTCTCTCTCTATTCCACCGCTCCTATCTTTCTCTTTTCCTCCTCTCTCTTTCTTTCTTTTCATCTCTCTCTCTCTTCCCCCTCTCGTTCTTTCCTACCCCTTTCTCTCTCTTCCCTCCCCTGCTGGGGAAGGCGGCCTCACTCAGCAGGGCTGCGGGAAGCTGAGGGGCTCCCCTCCTTCTTGCAACCCCGCCGAAGCTGCTGTGAGGCCGGCGCTGGCGTTGCTCGCAGGGGCGCGGGAAGATGAGGGGTTCCCCCTGCTTCCCGCAACCCCGCCAAAGCACTGGCCTCACTCGCTGGGGCCATGGGAAGATGAGGGGTTCCCTCTGCTTCCTGCAAAGTTGCTGAAGCTGCTGTGAGGCCGGCACTGCCTCGCTTACCAGGATGGCGGGGATGGGTTCCCTCCGGGAGATGAAGTGTCTCCCGGAGGGAAGTGTTTTGCAGCCGGTGCTTTGGCGTGGTGGTGCGGCGGTAGGTTTTTTAGCGTGCATGCCGGCTTTCCCGGCCTCCTCCACGCTCTCGTCCCTCAACTTGATTGGCAGAGGGGTCACGGCATGGAGGATGCTGGGGCTTGTAGTTTGTTTTTTGTGTTTACATTCATGGGGTGGTTGCCCTACTCACGGCTGGTGGACCCTTGCGGTGATGCTCACAGGACATTAAGGTAAGTGTTGGCGGCTCGGTTCGGGATGGTTGGGCTGGGTGTGGACGTGCATGCCAGACACGCATGGTTAACGCACCTTCTTATAGGTAAAGATTATTCTAATCTGAGCATGTAACAGCTACTGAAAATTCCTTTCAGTGGGAGAGAAGTTGGCACTTTAGTAAGTGGCTGTACCACCTTTCTCTCCAACTACTGGTAATTGCTATTTTCTAAACATTTCCCCAAAGTGAAAGACAGTTATGAATGTATTTCTATGTACTCATAATTATATTTAATAATGTATTAAAAGGTTAACTAAAATCAACTTTAAAATTAATGTTATATTGTAAGCAATAGTAATACACTTACTAATAATTCCTACTTCTAACAGAGACTTCTGGTTTGGGTAGATTCTGCTTACCTATTCTTATATACTTATAAGTGGGGAGTGGAAAATGTTTCTCACATATTTATAAGTGGGGAATGGAAGATGTTAATGAAATGTTAGTCATCTGGAAAGAATATCTATAAGTAATAAAAATTCATTTTAGTGGGTTTAAGAAGACACAAAACAATATATAATTTCTTGTGCTGAGCTATAAGCACTAATTGAAAAGGATTCACCTTGAAATGAGATACGAAATTGGGGGACAGGTGAAAACTGAGAATAGTTTTTAAGGAGCTAAAACTATTCACAAGTTGAATCAGCAAAGTAGCATTTTCCTCTTTAAATTTGTTTTTCCACCTTGCAAAATCCAGCATGTGAAAATCTCTCCATTTCAGTTTGGTTGCATGATTCTGATTCTCAGCTATATTTTCTTCCTGTCCTTACATTCTCCTGGATTGCAAGTCTTTAGTTGTTGTTTTTTAGTTTTTAGTCTGCTGACTTATTCTTAAAGTGCATAGTTCTAACTGATTTGCCCAAATCCTCTTGCTTAATTACACTGGTGTAATGCAAATAGCATAACTTTTGGAGGTAAATTTCTTCAGGTTAAGAAGTCACTGTGGGCATTCTTTGTTGTACGCTAAGTTGCCTGACTCCATATACAATAGATAATGTCAAAATAATGTTTTAACTTAAGGTAGTTCACTCCAAATATAATGCCACTTGAGTTATGTCAGCACAGCCATGAAGGGAGATTTTGCACATCTTACATAACTGATGAAGTTTATTAGACAAAAGCATGTTTGTGCATATTTCCTTTAATTATGTTATATCCGGCTAGTTCCGTTTTATAAAATTAGCATTGTTCAACACTCACTTTATTTCCCCTACAATGTTCCATTAACTTTTCAAGTGTGTGAATGCTTGATGTAATCTGCTCTTCTTCTGGCAACAAGCCTCAGGACATCCTTACTCACAATGCTCCTGGAATGTCATCATGATATTGCAAGCACGGCGCCAAAATGGCCGCCGCGCTCTTTGCGGGCCCCCCCCACCGGACTTGGACATCCGGGTAGTTAGGGGGCGTGGCCAGCACCCTTTAAAAGGGGTGGCCACGAGGCAGCCGCGCTGCCATTTTGCGAAGCGACGGAGAGGAGAAGTTTTCCCCCAATTGCTCCGTCGCTCTTCACTTTAGCTGGGAAGCTTCTTTTGGGCAGCGGTTTTTTCTTCGCTCCTTTTCTTCGGCTTCCCAACAATTCACGGCAATGCCTTCCAAAAAGAAGGCGATGGCAAATGTGGTTCGCCCTTCCAGGAGGCGCAAGCCGGGTCGGAGGACCGCGACTGTGCCCCCTCAGCAGGCCCCCTTTCCGGGGGCGCCCACCGGGACCGGTGGGATGGGGTCGATTGCTCCTTGGCCTGAGGCTGGGCAGCCTCAGACCGGCCCGGCAGGGGCTGCGGCCCCCGGCCCGCAATTAGCGGCCACCGGCCCGGGCCTGGTGCATAACCAGGCTGGGCCTTCGGACCTTGGCACGCAGCTTCCAGCGGTGGGCTTTAACCAAGGGGGTTGGCTGGGTTCCCTTCCCTGGCAGGGCATGCCCCCGGCCCCTCCGGGGTCAGTGGTTGGGGCATGGCCATATTCGGGCCCCGGGGTCCAGAGACCTGGCCCGGCACCTGCGACTGGTGGGCCGGCCGGCCCTATGCCCCCCATCAGCGTTGGGGGCTATGTAAACGTTGATGCCCTACTGGCCCGCGTAACGGCCCTGGAGGCATCTTTGGGGATAGCTAATCCATCCGGGGCACCTTTTAGTGTACAGGTCAACGCAACATCTGCCGGTCCTCGGCAGGCGGTCGAACGGGTTGAGCTGCTTGAGGCACGTAGGTCGGCGCCAGCCGCGGCCTCGCAGCTCCCCACGCAGCAGATGCCGACAGCAGGTAGTGGTCAGGCCCCATCTACGAGCTCGGTTGCGGTCGCGAGCTCCGATGCCCGCAGTGGGCGGGAACCCCCGGTGGGGGAGGCCCATGGGGGTGCAACTTGTGCGTATACGGTTCAAGCTAGTGCACCCACACCACAACCCACAACGGGGGGAGGCGTACAGTGGCCGTGGCCTCGCCTGGCTGGGGCGGCGGGTCAGCCGCCGCCGGCCCATCCAGGGACGGCCCCACCACTCCAAGGCCCCACTTGGGGCGGGGCACCCTGTTCTGCAGGGAACCTACTGGGGGTGGCGGGGCTAGTCCAGGCTCCTTTCATAGTGCCCAGCACTGTCAATGTGCCGGTGTCTGCGTTTCCGACAGCAGGTTATTCGTTACCCCTTGGGGATCATCTGGCCCAGGCCACCAAGGAAAAGATCTAGCGGGGGGAGTATGTGGACATTTTCTCCCTCTTGAATAGAGAACCCACCAAAGAGGAGAGGGAGGGGCAGGATGAGAAGGACAAGGAGCAGTCGCGTCGACGTAAGCCGCCACGCACGTGGGCCAACTGGCTACCCGCGTACCTTATATACATGGCGGTGTACCTCAGGGCCCGTCCTGACCTGGCAATTCCGATGGTCCAGTATTTCGACAACATATACCGGGCGATGGTCGATTTCCCTGGCCCGTCGTGGTTGGCTTACGACGAAGAATTCCGTATGAGAGTGCCCCTACACCCACAGATGAGGTGGGATGAGCCCTGCCAGAAGCTGTGGCTTCTGTACATGACCCCCACGCGCCCTGCGCTAGGGGAGAGGTACCATTGTGGACATGCGGTCCAGCGAGCTGCTCCAGCCCAGGCACCCCGCCAGGTGGCGGGGCAGGGGGTTCCAGCCCGCCTGCTGTGTTGGAGCTTCTCGGCCAATGGTGCGTGCAACAGGAAGCAGTGTCGATACAGGCACGAGTGTCCCTGTTGTGCTGGCCCCCATGCCGCCTCCGCGTGTCCTAGGGCAGGCGGACTGCGGGGCAGAGGTAGAGGTGGACAGGGAGCGGGCAGAACTGTCACGGAGGGAGCTGGTCAAGCAAAAGGCCCCCTCCCCAATTAATGTGGACATGTTGGAGCGTTGGCTCACGATGTACCCGAGGAGGGCGGATGCAGCTTACCTGCTTGAGGGTTTCCAGCAGGGGTTTCACATTCCTTTCACAGGGGACAGGTCCCCCCAAGATGCCCCCAACCTGTTGTCACTCAGGGGAAGGGAGGAGGTGGCTGCCATGAGCATTGCTAAGGAGGTTAATGCTGGCAGGGTCGCTGGCCCTTTCCCTGTCCCACCATTTCCCAATCTCAAGGTTTCCCCATTGGGGTTAGTGCCCAAGAAGTCACCGGGGGAATTCCGTTTGATACACCACTTGTCTTACCCGGCCAGCCGTTCGGTCAACGATGCTATCCCTGATGACCTCTGTTCGGTCAGGTATACATCTTTTGACCAGGCCCTGCACATGGTGCGCTCATGTGGCCCGGGTGCATTACTGGCTAAGTGCGACATTAAGTCCGCGTTCCGTCTCCTGCCAGTGCACCCGGGTGACTTTGAGTTGCTGGGTTTCAAGTTCCAGGGTGAATTTTATTTTGACAAGGCCATGCCTTTTGGCTGCTCCATTTCATGCTCGGCGTTTGAACGCTTCAGCACCTTCCTGCAGTGGGCCTTTGTTCGCAGGTCAGGGTCTCAGTCTGTAGCCCACTACCTTGATGATTTCTTCTTCGGGGGTGAACGGGGCTGGGACACGTGCACGCGTCTCCTAAATACATTTCAGACGCTAATGAAGGAACTTGGTGTCCCTTTGGCGCCCGAAAAGACCGAGGGCCCTTCAACCAAGCTCACATTTCTGGGGGTGGAGATTGACACGGTCGTGCAAGCATCCAGGTTACCTGTTGATAAGGTTTCACGGATCGTTGCACTCATTTTGGACTTGCTGGCCAAACGCAAGGTGTCCCTTCGGGAGCTCCAGGTGTTACATGGTCACCTCAACTTCGCTTGCAGGGTCGTCGCACCTGGCAGAGCAGCTCGACGCTTGTGCGACACCATGACTGGCTTGGCCAGGCCCCACCACAGGGTCCGACTGAACAAGGGCATGAGGGCTGATATGCTCATCTGGCTTCAGTTCCTGAGGGAATTCAACGGGGTGTCATTTTGGAGGTCCGACCTTTTGGTTTCCCCTCATTTTCAGGTTCAGTCGGATGCATCAGGGTCCCTGGGTTATGGGATTTACTTTGAAGGGAAGGGGCCTACGGCAGATGGCCGCCAGCCTGGTGGGGCACGGATCGTTTGCGCGATCTCACGTACCTGGAATTTTTCCCCATTCTGGGAGCTTTGATGCTATGGGGCGAGGAGTGGGCCAATTCGGTCGTTCATTTCTGGTGTGACAATGCGGCTGTTGTCCACATTGTCCACTCACAGACGTCAAAATCTCCCAGGGTTATGGAGCTGGTTCGCCAGTTTGTGTTGTGCAGTCTATGCCTCAATGTGCTTTTTAGGGCCAGACATGTTCCAGGTATTAATAATGATATCGCTGACGCTTTGTCCCGCCTGCAGATCCCCCGGTTCCGTGCCTTGGCCCCGGACGCAGAGGAATTTCCCTCGCCGCTCCCGGAAGAGATATGGACGCTTGGCAAGGAGAGGTGAACCGGGCGATCGGCATGTCGCTCGCGCCCCGCACGCGTAAGGCGTATAACCATGCATTCAGTTCATTCAGGGCCTTTTGTGCCTGATCCCGGCTACCTGAAAGTTGGCCCATCCCAGTGGCTCACGTCCTCCAATTTATGGTTTACTTACATACCCAGGGCTTAGCTCCCCGCACCATGGCATCCAGGCTGTCAGCGCTGGCATTCATGGCCAAGGTGGGTGGTTTTGCTGACAGCACAAATGATTTTCGCATACGACATGTTTTGGAAGGGTGGGTGCGGGAACGTGGGCGCAGCCCGGACGACCGCCACCCGATTTCTCCAGGGGTACTTACCCACCTTGCACGGGGCTGGCATGACCTGTGTTTCGACAGGTATGAGGCAACCCTGTTTCATGCGGCTACAACGGTGGCCTTTTTTTGGGGTGCTCCGCATCAGTGAGCTGGTGCTACTGTCTAAGGCGGATGCGAGTCATAGGGCACTGGAACTCGAAGATGTCTATGTTTCCAATGATTGGGCTCAGCTGAGGATACGCTCCTCTAAGGTTGATCAGCACGGTGTAGGCAGTGGTGTAAGACTGCTACGATGTTCCATGGCAGACATCTGTCCGGTTGGTGCCCTACAGGAGTTCCTTGCACTACGTGGTACGCACCCTGGCCCGTTTTTCTGTCACCAAGATGGGTCTCCCCTTACTAAATTTCAATTTTGGAAGGTGACCGGTAAGGCACTAGCCAGTGTTGGCCTCCCCGGGGCTCGCTACGGCACCCATTCATTCAGGATAGGGGCGGCTTCCACCGCAGCGGCGTTTGGGTACTCTGGGGCTGAGATACGCAACATGGGAAGGTGGGGATCACGATGTTTTCAGTTGTATGTTCGCCCTCTTCCACAGTGAGTACCAGTTAAGTCACTGCCCTGTTTCCCTTTTTTCCTTGACAGACCCTGGGTGTCATCTTACACCGGTGACAGTATGGCTGGTGGGCCACAGCTATGTGCACAGGGCAGCGCAGTTTGCTGCGGCGACAGAGTGGGGACCCCGACTGGGACTGGGTGCATCCGCAAGTCTCAGGTGCTATGGCGGGAACTGTTGCCATTCCTTTTCTCCATCAGGGATGCTGACCCGCCTGATGTCCTGATTATACACCTCGGGGGTAATGATTTGGGACAGGTCACGGGCCTATCGCTGAAGCATGCGATTTGCAGTGACCTGGCCTACTTGCATTATGTGTGGCTTGCCACAACCCTGCTTTGGTTGGACATGATACCGCGGCACGCTTACAGGGGAGGGTTTAACCTCTACGCCCTTGATCGGGCTTGGCGCTCGGTGAACAGGGCTATTGCCCGGTTCTTTCTGGACAAGGGTTGGGGGCGCGTCATACGACACCCCACCATCAGTCTCCAAAATTATGAGCTTTACACAGGGGATGGGGTCCATCTGTCGCCGGGAGGTATGGACCTCTTGTTGGGAGATTGGCGAGCAGGCCTGTTGACCGAGCTGACGGTCTGGGGGGGGGGGGGCGGTGAGCCTTTGTTGAAGCCTCCCCGTGTGGCAGGTAGCACTGGTAAGGTAAACATTTATGACCCACAGGTATCCGGCAGGTTCGCAATTGACTGGACAACACTAGACAGGCACAAGTTGGTTGACGTTGTCCGGTCAACGATGAACCAGGCAATGGGGTGATGGCACGAGCTAGGCAGCATGCATCACCCCGTTATTTTACGGATACGCGTCAGAGGGTGGGGTCAGTAGTTAGATTATTGACTACGGTCAACAATTTGTTTGTTGTCAACAAACAAATTGATACAAATGGATACATTGTAACCAATTGCCGTTGGCAATTTTGGGTGGAACCTTACCAGTGTTACTTCGGCCTGCTTGCCTTAAGAATTATAATTGGTTGAATACCAATAGAAATTTATAATTCGGACTAGGGCATGAATCAATAAATGTGGCCCAATGCCGTTATCCACTTTTACCAGTGTCTGAGTCCTTTATTGGGGGGGGGGGGGGGTGCGCCTGCAATGTCCTTTTGGGACATTTTGCTTTCAATTAGAAAAAATTGCCACAGAATTGTTCAGGGCAGTTTCAATGGAGCTTGCAGTATTATTGAAGCTGACTGTGTGTATGAACAGAATAAAACCATTGGCAGTCCCATCCATCCATCCATCCAAACATACATACCACTCTGGGAATTCACTTACACAAAAACTAATTTAGAAAACCACTTCAGTTTTGTGGGGGCAAAAATGGCTCTACAAATATGTATCTTGGCTATTCAGTTACCAAACTAATTTGCTGCCTGTGAATGTGTTTTGAATGAAGGAGGGACTTTTCATTCAGAACTTGACATCCCTCTGAAACAGTGTGATAGCCAGAGGAAAGAAATCTAAATTTTATTCTTCCTGCAGAGGGAATAGTCTCTCGTTAGAACAATCAAGCAGTGAAAAAACTGAAATAAAACGTAAGGTAAAAATCAGGATCTTTGCTCCCTTTTGCTCCATCCTCCTTCTGGGGTACCTTCCTTCCTTTGTTATGTGATGCTTTGTGTGATGGCCACAGGCTTCAAAGCAGGGAGGAGAACTTTCTGATCCTCTGCTAATGTAAGGCCATCCATTATTACCCAAATATATGCTATTTCTATTTTGCATACAAAGACAACTGTGAAAGACATAGAACAGATTAATAGCCATAACCAGTTTCACTCTCCACCCTAAAAAGGATTTTTGACAATTTCTCTCATTATACAGAAGAACTTCTAGCACTTCCACCAAATATAATGAATGTGCAAAGAGGCGGAAGCTGTGTTTGATCATTATTATCATGTGTTAAGAAAGCCCTACTGTGAGACAGCATATACTGAGGGCAATAAGCAGCAGCAGCAACATGATGAGTGCTAAAGATCTTGTGGATGGAAGGTCTCCATTACCTTTATGGCATGTCTGGGGGCTGCAGTGGCTGAAGTGGTTAAGATGCAGAACTTGACAATTGGAAGGTCAGCATTCAATTCCCGAGTGCTGCACGACGGAAGGAGTTTCTGTCTCTGCCCCAGCTCCTGCCAACCTAGCAGTTCAAAAGCAAGAAACTGCAAGTAGATAAATAGAGACCACTTCGGTGGGAAGGTAAACAGTGTTCCATGTACTCTGGTGTTGAGGCATGCCTGCCATGAGTCCATGGAAACGTCTGCAGATGCAGACAGCGCTGGTTCTTTGGCTATAAAAAGAGATGAGTACTGAACCCTAGAGTTGGATATGACTGGCTTTTGAGCAAGGGCGACCTTTACTAACCATGTTTATGCTTACAGTATACCCCTAGAGCTTACCACTCCACTCAGGAAGGTCATGACTGCAGTGGCAAGAGTAATGTACAAGTCTTAGAACCTCACCAATGGATTTACCTTAAGAAAGCCTAAACAAGCTTCCTGAATTGGCTAATCCAGAGTATGAGTTGAACAAACAATTTATGAAGAACCAATATCCTGGTAAACACATTTGCAGTTGTTTACAAGAATTAAAGAAAGCAATATCCACTCAATGTTTACACATGGCATTTCTATGTTGTAGGGCTCCCTATGCTATTTTCCATTAGAACACTGAGCCCTAGTAACAAACTCCTTTGAAACAGTATGCTAGTCAATTCAGTCATAGTTCAATTGTATAAACCACCAAAAAGGTGAAAATCTTTCTGAAAGCCCCTGTTTACCTTTGTCTTGAAACTATAAAATTCCTCCACAACAGCCCTGTGGTATCATCAAGAAAATAAACAGGGACAGAAAGGAAAATTAAACCCCTAACTTCCCACATGTTATCACAGTTTAAACAGTTTTAAAACAAAGTATTATCATGCACAATATCACAGTTTATCACATAGTATCAAAGTAAAAGTTGAACTAATTAATGAAAGGGAAAGAAAGAAACAAAGAAAAAGTCCACTATATCAAGTCTCTATGTAAGTCAGTTTCTTGTACAGTCACTATGTCAGTTGCCATAAGCCATCTATGTTTAGTCAACTATATTATTTCAGTTCGATTACTTATCCTTTGCATGCACGCAGCAGCTCTTGCCTCCCTTTGGCCGCATGGAGTTGGTCAAAGGCGCCGGCTCGGGCCTCGCTGTGATGGTGGTTGTGGATGATATCTCCTGGGGGTGGTCGGGGGTCTCCTGAGGTGTCCTTCTCTCTGGCCCCAGGACTTTGGATGGGGAGGGAGGGGCAAGATCCTTTACTCACCTCCCCGTGGGACTCTCTGGATGGAATGAGCAGTAGAGCTGGGCCTTCTTGATTCCTTTTCTTCCTCTCCAGGCCCAGGTCTTTGGATGGGGAGGGAGGGGCAAGATCCTTTTGCTCACCTCCCCCGTGGGCCTCTCTGGATGGAATGGGCAGTAGAGCTGGGCCTTCCTGAAGCCTTTTCTTCCTCTCCAGGCCCAGGTCTTTGGATGGGGAGGGAGGGGCAAGATCCTTTACTCACCTGCCCCGTGGGCCTCTCTGGATGGCAAATGAGCAGTAGAGCTGGGCCTTCCTGATTCCTTTTCTTCTTCTCCAGGCCCAGGTCTTTGGATGGGGAGGGAGGGGCAAGATCCTTTACTCACCTCCCCCGTGGGCCTCTCTGGATGGAATGAGCATTAGAGCTGGGCCTTCCTGAAGCCTTTTCTTCCTCTCCAGGCCCGGTCTGTGATAACATTAAACTGTGATAACATGTGTGATGGGAAAAGACTGGTGTAGAGACAGGC
Organism: Bradypodion ventrale; assembly: GCA_035047345.1. NCBI lineage: Eukaryota > Metazoa > Chordata > Lepidosauria > Squamata > Chamaeleonidae > Bradypodion > Bradypodion ventrale. Next base: position 87,985,418 of record JAWDJE010000004.1, read on the forward strand.
AAGGCACGCCACAAAGTTTGCCAAGAGAACCCTATGGACCAAAACAAAAGGCAAAACAAGGGGATGCTCAGAACAGAAGATCTGAAAAGGGGGAGGGATACAAAAGGGGGAGGAGAAATACAGTGTTGCAGGGAACAATAGTGCACAGGGACATGGAATGTGAGGTCTATGAATCAAGGAAAACTGGAAGTGGTTAAAAATGAGATGGAAAGAATAATCATTGACATCCTGGGCATCAGTGAATTAAAATGGACATGGATGGGTGAATTCAGCTCTGGAAACCATCATATCTACTACTGTGGGCAAGAAAACCTCAGAAAAAACGGAGTAGCCATAATTGTCAACAAAAGAGCGAGGAAAGCAGTAATGGGATACAAATCAAAAATGATAGAATGATGTCAGTCAGAATCCAAGGCAAACCTTTCAATATCACTGTAATCCAAGTCTATTCACCAACCACTAGTGCAGATGAAGCCACAGTTGACCATTTCTATGAAGACCTACAACACCTCATAGAACAGACACCAAGAAATGATGTCCACATTATTTTAGGAGATTGGAATGCCAAAGTAGGAAATCAAAAAGTAAATGGAATAACAGGCAAGCTCGGTCTTGGAACACAAAATGAAGCAGGGCAAAGATTGATAGAGTTCTGCTAAGAGAATGCACTAGTCATAACAAACACCCTCTTCCAGCAACACAAGAGGCAACTTTACACATGGACATCACCAGATGGCCAGCATCGAAATCAGATTGATTACATACTCTGCAGTCAAAGATTGAGAACCTCCATTCAGTCAGCAAAAACAAGACCTGGAGCAGATTGTGGCTCAGATCACAACCTACTGATCGCAAAATTCAGGCTTAGACTAAAGAAAATGGGGAAAACAATTAGACCAGACAGATATGACCTACACAACATCCCTAAAGAATATACGGTGGAGGTCATGAACAGATTTAATGTCCTGTACCTGATAGATACCAGAAGAATTATGGACAGAGACGTGGGACATCATGCAGGAGGCAGCAAGGGAAACCATACCAAAAGAAAAGAAGCGTAAGAAAGCAAAGTGGTTGTCTGATGAGGCTCTTAAAATAGCAGAGGAAAGAAGGAATGCAAAAGTCCAAGGAGAAAGGAAAAAATACAACCACCTGAATACAGAATTTCAAAGAAAAGCAAGGAGAGCTAAGGAAAAATACCTGAAGAACAGTTCAAAGAAATGGATGAAAACAACAAAAGAGGCAGGACTAGAGATCTTTTCAAAAAAATTGGGGGAATCAAGGGAACATTTAAAGCAAAAATGAACATGATAAGGGACAAAGATGGAAAAGAGTTAGCTGAAGCAGAAGAGATCAAAAAAGATGGCAAGAGTACACAGAGGAACTCTACAAAAAGGACCTCAACACTCCTGATAATAACAATAATGCAAGCGCGGCGCCAAAATGGCCGCCGCGCTCTTTGCGGGGCCCCCCCACAGGATGAAGAATCCGGGTAGTTTAGGGCGTGGCCAGCTCCCTTATAAAAGGGGTGGCCATGAGGCAGCCGTGCTGCCATTTTAGCTAAAGCGACGGAGCGGAGAAGTTTTTCCCCTGTGTCTCCGTCGCTCCTTACCTTGCGGGAAGCCTTTTGGCGGCGAATCTTCTTTTCTGCTTCCCTCTCCTGTGATTGAGATGCCTTCGAAGAAGAAGGCAGCTTCGAGTGCGGCTCGAGCTGTGAGGAGGCGCAACCCGGGTCGGAGGACCACGGTGGCACCTCCCCAGCAGCTGCCTGTCCAGGCCCCCGCCAGGGCCGGCGGAATGGGGTCCATCGCCCCTTGGCCGGACGCGGGGGATCAAAATGCAGGCGTGGCAGGGGCTCCGGCCCGCGGCCCGCGAGCGGTGGACACCGCTACTCTCTCTGCCCATCCTGTTGGGCCTGCCTCTCTTCCTCCTGGGCCTTCTAGCCTGGGCGGGTGGTGTGGTCCCCTACCTTGGCAGGTTCCTGCACCGACCCTACCGGGCTTCGGTGTTGGGCAATGGCCCTATTCGGGTCCTGGGGTACAGGGACCTGTACCCGCGCCTGGACTTGGCGGGCCGGCCGGCCCTTGGCCCCAGATCGACGTGCAGGCCTTACTGGCCCGCCTTGCGGCCCTCGAAGCGTCTTTAGCTCGGGCCAGCCAGGCTGGGGCTCCCTTTGGCGTCCCTTTTGCGGCGCCGTCGGCGGGAGGACAACAGGCGGCGGGCAGGGTTGAGCTGCCTCAGGCGGGTGGCGTGGCTTCGGCCACTGCCCCGCAGCTCCCCAGCCAGCAGACGAGTGCAGGTCAGGCCCCGATGATGAGCTCTACGTCGGTCGTGAGCTCCGACGCCCCCAGTGGGCCGGAACCCCCGGTGGGGGCGGCCCACGGGGGTGCAGCATGTGAGTATACGGTCCAAGCCAGTACACCTGCACACATTGCTTCTATGGGGGGAGCTTTTCAATGGCCTTGGCCTCGCTCGGGTGGTGCGGTGGCACAGCAGCCGGCACCCCACTTGGCGACGGTAACTGCCACCCAGGGCAACGGGGTGGGTAGTTTTTCTTTCACTGCGGGGAATGTACTGGGGGTGGCTGGGTTAGCTCAGGCCCCTTTCCCGGTGTCTGTGGTGCCTTTTTCGGCCTTACCAACTGCGGGGTACTCCTTGCCACTGGGTGACCACTTGGCACAGGCCACCAAGGAAAAGATTTGGCGGGGGGAGTATGTAGATATCTTCTCACTCCTGAACAGAGAGCCCACCAAGGAGGAAAGGGAGGGACAGGATGAGAAGGATAAGGAGCAGGCACGTCGTCGTAAGCCGCCACGTACCTGGGCCAACTGGCTGCCGGCTTATTTAATTTACATGGCAGTGTATCTGAGGGCGCGGCCGGAGTTGGCTATTCCGATGGTCCAATATTTGGACAACATATACAGGGCAATGGTTGATTTCCCGGGCCCTTCGTGGCTGGCTTATGACGAGGAATTCCGTATGCGGATTCCCCTCCACCCGGAGATGAGGTGGGACGAGCCGTGCCAGAGGCTTTGGCTTCTGTACATGACGCCCACGCGCCCCGCGCCAGGGGACAGATACCATTGCGGACATGCGGTCCAGCGAGCTGTCCCAGCACAGGTTACCCGCCAAGTGGCGGGGCAGGGGGTTCCAGCCTGCCTGCTGTGCTGGACTTTCTCGTCCAATGGTTCCTGTAATAAGAAGAATTGCAAATACAGGCATGAGTGTCCCACCTGTTCGGGCCCCCACGCAGCCTCCGCCTGTCCCAGGCCTGGGGGGACACGGGGCAGAGGGAGGGGCGGACAGTGGGCTGGCAAGGCTGCCACAGATGGAGCTGGTTCACCGAAAGGCCCCCTCCCCAATTAAGGTGGACATGTTGGAGCGTTGGCTCACAGTGTACCCGAAGGGGGAGGATGGGGAGTATCTCCTTCAAGGCTTTAAGTACGGGTTCCGCATCCCTTTCATGGGTGATAGGTCCCCTCAGGATGCCCCCAATCTTTTGTCCCTCAAGGGGAGGGAGGAGGTGGCTGCTGCCAGTATTAGGAAGGAGTTAGATGCGGGCAGGGTCGCTGGCCCTTTCCCTTCACCCCCGTTTCCCAACCTTAAGGTGTCGCCCCTAGGCTTGGTTCCCAAAAAGTCTCAAGGCGAGTTTCGCCTTATTCATCATTTATCCTACCCAGACGGCCGGTCGGTCAATGATGCTATCCCTGATGACCTTTGTTCTGTCAGGTATACATCTTTTGACCACGCGCTTTGCATGGTGCGCTCGTGTGGCCCGGGTGCCCTGCTGGCCAAGTGCGACATTAAGTCGGCCTTTCGCCTCCTGCCGGTGCATCCGGGGGACTTTGAGTTGCTGGGTTTCAAATTCTGGGGCGAATATTATTTTGATAAGGCCATGCCTTTTGGCTGTTCCATATCATGCTCGGCCTTTGAGCGTTTTAGTACCTTCTTAGAGTGGGCTTTCGTCCGCAGGTCAGGGTCCCGGTCTGTAGCCCATTACCTGGATGACTTTTTATTCGGGGGTGAACGGGGCTGGGACACGTGCACATGTCTCCTCAACACATTTCAGACGCTAATGGAGGAACTCGGTGTCCCTTTAGCGCCCGAAAAGACCGAGGGCCCATCTACCAAGTTAGTATTCCTGGGGGTGGAGATTGACACGTTAGCGCAGGCTTCTAGGTTACCGGAGGATAAGGTGTCCAGGATAGTGGCCCTTATCTCGGAGTTGATGGCCAAGCGTAAGGCATCGCTGAGGGAACTGCAGGTGCTACATGGTCACCTAAATTTCGCTTGCAGGGTGGTCGCTCCGGGCAGGGCTTTTGCTCGACGCTTATGCGACGCCATGGCAGGGTTATCCAGGCCTCACCACAGAGTTAGACTTACCCGGGGTATCAGGGCAGACATGTTGGTCTGGTTACAGTTCCTGAGGGAGTTCAATGGGGTCTCATTTTGGAGGTCTGACCTCCTGGCATCCCCCAATTTTCAGATCCAGTCTGATGCCTCAGGATCCCTGGGTTATGGGATGTACTTCAATGGGAAGTGGGCCTATGGTGGGTGGCCACCGGCCTGGGCAGGCACAGATCGCCTGTGTGATCTCACATACCTTGAATTTTTTCCTATACTAGGGGCTTTGATGCTATGGGGCGAGGAATGGGCCAACTCGGTCGTGCATTTTTGGTGTGACAACGCTGCTGTTGTCCACATTGTTAATGCACAGACTTCCAAATCGCCCAGGGTTATGGACCTAGTGCGCCATTTTGTGCTGCGCTGCCTGCGCCTCAACGTTTTGTTCAGAGCCAGGCATGTCCCAGGGATTAATAATGATATTGCTGACGCTTTGTCCCGCCTGCAGATCTCCCGGTTCCGTGCCTTGGCCCCGGATGCGGAGGAATTTCCCTCGCCACTCCCGGACGAGATATGGACCATTGGCAAGGAGAGGTGAACCGGGCGATTGGCCTGTCACTAGCGCCACGCACGCGTAAGGCGTATCAACAAGCATTTAATTCTTACAGGGCATTTGCTGCTCAATTTCACCTGCCAGAGACCTGGCCTATTCCGGTTGACCATGTTCTGCGGTTCATGGTCCACCTGCATGCTCTCGGCCTCGCACCTCGCACCATAGCATCCAAGCTCTCGGCGCTGGCTTTTATGGCCAAAGTAGAGGGTCATGTGGACAGCACCTCTGACTTCCGTGTGAGACATGTTTTGGAGGGGTGGGTGCGCGAGCGCGGGCGTTGCCTGGACGATCGGCACCCTATTCCCCCAGGGGTTCTTACCCAGTTGGCCCGGGGCTGGCCAAGCCTCTGTTTTGATCATTATGAGGCAGCCCTTTTTCATGCAGCCACAACGGTGGCATTTTTTGGAGCGCTCCGCATCAGCGAACTTGTGATGCTGTCTAAGGCGGATGCAAGTTGTAGGGCACTGGAACTCGAGGATGTCTATGTTGCCAAAGACTGGGCCCAGTTGAGGATACGTTCCTCCAAGTCAGATCAGCATGGCGTAGGCAGTGGCGTAAGACTGCTACGGTGTTCTTTGGCAGACATCTGTCCGGTTGGTGCCCTACAGGAGTTCCTGGCACTGCGTGGCATGCACCATGGCCCGTTTTTCTGTCACCAAGATGGGTCTCCCCTTACTAAATTTCAGTTTTGGAAGGTGACAGGCAGAGCCCTCGCCAGGGTGGGCCTACCAGGTGCCCGTTATGGCACACATTCATTTCGTATTGGGGCAGCCTCTACAGCAGCTGCTTTTGGGTACTCCGGGGCTGACATACGCAGCATGGGAAGGTGGGGCTCGCAATGTTTTCAGTTTTATGTGCGCCCACTTCCACCGTGAGTACCAATCCAATCACCTTACCTTCCTTTTTCTCAATTTTTCTTACAGACCCTGGGTGTCATGTTACACCGGTGACAGTATGGCTGGTGGGCCACAGCTATGTGCACAGGGCAGCGCGTTACGCTGCGGCGACAGAGTGGGGACCCCGACTGGGACTGGGTGAACACGCCAGTCTCACATGGCATGGTAAGCCTGGGATGTTATGGCGGGAGCTGCTGCCTTTCCTGTTTTCAAGCAGGAGTGCTGACCCACCTGACATTCTCATCATACACCTTGGGGGCAATGATTTGGGTCAGGTCACCGGCTTATCGCTCAAGCATGCGATTTGCGAGGACCTTGCCTACTTGCACTACGTCTGGCCTGCCACAACCCTGGTTTGGTCGGACATGGTCCCGCGCCATTCTTACAGAGGGGGCATTGACCTCCTGGCCCTTGACCGCGCTAGGCGCGCGGTCAATGGGGCGGTGGCGCGGTTCCTTGCTGACAAGGCTTGGGGACGGGTCAGTCGTCACCCCGCTATTAGCCTACAAAATTATGACTTGTATGCAGGGGATGGGGTCCATCTGTCGCGAGGAGGTATGGACCTCCTGTTGGGTGATTGGCGAGCAGGCCTGTTGACCGAGCTGACGGTCTGGGGGGGGGCGTCAGGTCTTCTTTGAAGCCCCTCCGTGTGGCGGGTAGCACTGGTAAGGTAAACAGTATGACCCACAGGTATCCGGCAGGTTCGCAATTGACTGGACAACACTAGACAGGAACAAATTAGTTAAACGTTGTCCGGTCAACGACGAACCAGGCGACGGGGTGATGGCGATAGCTAGCCAGCATGCATCACCCCGAGATTTCACGGATACGAGTCAGAGGGTGGGGTCATGAGTTAGATATTGACTACGGTCAACAATTTGTTTGTTGTCAACAAACAAATTGATACAAATTGATACATTGTAACCAATTGCCGTTGGCAATTTTGGGGTCGTACCTTACCAGTGTTACTTCGGCCTGCTTGCCTTAAGAATTATGATTGGTCGTTTTACCAATACAAATTTATAATTCGGATTAGGGCATTGAATCAATAAACGTGGCCCGATGCTGTTATCCACTTTCAATGTTGTCTGAGTCCGTTATTGGGGGGGTGCGCCTGCAATGCAAGCGCGGCGCCAAAATGGCCGCCGCGCTCTTTGCGGCCCCCCCCCAGGACGAAGAATCCGGGTAGTTTAGGGCGTGGCCAGCTCCCTTATAAAAGGGGTGGCCACGAGGCAGCCGTGCTGCCATTTTAGCTAAAGCGACGGAGCGGAGAAGTTTTTCCCCTCCACCCCCTCCCTAGTTAACAGTGTGATATTTTGGTCGCTTCGGGGCCGGGTGGGAATTTTTGGTTGGGACCCACATTGGCTTTCGGGTCCTGGCTTTTTTGCCCATCCCACACTGTTGCTATGGTTTGATATAGGGGTTCCTTTCGTTTCTACTGTTGACTCCGGTCACATTGGCGGGTAGCACTGGTAAGGTAAACAGTATGACCCACAGGTATCCGGCAGGTTCGCAATTGACTGGACAACACTAGACAGGAACAAATTAGTTAAACGTTGTCCGGTCAACGACGAACCAGGCGACGGGGTGATGGCGATAGCTAGCCAGCATGCATCACCCCGTGATTTCACAGATACGAGTCAGAGGGTGGGGTCATGAGTTAGATATTGACTATGGTCAACAATTTGTTTGTTGTCAACAAACAAATTGATACAAATTGATACATTGTAACCAATTGCCGTTGGCAATTTTGGGGTGGTACCTTACCAGTGTTACTTCGGCCTGCTTGCCTTAAGAATTATGATTGGTCGTTTTACCAATACAAATTTATAATTCGGATTAGGGCATTGAATCAATAAATGTGGCCCGATGCTGTTATCCACTTTCAATGTTGTCTGAGTCCGTTATTGGGGGGGTGCGCCTGCAATGAGAAATTTGAACTTGAACCAGACATTCTGGAGAGTGAAGTCAGAAAGGCCCTAAAAAGCACTGCAAAGATGATGGAATCAAACTACTGCATTCAATATGCCAGCAAATTTGGAAAACAAAACAGTGGCCACAGGATTGGAAAAGATCAGTGTACGTTCCTATCCCCCAAAAAGGCAATGCCAAAGAATGCTCAAATTACCGAACAATTACGCTCATCCCACATGCCAGCAAGGTGATGCTCAAGATAATACAGGATAGACTTCAACAACATGTGGAGAGAGAACTACCAGAGGTGCAGGCCGGTTTCAGAAGAGGCAGGGGGACTAGAGACCACATTGCCAACATATGTTGGATCATGGAGAAAACAAAAGAATACCAGAAACAAGTCTACTTTTGTTTTATTGACTACACCAAGGCTTTTGACTGTGTGGACCACAACAAAATGTGGCAAGTAATTAAAGAGATGGGAATACCAGAACACCTCATATGCCTCATGAGAAATCTATACACAAACCAAGAAGCAACAGTTAGGACAGAACACGGAATGACAGAGTGGGTTAGAATAGGAAAAGGAGTAAGACAAGGCTGAATTTTATCACCCTGCTTATTCAATCAATACACAGAGCACATAATGCGCAATGCAGGGATGGAGGAATCACAATATGGGATCAAAATTGCTGGGAGAAACATCAACAATTTGAGATATGCAGACGATACCACCCTAATGGGAGAAAGTGAGGGAGACCTAAAAAACCTCTTGATTGGATTGAAGGAGGAGAGTGCAAAAGCTGGCTTGAGACTCAATATCAAGAAAACCAAGATAATGGCAACAGGTCCAATCAGCCCCTGGAAAATAGATGGGGAAGAAGTAGAAGCAGTGACAGATTTTACTTTCCTGGGATCTAAGATCACTGCAGATGGCGACTGTAGCCATGAAATAAAAAGATGACTGATTATGGGGAGACAAGCAATGAGAAACCTGGGGAATATAGTGAAAAGCAGAGACATCACCTTGAAAACAAAAATTCGCATAGTCAAAGCAATGGTATTCCCGGTGGTAATGTATGGGTGTGAGAGCTGGACCATTAGGAAGGCTGAGTGCAGAAGAATAGATGCCTTTGAGATGTGGTGTTGGAGGAGAGTCCTGAGAGTCCCTTGGACAGCAAAGAGAACAAATAGGTCAATACTGGAAGAAATCAATCCTGACTGTTCACTGGAGGGACAAATAGTGAAGATGAAGCTAATGAAAGCGCGGCGCCAAAATGGCCGCCACGCTCTTTGCGGCCCCCCCCACCCGGACTCAGACATCTGGGTGAGTTAGGGGGCGTGGCCACCCCTCTATAAAAGGGGTGGCCACGAGGCAGACGAGCTGCCATTTTTAAAAGAGCGGCGGAGAGGAGAAGTTTTCTCCGTCGCTGTTCCTTCGACTCTTCGGCTCTTTAGCCCTTGGTCTTTCCCGGTTGGGAAGGAAGGATTCGCACAGAGCCTTTGGCTTGCTGGCTGCTCTGTGTTTTTGGCATCAGGTTGATCCCTGGAAAGGGATCCTGCTCTTTCTAACAGATATGCCTCCCAAACGGAAGGCCCCGGTGACGAAACCGCGGCCAAAGGGGAGGACTTTTGCGGGCCCTGCGTAGGGTGGGGGGGCAGCCCTCAGGTCGGAGGACCAGGGCTGGGCCCCCGCGGCAGGGCACTACCCCAGCTTTACCCACCGATACCGATGGGGCGATGCAGGCTCCTCGGCTGGCCAGCCTCCGGCCGGCCCTTCAGGGGCTTCAGCCATCGGCCCGCAGTTGCCGGCCATGGGTCAGGACAGCGGGGGAGGGCCTGGTGCGGGTGCACAGCACGTTTCCCCTCCGGCCCCTAATGGGCCGGAGTTTTGGGCATGGCCCTATTCGGGCCCAGGCCCTCACTTTGGGGTTCCTGGTCAAATGCCTAGTGGGCCGTCCGGCCCACCCGGCCAACTTTATACTGGGGGATTGCCCAGTAACATGCGGCCAGCCGGGTTGAGCTGCTTGAGACGCTCCGGCCTGCGCCTGCCGGTGTCTCGCGGCTCCCCGTTCGTCCAGAGCTACAGCCGGGGAGTGGTCGGGTGTGGCCCCAGAGCTCGATTCCGGTCGCGAGCTCCAACGCCCGCTGTGGCCGGAACCCCCAGTGGGGGCGGCTCACGGGGGTGCACCTTGTGAGTATCAGGTTCAAGTTAATGCACCCACATCACAGTCCACTTCCGGTGGTGGGGTTCAGTGGCCATGGCCTCGTCAAGTCGAGGCGAGTGGGCATCAGTTGCCAGCCTATCCCAGTGCCCCTTGGTTCCATACTGGCACAACATTGGGGGTGGGGGTTTCTGCCCCCGGGGCAGTGACGGGCATCGCAGGGGCTGTCCGGGTTCCACTGCGTATGCCCCGTGTACCTAAGGTGCCGGTGACGGCCTTGCTGACGGCTGGTTATTCATTGTCCCTTGGTGATCATTTGTCCCAGGTCATGAGGGGCGGCTCACGGGGGTGCACCTAGTGAGTATCAGGTTCAATTTAAGTGCACCAACACCACAGCCCACTTACGGTGGTGGGGTTTAGTGGCCCTGGCCTCGTCAAGTTGATGCGAGCGGGCATCAGTTACCATCTTATCTCAGTATCCATGGTGCTGAATGGTCCCTCGTTAAGGGCGGGGGTGTCCGCCCCCAGGGCAGTGCCGAGCATCGCAGGGGCTGTCCGGGTCCTGCTGCATATGCCCTTTATACAGAACGTGCCGTCGATGGCTTTGCCGACAGCTGGTTATTCCTTGCCCCTGGGTGATCATTTGCCACAGGTCACGAGGGGTAAGGTCTGGAGGGGGATATGTGGATATTCTCCCTATTGAACTGTGAGCCCACTGAGGAGGAGAGAGGGGGACAGGACGACAGAGACAAAGAGCTGTCCCATCGTCGTAAGCCACCGCGCACCTGGGGCCAATTGGTTGTCGGCATACCTTATATATATGTTGGTATGCCGCAGGGCCCGGCCTGATTGGGCCATCCCGATGGTTCCATCCATTGCTAATAATTACAGGGTGATGGTTGATTTGATGGGCCCATCGCAGTTGGCTTACGACGAGGAATGTGGATGAGGGTGGCCCTACACCCTGCGAGGAGGTGGGATGAGCCCTATCAGCAATTGTGCTCGTGTACATGACTCCCACGTGACTGGCGCCTGGTGATAGGTACCATGGTGGTCATGCTGTGCAGCGGGCTGCTCAGACACAGGCTCCACGCTAACTGGTCGGGCAGGGGGTTCCAGCCCGCCTGCTGTGTTCGACCTGCTCAGCTGGCGGCGTGTGTACTAAGCGCCAGTGTCGTTACCGACTTAGTGTCCCCTTTTGCGCTGCCCTTGCGCCGCCTCCACGTGCCCGCGGGTTGGGGGTTACGGGGCAGAAGTAGGGGTGCACAGGGGGCGATCAGAGCTCCGTCTGAAAGAACTAGCCTTGTCAAAGCCCCCCTCCCCAATTAGTGTACTCAGGCTGGAGCGATGGCGCTCAGCTCATCCAAGAAGGGATGATGCGGGGTACCTGCTGGAGGGTTTTCAATGGGGCTTTTGTATTCCATTCGGGGGTGTTCAGGGGTCCCAGGATGCTACTAATCTGGTTCCCTTGAAAGGTAACGAAGAGGTGGCTCCACTGCACAGCTACGGGAGTTGGGGCTATGAGAGTAGCGGGTCCCTTCTTGGAACCACCTTTCCTAAATTGAACGTCTCCCCTATGAGGCTAGTACCGAGGTAGAACCAGGGTGAATGTCATTTAATCCTCCATTTAGCTCACCCTGTGGGTTATCCGGTCAGGGATGCCATTCCTGATGACCTTGTTCAATCAGGTACTCGTAGTTGGTTCAGCCCCTATGGGTGGCACGCTCATGCAGTCCCGGTGCTTTCCTGGCACAGTGTGATATGCACTCGGCTTTCAGATTACTGCCAGTGCACCCAATGGATTTAGACCTATTGGGTTTTTAGGTTCCAAGGGGAATTTTACTTAGATAAGGCCAACCCCTTCTGACTGAGTTAATTCATGTTCAGCATTCAAACGATTCGGGACTTTCATTCAGTGGGCCTTTGCTTGCAGGTCGGGGTCTCGGTCTCTAGCCCATTACCTCGACGACTTTTGGTTCGGGGGTGAACGGGGCTCGGACACGTGCACGCGTCTCCTCACTACATTTCAGACACTCAGGTGGGAACTGGGTGTCCCCTTGGCGCCTGAAAAGACAGAGGGCCCAGCTACTAAGCTCACAATTCTAGATTGACTCTGTCGCATGGGCATCCGGGTTAACCATGAATCAGGTGGCTCGGATCTCCGCGGCGATTTTGGCATTGATTGCCAAACATAAAGTTTTCCCTTGTGAGCTGCAGTTACTTCATGGCCACCTTAATTTTGCCTGCAGGGTGGTTCCACCCGGCAGACCATTGGCCAGGCGCCTGTGTGACGCCATGGCTGGCCTGTTAAAACGTCAACACAGGGTCCGGCTGATCAGGGGCATACGGGTGGACCTTCCGGTCTGGCTCAAATTACTCCTGGGTTTTAATGGGGTCTCTTCCTGGAGATCAGACCTGATGGTCTGCCCTAGATTTCTAGTACGGTCGGATGCCTCCGGCTCCCTGACTTATGGGGGTTTACTCTGAGGGTAGGTGGATTTACGGCCAATGGCAGCATGCATGGCTTGGCACGGATCGCCTCCGCGATCTTACCTTCCTTGAGTTCCTTCCCATTTTGGGGAGCACTGATGCTATGGGGCGATGAGTGGGCCTACTCAGTGGTCCATTTTCGGTGTGATAATGCGGCAGTGGTGCACATTGTCAACACCCAGACATGCAAATCCCCCAAGGTCATAACATTAGTTTGTCTATTCTTTTTGAGAAGCCTATGCCTAAATGTGCTGTTCTGGGCCAGACATGTTCCAGGTATTAATAACAACATTGCTGCTGCTTTATCCCGCCTGCAGATCCCCCGGTTCCGCGCCTTACTCCGGAAGCAGATGAATTCCACTCGCTACTCCCGGCCGATATTTGGACGTTTGGCGAGGAGAGGTGAACCGGGCATGTCATTGGCACCTCGCACGCGTAAGGCGTATCACCATGCATTCATGCGTCGTGTTTTCGAGGGGTGGACACGGGAACGTGTCCGCCGCCCGGATACCCATCACCCCAGTTCCCAGAGTTTCTGACCCACCTTGCACGAGGCTGGCATTACTTATGTTCGGATAGGTGTGAAGTGGCTCTTGGTCAAGCAGCTACCACGGTAGCCTTTTTGGAGCGCTCCGCATCAGTGAGTGGGTGCCAGAGTTGGTACCATCTGTGTAAGGCGGATGTGTCTCGTAGGGCACTGGAACTCGACGATGTCTCTGTCACACATGAGTGGGCTCAAGTGGGGATACGGTCCTCACCGGTTGTTCAGCACGGCGTAGGCAGTGGAGTCAGACTGCTACGAAGTTTTATTGGAGACATCTGTCCGGTTGGTGCCCTACATGAATTTTCGACAGTGCCTGCTGCTCGCCCCAGCCTGTTTTTCTGCCACCAGGATAGGTCTACCCTTACCGAAGTAATGTTACTGAGGGTGACCAGTGCCGCGCTTCACGGTGTTGGGGCCCGTTTTGGCACCCATTTATTTAGGATAGGCGTCGCGTTGATCGCGGCTACGTTTGGGGTACTCGGAGGCAGACATGCGTGTACGCGCAATTTCTTATATGTACGTGCCCTCACTGTACGAGTACCTAGTTATGTCCTTAACCTCTTCTCCTCTTTTACAGATCCTGTGTGTGTCTACACACCGGTGGCAGTGGGGCTGGTGGGCCGCAGCTATGTACATGGGCAGCAGTATATGCTGCGGTGACAGAGAGTGGACCCCGACTTGGGCTGTGTGCATCTGCACGTATGCGATGGTATGGTATGCGCGGCACAAGAGGGCGGGAACTGTGGCCATTCCTGATGTCCGTCGGGGATGCTGGACCACCCGATGTTCTTAATAGGCACCTCGGCGGCAACGATCTTATACGGATCACTGCTGTTACTAAACTGTCGAGGGGCTGTGACCTGGCGTTTTATATCTCGTATGGCTTACACACGGTCGCTATGGTCTAACATCGTGCCGAGACACCAATTTAGAGGAGACATGGATCTCCGTGGTTCGGACTGTTCCGGCAGTCAGTGGACAGGGCTGTTGCTCAGTCCCTTGCTGAGCATGGCTGGGAGACAGCCATTGGACACCTGAGGATAGGCTTACAAAAATTTTGCTGGTAGGCAGGAGAAGGGGTCCACCTGTCGGCTGGAGGTATGTACCTCGTTCTGGGTGTGGTGCAAGCAGGCCTGGCGACCGAGCTGACGGTCTTGGGGGGGCAGTGAGTCATCATGGACGCCTCCCCGTGTGGCGGGTAGCACTGGTAAGGTAAAGATTTATGACACAGAGGTATCCGGCAGGTTCGCAATTGACTGGCCAACACTTAGACAGGTACAGGTATAATAGCTTTGACCGGTCAACGACAAACCAGGCAAGGGGTGATGGCAGGAGCTTTTCAGCATGCATCACCCCGTGATTTGACGGATACATGTCATAGGGTGGGGTCAGTAGATAGTTTATTGACTCCGGTCAACAATTTGTTTGTATCAACAAACAAATTGATACAAATGGATACATTGTAGCCAATTGCCATTGGCAATTTCGGGAGGAACCTTACCAGTGTTACTGCGGCCTGCTTGCCTTAACAATTACAATTGGATGAATACACCAATTGAAAGTTATAATTTGGACTAGGGCATTATTCAATAAAAGTGGCCCAATGCCTTTATCCATATACCGGTGTCTGAGTCTTTCTTTGGGGGGTGTGCCTGCAAAGTATTTTGGACATCAAATGAGAAGGGAGGACTCACTTGAGAAGGCCTTGATGCTGGGAAAGGTGGAGGGCAAGAGAAGAAGGGGGCGTCCAAAGATGAGATGGATAGATGATATTGTAGACACAATGGACACAGAGCTTGGTCATCTGAGGAGAATGGTGTAGGATAGAGGTGCCTGGAGGAAAATGGTCCATGGGGTCGCAAAGGGTCGGAATCGACTGTGCGACTGAAGAACAACAACAACTTACCACACTATCACCCCCACTGCTCTGTTTCTCTGTTTATTCCTGTTTCCCAATAACTGTGATAACAGTTGTTGGTCCAACTGTAACTGGGATAATCTAACCAAACTCTTTCTGCTATAGTCAAGCAATACTATAATTAACTGCCCATTCTTTGCCCACAGCCTTGGTGTGTGTTGGGTAGCTCACATTCATAGAACAATATAATATATTATAGCCATATAATTTAAGCAAAGTGCCCATTTACATTAATTCTGCAATGGTGGAGAGAAAGGGTTAAAGTCCAATATGCATCACTTTACTGAAGTAATCACTAACACCAGTTGGGGCTGTGATGCAGGGAAAATGTTAAAGCCCAGCTGCAACACTTTTATGCATTCTCATTTGTAAATTTTCTGTCTATCCATTGAGGATGGAGATGCATTCTTCCAGCTCTTCACAGTTCACTTCAATTTCCATCATATTGAACTAGCTTGATGCCATCAACCAGCCTGACTCCCTTGCTGCCTTCCTCTCTAATTGTGCAGCATTTTTGAACATGTTAAATACCCTCAGTCCCAGGTTAAAGCAATGTACCATTTCACTACCAGCTGTGGATTCCCTTACACATCATTTTACCATGGGGCCTTGTAGCACCAATCCAAAAGTCCTGTGCTGTGACTCTTGCTCTCTTATAGGAAAAGGCTCTGGCAAGCCATGCTCTATTCACAGTGATGGGTACTGTCTACCCTGATCATTGTCAGCAGTCATTGAGTGCAGGCTCAGACCAGTAGTGGGAAGAGCAAATGTGTTAACAGGGCTGGAGAAAGCCAATATAGTGTGAAAATGCTTACTGCTGAATAGTTGATGTCTGCTGCAGTCTTTCATTTCAATATGATACCCCTCTGGGCCATTTACCCTATTCTACCTGCAAACCTTTGCCCCCCCCCCCCCCCCCCCCCTTATCCTACCTGCTTGGAGCAGCCCAAGTTCAAACCACATATTACTCAAATAACTCCTCAATCATACTGGCATAACCAAACTAAAAGGGCTCCTTCTTCAACCCTACTACTTAGTGAGAACGCTATAGAGCCGTGATGGTGAAGCATGGCACTCCAGATATTCTTGGACTTCAATTCCCAGAAGCCCAAGCATCCTGTGGATCCACATGAATGGGTTTACTGTGATTCATCTGGCTCGCGCTGCCCTCATAGCTCCCGGAACTGGAAGTAAAATGCGCCTGTACGGAATGCATGCATGTGTGCATGCACGTGAGTGTGTGTGTGTGCATGTGCATACGCATGCACTTGTTGGTCAGCAGGTGGCAGTCACTTACTACAGGCAACCAATCAAACAAGGCTATCTTAAAGACAGGGAGTTAGGCCAATAAGGTACAGAAACTCATAGGATTTGTAATGTCTATGAAGGAGAAGTGAAAGTAAATAAATAAATGTATCATTTAAAAAGTAAGGGGGGGAAATAAGAAGTTCTACACAGATTTAATGAAATTTTCCTCTTCAGGGTAAGTCAAGAGAGCTTATTTTCTTTGTGAAATAGAATACTTACTTAATTCTTTGAGGATGAAATATATCTTGGTTCAGATCAAAATTCCTAGCAGTATTAAAAAAACTGAAAATCAGCTATGGTCTCAGGAGGTTCTGTCAGACCAAGGGATGGTGATTGATTTTTCAGTTTTAGAAACAGATCATAGCCAGAATATATTGAAAGCAATAGCCAAGTCAAGCTATTTCCTTCATTCTGTCTCATTCCTTAAAAGCACACAAATATATACAGGGCCTACTGTTGCAAAGTTATCAAAACCTGACAGCAAAAATACAATCCATAGTAAGAAGCTCCTAAATCAAATATTCAGTCTAATCACATATGAGCTACAGGGAGAACTTATTTATAGGGTAGTGTCAAAAAGAACATAAAACTACCGGGAGAATGAAGGCTACTGAACTTTTCTTATGGCAAAAAAGAGGGACTGGACATTTTTACTGTTTGCGGAAAAGATTCTCTTGTTTCACATGCATTTTTTAGCCTTAAATAATGGAATTAAAGAGTGGAAAGGCTGTCTTACCGAGTTCACTCATATTGCAGCTCTACATCTACCTGCCTCTCTGATCTACCTGTTGAAAATGTAGGTCCTTGTGTTTCACAACAGAGAGATCTGTGTTCTATAAATATGTCCTACTTTCAGAAGACTTTTCCATGAAGTTATGCTCACATTCTATACAGGTCAACCCTGACAGAAAATGTATAGCAGAGATGCCTTCACACAGAAAGGCTGGCGCAGGAGTCTGGGGTTGGTTGAAGTAATCCAAACACCTTGAGTGTGAAGCATTTCCTTCTACTGAAGGTGCAGAGAAAAACATTTACAGTGAAGATATTTCAAACATAAAGCAAGCAGGATTTCTCTATTCTGTGTCTGGCTATTTACAAAGTATATACAGTCCCAAAATAGTTCTCTAAAAGAGCAACAGAAGATAATGGATTGTAAAGCTGCCAAAACAGTTATTTGGTTGTATGTTTACGAGTTCAGTCTACTAAGACCTTTGAAAGCAAAGCTGATAACCAAGAAACGGTCAGGAAGCAAACCAGTCGGATAAAAGGAGTCCAACAAAGCATTCCTCTCAGAGAGACGCCAACATCCAGTATATCAGCAATGGTTACAGTACATCATCACCTGCCTGTGGCCCAGTATGTGTTCAGCCCATGCAGTTCAGGCAAGCTGACCAAAGTCACAGATTGAAGTGGCTTGTTATATGGAGATTCTACAAGCATAATTACTCAACTCAGTAAGGCTGTGTCAAACACAGAAGTTCTTAAAGGTACATTAGTTAGAACATAATATACTACCCAACTGATCCTGTCAGAACTTAGGATCTGACACACACACACACCGTATCTGTGGGTATACATTCTGAGACATTCCGCAGATACCTGAAACCACAAATAACATCAAACCCAATTTTAACACATAAATCTGAATCATAAAATTGAGGTGGGGTTTCAAATGGTTCAGTCCCTCTACAAGAGAGCTACCAAAATGTCTGCCTATATTCCTTGTAAACATTACATTGCAAACAGTGACCTCAGTTTTGTTCTCTTAAGCATTAAAAACCTACAGCCTTAAATGTAACTGAGGGTGCAGCTGCACAGAAGGAAAAAATGCAAATAGGTCCACTGTGAAGTGATACCTGAGAAGGGTTCTCCCAGTAAATGTTCTTGAACCAATCACACAGGAGTCAGCAAAGGAGAGAAAGGAAATAAGCCTTTTTGTGGCTTTTGAGCCATTTCTCTCTCTTACATCTCTGTTGATTCTTTATTTATTCTTTTAAATATTAAAGCTGATCAAAGGAGGGAAGAAAGACAGGCAGAAATATGGGAGGAAGTTTTCTTTTCATTCTTGTTTCAACTTCTTAAGGAAGCTGTAATTTGTTCTGTTCTGGCTTTCCAGATTTGCAGGAGGTACAAATAGAACAGAGGTGACATACATAGAAGGATTTTTTCCCCTCACCTTCACTAGAAGAAAACCCATTTAATTAGTTTCCACCCTGAATATGGGCAAATTTGAAATTCTTGTGAGGTCTTTACAGAACTCAAGGTCTGTCTTTGACCTAACATGTTCTAGGTTCTATGCTTTTCTTAAGCATAATCAGGCATCTGCCTCAAGTGAAAGCATCTCAGTTGCTTGGAATCATCACTATCCTCAATCTGATGAGCCCTTCCTCCCTCACACTAAAGAAACATTGAATTGGTTTTCCAGAGCTCACCAGTCCCCTAGTTTCTGGTTCTTAGGCTGCCTTCATTGGAATAGCATTGCTCTACACACCAGTGTTTCCCAACCTTTGTTTTTTGGACTTCAATTTCCAGAAGCCAAAGTCACTTCCCCAAAGCACTGATTAGCCAATGTACTGACTTAGGTTTCTGGAAATTAAAGTCCCCCTGTGGGGAATGGCCCTACATTGGGAAACACTCCTTTACACAAAGTCCTGCCACTGTCTGTCTCTGGTGGAGATATTGCAGGACAAGGATACCATGTTAGGGAAGAAAGTGACACTTCAGTGGCAGCAGTAGCTTGGTGGGAGGTCAGTGACAAATGCTTCTCTTTCTCAAGCAGCAGGAGAGCCTGGAGTTCCAAAGGTCCCCAATCATCCCAAAAGTATTCATGGTTTACAATCTTCTCAAAAATACCTCTCAGACAACATCTCTTCTTGATAATCATGATTTATCCCTTACAACCACCTGATTTTTCTCAATTCATGCCCATTCTGGATAATAAATAAATTCTTAATCTCCAACCCTTTTGTGCGCTTGTAGCATAAAAATGTTTCTCTGTTGTCTACACAAACCTGTTGGCACCAGATACATATTTAAAAGTTTGAGCATTACTATTACTTTCTCAGCAGAAAATTTATGTCATATAATAAAATATCTTTCTCCCCCATCTTCTTACACACTTGAAAAGCTGTCATAGAATAAACATACAGATTGTATGGGGGGCTATGCTTTTCCCAAGAGATGATGGCAGCACTGGAACAAATGAATCTGTAGGAGGAATATGCTTTTGTCTTTGAGCAAAAGTGACATATCAAAGTGCAGCATCTTCATCTGAAAAACACATCTCCCCACATATTTCTGTCTGAAAAAGAGATGACCAATGGTAATAAAATAATGCAGAAAATGATTGGCTTTAACTGGTCTATCAACAAATCTGATATATGTTCAACAATATTTGATAAATGTTTCATTTCCCCCCTGCCAGCTATGTTTATCTTATATGTTGAATCTACTAGATCAGGGGTTCTCAACCTTTTCAAGCCGAGGGCTGGGTCTTACCAGTAGTAATGTATGGGTGTGAGAGCTGGACCATAAGGCCGCATCTGGCCACCAGGCCATAGGTTAAGAACCCCTGTACTAGATCAAGCTAAAGACCAATGCATACAATAATTATTGACATAGTAAAGTAACTTGGTTACTTTATGCACATCTAGGAGTGTGTTAGCATAATTTTTTTGTGACTCTTTTTCTCCTCCCTCAAGCAAAACTCTGGACTACTTGAATTCTACTGTGCAACATTTCCAAAACTATGGGGAATAAAGTGCCAGCTCTGCTGATGAAACAGCAAAATGAGGTTGTTGGGTCTTGGCCAGGGTTTCTCAACCTTGGACCTCCAGGTGTTCTTGGACTTCAATTACCAGAAGCCCAAGTCAGCACACTTTCAACCAATAAATATTTACCATATGAACTGAACAATTATTTTCATAACTCATGGTGTCTTTAGATAGATATGTTCTATATAGTAATTTTCTATAGTGGCACAGAACAAAAGACCCAGAATAAAAATCACCTGGCCCCTTTTGATTGTATAGATAGCAGAATAAACCACATTAGGGTAGCCCCATTGAATGGTGTCTTGCTACATTTTCAATCATGCCAGAGACATCCAAATATTTCCTGCTATTTCACAAATATTTGCAGTTCTGTAAAAGCTTACAACATGACAATAAGTTCTCAAGCCATTTTTCATGGAAAGTAAGCATCTGACAGAGGGCTTTGTTTATCATGGCAGTTACTGATACAGTAAATAAAAGATCTCATGCCATTCCCTCATTATAATATTATATCTCTATCATCCAAATAAAACTAAGAACCAAGACTTGGTCTCCTTGCATGGAGATAATGCTGTAGGGTGACAAAATAGTTTACTGTCATTATGTAGCTACACATTGATTGGTACAAACGTCTTAGAAAGTTGTATGCAGAGACTGTACTGTAATTGTTGCCATCTGTATAGCCACTATTAACTTTCTGGTGCAAAGGTGACCAACTATGGCATTCCACATGTTTTTAGATGGCAACACCCACAGTTCCACATTGTTGTGTGAGAGAGGTAGAGCTGCGGTGTATTATAAGATAAAATACCTGAAGGGCCACATTTCTATACCTGTTAAATTTGTTGCAGCTCTTGTGGCTGCATTAGTTCTTTAGCCTGTACTAAGTAACACAATAGAGATGTGAAGAGTGTTCAAAATAATTTTTCATTCTATGTAACTTACCGTGTTGAGACTCCTCAACAAGACTCCTCATCGCAGCAGTGAGATTTCCTAGATTTCTACAAAAATTAGGTCCTGGTCTCATTCTCCCCATTTTTGGCTGTCTGGTTTGTTATTAACCTGTTATTCTTTGGAGGAAATTCCCAAATCCTGCTCAGTTTGATGCCTTTCCTGATGGCTCCTACACAGCAAAGATGTTATTCTACTCTACACAAGAATTGTAATAATCCTCTACAGATTTGCACACCTTTTAAAAAATCCATTGACTATGAAACATTAATAATTATAATAATAATTATAATTTAATAATAATTATAATATTATTATAATTATTATAACAATTGTATAATAATAATAATTTATATTAGATTGTCCATGAGATTACTTAGGGGTGAGGGAAAATCTCAATGAGAGAAATCAGGCTGCATGTAGTAAAGATTTTTCCCCCTTTGTTTCTGTCCATGACGAAGAGACTATGATCAAAATACAAACTAGACTAAATAAATACGTAATTTAAGTGAAGGTGATCTTGTCTGGACAACTGAATCTCAGGTCACATCAAAAGTCCAAACCAGATGTTCATCTTTTCCCTGAATTACAGCAACATATTAAAAAAAACAAAGCAATGTTGAGACCCTTCAAGCTTAAGAAGAGCAAAGTTAGTGCGAAGGACTGTTTAATTGGCAAGAAGTTTAGTTCTGTCACAATCATCAATACTTTTACATTCCACCCACTAGCTATCTGCTTTTCTCTTTGGTGAGTTAGGAGAAGATACAGGTATGTTTTCCTGTATCTGTGTGTGTGTGTGTGTGTCCCTACATGCAGTACATGACTCAGAATTACTATTTAAATTCTGGATTACCTATTCTGTAGATACAACATTGCCAGCTAAATGATTTCAGGCACATTTCCTCTTATCTGCTAGCCCCCATACCACCCTGCATTATACAAATGATGTTGGCATGTCTACATTTTGTCTCCAGCAATTTAATAATTTGAAGACAACAGTGTCTCACAGATCTCTGCTGGAGAGCGCGTTCAGGCATGTACTATTGACTCCTATGCTGATTACTCACATAGGGGGCTTTAGAAGGAATGTCATCATTGGCAATGAATACAAAAGCAAGGAAAAGGGAAGCATTTGAAAAATACTAAACAAAACTCTCCATATGCTCTTGCCAAATACTTAATAATTTTGGCTTTCCAAAAATAAAGCTGAATTACTCCATTCTTCAAGCATCAAATCAATTAACACTGCTAATTAACAGTAGTAAAAGGTAAATTATTTAAATTTGAAATTGTAAATGCTATCTCTACATATTCCTGATTAATTACAAAGAAAACTAAAGGTAAAGGTTTCCTTTGCTTGAAAGCCAGTCATATCTGACTCTAGGGTGCAGTGCTCATCTCTGTTTCAAAGCCGAAGAGCCAGCGCTGTCTGCTTCTGCAGATGTTTCCATGGTCATGTGGCAGGCATGACTAGACACCAGAGATCACGGAACGCTGTTACCTTCCCACTGAAGTGGTCCCTATTTATCTACTTGCAATTTCTTGCTTTCGAACTGCTAGGTTGGCAGGAAAACTAAAGACATATAAATTCTTATTTAAAATCACAGATATCAAGCAGCAACTTAAAGAAGAATTTAAAATCATGTGTGGCTTTTGTGCCTTTTTTTCTTACACTGTCTTGATAGCTCTAGGGTTTAGGAAGCAATAGCAATAGCAATTATACTTATATACCACCTCATAGCACTTAGTGCACTCTCTGGGATGTAAACAAGTTAATTAGAACTTTGCCCCAAACATGCTGGGGACTTATTTTACCGACCTAAGAAAGGATAGAAGGCTGCACCCACCTTGATCCCTGATCAGTATAACATTCACAATGTTCTGGCTACAGAACACATTTCTATGTACTGTATCTTTATCTAGAAAACCCTAAAAAGGGTTGCCATTAGTCAGAATTGACTTGAAAGCATACAATTATTATTTTCTTCTAATAACACAAACAATAAGACTAATGGACATTTCAGTGAAAGTCTCAATAAAAAGTTATATCTTAAGGGGGCACCTTTGAGTCAGTGCCTGCTTAATATACCAGATTAGAGAGTTATATATGTTAGATGCAGGAAGCTTATCAATTGTGGTTTTGGTAGCCATAAGGTAGGTCTCCCATACAGTTAGCACCATCAAGAATATGCCTCTTCAAGAATGGAGTCACAGGCAAGCACATAAGATAATTCTTAAGGTAAGTAATTTAAAATTAAGTCTATATACAGAGAAAAGTATCCAAGTAGTGCTATTTATGTGTTTCTGGATCAGCTATCAGGCAGTTTGAGAAGCCCACAACAAGGCTAGTTCCCATGCCATTGTTTCCATACTTGGGAGGTTAGAAATGCTGAGATTTGAACAAAATTACTTGGCCTTAGTTGCTATATAGGAAACTAGCATATTTTGCCCGGCGATGCTGGGCTTTTTAAAATTGTGTTGGATAGTAAAGGGTTTTTTTTTTCTTGCACCAATGGTGCTGGGCTTTTTTAAATGGTGTTGTAAGGTTTTGTGATTTTTGGGCTTCGAGGCGCTGCGTCCGCCTGCGGCGGACTTGCGCTCCCATTGGGGTTTTTTTGCCTTTTTTTTTTTTTGCGTGCCGGCTTCCTCAGTGCCGAGCTGTTTAAAGTGGTTTTTGAAGGTTTTTGTTTTTTGTTTATGGTAATGAGGTTAGTCTGTTATTTGTGTTTGTGAAAATGTTTATTTATACACACGGACTGTTTTAAACTGTGTTGTTATGTGTGTTTTTTTGGATTTAAAAAGAGGACAGGTTGTTTTTTTTAATTATTTTATTTTAATAAAGAATGTGTTACTTTGTGAATTTTTGTAAATAGTTTTACTTTGGATAATAATTTTAGAAATGTGTAAATATATGTTTTATTAAATTGAAGGTATTTTACAGTGTTTTTTATTTTTTATTGAAAATTTATTTATTTATCTGTGATTATTTTTGTTTTTTTTATATTTTTGAATGTTTTTGGAATTGATTAACCTAATTTTTGGGATTTATTGAATTTTTGGAATATTTTGGATGTTTTTTCTCCTTTGGCCACTGGGTGGTGGTGTTGAGCAATGTTTGTTTATTGCTTCTTCTGGTGAGTCTCTTCTTCTCTTCATTTCAGTTCCGGTTTTCATTGAGGCAAGACATCTAATGGTAAGTTCTCTCATTTTTTTAGGGGGGGTTGTTTTGGGTTGGGGGGCGTTCTGTGTCTGTTTAGGGTTTTGGGTGGGGGTTTCTGTGTGTGTTTTTTTGAATGTTTTTGGTTTTTAGGGTTTTGGGTGGGGGTTTCTGTGTGTGTTTTTGAATATTTTTGGTTTGTTTTTTAATGTTTTTGATTTGTGTTTTGGGTATTTTCGTGGGCCAGTCTTGATGGCTGGCCCGCGGAAATACCATCGCCGTTTCATGCGGCATTGGGGGGGGGTATTGCCGTGGCCCGGGCTGGGTTGCGGTGTGAGTGTTTGTTGGGTGGGTGTTTGCCTCGCCGCTTCATGCAGCTTTTGGGGGAGGGTATTGTCGCGGCCCTGGCTGGGTTGGGGTTTGTGTGTTTGGGGGGTGGGGGTTTGCTTGCTGGCCTTTTTTTGATTTGTTTTTGGTTGCTGCCACCACGGCGTTTTTTGCAGCGGTTGGGGGGGGGGTGTTTGAATTTTTTCCAGCGAGTTTGTCTCGCTGTGCTCACCGTGTCTTCGGCAGGGCAGCGTTGGGGAGAGGATGTCCCACTCTTCCCCGTTGCTGCGTGCAAGATGGCCGGCAGGTTTTCATAGTATAGTGATTTCAGGGTTAGCGTGTTTTCTGGGCGCTGTGTCCGCCTGTGGCGGACTTGTGCTCACGGTGTGGGTTTGTTTTTATTTTTCACGCGCCGGCTTCTTCAGCGTTCTGCACGCTCATGGCGCGCAGGACGCTGGGACTTGTATTTTTGGCTGCGCGTGTTTGCTTTCTGCGGCAGTTTTTCTCTTGCGGCTTTTTTTTTGATTGGCCGCGGCACGTTTCCGAACATTCCTTTTGCCGCGCCACTCAGCCTAATTGGCTCTGGCGCGGCGCGGCGCAAGGAACTTTGGGAATTGAAGTTCCCTTTTTTTGTTTGCGACTTGGGGGCTCCTGCCCCCGGGTCGAAAATTTCAACCCGACAGTTACCTGCGAACCCCGTTCGGGCGAGTGAACGGAGGCTCGGACGGGGTTAGTGGGGCCTGGTGCAACATCCTTTGTCATATTCCAACGGTTAATGCACCATTTTATAGGTATAGAAGAGCCAAGTTCCAAAGTCAAAGGATATTGACAGTTGAAGCCCAAGTGAAAACCAAAGCCTTCCAGCCAGGCCTTTTCTCCTGGTGAGCCGCATTTCAGTTGGGTTTGTCTAGTGCAGGGGCACCCAAAGTATGGTCCACGGGCCCAATGAGGTCCCTGCACATCATTAATGCAGCCCGCAGTGAGCACCCGGGCTCACTGCGGACCTCCCCCACTTCTTGACGTCAGCAGTGGTGATGGTGGTGGCAATCACGCTTTGTCTGGGCTGCTCCAAGCAGCCTCTTGCTTGGTCCCATCCCCTCTGCAGCCTTTGCCAAAGCAGACCGTCGCATCAGGGAAATTTTCGGAACCTCATATGTTTCAAAATTTGCAGTGCTAGGAGAATCCCTGGGCACGCCCTGGATGACATCACCACAGTGCACCAGGTTTACCCTTCCAGCACCACGGATTTTGAAACACAGGAGGCTCCAAAAGTTTCCCCAACGCAGCGATCGGCTTTGGCAAAGGCTGCAGACGGGATGGGACCAAGCAAGAGGCTGCTCAGAACAGCCAAGACAAACACGATCGCTGCCACCGCCGCTGCTGATGTCAAAACTGTCAGCAGTGGGAGCAGCCTGCAGCTGTGTGTTGGGGGTGGGATCGTCCCACAAAAAAAAGTTTGGCCACCACTGGTCTAGTGGAATACTCAGAATGGAGAATTATGAGATTTGTAGTAAAAAAAAATCTCATGTTACACTGCTTACTAGACTGGCTGCATTGTAGATCTCTAGCTATACTGAGTCTTCATAACACTTAGGATTGAAACAGGCAAAGAATAAACTGCACAGCTTCTTGAAGGTGTGTGTGTGTGACAAAAGGATGGAAGAAAGCTGGTAGCAATATTGTTTACACTCTAAAAATCCACCACAATCTTATTGCGGTGTTGCTGTATGACACACTTCCATTCCAAGTCAGAGCCTTTGTTTCACCCCTTCACTGCTGTACATCCCGATCCAGAAGCGTACAAATACCTACACAAACCTGAAAACAAATTGGTTCAGGGTGTCTGCAAACCAACTTGGGTGAATGTCAGTCCCAAACTATGAAGCAAATCTTTGGACAAAATTGAATATACACCCCACAGTCCTATTTCAGTCTTTATAAACTAGTAACATGGTAGGTGTTATTATGGGCTGTGCTTGGTTGGCTTTAGAGCAAGATTTCTACCACCTGGATTCAGACTATTTCATTGACTACAAGGTCCGAGCATTTCAGGGAACAAAGCAGGCTTCACAATGCCTATTCGCATCTCACCATTCCATAACAAAACCAAAGCCTTGACAGGAACACAAGCCTTTCCTAAAAGACAACCTTCAAGATAATACATGGTTCCATCAGATTTCTCTAGGGACAGACCATCCTAACAAGATGTTTCACGCTTCCGCAAGCTAGCTGCCAAGGCAAGTCTGGGAGTCATGGTCTGGAAAAGCAACTTTTCCAACTTTTTGGTGAGAATGTAGTAAAAGATATCACTTCCAATCTAACATCCCTAAGAGTTTCTGCTAAAGAAACAGTTTCTAGACTGCACAGGAGAAAGCAGGATCAATTATGAAAAATATACCTGGTGGATACAAACGAATCGGAAAAAGGAAGAAAGTTAATTTCAATAATTTACTACAATTGTGCAAAATTAATGGACATAAATCAGACACCTGGAATAGCAACACAGAGAAACCTGCTTCAAGTGATAAAATTGTATGAATTTGAATATCTAGGTGATTTGGAGTCACCATTAGAAGCTCTGTGGGTAAGAGTACCAGGCCACAAGGATGGTCTAACAGTAGGCATATACTATCGGCCTCCAACCCAAACTCTTGAGGGAGACTGGCAGTTGGAGAATGTTGTAAAGGAGGCATCCAAGAAGGGAAGCCTGGTTATAATGGGGGACTTCAATTACCCTCACATAGACTGGGTGAACTTTTGTTCAGCACATGATAAAGAGATAAAGTTCCTAGATATGCTAAATGATTGTTCCCTGGGACAGATGGTTGAAGACCCAACTAGAGGTACAAGAATCCTTGACTTGAACCTGAGTAATACTCAGGATCTGGTGCAAGATGTTAATGTGACTGATCCAATAGGGAACAGTGACCACAACTCAATTATGTTTAACTTGATCATAGACTGCAAGTCACTGATAAACTCTAACACAGAGACCTTAAATTTTCAAAAAGGAAATTTCCCAAAGATGAGGAAACTAGTAAAAAAGAAGCTGAAAGGGAAAATTGAGAGAGTCCAAACACTCCAAGAGGCATGGAGGCTGTTTACAAAAACAATAACAGAGGCCCAATTCGAATGCATACCCAAAAGGAAAAAGGGCACTGCCAGGTCCAAGAGGACTCCGATATGGCTTACAGGAGCTGTTCGGGAAGTGATCAAGAGCAAGAAAAGCTCATTTAGAAGATGGAAGGCTTGTCCGAATGAGGACAGCAGTCGGAAACATAAATTGTGGCAGAACAAATGCAAGGCAACAATCAGGAAAGCAAAGCAAGACTTTGAGGAGCGTATAGCTAAAAATACTCAGAGAAATAACAAAGACATCTTTAAGTACATTAGAAGTAAGAACCCAACTAGGAAGGCCATTGGACCATTAGATGACAATGGAAGGCAAGGAGTTATTAAAGAGGAAACAGAGATTGCAGAGAGACTCAATGAATTCTTTGCTTCAGTAGTCACTGAAGAAGACAGAGACCACATGCCCAAAACAGAGCCTATCTTCGTAGGGAGGGAAACTGAAGAATTAAGCAAGATAGAAATAACCAGGGAGGAGGTCCTTGCATGTCTTGTTAAGCTAAACACTAACAAATCACCAGGACCAGATGGCATCCATCCACGAGTTCTCAGGGAACTTAAAGATGAAATTGCTGATCTCCTAGCCAAAATATATAATCTTTCCCTCAAATCAGGCTTTGTGCCTGATGACTGGAAGGTAGCGAATGTAACACCAATTTTCAAAAAAGGATCCAGGGGTGATCCAGGAAATTACCGACTGTCAGTTTGACATGTGTCCCAAGTAAAGTGATGGAAACCATCCTAAAAGATAGAATGAATAGGCACATAGAAGAGAAGGCGCTGCTAAAGGAGAGCCAACATGGCTTTTACAAGGGCAAATCATGCCTCACTAATCTGTTGGAATTTTTTGAGAGTGTCAACAAGCATGTGGATAAGGGGGATCCAGTTGACATTGTTTATCTGGACTTTCAGAAGGCTTTTGACAAGGTCCCACACCAAAGGCTCTTGAATAAACTTACGAGTCATGGAATAAAGGGACAGGTCTTGTCCTGGATCAGCAACTGACTAAGGGACAGGAAACAGAGGGTAGCACTAAATGGACACTTCTCCAAGTGGAGGGAAGTAAAGAGTGGGGTCCCCCAAGGTTCAGTACTGGGACCCCTGCTTTTCAACCTCTTCATAAATGATCTAGAGGTAGGAGTAAATAGCAAGGTAGCCAAATTTGCTGACGACACTAAATTATACAGGGTAGTGAAAACTGTGAGAGATTGTGAGGAGCTCCAGAAGGATCTCTTGACACGGGGTGTGGGCAAAACAGTGGCAAATGAGCTTCAACATTAGTAAGTGCAGAGTGATGCATGTTGGGGCAAAAAACCCCAATTACATTTATAAACTGATGGGGTCTGAACTCTCTGCGACAAACCAGGAAAGGGACCTTGGTGTCCTGGTGGACAACTCAATGAAGGTGTCAACCCAGTGTGCCTCAGCAGTGAAAAAAGCAAACTCAATGCTAGGGATCATTAGGAAGAAAATAAGTCAGCAAGTGTCATTTTGCCTCTTTATAAATCTATGGTGAGGCCCCATCTGGAATACTGTGTACAGTTCTGGTCGCCGTACCTCCAGAAGGATATTATGGAGTTGGAGAAAGTGCAGAGGAGGGCAACCAGAATGATTAGGGGACTGGAACACCTTCCTTACCATCTGAGGCTGCAACGGTTGGGCCTTTTCACTCTTGAACGACGGCGTCTAAGAGGTGACCTGATTGAAGTTTATAAAATCATGCACGGTGTGGACAAAGTAGATAAGGAAAAACTGTTTTCCCTATCACACAACACTAGAACTAGGGGACACTTGATGAAACTTTTGGGTACTAGTTCTCAAACAAATAAGAGAAAGTACCTTTTCACCCAGAGGATTACTGGTCTATGGAACTCCCTGCCAGAAGAAGTGATGACAGCTGTCAGTCTTGACAGCTTTAAGAAAGGATTAGACAAGTTCATGGAGGACAAGGGTATCAATGGCTATAATTATGGATACTTAAGGACAACCTCGGGGTTGGAGAGATAGGCAGGATATCTCTCAATGCCATTTCCAGGGAATCTTAAGCAGGTGAAGGCATCTCCTTGGGAATACCCTGAAGGAAATGGTGAGCCACTGTGTGAGACAGAATGCTGGACTGTATGGGCTGTGGCCTGTTTCAGCAAGGCTGTTCTTATGTTCTTATGTTCTTAAATCATTTCAATCTACCTGGACACTCTGCACAAGACTTGAAAATTGCCAATCTGGAACAGAAAAATTACAAGACAAGGATCCAGAGAGAGACAACAAAGATAAAATATATGCACATGCTAGACACCCATCTCAAAGGTTTAAATATTAGTCAAGGGTTTCTGGAATATTATCAACATTGAAATGCCACAACTAACAGGTTGTTATATGCTGTAATTTCCCATATCTCCTTTACAGAACAAACTTCAGAAGGCTGGTCAGTATATTAAAAAGCCATACTGATTTGTAACCTTACCTATTATACTAACCAACCATTGTGTACCTCTGCACCCCCTTCTGATATGCATAAATTAATGCCATGAAGTCTCGCTCTTATGTCTGACAAAGTGGACTTGATCCAGGAAAGTTAATATTAAAATATAGTAGTTAGTCCTTAAGGTGCCACTATATGTTTTGTTTTGACTCTGATATTACTAAAGCTATTATCACATAAGAAAACACTTCTTCTTCCATGTCTAGGCCAGATGTGAATCTGCCAAAATGAAGGCATCCTTGGGTGAGATCATTCTGCAGTTCCTTTCACCTGACCTAGTTGGAGAAAAATTAGTCAGCAACACCAGGTTGCTGTTAGCAGAGTATGCCTGATTGTGTTTCAAAAATACCACAATCTTTGAGGAGTCTCTTTCTGTGTAGCCATAAGAAAACACTGAAGGACAGACTTTGATTGCTTTGCCTATCCCCAGCAAACCGTGTCACATTATAAATAAGAACAAAGTAGAAATAATTTTTCAGTAAGGAAAATAACATTTATACTGTGTTTGCTCCCAAATACTTCCCTCTATTGCCTCACATGTTCCCATTTTCATCACTGCTATTTATTTTGACAGTTGATCAGATTTAGATTAATCTTAAAGTACTTAGCTGGGTTGAGACATGATTAAGTTATAGCAAGTAATAAAAAGAAATCTTAAGGGGGGAAATTAGTGGGAACATAATTATTCCTTGTGGTAACACAAAACAGAGGTTATTTAAACAGAAGGTAGTTATGAATTTTTAATTGCAATGCCTCATGGTCTTGCCTTGCTATCTCCATCCAGCCAAAAGGCAATTTCTCAAGTAACACCTCAAAGATTTTAGAGGTCTTTTTCGAAATACAGGGAAAACAGAAGTGAAATAATTGCATTTGCTATTCACTGTTTACTTAACAGTCTTTCTCTGTTTAATCTGTATTTTGTGTTGCTAATCTAATGAGAAGATAGTTTACTTCTTCCACACAATTCAATGCCTGCTTAAGAACCAGTCAACTAAGCACCTATTACCAGTCTAATCCCTGACACTTCATGCAAAAAAAAGAAAAAAGAAGAGTTTGCCAACTGCCATACTCGGGGAAGGGTATATTGTGATTATTAAGCATTGGCATACCATTTTGTTAAGCGATTTCTCAGGCCACCTTAACAGAGGTTTTCAAACTGTGTCACAGTAAGTCTCTCTAATAGCCAAATTAGATGTGGATGGTTTATTTTTGCATCAGCCAGATGGTGCCTAGATGTGGCAAAAAGCAAGACGGAGGCTGTGTCAATGGGTTGGGGTGTTAATGCTTTACCTCTCTCCTGATCCAGATCAGCATAATCCCCTCTCTGTGCTTAGTATACACAATAAAAACATTCCTCCGACTCATAAAGTAGATGCATGCATGGGAGAGAGGGGGGAAGGAGAATATTCTGACTAGCTTTATGTGTATAAAGCAGAGGTTCCCTGTGGGCTTGACCCGGCCGTTGGCACCATTTCATGTGGTCTGCCACCGCCGCCACCACACCCAGAAGTGGAAGTGGATGCATTTACATCAGCTATAAAACATGGCTGCACATGTGTAAACACGTCCGCGTCTGTTGTAAATGCAGAAGTGGGCGCATTTACGGCTGTCATAAATGCACCCACTTCCATAGGCATGGTCAGGCCCACTCAGCTGTCTGGGGGGGGTGATCAGGCCCGCGGCATAAAAAGGTTGGGAACCCCTGGTATAAATGATTAGAACTTGCCTCTCTCCATGCCATGGTTCCAAGCTAGTTCTCCCCAGGTGTGTTTTGTTCTGTTCTGTTTTGAGTCAGCCACACAATCAAAGAAAATATAAACAAAAAGATCTCTACTTTGGTTCTCAGACTGCAGTAGGAAACTTGTGATTTCCAAAGACAAGTATAGAGCTGAACTGCCCATGAAAAATATTTATGTACAGTAGACCCTCACATAATGACATTGCTTGGTTCCCCAAGTAGCATCGCTATAGGGGAAACGTCGTGTGGTTTTCAATGGCAGCTTCGCCATCTAACAGCAAAAAACTGTCATTATCTGCACAACGACGTTTTAAAAAGTTGTTAATCCGTACAATGACGGTTTTTTGTCGTTGTGCAGATAGTCACGTGGCAAGTGACGATGCGTCAGTAAGCGAAAATGACGCTATTCGAACGCGCCGTTAATTGAGGGTCCACTGTATATGGTTTTGATGTAATTACTCTCATCTTGAATTTGTTCACATCCTTCTTAAAAGTGAGATGATGGTAATGTACACCAGCTGAGGCTATGAAGTTTCAAGTGAAGTGTAGCTACAATATCCCTTTCTGTTTGCTTTGAAATGAAAGCTAATTCCTGTTCAGAATGAAAGTCTTCAAATAACATCCCCAAATAAGCACACTCTGTAATAAACCATGTTCTAGGTGGTTTTGCAAATCATTTCATAGAAAGTAGCTGACATCTATTTTCAAATTTAAAGTCCTTTTGCAACTATACCAAGTTGAGAATTCATTTCAAGATTGTTCAGAGGCTTTAAAAGAATCACCCATCCATTCATCTGATGGAATTCTTATGCATGCATGAAGTGGATCATGGGAAGAGGCAATTATTTTGAGTAATATTTACTTTCAAGGGATATTACTGAGGAAAGGAAAGTTTTCTTTTGCTCCAGTGCACACTCTGACATGGGCAAGTAATCATTCAAATGCTTTTAAGAGAAGGAGCTTGGCTGTATAATGCTCTGCAGCTGGGGAGGAATGAATGTAGATTACAGCAGTGATAGAAAAGCCATAAACACACATTCTGCCAGTCCAATTTAAGGATATTTTTTTAAAAAAACCTTTCACTACCATAGTATTGATATATTTCTCCTTACAGAAGGAGCAGAGTGTTATTAGCAATGTCAAGATTAAAAGAAAGCTTTCGAAGGACAACTGAAGGATTTCAAAAGGGCAACATATTGCACCATTTGATAAAATTGCTTATAGACTCTTGTTACTATTGCTAATGGAAAACAAAGAAAAATGGTTTTTACAAGTCAAAATATAGTCTGCACATCCCTGTAACTATCGTCAGTCTGTTTTCCTAAGAAAATCTTGAGTCTTGAGATCGTACCAGGCCAGGACGCTTTTAACTTGCGAAGTCTGGCCTGGATTTTTCTTAACACAAGACAAGGCCTGGGATATGCAATAAATTAATCCCAGTCTGCCTTGATAAATTACAGCCTGCCCTCTTCCTAGGGTTAGCAAATAACCAGTGTTTCAGCCTTTTCTTGGTAGTGTGTAACTAAAAAGAAACACGATCCCTTTACAGCTGGGATGGGACTGCAGTGACTCAAGTGGCTAAGATGCTGACTGGGAGGTGGAAGGTCAGCAGTTTGATTCCCGAGTACTGCAGGACAGAATGAGCTCCCGTCTTTGTCCCAGCTCCTGCCAACCTAGCAGTTTGAAAGCAAGAAATTGCAAGTAGATAAATAGGGACCACTTTGGTGGGAAGGCAATAGCATTCTGTGCACTCCGGTGTCTAGTCATGCCTGTCACATGACCACAGAAACGTCTCCAGAAATGGCTTTGGCTTTGAAACAGAGTTGAGCACTGAACCTTAGAGTTGGATACAACTGGCTTTCGAGCAAGAGAAACCTTTACCTTTACTTTATTTACAGTTGTGAGGAAACACAAGGGCGTGAGATTTTAAAAACGGTTTATTTAACAACACTGAGGCTGAGGTATATACAAAAATCAACAGTCAACTCTGGGGGGGAAGGGGGGGACAAATGGCAGCTACGTTAAATACTAATAAAACGCTTCAGGCAACAGATCAGCACTTTACCCACTCCAAAGGCCAAAATAATAAACCTCCCTTGCTACTCTTGGGTAGCCTTCTTACACCTCCTCACTGGATGGTTCTTGGATTGCAGCCAGTTTCAAAACCCCTCCATTTTCTTCTCTTCTTAATTCTCCTCAGGGTTCTCCAGAACCTTCCCTATCAATCATTCATTCTCAACCAATCCCAGTCCAATATGCAAATGAATAGCCTCTTCTCAATATTCTGTTTCTACCCAGGGCTGGCAGTCTTCGCTCTCTTTGCCTGCACTTTCACCAAGACTACTTTCGATCCATTCTTACCCAACACTCTGCACATGCTCTCATTCAGCCACCTAACCTAAATACATGCATTCCTTACAACCCCTCCCCCGTGCCACCCAAAAACCTGCTATGCCAAAGATATGTGAACTCAGTATGAATAATAAGAAATATCGGGAGAACTCTGGTGAATTATTCGAAGGATTAGTTGCAGTTGCAGTAACATAGAGTCCAAATAAAGTAAGACAAATTGTGCACTGCAGGACAACTTGCATGGGTTCCAGTTCTAAGATCTGTTGTAAACATATCCTGAAACTGGAGAGTGAGAGAATACTGGATGGATATATTAAGCTACAATTACCTGTCCTAAAGTTGTTCAGCTACAGTCATGTTGAGTTGACTCTCTTTCACAAACACAACACACTAATCTCATTATCTCTTCCAGAATTATAAATGTTGCTGAGAACAGAAGCAAATCCCCCAATTACAGCAGTTCCCTCTTAATGTAATCTAATGTAATGAATACCCATAATTTTTCATTGCCAACGAAAAAAGGTGTCTCAACACAGAGTCACATTGTTGCAAAAATTGTCAACCAAGATTCATCCTGCTGCATAACAGCGAAAAGACCTGACTTTTTTTCAACAACAGAGTTAATTTAAAAGGGATTCGAAAAAATTATATTGTATTTTGCATTTAAATTTTGCATTATTTGAAGAGTTGTATTTCATATAAAATACATTTTCCACAAAGTACTAGTTCTTCACAACATGTAATTTTTATGTAGTCTACACTTCTGCAAATCTTTCAAACTGAATGCATGTACAGATAAATGGATAAAGCACAAAATATTGTAATCTTGTCCAACAATCACAATGTTTTTTGAAATTTTACATTTTCACCTGCAAAAATAAAATAGGTGAAGATTTGCATTCCCATTTTAAATAGAGGGAGGCAATTCATTGTTTGAATACATTGATCCATGTATTGTGGCACCAACTGCAAATGCACGCATGGCCATAGATATTTTGTATGGAAACATCAATGCTAAACATCAATACTAAACTGAGCAAATACCCAGAGGCCGTGCTGATCATCGCAGGAGACTTCAATCATACAGACTTGAAGGCAGTATTCCCAAAATTTCATCAGCACATTAAATGTGCAACTAGGGGGAATACTCTTGACAAGGTGTATACAAACATTAAACGGGCATATGAGGTTAAGCCCTTGGCACACCTTGGCAGGTCAGATCATGTGTCCCTGCTTTTGACACCAGCATACACACCCCTTAGGAAACAAGTCCCAATACAAACACAGACTGTTACTGTGTGGCCTGAGGGAGCCTCTCAACAGCTGCAGGAGACCGATTGGAATGTGTTTGACCTACACATCAACGGTCCTGGATTATATTAGATTCTGCACAGCCGACGTCACCAGGGAAAAGCATGTAAAGATGTATCCGAACAGGAAGCCTTGGATGACGAGTGAAGTTCAGAGACTGTTGAAGGCCAGAAACTTTGCTTTTAGAACTGGAGACCGGGTATTGTATAGTATACAAAGGGCGAACCTGAAGAGGGGTATAAGGAAGGCAAAAGCTGTGTATAGAGGGAAAATTGAAGATCACCTGAGTAGTCACGACACCAGGCAAGTGTGGCAGGGGATCCAGCACCTTACTGACTACAAACACAGTAATTCATCGCCTGTAGAGAGCAGTACTTCTCTGGTGGAGGAGCTGAATATCTTCTTCGCCCGATTTGAGGTGACACCAGCAGTGGATACAGCAGTGTTGCCAGAGTCATCGTCATTACTCCCCTTAGGGAATGTTGCCAGGGTGGAAGAGGGAGAAGTGAGGCAAATATTAAAAGGGATAAACGCGGGCAAGTCTATGGGTCCTGATGGAGTGGCTGGTAGGGCACTGAGAGACTGCTCAGAAGAGCTGGCAGAAACTTTTATGAAGATTTTTAATCGGTCTTTGGCCCAAGCCACTGTCCCACCTTGTCTGAAATCCTCTACCTAAATACCTCTGCCTAAAAAACCTAACATAGGTAGTCTGAATGACTTCCGCCCTGTGGCGCTTACACCTGTCATAATGAAATGCTTTGAAAAGTTGGTGCAGAACCGTATTATGGCTTGTTTACCAGTTGGACTTGACCCTTGTCAATTTGCATATAAGAGAAAGAGATCCATGGAGGATGCTGTGGCTATGGCCCTACATGCTGTCCTGACCCATTTGGAGAAACAAGGGACTTATGCGAGACTGTTATTTGTAGATTTTAGTTCTGCTTTTAATACTATTCTTCCGCATAGACTGGTGCCCAAATTATTAGATCTGGGGCTTCCGCCATGCTTATGCAGGTGGATACTAGATTTTCTATCAGATCGTTCCCAATGGGTCAGGATGGGCTCTCATGTCTCTGCGGATCTCAGTATAAGTACAGGGACGCTGCAGGGGTGTGTGCTGAGCCCGCTTCTGTACACGCTTTACACATATGATTGTGTTCCCAGTTACCCCAGCAATAAGATCATCAAGTCTGCAGATGACACAACGGTGGTGGGTCTGATTACTGCTGGGGAGGGGGAGTCGGCTTACAGGAAGGAGGTTGAGATGCTGACGGAGTGGTGTAGGGAAAACAATTTATTCCTCAATGTAAAAAAGACAAAAGAGATCATTGTGGACTTTAGAAAATGCAAATTGAACATCCAGCCACTTATTATTGAAGGGAATTGTGTGGAACAGGTCTCGGTGTTTCGATTTCTGGGAATGGAGCTGAGGGATGATCTAACATGGGGAACAAAGATCTGATCAAGAGAGCACAGCAAAGGTTATACTTCATGAGAATCCTCAGGAAGAACAATCTTTCAAAGGATCTGGTGTTGGCATTCTACCACTGTACCATAGAGAGTGTGTTAACCTATGGTCTGTGTGTATGGTTTGGGAGTTGTACAGCTAGGGAAAGAACAATGCTGTCCAGGGTCATAAAGACTGCGGAGTGGATAATCGGGCGTACTCTTCCCACTCTAGATCAAATCTAAGCCACCAGGTGTTATAAGAAAGCTGTAGAGATTGTGCAAGATAGTACGCACCCCGGAAATGATCTCTTTCAGCTTTTGCCTTCTAGAAGAAGGTATAGGGTCATAAAGACCAGGACCAGCCACTTGAGAAATAGTTTCTACCCAAAAGCGGTACTGGCTTTGAGTGCAGTGCAATGCAGTCTATGAGGGAGCTTCTGTATATAGTTTTTAGAGTTTTAGAGTTTTAGAGCTTTTTAGAGTTTTAGAGCTTTTTAAGGGTTAAATGTGTATATGTGGGGTGGGAGTATGTTGATAATTTTGTATAGTTGTATTTTGTTTAGGTTTTGTTGGGTTGTTAAGTGTCTTTTTCTCCCAATCTTGTTGTTCTGTGCAGGACAATGACAATAAAGATTTATCTATCTATCTATCTATCTATCCATAATCTCCTTGTAAATGAAAGGTTTATGTAAATCAATCATACAGCATATGGAATTTCAATTTCAATTTTAATTTATACCCCGCCTTTCTTAGCCAAGGCCGACTTAAGGCAGCAACAACATATCAATACAATATAGTACAATATAACAACATAATAATATAGTAATATAAAAGTAAATTCAGTACAAAAATCAGTACAC
This sequence comes from Bradypodion ventrale, assembly GCA_035047345.1. Lineage (NCBI taxonomy): Eukaryota > Metazoa > Chordata > Lepidosauria > Squamata > Chamaeleonidae > Bradypodion > Bradypodion ventrale. The sequence continues at coordinate 88,023,139 of JAWDJE010000004.1, forward strand.
AATAATAACATAATATAATAAACAAAAACAAAATACATGGTGGAAGCTTCTCCATCATGGAAAATTGGACTGAAAATTGCATGGCATAAATGAATGGCATAATGTTTGAAGGCAAATTACTTGAAGTCAAGAAATCACTGCAGACATTATCTGTTACTTATTGATTTGTGTGCCTCAGCATGTAACAGATCTTGTAATGAGTCAATTGACTTCCCAAAGTTGCCACCATTTTTATTGTGCCAGTGTTAACTATGCAAGAGGATTTTGGCCATGTGGTATTTCACAATTTCATTTGAACCCCATTTTCCTGAGTCAGACCATATCAAGCCAATAATAAATAAACAAAAGGCAAAATGATCATAGGAATCTGCTATTATCAGATTATCTGTCCAGCTAGCCTATCATCGTCAACTCTTCCTGGCTGTGGAGCTCTCTAAAGGAAAACTATCAAGAACATGTATGCAACACATTTGTGACTGAACTTTGGTCCTTTCCAATCGTTAATTCACACCTAAAAAGTACAGTCTTGATCGTCTCACTCAGATACAAAATTCCAGTCACTGACTATGTAAATTTACTTTTAGGCTTGATCTTGAGGTTAACTATTGCTAATGATGAAAGAGAAAAGGTGCAAAATCTATGACTGAACCTACTAACCTACTATGATGCAGCCCACCACATTCTTATCCAGAACTTTGACACATTTGATTTTAAAGCTTAATAACACGCAGAGCTACTATGTGCCATGAAACGAGTGTGCATGCTTTGGGAATAATAGGAGTGGAGGAACAAAGTGTGTTTGGCTGTTTATAGTGAAATTTGGAAACACTGTCTTCTTACTGAACAGGCTTCCACATATCAAGAAACCAACATAATTACCCATCCAGAATGAAGTCACTGTCCTTGTTAGGAATTGCTGGACTGAGTTGAGGTATTACCTGCTCCTTTATGGGCTGAAAATGCTATGAGATAGGGAGAATAGCATTAAGAACATAAGAACATAAGAACAGCCTTGCTGGAACAGGCCACAGCCCATCCAGTCCAGCATTCTGTCTCACACAGTGGCTCACCATTTCCTTCAGGGTATTCCCAAGCAGATGCCTTCACCTGCTTAAGATTCCCTGGAAATGATATTGAGAGATATCCTGCCTATCTCTCCAACCCGCAGGTTGTCCTTAAGTATCCATAATTATAGCCATTGATACTCTTGTCCTCCATGAACTTGTCTAATCCTTTCTTAAAGCTGTCAAGACTGACAGCTGTCACCACTTCTTCTGGCAGGGAGTTCCATAGACCAGTAATCCTCTGGGTGAAAAAGTACTTTCTCTTATTTGTTTGAGAACTAGTACCCAAAAGTTTCATGGAGTGTCCCCTAGTTCTAGTGTTATGCGATAGGGAAAACAGTTTTTCCTTATTAGAAACACCACATATAATAAATAATGAATCCAAAGGGAGTATATTTAGATGAGAGGGGCCTTTGAGGTCCATGAAATCAGTTCTTTCACCCATTTAGTGCAGCTTTAGCAATATTCTTGATGGCAAATCCTCAGAAGCTGCTGTGTTACTTTTTAAAAATCTGAACAAAATTCTAATGCCTAGTTAACAGTATTTTACTTTGTCTTCAAAAGGAACCAAAGACCTTTTTGCTTCTAATAATAACCTGAGACTGAGGCAGAGCTATAAATATGTTAATAACTATTAGCATGAGAAGACCGATTCTCTCTAAGGCGGATGTCCTGATTTTACTTGCTTAGGACAATTTCAACTTTCACTGTCAGAACATTTTTAAGCAACAATTAAATGAAAGAGAGAACAGTGCAAATGACTCTATATTGAATCCATCTTTTTATTTCACAAATCTTGGAATAACTGTGTGAATAAGCTCAAGCTTTTTTCCTTTGCTGGTTTATATTGCGTGACCAGTAAGCACTTCTTCACCAAGTCTCCATAGGTTACACTGACCTTGGCAGTATCTGAGAGGGCACATTTCCACACAGCTGAACTACAGTGTTCTCCAAAAAATACTCTAAGGGTTTAAATGCAAGTAAGGTTTTCTCTAGTCTCTGCCAAGTATATTCTTCTCTCCCACTCATTCCCTATATTTTATTTATCAATCAGTTTACTCTAGCCTTGCAAATAAAATATCATCATCCATGCTTGACTTCTTTAGTATAGCTTTTAGGGTACTGATGCAAATATTCTCTTTCCCTCTGTCATTCTCTTTCCCTCTGTCTTGTCCATGATTGGGGGAGGGGGGGAAGAGTGAGAGAGAAACAGAGACCTTAAGAGGCATCTTCAAGACTGGTGAATTGCTGAACATAATCTGGCTGCAGACTGCAGTGAATGGCCATGTGAGTAAGTGGAGTGGTGAATTCCTCTTTGCAGCAGGGTAGGATCCCAGCATGGCCTTACCTACCATATAAAGCAGCCCAAGCTGATGTGGGTGCAAAGCTCTGCTCCCTGGACAGTACCATCATAACCATGAACTGCATACTTAGGAAGGGCACAGCATTATCACTAGCTTGCCTTTCCATACTCAAGGAGGTAGGTTCAACATATGCACCTTAGCATTTCATACTCATAGTAAAGCATTTCCTTATCATCTTCACTAGCATGATGCATGGTCTCCAAACCTGGTTTGGAGGCCAAATAAGGGCTTCTGAATAGGTTCTAATTCACACCAGTCATTTATGCCCCATCCGATTGTAAGCCTTCTGTAGACTTTCATTGGAAAGCTAAAAATTGTAATAACTTTTTGGTTGTTTCTTGTACTGACGTACATGAACCTTGAAGGCATGGTAGGCCCTAAAGAGAGGAGTGCACCAGCTGCATTTCAGATGGACATTATCAAGGTTTTGCTTACTAGGTGCCATTAATGTTTGCATTATTTTTACAACAACAAAAGGAAAGAAAGAGACTGAAGTGATTTCCATCCAATTTTATTTGCGCTTTGCACACAAATTGGTTTGTAAATTATCTTAGTTTTGTTGTGAAATTGAATGAAGCCCTTCCTTTTCTGAGTGGAATGCTCAGAGTGATTTTCTTCACTAGTGAAAACCACAATTCATATTAATCCTGCACCTTGTGTAATGCCTCTTCCATGCACTCTAATTCACCATTTACCTCTCACAGCATGCCTTACAGCATGAGGGCATTAGTCCCATTAACTTAAAATGGTATTAAGAGTGATTTAAGCATGATTAAATCAGATTAAATCCAGGTACTTGAGTTCAACTAGGTTATATTGGCTGGCAGAAGATTAATGGGACCATAAGTGAAATTCTCTCCTGACCACTACTGGTCACTTGTGAGAACATTCCAGGCCTCTGTGCATTATACATAAATGCCAATTAAAGCAGACTATCAATGAAGCTATTTACTCCAACTAATATGATGCTCACTAAAAATTCACCTCTTATTTCCATGTGATTAATACCAAGAGTCAGCATTACTGGCTGTAGTGTATACAAAGCCATTTATCCAAGTCAAGAACTACAGGCTGACTGGGCTGCATTTGAATGTACATTAACTTCAATGATGACATTTGCCATTCATTTTTTAAAATAAAGAAAAACATCATAACAAATCCAAATATATTTTTTAAAATACACCAAAATCTTAACAAAAATTACATATAACTATTATGTGCACCAACTAACAGTGGGACGTTATAAACCAGGAGTGCCCAAACTACAGCCTGTGGGCCTGATACAGCCATGTGCAGAATTTCCAACAGCTATGGGTCATTTACGGCAGTGTTCTGTTCAGTTCAGCTACTTCTGCTTCTGGGTGGGAGGAACCACATGACTGGCATGCTCAACCACATGACTGTCTTGCGGCCTGAAAAGTTTGGGCACCCCTGCTATAAACCTTCATTTAGCTATTCTCTGTATCATTATTTTTGTTTATATATTTGTCCCCTCATTCCAAAAAGATAATGTCTCTTGCTCTGGCTTTATATTTTTCCCTTTCATTAATACATAATCTAAAAACTCTCCCCATACTTCTCTAAAGTCAGGTTTTTTTTATTTTATTTTACTAATGACATTTGCCATTCAAACGGGTAAGGAAACCTGCTGTAAGGCTACCTTTTCTCCCTTCTCAAATTCCCAAATTTTAAATTCCACTATGGGCAATGAATCAATGTGAGGAAAAGTGTTAGTACACAATTATATTACTGAAAGAGTGGATACAGTTGTCAGGTTTCAGGACACAGGCTGAAGTCTCAGAGATGGCTTGGCTTATCCAGATCTTCAGTTAAGGAGACAAATTTCAGGGTAAAACTGCAGGAGCAGGAGGTATGAGTATTGCATATAACAGGGGTGCCCAAACTACGGCCCAGGGGCTGGATCCAGCCCCCAATGCCAATTCACCCAGACCACAAAGCCCTCACCGCTCCTGGAAGTGGAAGTAAAATGCACCTGTACTAGCATGCTTTACTTTCGCTTCCAGAAGCGACGAGGGCTTCACAGGCCGGATGAATTGGTGTTGGGGGGCAGATCTGACCCCCCAGGCCATAGTGACTGGCTCCCTGAACCACATGACCAGCACACTGCCCAAAAAGTTTGGGCACCCCTGGCATATAAGGTGTGTCCCCACCTACCATTGCCCATTGAGCTAGCACCAGGTTGCACTGGCTCAGTGTAAAAGTGTTTGTATGTGTATTGCTCAAAATGTTCCCACTGGCTCTCCCCTCAATCTCCTACTGTGTGTCTTAATTGTCTCTTCCTGTCATTTGGAGTAAAGGAAAAAAAATGGAGTGCCAGCTTTCATGCTACATATGCCCTGGGAACAGTAGTACCCTCCATCTTTCACAAGTCTGGAACCCATTAAAACCCATTAAAACTCTCCTACCTTTATGACTTCATAAATACCTTGTGACATTACTGTGGTACACTCTGCTGGTCTTAGTCTTTAATGACCCTGAAATATCAGGGAATTGAATGTTGTTGTCCTTGCAACCCTAAAAAGTATTTTGACGGCAGAAATATAAGAAATAATCTTAAGGGGAAACTTTTAAAGGCAATTTGAAAATATATACCTTATTTGCTGGTGTATAAGACCTACTCTCTCTCCCCCCCCCTAAAATACACTGGAAAATGGAGTGCGTCTTGTACTGTATATAGTGGCCTATTTTGGTAATAATGGGGTGCGTCTTATACTCCGATGTGTCTTATACGCTGGCAAATATGGTATATGAAGGAGATTTTACCCCATAAGGCAGTGGCATTAAATGACAGAGGTTTTCTGACATAAAAAAAGATTGAGACTTAAATCCAGCTGTTAATCCCAACTAGAACAGATGCATTTAGTCATAAATTGTATGATATGTATGACACTTTTGATAACCTATTTCTATGGAATCCACTCTAATTTATTTGTTCAAGTGTAAGTTAATGGATTCAGCTTTCACAAACAAGTGTATCAAAGTATGAAATATTTATGAAAAACATGCTATATTTGTTAATGATTATAATATACTTATAAACAAATATTACATTTTATCCAGCAGTGAACTTTTTGTTACTAACCTGATGCAGTTTGTCCACTCTGTCACTGCATTTTTTCAGAAAATACTTGAAGATTTTGTTACATTTATCTTGTGATGATTTTTAAGGGCTTTATTTACTAACAAAAAGGAAAGGAACACTAAAGCCACTTCTATTCCAATCCTCCTATTTACTGAATGAAAAATGTGCGTCAGAAATACACAGAAAGAAATTTGCAGTGTGAAGGAGTCTACATGTTTTTTCAATAATCTGCACATCTTTTCCCTGTGGGTGTCTCTCAGTTACACTAGGTGCAGGAAGAGTGAGAAACTTCTAAAAAACAGAGTTAAGTGAAAAAAGGCATCTGTGGGAACTGGTTACTGGTAATACACATCAGTGTATTCTGATGGGAATGAAATGTATATTCCGTAATGTAGTGTACCAGACAGGTTCTATAGTGTTGGTTTAAGATTATATAGTAGTATTGTTGGAAAATAAAAATAATTCTTCTAGCAGCTGAAAATTTTCATCACACTGTGGTGTATAAATGTATCTCTTACAGTGACTGTGAAACCCAAAGAGAAGTACAGTGGTACCTCATACGACGATTTTAATCCATTCCACAGGGATTGTTGTTGTACGAAACAATTGCTATATGATACATGCATCGTATAGTGATTTTCCCTATGGGATGCATTGTACAACATTTTTTTTGCTAAGTGTTTTTTCCCATTGAAAAATTGTTGTACAATTTTGTCCATAGGGAAAATTGTTATGCGGGACACCATTCCCACCCCCACCCCACCCCCCAAAAAACAACCTAATTGTTATGAGATTTCGTTGCTATACGGGGCAATTGTTGTATGAGGTTCCACTGTATTCTTAATAGTAGTTATGAAATTCTGCATCCCTCATACAATAATACAGTAGCCCATTGTGGTGGGTATCTTGTCAGCTGGGAACCACTGCTATAAATGTACATGGCTTGAAGTCCCAAAGTTGTGCACATACAGGTACAGCTAAAATAGAACTGTATCTGAAATCCAGGAGATCAATTTGATGGTCAATGTAGACAGCACTGTGCTAGGTCTGATGCAATATGCTCGAAAGCCAGTTGTATCTGACTCTAGGGTTCAGCACTCATCTCTGTTCCAAAGCTGAAGAGCCAGCATTGTCTGGTTCTGCAGATGTTTCCGTGGTCATGTGGCAGGCATGACTAGACACTGGAGTGCACGGAATGCTATTTACTTTCCCACCAAAATGGTCCCTATTTATATACTTGCAATTTCTTGCTTTCGAACTGCTAGGTTGGCAAGAGCTGGGACAAAGACGGGAGCTCATTTCGTCCTGCTGTACTCAGGAATCGAACTGCTGATCTCCTGCCTTCCAGTCAGCATCTTAGACACTTGAGCAGAACCATGTGTATATTATAACTATATACTTTATAAACTACTAGCAGAGGTTGCCCGGCGTTGCCGGGCTGTTTTAAATTGTGTTGGAAGGTTTTGTTTTTTGGTAATGTTTGTAAAAAAAGAGATTAGTCTGTAATTGTTCTTTTAAAAAAATTGTATTTATGCACAATTTCTTTATGTTTTCATTTGTTAAATAGATTGTATTGTTTTGATACTTTACAGTAATAACAACTTGTATGTTGTAATTTTTCTAATGTGTTTTTGAATATTTGTCATTTTAGGTGTTTTTTCTCTCCTGGCCTCTGGGTGGGGCTTCTTCCGGTAAGTCGTCTTTGTTTCTTCATTTCTGTTCCAGACGTCATGGAGGGAGGACACGCTGGTGAGTTGTCTGATTTTCTTTCTTCTGGGGTTTTTCTTTGTTTTGCTTTTGTGTTGGTGGGTTGGGAGGTGTTTCTGTTTGTTCTTTTTTGTGTTGGTTTATTTTTAGTTTGTTTTATTTGGTTTGATTATTTCTGGTTGTGTTTAATTTGTTTTATTCTGTTGTTGTTTGTTTGTGTTTTCTTTTTTGTGTTGTAGTTAGGTGTTTTGCTTGTGGTTTTGTGGTGTTGTGGAAGTTTTTGTTTCTGTATTTTGTGGTTTATTTATTTTTGTTTATTAATGTTTTCTTAAATTATTGATTTATTTTTGTGTTATTGTTTTGTAATAGTTTTGGTGTTTGTTTTTGTTGTTTTCTTTTTGGTGATGTTGGTGTTTAGGGGTTATTTTGGTGTGCGCGCACGCACACACTGGGCAGGTTTCAAATGTGCAGCCCAGTATGTGTGTGCTGCGCCCGGGTGAGTACCTCCGAGAGGCAAAGGCAACGACTGGAGCCCTGTTCACTGCCTTTGCTTCCTGGGGAGTTGGTTCGCTTTCAATGGGGGGGCAGGTACTGGTGCATTCTCCCCCCTGAAAGCGAAATACTTCCTCAGGAAGTAAAGGCAGCGACCGGAGCCTCTTTCGCTGCCTTTGCTTCCCAGGGAATTGGTTCACTTTCAAGGAGGGGGGAAAATGCTCCAGTATCTTCCCCTCTTGAACCCCCCTCCAATTTTTGTTGTTTTTTCCACCCTGGCTCAACTTTTCTTGAGGCTGCTGGTGGTCTCACTGTGTCTTCGGCGGGATAGCAATGGAAGAGAGGGAGTCCCTCTTCTCCCCGTTGCTCCGGGAAAGAAGGACGGTGGGTGTCTCACAGTGGCTTTTTGTTTTGTGTGGCTGCGAGGCGCTGAGTCTGGCTACTGGGGACTTGCGCTCCCATTGCTTTTTGTAGGTTTATTTTTCGCGCGCTGGCTTTCTCAGCATTGTGCGTGCTCACAGCGCGCAGGACGCTGGGACGTGTAGCTTTGTGTTTGTGTTTTGCATTTCTGCGAGTTTTCTCTGCGGCTCGATTTTAATTGGCCACGGCGCGTTTCCCAACATTCTTTTTGCTCGTGCCTCTCAGCCTCATTGATTGTGGCACGGCGCAAGGAACGTTGGGAATTGAGGTTCTTTTGCTTTGTTCAAGTTTGTGGGTCTCTTGCCCCGCTGGCACATTTCTAAAATATTTGTTGACCTCCGGACCCTTTTCAGGCAAGTGCACGAATGCTCGGTACGGGCTAGTATGGCCGGATGTAGGATCCTTTGTCAAGTTCCAACAGTTAATGCTTGGATTTATAGGTAAAGATAAATATGTAAACATTATATAAACACTACTAAGCCCCTTGTTGAAGCAGAAACAGTTGTTAATTGTTTTGAAACATGTTGACCTACAAAGCCAGATAGCTTGTAGGTATCATTAATATTAACCTTTTACTCTCAAAATTGAATATATACCATTATATACCAACCAATCTGTTTATACTCTGCATTTCTCCCAATAAGGGGACCTAGGGAGGCTTACAAATATTTAAGAGGCATATTTTAGGATATATATTTTTAAAAATGCAATATATATTGCAATGTTAAACAAACCAATTAAACATTTTAATGTTAAAACCAATTGAACAAAAGCTACCTTAAAACAATTGAAAAGCACATTGAAAATGTAAAAAGTGAAATGTTCCTTATTAAAAGACCCTTCTTTGGTATCTAGTTACTCACTAAAAGTCCATCTGAAGAGAAAGATCATTCCCCATCAACAGGAGGACAAAACGGAGAGGGAGCAGCCTGATCTCCCATGGACAGGAGTGCCACTGTAAGCAACCACATCAATCATTCATACATTCATTCATTCATTACATTTTTATATTGCTGATATCCTCAACATTCTTGCCTCTGATGGAGCTAAGAGAGGGCCTCACCCAAAGATCTTAAAATCCAGAGAGGCTCCTATGAGGAGATTTAGTATTTAGATAGTCCAAGATATGGAGCCAAATTGTACAGAATTTTATAAGTCTGACATTAAACTCATGTGGACAAAAAATCCTGTGAAATAAAGCACAAGTCAAACTGTCTGGAGAAGAAGGGAAAGTATACATTTTTCTTCTAAAGATATCCTTCTAAGAAAGTGTAAATCGCTTCCTGTGGAGACTAGAGTTATGTTTTTCATGTTTTTAGGTTATGGTGTAGCTAACTGAACTTAAACAAAGAACCAACAAAATCAAAGCAGACTTTTGAAAGGCAAAAATATATATATATCATCGGCCTTGCCACAAAAGGGCTTCACCTTGTCCAAAAATTTGCCATGTGCTTACTTGAGGAAACAAAGAAATCACCTGTTGCCTTTCACTTTGAGAAATTTCACAACACTTTTGAAAATGTACAGAGAAAGCGCATGTAATGTCACAGTTGACAGGCAGCTCCAAGAAAGACAAGACTTTCTGAGAGTTCTGTAATGAAATCCAAATTCTAGTAACATTAGTGACTGATACATTTTCAAACCAGAAGAACAAAACAGTAAAACTTTCTCTTCTGTAATTTTCTTGCAATATAGGGCAATAAAGGGAATGGTTTTTAAAATGATGTGATGGTTTTCATTTGACTATGCTAGGCTGCCAGTTTTGAAAAACCAGATGACAAAAACACACCTAAAAATTGAGATGAATTTCCTGTTAATTCTACCTTCAAATTGTTAGAAGACAAGTTTGGTACAACAATTGTATAATTTAGCAGCTGATTTAAATGTGATTCTATGTTAATATGAATATTTTCAGATGTAACTTTAATGGCATTATTCAAATAAGATTCAGGTATTTAGATCCAGGTTTCTCTCATCCAGATTTCTCCTCCTCACTGAATGGTTACAAGTTTCCTGAAATTGTCAAAAAATATTTGTATTGGCAAGAACAATATTTAGGCAAAAGTTGCCATTTTTTGTGAATTTGTTATTTTGTGCAAAATAGCAAGTTATACATAATTCACAAATTAGTGTGAATTATGCAAATTGCCTGAAACTAGCATGGCTGTTGCTGTATTTAAGAATGTAAAGGGTTTCATGGAATGTTTGAATCTCTCTTAATAATTACTGTAGCTAGTCTTTCTGTGTATGTGTTTTGAGTGACCAAATTCTAGAAACATGTGTAACTTACAGAGATCTTTGGTAAGGTACAGTTCTCTCTGTCTTGCTTTCAGCTAGAGATAAGGAAATTTTGGGACCTTAAAATTTCTTTGTTGAGGTGGCCCTCTACTTTGAGACACTCTAAGCAGAAGTGCTGCCTTGGGCTTCTGGTAATTGAAGTCCTAGAACACCTGGAGTGCCAAGGTTAACCATCACTGCTCTAAGCCAATGAAAATGAGAAAATTCACAAGTATGCTACCCATCCATATTTATAATTAGCAGGTTGCATTTATTTCTGTCACTTTGTAGATTGTATCTCTTGAATATTAAAGTAGTGTATCATCAAGATTAGAAAGCAGCATTCTCATTCCAAATGCAAGTACTCTGTACCTTCAGTCTTGAGCTAGCATGCTTTCTTGTTATTACAATTTTGTTATTCTATTATGATATCTGAAAGTGCCCTAGAGAAACATCCTAAGTATTTATTTATGGTACAGTAAAGTTTTATGTTGGGGCAAATGAAATCTCCACTATAGTACGATAACTTAAAAGATGTTTTATCAGACTTTGCAGCCCCGCCAACATTTTTTGTGAATATTATGAAATGCTTTGTAGCTACTTAGAATTGATTGCTATGTGCATCTTTAATGCATAAATTTTGCTACTGCTAGGGAACTATGGATTGTGAAGTATGAAGGTTATGCATGGTTTGGAGAAAATACATAACACTCAAACCTGAGGTCATCCAGTGAAGCTGAAATATGGAAGATGCAGAATATCTATGTGCAGTCAATCATAGCCAAAAACTTTCAAAGAACCGAGACATACAATTAGCTTGAAGTCAATAGCTAAAACCTCACACACTTTTGTCTCTTCCACCAACCTGATACAAAATGGTATTCTTTACTCATGTGTACATGAGCTTCAACTCAGAAAGCTGGCGAATGCAGCTATAAACCTGGCAGCTACTAGCTTGACCCTACCAAGTTAATTTAAATAAGGGCACTCCCAAGGAAGTCATAAGAGTACTAAAATTTAAAATGATATTGCCTGAAAGATGTTCAATTTTTTTCCAAACCATCAGTCATAACTCAATTACAGTGCCCTGCACTGTAATCTAGGCTACTGTAAAAACATTTGCAATTTTTAACCAGACTTTCTAAGAAGAGGAAGAAAACTATCCATTAAAGTACATTTTCAGGACTCAACCTAACGTTGTACAAAATGACACATTTGCTATAATTCCCAATGACTCCGTATGTGTCATGTACAATATAAGTTTAGGTCACAGAGCTAAACTCCAGTAAAGAATCAAGCCTTGCTTATTTTACTATCAGAAATAAAATTATACACAGAGGAAGCAGCAAAATTATGTTCCACCTCATGCTTCGGGAGAAAAATTGTCTCCTAAATTCTAGATCCAGAATTTTAACTGTTGATTATGGTACATGAAGCAGAAAGAACACAGCTTGAATTTTAGATGCCAGAATGAGTTTGCAGGGCTGGCTGGCAGGTACAAAAACCTTGTTTTGACTTTAAAACTGAACAAATTTGATGCAGAAGTCACTGATGGAAAATAAATGGGGAAGAAACAGATTTCAAATTGCATCTTTGGAAAGTGCAAGTTGACAAGGTGGAAATGCAAAAGGCCATTCTTAGATTTATTTAAGCATAGATTGCTGTTAACAGCCAACTATTCCACTTTGTAGCTGTGCTAAAGATGTGACATGCAAAGGAAATACAAATTTAGCAAGAACCACAGATAGTAAAAATGCACATAAATACATACAAAGATAAAAAAAACTGTTCAGGCAATTTGTTTACTTTTAATTCATTGGTTATTGGGAGACAGATATTGCTGCTAAGTGACATGTCTCAGAAAAGGGCACCAATCTGGATAATAGCAGAACCTGGAAGTCTGAGTCAGACTCCATGCAGTTGCACAGCCTCGATTGTTGCAGCTTTAGGTTATGGGTTGGAGGAGATCAAAAAGGTAGGGAGGTCGACTTCAGAGAGGTTCAGATCCTACATTAGACAATTTCCTAAGTAAGTATAAAAGGGGATTTCGGAGAGATTCAGAGCCTATGTTAGACAATTGCCTAAGTAAGTATAAAAGGGGTATGTGTTGGGTTTCAGGTTGTATTTGTTTTACAGGTTTGTCAACCCCAGTGCAGACAATGGTTTGGATATATGGGGAAGAGCATGTGGTGGGGGCAGCCTGCAGGGCAGCACAGCCATTTTTTGGACTACACTTGGGGCTGCTCCATTGTGATGTGCTTTGGAACGACCGAACGGGCCGGGAGTACTGGGTTGTCCGAAACGGGATTGAGGAATTCAGTGGTGATCCACTTGGGAGTGTCACATTAGGGGTTGTTGGAGAAAGGGAATTGGTGGGAAGGGTGGACCAAGCTTTTACCCAACTCAGGGAGGCTTGGCCCAGGAACCTTTTTCTCATTTCAGAAATCCTGCCAATTCCGATGAGGGTCGCAGTCCGGACGACTTCAGATTGCATGTTTCGGGATATTGAGAGCTCCAAAGTGCATGTCAACTCGAGGATTTCAGAAGTTATCCTACAGGTGGGATGAGCGCAATTGTTCTATAATTTGAACATTCTTTGGCATTACCCTTTTTTGGGATTGGATTTTGTAAGAAACTCATTATATATCTACCTGCCAGATATTTTCACACATCAGCCAAGGGACTGGAGTCAACCTGGTAGTTCTTTATTGGGAAGATACAGCAGAAGGTTAGTAATGCACCACACAGGTGATTCTGCCCTGCTCCAACAACTTGGCATACTAATTGTTCCTTATCCTACCAGCAGAAATAGTTTGAATGCAACACAACTATACTTGGACATTTCTAGAATAAACTAAACAGACTATTGCATGAGAAGCTTCATTTGCTTGTGGTTCTTCAGTGCTCAAGATACAGTGGACAGAGTAGTGTTCCAACATCAGATTAAAATACCAGGGGGACACTAAAGGTACTCCTCCTAGATTTATACCTGTAACCTTCTCACTAAAGACCCATCATAAGCCAACTTTCAATAGGAAAAAAGGAGAAAACTGTGTGTGGTGATTTAAATGTCAGTAAAATAAATTTGGCTTCCTTGTCAGGCTTGTACCCAGTAGGCATAACATCCAGCCAAAATTTCATAGCACTTGACAGTATTTTTAAGAAACAATCTCACTAGACAACCTCGTACATCTTCTCAAACATACTAACTAAAAATAAATTAGCTCTGGCATTGCACAGTGAAGGAAGGCTATCACATACACTGAGAGGTTAGTAGCACATTTCCTACCTAGGAGGCACATGCTGATATATAAAGTAGTGTTTCAAAGCCTCTCTCTCAGTGTTAACTGCAGTACATATTTATATCTATCTCTGAAGGTCACCACACTAAAAGAAATGAAAATCAGGAAGAGACAACAGTAATAATTAGGATCAACTAACTTTCTTGTATAGCTGTTAGACTTGCTACATGCTGTCAGACAGTATCTTTCTCAGATGAAGGCAACATAACCAGACAAAACTTCAGTTCTCCCCAAACCTTCCAGTTTATAAATGTGGGATATAGTGCTTCTGTATCCACAATTCAGAATCCCAGAAAATGGCCTGTGTGGCCAGCAGGAAAAAAGGATGCCAAACATTACATAGCAAAAGGTAGACTAAACTTTGACACCAATAGCAGGAGCCAAGATGATCTACATTCATAAAGAACAGTGATGGCGAACCTTGGCACTCCAGCTGTTCCTGAACTTCACTTCCCAGAAGTGGAAGTGGTGGCTTGGGCTTCTGGTAATTGAAGTCCAAAAACACCTGTAGCCAAGGTTTGCCATCACTGATATAGAGAATAGTACTCTTCACATAGAACCCTTCACATAGACACCAAGCAAGAGAAAATTCAAAATCCTTACTCCTTTTTTCATTGGTGTTTTGAATCATGAATGCAGAAGCACAATATCCCACATCCACAAACCTGAGGGACTTTTTAAAGAATTGAATTTTCTGGCTTTTAATTTTTTAAAAAAATGTTTACGTATACATACACTACACACAAACTCCAGCAAAAACATCCCTCATGTGGAATTACCCAATGCTAGAGGATCCCAGAAAATGAGCACATGATCTGTACTATGGTTGCTGGATGAGGATAGAAGCAAAGTCAGCTGAGATATGGTTGTAGTCAGTCTGTGCAAAAATATTTTCAAGGGCTGTTTTGGGCTTAATGAAATAGTGAAGCAAAGATGTAAACACAACACATACGACAAAGAGACTCATTCTTTAACTTCTCAGGTGCACTTATGTCACCATGCCCACCATGCAGCCTAGAACCTGTCATCCAATGCCCAAACCTTTCCCTCTTGGGTTAGTCAACTTGAGGAAGAAAGGCTATATTGGATCAAAAACTCTACAAACATGTTGTGTGTGTGTGTTCCGTAAAATGTCCTCTCACCTCTCATTCATTTATTTCCACTTCTATGCTGCTTCATTCATGTTATCACTCTCTAGGGAATACAATAAAAATAATGTGTAATAAATACAATACATATCTGTCGCTAACTAAAAACAATAAACTGTTTTAAAATAAATAAATAAATCCCATTTTAGTATCTCAGGTCAATATTCATCAGTATTAGAAGGGAGCTTTATATAATTTTGTCTTAATTACTTTCCTAAAATTTGAGATGGATGCTGAGGTATTGTGCACAGGAAAGGAGCCACAATCAAGAAAGCACCATTCCTAGTGTTGGCTTCCTTGGATGTTCTTACATAAAATTTTGCAAAGAGTGAGTGGGATGGGTAGCTATTTTGTGGAAGAGATAAACCCAAGGTAACAATGGGGCATTCAACTCAAAGGAGGGGAGAGGAACTCCACCCAAGCCTTAACAGGAAGAAAAACACTTTCACCTGTCATTTCACACTTTGACATTCACACTTTCAACCATCACCTGTGAGAGGAGTTACATCATTAGTTACATCATTGTCTGGGAAAACACCTGGATAAACACCTGTTAGTCAAACCAACCAGATACTTCACATTCTTTGGGGGGGAGGTAGGTGTGAGTGATCAAAATAGAATATAAACCCCAAGATTTGATGGTTTAGGAGCTCCAATTTGAAGTGGGTGTGAACCTACATTCTTTTGAATCAGACCATGAAAATCTAAGGAAATCCTACGGGGGGCGAGAGCCCAGCACTTATTTGTCTGGGGCAAAATACTTAGAATCTGGAAGAAGAAATGCAAACTTAGAAAAGTTAGTTGTTTCTTATTTTATTTAGCTTGTTTAAGTTAGGATAGATATAGGGGCCCTATCTATGGACATGATAGTGTATTTATGGATTCAAAGTAGAGTTAGATTTATTGCTTTGATGTGCATTTTGATATATTTTTGGATGAAAATACTTCTTTAATAAAAGCCTGAAAAGACTATGAAAGCCTCGTTTGTGACCAGGAGAAGAGGGAATATTTGTGGAGTGGAGAGGAACCAAGATAAGGTCAACCTAGTGGCTACATCTTCACACCGGCTCAGCCTTGAGATGCAACATTTCTCAGGGGACATTTTACTTTAGGAGAGATAAGATCTCTATGGAAATATGGAGGGAGTAGCTCTTCCTTCTATCATCGGCATGGGAATGTTATCTCCTGGGAAATCCCAGTCTTTGAAGGTAGAAGCTATCTTCCAGTGGGGCAGCTTCCCAAGGCCGGGTCCACACTGTGTGTGTGTGTGTGTGTGTGTGTGTGTGTGTGTGTGTGTGTGTGTGTGTGTGTGTGTGTGTGTGTGTGTGAGTGAGAGAGAGAGAAGGCGAGTGGAAAGGGGGCTGTTTTAAAAGGACTGTTTCTCAGTCGAGCTACCATATTTCCCAGCTTCAAAGATAGAAGCATAACCCCCTTGTCCCACAGCTTCACGACAGAAACATTATGTCAAATATCAAGGTCCTAAACCCAATTATCCCCTTAACCCTCCCTCAACTCTAAATTTAGCCCACCTCAGTAAACTGCATTGAAAAAGTCCCTTTTTAGCATTAGGACTTCAACTACAGGGAAGTATTTAGATTAATTTTTTTAAAAAAATGAATGAATCAGTAAGTTTATGAAACTCTCTAGATCAAAATTATATAACTAAGGATGACCAATAGATAAGAGGGCAATCAATAAATCCATAGGAACTAAACAAACAGTTCATCTGCTGTAAGAACAGGAGATGTCTGTGTCCCTTCTTTGTGCTATAATGAGCTGGGAGGAACTCCCCAGTTCTATGCAAATGGTGAGATGGTAATGGCTTAACCACTTTTCCATCTCCTTAATATGGATGAATCTTTTGTAGCAAGTTAAATAAATAAGGAGGAAGTGTGCTTTCTTAGAAGTAACTAGTTAAAGGGTAATTGACTGACCATAAGTTCTTAATTGAAGGATTGTAAATATCAGGCTGGTATAAGAGAGGACTCACTCAAGAGATGGTTAGATGGCATTGTTGACACAATGGGTGTAGAGCTGAGCATTCATTCATTTCTATATTACCCATTTAACATACCAGTAATAATTACTCTGGGTAATTTACAAACAGACAAACAAGTCAAAGGTGAATATACTTCAAACCATAACATACATTACTTATGAGCAGCAAAATTAAGCAAAACATGAAGTCAATGATGGTAACCACATGACTTGCTGTGACACATGACTTGCTATGAATCTTAAGATTCTACAACAATGTTGATTTCAGTTTGATGGTTAGATTTCATACAATAAAGGTCTCCCCAGACTATTTGTTGATAAATTCTTCATTCTTTGTCTAAAACAGCATCTAATAATGGACAAAGCATTCTATTTTGAGCCGATTGTGTATTTCAGAATTTGGGGGGTTATCTTAGAACAGGAGTTCTCAACCTTTTAAAGCCAGGTACTGGCCAGACAGCTTCAGGGTTCCGGATGGCCATTTTGCCCTTTCTCCACCACATGGCACTTCCTGGTGTGGTGGAGGCAGTGGGGGGACATGAAATGGTGCCATGGGCCGCATTCAGCCTGCGGGCTGCACGTGGAGAATCCCTGTCTTAGAATAACCCCCTTTTTTTGATAAAAATGAGAATTTCTCCTTTTTTGAGGGTTGGGGGGGGAGGATTTGGCTATTCTTCATGATAACAGTGAAAGCAAGTGTGCTAATTAGAATTAGAATGATAAGAGAATACACTTTTGTAAACATCATATTTTATACGCTTCTCTCTCACCCTAGAAAGATAATTTATTCTCTAGACCCTATATAGGTATAATTTCACATCATTTTTATGCCCTCATTCACACATACATCTTTATAGCTTCCTGAACTTGGATGGGGAACAAGGGAAAGAAAATTGCTATGCACAGCAGTAATTAGATGGGTTGTTTTGTGTGTGTGTGTGTTGTTTTTGTTTTGTTTTTTTGTATAGAGGGGAAAGGTTGTCCCTTGGACACTTCTGTCAATCTGCATTTAGCAGACACAGCAACCTACTCAGCTCAAGCCCATGAGTGCTCGCATTTTGCATTGAATTGACCTTAGCTGTCAGCATGGGCTGTCCTCTTCAATATCAGTAGCCAGGCTCAGAACATTATGTGAGCATGTGTGGGGAAGGGAAGAATGAAAGGAAAAGGCACTGTAAGCAAGCAAACCCTTGGCCTCAATTAAAAAATTATACAAGTGGCCAGAGACTGTCAGCCTAAAGATGGAGCATCTACATTTAATTAAAGGGAGAAGTTTAGCAGAAAATGCCACCCCAGCAACTGTCAGAATGCATGATTAATTTGCAATAAAATACCCAGAACTGTCTGACAGAGGCAGACAGCTGGGAACCACGTATTTTAACAGAAGAGCTTGTTACTTATAGCCACTGCCAATGACCCTGATCTTAGGGTCAGGATGTTAACAAATAAAATCCACACACCTAGATTCTCGTCTTATGAGCACCTTGATTTATTGAACTGAAAGCTTTTCCATAGTAACCACAGAGAGCGAAATAAAAGCACTGTGATAAAGTTAATCACTTTTGCCACAATGAAGAACATCTTGCTGTGTCAGAATCTAACCATGCTTTGAATGGACACAAGGTATCACAATCACACCCACACATGCTCATCATCTCCATCCTATGAGCTCTTCCTATCTTTCAAATGATATGCAATTCTCATAATAACTCTA
Organism: Bradypodion ventrale; assembly: GCA_035047345.1. Classification (NCBI taxonomy): domain Eukaryota; kingdom Metazoa; phylum Chordata; class Lepidosauria; order Squamata; family Chamaeleonidae; genus Bradypodion; species Bradypodion ventrale. The sequence goes on from JAWDJE010000004.1 coordinate 88,041,728, forward strand.
AAGTCACTCTTTATTCCATTTATTCATTTTTTTAAAAAAACTTCCAATTGATGAATGTGAGATATTGTGCTTCAGTATAGCTGGTTAAAAACAACAGAGGCTTATCCAGTATTGCTGTACTATACTGTGCCCACACTGCCATCTGGAAAAAGGATGCCAAGCTTTACATAGCATAGGACAGCCTAGATTTTTTACAACATCAATTGCAGCGGTTAAGATGGTCTACAGCAGTGTTTCCCAATCTTTGGTTTTTGGACTTAAAATTCCCAAAAGCACTTATCAATCAATGTACTGACTTAGACTTCTGGGAATTGAGGTCCCCCTGTGGGGCATGTCCCCCACGTTGGGAACCATGGGTGTACAGGATACCTTCTTATGCTCAATACTGTTCATACAAAATGTTTCTCCACCTTTGATTTTCCATGAGTATCCTCTTGTTAGCAGCTCATGAGGCATTGTGTTTTCCTGTTTTAAACTGGTGAGTTTTTAGGGTGGAAAATCAATGTAGACATATTCAAAAGCTTTACCATTTGCATGAATCTACTACATTCTTTCCTTCATCTACTGTTTGTAAATACTGTATGCCCTTTTCTATATTTGTTCTATATTTGTAGACAATAAAATGAAAACAAAATCATACACTCTGACAACACATTTTAGTTTGGCTGTGAGCCTTAAACCAAGATATCTAAACATTGTCTACATTGTCTACAGAAAAATACTTAAGATTATATCCTGATGAAGAAAAATTCTTTTGAAAAACTGGCAATACCGGAACAGTTTTGATGATATTTTATTTCTTCACTTCTTTGAGTTCTTGCAGTAAAAGAGACTTGAAAGATACTCCTGCCTCAAAAAGGGGTTTATTTCTCTCATTTGCAATGCAAAATAGTATGGCAGGGAGCTACTCACCAATATCTAGATATTTAGATAGAAGCACTTAATGAGTCCCATTAGATCTATCACGGCATTAGCTTTCTTCCATTTATACTTCAGAGCCGTTACACTGGCATAGAAAGTAATAATCATTTGTCAAACCCTTGACTTTACACAGATGGTTTCATTTCCATAGAGGTGAATGTTTAATAGTCCATTCCAGTGTTCTTTCCTTTAGGAATTTGGTGCAATCAGTGTGAACCATGGTGTTTTTGAGGGGTTTTTAAAAGAAAAATGATATTTTCAAGATGGCCTCTGAGCAACCAATCTGCCAAGATTTCCTTCTCATCAGTTCAATACAAAATTAATTGGGGCAACATAGAGTGCTTTTCTGAAACACACCAGTTCCCCATTTTTGAATAAGCACAGACAAGTCCTGTTCAATTATCTACCATGGCAAGATCAGCTTTATGAAAAGTAGTAGTATTCAATTTGCTTATTCTTTTTTACCACCATTTAAGGGTGTTAGCTTGTTAGACCTCAAAGGCAACACACTTGAATTCTAGCAACAATAACTTTAGGCCTCAACTGACAAGCTGGATGCTACAAGACCATCTCCCTGAATGATATATCATTTCACTCAGAACATGTTAATGGCCCAGTCCATGAGCCAACTGTGCTAATGTTAAGGAGGTCTTTTTCTTTCATGTCTAGGCCAGATGTGAAACTGCCAAAATGAAACCACCTTTTGGTGAGTTCATTCTGCAGTTCCTTTTGCCCAACCTAGTGTGTGAAGGATTAGCTGGCACAAGATGGCCATTGGCTGAAGTATGCCAGATTGTGGTTCAAAAATGCCACAATCTTCAAGGAGGCTCTTTCTGTGTATCCCAAGGAGGGGTGATTTTACAGTAAGGCACTAAAATGAGATTCTGATAAGCCATTTTTGGACAAAAGCATATGGATAACAGGTACTATTGTACAGGAGCAGATTTCATTGCTTGGACAAGAACAAGCTTAACCACAATTGGCAGGCATTTTATCTTTATTTTTAAACAGTAACAAACTGCCATTGTTACTACACCATTGTCATCATCATCCTTGGTGGAAATATTATGTTTTGCAAGTTAACTGCTTGCAATAGTTTTATTTCTTTGTCACCTGGGATTTGTGGGGAGCATTTGAGGCAACCCCCAAAACACAAAGGTATGAGACAAAGTAAAATGTACCATCTAGGAGACGGGTGAGAAGAACAACTTTTAAAGCTGTCAGCAGTGCCAAGAAGGATGGAAATTAAGCTCTGGATATTGCCATGTCCTCATCCCACCTTTGCAAACAAAGTCCAGGGGAGGAGCAAGATGGAGGTAGATTACAGAACTGCAGAAATCCTCCTTATTGGATTTAGTGAACTATGATTTTGGAACATTAGTCAAGAATATTGATCTATTTGTTTATTATATACTGGTAACATTTATTGTTTTGCTTGGATGTCATCTAGGTAGGTATTTTATTTTTGTTATTCAATTTTAGTTAGTTTGTATTTGATTGGCTCATGTAATTTTTTTCTATTAATGTTATGGTTATTTAATGTTGTGAGCCACCCAGAATGGAATTTGGCTGGAGATAAATCAATCAAGCAAGCAAACAAACAAACAAATTTCTCAGCAGAGTCAGAATTAAAAATTATTTTGTTCTTTTTAAGGAGAAAAGTTAAGAAGTTTTCTTTTTTCCATGTAAGCTCTTACATTCTTGAACTGTTTGTGATGTGAGATACTGTATTATGCTTCTGTATCCAAAATTCAAAATGCTGGGAAATAGCCTAATACTGTTGCACAATATCATACCCACGTTGCCAACAGGAATGCAGAGAGTTGAACTTTTATTCTCCAGAGGAGCAGTATATAAATAGTTTAAATATTCTCTATGTGAATGTAGACCATCTTGACTGCTGCCATTGGTGTAGACAACATTCATATTTCCCTTTGCTATGTAAAGCTTAGCATCCTTTTTCTTGCTGGCAGCATGAGCATGATATTGTGTTCTGCTGTCCAATAATTTAACAGATGCTCTCATGTTTGGGCTGCAGCACTGGTGAACTAGAGGTGGTGTGTCTTTCCCAATGGATTTGGGGAGGGGGGTCTACTGAGGTTCTTCCAAACCAGGAAGTGGCCTGCTCCTAATTAATCTAACTTTGTTTTTATGGATATGTGTTTGCAACAATTTGTATATATTTGCATCCTTGCTAGCATGCTTACAACTCTGAGGGTTATTTTTGTTTTTTGTATTTGTTTTGTTTGTTTTTGTGGTGTGTATTGTTGTTTTCTGGAGGAGAGATTGGCATACAGAGCCATTATGCATACAGTCTGCATATATGCAGGAGTCATGTACAGTTAAAAATGCAAGCGTGGTGCCAAAATGGCCGCCGTGCTCTTTGCAGGGCCCCCACCCGGATGCAGACATCCGGGTTAGTTAGGGGGCGTGGCCACCCCTCCATAAAAGGGGTGGCTACGAGGCAGCCTGGCTGCCATTTTGAGAAGCGACAGAGCGGAGAAGTTTGCTCCGACACTTCCCTCTTTGCTTCGCCTCTTTTTAAGAGGCTCGCTCTTGCTGGATCTGAATCGGAGGTTTTTCTCTTCATCCGGATGGCACCTGCTTCGGCCATGGTGCCCAAGCGCAAGGCTCAGGCGGCCCCTCGGTTGCAGCAAAGGGGGGGCTCGGCCCACCCCCTCCACTTCTTCGGGGGTGCCACCGGGCCGGAGGGCTCGGACGGCACCCCCGCAGGGGGGTGGCGGGGTTTTCGTACCCACTGCCACCAATGAGCCCAGTCTGAGGACTCAGGCGGGAGCATCACAGACCTGCTCCCCTGGGGTTCTTACCCCCGCTGCTTCTTTACCCGGCTCAGGGCATAGCGGCCCACCCGGGCATGGTGCGGGTTTCCGCCCCACCATCCTTCCGGCCCCTCATGGGCCGGATTACTGGGCATGGCCCTATTCTGGCCAGGGATTGCCACAGGGGTTTATTCCTCAGCAATTGCCCTGTGGGCTGTCTGGCATATCCAGCCCACCTTATTCTGGTGGGTGGGAGACTGTGGATGCTCTCCTTGCCTGTATTTCGGTGCTGGAGGCTTCAATGGGCATTGCCCCACCACCTTCGGATGGTGGGCTTGCCAACTCTTCGGTCCCGGCCCACACGCCGGCCACGGCTGCTCAGCGGGCCGCCAACAGGGTTGAGCTGCTAGAGGCCATCAGGCCAGCCCAAGCTGGTGCCTCGCAGCTCCCCATAGGGTCGGCACAACAAGGCTTTCTATAGGCTACCGGCCCTACCTGGCAGGGCAAATCAGGATGCAGCTCAATACCTGTCGCGAGCTCCAATACCTGTCGCGAGCTCCAATGCCCACCGCGGGCCGGAGCCCCCAGTGGGGGCGGCCCAGGGGGGTGCGCCGAGTGAGTATCCTGGTCAAGTCAGCACACCAGTGACACTAGCCAATACTGCTGGGGGGGTGGTACAGTGGCCATGGCCGCAACAGGCCAATTACACCCTGGTTCTTACAGGGGTGACCGCCCCTATGCTGTCCCTTAACATCTCGGGGGTCCGATAGGGCCTATTATGTGTTTCCCCACTCTAATCCGTGCCAATGGTGGCTCTGCCAATGGCAGGTTACTCCATACCCCTGGGTGACCATTTGTCCCGGGCTATTAGCAAGACGATGTGGCGTGGGGAATATATTCACATTTTCCCCTCCTGCAATGTGAACCCACTGAGGAGGAGATGGAGGGGCAGGACAACAGGGACAAGGAGTTGCCCCATCGCCGTAAACTGCCTCGCAATGGGCCAATTGGTTACCGGCCTATTGGGTATCCATGGCAGGATATATAAGGGCCCGTCCTGATTTGGCCATCCCAATGGTCCAGTACTTGGACAATATTTACCAGGCCGTGGTTGATTTCCCTGGCCCATCATGGTTAGCCTATGGCCAATACCTTAGGATGAGGGCGGCCTTTCACTCTGAGATGCGAGCGACGAGCCCTGCTAACACTTGTGGCTAATATATATGACTCCTAAGTGCCCAGCACCTATGCTCCGTACGGAGAGTCTACTTTCGGGTAACTACCTCCGTGGCTTTCTTTGGGGCTCTCAGATTAAGTGAGCTGTTCAACAGGGGACATGTTCTGCAGGAACTAGTAGATGTGTTGCTCGATCAGGAGTGGGCTCTGGGGAGGTTTCGCTCCTCAAGGGCCGGTCAGCCAGAAAAAGGTAGTAGCCTGGTGCTGCCATAGGTCCGATTGCTCCCCCACTTGTGTTTGTGGCAGCGCGTGGTTCACGCCCTGGCCTGTCGTTCTGCTACCAAGACGGGTCTCCCCTTACTGAATTACAATTGGTACCCATTCCTTCTGGATGGGCGCCGCATCAACTGCGGCTGCATTTGGGTACCCGGAGCCTGACATACGTTGCATGGGCAGGTGGGGATTTGCGCATTTTTCTCTGTCTGTTCGTCCCCTCACTGCATGAGTGCCTTGTTCTGCCCTCTATTATCCCTCCTTATCTTACAGACCCTGTGTGTTTCCGCACACTGGTAGCAGTGTGGCTTGTGGGTCACAATTTATGTGCACTGGGGATGCTGGACCGCCAGATGTTTTAATTCTGCACCTCGGAGGCGGTGATCTTGCACAGATTGCTAGCCTGGACTTAAAAACTTCCGAGAGCAGTGACCTGGCGTTTCTTTACCATTTATGGCCATATACACAGTTGCTATGGTCATACATCGTGCCGAGGCACTATTATAGGGGAGGCATTGACCCCCGCGGTTGGACCGCGCCAAGCGGTCAGTGAACAGGGCTGTTGCCTGGTTCCTTTTCCAGAATGGCTTGGGGGACAGCCATCTGTCGTCCGGGAATAGGGTTACAGGAATTTAGCCTGTATTCTGGAGATGGGGTTCACCTGTAAGCAAGAGGATGCACCTCTCTTTTGAATAACGTGCAAGAGGGCTAGGTGACCGAATTGTCAGTCAAAGGGAGCGGACCTCTGCTGCGATTTTGGCTATGTTGCCAAGTGTGAGGTGCCTCTCCGAGAGTTGCAGGTGATGCATGGCCACATCAACTTCACCTGCAGAGTGGTAACACCAGGCAGCGCCTTCGCCAGGCATCTGGGTCACGCTACGGCGGGTCTTTATAAATGACATCGCAGGGTATGGCTGACTAGGGGTTTACAAGCAGACCTGTTGGTTTGACTCACATTCCTGCAGGACTTTCATGCCGTCTCCTTTTGGAGGTCTGAGCTTATAGTCAGCCCCAAGTCCAAGTACAGTCGTATGCCTCTGGCTCCCTGGGGTGTGGGATTTATTTTAAGGACAGTGTGCCTATGGTCATTGGCCCCAGGGATGGCAGGGCATGGATCGCTTACGCGATCTTACATTTCTGGAGTTTTTCAATGCTGGGTCCCCTTTATGCTCTGGGGGGACGGGTGGGCTGATTCTGTGCTTCACTTTTGTGTGACAATGCTGCGGTGGTGCACATTGTCAATGCCCAAACATCTAATCCCCCGGAGTCATGGCCTCAGTTTGCAAATTGTTCTTGGGTCCGTGCGCTTTAATGTGCCCCTTAGGGCTAGACATGTGCCAGGCATTAATAACGATATTCCCGATGCTTTATCCCGCCTGCAGATCTCCCAGTTCCGTGACTTGGCTTCAGATGCAGGGGAACTTCCCTCTCCACTCCTGGCTGAGATATGGACATTTAGTGAGGAGAGGTGAACCGGGCGAGTGGCATGTCTTGGCATCTCGCACGCGTACGGCGTATCAGCATACACTCCTTCACTTTAGAGCCTTTTGTGGGCGTAGGCAGTTGCCTGTAATGTGGCCGATTGTGGAGAAATTCTAGCCAGAGGGTGGCTACAGAAAAGGAGATCAGGTCAGAGATTGACCAAGCACTTGTTGAGAATCCAGCTCAACAAGGGTGTAAGCATAAGGTCAGAAGAAACTGAAACAGCAGTCAGAGTTAAAGGTGCACAAGAAAGAGAGCTGCTCCAGCACCGGGGAGCAAGTTTTTATTGAAAAATACACAGGTTCCACAGGATGTATCACGACAGCATACACAGGATGTATACGCAAGCATAGGTGCAGTGGTATTCAGCCAATAATATGACATTCTCTATAGCATAACCATATATGGCATGACCTATATCTCTTACTAGTACATGCGCAGTAGCTTATATCCTGCCAGAATAGGCCCAAAGCCTATTCTCTGTGGCGGTACCCTTGCAAAAGCTGTTACCTGTATATTCAGCAGTAGCTACAATCTAACTTCAGCTGTAAAAGGCTAATACCAAAAGCATATATATGAAGATTACAGAGAGACGCTTTTCTGCATCAAACCAGAATCTCTGCACAGAGGCAGACTTCCTGCTGAGGCAGGAAGCGCTTGTTGATTCAGGAAGTAGCTAACCGCAGTTCTTGTTGTGGTCGGTGCAGGAAAAGCTAACCACAATTGCCAGCTATATGCTACACAGTCAATGTTTTAAGCTAAAAGTATAATGAACTCCCACAGCCGATACCGGTCGACTAGGTTTTACAGTATATGGTGCACCTTCATGATCTGGGGTTGGCCCCACGCACCATAGCCACCAGGCTTTATGCCTTGACATTCATGGCCAAGGCACGGGGCTTTACTGACTGTGCGAGTGTCTTCTGAATACGCCATGATTGGAAGGGTGGACACGTGTACATGGCCGCCGCCCGGACACACGTTGCCCTGTTTTCACAGGTATTCTGACTCACCTTCCACGAGGTTGGCATAGACTATGTTAACTAGGTAGGAGGAGTTTCTTTTCATGCAGCTACCACCGTAGCTTTCTCTGGAGCTCTGCGAATCAGCGAGCTGGTCCCATGGTCAAGGGGGACGTGTTTTGTAGGGCAATGGAACTCAACGATGTGTCTATCAACCAGGAGTGGGCTCAGTTGAGGATTCGTTCCTCAAAGGCCGATCAGCATGGAGTAGGCAGTGGTGTTATACTGCTACGATGTACATTTGCTGACATCTGTCCAGTTGGTGCCCTACACGCAATTTTGGCAGTGCCTGCTGCGCACCCTGGCCTGTTTTTCTCCCACCAGGATGGGTCTCCTCTTACCAAATTTAAGTTCTGGAGGGTGACCGGTACCGCACTTCACAGTGTGGGGCTCGTTATGGCACCCATTCATTCAAGATAGGCATCGCATCGACTGCGGCTGCGTTTGGGTACTCTGAGGCTGATATATGTTGGATGGGCACGTTGGGGTCCACGCGTTTTTTCCTTATATGTACGTCCCCTCACTGTATGAGTACCTAGTTATGTCCTTAATTCCTTTTCCTTCTTTTACATATCCTGTGTGTCTACGCACACCGGTGGCAGTGGGGCTGGTGGGCCGCAGCTATGTACACTGGGCAGCAGAATATGCTGCGGTGACAGAGTGGGGACCCCATCTCAGGCTGCGTGCAGCCGCACGTATGCGTTTGTATGGTATGCGCGGCATGAGATGGCGGGAACTGTTGCCATTCCTGATGTCCATCAGGGATGCTGGACCACCTGATGTCCTGATTCTGCACTTCGGTGGCAATGATCTTGCACAGATCACTGGCCTTTCCTTAAAAATGTCAGTGTGCAGCGACCTGGCGTTTTTACATCATTTATGGCCGTACACACGGTTGCTATGGTCTGACATCGTGCCGAGACAGTGTTATAGAGGAGGCATGGACCTCCGTGGTTTGGACCATGCCCGGCAGTCAGTAAGCAGGGCTGTTGCCCGGTTCTTTGTCGAGAATGGCTTGGGGACAGCCATTCGACATCCGGGGATAGGCTTATCAAATTTTCACCTATATGCAGGAGATGGGGTCCACCTGTCGGCCAGAGGTATGGACCTCTTTCTGGAGGATGTGCAAGCAGGCTGGTGACTGAGCTGACGGTCTGGGGGGGGTTAGTCATCACGGACGCCTCCCCGTGTGGCGGGTAGCACTGTGTAAGGTAAAGATTTATGACCCATAGGTATCCGGCAGGTTCGCAATTGACTGGCCAACATGTAGATAGGTACAGGGGAAACAGGATTGGCCGGTCAAGGGCGAACCATGAAAGGGGTGATGTCAGGAGCTTCACAGCCTGCATCACCTTGATATTTGAACGGATACACGTCATAGGGTGGGGTCAGTAGATAGTATATTGACTCCGGTCAACAATTTGTTTGTGCAAACAAACAAATTGATACAAATTGATACATGTAGCCAATTTCCATTGGCATTTAGGGTGGAACCTTACCAGTGCTACTGCGGCCTGCTTGCCTTAAAGAATTACAATTGGATGATACACCAATTGAAAGTGATAATTCGGACTAGGGCATTATTCAATAAAAGTGGTCTGATGCCTTTAATCCAATACCAGTGTCTGAGTCTTTATTTGGGTGGGTGCGCCTGCAAAGAGGCTGAGATCAGCAACTAATACTGTATATGTGTTCCCTGTAACCTTATTCAGGCATTGTAAGCTTGATAAGGAAGGTATGAGGAGGCTTTCTAATCAATTCAGTTCATCTTGCTTACAATCACCACACAGCTGAAAGCCCTGCTTTATTTGACTTCTGGTGCAGGGAAAATTGTAAGAGGCTATTTAGCTGAATGCAACAGAAAGTTAGTTTAAACTGTCTGAACAGGACATCTATTTGTGATAATTCTGTGAAAAAATACTGATTCCCTAAATGGGGGGTGACATGAAGGAGCAATTGTCAAGTTGACAAATAGTTTAAGAGCTGGCTACACAACAAGGCATGTTTAAGGGAGAGCAAAAAAGATTAATTTACATATTTAAATACAGTAAAACCCCGTATAACGAAAATAATTCATTCTGTGGGGCTTTTCGTTTTACGATTTTTTCATTATACAATGCATGCTTCATATAATAAAAATCCCTATGGATTGTACGATTTTTCCCATAGATATTTTCATTGTATGTTTTTTCCCCATAGAGATGCATTGCATCGTATAACGAAAATTTTCGTTAAACGAGGTAATTTTTTTTCAAATCCTCTTCGTTATACAATGTTTTTGCTGTAAGAGGCATCCATTACATGAGGTTCTACTGTATATATTTTTTCACCATCTTGCCCCCATGCTCCAATAGAATTCAATGGGTCTGCTCAAGCCTCTCACAATTTTTTAATTTTCTTTTTTTAAAAAAACTAGTGTATTTTGCCCGGCGATGCCGGGCTTTTTAAATTGTGTTGGATAGTAAAGGATTTCGTTTTTTTTCTTGAACCAAGGGTGTTGGGCTGTTTTAAATGGTGTTGTAAGGTTTTTTGATTTTGTGGCTTCGAGGCGCTGCATCCACCTGCGGCAGACTTGCGCTCCCAGTGGTTGTTGTTTTTGGTTCTTTTTGTTTTGTTTTGTTTTGTTTTTTTTTGCATGCTGGCTTCCTCAGTGCCGGGCTCTTTAAATTGGTTTTTTAACGTTTTTGTTTTATGTTTATGCAAATTTAATTTTAATTTAATTTAATTTAATTTAATTTAATTTAATTTAGTTTAAAATTTAATTTTGGTTTTTAAAATGTTTTTTTACGCATTTTTATTTTTTGTTTTGGTTTTTTGGAGTGAAAAGTGATTTCTGTTTTTTTTGGTAATTTTTGAGATTAGTGTGTTTATTTTTGAATGTTTTTATTTGGAATTGATCTTATTAGTTTTAATATTTTGGAATGTTTTTTCTCTTTTGGCCTCTGGGTGGGGGTGGTGAGCTTTTCTGCCTCTCTACAATTGTTGCCTCTCTACAATTGTTCTCTTCTGTCCTCTGGGTGTCGCTTACGGTAAGTTTTCTCTTTCTTTTCTCATTTGAGTTCCGGTCCTCATAGATGGAAGATGTCTTTTGGTAAGTTCTCTGGGGGGTTTTTTGGGGTGGGTGGGGGGGTGGGATCTTTTTTTGGGGGGTGTCTGTGTGTTTTTTCTTTTTGGCTGTTTTTGTGTTTCATTTTTGGATTTTTGTGTGCTTTTGAATGTTTTTGGTTTGTGTTTTTATTTTTTCAGGGGGGGGTGGCTTTCTTTCCTGCGGGCCATGCTGGCTGGCCCGTGGGAAGGAAGGGCAATGGCGGGGAGGCTTTCTTTCACATGGGCCATGCTGGCTGGCCCATGGGAAGGAAGGGCAGCGGCGGTGGGGGGTTTCCTTTTTTCCCCCGCGGGCCATACTGGCTGGCCCGTGGGGAAGAAGGGCAGTTGCGGGGGGTTGCTTGTATTTTTCGCGCGCCGGCTGGCCCTTCGAACGAAAGGGCGGCAGCGGCAGGGGGGTCTCTTTTTTTCCCCATGGGCCATGCTGGTTGGCCCGTGGGGAAGAAGGGCAGTTGCGTGCTGTTGGGTTTTTTTACTTGTATTTTTCACGCGCCTGCTGGCCCTTCGAACGGAAGGGCAGTGGCGGTGGGGGGGGTGTCTTTTTTTCCCCACGGGCCATGCTGGCTGGCCCATGGGGAAGAATTGCAGCGGCAGCGGGCGTTTTTTTTCTACTTTTATTTTTCACGCGCCGGCCGCCTCAGCGTTCTGCACGCTAATGGCGCGCAGGATGCTGGGGCTTGTAGTTTTGGCTACGTGTGTTTGCTTACTGCAGCAGTTTTTCCCTTGCGGCTTTTTTTTATTGGCCGCGGCACGTTTCCGAACGTTCCTGATTGGCTCTGGCGCGGCGCCAGGAACGTTGGGAATTGAAGTTCCCTTTTTTGTTTGCGACTGGGGGGCTCCTGCCCCCAGGTCGAAAATTTCAACCCGACAGTTACCTGCGAACCGGGTTCGGGCGAATGAACCGAGGCCCATTACGGGCTAGTGAGGCCTGGTGCAACATCCTTTGTCACATTCCAACGGTTAACGCACCATTTTATAGGTATAGATGGTATTTGGAAGGGTGGTAGGTGGGCTGTCCAAGAACACAATCTGTATTTTAAAATCAGCATCAACTAAGTGAAGGAGGATATATTGGGAAGAACTTTCTCCGGTCAGAGCTCTAAAATCCAGATCCAAAATACTAACTCTGCAAAGAAACTTGCTAGATGGCCTTGGGCAAGTTACTTTCACTAAGGCTAACTTATCTCACAGGAGCTGGTGTCAAACAAAACAGCCACTCTGGCCTTCTTGTGGAGTGGATGTGGGGAAGCAACATAGTGTAAGAATCAAAATAAGAATTGGAGGACCCAGTGGCATTTCCTAGAGCTTGGACTTTGATCTAGCATTTTTCTCTACTTCCATTTCCCCCATGTGGCTTTCATCTACCAAGATATAAACAAGAATGAAAAACATGATGCAGTAAAGCTCCAGATTTAGAAGTGTGGGGAGTCCAGCTGTCATAGAGAAAGCCAGCTATCTGAAATACTGACAAACTGTACATTTTGCCAGGAAAATTTCATTTTTACATCAAATATTGCTTTAAGGAAGGAAAAGACTCTGGAAGATGAAAGCAGCTGGAAGAATGGATAGCTGTGATCTACAGATAGTAATTTCTCTCTCTTTTTTCCTCCAATAATGCTGGATGAATGAATAAAAACAGCTTATAAACAAACTAGTGATTCCTTTTAAAAGATCAACGCAATGAAAGAGTCTTAAACTGATGCATGATTTTAAATATAAGTGTCCACTTTGTAAATAGGAAGATTTTGAGTGGACAAATGTTCTGGGCCATTCTGTTGGTCAAATGGTAAGATCTAGAAGAATTGTGATGTGGACAAGTTCTGCTCCCCTCTTTGGGCCCTCCCCGCAATCAAAAATCAAATTTAGAGATTAAGAAACCCTCCAAAGCTGCTTTTCATGTAAAACAGAAGACTGAAGAAGAGAGGGACAGAAATGTTCCACTGCAATCACCAGCAGGACATTGGATTTCAGTTCTTTATTTCTTTCTCTCAACTTTACTACAGTGCTGAAAATTCTAGCTATGCAGTTCTAGACAATGCCCATTGTGAAAACAGTTCTACTGAGGTTTATGGTTTGTGTAGAGGATTAATAATAAATACTTACATGCTGTCAATCTAACTCTGACTAACGGAGACTGTTTTCAGGTGTTTCTAGGTAAAGAGTACTCCGAAGGGGCTAAACTGTCTTTTAATACTCTAAATCCAACTCTCTTTCTAAGAACATTCAACAAACTGAGGGCTGGTTTCTTCACTGCTTAAGCCTCTATATTCCTACCAAGAAAAGAGGAGCAGTCTTAAAAAAATAACACGTCCCAAGCTACAACAGTGTAATGTTGTAGCACCCACCTAGGGTGCTTCTCCTCTGGGCTATTTTGATGAAATGTCTTTCACTCCTCTGTAGAGATGTAAAATTCCCAGGAATTTTGAAAGGAGGGTGTAAACTGGGAATATTGGGGGGGGGGGACTTTGAAAATTGGGGGAAAGTAGGAAAATACTATTTCTTTGTAACTTCTGCAAGTTGCATTCAGATTTTGTATTTTATATGTGTAGAAACAGTACAAGAAATACGTATTTGGTAAAGATTAATATGTAATAAAATGAGTTTTTCATACATAAGAAACTAAAAAAATAGTTTTAGTAAGAATTAGAGATGTAGAAGTAGGGGGAAACAGGAAAATTTGGGTTTATTCCCCGGGAAAATTGACTCGAGAAAAAAAGGCAATTGACGCAGTTTCTACTCCTAGAGTTTGCGAGTGAGTGAGTTATTTTAGAAGAGTACAGGGCAAGATGACAGCATGTACTCCGTCGCAAGGCAAAGCACCAAAAGTCACATTCACTACATCCGGCGAGGTGGGTGGCACAGTTAGGTTACATTCCGATACAGCGGTTCAAACGCTTTTCTGAGGCGGAATCTTCCAGTTGGTACTCCAAAGCGAAAATAACAAAACAATTTTAATCTGAGGGCAGTACCAGTCGCCAGGGCCGCCATCAGGGCAGTACAACCAGTACTGCTGTATAGGGCCCGGACCTGACAGGGGCCCTGCGGCCATCAACCATAACTGTGACATTACTGTGAGAAAGTATATGGGGGGGGGCGCAATAGGATTGCTCAGTATGAGGCCCAGAAATTTCTGATGGCGGCCCTGCCAGTCGCAGTTAGGTGGAGGTGGAGGAGAAGGCAATAGCCGACGGTTCCAAACCTTGCTGAGAGTTCCCATGCAGTAGTAGTGGAAGTGTAGTGCAGTAGCAATGATAGCACAGCCAACAGCAACTTCAGGTATGTTTTCTGTTATTAAATACTTCAGCTCTTGTGTGCAAAATGTATAGTTCAAATATAGTGAAACCTCAATTTACTCCCGGATTGATCCCTTTCCCAGAATTGTGTTTTATTTTCTGAGGTCCAGGAGCATATCCTTATTTAAACAATGGAGACAAAACCCAACATATCATTTTCCCACATTTGTCAGACAGAATTTTTAACCCCGATGATCTCTAATCCCAGGTTTTGAGAAAAGGCACCGTTCCCAAAAGTTAGTAAGCATCATAGTCGTGTAATTGCTACTGTTTTCATTACTTCTATATGTAAAGCTCATTTTATAACGTAAGCATTTAATCTTACCAATTATATTTTGTACTCTTTACTACAATAAAATATCTAAAAGTAACTTGTAAAAATTACAAAAATAATAGTATTTTCCCGAGTTTTCCATTTCCCCCCAATATTCTTCAGTTTTCTTCCCAGAAAGTTTACATCTCTACAGGTCGTTGAATGATTTTGGGAACTACTATCTGAAATAAAATTAAAAGGAATAAAAAGGATGACATTTTTGGAAAGATCTATTGTTTTTTGAAATGCATTAATTTTTTCCCATGCACTCGACATGCTTTACTTGTGCGAACTTCCCTCCTTTCAAAATTCCTGGGAATATTACGTCTCTAGGCATGACATGCGAGTTTATGGTGCTCTGCACCATGTGGAATTGTGTGCTCCCAGCCTGCTAAATGCTTTTCTTTCAAAATAACTTACGCCAAAGCATCGATTGCATTTCCCTCCAATTTTCCCATTTCCCCCCCAGTCAGTTTTCCCTTCACAAATTTCCTGGAGAAATCCCCATACACACACACCTTTACATCTCTACTCTTCTGACATTTTCCCCAACAGAAGAGCTTCACCAGCTTACATTCCCTAGCCTGGCATACAACCTCTGCTAAGGATGTGTGTGCTAGCCCCATTCCCAAGTCCATAGGTCCTCTTTAAAGACATATGCTAAGAAAATGCCACCCTGATGACGTTTCGGACTCCTTCCCTCAGCCTGACTGGCCTGGAGGGAAGTGGACTTAGTTGTTGGGGGTTGAGTTTTTGAGTTTTTTGTAATATTATATACATTGTGTCTGATATGTTTTTTGACTGTTGTATCATTGTATTATTGTAAGGTGATGTGATACTTTGTGTTTTTTTGTCAGCCGCCCAGAGTCACTGTGCGAGTGGGGCGGCATACAAGTTGAACAATTAAATTAAATTAAATCAAATTCCCCTGGGGGACATGTGGGGTTCCTCCAGCGGTGGGCTCCAAACATTTTTACTGTGGGTGTGGTATGGTGGGTGTAGCCAGGGGAAAGCCCTGTGTTGCACCCAAATTAGGACTACTTTATTTCAAAATATGGATGGGTGGGGACAGCCAGAATTTCTGCTATCGGTTCTGGTGAACTGGTGCGAACCTGCTGATGCCCACCACTGGATTCCTCCTCTGGGGCTGGCAGCCCTAATCTGACTTCTCCACTTAGTAGTATTTTCTCTCTGGCTCTTTTGAGTCTTCCTGTTTCCTCCCAGACTTCTTCTACTACTACCTCTGCTAGGGGCTCCTTTATCTTCCCTACTTCTAATAAAACATGTTCACATAAATTGGCTTGAAAGGTGGGCCTATCCCTATTTTTTATATTCTCTTCAGTGTATGTTTACTGTAGGGAAAGCTAAAATCAGAAATGAAATTATTATCAATCACAAATGAATGAGTTTTGTCAAAAGATTTCCCATTTGTGGAATTTTGCCAGATTTAAGGCTTGACTCCAAGGATTCAGGCTATTCTTCATGTCTCAGGTTTTGGGCTGAGACTGTTGGGCATGGGGGTATTGTAAAATCTGACTCTAAATTTGGGAGTCATTCTCATGGCTTGAAAGCATGTCATTTACATATTGTCTTTTTCATTAGGGTATACACATGGCATTGTTGTTCCTACTGGAAATCATACTCTGTTGTGTATTAAGGCAAAATTGCAAGTTGTGCAGGCAATGCCTTGCAAAGATAAAATTGTGGTTTCCCGCCATCCAAATTAGGAGCTAAAGTTGGTGCGAAATCTCCCTCTCTGGGCGCACTCATTATGCTACTTAGAGTTCTGTGATTGGTTATAATGTTGGATCCTGTTCCTGATTGGTTAATACTTATATATCCTGTTCTGATTGGTTGGTTATGATTGTCCGGCAGGTTGCTTCATTGTAACAAGAAGTCACCGCCGGGGAGACACTATATAAGCCCCACGGGTAAACAAGGGTGGGGCCAAAACGGATCTATATTTCCCATTACCGCACAGGTTAGCCCGCGTCAGGCTAATCCTGGGTCTCCTCTATACACTATCACGCCAAGGTGTAGCTTAGTTACTGCCTGTACGGTAGGAAACACGAGGGACTGACTACATCGGACAAGTGTAGCCATCCTATGTCCAGAGTGCCTTGTAAGTGTAATATGAAAGACTGTTCAATAAACTCCTGTTGTTATTCTGTTCATTGTTGCCTGGACTATTGCATATAAGGGCCAGACACAACATATTCTGAATTCTAAATTTATCACTGAGTCACAACATTGTCTGGCTTACACCCATAGGTACGTCTACATGCACACACCATATGGTAGCTGAGGGATTCTCCCCATCTCCACTCCCTATCCCAAAATATTACAAGTATCTCTTTTATCTATGGCAGGATTTCTCAACCTGCGGCCCACAGGCCAGATGTGGCCGAATGCCCCATTTCATGTGGCCCCCACCACCTCCACCACACCATGTGGCAGAGTGCCATGTGGTGGAGCAAGGGTAAAATGGCCTGTGATGCACTCTAAAAAAATTACTACCCAAACTGTGGGCATGGCTAATTCTGGGTGTGGCTATCTCTGGCATGGTCTTAACACATACACTCACTGCTGATGGGTCAGTCCCTCACCGTCCGGGCGTGCATTCACCGGCAGTGCTGCTGGGAGATGAGCAGGACGGGTTGGTGGGCTGGCTGGCCTCCCCTACCCAGCATCACCGGAAACGAATCCCATTTGCATCGCCCATGGCAGAAGGCACGCGGGAAGTATGGAGGTGAAAACGCACCTTCGGCCTTGGGCTAGGCACATGGGAAGCGATGCTGGCGGCACTGCTGAAAGTGGGTGGGGTGGTGGGGTGGTAGGATGGCAGCCTCCCCCTCCCAGTGTCACCAGAAACGCTTCCCATTTGCCTCACCCAGCCAGGGCCGAAGGCGCGCTTTCACCTCCACACTTGCCACGTGCCTTCTGCCCTGGGTAAGGTGAATGGGAAGCATTTCTGGTGGCACTGGGAGGGGAAGGCTGGCCAGCCCACCAACCCACCCCGCTCACCTCCCAGCAGCGGCTGCTCTTCCTCCGGCTCCTGGTCATGTCCGGAGTGCAGGGAGAGTTGGGGAGGTGGGTGTGGTGTGGCAGGAAGGTGGGAGTGGCCAACCAGGTGGGTGTGACCTGGGGGAATTTCTGCTACCGGTTCGCAAGAACTATTGAGAACCAGCCTCAGTGCATCAGTGATAATGGCCATCCAGCACCTAAAGCTATCTGAGGGAGCGTGACCCAGCTTAAAACCATTGAATACTCCTGCTCTATGGCATCACCAGGACCTTCACCTAAAGCTCAAGCTTCAGTGCTGAACTCTCAACACATGAAGGCTGGTGATCTGGCAACCACAGTGGAATATATATCCTGTTCCCCAGAAGAAAGAATGGAAGAGAGAGAGAGACATCAACAGTTGATGTCCCTGCTCTCCTTGCATCAGGTTGTTGGTTCTTTCATATTTGTTTTTATGCTGTATTAGTCAATTGAAGTGTCATCAAATGTGAAATGTACACACTGTGAGAGAAGGAAAGTTGATGCCTCTTTACAGTTCTCTGGAATAAAAGCTGGCACAGAAACAAAAGGCATGTATGAACAGAGAAAGACAACAGGCACCCTGCTGCCACCTCCAAATAAACAGCCACCACAAATGCTGAAGACGAGATTGAGGAGATAAACTTACAAGGACTTCATGAAGCCCATGTCTCATCTTCCACACTTTGAAGCATTAAAAGCAAGATATAGTTACTTGGCAGAAAACAACACTGTACTTCCCACCTGCTTAAAGAAATCAACATCTATATGTGGGTCTGGCATTGAGGACAGTAGCTGAGATTATTAAAAACAGGCACACAGAAAGGAGCGAGGGAGGCTGTGAGAACAGGCTTGTTTACAGGCAACTTTATGGCATTCCACAGTGTAATAACCAACTCCCTTGCAGGCATTAATAAAATTAGTTTTGTCATACCCCTCAGGGAAAAAAATATAGAAATGATTGTCTTAGGAAACAGTGGAGTTGGTTGATATTCAAAAGAGCATGCTGTTTAGTTTCTAGGTCAAGCCTGAGTCGGACATCCTCTGTGGCTTGGCTAAGATTATTTCTGTCACACCTCTCTCTCTCTCTCTCTCTCTCTCACCTGGAAAAGAAAAAAGGAATGAAAAATTCTATATATCTCCAAACCCACTAATATTATGGTGTGATATAGCCCAGCTATATCACACTCCCAGCTGCTTATATACAGGTACTATATATGACATATATCCTGAAAAAATATTTTCCCACCTACATCTAGAATCCTGGCTACAGACCTGAAAGATTGCCGAAATGAATAACTTTATTAATCAAAATTAAGTTACGGAGTTTAAGTCATGGGGACACAGGAGAAAACAAGTATAGTGAAGAGTTGGTGTTGTGTAACAAGAACCTTCTGTGAGCATAGAATTTGCCATTATTCTTATACACCCATAAATAGGATCTGATACTGAAAGAGGTTTGGCAATGTTACCATTGTCTACAAAGCACATATGTAAACACCACCTGGAGAAATGAGAAAAGCTGGTTTAAACATTGCCCCTTGCTTTTATGGGTGTCACTGTAACCTTTGCCATTGGCTGCATCAGGGAACACCATTCTTAAAGGATAAGAGTTTAAATGTACGCTTAGTGCAAATTCGGGCTGTAGCACTCAAAGAGAAGAAATTTCCTCGGTCACATTTTAAATCAACAATTTCATAGATGAGAAATCACCGGTATTACTAACCTTAACATTTATTACCGGTAATAATCCACTGAAGGTATTTCTTCCTATTTCAGGTGATTAGACATGTTGCTGTTTGCATGCAGATCTTTTTGCAGAAGATCAGGAGGCTGCAGTAAGCTTGGTTTCCATTCCACTTTCCTCTATAACCTTGCAGTGCCTATTTTCTCTCAAGCAAAATGCTTATATTAAGGGGACAAAAATGCTTAAACATTTGCTGGAATTAGTCTGCTGCTGCCAACTTAAACACTGTGTTCCCTCAGCAGTTACAGACGTGGTGGGATGATTAAGCTTTTTGATGCCTTAAATGCAGAAATGTTTGGGATTAACAGAAGAAGTTGTAGTCCAAGGGAATTGTATTTCCTGCCCAGCCTACAGATTTTAGTAAAGACTGTCACAGAGAGGATTTGAAGCCAAGAGACCCTGCTAGGGGTTTCAGTAAAGACCAAAATAGCAGCAAAGTCACATTAGCCATCTGAGGTAAGCTTTACAGGTTGCGTGCATCTATCTTCAAAAGACACACTGCCAGACAAGATAACTTTAAAAAGCAAAACTGCTGGTTTGTGGGTTTACTTCCCACTCTTTTCCCTTTTTTATGTATGTTTGCCTTCTTTTGGCAGCAGTGTGAAGTGTATGAGAAGCTAAAAAGAGAGCTTGATGTTGAATTGCAAATCTTTTCCTTCCTTATCAAGAAATAGCAGCTGGGCCTATCCCTTCAACAGTTCTCTTTTTAATTGAAAGATCAAAAATGCTTTAATGCCACTTGCACAAATCACTTCTTTTTCTTTCCTTCTTTCTTTTAAAAAGAAAACAACAGCAGCCAGCCACAAAAAACATGCATATCCCTGTGATCTGATAAACCTATGGAAGAAACTAGTTGAATGTTAAGGAGATACAAGAATCAGCTTGGAAAACTATGTTGTCCAATGCCCAGAAATGAACAAGAAAAGTTTGGCTAATGTTTCCAAGAGTCACAATATATGTTCACATACAAAAGGAGCAACAGTGAATGAGAGAACAGCTTGGGGAAATTCTAGTACTATAGAGTCTGAAAAGAGACTATACGTATTTTCACCACCCATAATGATATTCCATAGCTCTTTGTTCACAAAGAGGTACCAATGCTTTTTGGAAAAATACTATATCCATAGATTATAGTATTCCATCATTCCATCTACAGTTCATAAAAGTAAAGAACAGATAAACTCACAACCATTTAAATTGTCCCTTCCTTGGGTGAAGAGAGTCCTTACACCGGACAATGATTCTCCTCCTCCTTCTCCTCCTCCATGTCTAGGTCAGACGAGAAACTACCAAAATGAAGGCACATTTTGGTGAGTTCATTCTGCAGTTTCCTTCATCTCACCTAGCGTGAGAAAGATTGGCTGTTACCAAGGTATGTCTGATTGTGGTTCAAAAATACAAAAATATTCAAGGAGGCTCTCTTAAGACAATATTTGAAATCAACCCTTGTCGGTAGTTTAGGATTTGTGACCAGAACTGAGGTTGCACTACCAGCCATCTACCAGTCTGACCTTTTATTTATTGCCCGGTGTTGCCGGGCTGTTTTAAAATGTGTTGTAAGGTTTTTTGCTTTTTGTTTTTGTAATGTATGTAAAAAAGAGGATATTCTGTAATTTATTATTATTATTTTTATTTATGCACAATTTGTATGCATTGCTGGGCTGTTATAAACTGTGATCAGCTTTTTTGGGTTTTTTTTTTGTGGATTAAAAAAAGAACAAAGGATGATATAATTTTTTCAAATTGTTTTATTTAACCAAATAATGTTTTAGTTTGTGGGTGTTTTTTAAATAGTTGTACCATAGGTAATAATTTTAAAAATGTGAAAGTACATGTTTTTTACATTCAATGTTTTTAAAACTGTGTTTAGATGTTTTGGGTTTTTATTTGAGTTTAAACTTGGCACAGGATTTTAGAAATCTTTTTATTTTATTTTTTTGACATATATTTGTGATTTGTGTAAAATTGTGATTTATTGTTATGTTTTTGACTTGTTTTTACTCTTATGGCCTCCAGGTGGGGCTGTTGAGTCTTTTTCAGTTGTTTACACTATTCTGCCCTGCAGGTGGCTGCTAGGGGTTTTGCTTTCATTTCACGTGTTTTTTCTCTCCTGGCCTCTGGGTGGGGCTTCTTCCGGTAAGTAGTCTCTTTGTTTCTTCATTTTTGTTCCAGTCATCATGGAGGCAGGACGTACTGGTAAGTTGTCCGGTTTTCTTTCTTCTGGGGTTTTCCCTTGTTTTGCTTTTGTGGTGGTGGGCTGGGAGGTGTTTCTGTTTGTTCTTTTTTGTTTTGGTTTAGTTTTAGGTTGGTTTAATTGGTTTGATTATTTCTGGTTGTGTTTAATTTGTTTAATTTGGTTGTTATTTATTTTTGTAATTAGTTGTTGTTTGTTTGTGTACTTTGTGGTTTTTTGTGTTGAAGTTAGTTGTTTTGTTTGTGGTTTCGTGGTATTGTGGAAATTTTTGTTTGTGTATTTTGTGGTTTATTTATTTTTGTTTATTAATGGGTTTTTAAATTATTGATTTATTTTCGGTTTATTATATTTTAATAATTTTGGTGTTTGTTTTTGGTGGTTACTTTAGGTTGAAGAACGGGCTGCCTGTGGGTTTCTCTTTGGAGGCAGTCAGGCCGTTCTTCTCCCGGGAAGGTTGCTT
Source organism: Bradypodion ventrale (assembly GCA_035047345.1). Taxonomy (NCBI): domain Eukaryota; kingdom Metazoa; phylum Chordata; class Lepidosauria; order Squamata; family Chamaeleonidae; genus Bradypodion; species Bradypodion ventrale. The sequence continues at coordinate 88,063,533 of JAWDJE010000004.1, forward strand.
AGGTAGGTCAGGGGAGAGGGAGGAGGCAGAGAAGAGCTTTCTCTGCCTGTCTCCTTTTTCTCCCGGCTTACCTAACCAGAGATTGGCAGGCAGCAATCCATAAGGGGTGGGGCTCTTCCTTGTGGATTGTTGACTGTTGTTTTTGTATTCTGAAATACAAAGGCATCAGCTAGTCATCCGCCAGGGAGGGTGCTTCCCCTGATGGATTGCTGCCTGTTTTTTTGGGGGGGTTTCCACCCTGGCTCAACTTTACTTGAGGCTGGTGGTGGTCTCGCCATGTCTTCGGCGGGGTAGCATGGAGGAGAGGGAGTCCCTCTTTCCCCCATTGCTCCAGGAAAGAAGGACAGTGGGTGTCTTGCAGTGGCATTTTGTGCCTTTTATTTTGCGTGGCTGTGAGGCGCTGAGTCTGCTTGCTGGGGACTTGCGCTCCCATTGCTTTTTGTAGGTTTATTTTTTGTGTGCTGGCTTTCTCAGCGTTGTGCGCACTCATGGCGCACAGGATGCTGGGACATGTAGTTTTGTGTTTGTGGTTTGCGTTTGTGCGGCGTTGTTTTTCCTGCGGCTCAATTTTGATTGGCCGCAGCACGTTTCCTACTGTTCTTTTTGCTCGTGCCTCTCAGCCTGATTGGCTGTGGCGCGGCACAAGGAACGTTGGGAATTGAGGTTCTTTTTCTTTGTTCGATTTTGTGGGTCTCCTGCCCCACTGGCGCATTTCTAAAATATTTGTTGACCTCCGGACCCATTTTGGGCAAGTGCACGAATGCTCGGTATGGGCTAGTATGGCCGGGTGTGGGATCCTTTGTCAAGTTCCAATGGTTAACGCTTGGATTTATAGGTAAAGATTTATTTATCACATTTATATTATATCTTTCCATTAGAAAATAGTGCTAAAGTCCTGCTACTTTCAATTGCACAACAAAGTTGCAGCAGAATCACTGTTTTTGTTAGTCACTGTCAGAAGGGTGTGAGATAAAACATTGCAAAGTAAGTGGGGAGGGTGAAAGACTGCTGAGAGAATACCTTTGACTGTTCCTACAGCAGGAAGCAAAGAGAGGGACTAAGCCTAGGCGAGTGTGGGATGGAAAGTTATTCAGCCAATCCTTGAAATTCCTTGCAAAGCCTCTGTGGTTTGATTTCCAGGAAATGGAACAAAGCAAAATACAAAGACTAATTATAACTGCTATCAGTTTTCTAGCACAATTTTCACTGTTATGAACAGACATCTATGCCAAAGATATGTTATAAGGTACAGCTAAATAAAGCATTAGTATGATACTGTGCCTGTAGGTTTTCTGTTGCAGTTTTGAATGTTCCTTTACTTCCATAGGTTTCAAATAAAATTAGTTAGACGTTTCAGAGAAAGGTGATATCTATCTTGGAAGCTCAAATATGGACAGAGGAATCTAACTCCAACTAGATTTTAATGGGGATTAAAAACTGTTTATTATTTGACATTGATATGCCCTGGTTCTTCTGTTTATTATACAGAATTCAAATTCTCAGTAAGATGGATGATAAATGTTACTGTCTTCTAACTTTTGCATCTCAGTCCTGTTGGCCCCAAATACTGGCTATGTTATAGCTAGCAGACCAAAAGACAGATGAAAATTAACCTCAAGTTCATGATCAAAAGAGAGAAAAGGTCTGATATGAATTTTACCAATGCTAGGAAATGATTTAGAGAAGAGGAAGTTAAAAAAAATTTTGCTATATTATAGTACTCTAACAAAGTACTTATGGTAGGGGAATATATAGTTACAGACTTTCTTTGAATTCCACCTTTCCTCACTTAGCTCAGCAATCTGTAAGTGAGCATAAAGCTGTGTCTAACATTTTTTCTCCAAAATTATGTCTGCCTTTCCCTTACTATACTTCAGTCCTACCTTTTCTACATACCTGTAGATACCATCCATATCTCTGCTACCAAAATCATTCTCCTGCTTCTTAAGTATCTCTGTGTTGGATAACCATCCTGTGCCACAGGAATGGGCAAACTACAGGGCCTCAACATTTTCATATGCACCCTTTGGTCTTCCTTCTAGCTGAAATCCAACAACAGGGGAACCAGAATTCACTCACTATTAGGGTTCCTAGATCAACCACCCCAGAATATTGAGGGCAGAAACATGACAGCAGGCCATCAAAGCCTTATGATGTTACAAAAGCAGTACAGGCAAAGTTTAAGAGAGAAGCAAACATAATTATAATTGCCTTTACTTAGAGAGCCCTGACTCCAGCCATGGGTGAGAGAGGATGGTGCTTGCACTTCAGGGATTACTCACATACAAGCATCAAACTTTCTTCTCATCCAGTCCTGCTTAGCCCACTCTGAGGACCAATGACCTTCGGTGGTGAAGTCCTCAGGTAAGGGTGATGGTCCCCAAGTGGATTAAATCCCACTTGAATCCATCTTGGTGGAGGCAGAAGCTTCATCAATACTGGACTGGGGCCGAAGAGGACTTTGTGTGCCAAATGGGCTCAGGACCAGAAAGTGATTCACAGAACTGGATCAGTGGTACTGGTGTCATGCTGCGATGTGGAAGGCAGATGAAAGGCCACTACATTATATTTTCAGCACAGTCTCCATGGCCACAAGGATCACCAGTATTCGGATTCATATATGGTGGCAGCAGAGGAAGAAGTCTTGCTTGGCCTGAAATTTGTCTTTCTAGCTGGAGACCCCAAAGTATACAGCAGTTCTCCGAGACTTCAGCCAACACCCAAGACTGGGTAATCTGACTCATGAAACTGCCTCATTAACCATGTGTTCATACTTGCTTTCTCTTGCCTCTGTATGTCTCATATTTTTCTAAACTTCCTCTTGTCTTTCTCTCCATTTTCTCCCATCAGAATTTCAATTGTTATCTTCTTCAACTTGAGACCTGAATTTAATGTGTAAAGCACTGCATACTCTTTACATTAAACAAACAGATAGGACTGGTTAATATTATTTATTGTTATTATTTATTGGATTTATACCCCGCTCTACTCAAGCACAAGGCTGACTCAGAGTGGCTACAACAATCAATGCACATACAATTACAATAGCATAATAATACACATAATCGTGACCAAATAAATAATCAAAAAAATCACAATAGTGCAGGAGACACAATATCGATAATCAATAATTACAAAATTCAGATACAAGGTAAAAATGACAATAATCAAAATACCGAAGACATTGCAAAGACAAAAGGGAAACCTCTTTACTGAAGCCCCCAAAGAGCCCGCCAGCAGCAGAAATGCCCCAAGGGACAGAGTCCAAAGTCACCATCCATGTCCTCCTCCCAGTCGGTAATGGGCCAGGGGGGGTACAGTGGCGCAGGCGGCAGCAGCATCTTCAGGGCTCCCCATGGCCATGGGGAGTCTCCTTTTATCCCCCTGTTGTTGGCAGGCCGGGAGGGCGAAGCAGCGCAGGTGGCTGTGTCTTCAGGGCTCCCTGTGGCCATGGGGAGTCCCCCTTTATCCCCCTGGCATTGGCAGGCCGGGAGGGCGCGGCGGCGCAGGCGGCGTCATCCTCAGGGCTCCCCGTGGCCACGGGGAATCCCCTTTTATCCCCCCGATGTTATAGAGCTAATTTTCAGAATTCGTTATATTTTAGGGCACAAATCAAAATCTTAAGATGAAGCCTACAAAGTTCAACAGAGTGTAATTGGTCTTTAATAATCCATGTGGGAGAAAAACCTTTATTTCCCTGTAAGAAGTAGCTTCTGAGAGAATTCTTCACAAACATAAAACTTTGTGGTGGCTTCATTTCTGGGGCAGTTGTTCTCTGACTCCAGTGCAAACCTGCCAATTCCTTCAGACACTTTGAATAGTTAACAGGCTTACTTTACAGGAACCACTCTAGAATTTAAACTTTGCACCATCCAGTGCATTTCAAGATAAAGCATGGGAAAAGCACAATAACATACTTATCTGAGGGTAACAGAAATAAATTTCACAGAGAAGCTGAATATCACGGTGTGTTTGTCAACACCTTGGCTTCTCTACAGAGAGATATGCATCCATTCACATTAAAACAGAAACTACTTCTATAAAGCAGTGTTTGAAAATGTGTAGCCTTTCCTTTCTTTCCCCTAGATGAAGAGTGACTTTGTTGGAATGAAGGAATGGAGTAAAATAGAACATTTGTTGATAATGTCTCCCATTATTGTATCTTTCATCAGAAAAAAGACTTGGTTTGTGTACTTTCAGCAAGAATATTTATCAGGGGAAAACACAAGGTAGGAAGGTATTGCTGCGTTTTGAGCCAGCTTTTAAAACATATTTACTGACACAAAATCCATGTTGTTAAACAGAAACGTAAGTTGAGCCAACATTGACAACCAACTCTTTCTTTCTTTCCCTTTATTTATTTACTTCTTCCCTTCCTTAAAGTACATACAAAAGGATCTAATCCAGTGATGTCCATCCTTGGCATTCCAGATCTTCTTGGACTTCAATTCCCAGAAGCACTGATCAGCAGGAGTGCTGACTTGGTTTTCTGGGAATTGAAGTCCAAAAACACCTGGAGTGCCAAGGTTGGCCATCACTGGTATAATCCATCTAATTCATCAGAATTTCTTTTTCTTTGCCTGTTTTTCCCCTCACATAACTATGTGCACAAAAAACAGCTAAGTCTTCTCCAGCTCATCAAGTAACTAGATTTTGCAAAGATTTTTAACCCAAAATGGAGATATATCTTTCATTTCCATTGAAGAAAACTATCTCTGGAAGGAAGAAGTACAAAGACAAAGGCAAGAAACAAGGGGTGCCAGAAAGAGACAAGAATTGCCTCCATTGTAAACAACATACTGTTTTAAACATTGTTTAATATGCTTTTCATTTGTACACAACAGGAAGCATGTGTGGACTCAAAAGCACAACTCGGAGAAGTTTAAACACACATAACCAACAACCTACTTTTCTATTTCAATCCACTTTTGAGGAGATTGGTGCCAGGAAATATGATGGAGAGAAAGAAGGAAGTGGCATGTCCATGTTTGCTTCTAGAACCACCCATGGCAAACATGTGGTCCACAATAGATTGCATGCAAAGAATGTGGTCCTTGACAGAAAAAGGTTTTCCAACTCTGATTTAAATGTTCATTTCAATGTGCTGTGTACCCAAATACAGTGTGGTACGTGCTTAAAACTCTATGTCTGAGATGAATCCTGCTTATGCTGCTAAGATATAATTTGGGGTTGTTGGGTTTTTTTGGCACCTTGTATCTGGACACAGCTGTGACCTCAAAAGAGAAATTGCAACTCCACAATCAAGTATCTGCATTGCCTGTTCAGCTGGTAAAAGGTAAGTTTGTGCAGAGAAAATGATAACAGATTGCTATTGACAGTGGCAAAAAAATGGCCAGTGCTAGTCAAGCCAAAATCTGATCTTGACATGAAGTTCATGGGGTCTGTACCTGCTTCAGAATTGGCCTTGGAGTAGGGAAAGGAGGCAGATATTTGGTCTGAGCAGAAAATAGAGTCAGAATGGTCTACTCTATTACCATAGCAGGATAACCTGACCAGTCTTATTATTACCATGTCTAAATCTATTTCATTCACAAAGAACTGATATCTTCTACACTCAGATCTTCTCTGCTTCCATATTTTCTGCTATGGGTCATAGGATGAGTTGTGCCCATGTAGTTAAAGAAGGTTAGGGTGAAAACACCTACCTTTTATGAATAACTAGCTGATTACCCATCTTCACTTGGGTACGTATAGTTGTGTATGTGGGTCACTCATGCCTCCCTCCCTCCATCACCTGTCTCTGTCAATGGTCACTTACCGCCCTCATCCTTCCCAATGGCGCCTCCCCTTTGCATCTTGTGACCACCACCTTGCTGATCTCACATGCACATTTGCCTTCCACCTACTGTGAAAACTACAGCTGTGCTCAGAGGGAAAAGCAAATGAAGTCACAATCCCAGGTAATGTCACCTGCCTGGTAACAGATGTCACAATCCCAGGTGATGTCATCTGCCTGGTGACATCAACCAGCTCATTGGGCAACAGATCATTGGGCAACAGATCAATTTGGGGTTGTAGCCCCCCCCCCCCCCGTCGGCCACGGTTCCCCAGCACAAATCATCCTGGAGTGCCAAGGTAGGTGTGTGCCACATTTCAGGGGGTTCTGTCCAGGGGTGTGGGATTGCATACAGGACATACAGACAGACACCTCTCTTTTATATATATAGATCATCATTATTATTATGTGCCTCTTTTTTAAACAAGTCATCCGGACATCAAAGGAAAGCACTTGTTAAGATCAGTTATTATATAGCTTTGAGCAGGGGTTCCCAACCTTTTCGAGCCAGGGGCCGAGTCATGCTCTCTCAGTCAGCTTCAAGGGCCGGATGGCAATTTTACCCTGCCCGCACGATGCTGTGTGTGTGTGTGTGTGGTCATTTTGGCAAATAAAATGGCACCAGGGGCTGGATCCGGCTCACAGGCCTTAGGTTGGGAACCCCCAGCTTTGAGGAATCCTTTCAGCTCCAACCATAACCCCATCAGAGCATTTAGACAGTTTCCTACTGGAATCATGGCCCTAGTTAGGGTTCCTGAAACAAGGACTTTCAAAATAGAGGCTCAATGTTTTGACAAAGACAACTACATGCTTTCCATATAACATCTGAAACACTAATACAGAATTTGCTACAGCTATAACTACAATTTAGAGCAGTCATACTGTACATAAAAGGCAAAGTTGAAGCTTTCTTTGGACCACAGCTTGAAAACAACACTTAAAATGTTCCACAGAGAGGCATTCATGTCAGCTATTAAACCTCTCCACTGAAGACTTTTAAAAGGATCGACGAATAACCTTTATGTTTAAGACTAGAGACCTGAACATTAGCTCTCAGCACAGAAACCATTTTCACATGTTTTATCTCTAAAAGTATGATTCTAGATGCTAGGTATTTATTTAAAAATAGTCATTAATCAAAATTATCATTTTTCTCCTCCTCTCCCACCCCTGGGAATTTGCTTTTGTCTTTTAGAGTTTGGAATAAATACAAGAATGAATTGAAAACAAAGCCTGTCTCTTCCTTCTACTAAAGGGAATAACTTTAATTCTATTTTTTTTAAAAGATAGGGTTTTGCTTTTAGTTGCTTCACAATTGTTTCTACATGCAAACTGTGACATTTTTCAAACAGAAATTTAAAACAAGAAACTAATTCTGGGGTACCAGAACTATTGGGTTGCTGTGTTGTGCAATTGGAAATGAGGCAAAGGTTTAAGGTTAATTGATTCCTTGGGAGCTTTAAAGCATGCAAATACATCTAAAAGAGGTCCTATGCACGTGAGTGGAAGCGCAGAGGGAAATGGTAACCTTGTTTAAATCCCCATTCACAATCCCATCCAGATAATTTACAGCCTCAGCTATCCATAGGCAGAAAGACTGCTGGAGTGTGAAAAACTGTGCTTTCTGGCTGGGAGCTAGGAGGTGAAGGACTTGAAGAAGACTGTTTCCTGATTAGCTTATGAAGGATAAAGCTGATAAAGGGATAAAGCGAACAGATTAGGAAAGTGTCCCAATCTGCCAACAAGTAACACTTTACAGACTTCTTGAAAGAAGCACTGCAAAAATTAATTCAGATGCTACTTTCCCCCCACCTATAACTTAGTTCCAAAATGCTTCTCACCCAAACTTTTCCCTGAATTTTGGAGTTCCATGTTAGCTTAAGTGAATCTAACACAAAAATTGGAAATAATTTATTAAAGTAGCAGACCATACCTGCAATATGTTACTGTGAGAGGCAAAAAAAAGTATAGCAAGGCATACTTTTCACAAAATGCAACAGCACTACAATTTGGTAGTAAAGTGTAAACTCATTGTTTACTCTCTGGTGGTTTGGTGTTTGTTTCCACCTCTTACCTTAACAATCTACAAGGTGGTAGGAGGAGTACTAAGAATGCTATGATACAGAAAGTGTGCTAAGTGTGTGCCTAACATTGTCCAGGAAGTGAGGTACCAGCATTGCTGTGACCATCTTGGATGGGGGATTCTGAGGAATCTTCTTCAAGTTCTGATCCACTGACATCAAATATGTTTCCCATCAGTGGTGGGCTCAACAAAAATTACTACCACACTCTGGGCATGGTATGGTGGGTGTGGCCAGGGGGAAAGCCCTGTATTGCACCCGAATTAGGACTACTTTATTTCGAAACTTGGATGGGTGGGCCCCCCGGTCTGGTGTGGCCGCGGGGGAAGTTGGAGCAGATGCGAGGGCAGCAGAGACTTAAAAATCTGCCCGCGAATGCCGCCTCCAACCCTGGCTCCTTCCACCAGTCTGGCATGGCCACAAGGGAAGTTGGAGCAGCCATCGTCACTTTTGCTCTTCCGGACTTACTGTGGTCAGGAGTGGGTTGTATGAGTTGTTATTGCACAACTTTGTAATGAACTGTATCTGGATATTTTGTATTTTGTATATTTTGTATTCTTGTGCTGCTATTGTTTGATTTATAAGTAATTCTGTAATTGAACCACTTGAATATTTGTATTGACTATTTTATTGTATTGTCTAGGTGATACTTTGTTACATTCTGTATTTTATTGTAATTGTATCTTACTGCATTCCCTGTATTTATTGTATTATTCATTTTGTATTGTTGAGAAAGCTTTCTTTTGTTGTAGAGAGCTTTCTCTTCCTATGTTGTTAGCTGCTCTGGGTGACGCGCGCCAGTCGCCAGAAGAGCAGGATATAAATAAACCTATTGTTGGATTGGGGCCGTGAAGCGGCCCTTAGGGTCCCGGAGGAGACTGGTCAAAGGAACGACACGAGATAAGATGGAGCGAAGACCAGTGGTTTATTGAGGGAAAAGCATCAGAATATAGAGGAATAGAAGGCAACGTGTGATAGAATCGTCATCTGACAGAAAATCACATCACCCATTTACCCGGGTTAATGGGGAATCTCTCTTGGGGGAGTTAATTAACTAGGGCAAACACTGACAGGGGAAATCCATTGTTCGTAGCTTACACCAGGGTAAACATGGCCACTATTTGCACTAGAGCTTGGGCTCTTCTGTGAGTGAGTAATTGCCTAATCGCTAACAGGAGTTAGCGATCTCGCTTCCCTCAGCAGAACTGTCGGTCAGGTCAGATGTGGGTGAATCAACCCTATGATTATTAATCCGCTCCCCAATTTCCATACTGGCAAGGGCCAGTGGCCAGGAGCCTTCTCGACTGGTGTAACCTCTGCCAGGGGCCGTATTATGCCAATTGTGCTCGCGGATCCCGCACTCCCCCTTTTTCGGTTATTTTTGAACCTGACAGACGGCCCTGCGCAAGAGGGGCATCAGCTGGTGTGTAGGAATGACGTTTCGGGGCTCCCCCCACGGGGGACATCTCGATAGCAGTGAGGGAATACATTGCATGAAACAACATCCTGCTATGCTCAGTATAATCACTCCCACAATCACTTTGAGCGTTGTCTGGAGCCACCCCCATGGGAGCCACGACCATAATGAATCCCACCACCCCCATGAAGAATCCTCCTTGATGTTCTTGACTAGGGTGTGGAGGTCCATGAGCTGGCTCTGTACTTTACGGGTGTTGTCTGTGAGATTAAAGCAACACATGCTGTGGACAGATTCGCAACCCAAATGATGTAACAACAGAAGGTAGTCTATAGCTGCCCGATTGTCTAGGATGGCATGGCGAAGTTCTGCCTGCTCCTGGTTGAGCAGCGCTATCGCTGAGGAGGTATGGTTAATGGCTTTTGCTAATCCGCAAGCCAATTGACCGATTCTCCGACCGTTGCTGATGGCTAAGCCTGGCACGCCGAGTATGCTGACTGCCAACGAGACGTACTCAGCTGGACTCAGAACCCTAATGTTGCTATCACATGAGCTGTCTAACTGGGTGGCACGGGTGCGCCGTATGGGTGTGGAAACATTTGTGCTGGGAACAATCATATCCCTAGTGGGGAGTAACAGTGTCAAGCGACTGATACAACATATGGAATCTGATACATTTGCGGGGATGTAATTCCAAGTGTACTGATTGCATGTAAAGAACCAACCTGAAGGTAGGGTAACATGAGCATACATTGAACCAAGTGTCTCTGGATTATTACAAGTCCAGTTGCCGCTGCCAGCGTCAAGGCAGTGGCGCCGAATCCGGCCGACTGCGGAGCAGCCGGTCATTTGAGCACAAGTAGAGTTTGGGCTGACCGCCACTCGAGGGGTGTGGAGAGTGGCTGCATCAGCCGGTAAAGTCATGGTCAGCTGCATTCCCCAGCGAGCGTATGCTGAGAAACTTGTTGGGAGAAACGGACCGAAAATCCGCCTCACCAGCCAGTCGCCATCCCTGGTGTGCGCGTCTGGAGTGTGGCACACTGGGATGAGACAGGTGCTCAGAATTGAGGCAGAACCGATGTCCTGCTTCAGGCAAAAATCGGACTGGTTGACGAGACCCGCCAACCTTTCCCATAGGTTGTAGTGCATCCGGGCAGAGAGGTCCCCGCCTGGCATCAGATCGCTGGCCTTTAGTGAGGCTGCCTGAACGCCTCCCCCCGCAAATAGGGAGAGGGTCAGGATGATGGTGACTGCCACGGTGTTGGCCGTAATCTGGGCGAAGACCGCGGCCACGAGGTTCTCTGGTGTCAGTTCCCTGTCCTCGCGTCGGATGGCGTCCTGGGCCTCATGGCAAAGGGCCTTGACCATCCCCCAGGTGATCTTCGGCGCTGTCATCCGCGGTCGCCGCTTCTCCCACCGGGTCCCCTCGGTCAGGGTGAGGTCCTCCATCTCCGGGATCGGACTCGGGTCGGTCTGGGTCCACGCCATGTGGCTCCAAATGAGGCTTAATGCACCGGGCTGGAATCCAGATAACACCTGTAGGAGACATAACTGCAGCATACCCTCTTCCCCAGGTTATGAGTGGTGCCGGGCCCCTCCAGGAAGGGTCCGGTGGCACCCGGTAATGGACCAGCGGCCGCGGGAGAGCTTCCAAGCGGCGGAAGTGTTTCTCCTGCGGCGTGCAATCGGAAAAAACATTAAGGTGATTGTACGTGAACAACACCTTGTTCAGACAATGCTGTTCCTGACCCTGTGACTTGGGGAGGGCTGGTGGCTCCCCCCTTTCTGTTTGTTTGTCAATGTAGGACTTGAGTGTCCGATTCACTCGTTCCACAATCGCTTGCCCCTGCGGATTGTAAGGAACGCCAAAGGTATGCTTGATATCCCAGGTGGCCACGAAGTTGGCTAACTGCCTGGAGCTGTAGGACGGGGCGTTATCGGTTTTCACGTGCCGTGGTTTGCCCATCGCCGCGAAGCAGGAAAGGAGATGCTGCTCCACGTGGGAAGCTGTCTCCCCCTTTTGTGCCGTTGCCCAGACGAATTGTGAAAAGGTATCAATGCAAACGTGCATGTACCACCATCTGCCAAACTGCGGAACATGGGTGACATCCATTTGCCACACCTGGTTAGCCTCTGTCCCTCGTGGGTTGACCCCCCACGAGGGCCCCCCCGGTGCCCCTGCACAATGCTGACAAGAGCGAACTATGCCTTGGGCTTGAGAAAGCGGCAGATTAAACTGTCTGGCGAGTGCTTTGACATTCTGATGGAAGAATGCATGACTCTGAATTGGAGTAGTGAAAACACCTAACACTGATCGTTGCTGAATTTCCTTTGTGGCCGCATCCGCTCTGCTATTGCCCATGGAAATCGGACCAGGTAGGTCCTGGTGACTTTGGATGTGGGCGATATAGAGCGCTTCCGTGCGGTTCCGCAAGTGAAATTGAGCTGTGAGGAACAAACTCAGCAAATTTTTGTCTATCGCGGGAGTGATGTATGCTCCCGGTAGACTGTGAAGCAAATTCCTAACGTACTGACTGTCAGTAATAATGTTGAGGCGCTCCGTGGCGAAGGTGCGCAAAGCAAGGTTCACCGCTGCCAACTCTGCCCGCTGTGCGGACTTCTGTGGAAGAGTTAACAGCGTGTGCCAAGCCTGGCCCTCCTGCCAAGTTAAGACACCATATGTGCGACCCCCATCCGTAAAAACTGTTCTGGCCCCCTGAAGTGGAACCAGCGAGATCAATTCATACAAGGTGATTGTCTGCGTTTGAAGCGAGACAAGTCTGGGGTCCTTTGGCAAGTGGTATGCCAAGCATCCGGTGAATCCCTCCAAGGCAATTGGAAGCGAGTCACCGAGCTGCATCAGCTGCTGAACCTGCTCTTTGGTAAATGGGATCACGATTTTTGCTAAGTCGTGCCCTGAAATGTCCCTTGCTCTCAGCCTTCCGCGGTAGACCACCGCGGAGACCAACTCTTGGGGAGGAACGATGTTTCGGGAAGAGGTGTTCGGCAAATACACCCATTCCACGATACTCGCCCCTTTCTCGGAGTCCACTCCTAGGGCTCCGGTGAACATGGATCCGGCCCGAACGATGTACAAGTTCAGGATCGGGGCATATGGCCCCTGAGTAATCCTGTCCACCCACTTTTGGCTGAGAATTTGGTTGACTTTCTCGAGAGCCAAGTGTGCCTCTCGAGGAATTTGTATCCGGTCTGCCGGCTGCTTACCTAGCGTTAGCAGCGAGAAGAGCGGCTTTAGAAGATCCATATCCAATCTGAAGTACGGTCTGGCCCAATTAATGTTACCTAAAACCTGCTGCAATTCTACCAAGGTGACTGAGTCCTTTAGGTTGATCTGGGGCAAAACTGGTGCTGCGAAAGAGCGGAGAAGCCGATGACCCAAGTATGAGAAGGGCTCGGTTCTCTGCACTTTCTCTGGGGCAATGAGTAACCCTTTCTCCCCCAGGCTGGCCTGGAGGTCTTTAAACATTTCGCTGCTGAGTTGCGGCGCTGCAACCAAGATATCATCCATGAAATGGCATACTAAAGCTGTGGGATGAAGGTTTCGAAACTTTGCCAGTGCGTTGTGAACATAAATTTGGCACAGGGAGGGCGAATTGAGCATCCCCTGTGGCAAATATTTCCACGCGTAACGCTGCGTGGGCTCGCTGTGGTTCACAACCGGCACCGTAAAGGCGAACCTTTCCCGGTCCCTGGGGTCTAGGAGAATGGTATAAAAACAATCCTTTAGGTCTACGACCAGGATCTCCCAACCCTCGGGGATCATATTTGGATTCGGAATGCCGCATTGAAGTGGACCCATTGGCTGTATGCACTTATTGATCTCACTGAGATCGTGGAGGAGTCGCCACTTCCCCGACTTTTTCTTGATGACAAAAATGGGCGAATTCCAAGGACTAGTGGACTGCTCTATATGTCCTGCGTCTAGCTGTTCTTTAACCAGTTGCTTCAGGGCGACTAATTTCTCCCCCACTACCGGCCATTGTTCTACCCAGACTGGCGTGTTGGTAAGCCATTTAAGTGGTAGAGCCATTACCCGAAGGTAAGAGTGGCTCGGTATTGCTGCAAAATGTCTCACCCCCAAAGGTTGATGTGCACATCCAGAATGTGCGGCCAAATGACCGCCGTGCCATCAGCCTTAGGGATCGTGACTTCCACCCAATCCCGGCTTCTAAACGCTTCTTGGATGCCGCCTACCCCCCACACATCGGAGACCGGCTCAATAGCCCATTCCTTCGGCCACTGACTTCGGCTGATAACGCTGACGTCAGCTCCGGTATCCAGCAACCCTGAGAATGATTTTTTATTCAAAAATACCTCGATAACTGGTCGCTGTTTCCATTCTATGTTGGTCTCCACTGTCGCTAAGACCTGGTATCCTTGCACTGCCTCACTTGCGCTCGAGTGGTCTTCTGACCCAAACTCGGAGCTGCCCCTGAGCCTTCCCTGGCTATCTGCTGGCGAGTTACAAGGAACCATAATCAGTTGCGCTAACGTGTCTCCCTTGTGAATGGTCTGGGGTAGGTGCGTCCAGAGTTGAACTTGGAGAACACCTGAAAAATTGGAGTCAATGACTCCCGGAATCACAAGAATTCCGCGTGCTCCTGCGACACTACGAGGCAAAACTAAGCTTATGAAGCCTTTGGGTAGGGGTCCCATGTACTGGGAATTCACCAGGTAGACTGTGCCTGACAAGTCGCATGTGACGTCTGCCTGGCAAGTCAATTCTAGCCCTGTACTACCCTTGGGGCTGGCCTGCGCCTTCGCAATGCCTGGAATGTGATTGGAATCTAATCCAGCTCTGGCGCGCCCAGAGCGAGGGAAGCCTCTGTTTGGACCGGGGCCAGAGACGTGCCCGCGTTCCGGTTTCCCGAATTCAGACAATTCCTGGCCCAGTGAAGGCCCTTATTGCATTTTGGACATGGGGTGGTTGGAGCCTTGGGACGGCCGGTGCGCTGGCTGCCGCCTCTGGATCGGCATTCCTTAGTGAAGTGACCGATCTTGCCACAATTGTGGCATGCTCCCTTGATCCGGGGTCTCCTGCCTCCTTGCACCGCCGCTGCCAACAGACCCATTTTGTAGGAATCTGTGCCAACGTCGGTGCATGCCCTAATCATATCTGTGAGAGTCAGGTCGGGACGATTTCCCAGGGACTGCAAGATCTTACGGCAGTCGAGATTGGCGTTGTCTTTGGCCAATTTCATCATGAGCTCTTGCTGGGCTTGCTCATTATCGATCTGTCTACTGATCGCTTCCTCTAACCGATTGATAAAGTCCATGTAGGACTCCTGGGATCCCTGTTTGACCGCTGTGTAATTTTTGGCTGCTTTGCCAGCTGCCGGGACTTTGAGACAAGCCTTGAAGGCTGTCTCCGCTGCCATGTGGAGTGTGGCGAGCGGCAGGGCGACTTGCGCATCAACGGATTCGAACGGACCTAAACCATATAGCTGGTCAGGAATTACCGCTCCGCCCATCCTGGCGGCCCTTGCCTGCGCTTCGAGACAATACTTGCTGTCCCATAGCAGATACTGGCTGGGGTTGAGCATCATTCGCATGGCGGCTTTCCAGTCGTACGGAATGAGCATCATGGTCTCGCACACTTGCTGAAGCGTGCCCCTAGTGAATCGGCTCTGGAGTCCTGTCTCTGTGATGGCTTTCCGTATGGCCATGAGTAGCTTATACGGAACTGGTGAATGAATTGCTTGCTGCTGGCCCGTGAGGGCATCTACCTCTATGCGAACTGGGCATAGCTGCCTAAGCTCAGCTAGATGTTCTGCTGGCAATTCCCCCTTGCTGATTTCTGTCTCAGCCATGCGCTGAACCGCGCTCTTGGTAGCTAGGGAACCCGTACCTGTCAGTGAAGCGCCTGCGCTTCCCATCTTACGCATTCCGTCGGTGACGTCTGCAGCTGTCACCGAGGGAAAGCTCCCTACACTACTCTGCTTGAGCTGGAGTGACGGATAGAGAGCCGTTGGGGCTGATGGCTCTGCCTGCGCTGGGGGTTTGTGGGCTTCTATCCGGACTGGATCATCCTCTGCTAAGAGCTTCCTACATTTGCTCCATGTGCTAATTATGCTGTCTGGAGCTTTTGGTGCTTGCCGAATGCAGGCTCCTATACGATCCCAAAGTGTGAGGTCAAGTACGGCCGCTTCTGGATAAAGCGGACAATTGGCCTCCAGGTACGCTAACAGTTCCGCTAACTTCCCGCTGTGAAGATGTAATTTAAAAACCCTGGCCAGGGCCATGAATTCCATTATATGAATTCTCTGGTTAGCGGATGGACATTGCCGCTGAGGACAAGTCCCCATATTACCTGCCGGGTCCTTCGAAGGGCTTCTTCTTGGGACGAATTCAACAAGTCCTTTTAGGCAATAGGTCTCAGTGTGACGAATCTCTGGGATGGCGCTCGGAGCGTGGACTGCTGCCACGGGCCCTCGGTGGCCTCTGCGCTGGTATCAGGGTTTCACAGCCTGCCCCTGGGCGGAATGCGTTTCCGCGATGCAAGCCGTAGGAGGAATCTCTGGAATGCCTCGCCACGTAGCTGTCACCCTGGCCGGATGGCTTTCCGACCAGAGCCGTCGCGCTGCCCTCCGGGATGAATCGGACACGGTTCTAGCGTAGAACCGGACCGCGTAGATCGCTTACTCTCGGGTAGGATCACGTCTCGGGGTCACCAGATGTTGGATTGGGGCCATGAAGCGGCCCTTAGGGTCCCGGAGGAGACTGGTCAAAGGAATGACACGAGACAAGATGGAGCGAAGACCAGTGGTTTATTGAGGGAAAAGCATCAGCATATATAGGAATAGAAGGCAACGTGTGATAGAATCGTCATCTGACAGAAAATCACATCACCCATTTACCCGGGTTAATGGGGAATCTCTCTTGGGGGAGTTAATTAACTAGGGCAAACACTGACAGGGGAAATCCATTGTTTGTGGCTTACACCAGGGTAAACATGGCCACTATTTGCACTAGAGCTTGGGCTCTTCTGTGAGTGAGTAATTGCCTAATCACTAACAGGAGTTAGCGATCTCGCTTCCCTCAGCAGAACTGTCGGTCAGGTCAGATGTGGGTGAATCAACCCTATGATTATTAATCCGCTTCCCAATTTCCATACTGGCAAGGGCCAGTGGCCAGGAGCCTTCTCGACTGGTGTAACCTCTGCCAGGGGCCGTATTATGCCAATTGTGCTCGCGGATCCCGCACCTATAATAATAATAATTTATGTTACCAGTTCTGGCGAACTGGTGCGAACCTGATGATGCCAACCACTGCTTCCCATCCATATTAGCATCCAGTTGTTACATTGTGGGTTCCTCTCCTTCACCTTTGGAGAATTTGTTTTCACCGTTAGGTAATCCTGTTCAGTCTTGCTATGACTCCCTTCACTCAGAGGCAAACTCTTTCTTGTCATTTGTCTCCATCTAAGCAGCATCAACTATTTGCAATATGCACAAATCTGGTTTCTAGTAGCCCCACAGCACCTTCCGCCACTTGGTTACACGCCCACCATGATTCGTTCTCTCGGTTTTGAAAGACACTCCATAATACCAAGAATATGTGTCTGCAATTTATGGGAATAGACATAATTTATGGGAATTGCATGTCTGTAATTGAATGTTGTTCCTACAGCAAGACAGAATTATGATTGTTACTGACCTTGCTAAAGATGTGAGATCACTGCAGAGTGTTCATAAGACTCTTTGTTGTTGTTGTTGTTCAGTCGCACAGTCGATTCCGACTCTTTGCGACCCTATGGACCATCGCTCTCCAGGCACCTCTGTCCTCCACCATCCTCCTTAGTCCACACAGCCCCGTGCCCATTGTGTCTACAATACCATCTAGCCATCTCATCTTTGGCCGTCCCCTTCTTCTTTTGCCCTCCACCTTCCCCAGCATCAAGGCCTTCTCAAGTGAATCCTCTCTTCTCATTTGATGTCCAAAATACTTCAACTTCATCTTTGTTATTTGTCCTTCTAAGGAGCACTCAGGGCTAATCTCTTCTAATATTGACCTATTTGTTCTCCTCGCTGTCCAGGGGACTCTCAAAACTCTCCTCCAGCACCACATCTCAAAGGCATCTATTTTTCTTCGCTCAGCCTTTCTAATGGTCCAGCTCTCACAGCCATACATCACCACCGGAAATACCATTGCTTTGACTATGCGGACCTTTGTTTGCAGTGAGATATCTCTACTTTTCACTATGTTCCCCAGGTTTTTCATAGCTTGTCTCCCAAGAATCAGTCGCCTTTTTATTTCATGGCTGCAATCCCCATCTGCAGAGATCTTGGATCCTAAGAGAGTAAAATCTGTTACTGCTTCTATTTCTTCCCCATCTATTTTCCAGGGACTTATAGCGCCTGTTGCCATTATCTTGGTTTTCTTGATATTGAGTCTCAGTCCAGCTTTTGCACTCTCTTCTTTCAACCTAATCAGGAGCTTCTTTAGGTCTTCTTCACTTTCTGCCATTAGGGTGGTATCATCTGCATATCTCAAATTGTTGATGTTTCTCCCAGCAATTTTGATCCCATATTGTGATTCCTCCATCCCTGCATTGCGCATTATGTGCTCTGTGTATAAGTTGAATAAGCAGGGTGACAGAATGCAGCCTTGTCTTACTCCTTTTCCTATTCCAAACCACTCCGTCATTCCATACTCTGTCCTAACTGTTGCTTCTTGACTCATGTACAGATTTCTCATGAGACATATGAGGTGTTCTGGTATTCCCATCTCTTTAATTACTTGCCACATTTTGTTGTGGTCCACACAATCAAAGGCCTTGGTGTAGTCAATGAAACAGAAGTAAGCTTGTTTCTGGTATTCCTTTGTTTTCTCCATGATCCAACGTATGTTGGCAATGTGATCTCTGGTCCCCCTGCCTCTTCTGAATCCAGCCTGCACCTCTGGTAGTTCTCTTTCTACATGCTGCTGTAGTCTATCCTGCATTATCTTGAGCATCACTTTGCTGGCTTGTGGGATGAGCGCAATTGTTCGATAATTTGAACATTCTTTGGCATTGCCCTTTTTTGGGATTGGGACATATACTGATCTTTTCCAATCCTGTGGCCACTGTTTCGTTTTCCAAATCTGCTGGCATAAAGCATGTAGTAGCTTGATTCCATCATCTTTTAGGGCTTTGAAGAATTCAACTGGGATACCATCATATCCACTGGCTTTGTTATTTGCCGTGCTTTTTAGGGCCTTTCTGACTTCACTCTCTAGGATGTCTGGTTCAAGTTCAATTTCCCCCTCATTGTTATTATCCGCGGTGTTTAGGTCTTTTTTGTAAAGTTCCTCTGTGTACTCTTTCCATCTTTTCTTTATCTCTTCTGCATCCGCTAACTCTTTGCCATCTTTGTCTTTTATCGTGATCATTTTTGCTTTGAACGTTCCCTTGACTTCCCCAATTTTTTTAAAGAGATCTCTAGTCCTGCCTCTTGTGTTGTTTTCCTCTATTTCTTTGCACTGTTCATTTAGGTAGCTTTCCTTATCTCTCCTTGCTTTTCTTTGAAATTCTTTATTTAAGTGATTGTATTTTTTCCTTTCTCCTTTGCCTTTTGCGTTCCTTCTTTCCTCTGCTATTTTAAGAGCCTCATCCGACAACCACTTTGCTTTCTTGCGCTTCTTTTCTTTTGGTATAGTTTTCCTTGCTGCCTCCTGCATAATGTCTCTCATCTCTGTCCATAATTCCTCTGGTACTCTGTCTGTCTGGTCCAGACCATTGAATCTGTTCCTCACCTCCACCGTGTATTCCTTGGGTATGTTGTCTAGATCATATCTATCCGGCCTATTAGTTTTCCCTATTTTCTTCAGTCTGAGCCTGAATTTTGCAATCAGTAGATTGTGATCTGAGCCACAGTCCGCTCCAGGTCTTGTTTTTGCTGACTGTATGGAGGTTCTCCATCTTTGGCTGCAGAGTATGTAGTCAATTTGGTTTCGATGTTGGCCATCTGGTGATGTCCATGTGTAGAGTCTCCTCTTGTGTTGCTGGAAAAGGGTGTTTGCTATGACTAGTGTGTTATCTTGGCAGAACTCTATCAATCTTTGCCCTGCTTCGTTTTGTGTTCCCAGACCAAACTTGCCTGTTATTCCGTCCACTTTTTGATTTCCTACTTTTGCATTCCAGTCTCCTAAGATAATGTGGACATCGTTTCTTGGTGTCTGTTCTATAAGATGTTGTAGGTCCTCATAGAACTGGTCTACTGTGACTTGATCTGCACTGGTAGTTGGTGCATATATTTGGATTACAGTGATATTAAATGGTTTGCCTTGTAGTCTGACTGACATCATTCTATCATTTTTGAGGTTGTATCCCATTACTGCTTTTCTCACTCTTTTATTTACAATTATGGCCACTCCATTTCTTCTGAGGTTTTCTTGTCCACAGTAGTAGACATGATGGTTTCCAGAGCTGAATTCGCCCATACCTGTCCATTTTAGCTCACTGATTCCCAAGATGTCAATACTTATTCTTTCCATTTCCTTTTTTACCACTTCCAGCTTTCCTTGGTTCATAGATCTTACATTCCATGTCCCTATGGAATATTGTTCCTTAAAACACTGTATTTCTCCTCCCCCTTTCCTGCCCATCCCTTTCTGTCCATCTAATGTGCTGAGCATCCTTCCTGTTTCCTCTGATTTGTCCCTTTGTTTTGCCTTTGCTTTGGTCAATAGGGTTTTCTTGGCAAACTCCCTGGCGTGCTTTGCCGGTTTCTACGCCATTCCTCCCCCCATCATACATATTATCACAGTTTAAAACAAGGTAACATCATCATGCATATTATCACAGTTTAGAACACAGTATCAGTTTAGAACTGATGTCAGCCAGCTCTAAACTGACACAGTGACACAGTCACTCTGTCAGTTGCTATAAGTCATCTATGTTCAGTCAACTATATTATTTCAGTTCAATTACTGATCCCTTGCATGCATGCAGCAGCTCTCGCCTCCCTTTGGCTGCGAAAAGTTGGTTAAAGGCTCCAACTCAGGCCTCACTGTGATGGTGGCTATGGATGGTGTCTTCTGGGGGTGGTCGAGGGTCTCCTGTGTCTGCAGTGTCTGTAGTGTCAGCGCGGCCCTTCCTCTTTGCCCTCTGGGGTGTTGCTACTTTAGGAGGACTCCCGTGGGCCTCTGGATGGTTACTGGGCAGTTGGGGCCTGTGTCCTTCTCTGCCTTTTCCTTCCTGTGTCCTTCTCTGCCTTTTCCTTCCTTGCACCCAGGTTTTAGGATGGGGGGGAGGGGAGGGGCCGATTCTTCACTCACCTCCCCCAAAGGCCTCTGGATGGTGACTGGTTAGTTGAGGCCTAGGTCTTTCTCTGCCTCTTCCTTCCTTGCACCCAGGTTTTAGGATGGGGGGGAGGGGAGGGGCCGATTCTTCACTCACCTCCCCCAAAGGCCTTTGAATGGTGACTGGTTAGTTGAGGCCTTGGTCTTTCTCTGCCTCTTCCTTCCTTGCACCCAGGTTTTAGGATGGGGTGGGGGGAAGGGGCCGATTCTTCACTCACCTCCCCCAGTTGGGCAGTTGGGGCCTGTGTCCTTCTCTGCCTTTTCCTTCCTGTGTCCTTCTCTGCCTTTTCCTTCCTTGCACCCAGGTTTTAGGATGGGGGGGAGGGGAGGGGCCGATTCTTCACTCACCTCCCCCAAAGGCCTCTGGATGGTGACTGGTTAGTTGAGGCCTAGGTCTTTCTCTGCCTCTTCCTTCCTTGCACCCAGGTTTTAGGATGGGGGGGAGGGGAGGGGCCGATTCTTCACTCACCTCCCCCAAAGGCCTTTGAATGGTGACTGGTTAGTTGAGGCCTTGGTCTTTCTCTGCCTCTTCCTTCCTTGCACCCAGGTTTTAGGATGGGGTGGGGGGGAGGGGCCGATTCTTCACTCACCTCCCCCAAAAGGCCTTTGAATGGTGACTGGTTAGTTGAGGCCTAGGTCTTTCTCTGCCTCTTCCTTCCTTGCACCCAGGTTTTAGGATGGGGTGGGGGGGAGGGGCCGATTCTTCACTCACCTCCCCCAAAGGCCTTTGAATGGTGACTGGTTAGTTGAGGCCTAGGTCTTTCTCTGCCTCTTCCTTCCTTGCACCCAGGTTTTAGGATGGGGTGGGGGGGGATGGGGCCGATTCTTCACTCACCTCCCCCAAAGGCCTTTGAATGGTGACTGGTTAGTTGAGGCCTTGGTCTTTCTCTGCCTCTTCCTTCCTTGCACCCAGGTTTTAGGATGGGGGGAGGGGAGGGGCCGATTCTTCACTCACCTCCCCCAAAGGCCTTTGAATGGTGACTGGTTAGTTGAGGCCTTGGTCTTTCTCTGCCTCTTCCTTCCTTGCACCCAGGCCTCATTATGATCCCAAAATTATTATTCAAGCTTAATTGCATGCTTATTTTGTCAAGGAAAAATGGTTTAATAATTCGTCTTAGCTAATTTTGGGGCTCACCAGATGGGCAGTAAATAGATAAGTAAACATTCGCAGTGTCTGTGAGGATTGTACTGGAACAGAGGTGCCCAAACTAGGACCCAGGGGCCGGATCTGACTCTTTGTGACTCTTTGGTGCACTGATATTCCCACTCAGTGGGTCTACCCCATCTCCAGGTTGAACTTATTACTTCAAGTATTGTCCAAGTTTGGTCCTTTCAATATACAACTGATGCAAGATATTCTTGGAGTCATGGCAATACCGATAGCAGTAATGTTGTTTCCCCCCAACACCACACTTTAAGAAAGATACAAGCAAACTAGAGTAGATACAGAGAAAGGCAACAAGAATGATCAGGGGACTGGAAACCAAGCCATATGAGAAAAGAACTGGGCATGTTTGGCCTTGAGAAAAGGAGATTTAGTGGAGATATGATAGTATTTTTCAAATATCTGAAAGATAATCATAGAGAGGAAGGGCAGATCTGTTCTCGATCATCCCAGAGTGCAGGGCACATACTAACCAGGGCCATAGCCAGGATTCTAGATGTGGGTGGGCTAATATTTTTTTAGGGTGGGCAATAAAGCTTCTCTTCAATACATTCCTATTGGAAACCACACCTTGTCAGGGTGGGCAAACTGCTAACTCAGGGTGGGCCAAGCTCTGACTATGGCCCTGGTAATAAAAGGCTGAAACTACAGGAAGCCAGATATAGGCTGAATATCAGAAGAAACCTTTTAACCGATAGAGCAGTACGACAGTGGAACCAACTACTTTGAGAGGTGGTAAGCATCCCAACACTGGAAGCATTCAAGAGAGAGTTGGACAACCATCTGTCAAATCTGCTTTGATTTGGATTCCTGCATCGATGGCCTGATAAGCCCCTTCCAACACAGTTATTCTATTATTTTATGTTTCTATGATTAGGTGGGGAAACTAAAGCAATAAAATAAAAGCAAATTTGAAAATGAGGTACAAAAATCTTTTCTCTTTCTTTTTCTTTCTTATTTCACTCTGTCTTTCATGTTTGGGGTGTATGTCTTCTGATTCATACATTTTATTTTCCACAAGAAGATGTTCTTAGTGATATAAATGCAAACAATCAGAATTACAAATTCAGTCTATAGTTACCTTCCAGTGACTAATCACAAAGCATAGCACACACAATATACAAACTCAAGGAAGATCATGAGTTGTTATGAACAAAGGTTTTTCACCTCCCGAGGGAGCACATCTTCTAAGAAATGTGCTTAATTGTACTGTCTACTTTGACCCTTACTCTGGCTACTCCAGCAAAGTCCCCTTATATGTTTCTGCTCCAGCTTCTGAATGAGAACTGAATGGTAAGGTGGAAGCCATGTCTGCTTAGCATGTGTATGGAGAAGGTGTGAGACTCATGACAAAACCATGGTTAGTTTAGAAAGTTTTCTGTAGCAGAAATCTTTTAAAACTGGGAATAATGCACAGAGACCATAAAGAAATAGCATCCTCACACATAAAAACTTATTTATTTGACAAGGGTTTGAAAACTGAAATACCTCCTTGCATCTGAATATCCCATACATGAGTAAAATGATATCTGAAAGAGATAGTTTTAAAGATAAAGGGACTGCAGTGGCT
The DNA here is from genome assembly GCA_035047345.1 of Bradypodion ventrale. Taxonomy (NCBI): domain Eukaryota; kingdom Metazoa; phylum Chordata; class Lepidosauria; order Squamata; family Chamaeleonidae; genus Bradypodion; species Bradypodion ventrale. The sequence continues at coordinate 88,086,867 of JAWDJE010000004.1, forward strand.
CAAGTGGCTAAGATGCTGACTGGGATGTGGAAGGACAGCAGTTCAATTCCCGAGTACTGTAGGACGGAATGAGCTCCCGTCTTTGTCCCAGCTCCTGCCAACCTAGCAGTTCGAAAGCAAGAAATTGCAAGTAGATAAATAGGGACCACTTCGGTGGAAAGGTAACAGTGTTCCATGTGTTCCGGTGTCTAGTCATGCCTGCCATATGACCACGGAAATGTCTGCAGAAGCAGACAGCGCTGGCTCTTCAGCTTTGAAACAGAGATGAGCACTGAACCCTAGAGTCGGATATGACTGGCTTTCGAGTAAGGGAAACCTTTACCATTTTAAAGATATATAAAACTCTCTAAATAGACTGTCACAAAAATATTTAGACATCTCATTGTTTATAGAGCAATTCCAGTGCATGCAGCTATTTGCAAGATTTTAACAAGTTGAAGAAAATTATCTCTCAAAGTAGGAAAAGGGACAAGAGAGAATGAGGGTTAAAATATGGGTCATTCAGAGCTGAGAAACAATGTCTTGTTTAAGAATTCATGGCAGATCTTAAACTAAAATCTAATCTGAGTATTACAGATCTAAATTCAGCATTTATTGTAATAGGTTACAGTGACTCTTATGGCTGTCACTTAATGCAACTGTTTATGGATTGAAATTATTCTACCATACATAAATAAGCTATTAGTAATGAAGTACATTCTCTTGTTGATGAAATTTTAATAGGTCACTAAATCAATCCCACCTTGGAAATTCTAGGGCTGTTTTTTAAGAAATGACAAACAATACCACAAAATCAAAATAGGCAAGCAAACTGGGGGAGGTTTTTTTTTTAAAGAAAAACTCAGTTGCTCACATTCCTCTTACCATTCAGATTGATCAGCAAGATAATACTGTACTTTAAAAGTAGTGATCTTAACAATTGTGGTAGGGCATAATGATGGATACTGGTTAATAACTGCAATTATGCATAGTCATTAACTCATGAGCCTTCATTCTGGAAAGATAGCAGAAATTGCCCTTTATTTTAGGACTGAGCAGAAGCTGTTATTGAGATTTTGCTTTCTGCCCATGCATGTAGGCCTCTATAGCCTAAACACGGCTAACTCTTTTATCACATAGATTTCATGTTATGAAAATCATTATTTTTTTCTTTTTGTGTATATGTACTGCAACTATAGGGGCTGCGGTGCAATATCTTTTTTAAAAAAAATGAACATATATCAAGATGAAAAACAGGAATATTTTTTAAAAAAACATTTTAAAATCTGTATGTTAATAAGCAATACATTCCTAAGACCCTTACTCTTTAAAAGTCTGCCTGAAGAAGAAGGTCTTTGCCTGACAACAGAAGGACAACAGGGAGAGACACCCTGGCTTCTTGGGGCAGCACATTCCAAAGCCTAGGAGCCACCATTAAGAAGACCCTCTCTTATGTTGACACCAAACTAATGGGAAAGTGGTGAGACCAAAAGGAGACCTCCCCAGGAGAACTTTCAACTCCATACAAGCCTTTTTTTTGGGGGGTGTTACAGAGCTGGACATAATGCTGGGGGGCATAAGAGTTCCAAAATCTACTGCCAGATGCAGACGTGGTTCTTTATTTAAAATAAGCTCCAAAATAAGGAGTTCAGAATCTGTTCAGAGATATCTTGTCTCTGATATTACTTCTGGCAACATGAATTAGAGGCAAAAACCCTCTTGCAAAGCTAATCAAATGGCATACCTTTTGGAGGCAAATTGCCCTGAGTTAAGATAATAATGTAGATGTTATCAATTGCACATTGAGTCACACAACTCAGTATGCAACTGACAATGTCTTTAATGATTTCTTAACTTGGGACAATTTGCCTGAAAGGTTATGCCACTTACACTATGCTATCATAACTAAGTATGATGATTTAGGCCAGTATGCCTTAAACTTCTTAAAGAAACATCTGCCAGTCACCAAGGACCTCACTTCCCTGTCCGCCATCCGCCCCCCGCCCCAATATCTTATAACGTTTGGGCAGAGAGGGGGAGAAAGCACACAGAAACATGACTAATCCCATATCAGAGAAGTTGGGATAACATTTATTGTAGATACTAGGAAAGCCAATTATAGTCAAAGCAGAAGTATTTACCTAGTGGCTGGAGGAAGACATTGGATTCAGTTCACAGTCCTGTCTAGGTGATTTTAAAGGTCATGTGATCCTTGCACACAATTTGAAGGAAAGGGTTTCATTTGTGACTTTTTAGCAAAGAAGGTTTTTGAGAATTTTTGCGACTTCATAGAGATACCTCGAACAACTGATCAGAGCCGAAAAAGGACATTTAACACCATCTAGCTTTCATTTATTTATTCATTATTTTATTTATTATTTCGATTTATATATTTTATTTATTTATTTATTTATGATTCACATTTGTATATGCCGCCCACTCAGGCAGAACCCGACTCAGGGTGGCACTACAACAAATCTAAAAATACATAAAAACATTTATAAAACCTTATAAAAAACCCACATCCACCCCAATTAAAAAACCCATATCCCACCCACCCATCACACCCACCATACAAAAAGGGAAGAAGAGAGAGTTCCTATAAAAGCCAACCGGCGGGGACCATAGTCCCGTTCGGGCCCCACACCTGCCCTGCCAGCCAGGTCTTTACTCCTTTCCTGAACGGCAGCAGTTCACTTTGAAGTCTTAGATCTATTGGCAGGAGGTTCCAGAGGGTTGGTGCGGACACGGAGAAGGCCCTCCTTCGGGTGCTAGACAGATGTGCACCCCTCGTTGACGGCACCACTAGAGAGCCCCTCCGGTCCGCTCTGGTTGGACGGGCAGTCACTCTTGGGGCGATGCGGTCTCTAAGGTATCCTGGCCCCCTGCCATATAGGGCTTTAAAGGTCAAAACCAGCACCTTAAATTGCACCCGGAGACAAACTGGTAACCAGTGCAGCTCCCGAAGCAGCGGTGAGGCATGGGCATATCGCCCACACCCCATCACCACCCGGGCCGCCGCATTCTGGACCAGCTGCAGCCTCCGAATGGTCGTCAAGGGCAGCCCCATGTAGAGCGCATTACAATAATCTAGTCGGGAGGTAACCAGAGCATGAGTGACCATAAGCAAGGAGCCCCGATCCAGGAGCGTGCGCAGTTGGCGAATCACCCGAAGTTGGGCAAAAGCCCTCCTGGCCACAGCCGCCACTTGTTCTTCCAGCAGCAGCCGTGAGTCCAGAAGGACCCCCAAGTTGCGCACTGGGTCTGTCTGGGGCAAAACAGCCCCATCCAGTACCAAAGATGGTAACTCCTTGGATAACATGGGGCCCCTTATCCACAGCCACTCTGTCTTGCTGGGATTCAGCCGAAGCCCATTGACCCCCATCCAGACCCCAACGGCCTCCAGGCATCCGGATAGGATTTCAACAGCATCACTGGGGTCCCCACGGGCCGAGATGTACAGCTGAGTATCATCCGCGTACTGATGGTACCGCACCCCGTGGGAACGAATGATCTCACCCAGTGGCTTCATGTAGATGTTAAATAAGAGAGGAGATAGCACAGAGCCCTGAGGCACCCCATACTTGAGGGGCCTAGGGCTGGACCTCTCACTCTCTAACCACACCGACTGGGTACGGCCCTCCAGAAAAGAGGAAAACCAGGACAACACGGTGCCCTGGATCCCCAGTCCTTCGAGCCGTTCCAGAAGGATACCGTGGTCGACGGTATCGAAAGCCGCTGAGAGGTCAAGAAGAGCAAGGACGGATGGACAACCCCCGTCCCGCTCCCGCCAGAGATCATCCATCAGTGCGACCAATGCCGTCTCCGTTCCATACCCGGGCCTGAATCCTGATTGAAAGGGGTCTAGATAATCCGCTTCCTCCAGGACACTCTGCAGCTGGCGCGCCACCGCCTTCTCCAAGACCTTACCCAGAAAGGGCAGGTTGGAAACCGGCCTGTAGTTGTTAAGGACAGCTGGGTCGAGGGACATTTTCTTCAGGAGGGGGCGCACCAAAGCATGTTTTAACTGTGCAGGAAATACCCCCTCCCGTAATGAAGCATTTATTATCCCCCCAACCCAACCCCCACTTGGCCAAGGCCAACTCAGAGCGGTTCACAATCATAATATAAACATGATTTTAAAATGCTTTAAAAATTACCCTCCCCCTAAAAAGGGGGTGCAGGGACCGAGGGGGCCGGAATTTCACTATACCAGCCACCCAACGGAAGTCACCTTCCACCTGCACCCCATACTTGGCCTGCCAGCCAGGTTTTAAGTTCTTTTCTGAAAGGCAGCAATTTCATCTGGAGACGTAGCTCTGGTGGTAAGAGGTTCCAGAGTGCCATGCGGACACGGAGAAGGCCCTCCTCCTTGTGCTAGAGCGGCAAGCCCCTCTAGCAGATGGTACAATAAGAGAGCCCCTCCGGTCCGCCCTGGTTGGATAGACAGACATTCTTAGGGTGATGCGGTCTCTTAGGTAGCCTGGCTCACTGTCATGTAGGGCTTTAAAGGTCAAAACCAGCACCTTGAATTGCACCCGGAGGCAAACTGGTAACCAGTGCAGCTCCTGAAGCAGTGGCGAGGCATGGGCATAACATCCACATCCCATCACCACCTGGGCCGCCGCATTCTGGATCAGCTGTATCCTCTGAATGGTTGTCAAGGGCAGCCCCATGTAGAGCGCATTACAGTAATCTAGTCTGGAGGTGACCAGAGCATGAGTGACCATGACCAAGGAATCCCTGTCCAGGAATGGGCGCAACTGGCGAATTAATCGAAGCTGTGCAAGAGCCCTCCTGGCCACGGCCGCCACCTGTTCTTCTAGCAGCAGCCGCGAGTCCAGGAGGACCCCCAAGTTGTGCACCGGGTTTGTCTGGGGCAAAACAGCCCCATCCAAAACCAAAGATGGTAATTCCCTGGGCAACACAGGGCCCCCAATTCATAGCCACTCAGTCTTTCTGGGATTCAGTTGTAGCCTGTTGGCCCCCATCCAGACCCCTACAGCTTTCAGACACCCAGACAGGACTACGATAGCATCGCTGGGATCACCACGGGCTGAGATGTACAACTGAGTGTTATCCACGTACTGATGGTACCGCACCCCATGGGAATAGATGATCTCACCCAGCGGCTTCATGTAGCTGTTAGCGCGGAGAACAACAACACTCCCTGACCATGAGAATGGAGAAAAATGAGTATATGTCTTTAATAAAAGAAAGTTTTCACATGCCAGTCCAATGGTGAGGTATCTTTAAGAATGTAATGCGGTGTGTATACTATTCGAAATTATATCCAGTACAACTCTATGAAAAAGTGTAAATCCACATACAGAGAAGTATATCTACACACGCAAAACCAAAAGTGCAACAATATATGATAACCCTCACACATACAAAAACGCACCCATGAGAACCTCACAAAAATATAAATATAAACATCTTAACAATTTCCTGGATCGACTCCCCAGTTCACCTCACCAGTGTTGGTATGTAACAGTAATCAAGCAAGATATTGGTATTATAGTCCACAGCAGGAAGTCACTGGGTAAACTGTAAAGCTGTATAGGCTGTGAATACTGTCCGTAATATAATCGTCGGGAAGCAAAATACAACTATTCCTCGGCAGGTTCTCATGCGGCGGGCAACATCAAGGAGTTGTAGACAAATTTCCGATGCCCTTCCGGTAATTGGACATTTCGAATAACTTTCTCAAGTGTCTACAAATACAACATGAAACACGTATATATGCTATAACATACAAAAGTACACTAGGCATATAGCTAAAAGTATATAGCAAATATATAACAATAAATGAGGGAAACGGACAAGGTACGTACCTAATAATATATTTATGGTGCGTATAGCACCTCCATAAGACTGACCTTCAATGTGTGCACGCGTTAATTTCTTACAGGTGAGTGCTATATTTATAGGTAATAATAGGGTAGCGGACATGTGAAAGTAATTGACCTGTGAGTCTTTGACCTCCTTACAGAATCCTGTCGGTAGTTCTTAAAGGGATATATGCATGGATGCTCAAGAATGTGGTAGAAACGGAGCTATAAGAATGCGGACAGTTCCCATTCTGTATTCAGCCTGTGGGGCACCAATGTGTTAAACCGATGGATGTAGAACGCCTCTCTCTGTAAGAGGAAACGCTCCACATCCACAATCTGATATTTATTGGGCGAATAAGTCTCCAATATAACCACCTTAATATCTCTGGATGTATGCTTCTTCTCAATGAAGTGGTTGACTAGAGGAGCAGTGATAACCTGGTTCTTTATGCGGGAGAGGTGTTCACCTAGGCGTACCTTGCTGCCTGTGCTCAGCCTTTCCTCTGAGTATTTGTGCTGTCTGCAATGTAATAGCTCCATTAGAGAAAAAGAGAATTAAAATATAGAGATATAGATATTGTTACTGTTTAAGAATTATAAAGATTGGACTGGCTACAAAACACAACATTACCATCATCTATAATGGAGGGGGGGAGGGACAGAGACTTAAGTCATATTAAAAGAGGAGATGTTAGGGTATCCCCTTTGCCTGCAATCCTACTGGTTAGACACTGATTTATTTATTTATTTATTTTATCAATTTATATCCTGCCCTCCTGGTGGGGACACCACTCAGGGTGGCTAACAACATGTAATACAATAAAAAAAACAGTAACACAACTTAAAACAGCATTGGCTAAAAACACTCAACCCCTGCTAAAAATAATGTTAAAAACCCAAAAACCTACACCTAAACAGTTAAGCATTAAAAAAGCTACCCTTAACCTCCCACCCTCATAATAAAAACAGCAAATAAAATAAAATACAATATACATGATCCCTCAGACAAACTATACAAGCCACAGGACCCCCAATTCATAGCCACTCAGTCTTTCTGGGATTCAGTTGTAGCCCGTTGGCCCCCATCCAGATCCCCACAGCTTTCAGACACCCAGACAGGACTACGATAGCATCGATGGGATCACCACGGGCTGAGATGTACAACTGAGTGTTATCCACGTACTGATGCTACCGCACCCCATGGGAACAGATGATCTCACCCAGCAGCTTCATGTAGATGTTAAACAGGAGAGGGGAGAGCAGTAATTGTACTGGTCCTTGATGGTTTAAAATCAGCTGCACAGGAAAATCTATTGGCACATTAGATTTATAAACTCTACATCATATAGTCTTTATAGGACTTGATAACCAAGTCTCAGTTTTCCCAGTAACAAGGCACAATGTGGGTTTGGGAATAAAGGCCACTTTCTGCTGCCTGTGCTCAGCCTTTCCTCTGAGTATTTGTGCTGTCTGCAATGTAATAGCTCCATTAGAGAAAAAGATAATTAAATTATACAGATATAGATATTGTTACTGTTTAAGAATTATAAAGATTGGACTGGCTACAGAACACAACATTACCATCATCTATAATGGAGGGGGGGAGGAATAGAGACTTAAGTCATATTAAAGGAGGAGATGTTAGGGTATCCCCTTTGCCTGCAATCCTACTGGTTAGATACTGATTTATTTATTTATTTTATCAATTTATATCCTGCCCTCCTGGTGGGGACACTACTCAGGGTGGCTAACAACATGCAATGCAATAAAAAAACAGTAACACAACTTAAAACAGCATTGGCTAAAAACACTCAACCCCTGCTAAAAATAATGTTAAAAACCCAAAAACCTACACCTAAACAGTTAAGCATTAAAAAAGCTACCCTTAACCTCCCACCCTCATAATAAAAATAGCAAATAAAATAAAATACAATATACATGATCCCTCAGACAAACTATACAAGCCAGCGGGCTTGCGCAGTGGACTCAAGCATGCCCCACACGCGCTGGCATAGCCAGGTCTTTAACAATTTTCTGAAGGATAACAAATCTGACTGGAGCTGGAGTTCTGGTGTAGGAGGTTCCACAGGGCTGGGGCAGACACAGAGAAAGCTCTCCTCCTGGCCCCGGTGAGATGGACTTCCACTGAGCCCCTCCTGTCTGCCCTGGTCTGCCTTGGGGAGATACAGTCTCTAAGGTACCCCATACCAATGCCATGAAGGGCTTTAAAGGTCAAAACCAACACCTTGAATTGCACTCGGAGGCATATCTGGGATGTGAAAATATCTGGGATGTGAAAAACATCTAAGACAAACATAACTCTTGAGATGTGTGCCAGCAAAGGGTAATGCATGTATGACAAACAGGTTTCAGTAGACAAACGTCACTTATGGATATAATCAGAAGGCTACTGCATGGGTAACAAAACCCCTGAGCCACAGAGATGTTGACAACAGGTGAACCATAGCTTGTCAATGTCAGCACAAACTCTGCCTGTAATAACGACCTCCTATTGGGAGAAAGAAACTTAATTCAGGCACCTGCTGTTTCCCCAAACAGGTTAAACATGGCTGAGCTGGCATTGCCAAAAGCTGGTTCCACAGGAGGAGGAGAGGGATTTCTTCACACACTAGTGGACTGTTGATATTACTACTGGATGAAAGCAATTATGTTAAGACGGAGGAATTAAACAACATGAGATTTACAGAGGACTAGGCTTCACTGTTGAAAATAATAACTAAACAATATAAGGTACAATCCTAGTTTGCAACAGCTTCCAGTTCTTTTGATAGATTAATGTTTGCTGGCACCCAGTAACAGTACATACATCTGTGAAAAAGATAGTAAAGGTAACGGTCTCCCTTGCACAAAAGCCAGTCATATCCACTTCTAGGGTTCAGTGCTCATCTCTGTTTATAGCCAAAGAACCAGCGCTGTCTGCATCTGCAGACGTTTCCATGGACATGTGACAGGCATGGCTAGACACCAGAGTGCATGGAATGCTGCTTACCATCCCACCAAAGTGGGCCCTATTTATCTATTTGCAATTTCTTGCTTTTGAACTGCTAGGTTGGCAGATGTTGGGACAGAGACGGGAGCTAACTCCGTCAGGAATCGAACTCTGACCTTCCAGTCAGCGAGTTCAGCGTCTTAACCTCTTGAGCCACCGCAGTGTAAAAGATATGTCATAGCAAAAAAAAAGAAAAAGAAAGGGAAAGCAATCATAATGTACTTACACATAGAATTAGTTTGAAAACAATTTTACAATTTCCCCTCGTGTATTTAACTTGTAACACACCCATTGACACTGGTAAATGATTGCACAATAAATCCTAATACAAATGTAGGACATCTTTTGAGTGTGTGTGTTTTTTTAAAACTGTGTTTTATTAAATCATTGGTAGGTGGTACAGTGGACATATAATCCAATTTAGAGAGGACAGTCCTCTGATTGAATATTTCCTCTGTTTGTAGGACTGGGCAGTCAAAGTTAGGTTAAAGATAAAGAACTGTAAGAGGTTGAGCAGGAGCTTTGAAGTTTCTTATCTACACCTAGCACCCAGGCAGCATACAGCTTGCAGCCCCCCCCCTCTCTCACCCTATGGTAAAATATTCTGTAATGATGAAATTGAAAGCTGCATGACCCAGTTTCTGAACTAATTTGAGAAATTCATCTAGTTAGGCCACAGTTCAGGAGGCCACAGTGCAGAAGCAGACAAGAAGATAGAGATAGAACTGGAAGAATCTGTTCACCATTTGTGTACATCATGCATCATGAACCATAATCGGGCATACCCCAGGCAACGGGCACCTTGTGTTCCCAGCTAATCTTTCTCACACTAGGCCACACACACACACGCACGCGTGATATTGCTCAACAGCGACACTGCTATAATTATTGCTATAATTATGGATACCTAAGGACAACCTCTGGGTTGGAGAGATAGGCAGGATATCTCTCAATGCCATTTCCAGGGAATCCTAAGCAGGTGAAGGCATCTCCTTGGGAATACAGTAATACATCATACAAAGTCTGCTTCATACAACATTGGATTCATACAACATAGCCTAATTCCTTGAAAAAAGTTGCCTCATACAAAGTCATGTGACTTTGTATGAGGCATTGGGGTTTTCACAGGCTGCAGTGTGCCTGGCCAGTATAAACGGCAGGACACATGCGTGTATTGCTCTTGTGGGTTTTGCATGAGGCAAAGAGTGTTTAGGAGTGGTTTTGAGCACGATTTTGGATTTTTTTGAATTTTTTCGTCAAAATTTTTAGAACCATTCCTGGGATTTTTGCAACATTCTTCAGGTTCTTGGACAATCATGGTTGTTTGACATGTTTTTGTAATGTTTTTAGCCTTTGGACAATGATTTCTTAAAGTTCTGTCAGTATCCTGTCTGTTTCCTTGACTTTGCCCTGAAGTCTGTGCTGTTACAGTACAATGTATCTCTATGGAAATGACGTTGTATGAGGCATCACGGCAAGGATTTGGACGTTGTATGAGGCATTGCGGCTAGGATTTTGCATGCCTCATACAAAAGCCAAATCCGTATAAAGTCCAAACTTGTGGAACCAAGTTTGGATGTTGTATGAGGTATCACTGTACCCTGAAGCAAATGGTGAGCCACTGTGTGAGACAGAATGCTGGACTGGATGGGCTATGGACTGTTCCAGCAAGGCTGTTCTTATGTAACTGATCAAACTGATCAAACTGGAACTACGGAACCAATTTTTGTGGCTGGGGTGGAACGCCCAGCAGCTGTACAATGGTGTAGTGTTGTGTTGTGTATTGACAAACTGAATTTCTTCCTAAGTGTCATTGAATATTTATTAAGGGTTTGTAAAACAGCACAATAGCTAGAGCCTTGGCACTCTAGATGTTCTTGGACTTAAATTCTCAGAAGCCCAAGCCCCATACGGGCGCATTTTACGTCCGCTTCCAGGAGTGACGAAGGCGGCACAGCACAGGCCAGATGAATCACAGGAAACCCACTTGTGTGGATTCACGGGGGCTTGGGCTTCTGGGAACTGAAGTCCAAGAACATCTGGAGTGCCAAGGTTCACCATCTTGGAGCTAGAGTGTAGAAGTAAGAACAAGGAGACCAGAGCTTATATCTGTACTCATAACAAAGCTCCCCTTGGGACAGTCACAAAGCTTTAGCCTAATATGCCTCCCTATAATAAGATTAAAAAGTGATCATGAATTATATTATTAAGAAGTTAACTCTCATTTATTTGTTTGCCAGTATTGTTCTCTCTGGCTTCCAATCACTGCACATATTGAAAGATGGTTCAACAATAACAGATGAAATTAATTTTTTTTCAAATTCTCCTTCACAATGGAAGCTGTGCTAGTTACTGCCAGCTGCCGATCTTGTGTTTCTCTTTCTTTTTCCCTGAGTGCCGCAGCAACCCTTGAAAATTATCTAATTACTGAAACAATACTTATTGGCTACATTAATGCTTCTGCAATTTTAATAGCAATATGAAAGCTGGGATTTATATTATTTTCTCTTTCTGATTAATTATTTACGTAGAGACAAGACTAGGTTATTAAGTATTGTGAGCCCAGCTACACTGCTGAGAGGGAAGATGGCAGAAAGACAGGGAAGGCACAGAATGGAAAACTCAAAAAGGAAACAACAGTATGTCTGCGCTACTTTAGGCAGCAGTTGGAGAGCCATTGTTGGGTAAGAAAAGTCAGAGGACAACACAACATCTACTCCAAAATCTGGACATAGAGCAGGGTATTGCCTCTCTAAAATACCTGTGCTAAATGTTGGACATGACTGAGTGCAAATCAACCCACTTTCAAGAAGATGTACATATTTACATGGAGAAAAAGACACAGAGAGGACTTCCTCAGGTTTTGTAGACTGTCCTTTATCTGATCTTCTTTCAACCATAGATTATTGTTCTTAGAGTTGTTAATGTCACTTCCATCCTTCTCAGACATGCTATTGTCCCTTCAAGAAGATCCTTCTTTTTATCTCTAAAGAAGAAAGGGACAGGCATGGCTTGTGACATCTCCTATTTCATTAGCTAGAACTGGGACTTATGCCATTTTTTTCTATTCCAAGAGTATTTGTCTAATAAACACTTTTTTAATCTTCTTGGGAATAAAGTAAATGTGTGATTCCTTTACAAGTTCATGTTGCTCCTAAATCACTGTGTGATCACTCTGCAGCATTAAATATCCAACAGTTTCCATAATTTCCCTAGTAGGCAACTAGTGCTTCCACTTAACAGTTCATTTTCTCACCAATTGTTAACCTAGGTCTAATGTTCTGTGCTTTAATGGATTAATTCTTATTCAAAGGTGCTCAGGACATATTTTGAAGTCAGTCCTATCCCAGGAGGCAGCAACAATCCAAAGTAATCCATAAGCATCCTGCATTTGTGAATAGTTTTGCCAAAAGGAGGGGGAGGGAAACCCAGAAATAAAGAATCCATACTGCTGCAGAACTCAAGATGATAAAAATGGTGAATAAATATACAGTATGATATATTTGTGTTTCAAATGTATTCTGCAAAGCAGGGGTAAGGATGGTTTTGTACTCCAATTCCAAGCTGACGTAGCCAACAAGCAACTGTTGAAGCTGTAGCCCAAAACAACTACAAGGTCACATCTTCTCCACAGCTAACTACACAGGCTAACAATAGCACAGAAATTATGGGAAATACATAACCCTTGCTCGAAAACCAGTTGTATCCGACTCTAGGGTGCAGTGCTCTTCTCTGTTTCAAAGCCGAAGAGCCAGCATTGTCTGCTTCTGCAGACGTTTCCATGGTCATGTGGAAGGCATGACTAGACACCTGAGCACACGGAACGCTGTTACCTTCCCACTGAAGTGGTCCCTATTTATCTACTTGCAATTTCTTGCTTTTGAACTGCTAGGTTGGCAGGAGCTGGGACAAAGATGGGAGCTCATTCCGTCCTGCAGTACTCGGGAATTGAACTGCTAACCTTTCGCCTCCCAGTCAGCATCTTAGCCACTTGAGCCACTACAGTCCAGGATAAATACCCCAAATGTTCCTCTGCAAAATATTCTTGTCCATCTATGATCACAGTTCAAGCAATCTCTTAGTACTGGCATATTTGGAGAATCACTAATATGGCACCAACAAATGGGTTCCTTTCAAAAATTTACTGGGATGATAGTTTGTGGTGGCTTTTTTAAAAAAAACCAATTTCTATAGCTTATTGATGTAAATCAAGTAGAGACTGGCCAGTTTTCATTTCAAAACACTGCTACTCATTTTCTGTATCTTTTTTTGGGCGGGGAGGGGCCTTGCGAGGAAAAGCTCACCATATATTAATAATAATTTTTGTGTGAGAAATTATTCTGGGTTGAAAGGATTTTTGCTGGAGAAACTCTGCTCAGGGAACGCCCAAATGAGGCTCCTTTCATGTCCCCAAGAGCTGGGACAGAGATGGGCACTCATTCCATCATGCAGTATCCAGGTCTTGAACTGCCGACTTGCCGGCCTTCCAGCTAACAAAGCAAACTTCTTAACCACTGACCCTCCACAGCCCCTACCATATATTCAGAGAGCAAGATTTGACATCTGAAGCCACAGTAGCTTACAGTCATTTTAACCTTGTTGCTACTCATTTGCAAAACCAAATTCCACAATAGCTGACTACAGAAAATTCATACAATGGGAAGAATGTAGTGAAGGATATCCTGCCTTTCTTGTTGTTGTTCAGTCGCATAGTCAAGTCCAACCCTTTGCGACTCCATGGACCATTGTTCACCAGGCTCCATACCTGACAAGCACGGCTCTGGAAAATACGGGAACTGCTCCAACCCAGGTGCGCATGTGCAGCAGCAACTCCTTTGTGCACCACTGCCTCTGATGGGCACACATGCGCAGTAACCCCTTTCCCCGCCATTCAAAATGCGGGACAGCGGCGGGAAAGAGGAACGAGCGCAGAAATACAGGAAATCCCGGTCAATACGGGATACTTGACAGGTATGCCAGGCTTCTCTATCTTCCACCATCCTCCTCAGCCCACTCAGATCTACTCCCATTGCATCGACAATGCCATCTATCCACCTCATCTTCCTTACAGCATTTGATTTTCCTTCCATTATCAAAACCACCCACACCTTCCAACCTGAGGGACTCTTCAACCTGCCTCTTGCTATTATCCATGAGGTTGTTGTGGTTTGCCAGTTAATATGCCAGTAATTCCCTGATGAAGTGGACAGGCTCCTTGCAACTGTGCGTGCCACTACATGTCCTTTGGACCCCTGTCCCACCTGGTTGGTGAAAGCCTCCAAGGTGGTGACAGGTGGCTGGGTCGGGGCGATAATAAATGAATCATTACAGGAGGGGGTATTTCCTGCACCGCTAAAACATGCTTTGGTGCGCCCCCTCCTGAACAAAATATCCCTTGACCCAGCTGTCCTTAACAACTACAGGCCAGTTTCCAACCTGCCCTTTCTGGGTAAGGTTTTGGAGAAGGCGGTGGCACGCCAGCTGCAGAGTGTCCTGGAGGAAGCGGATTATGTAGACCCCTTTCAATCAGGATTCAGGCCCGGGTATGGTATGGAGACGGCATTGGTTGCACTGATGGATGATCTCTGGCGGGAGCAGGATGGGGGTTATCCATCCGTCCTTGCTCTTCTTGACCTCTCAGCGGCCTTCGATACTGTCAACCACGGTATCCTTCTGGAACGGCTCAAAGGACTAGGGATCCAGGGCACCGTGTTGTCCTGGTTTTCCTCTTTTCTGGAGGGCCGTAACCAGTCGGTGTGGTTAGAGAGTGAGAGGTCCAGACCTAGGCTTCTCAAGTATGGGGTGCCTCAGGGTTCGGTGCTCTCTCCTCTCCTATTTAACATCTATATGAAGCCACTGGGTGAGATCATTCGTTCCCACGGGGTGCGGTACCATCAGTACGCGGATGACACTCAGTTGTACATCTCGACCCGTGGGGACCCCAGTGATGCTGTTGAAATCCTATCCGGATGCCTGGAGGCCATTGGGGTCTGGATGGGGGCCAATGGGCTTCGGCTGAATCCCAGCAAGACAGAGTGGCTGTGGATAAGGGGCCCAGTGTTATCCAGGGAGTTACCATCTTTGGTACTGGATGGGGCTGTTTTGCCCCAGACAGACCCAGTGCGCAACTTGGGGGTCCTTCTGGACTCGCGGCTGCTGCTAGAAGAACAGGTAGCAGCTGTGGCCAGGAGGGCTTTCGCCCAACTTCGGGTGATTCGCCAGTTGCGCACGCTCCTGGACCAGGGCTCCTTGCTTATGGTCACCCATGCTCTGGTCACTTCCTGACTAGATTATTGTAATGCACTCTACATGGGGCTGCCCTTGACGACCATTCTTTTTATAGTGGGTGGGATGGGTGGGTGGGATATGGGTCTTTCAAAGTGGGTGGGATGTGGTCTTTTAAAGTGTTTTTATGTGTTTTTAGAACTTGTTGTAATGCCGCCCTGAGTCGGGTTCTGCCTGAGTGGGCGGCATATATAAATATGACTATTAAATTAAAATTAAATTAAATTCAACTATCTCATACAATATCACATGTTAACACAATTTAACAAAGAGTATACAAGAGACTGCAGTGGCTCAAGTGGTTAAGACGCTGACTGAAAGGCAGCAGGTCAGCAGCTCGATATCCGAATACGGAGCTCCTGTCTTTGTCCCAGCTCCTGCTAACCTAGCAGTTCAAAAGCAAAATAAATAAATAAATAAATGCAAGTAGATAAATAAACTTTGGTGGAAAGGTAAACAGCATTCCGTGTGCTCCGGTGTCTAGTCATGCCTGCCACATGAACACGGAAACGTCTGCAGAAGCGGACAGCACTGGCTCTTCGGTTCTGAAACACAGATGGGCACTGAACCCTAGAATAGGATACGACTAGTTTTCAAGCAAGGGTGACCTTTACCTTTACCTATGCCATTCAATGCTATTCAGTATTAGTCTAACTTAATTCAACTATTTTATGCAATATCCTGCCTTGCAGTCCCTCTAATAATCAGCTTGTGAGGTATCACTTCCTTCTCTTTACTGAACACCTCAATTCCAGTTGTCTGCCAGTGACCAAACACGCTCTGGGCCCTTGACTTTTGCTAAAAATCACACCCAACTTCTTCTAAGTACCTTTGGCACAACTTTGGATGCACTACTACCACCACAAGTACTCCAAGTTCAGCTAGAATAAATCTGCCCATCACAGCCCGCATACTGCCCACATAGTCAGCTCCCTGTGGTGCTTGTCATCAAATTTGCTGTGTATGTTAATAGAGCAGAGAAGGAAGTGAGGAGGAACCCCGTCATCTGCTTCCCACATATGGCTATGGCTGAAAGCAATTCTGCAGGTTTTTTCTTCCAAATACAACAGGTGGATAGAAATGTGGGTTGAATCCTTAGGAATACAATCAGCAAGCACTTAAGTAAATTCAGTTATAGGCCAAACAAGGTTCAAGGACAAGACCTACCCACTACATGTAGCCCATTCACAAGAGCAGTTTCTGACATCCTGTATGTTTGTAAAGTAGTACAGAGAAGCTGTCTTTGTATTGCTTAAATAATCACAAGACAGGGAATTGCACAATGAAACTTCATGGTGTGTACCTATCACTGCAATTCCCCCCCTCTCTCTCTCACACACACATACACACACACAGAGAGAGAGAGAGAGACAACCCTCAAAAAGATCTTTTTCATGGTATAAGGCAGGGATGCCCAAACATTTTGGGCCACAGGCCAGTCACATGGTTCAGGAGGCTGGTCACTATGGCCCGGGGGCCAGATCCGGCCCTGATGCCAATTCATCCAGCCCACAAAGCCCTCATCGCTCCCAGAAGTGGAAATAAAATGTGCCCATACTATCTGCAACATAGTTTGGACATCCCTGGTATAAGAAGTGTGGAACTGGCACAAGAATGTCTTAGAGATCTTGTTCTCTCTAACTCCCACTTCTCCAGCAAAGCCAAGAAAGTGGCTTCTTTTTGGCATTCCAGAGTTTGCTCGGGACATGAAAGAGAGAGGTCCATCCTCAGGTTTAGCCCAACACACAAGTATCCAAATGCTTCTACAGGGCAAAATGAATACAACTCCTGTCAATTACAAAGACATATCCTTAGGTTTGGAGGAAGATCAATCTGAAAACTTGTTGAGTCCGGTGCTTAAGAAGTATTCAGACCAGCAGGGTCGGGTCAAACACAAGTGATTTATTGTTCAGTTCATAATAATGGACTAATAAGGTCTAATAAGGGGACAAGGTGGCTCCTTATATACAAGCAGATCGGCAGTTACGGAGATACATTTCTCCGGGCTTCCGAAAACGTGGGAACCTGTGTTAGAGCCAATCAGATTACATTGACAGCAATACAAATCAGGCACCTTACAGAAAGGGCATGTTTTTGCAGAAATACGCAATGGCATCAAAGACATTGATCAAACCTTTGGACACAGCAAAACTACAGCCAGATTTTCCTTTAATCATTTAACTAACTAAACACATTGGCCAGTAACAAAGTGCAACAAGGAATTGCACATTGCACAATTGATCATGTGTTCCCAACAGGTCCAACTGCACAATGAGACAGTGGAAGTGCTTTTGAGATGGCATTTCTGACTCAGTATTAGGGTAACTATCATGAGCACAACCCTGAGCAGTTATATAATAGGATTTTGGCCATTATTTTATCAAATTGTAAAGTAAGTTCTATCAGAAAGAAGGACATTCTGCACCATTGAATGCTCCACAAAGGATCTTACAGATTTGGAGAAAATAGTATTTCACAGACCTGACCATAAGAGGGAAATTACAGCAGAAATAAGGCAGGGCCCAAAAAAAGGGGCCGCTTCAGGTCACTCTTGAGTGAGGGAAGCAGGATATAAAGATTTTAAATTAAAAAAATCAAGCAAACAAACACATGGCCATGTTCCTAGAATTGTTCAGTGGTTAACCTAGATAGATAACAGACTGTTGAAAACTTATAGACTGATGTCACCTTCCCTGTTCCATCTCATTTATTCCCCTCCTCCTTCTGTGTCTTCTCTGTTGTTTTGCCTTGACTGTCTTTGTATAATCATAATGATCATAATGCTATAAACATACAGTAGATGTATTTGTAAGTTATGCACCGGGTTATCAAGTAGGGAGGGGAAGGGAAATAGGGTCAAATGCTAACGTCAAAGACAAACATGTTTTTGTTGTATTCTCTCTTTTAAAAAAAACTAAAAAAACAAAAACAAAACAAAACTTGAAATGAAAAAAGCCCTTCACCTGTGTCTAGCACCTCTACCTGTCACTCAGTGAGACAAATGCTTTCACCACTTCTAAGAAAGTATTAACGTGGCCTTGGCTAGAGATATCCTAAAGTGGAGTGGACATAATGTGATTTGCCAGATGCTGAAAGACTGTTATTCCAGCTGTTCCACATAATAAGCTCTGCTGGCTAAGGCTAATGGGAGCTACCGTCCAAGAACATCTGGAGAGCCACACCTATAGATAGAGCGATGAGAAGAAGTGGCTTGTTAAACAACATGAGAAGGAATGTCTGGTGGAATTGTCAGTGGCATGCAGGGCACTGTGTACATTATCTTAGCCCCTCTGAAGCAGTGCTCTGTCCCTGAAGGTGCAGAAAAACAGCAACAAAAGGTCAGGGTATTCTTTTCCATTTTCCAGCATGAGATTCATAGAGTAAACGAGAAACAGCAAGAAAGCTCAGATGTGTATAAAGCAACAGTGGGGTATGAATAGGAAACCCTTTCATCACCCTGTCAGAAGAACAAGCTTCCTGGGGATTGAAAAGAATCTTGAGCTTTAAACAATTTGCTCTTTAATAAGCTTTCCATCTTTAAATCAGCAGGTGAGCTTTGGTTCAGTTTAAAGGGAAGAGGCAGCTTCATGTCATATGACCTCAAAGTACCATTCTCCCACCCATCTGTCTATAGCTACTCAAAAAAGGTCACAGAAAAATAGGTCTGGCTAATTTCAACTCTGCTCCACCCAAGGCATTCTTCAGTATAGATAATTGCACTTTCCTCTTAGTTTCAACATACAGTTCTATGGAACTCCATCAAAAGGAACATCAGAGTGCTTCAACATCAATAAACATGAAAAAAATTGCTCTGGGAAACCACTGAAAGGCCTATATATATCTTTCTCAAAGAATTTTCAGAATTATATTTATAATCCTTTAAACTGCAATGGCTACAAGTGTCAAACTCACTGTACATTTGTAATGCTATAAGATTTTATGTAGGTATGTTTAGGATGGTATATAGCTTAACAAATTTGAGAAGCAAAGTTCAGTTGCAGAGATCTATGTGATAATTTGATACATATGAAAACTCATGCATTCCCAAACACTGTGTTTCTTATTAGTAATGTTTGGAATATTTCCCAGCTCATACAGACATAAGAACAGCCTTGCTGGAACAGGCCACAGGAGCCCATCCAGTCCAGCATTCTGTCTCACACAGTGGCTCACCATTTCCTTCAGGGTATTCCCAAGCAGATGCCTTCACCTGCTTAGGATTCCCTGGAAATGGCATTGAGAGATATCCTGCCTATCTCTCAGCCCGGAGGTTGTCCTTAGGTATCCATAATTATAGCCATTGATACCCTTGTCCTCCATGAACTTGTCTAATCCTTTCTTAAAGCTGTCAAGACTGACAGCTGTCATCACTTCTTCTGGCAGGGAGTTCCATAGACCAGCGATCTATACACTGTATTCCTATCATAGGAGTAGTTAGAGAAGAATAATGAAATCCTGTAAAAAAATCACACACAGCCTCTTCTAGCTTTAAATTCAGGTTGAAAGCATTCATGAAATCAGTCTGATTAACTGATTAAACATACATGCATACTGAAACTTTCATCACCCCTTACTCCGGATTATGCTATTTAGTGCAAATTGGAGTGGTAGTCAAAAACCCAAGACCATCAGGTTCAAGAGAGCGGCTATGTGATTTTTATAAAATCAACTGTTCTGATAAAAGCATCAACTGAATAAAAACTTTAATCAATTGACAAATTTGCTTATTTGCAGAATATAGTAAATAGGCTAGTACTGCATTGTGCCACGTCTGCTTTTCCAGTAGTAAGAAAAAAGCAAACATTACAGAAAACCTTTAATTTCTCATTTCCTCCCCCAAAGCTGGTAAAAATAATAGCTAGATGGGTGCACAAGTGTGCTTCTTTGCTAAACAAATGGCACAATGACAAATGGTAGAGCGAGGTGGGAGAGAATTGTACAAGCTGGTGTTTTCAATTTAGAAACTATGCATTATTTACACTGCCATTATTCCACTCAATTTGAGTTCACGCTTTCATCCTAATTTCAGTATAATCAAAGTCAATGAATATTTAATCAGTGTTGCTTCCAGAAATTGAGCAATGCCATTAACATAATGTTCCCAGGACTTCAGTGCTGATTTTCCTCAAATGCAAGGGTCTTACACCATGGGTCCCTATTCACTTGTCTTTCTTTAACCAGTCGTGGGACTGAAACCACCACGCTAAATCACAGTGGGACAGATCAGCCTGTAGACAATACAGGTTCTTCTCAATGGGACAAGAGTAGCAATCTAAGTCTTTTTCATGCTGTTCAGAATGAAATCTTCTTCTTTGCTTCCTCTTACTCCATTGGGTGTCAAGGGAGATGCAAGGTTCTTGTTCTGGCACTTCTAGCGGCCTCCACCAGTGTTATTTGGTGTTCTTATAATATTTCTTTGATGTTCTCTCTCCACCTTCCTCTGGGTCTGCCTCGTGGTCTTTCTCCTTCTCTTTCCACATATGCCTTGTAAGGTGTGGAACTCCAAGACATTCTCTCCAAATGGCCAAACCACTTTATTTATTTATTTTGCCGAATAAAGATACATCAGAAAGGGTCACTTTAGTGAGAGTGATCACTCTTAAAGTGATCCTTCCACTGCCAGGGAATCACTCCAGTCTTTCCCCACAAAGTAGTAATCCTACAGCTGCCTCAAAGAGGTCCAGCTTGAGGGCAGATTTGAGTTGGGCTGGAGTGCATTTCCCTGCCAAAAAAAGTGTGTTTGCTTGAAAATAGATTACATCAGACAAAACAGTCCAAAATGTGATCTGTTTCTCCATGTGATTACACCCTCAGTCAAATAAAAACCAAACACACTAGGAATTGTACAAAATGTTGAATGCTTTTTTTTACATTACCCATTTTTATGTGGATATCTTGCTTTGCAAGATTTCCTCTTCCACCAGCCCTCCTGCTGTACAGACTGGCTTTCTAATCCACATACGCACAATCAAAAAATACTGTCACTGTGTAGCCATTGTAAAAGAGTCTAAAATCTTGTTAGTTACATCTGCTGGCACAACTACATCATTGTAAATGTCACCAGCAAATTGCAGTTTGCAAAAGTGAGCAGAGACATTTGCTGTCACACCCCAGTCAAATTACTTGCCTTTTTGTCTGCTCTGCTGACTGATTAAGGTGACGTTGGCACCAGTTAAAATTATAAGGGGACAATGTTCCCCAGCCAGAGTGATACAACAAACCAACACCGCCGCTGCCAAAAAACAAACACCCCCCAACCCCACCTCATATGTGACTCCACGTAATGTAATTCTTTCAATGGTGGCATATGGAAGAAATGCTCTCCAGCAACTTTGAATGACTGAGTGGGTCCTCCTCAAATATTTAGATCCCAAACCATTGATGGCTTTGAAAGTCATCACCAACCCTTTAAAGAAATAGCAATTACTCTTATATACCGCCCTGTAGTACTTAGTGCACTCTCTGGGCAGTTCACAATGCAATTAGCCTTTTGCCCCCAACATGCTGGGTACTCATTTTACCAACCTTGGAAGGATGGAAGGCTAAGTCAACCTTGATCCCCATCAGGATCAAACTCACAATGTCAGTGGCAGTTTTGGCTGCAGTACAGCAGTTTAACCACTGAACCTCAGAGCTTAGAAACCTTCAAAACCACCTAGCTCACCAGAAATCAAATCGTGAATATGAGAAAAATGGAAAGACTCATGCCCCACCCTGATCCCGACTCATGAAGGCTCACATAATATTTGATCTTGTAGTGGTCTAATAAAGGTATCATTTTACTCCTGTGTGAATATTTTATGCAACCAGACATATTCTAATATGACAGTTTGGCTCCATCTCTTTCCAGATGTTAAGATGTAATATGTGCCTCACCTCTACTAGAAGGAGTCACAAAAATGCTAGTGAAGATGTTGATGAAATTCTCATTTCTAGGCAGAAATGTGTAATTCTCAAGAGGGGACAGAAATACTTTCTGTTTATTGATTAGTTGTGCAGACTTGTTACAAAATGCAGAAGCTTTTGGAAGATATGAACTCTTTCATACAGTTATACAGCATTTTCACACTAGAGATGCTTGAGGAATTGGTTCTTTGCAAGTTCTAATACAAACTGACCTGATCCGCATCTCCTAGATGAGGATGAGGATCGAAATGCAGTTATCCTTGGGATTTTACTTTTTTTCTAAATTCTCCTATACTGTATATAGTTCTTGGCTCAAAATGCACCAAAATGCACTTAAAAATAAGTATTTTAGGATAAAGACATTTAGAAATGTATGGTTTGAGAGAAAATTCCCTAAGAATATATAACACATATACATTCTACAAATGTGACAGGAGAAAAAATTGCAACAGCTCCGAATATTTCCTACACTGTGCCTGCAAAGGCCTAACATTTAACAAGCCAAAGCTTGTAATATCTTCAATCACATTTTGCTACATAAAACATGAAAAAATAAGGCTTTATTGTTCCAACATTAACCCAACAGATCCATATTTTCTTGGTTTATTCTTGTTTTATTTTAATACAGTAGTTTCTTTCCAGTTTAATCCAATTCAAATACACTGAATCCAATGCAGATCTTTCTGTGACTTTTCAGAATCAGTTTTCCTGTATGTTGTTAGTCTATTTCACTTATATCTAAGGGGTGCTTTTAAAATGGGAATAAAGGAATTTATCATATATAATGTAACCTCATTTATAAAGCTTCTTCCGGCTGTCAGTTTCAGTTTATTTGTTTTCAATAAAGTTTCTGTTTATTTGTATATACTAATTTCAAATGTTCGAACACAACAAACTCAAGATCACTGTTAGCATCATAAGGATGAAAAACATGTATTGAGGGTTTCTGCTGACTTGAACAATGAACCAAAATAAGGAAAAGGAAAAAATGCAAATATTAATACAGGTCACTCTGCATATACATGGGTCCAGTATCCATGATTTCACTTATCCATGGGTCTAAAAATATTCAGTAAAAAAAATCCCTGAAATACATTATTATTATTATTTTCTATGGCACATTTCCAGAAGTAGCCACTAGAGGCCACTGTCTGCAATGAAATGTTTACAAGGAATGGAGGCAGACATTTCAGTAGCTCTCATGCAGAATGCCTGAGGCATTTGAAAGCCCTCCCTGCCTCTATGTCTCAGATATATGTGTTAAATATAAGTTTCACTGTTATCTGTGGTCTCAAGTACTCTCAGGTGGTCTTGGAATGTATACCCTACAGATATGGAGGGAGGTCTGTAATCATGTTAGTGATATTTTGGCAATGTTACTGAACAGAAAAGGCAATACTATGAAATCTAGTTCTATTGTTAAATACAAGCTCTGCTGTAGTTAACTATGTGTGTTTGTCACTTGCACTCTGGTTATTTTTTTTAACATCCCTAAGTAATAGGAGGGCATCCTGATTCCCATCAGCAGTCCTTTGTCCTTTGTATATGTAGGCTTACTCAGAGTTGTTTATGAATACTATATATTGATCCTTAGCCATCATTTTTATCAAGTCAGTAGAGGAAGAGATCCAGTTGAAGGAAAAACTTATTAGAATACCTCTGAAGAAAAAAACAAAAATGTTAAACTAATACAGTATAAATTTTATTTCAGAAATTTATATCTGGAATAGAAAGAAAAGCTATGGTAAAAGACGACGGCGTCTAAGAGGTGACCTGATTGAAGTTTATAAAATCATGCACGGTGTGGACAAAGTAGATAAGGAAAAACTGTTTTCCCTATCGCACAACACTAGAACTAGGGGACACTCGATGAAACTTTTGGGTACTAGTTCTCAAACAAATAAGAGAAAGTACTTTTTCACCCAGAGGATTACTGGTCTATGGAACTCCCTGCCAGAAGAAGTGGTGACAGCTGTCAGTCTTCACAGCTTTAAGAAAGGATTAGACAAGTTCATGGAGGACAAGGGTATCAATGGCTATAATTATGGATACTTAAGGACAACCTCGGGGTTGGAGAGATAGGCAGGATATCTCTCAATGCCATTTCCAGGGAATCCTACGCAGGTGAAGGCATCTGCTTGGGAATACCCTGAAGGAAATGGTGAGCCACTGTGTGAGACAGAATGCTGGACTGGATGGGCTATGGCTTGTTCCAGCAAGGCTGTTCTTATGTCTGTATGAGCTGGGAAATATTCCAAACATTACTAATAAGAAACACAGTGTTTAGGAATGCATGAGTTTTCATATGTATCAAATTATCACATAGATCTCTGCAACTGAACTTTGCTACTCAAATTTGTTAGGCTATATACCATCCTAAACATACCTACATAAAATCTTATAGCATTACATATGTACAGTGAGCTTGACACTTGTAGCCATTGCTGCAGCAGCTTACAAGTTTAAAATATATTTTTTTATTTGTACAATACCTAAAAATATAGTAAGGGCACTCATAAGAGATTTTACCTCACTTGCTCAGATCAGCTTTATAAAGATGGCCGAGAACAGCTTCTTTAAGATGAAAAATTGTAACATGCAGGGGGGGTGGGGGGTGGGATGGGAAATTGGCTTTGAGAATGTAGTCTTGAATAATGCTATGCATTATCACTTTTGCTAAATGGCATGGCATTAAGGACTGTTATAAAGAAAGATTTAAAAACATTTAGAATGTGAATTTATTGCAGTTCACTAAGGGCTGCAGTGGCTCAGTGGTTAAGAAGCTCACCTTGTTAGCTGGAAGGCTGGCAAGTTGGCAGTTCAAGACCCAGGTACTGCATGATGGAATGAGTGCCCATCTCTGTCCCTGCTTCTGCCAACCTAGTAGTTTGAAAGCAAGAAATTGCAAGTGCTGTAGATAAATAGGGACCACTTCAGTGGGAAAAGATCTTGGGGACATGAAAGGAGCCTCATTCGGGCATCCTCTGAGCGGAGTTTCTCCAACAAAAATCCTTTCAACCCAGAATAATTTCTGGCACGAAATTACTATACTAAGAGTTTCTTGGATCAAGAGCATCCAATAAAGATGTATTAAAGCAATTGACTAAATAAAAAAGAAATCATAAAACAAATAAAGTGCAGAAAGCTAGCAGCCTTAGCTTAGGTAATTAGAAACATGTTTTAAAGCTGGTATGGTACAGATTGTTACAACTGATCTTTCAAGATAAAATAGATAGGAAGAAGATAGGAAAAACAAAGGGTGGTTTAGGTGTAATGTAATACCATAGTTTAGAGTTGATGTATCTGGTGTCAGGATTGCCATTAAAATCTCTAACCTTCATCAGGAGACAAATAAGAAAAATGGCTGGCATTTCTAATATACCCACTCTGAAAAACTGACCATAGCCACTACACTTTTAGTAGCAATCACAATTACACTTACCATATATACCACCCCATAGCACTTAGTGCATTCTCTGGGCAGTTCACAAGTTACTTAGCATTTTGACCCCAACATACTGGGTACTCATTTTACCAACCTCAGAAGGATACATATTCTTAAGGCTGAATCAACCTTGAGCCCCTTGTCAGGATCGAACTCACAATGTTTTGGCTGCCGTACAGCAGTTTAACCACATATCCCCAGGGCTCTTAATAGCCATTGTTTGATTTATTGAAGTCAAAATAAATTGTCTTTTTTCTATGAGCTTTATCCAGCCACTGTCACAGCATCATGGAAGCATCTTCTGTGAATACAAATAAGAAGGGGAAAACCTCCCTTCCCTCATATAGCCTCTTTCCCCCAACATCCGATAAAATCTGTTCTGGAGACTGGAACCACTCAGGAGCATATTTTTTAGAGTTGGAAAGGGCCAAAATCCTGACATACTTTGGCTTCATAATAAATAATGCAGAAAGGAATACAAATTCTTAGATGCTAACCAAAGACCAATTAACCAAAGGAAAATAGAAAAATATAAAAGATGGCTGCCAAAAGAGAATAGAATTTAGGTGCCAACAAAAAGAAACTGGAGAGAACAAAACAAACATCCCAAAGGACATTCCAAAGCTTGCATGCATCACAATTGTCTTGCCAGTGGTAGCCTGACATAGCTCTGTCACAGAGTCGCCCCAGCAGATTGTAATGATGAGACAGGCTCATAAAGCAGAAGACAACTCTTTAAGTCCCAATCTAATTAGGGCTTTAACAGTCAGACTTAGAAACAGACTGGAAACCAGGGGAGCTGTCATAGTAACAGAGTCATGTGACCCCATTAATCAACCCCAGTCAGCTGTCTGGTGCCACATCTATAACAAGCTTATGTTTCTCGACCTAAAGAACACTTCAGTAAAGAAACAATAACCACTTTTTGTTGTTGTGTACCATTGTTGTGTATTAAGGTTAATTGCAAGTTGATCCAGCAACGCTTTGCAAAGACAAAATGGCGATTTCCCGCCATCAACATTAGCCACTAGATTTGGCGCATACTCTTCCCTTCTGGGCACACTCTTTATGTTAATTAGAGTTCTATGATTGGGTACAACTTTGGATCCTGTTCATGATTGGTTAAAACTGGTATATCATGTTATATTTTTGGTTAGTTAAGGTTGTCCAGTGAGTTTCTACATTGTATCAAAGAGTCACCACCAGGAAGACACTATATAAGCCCAACCGGTAAACAAGGGTGGGGCTGGGGTCGGATCTATGCTTCCCCATTCTCTGCAGGTTAGCCAAGCCAGGCTAGCCTTGGGTCTTCTCCATACGCTCGCATGCAAGCGTAGCTTAGTAGCCAAGGACGGCATAGTTCAGAGAGACCGATTAAATGGGACAAGTGTAGCCATCTGAGGTCTGGATATTCCTAATAAGAGTAACCAGAAAGACTTTACAATAAACCGTTGTTCGTTGTTCTGTTCATCGTTTGCTGGACTGTTCTTTACAAGGGCCGGACACAACAACCATCAAGTCAGAACTGGCTTATAGTAATAGGGCTTGCAACATAAATGAGATATTTAAGGAGTGGGTTACCAGTTCCATTCTCCCAGTAAGTTTCTAAGTCTGAATGGGGATTCATGCTGAGTCCTCCTGATTTCTATTTCATCACTATTTCCACTACACCACACCGGATATCCAACCTCTCTTCAGGAATGTGCAAATGTAGGAGACTGACTAAATCAAGCAAAGGTGCTGTTGGCCACAAGTCATGTTCAACATGTAATCCTAATGTCAACAGTTCTACTGAATAGAAACACCTCTGTCTTTTTCTGAATTAAGGTACAATTTATTTGTTTTCTTTTGATCTGTCACTATCCCCATGGAAGAAATATGATACACTCTCCATTCTTGAGTTTGGCAAGATTGGTAGTCAGTGTGTTTAACTAAGTCATAGCACTCTTGACTGCATTCATATCTATTTATCTGTTTGTAGGCATTCTAAAGATTCTACTATAAATTATATTTTAATATCAGAATTTAGTTCATAACCTAATTACAAAAGAAAAAGAACTAAAAGCTGCTAGCCAAAATTAGTTTGACAAACTGACAGAAATAGCAAACTGCTGCATCTTGGTGATATTAAGAACCTTATGGTTGCAACTTTACCAGGAAGTCCACTTTATTTACTTATATCAAAAAACGTTATCGTGTCAGAAGCACACAAAGTTGCTTTCTGGGTTGAAAGCATTTTTGCTGGACGAACTCCACCCAAGGGATGCCCAAATGAGGCTCCTTTCATGTCCCCAAGATCTTTTCTCACCGAAGTGGTCCCTATTTATTTACTGCTAGGTTGCCAGGAGCTGGGACAGAGACGGACACTCATTCCATCATGCAGTATTCAGGTCTGGAACTGCTGACTTGCTGACCTTCCAGCTAACAAGGCGAGCTTCTTAACCACTGAGCCACCACAGTCCCTTACATCAAATTATAGAAGAGATTACAGTAATTTGACACCAATGAAGAAAATATTTCCCCCGCTAAATACTATCATAAGGCCTGAATTCTAGGACTTATACTATATTAATTAATACATTGGTTGAAACCCAGTTCAATTTAAAATAACATAAGGTTGCACCTTTAAAAGTGTGCCCAGTGTTACATTTATGCAACCACCACTGTGCAATCAATTGTGCAGTTAATACCATGGTTGATCAGTTAATATAGAAGTAGCATAATTGATTGCACAGTTCAAGATCATGTGGCCAGGTTAGAAAAATATAATTAATAAGTATGACATAAGTGTTCCTGAGAAAAATGGAGATGGGGAGAATTTATTAAAGTTTATTATATAACCATTTCCAAAGGAGTGACTATCGTGGTCTGTTGCATATACCTTTCTTATCTCTTAATTTTACCACCCAATAACTTTGAAGCTTCAGCAATGCTTCCTTGCTTGGTCTATTATTATTAATTGGACTAGCCATATCCACTTAGCCCAAAAAGCAAAAGATTCAGCTCAAAATGAGGGCCTTCTGCCTGTAAACACCCTCTTTTTCATGGCTTCTGAGAACCCTCTCTTTGTGGAGCATTTTCCCTTCCTCCTTGTTTTGAGTTGTTTGCAAATCACAATGCAAGCGCGGCGCCAAAATGGCCGCCGCGCCCTTTGCGGGCCCCCCCCCCCCACAGGACAGAGAATCCGGGTAGTTAGGGGCGTGGCCACCGCCTTGATAAAAGGGGTGGCCACGAGGCAGCCGTGCTGCCATTTTGCCTCAGCGACGGAGCGGAGAAGTTTTTCCCCCTGCGTCTCCGTCGCTCGTTGGTGCTACCGGGAAGCCTTTTAGTTCCGTTTACTAGCTAGCTTCCCTTTCTGCTGCGCTGAGATGCCTTCCAAAAAGAAGGCTGCTGCGAATGCAGCTCGGGTGGTTCGGAGGCGTAATCCGGGTCGGAGGACCGCGGTGCCGCCTCCCCAGCAGCCACCTTTGCCATCCCCGGCCGGGGCTGGTGGCATGGGGGCTATCGCCCCTTGGACCGATCAAAGTGCGGGCGCGGAGGGAGTTCCGGCCCGCGGCCCGCGAGCGGTGGGCACCGCTCATCCTCCTGCTCAATCGGTTGGGCCTATTCCTGTTGGGCCGCAGCCTCTCCCGGGGCCCTCTAGCCTTGGGGGGTGGCCCGGCTCCCTGCCTTGGCAGGTTAATCCACCAGCCCTCCCGGGCTTCGGCGGTAGTCAATGGCAATATACGGCCCCTGGGGTGCAGGGTCCTGTCCCCATGCAAGGATCAGGTGGGCCGGCCGGCCCTTTACCCATGGTTAATGTGGACTCCTTACTGGCACGTATTGCGGCCCTCGAGGCGTCTTTGGCCCGGGCCAGTCAGGCAGGTGCCCCTTTTGGAGTACCTTTGGAGGCGCTAACGGCAGCAGGACAACAGCCGGCGGGGAGGGTTGAGCTGCTGCAGGCGGGTGGCGCGGCTACGGCCACTGCCTCACAGCTCCCCAGCCAGCAACCTGGTGCGGGTCAAGCCCCGGTGATGAGCTCTACATCGGTCGTGAGCTCCGACGCCCCCAGTGGGCCAGAACCCCCGGTGGGGGCGGCCCACGGGGGTGCAGCATGTGAGTATACGGTGCAAACGAGTACATCTACACATATTCCCAATATAGGGGGGGCCTTTCAGTGGCCTTGGCCTCGCTCGGGTGGTGCGGGGACTACCCCTCTGGTGCCCCACCCGGCGACAACGACTGCCACCATGCCCACGGGGGTGGGCCTAGGCTCTTACACTGCTGGCAATGTCTTGGGGGTGGCAGGGTTAGCTCCGGCTCCCTTTACCAGGCCTGTTGTCCCCTTTTCGGCTTTGCCGACGGCAGGGTATTCCTTGCCACTGGGCGATCACTTGGCACAGGCTACCAGAGAAAAGATTTGGAGGGGGGAGTATGTAGATATCTTCTCACTCCTGAACAGAGAGCCCACCAAGGAAGAAAGGGAGGGTCAGGATGAGAAGGACAAGGAGCAGGCACGCCGCCGCAAGCCGCCGCGTACCTGGCCTAACTGGCTCCCCGCTTATTTGATATATATGGCGGTATATTTGAGGGCGCGGCCGGA
The DNA here is from genome assembly GCA_035047345.1 of Bradypodion ventrale. Classification (NCBI taxonomy): domain Eukaryota; kingdom Metazoa; phylum Chordata; class Lepidosauria; order Squamata; family Chamaeleonidae; genus Bradypodion; species Bradypodion ventrale. Next base: position 88,116,911 of record JAWDJE010000004.1, read on the forward strand.
TCTAGCTATTCCCATGGTCCAATATTTGGACAACATATATAGGGCGATGGTAGATTTCCCGGGCCCCTCATGGCTAGCTTATGATGAGGAATTCCGTATGAGGATTCCCCTCCATCCCGAGATGAGATGGGATGAGCCCTGCCAGAGACTGTGGCTCTTGTATATGACACCCACACGCCCTGCCCCGGGGGATAGATACCATTGTGGACATGCGGTCCAGCGAGCAGCTCCAGCGCAGGTTACCCGCCAACCGGCGGGGCAGGGGGTTCCAGCCCGCCTGCTGTGCTGGACTTTCTCGTCAAATGGTTCCTGCAACCGAAAGAACTGCAGGTATAAGCATGAGTGTCCCACGTGTTCTGGTCCCCACGCAGCCTCGGCTTGTCCCAAGCCTGGGGGGGCGCGAGGCAGAGGGAGGGGTGGACAGTGGGCTGGCAAGGCTGCCACGGATGGAGCTAGTTCTCCAAAAGGCCCCCTCCCCAATTAAGGTGGACATGCTGGAGCGCTGGCTCGCATCGTACCCAAAGGGGGAGGACAGAGAGTATCTCATTCAAGGTTTTAAGCAGGGATTTCGTATCCCTTTTATGGGTGTTAGATCCCCTCAGGATGCTCCCAACCTGTTATCCCTCAGAGGAAGGGAGGAGGTGGCTGCGGCCAGCATTAAAAAGGAATTAGACGCGGGCAGGGTCGCTGGACCTTTTCCTGCACCCCCTTTTCCCAACCTTAAGGTTTCACCATTGGGTTTGGTTCCCAAAAAGTCCCTAGGTGAGTTTCGCCTTATTCATCATTTGTCCTACCCAGCCGGCAGATCGGTCAACGATGCTATACCTGATGACCTTTGTTCGGTCAGGTATACATCGTTTGACCATGCGCTGCGCATGGTGCGCTCGTGTGGCCCGGGTGCCTTGCTGGCCAAGTGCGACATTAAGTCAGCTTTTCGCCTCTTGCCAGTCCACCCGGGTGACTTTGAATTGCTGGGTTTTAAATTTAAAGGGGAATATTATTTTGATAAGGCCATGCCTTTTGGCTGCTCCATATCATGCTCGGCCTTCGAGCGTTTTAGTACTTTCCTAGAGTGGGCTTTTGTCCGCAGGTCAGGGTCCCGGTCTGTAGCCCATTACCTGGATGACTTTTTATTCGGGGGTGAACGGGGCTGGGACACGTGTGCACGTCTCCTCAATACATTTCAGACGCTAATGCAGGAACTTGGTGTCCCTTTAGCGCCCGAAAAGACCGAGGGCCCATCGACCAAGTTAGTATTCCTGGGGGTTGAGATTGATACAGTAGAGCAGGCTTCTAGGTTGCCGGATGATAAGGTGTCCAGGATAGTGACCCTTATCTCGGAATTGCTGGCCAAGCGTAAGGCATCCCTGAGGGAACTCCAGGTGCTACATGGGCACCTTAATTTTGCCTGCAGGGTGGTCGCACCGGGCAGGGCTTTTGCCCGGCGCTTATGCGACGCCATGGCAGGGTTATCCAGGCCCCACCACAGAGTTAGGCTCACCCGGGCTATCAGGGCAGACATGTTCGTCTGGTTGCAATTCCTGAGGGAGTTTAACGGGGTCTCATTTTGGAGGTCGGACCTCCTGGCTTCCCCCAATTTCCAGATCCAGTCTGATGCCTCAGGATCCCTGGGCTATGGGATGTACTTCAATGGGAAGTGGGCCTATGGTGGGTGGCCACCGGCATGGGCAGGCACAGGTCGCCTGCGGGATCTCACATACCTGGAATTTTTTCCCATTCTGGGGGCTTTGATGCTATGGGGCGAACAGTGGGCTAATTCGGTAGTGCATTTTTGGTGCGACAATGCTGCTGTGGTACACATTGTCAATGCACAGACTTCTAAATCGCCCAGGGTTATGGATCTAGTGCGCCATTTTGTGCTGCGCTGCCTGCGCCTCAATGTCTTGTTCAGGGCCAGGCATGTCCCAGGGGTTAATAATGATATTGCTGATGCTTTGTCCCGCCTGCAGATCTCCCGGTTCCGCGCCTTGGCCCCGGATGCGGAGGAATTTCCCTCGCCACTCCCGGACGAGATGTGGACTATTGGCAAGGAGAGGTGAACCGGGCGATTGGCCTTTCACTAGCGCCACGCACGCGTAAGGCGTATCAACAAGCACTCAGTTCATATAGGGTTTTTGCCACTCAATTTCACTTGCCAGAGACCTGGCCTATTCCGGTGGACCATGTACTGCGGTTCATGGTCCACCTCCATGCACAGGGCCTTGCACCTCGCACCATAGCATCCAAGCTCTCGGCGTTGGCTTTTATGGCCAAAGTAGGGGGTCATGTGGATACCACCTCTGACTTCCGCGTGAGACACGTTTTGGAGGGGTGGGTGCGCGAGCGCGGGCGTTGCCCGGACGACCGGCACCCTATTTCCCCAGGGGTTCTTACCCAGTTGGCCCGGGGCTGGCCAGGCCTCTGTTTTGATCATTATGAGGCAGCCCTTTTTCATGCAGCCACAACGGTGGCATTTTTTGGAGCGCTCCGCGTCAGCGAACTCGTGATGCTGTCTAAGGCGGATGCAAGTGGTAGGGCACTGGAACTCGGAGATGTCTACGTTGCCAAAGACTGGGCCCAGTTGAGGATTCGCTCCTCAAAAACAGATCAGCACGGCGTAGGCAGTGGAGTAAGACTGCTACGGTGTTCTTTGGCAGACATCTGTCCGGTTGGTGCCCTACAGGAGTACCTGGCACTGCGTGGCTGGCACCACGGCCCGTTTTTCTGTCACCAAGATGGGTCTCCCCTTACTAAATTTCAGTTTTGGAAGGTGACAGCCATAGCCCTCACCAGGGTGGGTTTTTCAGGTGCCCGTTATGGCACACATTCGTTCCGTATTGGTGCAGCCTCTACAGCAGCTGCTTTTGGGTACTCGGGGGCTGACATACGCAGCATGGGGAGGTGGGGCTCACAGTGTTTTCAGTTTTATGTGCGCCCACTCCCGCCATGAGTACCAATTCAGTCACCTTACCTTCCTTTTTTCTCAATTTTATTGCAGACCCTGGGTGTCGTATTACACCGGTGACAGTATGGCTGGTGGGCCACAGCTATGTGCACAGGGCAGCGCGTTACGCTGCGGCGACAGAGTGGGGACCCCGACTGGGACTGGGTGACCACGCCAGTCTCGCATGGCATGGTAAGCCTGGGATGTTATGGCAGGAGCTGAGGCCTTTCCTTTTTTCTGGCCTGGGGGCTGACCCGCCTGACATTCTAATTATCCACCTGGGGGGCAATGATTTGGGCCAGGTCACCGGCTTATCGCTCAAGCATGCGATTTGCGAGGAACTCGCCTACTTGCACTATGTCTGGCCTGCCACAACCCTGGTTTGGTCGGACATTGTTCCGCGCCACTCTTACAGAGGGGGCGTTAACCTCCTTGCGCTTGACCGCGCAAGGCGCGCGGTCAACAAGGCGGTGGCGCGGTTTCTTACCACCAGGGCTTGGGGGCGGGTTAGTCATCACCCCGATATTAGTCTGCAAAATTACGACCTCTATGCAGGGGATGGGGTCCATCTGTCGCGAGGAGGTATGGACCTCCTGTTGGGTGACTGGCGAGCAGGCCTGTTGACCGAGCTGACGGTCTGGGGGGGGGCGTCAGGTCTTCTGTGAAGCCCCTCCGTGTGGCGGGTAGCACTGGTAAGGTAAACAGTATGACCCACAAGTATCCGGCAGGTTCGCAGTTGACTGGACAACACTAGACAGGAATAAATTAGTTAAACGTTGTCCGGTCAACGACGAACCAGGCGATGGGGTGATGGTGATTGCTAACCAGCATGCATCACCCCTGTGATTTCACGGATACGCGTCAGAGGGTGGGGTCATGAGTTAGTTATTGACTACGGTCAACAATTTGTTTGTTGTTGACAAACAAATTGATACAAATTGATACATTGTAACCAATTGCCGTTGGCAATTTTGGGGTGGTACCTTACCAGTGTTACTTCGGCCTGCTTGCCTTAGGAATTATGATTGGTCGTTTTACCAATACAAATTTATAATTCGGACTAGGGCATTGAATCAATAAATGTGGCCCTTTGCTGTTATCCACTTTCAATGTTGTCTGTGTCCGTTATTGGGGGGGTGCGCCTGCAATGCAAGCGCGGCGCCAAAATGGCCGCCGCGCCCTTTGCGGGCCCCCCCCCACAGGACAGAGAATCCGGGTAGTTAGGGGCGTGGCCACCGCCTTGATAAAAGGGGTGGCCACGAGGCAGCCGTGCTGCCATTTTGCCTCAGCGACGGAGCGGAGAAGTTTTTCCCCTCCACCCCCTCCCTAGTTAACAGTGTGATTATGGTCGCTTCGGGGCCGGGTGGGAATTTTTGGTTGGGACCCATATTGGCTTCGGGTCCTGGCTTTTTTGCCCACCCCACACTGTGGCTATGGTTTGATATAGGGGTCTTTCTCCATTACTGCTGTTGACTTTGGTCACATGGGCGGGTAGCACTGGTAAGGTAAACAGTATGACCCACAAGTATCCGGCAGGTTCGCAGTTGACTGGACAACACTAGACAGGAATAAATTAGTTAAACGTTGTCCGGTCAACGACGAACCAGGCGATGGGGTGATGGTGATTGCTAACCAGCATGCATCACCCCTGTGATTTCACGGATACGCGTCAGAGGGTGGGGTCATGAGTTAGTTATTGACTACGGTCAACAATTTGTTTGTTGTTGACAAACAAATTGATACAAATTGATACATTGTAACCAATTGCCGTTGGCAATTTTGGGGTGGTACCTTACCAGTGTTACTTCGGCCTGCTTGCCTTAGGAATTATGATTGGTCGTTTTACCAATACAAATTTATAATTCGGACTAGGGCATTGAATCAATAAATGTGGCCCTTTGCTGTTATCCACTTTCAATGTTGTCTGTGTCCGTTATTGGGGGGGTGCGCCTGCAATGGACTACAGTACAGTGTGAACAGCATTGGACTGCCCCTTGATTTGGTGTTATGATGTAGTTGTTTTGGGAAACTATTTAAGACCAAGCCATAACATTATGGTTGGACTGCTCCGAGTCTCCAGGCTTGGGTAGCGTTTCAAAATACTTGATGCCCCATGAGTCATTCTGCCAGTGTGGTAAGATGTATAGTAGCTTTGATAAGATATGCTGGTTTGATTCAATTGCTTGTTTTATTTCTAAAGAAATACTGAATTCTGTTACATTCAGAGCAAGTTAGAAATTGTTCCTTTCTTTCTCTTTTATTGAAATATGAGCTGCACTTCTTTCTTCTCTTTTATTTATTTTTTAATTTTATTTATTTGTTGGATTTATATAACCACCCTTTTCACCTAAACGACCCAAGGTGGCTCACAACATCAGTTAAAACCCATACCCAATACTAATTAAAACCAAATACTATAAAACTAAAAATGTCCATAAAACCTCCCCAATACCCTTTTAAAAAGGACACCTGGGAAGGGCTAAATAAACCAGCAAGACTGGGTTGTGGTACAAGTTGTACCCCACACCTGCTGGCATAGCCACATTTTTAAGGCCTTCATGAGGGGGAGCAACTCTGCCTGGAGGCACAATTCAAGTGGCAGGAGGTTCCATAGGGCTGGAGTAGATACCAAGAAGGCTCTCCTCCTGGTCCCAGTGGGATGTGCCTCCCTGGCTGATGTGACCACTAGGGAACCCCTATGGTCTGCTCTAGTAGGATGGGTCGAAAACCTTGGGGTGATGCGGTCTCTTAAGTATCCTGGCCCACTACCATGAAGGGCTTTAAAGATCAAAACCAGTACCTTGATTTGCACCCGGAGGCACACTGGCAACCAATGCAGCTCACAAAGCAGCGGCGAGGCACGGGCATAATGCCTGCACTCCGTCACCACTCAGTCTTGCCAGGATTCAACTGAAACCCATTGTCCCCCATCCAAACCCTTACAGCCTCCAGGCACCTGGATAGGACTTCAACTGCATCACTTGGGTTCCCACGGGCCGAGATATACAGTTGGGTATCATCAGTGTACTGATGATACCTCATCCCATGGGAACGGATGATCTCACTCAGTGGCTTCATGTAGATGTTAAATAGAAGAGGCAAGAGTACTGAGCCCTGTGGCACCCCATACTGGAGAAGCCTAGGGCTGGACAACTGTAATCTTTCAGTTGATGAGGTGGGAGTGGTTAATATTTGTAGTGTTTTTAAGGGTTTTTAAGTTTTAAGATTGTAATGATTAATATTAATATTGTGAGCCACCAGAGTCGCTTGCTGAGTTGGGCGGCGATACAAATTTGACTAAATAAATAAATGAATAAATAAATAAAAAACTAAAACCAGTATTTTTCTTAGAACTGGCTGCCAAGGTCAAGTGCTAATAAAGTTTCACTAGACAGTTTTGCATTGTATTGTATTTGTTATAACCTTTGTCTGTTTATGTTCAAATAAAAGCTTTATTCATATTTACTCTGTTATAGATGTGACAAAGTCTTTTGATTATATTTTGACTATTATAAGTGCCTTATTGTTGTTAAGTTACCATATTATTAATATTAAGTATTAAGTTATTTTGTCTTTTCTTACTAAAACATATAAGTTTAAATGCTGCAGTGATTTCTTTTAAAATACAGTACACCTGCTTGTGATAACCTAGCTTTAAAGCAATTCATTATCTATAACCTTTCCGTTACATCTAAATTGTTTGGTTAACTATTGATTTAAGCTATAAATGTGTTCTGATGATGTTTTAATGTTCTTTCATGATATATTCTTTGCTATTACTAATCATGTTTAGTAAAGTTACTTAAAGGAACTTGTGTTGTCATTTATGTCTCTAAAAACAATGTACAACAGTGTGTAAATCTATAAATAGTTATGCAGGTATACTAGGTCATAAATTTCCGTGAGGATTTTTGGATTTTGGGTAATGAACCTAATTTTGAAGTTTTGGTTTTGGGTGAAGCAACATTTGTTGTTCCTTTTGCATAAGGAAGTATTACTTACTCAAGGCTAGCACCTTATCAAGAACCAATTATTTCTTTCTTTCTTTCTTTCTTCACTTGCTGGAGCTGGAACTGGTGTTAGCTTGTGGTTTATCTTAATTTGAAAATCCAAAGGAGTTTGTAATTGTCTAAGTAACAAAACTATTGCAAGGAACTGGAAGAATGATTCTTTATTGAAAATAGAAGAATGGTATAAAGAAATGTGGCAAATTGCATTAAACGACAAGTTAACATGGGAATTAATTCATAAAAAGGGTTTAATTAGTGAAAACAAATTTGGGAATATATCGAGACCTTTTTTAAATTATACATTGATTGAAGGTAAAGGTGGCAGGCCAGCACCAGATCAATTGAGATTTTGGATATAATAGGAGATTGCTGTGCAGGACCGCAATCACCAAGACATTGTAAATATCACAGGGATTTTTATGTTTTTCTTGTGTTTAAGATAGTATTGACTTTATAGAATAATAATGAGAGTGGTTTATAGATATATAGAAAGTTTGTTATAAGCATAATAAATATGAATTGAAATACACAAATACACATTGATATATACAATATTTTATGAAGTTCAAATTAGAAGAATATCAGGAAAATGAGAATATAGTGAATATATGTTACTGTTATCATTATTGTTATTATCAGTATTATTGTTGTCTTTTTTATTATTAGTATAACTTTTTATTTGTTTTTTATTTTTGTATTGTATCTTAAGTGTTTTTCTTTTGAGTATTATTCTGTTGTTTATTGTAAAATTAATAAAAATTACTAAATAACAAAACTATTTGGCATCAGTGCCACACTGCAAGACAAGTTTATTCAAGCTGATGTAATAAGTAACTCTCTGTCACCAGGTTGCTCTTAAAATTCCTATTAATATTCCAGTAAGATACATACTTAAAGAAGAATGGATCACCGGAATAATTAAAATATGTTTAATTTGCATAGAGCTCAGGGCATTGTTCTGACATCAAACATCAGTGTCAACTATATATGGAATTTCAACTGACACTGCTTCATTTATGTGAAAATTAGCTTAAGTGTACAAAGAATGAAAAATTTATGATTACTTCACAGTTTAATAAATGCAGTGCTGTGCATTAATTTTGTCATCTAAAACTGTTTTGACAGTGACAAGGGAATCTTTAGCAGACTGTGTTACTGTTCCCAGCTTCCTTTGGAATTCTGTTGCTGAAAATATTATGCCAGTTATGTTTTTATGCTTTGAGAAATATTATAAAATAAAGCCCATTTGAAGAATTCAAATGAATCCCTTCAGTTCCCTGTCCTGCTTCAGTTCAAAAAGAACAGAAGGCTTCAAATTCTTCTTTGTACAAATTGAATTCATACATTTTATTAAAATGCTCATATTAACAACACTGGAAAATTCCAGTGAGATAAGCAAGTGATTGTTCAGCTATTGTGAACTACAGCCCCGGATTGCTTTTCTTGTATGGACTGCAGAGTATACAGGACACTTGAAAAGTTTAGTTTAGTAAAGTTTAGTTTTTCCTCTATTCCACTGTACTTTTGTGTTCAGTGTACAAATGTATTAGAATACACAAGCTGCTGCATTTTAAGTATATTTTCTCCAATAAGTGTATCCTCAAGTTTAAACCATCTAAAGAAGATTGTGAATCTCTCAACCAATGTATTCCATTAAAAAAAATCTCTCATCTATTTTGTACAAGGTTGGCCCTACCATTGAACAGAGCAAGACAGATTCCTTATACAACACATTTGGAGTGTAAAATGTTAATTTATTTGTTACAATTATATGTTTATGGTCAGGAATGGAGAGGGTTTTTGTTTTGTTTGTTCATCGTGGTTTTTTAAATAGCTTTTCTGACTCGTTTTTTACTTCTGATACCTATTGCCCTGAAAAAGCATGAAAAGAGAACCTTAAAGGTTCTGTGGCAAAGGTAGTCAAAAGTACGGTCAAAGATAAAAAATATGACATTCAAACAAGGCCTTAGAACACTAAAATATTTTAAAACACTCTTGAGTAGTTTGAATCTGGTTTTTTAAATAATAAAAATGTTTATCCATTTATCTACCTGATTCCTCCTAAGTTGCACATTCCAATACTAGCAGCCAAATGCACAACCTCATAGACTCTGCTACCCAAGTGAATGTTTGTTGATTAGAGGAAATGTCCCTTATCTTCCTTTTGTTCTGTTCCAGCACTTTTAACATATTTTTACATAGAGTCTGCTTCAGTAGTGAATTTCATGCAGTCTCTATGAGAGTTGCTACATTTGCAGACCTAATGGTTGTGCTATCTTCACATACAGCATGAGAGTAGATAGGACTTAATCACTCCACATTGACCTCTAATGGTCATTCAGTACATTACTGTTTAAACAGTTACTTCTGCATTACAGTTCATTTTCAAGGTTGTCATGATGTAACCTCTATCAAACAGTTCATTGTGGCTCAAATCTCCATGTTATATTCACATTCACAAGGTAACATTTCCTATACCCTATAGCAGTGATGGTGAACCTTTTAAAGACTGAGTGCCCAAACAAAGGGGTGGAGCGAACTCTGTGATGCGGGGAAGGAGGAAGCACTTCCATTGGGCTGCTGGGGGAAAGGGTGGGGTGAACTGTGTGCTGGGGGAAGGGGGAAGTGCTCCCATTTGGCTGCTGGGCAGAGGAGAAGGGTGAACTCTGTGTTGGGGTGATGGCACGCATGCCCACAGAGAGGGCTCTGAGTGTTCCCTCTGGCACGTGTGCCATAGGTTTGCCACCACTGCCTTATAGCAATAGCGATTTCACATATATACTGTACCACAGCGCTTAGTGCACTCTCTGGGCAATTCACAACATAATTAGCATTTTGCCCCCAACACACTGGGTACTAATTTTAGTGACCTCAGAAGGATCCCCTTGGTCCCCGTCAGGATTGAACTCACAATGTTTTGGCTGCAGTACAACAGTTTTAACCACTGCACCACCAGGGCTCATCCTCACCCATTAAATACTTTATCCATACAAAATGCAAAACTTTGATGGTCCTCCCCATTAGCTGAGTGTGAGTGTGTCATGCTTGTGATTTTTCTTTGTCCAGTTTTTTAATCTTAGTGGTGGTCAGCTGCCTTAATAAACAACTTTGTCCCTTCTTAATAAATGTTCTCCATGTGGGTGGTAAAGAGCACTTAGTTCAGTGGAAGAAAACTAGCATTGCACAAGATGGGTGAAGAGAAAGAAAGAGAACCAAGGTGGATAGGATAGAAAGAGTAAAAGATGGGGCAACAACTAAGTGGCTTCTAATTCTTGCCAAACTGGATACCTCTAATATATATATTTTTAAATGAACATAGCATTTTTCATTATCAGCTGCATCCTGGAATGCAGACAGTCTCATTGATTGCCGTGAGAATTCCTGTAAATTGATCTCTGTACAACCCCATGCATTCATTTCCATTTTCCTGTACTGGGTTTTGGTTACTGACTCTTAAGCATGATGAGGCTTTAAAATGTGTTGACATAAAGGCTCAATATTTAAGGTTTCACTAAAATGCTCCATTGAAAGCAATGGGACCATGCTGTTTTTCTCCAGTAGGCTCTTTATAAAATGTAATTGTTCTCCAAAAATAGCCAAGCTCTCATTATATGCTGGCAAAGTGTACCCATCTCCCTACATAGCAACCCCCCGCCTCTGCCGCCACCAATAGTCTCTTGTCTCCTACGTTTGAAAATGAACTTTTACAAAATCCCAGTGGGTTCTCTCAGTAATCTAATGGCAAGCAGATTCTTTGGAGACACTTGCAACAGCTGCTTCCAGCAGAGTTGGCAGGAGATAAACAGCCAGCTGCTAACACTAAGAGGAGCGACAATGTCACCACTTGCAGGTAGATGAAATGGGGGGGTGGGATCTGTCAAGACTTGCAAAGGCAGAAAACACAGAAGGATGGAATTTAATGGAAAAAGAGTTTGGGGATAATTACTGTATAAGACAGGTATTTTAATGGTTTCTGGCAAACTCCCTAACTCTTGTATTTAAATAGCTTTTTTAATTAAAAATCAGCAGGGTTTGAATACTAATGTTTCTCAGCAGATAGCAGACCATGTTTCTTAAGGTTTGCAAGGACTAAATCAGTCTGAATCCCATACTCCAACTTCACAAGTCAGCTTTTCCTACTGCAATATTCTTCGCATCTTAAGAGTGCTGCTTTTGACATATCCTTCTTTCCCAATGTGGCAGAAAGCATCTAGCTAACCTAGTTCGCAAACACCTAGATATCATGATGTCCCCATTTCTATTAAGCTTATTTTAACTCGGGTATCTTATCTGTCTTTCCTTATTGCTTCAGAAATATCTTCTCTTGCTAAAAATAGCAAGTGTATAGTTGCCAGCTTAAACTATGTAATATATAAACCTTTTAACAGCGAGGGAGGGGGGACCTGATTGCCAGGGCCGTGGCCAGAGGGGGCTCTGAGTTAGCAGTTTACCCACCCTGGCAAGGTGTGGTTTCCCTTAGGAATGTATTGAAAAGAGGCTTTGTTGGCCACCCTGAAAAATATTCACCCACCCACAACTAGAATCCTGGCTACGGCCCTGCCAATTGCTCCATTTTAAAATTAAGGCTGCAAAGAAAGCCATGTTAAGAAAGCCATGTTGCCTAACACTCTTGATTTTCCATGGAATCTCAACATATACACCTCAAAGTAAAGGGAGCAGGAGACAGACAACCCTGAGAAGAATGTCAAACAAAAAAATAAAGGGTCAGCCATTTTTATGATTGAGGCTTCCCAAATATAAAGCAATTTCTTAATTTTCTGCCATCTCAAGTCAATATATCTTCAGGCAAAATGATCTTAAAATAAAATTCAGCTTTATTCTATACTATATCAACAGCTGTCATTTTGAAGGGTTTTCCTTTTCCTTGTTGCATTTTTGGGTATATAACATCCTGGGAGCGAGGAGGAGGAGGAATTTCAGGTGGCCCAGCTGCCTGCTGCCGGCTCCGACTTGGAATCTGAGCCTGAGGTGGACCCCTTGCCAGATTGCAACCGGCCCTATGGAACCTCCTTCCAACAGAGTTACGGCTGAAGACAGAATTGCTGCCCTTTAGGAAAGAACTGAAAACCTGGCTGGCAGGGCAGGTGTGGGGCACCAATGGAGGGGTGACCTCTGCCTGCTGTCTTATATAATTAAGATTTCTCTCTCTCTTTTAATGGATGGGGTGAGTGGGTAAATTGTTTAGAATTTTTAATGCTTTTTAAAGGGCTTTTAATTAGTTTGATGTTGCTTTTAAATGTTGTTAGCCGCCCAGAGTCATTGCCGAGTTGGGCGGCAATAGAAATTTGAATAATAATAAAATAAAATAAAAGAAATACCAACTTTAAGCAGATACTATGAAAAATCTAGGCTCAGCATCATGTCAGGTCTTAACCTTAATCCCAAGAATTTACTTAGCTCAGACAGAATCCTAAAACAAATCTGCATGAGAAATGTATGTTAAGGTATCTCTCAACCAAACTAGCTTTCAAGGTGCCTTCCAAAGAGGCCTTCAGATTTTCTTTAAGTCTCTTTTCATATTTATTCCAAATCCTTCCATTACCTTTCTTTTCTCTGGTATCTGAGTTTGGGTTCTCCTACAATCATTCATTCCTCTGGCCTTCATGATTGCTACCATAAGAAGAATAAAACCCAGAATGATGGCTTCTTCAATGGGGAGTACCACAGATAGGTTTAAAGCTAGAGTTGTTTCATATGTCTGAAACAGAAGTTGTCAATTAGAGAGCTAAGCAAGTGCTCCAATTTACTCTGATTATGCTAAATGATGTTGTCAATCAATCTCATATGTCTGACATCTTCCCCAACTCCATTCTTTCCTTCAATCCAAACATTCTCTCTTAGAATAGCTTCTTTCTAACAATTTGAATTGAATACTGTGAATTAGGTATTGAGCAGGTGGAAAGTCTATAAAATATGCTGCTAAATTTGGAAGATTATTTTCAATAGATTGACAGCTCACTGCTATGTACAATGGGATGCATATAACCCATATGAAATCTGTTGACAGAAACTATGTCAGGGTCAGGCACCTGCAAGTGATGGCCAGTGCCATCAAGGTGATCCACTTCAGCCCCTAGAGCTCTCCATATGTGGTAAATTTTGAAGAAGCAATAGGGTCACTAAAGGAAGCTTTACTCATTGAGTGAATGTGCAAGGGGTCAATGAAGTTATTGTCAGAGAGGCAAGCACCAAGAGAAGACTGAGGAATAACAGGCAATGAGACAATGCATGGTCATATCTGCCTTAAAATGTCTTTTATCACCTGAAACATAGCCGAAAGAGACTACCACAGAGAGAAGCAGAGGAACTCAAGAGAACAGAGGGATATGCTGCTGAGGAGTAGCTACATGCATTTGCTTCTCCAGTGTAGCTGAGGACAATAAAAGAAATGCATTCCTTTGTGCCACCTCTTTCTCAGCCTCCTTAGAATAAGCTTCCTTCAGGAATTGGCACAAAGGCTGTATGGCCAACAGAGCAGAGAGGAATGGAAGAAGAGAAACAGAGCTACAAGTACAGAGCATTCTGATGTTTGGGTCATAGGAGAAACCACATTTAAATATCCTCAGAACGTAAATAGATATATGCAAGATGTCTGCTTAAGGACATGCCTCTCCATGGCTGTGATTTCCACAACTTCTGGGTTGTGAGGCCCTTTTCCTCCTGTTGGGTCAGTTGGAAATCTTGCTCCTGTACCTGCCCCCTTGCAGTGTAGCAGATTCCCTGCCTGAGCTCCTTGAGGCCATCACAATGCTGGCATTGGAGTTCCCTGGACTCATGGTTCTGGGGGACTTCAACTTGCCTTCATTGAGGGCTGGTTCCGAGGTAGCACAGGAGTTCATGGCTTCCATGGCAGCCATGGGCCTGACTCAGGTAATTCAGGGCCCGACCAGGAGCAGTGGCCACACAGTGGATCTAGTTTTCTTGTCGGAGCAGTGGCAGAGTGATCTGAAATTACAGCAACTAGACATAACACCTGTGCCATGGTCAGATCACTATCTGGTGACTCTGGACTTTCTGGGGGTAATGTCCCATTGCACGTGTGCCCCGCTAATCCCCATAGTTTACGGAGGATTTGAGGGAGCTTAAATGGGCAAAGAGATGCCGAAAGTGCCACTGGGTGAAGATTCAAAGTGATTCCGACTGAACACTGGCTAGAGCCGCTATCAGAGCCTACCTGGTGGCGATAGAGGTGGTGAAATGGCAATACTTCACCACCCTTATTGCCTCTGCAGATAATCGCCAAGCGACTCTATTCTGGGTGACTAGGTCCCTCCTTGGTAGAGGGGGCCCTGGCCCTGGTTGGCATGGGTCAGCTGAGGATTTTGCTTATTATCTTATGGAGAAAATCACTCAGATTCACCCCGGCGTGAACACTATGGGTCTGGAATTGACTGGATCACAGTTTTTGCCATGTTATCTGGGATCGGTTTGATCAAGTTGTCCCTGAGGAAGTAGACAGGCTCCTTGGATTTGTTCGTGCCACTGCTTGCCTATTAGACCCATGTCCTACCTGGTTGGTCAAGGCATCCAAGGCGGTGACAGGTAGTTGGGTCGGAGCAATAGTCAATGCATCCTTGTGGAAGGGATGTTTCCTGCACCTTCAAAACATGCTTTGGTGCGCCCCCTCCTGAAAAAGTCAGCGCTCGACCCAACAATAATGGCCAACCATTGGCCTGTATTCAACTTCCCTTTTTATGGAAGGTTTTGGAAAAGGCAGTGGTGCAGCACTTGCAGGGGGTTCTGGATTAAGCAGATAATCTGGACCTCTTTCAGTCAGGATTCAGGCCCGGATATGGTACCAAGACTGCATTGGTCACGCTGTTGGATGATCTCTGGCGGGAGCGGGATAGAGGTCATCCCTCCATCCTTGCTCTTCTTGACCTCTCAGCAGCCTTCGATACCATCGGCCATGATATCCTTCTGGAACGGCTCCAAGGAGTGGGGATTCAGAGCACTGTGGGGTCCTGGTTTTCCTAATTTCTGAGGGTCCAGACCCAGTCAGTGTGGTTGGAGGATGGGATGTCCAGATCTAGGTCATTCAAATATGGGGTGCCTCAGGGCTTGGTTCTCTCACTTCTCCTATTTAACATCTACATGAAGCCATTTGGAGGAGATTATCCGTTCCCACAAGGTGAGGCATCATTAGTATGCTGATACTACTCAGCTGTACATCTCAGCCCATGGCGATCCAAGCGATGCAGTCAGAGTCCTAGCCGAGTGTCTGAAGGCTGCTGGGGTCTGGATGGGGGATAACAGGCTACAACTGTTTCCCGGCAAGACTGAGTGGCTATCGGTCGGGAGCTACCATCTTTGGTTTTGAATGGAACTATTTTGGTTTTGAATGGAACTGTGTGTAATCTGGGGGTCTTCCTGGACTCGCGACTCCTGCTCGATGAGCAGGTGGCAAGTCGAGTCCAGGAGGGCTTTTGTACAACTTCGTGTTATATGCCAGTTATGCCTGCTCCTAGATCGGGATGCAAGCTCTGGTCACCTCCAGACTTGACTATTGCAATGCGGTCATCAATGGCAGCCCCAATGAGACTCTTGGGGCTGCCCTTGATGACCATTCTCTCTAGCACCAGAAGGAGGGCGTTCTCTGTTTCTGTTTCTGCTCCGGCCCTATCGAACCTCCTGTCAATTGAGCTGCATCTCCAGACAAAGTTTCTGCCCTTCAGGAAAGGGCTAAAAACCTGGCTGGCAAAGGAGGTGTGGGGCATCACCAATGTGGTGACCCCTGCCTGCTGGCTGATTTAGTAAGAACACTCTCTCCTTCTTTTAATTTTTTTTAATCTGTAGGGGTTGGGGCAATTTTTGGTAGCAGTTTTAATGGGTTTTTTACTGGTTTTAAAATGTTATATTGGTTTTATTTTCTGTGAACCACCCAGAGTCTTCGGAGTTGGGTGGCAATATAAATAAGAAAAATAAATAAATACCCAGAAGTCCTGATCAGCAGGAGTGCTGACTTGGGCTTCTGGGAATTGAAGTCCAAGAACGCCTGGAGTGCCAAGGTTCACCATCACTACACTATATCATAACATGCTGGACAGCTGAATATGTTTTACAAATGATAGCTGTAAATAAATGAGATAACTGAAAATGTATTGAAATAAGTAAAATGTTGCATTGTATTGTGACCACAGATGGCATTTGCAGATCCTGTAACTTGTAGTTTCTAAGGCATGCTTCTACAGCTATTTTGTTGTTTGTTCTATTATGTTATTTTGTTATTTGTATGTGCACTGCCCAGAGTGAGAAATATCCCAGATGGGTGGTATAAAAATGCAATAAATACATATAAATAAATACCTTATTTAACTAGATTGTTTTTTTAAAAAAACATGCATTTATTCCTTCAGGCTCTGAATGTGTTAGTCAAAATAATAACACTTATTTTAATAGTTTCCGTCTGCAAGATTCTGAGTTTAAAGTCTTTGTAATTATAGGAAGTGAAAAAGTAATAGAAATTCCTATTTAAAAATTAAAGGCCTCTTTACCTCCAGGCCCAGAAGAAAGAAATGTTGACAGTTATTGAAGTGTGGATGGAGTATAAATAATGGCCAGAAATAAAGGCTATGGACTTAGTAAGACAAAGATGGAGTGTGATATTATACAATATAATAATATTAGCTGTATATAATAACAGGGAATTTTGTCAGTTGTAAAAAAGCTACACTGTTAGTATTCTGTTAGGCTGGCCAATTATTGTGTGCCTGTGTACCTGATGTGTGTATAAATTCATGCCATGAGGCCTCACTCTTATGTCTGATGAAGTGGACTTGGTCCACAAAAGCACACATTTAAATACAGGAGTTAGTCTTTAAGGTGCCACAACATTTTTGGTTCCCCCCCCCTCTGTTCTGTTTTGTTTAATCTCTGATATTATACAACATATTGTCTGTGCTAGATGTTTCAAGGATGAAAGGGAGAAAGGAAAGAAAGTTTGAGTGACAGCAGTTTTGTGTCTTATAACATACAGCTCAGCCCTTACAGAGTAATCTTATACGTCCTTACTAGAAACTGACACCTGAAGTCTGTTGAGTATTCTAGTGCATAGCTGTCAAGTATCCCTTATTGGCCAGGAAAACCCCTTATTTTACCCTCTTTCCTGCCATCATCCCTTATTAATTAGACTGCAATGCCCTATTGCCACCATTGGAGGGCAGCACAGGATAAGCATAGCTGTCAAGTACCCCTTATTTGCCAGGAAATTTCCCTTATTTCCAAATCCAAAACTTGACAGGTATGTTCTAGTGCAACCTGAGCATGCTGTAAATACTAATACACTTTTTTTTAAATATAAATTTTATTGAGTTTTTAATAGACATACAGAAAACGAAAAAAAAAGCATTAACAATACATTAACGATACAATACACTAACAAATCCTTAATATCATACTAACAGACATTACTATATGCTAGCACATAACAATATCTATACTCGTTAACTACTATTTAACCACCAAATATTAAAAACCATTATTTCAATATCCAAAATGATAGAAAAAACTTTCTGTACTAGCACTAATCTTTTTTAACCAATAATAATCACCCAGTGTATATATACAATGCCCGGAGAGTTTATTTTCTACTCAGTTGAAAAAAAAAAAAAAAAAAAGTAAATACTAATACACTAACCAATGAGACAGGAAAGACTAGGTCACTAAAGAAAGTTGCTTGCATTGTTTGTCTCTAAGGAGCCAATTAGAAAAGTTCTTGTCTTCCACCTCAAGGATCACCTGACCCTATTTGCCTGTCTTAAGGCCTTTGTTTGTTCTGGCCTTCCTCTCTTTTTTCTGCCTTTGGAAGAAGAGAATGTTTTCTTTTCAGTGCCTCCATCTTCCCAGCCACATGGCTGGAAGAGAAACCATCTTTACTTACCGTTTTTCTAAACTACCTAACTTGAATTTCCTATCTTCATTATTAACCTAATGACACCTTACCAAGACTCTTGAGCACATTTATCTTCTCACCATATTTTGTGAGTAAATGCTATTTTTCTTTCTCTCAAACATCTAAACCAGGAGTTCTCAACCTATTAAAGCCAGGGGCCAGGTCACACTCCCTCAGACAGCTTCGGGGGTGGATGGCCATGTTGCCCTTCCCCCACCACATGGCACTTCCTGGTGTGGTGGAGGCAGGTGGGCACATGAAATGGTGCCATAGGCCACATCTGGCCCATGGGCCGCAGGTTGAGAATCCCTGATCTAAACTGTTGTGTAGTCAAGTAGAATTGCAAGTTGCTCCAGCAATGCTTTGCAAGACAATATGGCAATTTCCTGCCATTGGAATTAAGAGCAAGATTTGGTGCATATTCTTCCCTTTTTGACGCACTCCTTATGTTAATTAGAGTTCTATGATTGAGTGCAACTTTGGATCCTGTTCCTGATTGGTTAAAACTGATGTATCACATTATGATTGGTTAATTAAGGTTGTCCGGCGAGTCACTACATTGTATCATAGTGTAACCGCCGCCGGGACACTATATAAGCACCATGGATAAACAAGGGTGTGGGCGGGCCGGAGCTATGCTTCCCTCCCCCCCCCCCCCCCCCGGCATGGTCTGCAAGACTTTACACTAAACCATTGTTCGTTGTTCTGTTCATCGTTTGCTGGACTATTCTTTACAAGGGGCTGGGCACAACATAAACCAAGTGTGTTTATTAGCTGGGCTAAAATGGGAGAACTGGGGAGACTTGTATTCAAACTTTAAAAGGCATAAAACCTGCCCGCTTTGCTGTGCAGCTGCTGCAAATAACAAAATCAACAGGTTTTCTACAAAACAAAATAATTGTGACTTGCTGTACAAAATTTTTCCCATTTGTGTCATATTGCAGCTTGTTGTTGTGGTTGGGAGAAAACAGCCACTTCTAAAGGCAAATTGTTACACGGATGATTAACCTGCCTAAGGCAACATAAGGTAGCACTGATTAATATATTTGTTTTGCCCTATTTCCAAGCAACATTTAGCTAATCTAGCTACTGAGTAGGCCAACACTCGAAGTGTATCAGAAAGATTTTTAAGTCTGATTTGTCATAGCTCTTGAACAATTGCATGAGGATCAAACAAGGTTGAGCAGCTTGCCATCCTAAAGTGCAACTAGGCAGAAGAAAGCTTTTCTGACAATCTGAAAGGGAACTACTTCCAATTGAGAAGGAAATGACTGTGTACCATCCAACCTTATGCCTTTTATAGGTACATCACAAAGCAATCCACTGTCACTTAGTGTTCTGTGTGTGTCAGTCACACAAAGTAAAGTGATTTGAGGTAAACTATCAACACCACCTTGATTCAATCAGAATAACACCTTGGGGAAATGTTTTATATATTATCTTCCCCATTATATGAAAAAATGGTAAAAATATTTTCATTTTGAACAGAGAACTTCTTGTGACTTCACATGTAACATATGGCAGAACAGATACTTCTGGTATAAAAGATTTTTTACACTGAAAGAACCTGTTCAGCTGATTGAATGTAGTGAGAGGGGAAATGGTTTTATACATTATAGCTCCAAAGTTCTTAACTAATAAATGTTTTCTTTAATTTCTTAGGATATTGTTTGTATATCCCCAAAGTATGTTATAATGAATCCATGATTTTAAAAAAATCACTTAAAAGTGACTGTTTCTTCAACAAGGTTTAAAATACACAACTGAAAGTATTAGTTCCTAACCCAGTAAAAGAAACCAGTCCAATACATAGGAAACCTAGCCAAAAATGTCCTTTAGAAATCTACTAAAATAACTTTGTATGATATCTATTGTTATAGGAATCCTAGACTAAAAATTGTCACAGGAAAATTAATTTTTTAAGAAAGTCCTGGCATTGTGAGGATAGGCTACATATTTTACATTGACTCTAGGAGGATGAAGATTGCTTTCAATTGGTCTGAGAAAGAAAATATGTATGTTGCCTCATTTATGTGGTCTCTGACAATGGCAGCCATGCTATCCTGTGTCAGGCAATAGAGTCTAAATTAAAAGATATGCCAGTTCTAATGAGTTTGGAATGGCCTGAAGCCTCTTGTGCTAGCACATCTTAGCTGATTTAGAGGCAACTCAGCTAACTCTCAGCCATCTTGCCTAGTTAAAGCTGCACCTTAAGAGCTGAACTCTAGTCAAGGTGGCATTCTCCCACCTCCTTCTCCACTTTGTGTGCAAAAGGCAACTGGTAATGAGGCAGGATACTCTGTGGCACTAGTTTCCAAAAGATAGTGTGTTCACCTCAGGCTCTAATAGAACAAAGTAGTAGTCTGGATGAGTTGCAGGGATATCATTGAAGGAAATTATGCCATATCTGGTTTTTGTTTCCATTTTACCAGGCACGTGCTGGTATATCGGGCAATCGGGCTTTGTCCCACCCCGCCCTTGCCTCTGGCACTCTGGGGCACCAATAATAATACTATTATTTTATCCACCCGCTGCACTGCACTTTAGATTAAACCATTGCTCTAAGCTCCCTCCTTCAGCTTGGAGCAATGGTTTATTCTAAAGTGCCGGATGCCGGGTGGAGCTAGCAAGGGGTGGTGAACTTTCTCCCCCATCCCCTTGGTCACTGCACCTTGCTTGCTCCGCCTATGCTGCACTTTAGATTAAAACATTGCTCCAAGCTGAAGGAGGGAGCTTGGAGCAATGGTTTATTCTAAAGTGCTGGACGCCGGATGGAGCTAGTAAGGGGCAGTGACCAAGTGGTTCCTGCAGCCATCTCCCCATCTCCTTGGCCACCGTCCCTCACTTGGTCTGCCCGGCATGGCATGCAGCAATATATGGGATTCCCCCCCAACCAGGCACCCCCACCACTCCCTGTCCAGCGCCTTCCCATGGTGCCCAGCACACCCCTGCATTTTACTCTTAGGCAATTATGTTTATTTCCAATGATACTGCAGCAAATTATACTTATTTTCTTTGTGTTTTACAGTTATA
Source organism: Bradypodion ventrale (assembly GCA_035047345.1). Lineage (NCBI taxonomy): Eukaryota > Metazoa > Chordata > Lepidosauria > Squamata > Chamaeleonidae > Bradypodion > Bradypodion ventrale. The sequence continues at coordinate 88,137,810 of JAWDJE010000004.1, forward strand.
ACAATACTAAAATAGGTAATAGGTACACAGTACAGTGATACCTCATACAACGTCCAAACTTGGTTCCACAAGTTTGGACTTTATGCAGATTTGGACTTTGTATGAGGCATGCAAAATCCTAGCCGCGATGCCTCATACAACATCCAAATCCTTGCCACGATGCCTCATACAACGTCATTTCCATAGAGATACATTGTACTGTAACAGCACAGACTTCAGGGCAAAGTCAAGGAAATAGACAGGAAACTGACAGAACTTTAAGAAATCATTATCTAAAGGCTAAAAACATTACAAAAACATGTCAAACAACCATGGTTGTCCAAGAACCTGAAGAATGCTGCAAAAATCCCAGGAATGCTTCTAAAAATTCTGACGAAAAAATTCAAAAAATCCAAAATCTCGCTCCAAATCACTCCTAAACACTCTTCGTCAAATGCAAAACCCACAAGAGCAATGCACACGTGTCCTGCCCTTTATACTGCCCAGGCACAATGCAACCTGGGAAAAACCCCAATGCCTCATACAAAGTCGGCAACTTTTTTCAATGAATTAGGCGGTGTTGTATGAATCCGATGTTGTATGAAGCGGACTTTGTATGAGGTATTACTGTACAGCCAACACTGTTATTATAGTTTTCAACTACTAATATATTTATTGAGCTTGTTTCTGTTTGCCTCTTCCAACACTAGTAAAATGTTTACATCTTTAACATTTACAGTAAATCTTTAGAATAGCAGATTCATTGTCAACCTACTTCCTATGGGCCGGCAAATAATCATGATGGATCATCCTCAAACAAATTTGGCTCCAATGAATATTCAGATTTCCCCACTAACTGTTAGAGGGAATACATTAGACTAGATGTGGGGCACTGGCCTGCCCATTAGGCAATTTGAAGGATAAGGCACATGAAGGCTTTTTTTAAAAAGGCAAAATAAAAGCTGTTACACAATTATAAAGCAGATGTTGTGAATGTAGAAGATTTTTATTTCAGTCTCTGCAATCTCCAGAAAGAATGGGAGAAATGTCTATCCTAGAATGCCAGTCAGAGTCAGTGATGTTTGGCTAAATGTAACCAAGCAACCTGTGATTATTATTATTGGGGGGAAATATTTATTTATTATCCATTTGTCTCTTTTACAGTCTTTTGTCATATTGTCAAAAATAATGACATTTAAACTTAATACGTTACACATTAAAAACAGTTAAATTATCATTCAAATACCTTGAAAGATTAAAACATTTAAAATAAAATTAAAAAAATAATTTACTCAGTTAAAGTTGGAAATATCCTAGATGGGCACTATAAAAATACAATTGAAAAATAAAATAAAAAATCAGCACCCTTTCAGGATCTGCAACTTCTAGTTCTTACAGGACTGGATCCCCAGCCTGGAAGCAGATGCTCTAGTGCTGGCAGGATTGGACCCACACCCAGCTGCAGCTGATGAGCTCCACCTGGAGGCTCTGGTAGGTAAAGCTAAAGGTAGCCTTTGCTCGAAAGCCAGTTGTATCTGACTCTAGAGTTTAGTGCTCATCTCTGTTTATAGCCAAAGAGCCAGCACTGTCTGCATTTGCAGACGTTTCCATGGACATGTGGCAGACATGACTAGACATGACTAGACACTGGAGTGCACGGAATGCTGTTTACCTTCCCACTGAAGTGGTACCTATTTGTCTACTTGGAACTTCTTGTTTTCCAACTGCTAGGTTGGCAGGAGCTGGAACAGAGACGTGAGCTCACTCCATCCACCAGTACTCAGGTCTTGAGCTGCTGACCTGCCGACCTTCCAGTCATCAAGTTCAGTGTCTCTTCTCAAGGGAGGGAGATTTTATAGAAGACTTATTAGAGATAATTTAGCTAGAAGTTGACAGGAAGAAGAACAAAATGATTTTTTATCCTCAATGTGTGGCCACCCACCACTGAGCTCAGCTCCTTGAGACAGCCTTTCAAGCTTCCCTCAGGGTGGGAACATAATGCCTGGGAGGACCAAGTGGTCCAGACTAAATTTAGCTAGAAGAAATTTAGCCAGAGGGAATGTTCTGCAATAGCTTCTTCAACGCTTCTGCACCCAATTTGATGTTTTAATATTAACATAAAAGGGTCTTCATAGATTCAGATCTGCCAGGTACCAAGCCATGAAGGACCTTGTAAACTAAATTATGCCAAATTTAAGATACAAAAACCTAGAAGGAGCCAAAACAGGTGGGCCAGGGTCAGGGAGATATGATCAAACTTCTTTTTCTTCGTCACTAACCTAGCCATTGCATTCTGCATATGCTGCAGCTTCCATACTTTTTTCAAGGGCAGCCCAATATAGAGAGCATTGCAGTGAATCAGCATAAGCAGGGTCCCCACATCAAGGAAAGGGTCATCTGAATAATCTGCCTAAAATGGGAAAAGGCAGACTTGGCTATAGCTGCTTCTCTATAAAGAGGTACAGGTCCAGAATAACACCCAAATCCCTGATGGTCCTAAGCACAATTATAGTAACTGTAAATTCAACATATGTTGCTTGATTAGTTTTACACTCATTATCTCATAGCATAATCCTATACTTATCCATTGAGAAGCAAATCTAGGTACTGCATAAGGCAGGGATTCTCAACCTGCGACCCATGGCACCATTTCATGTGGCCCACTGCCTCCACCACACCAGGAAGTGCCATATGGTGTAGGAAGGGCAAAATGGCCATCTGGCCCCCAAAGCTGTCTGAGGGAGCGTGACCTAGCTCCCGGCTTTAAAAGGTTGAGAACTCCTGGTATAAGGTGTCTAAGTGAAAGCCTCACCAAATGAGATCCTGATTCTGTTTGTCTTCCTCTTACAGCATTTCCTGCCCAGTAAGTAACATGATTGCTTTTACTGAACCTAATGGCTTTTTTATAAACAGGACTAGCAGAGGTTGCCCGGCGTTGCCGGGCTGTTTTAATTGTGTTGGAAGGTTAAATTGTGTTAATGCTTGTTAAAAATTGCTTAGTCTGTAATTTTTAAAATGTTTATTTATACAAAATTTTTTTTTGGCTTGGCTGGCTGTTTTATGTAACTGAATAATTTTTTAGTTTTTGGTTTTTAAAAAATAGTTGTACAGTAGGTAATAATTTTAATAATGTAAAAGTAAATGTTTTTTACATTCATTGTTTTTAAAATGTGTTTAGTTGTTTTGGGTTTTTATTTGAGTTAGAATTCAGCACAGGATTTTAATAATTTTTTTATTTTATTTTATTGACATATGTTTGTGATTTGTGTTAAATTGTGTTTTCGTGTAATTTTTTTGACTTGTTATTATTGTGACCTTTTGTGTAAAATTGTGATTTTGTGTTATTGTTTTGATTTGTTTTTACTGTTGTGGTCTTTTGTTTGGTGCTGTTGTGTGTTTTTGAATTGTTTTTACTATTGTGGCCAGCAGGTGGTGCTGGTAGGGGTTTTCTTGTATTTTGACTGTGTTTTCTCTCCTGGCCTCTGGGTGGAGCTTCTTCCGGTAAGTAGTCTCTTTCTTTATTCATTTCGTTCCGGTCGTCATGCAGGTAGGACATGTGTTGGTGAGTTGGCTTGTTTTCTGTATTTTGTGTGTGTGTGTGTATGTGTGTGGGGTGGGTTTTGTATTTTTTGACTGTTTTGTTTTTGATTGTGTTTTTGTTTACTTTGTATTGTTTTTTGTTGTTGTTTTTGTGTATTTTTGGATGTTTTTGATTGTGTTTTAAGGTGTTTTTTTGATATTTATTTATTTATTTTTATTTAAAAATGTTGTGGCTTTGAGGGGGTTGGTTTATTTCCGCGGGCCAGCCTGGCTGGCCAGACCGTGGGAATTCCAATGCCGCTTTATGCGGCATGGGATATTTTTATTTTCGCGGCCCGGCTTCGCTAGCCAGACTGCGGGCGTTGGGGAGGGGGGCTTTATTGTCTTATGGTGCTTTGATTGTGTGGAGTCATGAAAGTAGATTGGGGTTTCCCCTTTAATATCAGTGGGTGGGAGGTTGCGATCTCTCCCTCTCCGCTGGCTCCCCTGGGTTTGGGAGGTTTGTGGGGACAAAAGGGGCATGTCCCCCCCAACCATTCTGGACCCAGGAGACCAGGAAGAGGGGTTCGATTCCCCCCTCCTAAAAGAACTTCCGTTTTTAAAGAGAAGAAACCGCTTGGTTTCTTCTCTTTAAAGATGGAGGGTTTTTTTAGGGGGTGGGGGTGGATTTGATCCCCTCTCCCTGGTCTCCTGGGTCCAGAAGGGTTGGGGGGACAGATCCCTTTTGTCCCCACAAATCTCCCAACCCCAGGTGAGCCAGCGGAGAGGGGGATGGCCATCCCCCACTTACTGATATTAAAGGGGAAACTCCAATTGGATTTTCCCTTTTAATATCAGGGGGTTTGGTTGGAATCGATCTCCTCTCTCGGGTCCCGTGGGTCCGTGAGGGTTGGGGGGGCAAAAGGGGTATGTCCCCCCAACCCTTCTGGACCCAGGAGACCAGGGAGAGTGGATTCATTTTTTCCCCTCCTAAAAAAACCCTCCGTTTTTAAAGAGAAGAAACCGCTTGTTTCTTCTCTTTAAAGACAGAGGGTTTTGGGGGGGGAATCGAACCCCTTTCCCTGGTCTCCTGGGTCCAGAAGTGTTGGGGGGACATATCCCTTTTGTCCCCACAAACCTCCCAACCCTAGGTGAGACAGCGGAGATGGGGATCGCCACCCCCCACCTACTGATATTAAAGGGGAAACTCCAGTCGGGACCTTCAGGCGCCGTTGGTGAGGGAAAGAAGGGCGGTTGGTGTTTGCGTGGCTGTGAGGTGGTGAGTTTTTGTTTTTAATTTTTTGGGCACCGGCTTCTTCAGCGTTCTGCATGCTCATGTCGCGCAGGACTCTGGGGCTTGTAGTTATGGGTTTGTGATTTGTGGTTGTGGTGCTTTTTTCCCCTGCGGCTTGATTTTGATTGGCTGCGGCGCGTTTCTCAATGTTCTTTGTGGTCGCGCCTCTCAGCCTGATTGGCTGTGGCGCGGCGCTGTGCAAGGAACGTTGGGAAATGAAGCTGTTTCCCCTTTTTTGCGTTTGTGGGGCTGTTGCCCCACTGCCGGTTTTCTCAATCCTTCGTTGACCTGCGGACCCAGTTCGGCCGTGTGCACGAATGGTGGGTGCGGGTCATTAGGGCGAGGCTTAGGAACCTATAGCAAGTTCCAACGGTTAACCCTTGGTTTTATAGGTTAAGATTAGCATTGTGTCATCAATGAGCCAAATCAACGTACAATTGCATCATTAATGAGCCAAACCAGCCAGAAATTTACAATGAATTTATATGAGGGCCCTCATTGATTAATAATATCACAACTCCATGTATACTGAAATATATTTTCTGCTTCCTGAAATACAATGCTAGAAATATTGGGAAAGCACTTTTCCAAAGTGATAAAACAAAACAGCTGGGAAAAGTAAAAACAAATCAGTACTCCATGTAACTGAATATAACAAGTCATGAAAATAGCTCTCTAGAGCGTGAGCCATCTTAAAGTAAAACTGAAAATAAAAAATAGTGTGTTCTGGTTTTTTTCATGTCATAGAGAACATACATATTTCTCAACATGTATGTTTACATCAAAGTTCCTTCCACCTTAAAGCAAGCAAACAAACAAACAAAAAGCAACAGCATAAAATATTTCAGTGTTGTACCTACTGGACCAGTCCAGCTAGTTTGAGATTTTTTGCTACTAAGAAAATTTCTGACTAATTGAAATGATTTAAGGATTTAAAGAACTAGGGAAGCATGAAATATGAGCCAAAGCTATTAGATATGAACATGATTAATTTGGGATAAGAAAGATGAAGACAGACATAATATATTATTAAACTGGTCTTCCAAAGACAAAAGAAAAAGAAGCAGCTGTTTTCTACTATCACAGAGAACAGTCTCTAAATCCAACTACAAGACCAACTTGATTAAACCCACTGAATTGACTTCTGTAAAATCCATTGATTCAATGAATGTATTGTGGGTTAAGAATTATAAATAGACTCAAGGCCAAGAAAATAAAGCCAAAGATCCTTGTTAAACCTTTCCTACCCCATCCATGTCACTGCCATGTGGAGAAGTGTGCACAATTTTCTACACTTTAATATGTGCAACCTTTAGTTAATTTTAATTGCTAATCAATATGACACACATGGAAGGACAAAGAGGCAATGAAAATTGCATAGAACACCAAACACGTTAATCATCTTCCAGTTGTCTTCTATAATTAGCAGACATTTTCACTGTATGTTTTCATTGCTTACAATAATCTTGTATCAGGCTGCTATTGAAATGCTTAACTGAGAAATGCAAATGCCATGTTAATTTCCCAGCTTTCTTCTCCACCTCTTCTTCTTTCTGATTGCCCTGTTGTTGTTTTTCTGCCATATTCAACTGTCAACTATCCTTTTGCCAAGAAGGAGTTTACTAGATCTCAGGATGATGTCTAAAATTTTTGTTTGCAAGAATTATGGTTTTCTGCTTGTCTTGGTTAGAGGTATAGGCAAAACAAAAGAAAGGAAAAGAAAAAAACACATGCTGATAACTAAGAATGTTGGAGTATATCTTATATCCAGACAAGAATTTGCCAATAAAGATCTGAATCAGAGGTTTTGGCAAAAACAGCTTAGTTTAATTAATCAAGTAAAATAAGGCTGGGCGTACATATCCAATAGATGGTAATCTTGGAATGCCGCCCTAGCTACAAAATTAAACCACCTTTTATAGGGTTAGCATGGCTAGATGGTATTGTAGACACAATGGGCACAGAGCTGGGCGGGCGGAGGAGGAAGGTGGAGGATAGGGATGCCTGGAGGAAAATGGTCCATGGGGTCACAAAGGGTCGGAAACGACTGTGCGACTGAACAACAACAACAACAATGAAAAAGGATTCAGCATCTAGTAAATTTCCTGACTAAGATCCTCACACTTGATGTTCTCACCACCAGAAGCCATAAACCCTTTTTTGACAATTCAATGTACATTGTTATACTTTTGTTTACACTGCTTCCTGTTTTCCTCCACACGCATGAGCTAATGGGATATCTGCAGTTATGGATACCTTATGTTTTTCAGGGCATAGGGAATAACATCATCTGGTCTGTGTGAGACAATGCTACTATATTGATTCAAAATTTCTTATTCTGAATTATTCAATATTATTCTAACATTGCCTCAACAAGAGGAGGGGGTTGGAGAGAGATGTGATAGGTTTATGTACTTGCATTCACTGTACAATATGGAGCAAATAAGGAAACAGAGTATTATTGTTAGAACTCAGTGATGGTGGACCTTGGTACTCCAGATGTTCTTAAACTTCAATTCCCAGAAGCCCTGATCAGCAGGAGTGCTGACTTGGTCTTCTGGTAATTGAAGTCCAAGAACATCTGGAGTGCCAAGGTTGGCCATCACTGTTATAACTCATGGGCTGTTGTTGTTGTTGTTGTTTCAATTTTGCAATTGTTACACCAGGGACTACCCTTATGACAACAAGAAGACTCACCTTGTTTCATGTCTTGACCCAGAAATCTCAAGCAATAGGAAGCTATTGATCTGGCGACTTTAAGTGTGTATATATGTGGACTTCTAAACCTACAGAGTGGTTGAGATCCATTAAAAAGTTGGAGCTAAAATAGGCCCACTGAACGAGTAAGTAAACATCTCTGTAAGCTTGATTGATTAAGTAGGCCTACTCAAGTTGCAACTTATGCTTGGATTTCAGTCGCTGAGCTCTTTCTTTCCCACTTTTCTCTCTGGTGGTACTCAAAGTGGTTTACAAATATATGTTTCACAAACAGATTCAGTAAAAGAGAAACAATATAAATTACAATATTAAAACTGTATTAAATAAATTATTGGCCTAAAACAAATAAATATGCAATGGCCAGGATTCTGCTGGTGATTTATGAGTGCATTAAAGTAAATTGAATAACTCATTCTGGCACATTGCTTTTAACTAACAAGACAACCATGAGATTATTAGGTGAAAGCCTGTTGCTTAGTCAAACGTGTGCCTCATTATTTAGTAGCCATTTGCCAGAGTGAGTAATGCAATGTAATTTTCACAGAGATAAATCATCAACAGGATTCCAGCCAAATAAGAGAGTTGGTTTAAACTCTTGCATAATGAACCAAGTTATCTTATGTCCATAGCTCTGCCTTCCTACTTCCTGCTTTGCCACTATTCTGCTTCCAGACACTAGTTGTGCCAGTACATTTGCTATTGGTCTTTTGGTTCCAGCCTGTTAAGTACAACAACTTTTGCTAGGTAGATGGGGTTGATACAAAGGCTTTGGAGGTTAAATGAGATATTTAGGAATGATTTTACTAATTCCACTAAACACAACCCCCATGTGTCTCCATGGCTGAACAGGGATTCAAACTCAGGCCTCAGAAGTCCTAGCCCATTATCAATCTGCTACACCCCACTGGGTATCCTCAATAGGGCTGTAGCCAGGATTCTAGATGGGGGTGCAAAAAAAATTAAGGAGGGGCAAAACATTTTAAGGAGGGGCAACAATGTCACAATCTATATATATAAAACAGAGGTGTATGTTTGAGTGTCCAGAATGGGCGCCCACACCCCTGCACCAAACCCCCTGAAATTCGGCACAACCTACCATGGGCATGTGGGACCAGCACTGTCAGGGTCCAGAACACCAGGGGAGGCCCTGCGCCCCCAAAATTGGAAAATATGAAAAAACTACACATCCCAGCAGCAACTGCAGCATGTCGCAGCCAATCGGGGAGGCCAGCATGAGCACGGGAGAGTGGGGCGACGGCTGCACAGCTGCCACACCAACAGCCACTGCACGCTAGGGGTAATCCTGCGCTCCTGGCCGCAGCGAACGGGCCGCCACCATCACCATAGGACCTCTGCACCTGGAGTGTAGTGGCCGATGCACCCCTGGACACCAGGACCATCCCGGCATCTGGCACCCAGGTAGATACCCCTGGACGAGGAGGCCGCAGGCAGAGACACCACAGGCGAACCAACGCAGCCTCCCATTGGGGGGGGGGGTTGAGGTCACAGTGGCAACTCCAGTATCGGCAGCGGCGGAGGCAATGTGACATGGCCGCACATGATCCACACATAGGCCGCCCTGGCCCGGCACAGCCCAGTCAGCAACTGGCGAGATGCACACCAAACTCACACCCAGCGGTAATAGCAGGCTGACAATTAGCCTGGTAAGGCCTGGGAGGCCTCAGCAGCAGCCATGGGGGCAAGGGTGTTGGAGGCAGAAGACCCTACCTGGGTAGGTAAGATGAACAACAGCCAGAGACTGCAGTGGGGGGGGGGCTATGCAGGGTGCCTCCCCAGGCTGCATGGAGGCCGGGCACTCCCACGAGCAGGATCCCACGCAGTTGCCTGGCACCCCCCCCCATGGAGCACCAAACCCACGAGGCCACAACAGGAAGCCGCCACAACCGGCCCCACCACTCCCAGCGGGCTCACAGCTGCCAGCTCCACCGCCAACCCAGGAGGTGCAGCACGACACCCCCCCAAAAAAAACCAGGCGGAGCTGGGCATTCAGCTAGTCACATATATAACATTGGCACATGGGTTGGGTTGGGGGGCAAGCTAGCTCAGGAGGATTTTCGCCCTCCTGGCTGACCCTGGCTATGGTTTTGATCCTCAAGAGTGCTACACATTCTTAAATTCTTACTGTACCACACAAAATTGTGAATGTTAGCAGAGAAATAGCTATTATTAAAAAGATAAAATATTTGAAAAGTGGATTTATTGCAAGATGCTAAGAATTTCTTGAGCTGAAAGGATGAGCAACTAAAGTACTAAAGAAAATTAATAAAGACTCCAAGATCACAGAACAGATAAAATGTAGAAAGATTATTTTGGACACATAAGGAAAAATGAGAAGTACAGATTGTTCCAGCAGATCATCAAGGTTAAATAAATGAGAAGAGAAGGATGGAAAGGAGAAATACATTATTATTTGGAAAATGTAGGCTAGTGGTTTGGGTATGACACAATATCTCTGTTTAGACTTGCAGCATCTGGTTGAAATGGCCATGATGACATCTACCCTCTGGGGAGTGGGGAGAAAAAGAGAAGAAAGGTGACAGGCAGCATATTCCCATTCATTTCAGCTTAACTGTACCATCTGTGCTGGAAAACCAACACAGAGATATCTTACCTTATATTCATGACATTAATTTAAACATACTGTGGTAGAGAATGGGTAGGGGTACAAAAGCTGGCTTGAGACTCAATATCAAGAAAACACAGATAATGGCAACAAGCCCTATCAGTCCCTGGAAAATAGATGGGGAAGAAGTAGAAACAGTGACAGATTTACTTTCTTATGATCTAAGATCACTGCAGATGGTGATTGCAGCCATGAAATAAAAAGGTGACTGATTCTTGGGAGACAAGCGATGAGAAACCTGGGGAACATAGTGAAAAATAGAGACATCAAATTGCAAACAAAAATTTATATAGTCAAAGCAATGGTATCCCCTGTGGTAATGTATGGCTGTGAGAGCTGGACCATAAGGAAAGCTGAGCGCAGAATAGATGCTTTTGAAATGTGGTGTTGGAGGAGAGTTTTGAGAGTCCCCTGGACAGCGAGGAGAACAAATGGGTAAATCTTAGAAGAAATTAACCCTGACTGCTCCTTAGAAGGTCAAATAGTAAAGATGAAGATGAAGTACTTTGGACATCAAATGAGAAGAGAGGATTCACTTGAGAAAGCCTTGATCCGGGAAAGGTGGAGGGCAAAAGAAGCGGATGTTGTGTCCAAAGCCTAATTCTGTTTTAAAAGTCAAACCGCGCCGAAACTTAAGAATAGAAGCGTGCCCTTTCAAAAGGCACGAAATTCAAATACATGTCAAAGCGGGAGATGTTGAACTTTGTTTGTCCTCTGGAAGCCCGCCTAAATGTATCTTGTTTTGTAACAGTCAAATCACTGTATATATAGAGGCCACCCCTGTACATAGTCCCCAGTCCGAAGTATGATCTGAATAAAGAATCACTGAGTTTAACCTGATCCTGCTGGCTAGAGTACTTCTTGTTCCGGGCTCAACAGCGGCCAAAGATGAGATGGCTAGATGGTATTATAGACACAATGGGCACAGAGCTGGGCAAGTTGAGGAGGATGGTGGAGGACAGAGGAGCCTGGAGGACAATGGTCCATAGGGTCGCAAAGGGTTGGAATCGACTGTGTGACTGAACAACAACAAAGGGGAAATGTGTCCTTTTAATTTGTTTGGAATTCTACTCAGATGCTTCAGCCAGTGCGGCCAAAGGTAAAAGACTGAGAGAATTCTAGTCTAGTTACATCTGAGAGTCTAATTTTCCTGAACTCTGTTATTGTGTTATCACAGGTGACATGTTTAACAACGATATAAATAATGCAAACATCATTTATTTAGAAATGTGACCTGGCAACAGTATGCATGTCAAGGGTTGTTGTTTGAATTTAGATCTGAACCCTTGTTAGGCATCTCTAAGCTAATTTCTTTACAATCACAGTAAATGTAGTAAATCTGAGCACTATTCTGCCCCAATGACTCCAAAAAGAGAGATCTACCTAAGCTCACACTTAGCTCAGTCATTAAAAGTGCTGATACCTGTATATTAAATGCAGCACAAAGTGGTTAACTTTCATTGGCTCATGGGCTCCTATTTGTGTCTGAACAAGGCTTTTTGTGACATAATTTTAGATGTACATTAAAATGTTGCATTTAAATGACCTCATTCTTCATTGGCAAAATATATTAAAAGCCAAAACAAATTCCTTTCTGTCATTTGCATTTAGCACAATTTAATGGGCCTTTATTTGTGCTGGATAGGCAATGTAATAAATTACAAATAAATTTATTTATACACTTTAGAAAAAAAGATACTTCCATTTAGCTGAAAGTGGCTCTAATGAGATAATTTCCTCTACTACCGTCAGATGGGGCAAGATAGATAAGTGTGCCTTTTCCATTATTTCTATTAAAATTAATGACACTTCGATAAAGAGTGCCCCTATTGAAGTATATGGTTTAGTCTTACAATAAAATAAATGACATTGCATGGTTCAAATCAGATTATTAAAATTTGATTAATTATTAATTATTTCTTATTTCTTTATCCCCCCGCCCCCCGAAAAGGCACCCATTTCAATTTTGCCAATCCTTTAAACTTTCAAAGTTCCTGTGACAGATCCATACCTGTCAACTTTTGGATTTGAAAAAAAGGGAAATTTTGGCCACACCTCTCTGTGGGTGTGGCCAAATCTGTGGGTGTGACCAAATCTGTGGGTGTGGCCAAATATAGCCATGTGACTTGCTGGGCTCTAGTCATGCCTGCCACATGGACATGAAAATGTCTGCAAACACAGACAACACTCTTTTGCTCTCTTCGTATCTTTCCTTCATATCCTGCCCTCAAAGAAAAAATCCTGGTTTATATTAAGCCAGAATTCCCTGCATTAGCTGTAGTAGGCCACTGTCATTTAATGTCAACCAACAAAGAAAGAAGATATCCCCAAAGTGCTGTCTCTTTCTCAGCATAAATCCTAGACAGATTGTGTAGTAACTGCAACCTTCTCATCAGGCAGCTAGACCAGTGATGGCGAACCTTTTAGAGACCAAGTGCCCAAACTGAGGGGAGGGACTGGGGAGAGGGAGGGAGGAAGCACTCCCAGTGGACTGCAGGGCAGAGAGGCAGGACAAACTCTGTCCTGGGGGAGGGAGGAAGCACTTCCATTGGGCTGTTGAGCAGAGGGGTGGAACTAACTCTGTGCTGGGGACACAGTATATGTGCCCACAGAGAAGGTTGTGAGTGCCACCTCTGGCACGTGTCATAGGTTCGCCACCACTGAGCTAGACCATCATGTGGAATCCACAATCTGCACAAACCTACTATGTGTTAGAGGTTAACAAGTTACCTGTTACTAAAAAAACAAAACCCCACTCGTCTGTTTCCTTGCCAAGAAGACACATCTGTTTGTCTTCAAAAGAATGGATGTCTTCTTAAGGACCCTTACCACCTTCTTTAGAATGCTGCTCTCCTTCCACAAGACTCTGATCCTCTGTTATACTGCTTCCCTAGTCTTGATCCTCTACTGCTACCTGATTTCCAAAGGCCATGACCACCAACATTTCTATATTTCTGAGGCCGAATCTACACTATACATGGTTCAGTTTTAGCAGAGTTTCTTCCTAAAGTGGTGGCAGTTATTTGTTTATCAGGACGTGATTTTCTTCACAATTCAGCAAGTTTTCTTTGTAATTGCTCACTAAACATAGGTTTAATTCACAGGTCTAACTACAGAAGCACAGAATTGCTTGATGAAATTGGTTTGTGGAAAGAGAAATAGTTGATTTCAGGGAATGGGCATGCCTCTAAGCATTTTGTTTGACTATCAGTTCCTACATACAGTAAAACCCCTACTTACGAAATAAGTCCGTTCCATAGGCTTTTGCTTAAATCGAATTTTTATGTAACTCGAAGGAAACTCATAGGAAAAATTATTTTTTTACGTAACTCTAAGCAAACCCATGGGGAAAAGAATCTTTATGTAACTCGAAGCAAACCCATAAGAAATTGTGTAAATAGGGACATGGTTTTTAGCACAAAATCCTTATGTAAGTCGAATTTTATGTAACTCAAGGCATTTGTAAGTCGGGATTTTACTGTATTAGCTATCATTGTTTAAAGTGAGCCCCTTGCCACAGAAGGCTCAAGGCTTCTTAAACCAACAGTCATAGATACAACAGCTGACTAGTCCTTAGGATCCTGGTGATTTACTGTCTGATTCTGTTTATCAGGTTTACTGACAACACGTGGTTTGATGGAGAAATTAGGTTAAAACAAACATTGTCCTCCATCAGGGTTTTTTAAAAAATTGCAATGGTACACTGTCACGGAGTGATTTAAAAAAAACACCATGTACTCACTTCTCCAGCAAATGAAAGCTGAATATTAAGCAAACACCTGAAGCTATTAGTATTGTAGCCTACATGATCATCATTTCTAAACATTGCTGGAAAGTTAAGATTGTGTGATTTAAGGAACACTTTGCGCTCTCCCCCCATGCACACACACCAATCTTGTTTCTTTTAGTTACTCAAGCAAAAGTATAATTTGTACAGAAATCAGTGTACAGTCAACCCTCACATAACAATGTGTTCGGATAGCATCATTTTCACTTAACAAAGCGAGGTTATGCACCATGTGTTCCCCTCCATTGTGTCCGGACGACAATGCTAAAATAACCGTCATTATCCAGACAATGACGCTAAAAACGTCGTTATGCGGGAAACTCCATAGAAACCCACATAACAGCAAAAAACGCTTAGCAACACTACTTGGGAACCAAGTAACGTCGTTATGCGAGGGTCTACTGTATATGGCACATATAAGTGTGATTCCAGTATAAATAACATCCTGGAATATTTTGGAAAGGAGAGCTCCAAGTTAAAAAGTTAAGAGAGAGTACGTAGCTTATCCTAAGATGTTATATTTGTTTTTAAAACCTCAATTTGAAGATGGAAAAATGAGATGTATAAATTCCATACACTAATGTCCAGTATTTATAGATAAAGAAGCAAACATGTTTTATAAACCCCAAACACCTTGAAAGGGCCTACTCATATAAATTGATACCTCTGTTTTCTACAGCTGGCAACCTTCCCTTTTGGGTGGTGGTGGTGGTGTATGTAACCACTAAAATGCCACTGCTCTGATTTCCAGTTCAAAGGAACAAAAAGGTTAAGAAGTCTAAATGAGCCCTGAAGGAAAACAACCATTTATAAGAACACCTAGTTTTAATGGTCTTCTGGCACAATTTTCTACCCTGAGAAGTAGGCAATGAGAGAGAATGCAAGCACGGCGCCAAAATGGCCGCCGCGCTCTTTGCGCCCCCCCCCACCGGACTTGGGCATCCGGGTAGTTAGGGGGCGTGGCCAGCACCCTTTAAAAGGGGTGGCCACGAGGGAGCCGAGCTGCCATTTTGTGAAAGCGACGGAGAGGAGAAGTTTTTGGCTCCGTCGCTCTCCGCGCTGTAGGGAAGCCTCCGTTCGGGCAGCACGCAGTTTCTTCGCCTGCTTATCAGGCTTCCCATCCAGGATCGATGCCTTCCAAAAGGAAGGCGATGGCGAATGCAGTTCGCCCGGCAAGGAGGCAGCAGCCGGGTCGGAGGACCACGACTGCACCCCCTCAGCTGGCCCCCTTCACGAGGGCAACCACCGGGACCGGTGGAATGGGGCAGATTGACCCGTGGCCTGAGGCTGGACAGCCCCAGGCCGGCCCAGCGGGGGCTGCGGCCCCCGGCCCGCAATCCTCGGCCATGGGCCTGGGACAGGTGGGTGGGCATAGCGCCGCTGGGCCTTCGGCCCCTGGCCTGCATCCCCCGGCCATTGTTTTTTCTCAGCAGGGTGGGCTGGGGCCGCTTCCTTGGCAGGGTATGCCCCAGGTACCTCAGGGGCCGGAGTTTCGGCCATGGCCATACTCGGGCCCAAGTGCATTTCCACCGGCCCCAGGCATGGTGGCCAGTGGGTTGCGCGCCCCCTTGGCCCCCTTTGCGTCGGGGGCTCCGTGAATGTGGACGCCCTTCTGGCCCGCGTGGCGGCCTTAGAGGCGTCCATGGGGGTATCCACTCAATCGGGGGCACCTTTTGGCCTACAGTTCACCGCGCCGCCGGCCAATCTTCAGCAGGCGGCCGGCCGGGTTGAGCTGCTTGAGGCCCGCGGGCCGGTGCCCGCTGTGGCCTCGCAGCTCCCTGCGCAGCAGTTACCTCCAGCTGGTAGTGGTCAGGTGTGTCCACCGAGCTCGATTCCGGTCGCGAGCTCCGACGCCCGCCGTGGGCCGGAATCCCCAGTGGGGGCGGCCCACGGGGGTGCAACTTGTGAGTATCTGGTTCAAACTAATGCACCCACACCACCATCCACTACGGGGGAGGGCCTACAGTGGCCGTGGCCACGTCAGGTGGGAAATGGGGGACAGCGACCCCCAGCATATACAGGTGCGGCTTTGCCGACCACAGGCCCCACATGGGGTGGGGGTCCTTCTGTTACTGGGAGTGCTGCGGGGGTTTCAGGGCAGGTTGCAGCCCCAATTTTGATGCCCCGCACTGTTCACGTGCCGGTGTCGGCACTCCCGACTGCTGGGTACTCTTTGCCCCTTGGGGATCATTTGGCACACGCCACGAAAGAAAAAATTTGGAGGGGGGAGTACGTGGACATTTTCTCCCTGCTGAACAGGGAACCCACCAAGGAAGAGAGGGAGGGGCAAGACGAAAAGGACAAGGAGCAGTCCCGCCATTGTAAGCCACCACGCACGTGGGCCAATTGGTTGCCCGCATATCTCATATACATGGCGGTGTACCTCAGGGCCCGGCCTGATCTGGCCATTCCGATGGTCCAGTATTTGGACAACATTTACAGGGCAATGGTTGATTTCCCTGGCCCGTCGTGGTTGGCTTATGACGAGGAATTTTGAATGAGAGTGCCCCTACACCCGGAGATGAGGTGGGGTGAGCCTTGTCAGAAGCTGTGGCTTCTGTATATGACACCCACACGCCCTGCGCCTGGGGAGAGGTACCTTTGTGGACATGCGGTCCAGCGAGCTGCTCCAGCGCAGGCACCCTGCCATGTGGCGGGGCAGGGGGTTCCAGCCCGCCTGCTGTGCTGGAGCTTCTCGGCCAATGGTGCGTGCAATAGAAAACAGTGCCGGTACAAGCACGAGTGTCCCTCTTGCGCTGGCCCCCACGCCGCTGCTGCGTGCCCGCGAGCGGGCGGGTTCCGGGGCAGGGGTAGAGGTGGACAAGGAACGGGCAGACCTGCCGCTGAGAGTGCCGGTCAATCAAAAGGCCCCCTCCCCAATTAATGTGGCCATGCTGGAGCGTTGGCTCGCAGCATACCCAAGGAGGGGAGACGCTGCTTACTTGCTGGAAGGTTTCCAGCAGGGGTTTCGCATTCCGTTTGAAGGGGATAGGTCCCCCCAAGATGCACCCAACTTATTTTCCCTTAAGGGCAGGGAGGAGGTGGCCGCCCTCAGTATCGCCAAAGAGGTCAATGCAGGTAGGGTGGCTGGCCCCTTTCACGCACCGCCCTTTCCCAATCTGAAGGTTTCCCCTTTGGGATTAGTCCCCAAAAAGACACCGGGGGAGTTTCGTCTGATTCACCACCTGTCGTACCCGGCTGGCCATTCGGTCAATGATGCTATCCCTGATGACCTTTGTTCGGTCAGGTATACATCATTTGACCAGGCCCTGCGCATGGTGCGCTCTTGTGGCCCAGGTGCACTATTAGCAAAGTGTGACATTAAGTCGGCGTTCCGCCTGCTGCCGGTGCACCCGGGCGACTTTGAGTTGTTGGGCTTCAAATTCCAGGGCAAGTTTTATTTTGACAAAGCCATACCTTTTGGCTGCTCCATCTCATGCTCGGCATTTGAACGCTTTAGCACCTTTCTCCAGTGGGCCTTTGCTCGCAGGTCAGGATCTCGGTCTGTAGCCCATTACCTCGATGATTTTTTGTTCGGGGGTGAACGGGGCTGGGACATGTGCACGTGTCTCCTCACCACATTTCAGACGCTAATGCAGGAACTCGGTGTCCCTTTAGCGCCCGAAAAGACCAAGGGCCCATCCACCAAGCTCGCGTTTCTGGGTGTCGAAATTGACACGGTTGCGCAGGCATCCAGGTTACCCATTGACAAGGTTTCCCAGATCACTTTGTTGATCTCGGCCTTGCTGGCCAAACGCAAGGTGTCCCTCCGTGAGCTACAGGTACTGCATGGTCATCTTAACTTCACTTGCAGGGTGGTCGCACCTGGCAGAGCTTTTGCTCGACGCTTGTGTGACGCCATGGCTGGCTTGTCCAGGCCCTACCACAGGGTCCGACTGAACAGGGGCATGAGGGCCGATCTGCTTATATGGCTTCAATTCCTTAAAGAGTTCAATGGGGTCTCATTTTGGAGGTCCGATCTACTGGTGTCGCATCGTTTCCAGGTTCAGTCGGATGCATCTGGGTCCCTGGGTTATGGGATTTACTTCGAGGGGAAGTGGGCATATGGTCAATGGCCACTAGCTTGGAAGGGCACGGATCGCCTGCACGATCTCACGTTCCTTGAGTTCTTTCCCATTCTGGGAGCTTTGATGCTATGGGGTGCGGAGTGGGCTAATTCAGTCATCCATTTCTGGTGCAACAAGGCTGCAGTTGTGCACATTGTTAACTCTCAGACTTCAAAATCACCCAGAGTCATGGAACTGGTGCGCCAGTTTGTCTTGCACAGCCTACGCCTCAATGTGCTATTCCGGGCTAGGCATATACCAGGTATTAATAATGACATCGCTGATGCTTTGTCCCGCTTGCAGATCTCCCGGTTCCGCGCCTTGGCCCCGGACGCAGAGGAATTTCCCTCGCCGCTCCCGGACAACATATGGACGCTTGGCAAGGAGAGGTGAACCGGGCGATCGGCATTTCGCTGGCGCCCCGCACGCGTAAGGCGTATCTCCACGCATTCAGTACATTCCAGGCCTTTTGTGCCCAATTTCAATTACCAGGGATCTGGCCTATACCAGTGGTGCAGATCCTTCAATTCATGGTTTACCTACACAGCCAGGGCCTAGCTCCCCACACCATAGCATCCAGGCTGTCAGCACTGGCATTCATGGCCAAGGTGGGGGGTTATGCTGACAGCACAAATGACTTTCGTATATGACATGTTTTGGAAGGGTGGGCGCGGGAGCGTGGACGCTGCCCGGACAACCGCCACCCAATCTCTCCAGGGGTACTTACCCACCTTGCTCGGGGCTGGCATGACCTGTGTTTTGACAGGTATGAGGCAGCCCTGTTTCATGTGGCTACCACGGTGGCCTTTTTTGGAGCGCTCCGCATCAGTGAGCTTGTGCTACTGTCTAAGGCGGATGCGACGCGTAGGGCACTGGAACTCGAAGATGTCTATGTTTCCAATGAGTGGGCTCAGTTGAGGATACGTTCCTCAAAAGTTGATCAGCACGGTGTAGGCAGTGGTGTAAGACTGCTACGATGTTCAATGGCAGACATCTGTCCGGTTAGTGCCCTACAAGAGTTCCTTGCACTGCGTGGTATGCACCCTGGCCCGTTTTTCTGCCACCAAGATGGGTCTCCCCTTACTAAATTTCAATTTTGGAAGGTGACCGGTAAGGCATTATCCAGTGTTGGCCTCCCCGGGGCTCGTTACGGCACCCATTCTTTTAGAATTGGGGCTGCTTCTACTGCAGCTGCATTTGGGTACTCTGGGGCTGAGATACGCCAGATGGGAAGGTGGGGATCACAGTGTTTTCAGTTATATGTTCGCCCACTTCACTTGTGAGTACCAGTAAGTCACTGTCTTCTTCCTTTTTTCTTGACAGACCAAGGGTGTCGTATCACACAAGTGGCAGTATGGCTGGTGGGCCATAGCTATGTGCACAGGGCAGCGCAGTATGCTGCGGCGACAGAGTGGGGACCCCAGCTGGGACTACGTGCGTCCGCATGTTTAAGGTGGTACGGTAAGCGCGGGATGTTGTGGCGGGAACTGTTGCCATTCCTTTTCTCCATCAGGGATGCTGACCCGCCTGATGTCCTGATTATACACCTTGGGGGTAATGATTTGAGCCAGGTCACCGGCCTGTCGCTGAAACATGCGATCTGTGGTGACCTGGCTTACTTGCATTATGTGTGGCCTGCCACGACCCTGGTTTGGTCGGACATCATACCGCGTCACGCTTACAGGGGGGCATTAACCTCCAGGCCCTTGACCGTGCTCGCCGCTCGGTGAACAGGGCGGTAGCCCGGTTCATGTTAGACAAGGGTTGGGGGCGCGTCGTCCGACACCCCGATATTAGTCTTCAAAATTGTGAACTTTACGCAGGGGATGGGGTCCATCTGTCGCCAGGAGGTATGAACCTCTTTTTGGAAGATCTGCAAGCAGGCCTGTTGACTGAGCTGACGGTCTGGGGTGGGGCGGTGAGCCTTTATTGAAGCCTCCCCGTGTGGCGGGTAGCACTGGTAAGGTAAATATTTATGACCCACAGGTATCCGGCAGGTTCGCAATTGACTGGACAACACTAGATAGGCACAAGTTGGTTAATGTTGTCTGGTCAACGACGAACCAGGCAATGGGGTGATGGCACGAGCTAGGCAGCATGCATCACCCCGTGATTTTACGGATACGCGTCAGAGGGTGGGGTCAGTAGTTAGTTTATTGACTACGGTCAACAATTTGTTTGTTGCCAACAAACAAATTGATACAAATGGATACATTGTAACCAATTGCCGTTGGCAATTTTGGGAGGTACCTTACCAGTGTTACTGCGGCCTGCTTGCCTTAAGAATTATAATTGGTTGAGTACCAATCGAAATTTATAATTCGGACTAGGGCATGAATCAATAAATGTGGCCCAATGCCGTTATCCACTTTCACCAGTGTCTGAGTCCTTTTTTGGGGGGTGCGCCTGCAATGTTCCCAGTTGCAGAGCTATTATTTGGGCCTAGGCATCCAATGGACAACTGGACATGGCATTGGAATGGTTTTTATAAGTGACTTTTCTTCATGTAATGTACCATCTGCTGGCTGTTTCACTCGTGCCCTACTGCAAAATTAATAGAGGGAACTCTGCCTTTTTCTGGTGAGTGGTGCCAACATATGTTATGTTTTTGGTTAGCAGACCTTCTGCCAATAGTAAGCTAGTGAAGAAATCATCTCCCATCGCATTTCATCCTCAATGGAAGTAAGAGTCAGCCAGTGTTGTCATCATATCATGCCCAAAATAAGTTCTGTAACCAAGTTATGTTTGTCAAATGGTTTCATGAATTAAATAAGTACAGTGAACCCCCGACTAACGACACTTTTGAATAGTGTCATTTTCAATTAACAACGCTACCAACGCACCCCACGTGATCTCCCGCACAACGACAAAAAACGTTGTGCGAATTTTGATGTTTTTTTAAACATTGTGCGAATAATGATGGTTGTTGTTCTGCGGGAGATCTCCCATAGAAAACTGCATAACGATGTTTTCTGCATAATGACGCTACTTGGAGAAGCAGTTCAAAATACTGTTTCTTTGTTTGCATTCTGTTTCAGCCCTCATCTCATGACCTTACTATCTCCACTTTGTCCTTCCTGGATAGAATTGAGTAAGTGTATGCAAGCTGCTCTTCCAATTACAGATCTTCTGCCCCTGAGAACCCTTCATGGTCATCCTGTGCATGTGGACCTGGAGGTATTCTCAGAGGCTATCCTCAATTGTGATTGGATTTAAGGAATGCTCTAAGAGCATAAGGTCATCTAAATCTCACCACCTTCTATCCTCAGAACTGTATCGACCCATTATAATATGCCAGGATTGTTCCACAGCAACCTCTGAAACGTAGTGTGTTCATTTCATCATTCTCCGAAACTGTAGAACTTGTAGCAAACATATGGGAGGTCTTAGTTTCCACAGAAATGTCTACAAATAAAAGAGGCAAACACTTTGAAGGTTACTCTTCTCTACTTTCTCCCTCTCCCTTCACAGCAACATCCCACTGTATTTGCTTATTTCACAACCTTGCTTCTTATTCTGATATTTTGGCTTTTTACCACAAGAGGAAGAACAAGTACACATTGCTCTTTTTTTTAGGACTAGCAAGGGTACCCGGACTTCATCCCGGGTGGTCTGGGGGGTGTTGGGTAAGCTACAGGGGTGTTTGTGGGGGGCCCGCTCCACTTCTGATGTCCTGTGTGCCTTTCACCACCGCTGTGGCTGGGTGAGGGTGGTTTCCCCATGGGCCTGAACATGGTTGCAGTCAGTGTGGTTTGGGCTAGAGCTCAGGCAGCACATGCATCCCTTCCTCTCTCTGTGTCTCTGTCTGTCTGTCTCTTTCTGTCTTTCTCTCTCTGTGTTTCTCTCTGTGTGTCAGTCACAGACACACACACACACACACACACACACACGCAGAGGGGGCAAGTGGGACTTACAGGATCAGCTCCAGGGGTGTTCGAAGGCCTGCCGGACACGTACGTTACATCTTTTCCTTATAGGTTAAGAAGAAGATTATCTCAGGAATTCCAGGACCTTTCCCTATCAGTCATTCATTCTCAACCAATCACAGTCCAACATGCAAATCAGCGCTTTCCAACATTCTATTTCCAGGCCTTGTTGTTATACTGCTGTTTTTTCTCCCAAGGCACCTTGGGAGTTGTAGTTCCCATTCCTTTTCTCATTTTGTGGGGTGCAGGCCCCACTCTCGGTCTTCGGACCCTCACGGGGCTGATCTCAGTGGCGTTAGGTAGATGTGTATGAAGCATTACAGGATAGGCTCCAGGGGTGTGGGAGCCTTTCCCGGACAGATACCTTACATCTCTTCTTTATAGGTTAAGATCAAGATGTAATTCCTTCATAGTGACATAGCAAGAGATCCTTCTCCAAAATTCTGTTTTCGCCACCATGTTTCAATCAGATCATTTTCAGGACACAATCATTCATACAAATTCACTAACAGCACAGTAGAAATTGTTGTGACTTTATTGGCACCAGGAAAGAACCTTACTATATGCTTTTCTACCTCTACATTACCACCACAGTCATCTTTTTAGGCACAAGAAAACTGAAGTATTTTTTTTAAAAAAAGTTGAATGCAGCAGTGGGAAATCAAATTTTCTTCTCTCCAGTTATCCTGCTTCCCTTTGTTATAAATCAGCGTAGTTTGCTTTCCTGAATTTCCATCTCCAGACAATTGCATTTGCTTTTAACCTTTATAAATTAAAACAAGTTGGAGCACACTTTGATTCAGTGCTGTGCCTCCCTTGGCTTTGATTATGTTTACTCAAGCAATTCCCACTATGTAGCATCAAAGTTTGATGTTCACATTTAAGCACTGCTAATCTACATGATGAATATAACAAAGCTTCTGAGAGAATCCTAATGGACAAGCATGATAAGAGATAGGACAAAGCATTTGGCATGGCTCTAGCAATACAGGATATTTTTATACCCAGCCTCTTTAATCCCCCCCACCCCAGTATTGTGTGATTTGATGAGGCTAAAGCCCATAGCAGAGAACTCAGATTAAATGTGATCCACTGGAGAAGGGAATGGCAACCAACTCTAGTATCCTTACCAAGAAAATCAGTATCAAAACAGTATCAAAAATCTAAAAATGACACTGGAAGATGAGACCCTCAGGTCAGAAGGTGCCCAATATGCTACTGAAGAAGAG
The DNA here is from genome assembly GCA_035047345.1 of Bradypodion ventrale. Lineage (NCBI taxonomy): Eukaryota > Metazoa > Chordata > Lepidosauria > Squamata > Chamaeleonidae > Bradypodion > Bradypodion ventrale. Next base: position 88,160,973 of record JAWDJE010000004.1, read on the forward strand.
TGGAGGGCAAATACAAGTAGTCCCAGAAAGAGTGAAGTGACTGGGCCAAAGTCAAATGGATGTTCAAATGTGAATGTATCTGAGGGTGAAAGGAAAGTCCGATGCTGTAAAAAACAATATTGCATAGGAACCTGGAGTGTAAAATGTATGAATCAAGATAAGCTTGATGGGGTCAAATATGAAATGGCAAGACTGAACATTGACACCCTGGGAATCAGTGAAGTAAGGTGGATGGGAATGGGCGAATTTAATTCGTGTAAGCATTATATCTACTATCGTGCACAAGAAAACATTCTTATCCCGTATAAGAAATGGAGTGGCCCTTATAGCCTATAAAAGCAGCAATGTGATGCAATCTAAAAAAAGATAGAATGATTTCAGTCTGAATCCAAGGTGAATCATTCAGCATCACAGTAATCCAAGTCCCAACCACGGAGGCAGAAGAGACTGAAGTCAACCAGATCTATGAATACCTACAAAACCTTCTAGAATTGATACCAAAAAGATGTCCTTCTCATCATAGCGGACAGGAATGCCGAAGTGGGAGTCAAAAGGTTACTGGAATAATGGGCAAGTTTGGCTTTGGAGTACAAAATGAAACAGAGCAAAGGCTAACACAGTTTTGTTAAGAGAACATACTGGTCATAGCAACTACCCTCTTCCAACAATCTAAGAGGCGAATCTACATATGGACATCACCAGATGACCAATACTGAAATCAGATTGATTATGTACTTTGTAGCCAAGGATGGAGAAACTATGTACAGTCAGTAAAAACAAGACTTTGAGCTGACTGTGACTCAAATCATGAGCTATTTATTTATTACAAAAGTCAGGAATGAAGAAGGTAGGGAGGACAATTAGGCCACTATTAATGGACATAGATCAGATCCCTTATGAGTATATAGTGAAGATGAAGACTAGATTTAAGGGATTGGACTTGATATATCAATTATTATTGTGTGTATATTTATGGTTTAATCTAGTGATGGTGAACCTTGGCACTCCAGCTGTTTGTGAACTTCAATTCCCATATACCCTGATCAGCAGGTGTGCTGACTTGGGTTTCTGGTAATCGAAGTCGAATAACACCTGGAGTGCCAAGGTTCGCCATCACAGTTTACTATTATAAACCACCCAAAGTGGAAAAATATTCCTGATGGGTGGTATAGAAATCTAATAAATAAACAATAGACTTTAGTGTCTGCAGAACTATAGACAAAGGTTTGTAACATAGTATAGAAGACAGCATTTAGAACCATCTCCCCCCCCAAAAAAAAAAAACACCCAAGAAAATGACAATGAAGAAACAAACAAATAAATAAATAGCCGAGGAAAGAAGGTAAGCAAAAGGCAAAGATGAAAGAGAAAGCTTCACCCAACTGAATGCAGATTTTCTGAGATCAGCAAGGAGAGATAAAGAGGCCTTCTTAAATGACCTGTGCAAAGTAATAGGAAAACAAAAGAAGCGAAAGGACTAGAGAACTCTTCAAGAAGACTGGAGGAATTAAGGGAATGTTTCGAGCAAAGGTGGCCATGATAAAGGACAAAAACAGTAGGGACCTAACAAAAGCAGAAGAGATTAGGGGAAAAAGAACTATAAAAGAAGACCTTAATGTCCTTGACAGCCATGATGATGTGATCTCTGACCTCGAGCCAGGTATCCTGGAGTGTGAAGTCAAGTGGGCCCTAGAAAGCATCACTAACAAGAAAACTAGTGGAGACAGCAGTATTTCAGTTGAACTATTTAAAGCCCTAAAAGATAATGCCATCAAAGTGCTGCACTCAATATGCCAGCAAATTTGGAAAATGCAACAGTAGCCACAGGATTGAAAAAGTTCAGTTTATGTTCTACTTCCAAAGAAGGGCAATGCCAATTAATGTTTAGTCTGTCATACAATTGTGTTCATTTCCCATGCTAGTAAGGTCAAGATCCTACAAGCTAGGATTGAGAACTACTAGCAATACAAGCTGGATTCTGAAGAGGAACTAGAGATCAAGTTGGCAACATTGGCGAAATCAAGGGAGTACAAAAAAACCTGGCTACTTCTGCTTCATTTACTATGCTAAAGCCTTTGATTGTGTGGTTCACAACAAACTGTGACAAGTCGTTAAAGAGATGGGAGTACCAGACCACCTTACCTGTCATTCTGTATGCAGGCGAAGAATGATTCCCAATACAGTGATACCTCATACAAAATCCAAACTTGGTTCCACAAGTTTGGACTTTATATGGATTTGGACTTTGTATGAGGCATGCAAAATCCTAGCCGCGATGCCTCATACAACGTCCAAATCCTTGCTGCAATGCCTCATACAACGTCATTTCCATAGAGATACATTGTACTGTAACAGCACAAAGTCAAGGAAACAGACAGGAAACTGACAGAACTTTAAGAAATCATTGTCTAAAGGCTAAAAACATTACAAAAACTTGTCAAACAACCCTGATTGTCCAAGAACCTGAAGAATGCTGCAAAAATCCCAGGAATGCTTCTAAAAATTCTGACGAAAAAATTCAAAAAAATCCAAAATTGCGCTCAAAACCACTCCTAAACACTCTTTGCCTCATGCAAAACCCACAAGAGCAATGCACGCATGTATCCTGCCTTTTATACTGCCCAGGCACAATGCAACCTGGGAAAACCCCAATGCCTCATACAAAATCGCACGACTTTGTATGAGGCAACCTTTTTCAAGGAATTAGGTGATGTTGTATGAATCTGATGTTGTATGAAGTGGACTTTGTATGAGGTATTACTGTACTGCTTAAAGTAATGTTCTCAGCCTCTAACCCCAAGTGTCTAACACTGCGGCAAAATATTGCCTCAAAGAAGAACAGAAGAAAAGATTGTCACCTTAATTTATATGCCATTATATTTGTATTTCTTTCTCCTGAGATCCAAACACCAGTTTGTGCATTTCTCCATGTGCATTCTAGATTAATTACGTTTCAATTACAACAGGTAAGTTGACAATCAAACATGTTCCCACTTCTTTCCATTCTTGTTTATATACCTGTCATCTAAGCTTTGTATTTAGAACAGTTACCTGCTAATTGATTTTTTCAGTTCATTTTCTGCTTTTGGAAAACATGCACACTAAAAATAAATAAATCAAAGTTTCCTTCAAATGTACATATGCAACTTCATTACTTTAACTGGAGACATGTAAGAAATCTCCCTCTGATGTGGAATGATCTACAGGGTGGAATGGAAAGAACATTTCCCTTTGTGTTTGATGTTCAAATTGGATTACAAATTCATACAGACTCTTTTAAATACAGTCAGATTAAGAGAGATTTACAGAAGAACTAATATATGCAGTTTTTTCTCTATAGTTCGTCTCACTTATTTAAAAATACTTTAAATAAGAATGCAATATTTTTTCAACACATTTCCCCTTCCTAACAAATGAACTCACACATTTCTCTGTTCTAATTTTACAGGTAAATAATACAAGATTATTTTAAGGTGGCATAGCAATGAATAAAGTGTCACAGGTAAGGAACCATTTCTTTGGTTTATTCTTTACATTTAATTGTATACTATTATTGTAAAAAAAAAAAATGTTGTTAGCTGCCCAGAGTGGAAAAATATCCCAGATGAGCGGGATATAAATGCAATAAATAAAAAAAGGTGTTGTTTTCAAGATCAATGACAAGGATACATGGTGACTCACACTACAGCTTTCAACCAAGCATCTAGTAAATGAAATGCCAGACAGCAGCATCAGGATATTATATAATACTGGAGTATGTACATTCACTCAAGTAATCTCAAATGGTACTGATCATTGCAGTTCAATAAGCCTTGATAGTAAATTCAGAATTCTGGCTATGCTATTTCACTAGATCTTGATAGGTGCAGGGAAAGTAGGCAAGGCCTAGTAAAGTTGTCTTCCCTTCAGGTTTATCAGGACCATGGGCAGCTCGCAGTTGGCTCCTGTGGCTAAAATTCTCCTCTCTAAACACCTAGAGAGAAAGTGCAAGGCAGGTCCAAGGCAACTCAAACTGTTAGCCTGTGCTAGAGTTGGTCTTGCTTCCCTGGAGTCTGCCTTTGCCTGATTTTGAATCTGATGGCTTCTGCGTGGATGCAGAATATCTTTATGTTTTTAGTCCAAAGGAAGCTATTAGGACTGCATTCTCCAGCAGAGATAGCACAGGAAGAAGTACAGAACATTCTTGCACAGCTTTAGCAACCTATATCGTATCCTTGGGTTTTTCTTGGGAGTATTGCATGTTCTGGTTCAATAACCATACCAGCCATTTCATGGTCACATTTTTGTAGTTGCTGTAAGAAAGGAAACCAAGGTTCTCTAATTCCCAACTGTCAGAGGAATTATTTATCAGGCTATGTGTAACTGTTTGTTGTTTATTATTACAGCAATTTATGAACATATCCCAATTCATTTTGCCACTGTTTCAGTAGTCAGATTCTCATGCCAAAGTGAAAAAGAAATATTTATGAACAATAATTTTATTCCTTGCACAGTCTAAGTGGTAAAGCATAGCTGCTTTCTTAAGTGGAACATTGCCCCCACCCCAAAGTGCCTGCTGAAGTGATTTGAACCACGTTACTCTCTTAGGCAACAATCCTATCCATATTTAGGGCATGCCAGGAGGAGTGGGAGTGATGTAATTTTAAAGTAACTTTTCTACATTCTGTTAGTAGCATTGAATAGATGGCACATTGGCCAAATAGCTATGCATCCAGGACAGAATGAGACAAATGCACCGAAAGAAAACTTTATCTATATGTGTTATGGAAGATCATCTGATTCTTGTCTGGTGAGGTTTGTTTTTGATGAGTGGCTCCTTTGGACAAAAGATAATGCTGATGCTCAGGTTATGGCTGTCCTTGATAACCTTCAGGACATTCATTCAAGACCTGCTGTAGATTTAAATCTTGATGTTAAAATAATAGAAAATAGTAGAAAGTACTTTAAATAGTAGAATGTGCTAGAACGCCACAGAAAGTACCTTCATAGAGTTATTTCTTATTTTGAACTATTCTGCTATTTTGCATGACAATGGCTTGTTAGCTCATCAGGAATGACAGCAGTCAGCACAAAGATTAGCAAACGTAGATTGCACATAACTGGTGCAGTGATTCAGAACACTGATTGCCTGTGAAAAGCTACTCCCAAAATGAAGCTGTTTAGATTCAAGTTACCAAGCCCTTAAAAAGAAATGCAGGTGCCAGAAGAAAAGTAATATCCGCTTTAGTTTCAAAATTAAAATGGAGTTGGGGGGGGGGGAGTTCTCATTTTTATTTTTAAAAGAAGAGGAATATCTACAACAAAGACCTCCTCTGTTGCCATACATAAAGGAGATGAAAATAGCACACATAAAACAGATAACACCACAAAACTAGGAATATGTCAGCATCTAATATCAAGGAGGCTATACAGAGATTAGAAGGCAAGAGTCCCCCCCACCCCCACCCCTCATCCCATACCTTTGTTAAGGCTTGTTTAAAATGGGAAAGACAGCAACACTGTCCTTCTATAAAATGATTATCAGCAGATGAACCTCTATCTGCACAACTGAAGAAGCCACGTTTCAAAGGATGATGGTGGAGATTAAAATCATATAAGAGCCAACAAATTTCCTCAGTTTTGTTTGCAATAACATTAGAGTTTATTAAAAAGGAGAGATATTACAGAAACATTCCCACTTGCAGATAGGTGCTACAACATCAGAACAAATATGAAACTCCTGCTGCCATAGAAGCCTTCATTATGACAGAATGGGAAACTTGTTTGTGTTTGCTAAGGTAATGTATTAAGTAAATGCAATTTGTTTGTCTGTAACTGAGAAGATGAGAAGGAACAACCCTCCAAACAAAGTTTCTGGGTCTTTTGCTTATGGCGAGCACCATTATGGCATATCTAAGCAAAGAAAGGAGCTTCATAATATTTAACAGAATGTTCTCACCAATAGACTCTCTAAATTATAATCACAAAATATACTGGAGAAAGACATGGAGTTAAACTGGTACAAACGTTGTATATAGTGCTATAATTTTATCTTAAAATACAGTACCAGGTATCATGTCCAACAGTGGCATACTGGGGCAACTGACTAGTCCCATAAGACTTCTGTGGCTTACACTATATCTCCTTTAATGCAACACACCCACAGTAGTGTCAGCAATATATTGAGTTGGGAACCCAGTAGTTTCCTGGCTACAATCAGCACCTGATGGTCTCCATATTTAATGTCTAACGTTATTAATTGTTTCTCTATTTGTTAATTTTCGTTTTTTACTTCCAAGAGGCTAAAATGGAGTACATCTACTTTTTAACCTGTGCAATGGCTCCCCCCCATAGGGTTGCCATACGTCCTGGAAAACCAGGATTGTCCCGGATTCAAGATCGGAAAAATTGTCCTGGCCAGTTCAATAAAAATCACGTTAAAGTCCCAGATTTTTAAAACTTAATGACTGTGTATTATAACACACCATTAAAATAAAATCGAACTCTCTCCATCAAATGAGCAATTTCCTGCCACATTGAAGTTGGAGTATACCTGGAGACAAATCATAACATCCTCTCCTCACACCACCATTTGATAAGTGTGACCAGTGTGTTTCCTGGAACTTAGGATGTTAAGAGTTGACCATGACACGACTGCTCAGATTTACCACAGATCATATTACAGTAAGACTTAACTGTTGTAACTAAATTCATTTATGTATTGATATATTTAACGTGAAAGTGTGTTATGGCTTTCATTATATTATGTTTCTTTTTTTAAAAAGGCTATTTTGTAGATACCCTGCCCATTGTTGTCAAGTATACTTCTGTCCCGGTTTTGTGGGAGAGAATTATGGCAACCGTATCTCCCCGCCCCATAAAAACAACCAAAAAGTAGTTAAAACAAAGAATAAAACAACAAACAATGGAAAGAGTTACAAAGTTTATTTTCATTCTTGCAATAATAAGGAATTATTCTTGGAGATTTGCAAAGAGATATGTAACCAATTGCTATTTAAAAAGGAACTTCCCCTGCTCATGTTATTCTATGTCATCCTGCATTTGTACAAAGTACAGCTATATACCAGGCTTCCTCAACCTTGGCCCTCCAGCTGTTCTTGGACTTCAATTCCCAGAAGCCCAGGTCAGCACTCCTGCTGATCAGGGCTTCTGGGAATTGAAGTTCAAGAACAGCTGGAGGGCCAAGGTTGAGGAAGCCTGGTATATAACGTACTTCGAGGTCTCTCTAAACTCTACAGCATTTCAACCTTTATGTTCTTGTTTCCACTTGTTTGAACATCAACATTTTGCTTTCTGGGTCATATGGCCTGAAAGAATTATGTTCCATGCCATAGAGCTATGAATTTCACAAAAATAATAAAGCTCAGAACAAATCCCGTAACTTTAATTTATTGTGCTTATTTTCTTATTGGAATCTCTACAGTTTCTAGCAACAGATTTTGCCAGAAAGTTTTATAGTCAAAATCTAATCTTAATGATATTTTCTACACAGGAATCTTAATTTCAGCTAGAAGAATGCATATTAACTTACTTTGTGATTTACTGACCAACAGATTTCAAAGGCCAAAAGAAACCATTATAATTTAAGTTTGGCCTGCAGCATAAAAGAATCTACAGAAGTAGCCTGAATAATTACTACATGACTGCCTTAAAACTTTCTTTTAGCTTGAGCTGTCTATTGGAAAGACATTCAGTCTTGATTTAAGAACTCTGGATGATTGGGAAATCCACTTTAGCTCTTAGTAAATTATTCTACTGGCTAATTAGTTCAACTCTCAAGCATTTGCAAATACAAATGCCTTTTATTTTGAGCTGATAGATTTACTCATGCATTTTCCTGTGGCATTTACCATATCTTATTTTTATTAAAATAATCTGCCAGGGTGCACAGAAAAAGCCTTTTCAAAGACTGTGGTATTCTTGAACTGCAAGTGGGTGTACTTTGTGTTGGCAGCTAATCTTTCTCACACTAGGTCAGGCAAAGGGAACTGCAGAATGAACTCACCAAAAGGTGTCTTCATTTTGGCAGTTTCACCTCTGGCCTAGACACAGAATAAGAAGAAAAAATAACCTGCCTTATATCCAGAACTCGGTACTGGCTGGGTAGCTCAATGGTTTTAGGTATCTGGTTGTGGAGCCATAGTTTGATTTCTTGCTGTGCTTCCAGGAAGTAAAGCCAGACTATGTAATTATGGGCAAGCTGCACAGCCCCAGGGTGCCTCCAGAAGATGAGAATGGCATGCCACTTCTATGTATTCTCTACCTAGAAAAACCCTGGGAAAGGTCGCTGCAAGCCAAAATTGACTTGAGAGTGCTTATACATTGATTCAGTTTGTCTCATTTATAGGATGCCTTTCTCTCCATGAAAGGACTCAAAGCACAGCAAATATAATATCTTTTTATATATATAGAAACTGAAACTGCCTCTATCAAAATATTCTGCAAAAGTAATTGTACTGCACATTTGAAAAGTGCTACAACATTAAATTACATTTTTAATTCACACCACTATTTTCAGAGGCCTTGTGTGGATATTGTCATTGTTTAGTTTATTCGCTAGGTGGCACTGGATATAATTTTATCTGGATACCGTCAGCTATTTCTGCATACTGCTCTGCTCTCTAAGAGAAATAATGTGACTAGTTACTCTATAGAAGCGGAAGCACACTTCAGGATTTACCCATAGAATCTTGAATGAATCATCATCTCAACCAAGTCCTATTATGTAGATTTGTTATGAAATTTGTATTACAATTGAAGGCAACAGTTTAAAGTAGGGGTGCCCAAACTACAGTCTGTGGGCCAAATCCAGCCCACACAACAATTAATCTGGCCCTTGCTGCCTTCGCCACTCCTGGAAGTGGAAGTAAATGTGCATGTGCATGCTCATAACATGGCCACACATGGACATAATGCTGCCTTAAATGACACGCAACTGTTGTTAACATGTTTACGACAGCTGTGGGTCATTTACATCAGCGCTATGCAGATGCATGCGTGGACATGTTATGAGCATGTGAATTTTACTTCCACTTCTGGTGGGAGGAGCCATGTGACCAGTGGGAGGAGCCACATGACCAGTGGGAGGAACCACGTGACCAGCTCACAGCCTGAAAAGTTCGGGCACCCTGTTTTAAACTATTATGTTTCTTAATTCTTTCTTGTAAGAAATCATCTGGTGTAACTTTGTTTTATGCCTACTTCTAAGTGTGAATAGAGTGTAACCTTCATTTTATGTGAGACTTTTCCTTAAAAGAACCCATTCCATCATTAGTAGAACTTTAAGAAAAAGCAATGCAACAACCAGAGAATCTCAGTTCTGCTAATCCCATATGCCACAGAAATGCCAGGTTAAATACCCAAGAAGCTACGAGCAATGCCAAATTTTCATTGGCTACCACTTGTATACTAAATCACTTGAAGGATTTCTCTTTCAATTATTACTTCAGCTTACAGCCATCACTGCATGTTTGAAGATTAACATGCACATGACCTCAGCATCACACTGAAAAAAGGGGGAAAGGGAAGTTTTGATAGCAAAACAACTTTTTGTGGATGTTTGCTTTGCAGATACTGGGTATATAATTTGGGATTTGAAATCTTCCTGTATAAACCTTGTCAAGGGAATACTCATGTTGAGAGGCACTTGAACAAGAAATACAGGCAAATAAGCAATGGCCTATTGCACTTTGAGTTCATGTTGATTACTAAACTCAAAATAAGTGTTATTTTTGTAGCTCTCCACCAAGAGGAACTGCAAAAAGAAAATAATCCAAGTTCCAGCCTGGCAAAAAATATGGAAGCCTCTTAAACAAACAGCTTATAAAGATTACTGATGTAGCTGTTGGCACAGTTCCTACATCAATCATCCTTAAAAGAAAGTCATAAGATACGCAAGAAAAGAATATGGTGTGCTTGCTCTAAGCCCAGTAGTAGGAGCCAGACAGAACCTTGGCCTGCTTTTTTAAACTATTTGACAATCAGTTATTTGCTTATGCCCAAATTGATCTGCTGCAGAGCTACTCAGGGCCAAAGCTGATGTATGCAGTGTGGACATTTGAGTTCCCCATTTATAGTTTGTAAGTTTCCTGATGATGTTCCTTGTACTGTACTAACTTTGGCTTTGGTATTCAGGCAGTGCTGCTTTAAAAAGAGTGTCCTTTCAAGCATCACACCGAGTTATTTTGGTGCTGAACTATCCTATAATGGGTTATCTTGCCACGTAACAGCCAACTCAACCCTTCCCTCTTGGTTTTGAAGGTGTAAAGCACACACTTTAGTCTTGCTTGGATTAGGCTTCAAATGGTTGATATTGTAATACTGTCCTAATTCTTCAAGTTTTCCAGTAAGTTTTTCAGCTCCCTCATCAAAGCTTGATCCTTGTATGGCCATTGTTGTGTCATCTGAATAGATGGACAATTTTGTATTGACAGGAAATACAGTGTTGGAGACAATACACTTTTGGGGGGCAGCCCATTCTTCTGCAACCTTCATCTGCTGTTCTTTCCATTCATCATCACATAGAATCTCTGGCTGTGAAGAAAGCTGCCAACAACCCTAATAAGTTTGTTATTTTTGGTAGGATTTTTTATTTTATGGAGCAGAATCCTGACTGAGAGCATCATATGCTGCAGTTAGGTCAATGAAAGCCGCTCCTATAATTAGCTTTCTTTTGAAGCCATTCTCAATGTGATATGTAAGGTTAAGAATTTGGCCACAACATGACCTGCCCAGCCTGAAGCCTGCTTGCTTCTCATGATATTTCCATCAGTAAATTAGGAAATACAATTGTAACTCATCCATTCCAGTGCCTTATAAAGGTAGCAAAGGAGTGACACTGGTTGGTAGCTTTTTGGGTCATCTGGGTCTTGGACGGTTAATTTTATGCCAGTCTTTGACTGTAAATTTAATGGTAGATTTTAAACAAGAATAAGTCATAACATGAAATTTACTAACTCAATAAAGACATGACCTTTCTTTTTGAAGAACAGTGCAAGACTGGTAATGATTGGATCTTCTAGAAATCATTAATTCATAGCATTTCTCTATGTTAGAAATGATTTCCTAATACCTAGACACTGTTGCCTCTTGGCGTACAATCTTTTTGTTTGGCGTTATCACAGAGAAGAGATCACAAGACACGAAAATCTTATACAAATGTTTTGCCATGTTTTAAAGGGGAAAATAATGACTCTATGTCGTGTTCACGTTGACTATAATGGAGTTCTGAATAGCTGGAAAATTCTGAATTCCAAATCCTAAGGGCTGTAATTCTGAATTCTAAATCTGAATTTTGGTGTTCCTGCACAACTCTGTTTGTAGCATCTACAGCTTACTGATGTTCTACATCATAAAGCTGATCTCCATCACCAAGCTCATTTTTCAGTTGTATAAAAAGAAAATATTACAGATGTGAGTAGGACTAAAACAAACAAGTTTGTGGCTTCTGTCCTGACACAACATACAGTTCAAGCATCAACATAAATATGTGATTCTGGGCACGCTACGCAATCTCAAATAGCAACTGTTTGTTCCAAACTAACAAAAACTAAGAATATCAACTCAAAAGCATAGGTGAAGGCAATGAGCTGTGAACTGGGGGAGGGGGTAATAACTAAATAGGGACATTAATTATAAATCCAAAAAACAGCATTCATAATTAATTATCGTGATGTCCTTACAAACAAGAACAAGCTGAGACAGAGGTTCCACAATGTTTATTTATAAATTGCTGTTAATTAACAGTCAGTCATTAGAGAGAGGCTGAAGGAATCTTCTTTGATATCATTCAGCTCTCTCTAAGGAAATATCTTTTGATATGAATGGAAAATGATTGCAAGTTTATTTGCTTATATCATGAGCTCATGCCCCCAAGTCTACATATTTATATCAATGCTGTCTTTCAAGAGCTGTTCAAAAAGAGCACCCAAAATACACATTTTCAAGATGAATTTCCCTTCATTTGTAACACCAGTCATTCCTCAGTAATGAGAACCAGCAACAGAGCCCAGTCACAGTGAATCCAAATATGCCTAACACTGCCTCACCTTCTGAGGTCAAAGTCCTGCCGCGGTCTTCAATTTCAATCTCCGTTCATATCAGTCCTCTGCTAACTCACATGACTGCGAAAATGGTTTATATGCACTGCTTAGGTAGATCAGGAGTTAACATGGTTGTAGAGGTCTGGTTATTGTTCATGGAATCTTTTGATAGGCCATCCAAAAAGAAAAGGGTGGAAATGAAACTATAAGTAGCTGGAATTCCACTTCTATCACTGAAAATTGCAGAGTGGTGAGAGGCAGACTCCAAGCGATTTTAAAGGCAAAATGCTACTCCTGGGAGGTTTCAGGAGTAACAGTCCACTTTTCTTGCTAGGGAAAAAATGTTTCTGGTACAGACTGGAGCCAACAACAATGCAAGCGCGGCGCCAAAATGGCCGCCGCGCCCTTTGCGGGCCCCCCCCCACAGGACAGAGAATCCGGGTAGTTAGGGGCGTGGCCACCGCCTTGATAAAAGGGGTGGCCACGAGGCAGCCGTGCTGCCATTTTGCCTCAGCGACGGAGCGGAGAAGTTTTTCCCCCTGCGTCTCCGTCGCTCGTTGGTGCTACCGGGAAGCCTTTTAGTTCCGTTTACTAGCTAGCTTCCCTTTCTGCTGCGGTGAGATGCCTTCCCAAAAGAAGGCTGCTGCGAATGCAGCTCGGGTGGTTCGGAGGCGTAATCCGGGTCGGAGGACCGCGGTGCCGCCTCCCCAGCAGCCACCTTTGCCATCCCCGGCCGGGGCTGGTGGCATGGGGGCTATCGCCCCTTGGACCGATCAAAGTGCGGGCGCGGAGGGAGTTCCGGCCCGCGGCCCGCGAGCGGTGGGCACCGCTCATCCTCCTGCTCAATCGGTTGGGCCTATTCCTGTTGGGCCGCAGCCTCTCCCGGGGCCCTCTAGCCTTGGGGGGTGGCCCGGCTCCCTGCCTTGGCAGGTTAATCCACCAGCCCTCCCGGGCTTCGGCGGTAGTCAATGGCAATATACGGCCCCTGGGGTGCAGGGTCCTGTCCCCATGCAAGGATCAGGTGGGCCGGCCGGCCCTTTACCCATGGTTAATGTGGACTCCTTACTGGCACGTATTGCGGCCCTCGAGGCGTCTTTGGCCCGGGCCAGTCAGGCAGGTGCCCCTTTTGGAGTACCTTTGGAGGCGCTAACGGCAGCAGGACAACAGCCGGCGGGGAGGGTTGAGCTGCTGCAGGCGGGTGGCGCGGCTACGGCCACTGCCTCACAGCTCCCCAGCCAGCAACCTGGTGCGGGTCAAGCCCCGGTGATGAGCTCTACATCGGTCGTGAGCTCCGACGCCCCCAGTGGGCCAGAACCCCCGGTGGGGGCGGCCCACGGGGGTGCAGCATGTGAGTATACGGTGCAAACGAGTACATCTACACATATTCCCAATATAGGGGGGGCCTTTCAGTGGCCTTGGCCTCGCTCGGGTGGTGCGGGGACTACCCCTCTGGTGCCCCACCCGGCGACAACGACTGCCACCATGCCCACGGGGGTGGGCCTAGGCTCTTACACTGCTGGCAATGTCTTGGGGGTGGCAGGGTTAGCTCCGGCTCCCTTTACCAGGCCTGTTGTCCCCTTTTCGGCTTTGCCGACGGCAGGGTATTCCTTGCCACTGGGCGATCACTTGGCACAGGCTACCAGAGAAAAGATTTGGAGGGGGGAGTATGTAGATATCTTCTCACTCCTGAACAGAGAGCCCACCAAGGAAGAAAGGGAGGGTCAGGATGAGAAGGACGAGGAGCAGGCACGCCGCCGCAAGCCGCCGCGTACCTGGGCTAACTGGCTCCCCGCTTATTTGATATATATGGCGGTATATTTGAGGGCGCGGCCGGATCTAGCTATTCCCATGGTCCAATATTTGGACAACATATATAGGGCGATGGTAGATTTCCCGGGCCCCTCATGGCTAGCATATGATGAGGAATTCCGTATGAGGATTCCCCTCCATCCCGAGATGAGATGGGATGAGCCCTGCCAGAGACTGTGGCTCTTGTATATGACACCCACACGCCCTGCCCCGGGGGATAGATACCATTGTGGACATGCGGTCCAGCGAGCAGCTCCAGCGCAGGTTACCCGCCAACCGGCGGGGCAGGGGGTTCCAGCCCGCCTGCTGTGCTGGACTTTCTCGTCAAATGGTTCCTGCAACCGGAAGAACTGCAGGTATAAGCATGAGTGTCCCACGTGTTCTGGTCCCCACGCAGCCTCGGCTTGTCCCAAGCCTGGGGGGGCGCGAGGCAGAGGGGGGGTGGACAGTGGGCTGGCAAGGCTGCCACGGAGGGAACTAGTTCTCCAAAAGGCCCCCTCCCCAATTAAGGTGGACATGCTGGAGCGCTGGCTCGCATCGTACCCAAAGGGGGAGGACAGAGAGTATCTCATTCAAGGTTTTAAGCAGGGATTTCGTATCCCTTTTATGGGTGTTAGATCCCCTCAGGATGCTCCCAACCTGTTATCCCTCAGAGGAAGGGAGGAGGTGGCTGCGGCCAGCATTAAAAAGGAATTAGACGCGGGCAGGGTCGCTGGACCTTTTCCTGCACCCCCTTTTCCCAACCTTAAGGTTTCACCATTGGGTTTGGTTCCCAAAAAGTCCCTAGGTGAGTTTCGCCTTATTCATCATTTGTCCTACCCAGCCGGCAGATCGGTCAACGATGCTATACCTGATGACCTTTGTTCGGTCAGGTATACATCGTTCGACCATGCGCTGCGCATGGTGCGCTCGTGTGGCCCGGGTGCCTTGCTGGCCAAGTGCGACATTAAGTCAGCTTTTCGCCTCTTGCCAGTGCACCCGGGTGACTTTGAATTGCTGGGTTTTAAATTTAAAGGGGAATATTATTTTGATAAGGCCATGCCTTTTGGCTGCTCCATATCATGCTCGGCCTTCGAGCGTTTTAGTACTTTCCTAGAGTGGGCTTTTGTCCGCAGGTCAGGGTCCCGGTCTGTAGCCCATTACCTGGATGACTTTTTATTCGGGGGTGAACGGGGCTGGGACACGTGTGCACGTCTCCTCAATACATTTCAGACGCTAATGCAGGAACTTGGTGTCCCTTTAGCGCCCGAAAAGACCGAGGGCCCATCGACCAAGTTAGTATTCCTGGGGGTTGAGATTGACACAGTAGAGCAGGCTTCTAGGTTGCCGGGTGATAAGGTGTCCAGGATAGTGACCCTTATCTCGGAATTGCTGGCCAAGCGTAAGGCATCCCTGAGGGAACTCCAGGTGCTACATGGGCACCTTAATTTTGCCTGCAGGGTGGTCGCACCAGGCAGGGCTTTTGCCCGGCGCTTATGCGACGCCATGGCAGGGTTATCCAGGCCCCACCACAGAGTTAGGCTCACCCGGGCTATCAGGGCAGACATGTTCGTCTGGTTGCAATTCCTGAGGGAGTTTAACGGGGTCTCATTTTGGAGGTCGGACCTCCTGGCTTCCCCCAATTTCCAGATCCAGTCTGATGCCTCAGGATCCCTGGGCTATGGGATGTACTTCAATGGGAAGTGGGCCTATGGTGGGTGGCCACCGGCATGGGCAGGCACAGGTCGCCTGCGGGATCTCACATACCTGGAATTTTTCCCCATTCTGGGGGCTTTGATGCTATGGGGCGAACAGTGGGCTAATTCGGTAGTGCATTTTTGGTGCGACAATGCTGCTGTGGTACACATTGTCAATGCACAGACTTCTAAATCGCCCAGGGTTATGGATCTAGTGCGCCATTTTGTGCTGCGCTGCCTGCGCCTCAATGTCTTGTTCAGGGCCAGGCATGTCCCAGGGGTTAATAATGATATTGCTGATGCTTTGTCCCGCCTGCAGATCTCCCGGTTCCGCGCCTTGGCCCCGGATGCGGAGGAATTTCCCTCGCCACTCCCGGACGAGATGTGGACTATTGGCAAGGAGAGGTGAACCGGGCGATTGGCCTTTCACTAGCGCCACGCACGCGTAAGGCGTATCAACAAGCACTCAGTTCATATAGGGTTTTTGCCACTCAATTTCACTTGCCAGAGACCTGGCCTATTCCGGTGGACCATGTACTGCGGTTCATGGTCCACCTCCATGCACAGGGCCTTGCACCTCGCACCATAGCATCCAAGCTCTCGGCGTTGGCTTTTATGGCCAAAGTAGGGGGTCATGTGGATACCACCTCTGACTTCCGCGTGAGACACGTTTTGGAGGGGTGGGTGCGCGAGCGCGGGCGTTGCCCGGACGACCGGCACCCTATTTCCCCAGGGGTTCTTACCCAGTTGGCCCGGGGCTGGCCAGGCCTCTGTTTTGATCATTATGAGGCAGCCCTTTTTCATGCAGCCACAACGGTGGCATTTTTTGGAGCGCTCCGCGTCAGCGAACTCGTGATGCTGTCTAAGGCGGATGCAAGTGGTAGGGCACTGGAACTCGGAGATGTCTACGTTGCCAAAGACTGGGCCCAGTTGAGGATTCGCTCCTCAAAAACAGATCAGCACGGCGTAGGCAGTGGAGTAAGACTGCTACGGTGTTCTTTGGCAGACATCTGTCCGGTTGGTGCCCTACGGGAGTACCTGGCACTGCGTGGCTGGCACCACGGCCCGTTTTTCTGTCACCAAGATGGGTCTCCCCTTACTAAATTTCAGTTTTGGAAGGTGACAGCCATAGCCCTCACCAGGGTGGGCTTTTCAGGTGCCCGTTATGGCACACATTCGTTCCGTATTGGTGCAGCCTCTACAGCTGCTGTTTTTGGGTACTCGGGGGCTGACATACGCAGCATGGGGAGGTGGGGCTCACAGTGTTTTCAGTTTTATGTGCGCCCACTCCCGCCATGAGTACCAATTCAGTCACCTTACCTTCCTTTTTTCTCAATTTTATTGCAGACCCTGGGTGTCGTATTACACCGGTGACAGTATGGCTGGTGGGCCACAGCTATGTGCACAGGGCAGCGCGTTACGCTGCGGCAACAGATTGGGGACCCCGACTGGGACTGGGTGACCACGCCAGTCTCGCATGGCATGGTAAGCCTGGGATGTTATGGCAGGAGCTGAGGCCTTTCCTTTTTCTGGCCTGGGGGCTGACCCGCCTGACATTCTAATTATCCACCTGGGGGGCAATGATTTGGGCCAGGTCACCGGCTTATCGCTCAAGCATGCGATTTGCGAGGAACTCGCCTACTTGCACTATGTCTGGCCTGCCACAACCCTGGTTTGGTCGGACATTGTTCCGCGCCACTCTTACAGAGGGGGCGTTAACCTCCTTGCGCTTGACCGCGCAAGGCGCGCGGTCAACAAGGCGGTGGCGCGGTTTCTTACCACCAGGGCTTGGGGGCGGGTTAGTCATCACCCCGATATTAGTCTGCAAAATTATGACCTCTATGCAGGGGATGGGGTCCATCTGTCGCGAGGAGGTATGGACCTCCTGTTGGGTGACTGGCGAGCAGGCCTGTTGACCGAGCTGACGGTCTGGGGGGGGGCGTCAGGTCTTCTGTGAAGCCCCTCCGTGTGGCGGGTAGCACTGGTAAGGTAAACAGTATGACCCACAAGTATCCGGCAGGTTCGCAGTTGACTGGACAACACTAGACAGGAATAAATTAGTTAAACGTTGTCCGGTCAACGACGAACCAGGCGATGGGGTGATGGTGATTGCTAACCAGCATGCATCACCCCTGTGATTTCACGGATACGCGTCAGAGGGTGGGGTCATGAGTTAGTTATTGACTACGGTCAACAATTTGTTTGTTGTTGACAAACAAATTGATACAAATTGATACATTGTAACCAATTGCCGTTGGCAATTTTGGGGTGGTACCTTACCAGTGTTACTTCGGCCTGCTTGCCTTAGGAATTATGATTGGTCGTTTTACCAATACAAATTTATAATTCGGACTAGGGCATTGAATCAATAAATGTGGCCCTTTGCTGTTATCCACTTTCAATGTTGTCTGTGTCCGTTATTGGGGGGGTGCGCCTGCAATGCAAGCGCGGCGCCAAAATGGCCGCCGCGCCCTTTGCGGGCCCCCCCCCCACAGGACAGAGAATCCGGGTAGTTAGGGGCGTGGCCACCGCCTTGATAAAAGGGGTGGCCACGAGGCAGCCGTGCTGCCATTTTGCCTCAGCGACGGAGCGGAGAAGTTTTTCCCCTCCACCCCCTCCCTAGTTAACAGTGTGATTATGGTCGCTTCGGGGCCGGGTGGGAATTTTTGGTTGGGACCCATATTGGCTTCGGGTCCTGGCTTTTTTGCCCACCCCACACTGTGGCTATGGTTTGATATAGGGGTCTTTCTCCATTACTGCTGTTGACTTTGGTCACATGGGCGGGTAGCACTGGTAAGGTAAACAGTATGACCCACAAGTATCCGGCAGGTTCGCAGTTGACTGGACAACACTAGACAGGAATAAATTAGTTAAACGTTGTCCGGTCAACGACGAACCAGGCGATGGGGTGATGGTGATTGCTAACCAGCATGCATCACCCCTGTGATTTCACGGATACGCGTCAGAGGGTGGGGTCATGAGTT
The DNA here is from genome assembly GCA_035047345.1 of Bradypodion ventrale. Classification (NCBI taxonomy): domain Eukaryota; kingdom Metazoa; phylum Chordata; class Lepidosauria; order Squamata; family Chamaeleonidae; genus Bradypodion; species Bradypodion ventrale. Next base: position 88,179,483 of record JAWDJE010000004.1, read on the forward strand.
AGTTATTGACTACGGTCAACAATTTGTTTGTTGTTGACAAACAAATTGATACAAATTGATACATTGTAACCAATTGCCGTTGGCAATTTTGGGGTGGTACCTTACCAGTGTTACTTCGGCCTGCTTGCCTTAGGAATTATGATTGGTCGTTTTACCAATACAAATTTATAATTCGGACTAGGGCATTGAATCAATAAATGTGGCCCTTTGCTGTTATCCACTTTCAATGTTGTCTGTGTCCGTTATTGGGGGGGTGCGCCTGCAATTGCCTTGCTCCCTGTATTATTTATTTATTTATTATACTTATATCTCACCCTCTAGGAAAAAATCATTCCTACTCAGGGTGACTAACATCATAAAACCCAACAATAAAACAATCAAGAATTATTAAAGTTACTTACAATAAAACTCACCATAAAACAGTCACAAAACATTAAAATTGCCAGAAAATACATCAAACAAGGGCCTTAAAAGCACAACCTATATGGGATGAACAGAGTGGCATCTCTAACGGTCAGCTGAAGACAGAACATTTTCAAAGGCCTCCTTAAAGAGCAGTCTTTTCAGCTGTTTTTTGAAAGAGAGCAAGGATGGAGCCTGGCGCAACTCAGCTAGAATAGCGTTCAACAGCATTGGTGCCGCCACCGAGAAGGCTCTTCTCCTAGTTACGGTCTTCCTAGCCAATCTCGGGGTCAGCACCTGAAGCTGCACCAACAGAGAGGATGCAGGATACTGTACTGAGGGAAAGACATTCCACAAGGCCATTTAGGGCCTTAAATGCTAGCACTAACACCTTGTACCTGATACAGACAGGAATAGGCGAACAGTGCAGGCCTGCCAAGGCTGGGGAGATATGATCAAATTTTCTCACTCCCATAATCAGCCTGGCTGCTGCATTCTGTACTCGCTGAAGTCCCCATAGCAGGGACAGGGGAAACCTCATGTAGAGAGCATTACAGTAATCAATACAAGAGATTACCAGTGAGATAACTACTGTTGTGAGGGACCGCCTGTCCAAGAAGGGACACAACTGGCCAATTTGGTGCAGTTGGAAGAAAGCAGCTTTACACACCGCTGCAATATGTGCCTCAAGGGTCAAATGTTTCAGTGAGACAAAGGCAGTTCTTTGACACTGCTCTACTCTAGAGGGAGACATTCCCTACTGGGGAAAAAAACATATTTACTTCTTTGGAGTACCATTTGATCAACCTTGGTTCAAGTTGCTTCTGTGAAACAGGTTTTTATTAGTTTACATAGTACATTGGATGCTGTCCTCACTTACCAAATAGTCTGATAATCTACAGGTTGGACTACTCTAATATACAACATACAGGTCTATCCTAAAACACAGGAAATATTAATTAGAAATCTAGAAACCACACCTCTAATGGAAGACTAAGACTGTGTTATTCACCATTCACCAACAGTACCAGATCCCAGCTGCAGGACCAAAAACAATTGAAGGGCTATAACAATAAATAGATGGAATCCTAAGGATCAGTTTTAAAAAAAATTACTATGGTTTTCCATTAGATCTCATATTGTATGCAACAGTATTCAGGCATCTGAAGTACTCAAAATAAAATAAAATAAAATAAAATAAAAACAGAAATGGATGTCTGAAGAAACACATCTGACCAGTAGAAAATAAAAATAAACTGGAACAATATGCTGAAGAACTATACAGAAGAGATAAAAAGATGATAGATTCCTTTGAAGAATTCTATAATGAAGAATGCACAGTACTAGAAAGTAAAGTGAAAGCTGCTCCAAAAGTACTATGAAGATAAAGATCACCAGGGCTTGGTGGGAAACCTATAGAATTCTTATGAGGCCAAAGAAACTGAATCTATTAAAATTTTAACAAGGTTATGCCAACAAGTCTGAAAAATAAAAAAGTGGTCCACAAGATGGAAACACTTAATATTTATTCTAGTTGTGACTATAGGACCATTGCTCTAATTTCCCATGCAAGCAAGGTGATGCTCAAAGTACTGCAGTAAAGGTTTTTTTATCTTATATGGAGCATGAAATGCTGATACTGTATTCAAGTTGGATTCCAAATAGGAAGACACTAGGGATCATATTCAGTGGTGGGATTCAACAGGTTTGCTGCAGTTCGCCAGAACCAGTAGCAGAAATTATGGCTGGCCCCGCCCATCCAAGTTTTGAAATAAAGTAGTCCTAATTTGGGTGCAATGCAGGGCTTTCCCCCTGGCCACGCCCACCATACCACCCCCACAGAGTAGGTAGTAAAGATTTTTGAATCCCACCACTGGTCATATTGCAAACATTTGAGGATATTGAAACATACCAAAGAATGAGAAGATCAGTCTATGTTTTAGGGACCACAGGAAAGCATTTGACAGGGTAGATCATTATAAACAATGGGTTGTCCTGAAAGAAATGGAGGTGCTTAACACTTGATTATCCTGATGTGCAATTTATATTGTGGACAAGAAGTTACCTTTAGGATAGATTATGGAGAAACAGAATCATTCCCTATAGGCAAAGGTGTCAGACAAGGGTGTATTTTATCCCTCTACTAGCATATTTTTCCCGGTAAACTGGGCACATTTATTTTGTATGTTGGTGGTTAGGGATGGTTTTTGTGTGTGAACACTCATACACACACACTGGGTAGGTTTGAAATGTGCAGCTCAGTAGGTGTGTGTGTGTGTGTGTGTGTGTGTGTGTGTGTGTGTGAGTGAGAGAGAGGGGGGAGGAGACTGCACCCAGGTGTGTACCTCCAGGAGGTACACACCTCTGGAACGGAGCCCCGTTCACTGCCTTTGCTTCCCAGGGTAGTTGTTCACTTTCAATTGGGGGTGGGAGGGTGGGGGGGCAATGCATCAGTGTCTTCACCTCCTGCCACCCGCCCCTGTAAAGTGAAACACTTCCATGGGAAGTAAAGGCAGCGTCTGGAGCCCCGGTCGCTGCCTTTTCCCCAGGGTATAGGTTCGCTTTCAACAGGAGAAGGGGGCAAAGGCATCAGTGCCTTCACCTCCCGCCTCCCCTTTGAAAGCAAAACACTTTCTCGGGAAGTAAAGGCAGTGTCCGGAGCCCCGGCCGCTGCCTTTGGTTCCCGGGGAAGTGGTTCGCTTTCAATGGGGGGTGGGGGCAAAGACCAGTGCCTTTGTTCCCCCCGTTGAAAGCAAAACACTTTCTCGGGAAGTAAAGGCAACATCCAGAGCCCTGGTCACTGCCTTTGCTTCCCAGGGAATTGGTTTGCTTACAACGGGGTGGGCGGGGTGCCTTCACCCCCCATTGAATGCGAAACCCTTCCTCGGGAAGTAAAGGCAGCGACTGGGGCTCCGGATGCTGCCTCTACTTCCTGAGGAAGTGTTTTGCTTTCAACGGGGGGGGGGGGGGGGGAGGCACCCCTGTTGAAAGTGAACCAAATCCCCAGGAAGCAAAGGCAGTGGCCAGGGCTCCGGTCTCTGCCTTTACTTCCCAACGAAATGTTTCACTTACAACAAGGCACGCTGTTTGCTGCCTTTTCTTCCTGGGGAAGTTGTTCGCTTCCCTCAGTGGGAGGGGGATGAAGGCACAAGTTCCTTCACCCACCACTCCCCGTGGAAAGTGATGGCTTCCCTCCTGGAGGTGAAGGCAGCAAACGGAGACCCGTTCTTGGCCTTCATCTCCCTGAGGGAAGCGGCAGGCATTCGGGGAGAAGATGGTTTCCCCCTCTTCTCCCCGCTAGTTGCCGGGGCCATGGGTAAGTGGCAGTTGGCAGTTTTATTTTTACTGCATGCACCGGCTTTCCTGGCCTCCTCCGCGCCCTTCAGCCTCATTGGCTGAGGGGTGGCACGCGTGGAGGATGCTGGACCCTGTAGTTTTTTTCATGCTGTGTTCGTGGGGCGCTTGCCCGACTCACAGCTGGCAGACTCTTGCGGCAAAGCTCGGATGCTGTAAAGGTAAGTGTAGGCGGATCGGTTCAGGATGGTTGGGCTGGGTGCGGGTGTGTATGCCGGATACCAACGGTTAATGCACGATTTTATAGGTAAAGATTTGTTCAATCTGTATGCTGAACATATCATACAGAAAGCCAGACCAGAGTCAAATGAAGATGCAAAAACTGGTGGAAGAAACATCAATTTAAGATATGCAAATAATACCATCTTATTGGCAGAAAAAAATGACTTGAAATGACTTTTAATGAAAATGAAAAAAGAAAGTGCCAAAGCAGGGCTGCAGCTGAACATTAAGATAAATAAATCATTAAAAAAGAACTACACAACTTTAATAGTCACAATTAAGAAATTGAGATAGTGAAAGGTTTTGTATACCTCTTTTAATCAATTCAAATGGGGATTACAGCCAAGAAATCAGAAAACTGACTCAGAATGGCATCAATGAAGGAATTAGAAAAGACCATCAAGCATAAGGATGTTTCACTGGAGTCCACGACCAAGATAATCACATTATTGTATGCTCAATCACCATATATGGGTGTGAAACCTGGACAAAGAAAGCTGACAGGAAAAAAAATTATTTGTTTGAATGCTGTGCTGGAGGAATGTTACTATGGACTACTAAAGAGACAAGCCTGAAGTGTCTCTGGAGGTAAACATGATGAAATTGAGACTGTCCTTCTTAGGGCATATCATGAGAAGACAACACTCTCTGGGCAAAATACAATAATGCTGGGAAAGATGGAAGGCAACAGGAAACAAGGAAGGCCAAACATGAGATGGATTGGCTCCTTAAGGGAAGCCATAGACTATATCTTGCAGGATTTGAGCAGGGCTGTTGAGCACAGGCTGGTTTTGAAATATCCCATTCATAGTCGCCATAAATTGGAGACAATTTGATGGCACATAACTACAACAATTGATGTAGTCCTGTGGTGGGGATATCTTTATATTCTACTAAGGCTAGTACAATGGTTGGAATGTCAAGTGTGAGAGTTAAAATCCTTATTGCACCTTTCAGAAGTAAAAGCAAGATCACACAGCAGTTTGCAGGACTACAGGCAGTTCTACTTATGTGGCCTTGGAGAAGCGGCATATTCCTAGAGTCCCATTAGAAGGAGGGGCTAGTAAATCACTCTTGAATACTTAATACCTCAAATACCCTTGAAAATGCCATCTGACATTAAATAATAATAATAATAATAACAATAACAACAACAACAACAACAACAACAACAACAACAAAAACTACTACTACTACTTGCCATGAAATCAATTCTAACATATAGTAACTGTTTCCAGGGTTTTCTAGATAGAGAATACACAGAGGTGGTTTACCCTTCTCTCCTGGGAGCACCCTGTAACCATACAGCTTGCCCAATATTAGAGTCTGGCTCTTCTGTGTTAGCACAGTGGGGAACTGAACTCCTGACCTTTGGATCCACAGCCAGGTATCTAAACCTAAGAGATATCCAATTAGCTTGACAGTATATAATTATGATTAATGTAAAGCAACTTCTGGTGATCTTAATAATTGAAATCAGTGGTGGGATTCATTTTTTTTACTACCTACTCTGTGGGCGTGGTATAGTGGGCGTGGTCAGGGGGAAAGCCCTGCATTGCACCCAAATTAGGACTACTATATTTCAAAACTTGGGTGGGCAGGGCCAGCCAGAATTTCTGCTACTGGTTCTGGCAAACTGGTGTGAAGCTGCTGAAGCCCACCAGCTTGAAATTCATGTAAATGTGCAACTATAGTGGCTTTTGTTTAAAAATCAGCTGCAATGTGGTAACTTAAAGGATTTTTAAGGTTGTATCCACAGTGAGGAATCAAGCAAGTGTGGAATTTGATGAAGCAGAAAGCAAGCCCTCATTCATGAATAAAGCAGTACATCTGTATATGAAAAAAGTGCAGCCTGCTATCAACCATGTAAATTTCTTGTTGAATAATTGCTCCAATTTTAAAATCTAAGTCATTTTTCTTCCTATTAGAGAGCCTGGGGAAAAGATATTTTGAAATATCGAAGATGGTAAAATTTAAAAATTAGATACTGAGCATGAAGTATGCAATAATTGTTCTTCATAACATTTTTATTGCCTCTACATTTCATGATTTTTTGTCCTAAATTCCACTGTACCATTATGATGAAAAAAATGGTATCAATAAAGTATGTGATTGATGCTAAGATTTTATCACTTAGACTATGAAAAGTAGTCATGGCAGTGAAATCATTTCATGACATTTTTCTCTTTTGATTTGTTCATTCAGAGCAATGATACCCACATGATTCATTTATCAGAGTTCATCAGAATTGAGGTTATTGCCTGCATCTAAATGTAGGCATTCAGTTCTTAAAAACAAAAAAACAACACTCTGGTTTATTAATATTGGACATTGTGCTTTATGATCCACAGTTCAAAATGTCAGGAAATAGTCCGTAATTGCTGCACAATATAATGTCCGCATCACCAGCAGGAAAAAGGACATCGAACTTTACATAACAAAGGGCAGCCTGAATGTTTACAACACCAAAATGGTAGCAGTCAAGATAGTCTACCCAATAACCTCTTATGTTCACTGGCATTCACATCGAAAAATCAAGCAAGGGAAAATCCCAGAAGCTGACTTATTTCATCAGTTAACCACTTTTCACCCAAACACAAAGCAACTGACATGGTAGATTTTTAGCATGTGTGAATGGTAGTGAGCACAAGAAGGTATTCTGTAAACCATCTTGCTGCTGCAATTGATGTCAACATTCCAGCTGTTTTTGCATCCTTTTTTCCTGCTGGTAATGAGGACATGATACTGTGCAACAATATCAGGCCATTTTCTGGGGTTTTGAACAGTGTATACATAAGCACAATATCCCACATAAACTGAAAGGGTTTTTTAAAAAAAGAATTGAATTTCTTGGCTTTGAAAATGGAAGTTTAAATATACATAGATACTACACACAAATTCTAACAGAAACTTCCCACGTATTACCCAGTGCTAAAGGATCACAGAAGATGATCACATGTGTATCTGTTCCAAAACATGCTCCTTTATCTTTTGAAATAAATAAAAAGAGCAGGCTCAGAGTTAACAAATATTATCACTGGAAGCCAAAGCTGAAATCACCCATTTTATGTAAAGACAATAATGACAAGAGGATGAATTCATTTGAATTATGTTGTTGGAAGAAAGCCTTATAGATATGTCAGAAATGCAAATAAGTGGGCTAAATCAAGTCAACCCCGAATTCTCACTAGAGGAAAAATAAACTGAAGCTATCATGCCATGTACATATAAAGAGAATACAGAACTGACTAGAAAATACAATATTGCTGAGAAAAGAATAATAACAGGATGACCTATGTGAGAGATTGTCTCAATAAAGGAAGATACAGCTGTTAGTTTGAAGACCTGAACAGAATTTACTGGGAAAAGACAATAGTGCTAGGAGAGGAAGAGCAATAAGAGGAGCAAATAACCTAACATGAGATGCTATCAATTTGCAAGATCTGCTCAGATCTGTTAATGATATTACATTTTGGAGATCACCACACTTCTGAAGAGCCTTGATGGCACAAAACAAATTTTGAGCATTTAAAAACAAACAAACAAACAATTGTATATTGACAAAAGAAAGAAATGGTTGAGACCTTGATAGGATATAGGCACCCAACCTGTTATTGTCAAGTAAGACCATTCCTAGCCATAAAGTGAAAAACAGTAGTATCACGGCTTCAATGGGTGAACTTCTGAATATTGCTCTATATTCTTTTATAATACTTTAAAAATATTTTTGCAACCAGAAACATAATACCATTGTAAGCACAAATCCATTGCTTCAGATTCCTGAAAGTCAGTTAAATAAATCTTGACTGACTGGGCTAAAAGTTCAGATTGGCCCATGCCTAGAGCAAATTTCTCTTTGAAAACTTGTGTCACAAACTTGATCTAAGAAACCTTGAAAGTTTCCTGAAAGCACCGAGTGCAGGGATAAACACAACTGTTCTGTGCTTTGGTAATAAAAATAAAATGTTTAGAATATGCCTAACAAAATTGTATACTAAGATAAAAGTGAATGAAGACATATGGCACAATGTCCCCATTTCTGAGGGAGGGTAACTCAATTGCTTTCTTCAAAGCTACCCTGTTTCTTTTGACTTTTTCAAACAAAACTCTTTTGATTCCATTTCAGTTCTTCTTCATCCGTGTCTAGGCCAGATGTGAAACTGCCAAAATGAAGCCACTTTTTGATGAGTTCATTCTGCAGTTCCTTTCACCAGACCTAGTGTGAGAAAGATTAGCCGGAAACACAAGGTTGCCATTACTAGGGTACGCACAATTGTGGTTCAAAAATACCACAATCTTCGAGGAGGCTTTCATTACCCTAAAGCTCTGCAAATATCTACCCTTTTCAAGAAGCTGTAACATTATACAGTAGACCCTCACATAACGATGTTACTTGGTTCCCCAAGTAGTGTTGCTAAGCGATTTTTGTTGTTATGCGGGTTTCTATTGAGTTTCCCGCATAACGACATTTTTAGCGTCATTGTTCGGTTATTTTAGCGTTGTTGTCCGGACGACACTAAAAATGTTGTTATGCGGGAAAACACGTGGTGCATAACGATGTGTTGTTAAGCGAAAATGATGTTATCCGAACGTGTTATGTGAGGGTTGACTGTCCATTTTGCAAAGCTCTAACTCAGGGATTCTCAACCTTTTAAAGCCGGGGGCCAGGTCATGCTCCCTCAGACAGCTTTGGAGGCCGGACAGCCATTTTGCCTTTCCTCCACCACGTGGCACTACCTGGTGTGGTGGAGGCGGTTAGGGGCAACATGAAATGGTGCTGCGGGCTGCATCCGGCCCACGGGCTGCAGGTTGAGAATCCCTGCTCTAACTCAAGTGTTTCACAACCTTTGTTTTTTGGAGTTCAATTCACAAAAGCCTAAGTTAATCCCCCAAAACACTGTACAGCCAGTGTATTGACTTAGACTTCTGGGAAACGAAGTCCCTATGGGCCCCATATTGGGAACCGCTGCTCTAACTGGAAAGCCTTTTCCAAGAATGCTCAGGGATAAAAAAACAAACAAACCATGTTTGCATTTGAAAGGTCTTTTTGAAGGACCAATATATCAGCCTCTGCAACCTGCATTCTTTCCAAATTAAAAAAAGTGGGTGAGGCTAACCATTCTCTTTCAAGACTGATATTTTCTAGGTATCGCCTATTTCTGATTGAGTAAAAGTAAAACATTTTTATTTTTACAAATCATAATTCAAAAACCCATTGTCCAAACTTCCTCCAATTTTGCAGAGCAAGAGATTACCTGCTACGTCTGTGCCAAACTTGGTATTGATTTGATGCCCAATTTCAAAGTTATAATTTTCTATTTGAGCTTTTTCTTTTTTTTAATGTTGATTTGCTCTGTTGTATAATAGCATGGCTTTTCCATGACAATATGAGCACTTTGTTTTTAAGGGCTGTGATTCTGGCTCTAAGATGGTTACCATTTCATAAACTCTCAATTTGAATGTTGGGCGGCAGCAGTGTTCAAATAAATATCTACATTCTTCTTGCACTGCCTTTCTTCAATGCAAAGTAGGGGATCTTCTCATTGCTGAAAAAATTATACATCATTTTCAAGTCCACATGAGTACAGTGAAATCAGAGACCTTCCTGATTACCTTTGGCTTGTCAAAAGATATAAATCCCTGTAAACAGCCTTATAAATTGTTTATTACCCAGTTTTAAGGTTCAATCTCAGTACCAGAAGTTTTCACCAAATATTTAACATATCTTGTTAGTCTATAAAAGGGGTTCCCAACCTTTTCAAGCCAGGGGCCGGGTCACACTCTCTCAGTCAGGTTTGAAGGCTAGGTACCATTTTGCCCTGCCTGCATGATGCGAGTGGCCATTTTGTCCCATCAGCTTCAAAGGGGAAGCCATTTTGTTTCACAAATGCCCTTGGAGGGGTGGGTGGGGCACATGAAATGTCACAAGCTGGATATGGCCTGTGGGCCTTAGGTTGGGAACCCCTGGTCTTTTGTTGTTCAGTCGCATAGTCAAGTCCGCCTTTGCGACCCCATGGACCATTGCACACCAGGGACCCTATCCTCTACCTGGTTTATAACTTACTTTATCTACATATATGTCATAGAGTTAATGAATTACACATAAAACCAAGTGCTAATTTTAACCCTACTTTAGAGTGTATTCATTAGTTTGGTTGGATTTGATTCATATACATTTCCATTAGTGCAGGCACTATTCTGGGTAGTTTACAGGTTAAAGCGTAAACCTCACAAAACAATAACTAAATGTATTCAACAATATGGCATTCTAATAGTATAGGTCTAAAATTCACAGAAAAAGAAGGGGAAAATCAAATTAACACTAAACAGAATTCAGGATGATTAGTTCCTGAAGGCAGATTTGAATAATTTTCACCAATTTTCTGAACATAAAGAGAGGTGCTACAAATGCTTTAAGTTAACTGTGACTAACAATTCTAATTCATTTTAATCATTTCACTTAAAGTAGTATTAGTACCAGATTTAACCAGCAAGTAAGGCCTAAATATGACTGTTACTTTCAACTAGAATGGAAGAGAAAAATCAGAAATCACACTGACCTACACAATCTTAAACAGTATCACAAACAGCTATCAATACAAAAAATAATAATACGTATTTCAATAACAAATGTTTAAATGCGCAGGCAGTCCATACTATTAAAACAGAAACATGGTGTTTTATATTTTAAAAATACAGCTGACTGGCATCTGAAACAAATGCTGTTTTTATGTTCTTCAATATAACTACGCATTCTTTTTATGAAATAATCAATTAAAATTCACCTTTGTATTTCAAGCCCATGCCTAACCCCAAACAATGCATGCTTGAAACACTTTATCACGGATCACTCATTAATATATTACAAATATATTTTGTTATAAAGAGAGCATTTACTTCTTCAGCAATTATCTTGTTCACCTCCAGGGTAGATGAAAGGAAGCAGATGCAATTCATATTTAGAATATACAAGGCCCTTTCCTTCCAAGATCAAAGTGTATTTGGAAAAGCCAGTTCAGTACTTGTCTAGTAAATTCAAAACAAACTTAAATTATTTCAAGTTATGATCTATGATTGTATTGCATATTTCAAAATAGTACAAGATGATGCTCAAATGTCAGAGGTGTTCTTCTTGCTCACTGTAAAATTAACTAAGATAACAGAATGGTCATGATGAACAGTTAAACAATTTCAATCTTGAACTGAAGAAAATGGACATAACAAATGACATAGAATAAGACATCAATCCAGGAGTATTACTTGACACGTGGAGCATTGTTAACTACTTTCAAGTCATTTCCCATTAAGATATGGGATCCTTTAAGTTTTGTTCCAGCTTTTACTCCTGCCTTCTCAGGCTTGGCAAAGTTAGAGAGCTGGACCGAACATGAAACTGAGTCAACAAATTCAACCTATGTCTATCACATCTTCGTTTTAAATACTCAATGCACTCCTTTATGTAATACTACGCAGAACATTAATCCATCATTGCCTGCATCTAGTATCACCAATTTTGAGTCTCTCTCCCCAATGTAACACATTTTCAAGGCTTATTTAGAAGCAATTTCATTTACTTTTTGTGTCATCCTTAAAATTACTAACAAGAGTTACAATTCATTATTCCTTGCCTTCATGTTCTCAAGATCACATATAGATTTGCTCTTAAATACATCTGTAAAATCCCATTATTTTCATTAAGATGTACAATGAAGGCACAGTAAACAAAACAAAAAAAAAATATAGCAATCTTTCTGTGGCTCTAAATTTTTCTAGAACCGATACATACAATTCATTATTCCATACTACTGAAGCTATGCGTGAGAAAAGACTAGAACATCCATATATTTATCAGTGTTAATCACTGTAGTGCAGAACAATTTTATTATTTTAAGACTTGACACATTATTGTAGAAACACCTCCTCTGTTAAGCTGTATTTGACTGGAACAGAAATCAGGCATAAGCCTTTGAAAAACTGAGATAGCAGAACTAGGAAAGGTACTCTGACAAAAATTCCATCTTGCATCATCATCAGATTCTACTGTTTTCCTGATCTAAAAGATGACAACTACTATTAATGATCTGAATTAACTGTGACAAAGATTAAAATATGCAAAACAATTAAACATTGCACACACTAAGAAATATTTCATAAACTTTCATATATTAGGCACAATTATAAAATGAAGCAAAATGGCAGCACATCTCTCTCAACAGACATTCAATAAGCTCTGAAAAGTTTGAATATTTGTGGAAATTTTGCCAAATTCTTGCATGAACTTTCAGCATATAGTAGCCTTTAGATCAAAATGTGAAACAATGATTTTTCAACACTCCTGTCTTCTGCTAGAATATTTGCCTGTAGTCACTACCTGTATACAGACCAAACCTAATGACTAGTCAATTTGTGTATGTGATTCTTTCATGAACATACATCATGCTATGCAACAGTTTTATTATAAAGGAAACATATTAGTACGGAAGTGAACATAGTACTGTAGATGACCTTGAAGATGGCCCAATGTCAACCTGGGCAAAACTTCATTAGATTTTTAGTCAACAGTAAATGCCAGCTGGGAAGTCACACAAGTAGACTGTCAGAATAAACAAACCATTCAGTATGCTTAAAAATGAACCCAACTGCATCATCTAGTTGACAGAAACCATTCTCCAGTGGGTAAAGTGAATATTGGCAGGAAAATAGCAGATGTAGACGTAAGCATATGAGAAACACCCTCTCACAGAACATTTCCTATTTTATAGCGGTCTGCTGTAATGGATGTTATTGTCCAAGAATTAGGATGTGTGGGGTGGAGAAAGGAGAGAGAGCTTGGGCATAAATCTCAGCATGTCCAAACATTAGACATTTATCAATAAGACGTTTGAGAAGGCCCTCCATAAAAGTGACTTTAAAAATATAGTCCTATGCAGTTAACTGGGAGTAAACCCCCAGAACATTAAAACATTCTTTGCACTCTATTATATCGTCTAATTTTGTCACATGTAGCTGCAATCAAATGGGGGGGAAAGCAAACAAAGCACCATTGTTTTTGAATAGAAAGCAATGGGGTTAGTTCAGGCATGGCTTGATGAACTGCCCAGTTGCCTAGTCTTTAGGACTTTTATCATGATTTGCTCATAGCTGTTTTCCTATCACACCTGAAATGGGGAAATGTGGCTTAATTCTTTTCACTCCAGAAAGTGAACCTGTAAAGCACATAGACAAAGAGCAAAAAATAATAAACCACATGGAATTCAGAAAGCTAGAATATTTGTTAGGCAAATGGAAACAAAAAATAGATTTCTTAAACAGGATCTTTCATGGTCAAAGTAACAGGGAGAAAGGGCAGTATGAAAAAGGATTTCCTAACTGACAAATCCGGGAGAGGGATTTGGGATGTATCACAACATTGCTATTTGGAGGTACTGCAACAACCAAAATCTCAATAGCCATGGTTATGCCCACCTCCAGAAGACAAATGGACAGAGAGGAAGACAAGGGCAGCAATGGCAGCTGCAGCACAAAAATCAATAAGGTATGAAATCAAGATCTCAATCCTCTGTCCACAACTTACCTCATTACAGTATTTTAAATTCTTCAATGTATAAAAGCAATAAAGGTTCTCCCTTGCTCAAAAGCCAGTCGTATCCAACTCTAGGGAGCAGTGCTCATCTCAGTTTACAGCCAAAGAGCCAGCACTGTCTGCATCTGCAGACGTTTCTGTGGTCATGTGGCAAGCATGACTAGATGCTGGAGCACATGGAACGCTGTTTACCTTCCTACCGAAGTGGTACCTATTCATCTTACTTGCAAATTCTTGCTTTCGAACTGCTAGGTTGACAGGAACTGGGACAGACGGAAGCTCATTCTGTCGTGCGGCACTCGGGTCTCAAACTGCTGACCTAGCAGCCTTCCAGTCCTCAAGTTCAGTGTCTTAACCACTAAGCCACAACAGTCCCTTATAAAAGCAATAAAGCCAGTCAAATAAGTCTGCTTAGTTAACTGACAACTTATAGCTTAATTCTAGAAATCATCAGTCCAGAACACTGGCTTGTATCCTGCTCAATATTTATCTGTAAGGATCTCCAGCTGCAGAAGGTGAGCCAGTTCTTCTTCCGTGCCTTTATTCTCAGAGCCTTACTGTATACACACAGCCTTAAAAGGGGGGGGGGGGACCTCAGCAATTTTATGATGGCAATTGTTCTGGGACTCACATTAGGTAAAGGTTTCCCTTGCTCGAAAGCCAGTCATATCCGACTCAAGGGTTCAGTGCTCATGTTTCAAAGCCGAAGAGCTAGCGTTGTCTGCTTTTGCAGATGTTTCCGTGGTCGTGTGGCAGGCATGACTAGACACCGGAGCTCACAGACTGCTGTTACCTTCCCACCGAAGTGGTCCCTATTTATCTACTTGCAATTTCTTGCTTTCCAACTGCTAGGTTGGCAGGAACAGGGACAAAGATGGGAGCTCATCCCGTCCTGCAGTACTCGGGAATTGAACTGCTGACCTTCTGTCTCCCAGTCAGCGTCTTAGCCACTTGAGCCACTGCAGTCCAGGGACTCACATTAGCACGTAATTTCTCTTGGTAAAATGGTATTTGACTTTACCATTATAGGATTTTTGGTTGCTATGAGTTTTTCTTTTTTTAAATGGCTTCAAAGTAGATATTTTCACACAATAAGGTCAGTTCATCCCATTAACACGAACACCATGAAATCAATACAACCACTACAAGAGTAAAACACTAACACTTTATTAAAAATTCAATTTTATTGCAAATTATACTTTGCTTCTCTCCTTTCTTCATTTTTACATGATTTATTGATATCCATGATTTTTTCACAAATGTACTTGTTGACTTTGGAGAGTCTCTGTGCAATTTCAGTTTCATCCACAGTTTCTTGTGCTATCCTGTCATATAAACATTCTGGAACAAAGAAAAACAGCATTTAGAAGAACACCTTACAAATTTCAAATACAATAAGCATGGTCCAACAGGAAACAAATACATGCAAGGAAGTAGCACTTTTTGACAGTTTGAAAAAATGAACACAGATTGTAAACAGCAGTTGCTGCACAAAATACTGAACTGAAAGCGATTTGTAGAAAAAGCTAATTTTGTGTATGTGCCGCTGCCCATCATGAACTGATCTGTAATAGACCAGCATCTTTTCAGCTAAGTTTTAATGCTACAATACAAAATGTCTTTTGAGTCCCATTCCGAAGCACTGTCACTGGCTGTAGTCTGAACTATACAGGTGGGTTGTAACCTACTTGTGAACGCTTAAAGTAATCTGCCATATTCTGGAGGCAAACCCGCCAGGACACTGCTGAGTAAACATTCTTAGTAGGATGGCACTGAAAGGGACCTGAATTTAGCATTCCCTGGCCTTTCCACTTGATCCCAAAGAAACATAAGGAAGCTCTACGTCGGAGTTCCCAACGTTTTCATTACAGGGGCCAGGTCACGCTCTCTGTCAGCTTCAAGGATTTGTTTTTTGAATACCCTTGGAGTGGTGGAGGGCCACATGAAATGGCACTGTGGGCCAGATCTGGCCCACAGGCCTTAGGTTGGGAACCCCTGCTCTACGTTCTTGTCATGTGTTTCCTTTCTGCTGAGGATAAAAGATTTAGCCTTGCAAATTTTTTCAATTTAACTTGCTTAAATATTACTACTCTAGATGAAGATCAAGGGAAAGGACTGTTGGACAAATGTTTGAGAATTCAACAGCCTATTTCTGTGAGATACCAATATTTACCTTTTTGCTTCATATATTCCTCCCCCACCTTAAGCAAATTCACACCAGTGGCATTTTTTCCTGCTTCAGGGAAAAAAAATGTATTCTCAGATATGAGTTGCAACCGACGATGATCCCGCCCCCCCTTTCCTCCAGAAATGGAAGCTAATAAATCGAGTGCCCCTTCTAATGGATCGTTGAAGCCCCATAAGGAGTCCTGGTGGGACAGTGGTTCAACTGCTTTCCTGCAACCAAAAGGTTGTGAGTTCAATCCTGACCAGGGCACAAGGTTGACTCAGCCTTCCATCCTTCCGAGGATGGTAAAATGAGTACCCAGCATGCTAATTACTTGTGAACTGCCCAGAGAGTGCACTAAGCGCTATGGGGTGGTATATAAGTGTGATTGCTTTGTGATTGCTATGGTGGAGAGTTCACATTTATTTCCAAGGAAAGTAGTGGTGCCTATAGTATCCAGGACTAACCATAGTAACTGATAGCTGTCTTGAAAGCGAAGAAGAGGTTATCCTGAAATTAGAGTCACTATAATGACTGAATCTGATTTAGGAAAAATCAGGCCAGTCACATTATTCTTATTACTGTACCTTAGTATTCAAGATACAACATACTGGCTGAACTGCAATAGTAAGTCACAACCAAAGCAGGCTCACTGAATCAAAGGAACTCACATAGATATGGACTCACAAAAGTGTTAGTGATTCAATGGGCCTAATTTAGTTACAACTTACTGCTGAATTTTAGTCATTATGAATATATAGAGCCTTTCTTCTAGCCACATACTGTAAGCCACAGTGAATGCTGCCTATTACTACTGGTATGAATAACGGGCTTAAACCTCTGCTTTACCAGGCTTTTTAAAGCAGCTGTTTCTTCATATGGTAGAAAACCACGAAGATTCACTTAATTAAAAAGTTTTATAGCACTATTAAATGCAATATATTAAAGGTATGACAATTAACTAGTATACATCCTCTGCCAACTCCCTTTGACATCTTTCAGAAATTTTACAAAAGGTTATCTCCCCCCCCCCCCCCGTGATAGGGTTTACACTGTTTGTGTACTACACTTCTTTATAAATTTCTTAAAGTAAACTAGGGACTAGGGACTACTAAAACAGCAAGATGTATTAGTCCCATTAAAGTTCAAATCCATCATTTAAAAATGTATCTTTAGGAAGCTATTATGCAAACAAAGAGTAAACGTAAAAGCCGCCTCAAATAAAGAATTTATAAATGCTAAGTTTGAAATGCAAAAACTATCTGACATTGAAAATGTATTAAAAATCCTATGTATAATCTGATCTGAGTTTAATGCCAGTATACATTAAAATGGAATCTGAAAGTGTTGGGAAATGGCTAAAACTGGAGTACTAATCAAATACTGTCTGATGAACCATCATCAAGACAAAGTACATGGCATCTCTCTACAATACCATAATATCACACAGAATAAACACACACGCAAATGTACATGCAAACAGAGACAAATAGACACTTGAGTCATGACTAGATATTTACTGGAAATACACAAAGATTTCTTTTTGCCATTTTATTTCCAAAGTGATTCTCACGGGAACCATAACTTAGTTTGAGGGAAATTAGTGCAACAGTTCTTGATGTGGATCATGTCCAGGTGCACAAATAAGCCAATATCTATGAACATAACTGTTTAGATTCAAGCCAGAAGACAACAGTACTACTCAGCAATAGTTATGCCTCTACTGACTGTCCAAAGGGTTGACCTTTTGTTAGGGTTCAGAAGTCAAATTTCCATCCCACCATCCCAGCAACAGGAGAGGGTGAACACTACTAGTAGAAATCCTGTAAAATATATCTATAGGCACAGATACAAGATAATTAACAATTTACTATCTTAAACCCTTAGTGTCTAAAATAATACAAAAAAATTAGGGGAACAAAAATAAACTCTAACTCTTTGGTCCTGCTGGTCTGTCTCTAATTCTTACTGTAGCAGCATTAGTCTACCCAGTTTGTTATTCCCTTCACTTGACAGGCAGTAATTCTCTAGGATTTCATACAGCCACCTGTATCTGGAATCTTCTGTATGCCAAACATATTCTCTTTCACTGATCTATAGCTTTTCCTCATACTGATTTGCTTCTCAGTAAAAATTTTAAGAGTCTCAAATATTTTTTTCATGCTTGAATGCTACTGAGACTGCATCCACACAACTCCTGGTAATATCTGAAGAAGCCAGTTTACAAAAGAAACATCAAGCATCAATATTAGCTGTCATGCAATTACTGACCCATGGATCAGCAATATTGGTATGGAAATAAAAAATAGCAACACATGTAATTTTCCTCACCTTTACCAGGAACATCAATGAAAACCTGCACAGATGTAGCAAACTGACTAGACCTCACACACCAATTCACTCATATCCGTATCAAGTTATTTCCTATAAATCACCTAACTTGCTAGCCAAGTGTGTCATTTGCATAGAACCATATTCTAGAGCTCCTGCCAACAGAAATGCCTAAGGGCTCTCTAGTACAATATCTATATACCTGAAGAAACAGTTTACAGTTACAAGGCTTCACATTAAAAGGTCTATTCAACATAGTTAAGGGCACACCTGAATCCAAAAGTATACTATCCAAAGTACATCATGTAAAATCACGTCCCACCGAACTTGGACATTCAAGCTTGAGTCCTGTCTACATATGACAGAAAATCATAAGTAAAAACCAGAACATAAAAAACCCATTAGAGAGCAAAATCCACTGAATTATTTCCAAGATATAATTAACTCTTAATAATGTTCTCCAGACTTCAGCCAAAATGAAGGACCTCAAGGCCAGTTTTGTTTGAAACGAAGGGACATATGTCCCTTAACATAGAAGTATTACCACACACACACACACACACACAAACCAACACCATCTTGCTACCTTATCAGAATCAGAGTGTTTTGTTCAAATGTTTAAGTATGCCAGTTCTTTATTAAAGATGCCTTCACCTCTTTATGGTAAAAGAATTTGACAGTATTCCCTTGTCATTAAAAAACACACACACAAAAATGGGATGTTAAGATCAGTTCAAGTCTTCATGTCTTTGCATGGTTATAGAAACTGCAAGAACACAGGACAACTCTGAGTGCATGTGGTAGAAAGTAGAGTCATGATTCTATATTTAACATCTATCAGTGGAGAGTGCTATAGTACTAGCATTAAGGCATCCTTGTTGAAAGAGAGCGAGATTTGTTAGCCTGATGGACCAGTCTATCAAAACTGATACTCTGCAGTGTTATTCCACTAAAATTAAGAAAAAGAGGTAGAATTGTGAGTGGCATAGGGGAGGATTAGCTCATATACCATACTTTTGTAGCTCATGACCATAGTCTCCATCAATGAAAGGACATTATACCAGCTCTGGGCTTGAAAGAATTTCCCTCCCCTGGACATCAGTGGAAGAAAGACAATATGACCAATACACTCATAAATTGCCATGGCAGTGTCTGGGAAAATAATCAGAGGTGTGTGTGTGTGTATGTGTGTAGATAGATAATAGATAGATAGACACACAAACAAACAAACACACAGGTTCACAAAAAAGAACTCAGATGTAATGAGAATGAACACCTTGCCATAAAAGTCATCACATTGTCTTATGAACACATTCAGTTGCCTAGAATCATGACAAAACTGATAACACTTAACAGGTACTTTGCAGTGGTGTTCCAGACACCATGAATAGAGTGTTTTGATGCAATACACTTTCCCCAAGAATGGTAGTGAATGTACTTGAAGCCCTCACAATCCCCTTCCTACAGGTGGTGGGAGGCTGAGGCATGAGCCATGGCTATATACTGTACTTCCAAGTTCAGGGACTGGCTCTCTAGTGGCTGAGAACTGCATGATACTTGTTTGTCTTCTTTTCCATGGGCTCCAGACTCACAACTACAGGTAAATGATATCATTCCCCCTTCTATATAAACCGTGAGGGATGTCCACCTAATAGTAGTAACGTGGTAACTCCTGGTTGTTTATCCCAAAAAGGAACGTGTTTCAAGAAAGCTCCTGCATCTTTACTAGCTCCAAGGAAGGTATGCAATAAGAGAAGAAATAAGATATTGTAAGGAACAATACTGTATAGGGACATGGAATGTCATCAGATCTATGAATTAAGGAAAGCTGGAAGTGGTAAAAAAATTAAATTAAAAGAATAAGCACTGACATCTTGGGAATCAGTGAGTTAAAATGGAGAGGGATGGGTGAATTCAGCTCTGGAAACCATCATATCTACTACTGTGGACAAGAAAACCTCAAAAGAAATGGAGTAGTCATAATTGTCAAATGGGATATAATCTTTAAAATGACAAAATGATTTCAGTCAGAATCGAAGGCAAACCTTTCAGTATCACTGTAATCCAAATACAGTCAACCCTCACATAACAATGCATTTGGATAGCATCATTTTCGCTTAACAAAGCATCGTTATGCACTATGTGTTCCCCCGCATAACAATGTTTTTAGTGACGTTGTCCGGACAACAACACTAAAATAACCGTCATTATCCGGATAATGACGCTAAAAATGTCATTATACGGGAAACTACATAGAAACCAGCATAACAACAAAAATTGCTTAGCACCGCTAATTGGGGAACTAAGTAACGTCGTTATACGAGTGAGGGTCTACTGTATACACACCAACTACTGGTGCAGATGAAGCCACAGTTGACCAGTTCTATGAGGACCCACAACACCGCATAGAACCGATACCAAGAAAGGATGTCTGCATTATCATGAGACTGGAATGCTAAAGTAGGAAATCAAAAAGTAAATGGAATAACAGGCAAATTTGGTCTTGGAACACAGAATGAAGCAGGGCAAAGGCTAATAGACTTCTGCCAAGAGAATGCACTGGTCATAGCAAACACTCAGCAATACAAGAGGAGACTTTACACATGGACATCACCAGATGGCCAACATTGAAACCAGATTGATTACATACTCTACAGCCAAAGATGGAAAACCTCCATACAGTCAGCAAAAATGAGACCTACAGC
The DNA here is from genome assembly GCA_035047345.1 of Bradypodion ventrale. NCBI lineage: Eukaryota > Metazoa > Chordata > Lepidosauria > Squamata > Chamaeleonidae > Bradypodion > Bradypodion ventrale. The sequence continues at coordinate 88,200,247 of JAWDJE010000004.1, forward strand.
AGACTGTGGCTCAGATCATAATCTACTGATTGCAAAATTCAGTCTTAGACTAAAGAAAATAGGGAAAACAATTAGGCCAGACAGGTATGACCTAGACAACATCCCTAAGGAATACACTGTGGAGCTGTGGAACAGATTTAATGGCTCAGACTCGATAGACAGAGTGCCACAAGAATTATGGACAGAGGCGCGGGACATCATACAGGAGGCAGCAAGGAAATCCATACCAAAAGAAAAGAAGCGTAAGAAAGCAAAGTGTTTGTCTGATGAGGCTCTTAAAATAGCAGAGGAAAGAAAGAACGAAAAAGGCAAAGGAAAAAATTAAACCAATTGAATACAAAATTTCAAAGAAAAGCAAGGATAAGGAAATCTACCTAAATGAACAGTGCAAAGAAATGGAGGAAAACAACATAAGGGGTAGGACTAGGGATCTTCTCAAAAAAATTAGGGAAATCAAGGGAACATTTAAAGCAAAAATGACCATGATAAGGGACAAACATGGCAAGGAATTAGCTGATGCTGAAGAGATTAAGAAAAGATGGCAAGAGTACACAGAGGAACTCTACAAAAAGGACCTCACCACCCCAGATAATCACAATGATGAGAACATTGAACTTGAGCCAGACATCCTAGAGACTGAAGTCAGAAAAACCCTAAAAAGCACTGCAAACAACAAAGCCAGTGGAGATGATGATATCCCCAGTTGAATTTTTCAAAGCCCTAAAATATGATGGAATCAAATTATTGCATTCTATATGCCAGCAGATTTGGAAAACACAACAATGGCCACATGACTGGAAAATATCAGTATATGTTCCAATCCCAAAAAAGGGTAATGCCAAAGAATGTTCAATTTCGCTCATACCATATGCTAGTAAGGTGATGCTCAAGATAATACAGGATAGACTGCAGGAGCATGTGGAGAGAGAATTACGAGAAGTGCAGGCTGGGTTCCGAAGAGGCAGGGGAAGGGTAGGTTACCTACCATAAACATAGTTTGAGTGGCCCTGTGAGCATTCATACTAATGGTTTTCCCATCCGCGTCTGAGCGGTGGTCGGCTCTTCCAAGCTTAGATTTTGAAAGAAAGCGCCATCCCTGCATGCCCAGCGTTGGGGCCCTGCCCCGCTCCCTCAGTTCCATTTGCATAGCTGCTATATGGGCAGTATCTACAATGAAAGAGGGGAGGAAGGGCAGGACATATGAATGCTTACGGGACCACTCGGAGAACTGTTTACGGCAGGTAACCTACCCTTTTCCTTCGTGGTCCATGAACATCCATACTAATGGATGATTCCCAAGCTGACTTATGCCGGAGAGCATCATTGGAGAACCACACCCAGGACTCTTCGGCTGAAGGTTGCATGGTGGGATTCCCTCACGTCCAACCGGTAATGCCTCACAAAAGTGGAGGGCTGAGCCCACATCGCTGCCTGACAGATGTTTTGAAGGGCAACACCTCGGGGGGAAAGCGACAGATGTTGATTTGGCTTGAGTAGGATTGGCATGTGGAGCCATAGGAGGGTCTAGATGCGTCAGGTTATAAGCCAGAGTGATAGTCTCTGCAACCAATTTGGAAAGGCGTTGAGAGGAGACCTGGAAACCCTTGTTGGGTCCAGCGTGACAGACTAAGAGCACAGAGTTTTTCTAAAACTTCTAGTCTTGTCTAAATAAAAACCCAATGCTCTTTTCACATCCAATGTGTGAAGCCTCTTTTCTAAGTCCGAGGAAGGGGATGGGAAGAAAGTAGGCAAAACAATAGGCTGCTGTAAATGAAAGGCCGAGACAACTTTCAGCAGAAAGGAAACGTCTTGGTGGAGCACCACTTTGTCAGCAAAGAATTTGATAAATGGTTTATCAGACCTGAGGGCAGAGAGTTCTCTGACTCTTCTGCCTGGGGTAATCGCCAGTAAGGCAGTTTTGTGAGTAAGTGCAATGGCATAGTGACCATTGGCTCAAACAGTTTGTCAGTCAGTCTATCAAGTACCAGGGGCAGATACCATTGTGGAGTTGGTCTGTATACATCTGGATAGGTGTTGGCCAATCCCTTAAGGAATTTCTTAACCTTACGGTTCCGAAAGAACAGCCTTGCCTCTGACTGCGAGGGCTGATAGACAATAGCAGCCCAATAAACTTTGAGGGATGACACAGAGAGACCCAATTGTTTAAAGTGCAGGAAGAATTGTAATACAGTAGATACATGAAGACACGGCAGCCTTGCCAATCGACAGAGCGAATTGCTGAAATTTAGCCCATTTATAAGAGTAAGCCTTCTTAGTGGGGTTTTGAGAATACCCTGGACAGTGAGAACAAATAGGTCGATCTTAGAAGAAATCAACCCTGTCTGCTCCTTAGAAGGTGAAATAGTAAAAGTGAAGCTAAAGTACTTTGAACATCAAATGAGAAGAGAGGATTCACTCGAGAAAGCCTTGATGCTGGGAAAGGTGGGGGGCAAAAGAAGGTGCGGTCAAAAATGAGATGGCTAGATGGTATTGTAGACGCAATGGGCACAGAGCTGGGTGGGTTGAAGAGGATGGTGGAGGACAGAGGTGCCTGGAGGGCAATGGTCCATAGGGTCACAAAAAGTCGTAATCGATTGCGCGACTGAACAAGGGTTATGGATTTAGGGCACATATCCAACCCATCAATTGGAATTCCCTTGTTCCCTCTGTCTATAGGCAGCATGCAAGTATACCGAAAGGGACACAGTCCCAGACTGGTAAGCACCGGCAGTGTTTCAAATGATGATGAGGATGTGACTCTTGTTTTTGCATCCTTTTTGTGATTATTGGATTTGTGCATTTCCCTCGTCTTTCCCAGGCTTTGTGCAAAAGATGTTGAAGTGATTTCTGATGATTTTTTTCCACACTAGGTCAGGCAAAAGGAACTGCAGAATGAACTCACCAAAGGATGCCTTCATTTTGGCAGTTTCATGCCTGGCCTAGACATGGAAGAAGAACTACCTCCACCCCCATCTCCCATAATGTAATGAATGTAAGAGTTTGAGAGCCTAATAGACTATTATGTCCAAACAACCTACCCCTGACGATGCTTAATTTGTGAGGTGAGAGAGGTGGTTTGGGAACAGCATCTTTCTTTTTTTTGGTTGCAACTCCTGTAACACTCCTGTTCTTGAGAACATCTGTTCCCCAAATCATAACTGCTAAGTTTTTTGTATACTTTGAATCTCCTTGTGTTACTTGCAACTGGTGCCATTTTTCCTCATCTACCCAGATGCCGCTTCCAAGATGGACCTGAAAAGTGAAACAAAACAGTAGGTCAGTTTACAACTAGTAAACATCTGTACTATCTCAAAATTTACAATGCCAATCCGAAACACTGAATTCTGCATAAACTCATGGAACAGAAGAATGTAAACTGAAAACATGTTCTACCATAAAACAAGCAAATTAGCAATATGGTTATATCACCATTAATGCTTTTGATATATTCACAGATATCTATGGGGAAAAGTTTCTGAGTTACTTTTGGGATTCACCATATACATGAAACCAATTAGCAGGTAAGTATTAATTCCCCCCCTCCCCCAAGGTATGTATTTCTGTAGCTGGTGTTAACCTCTGAGCAGACTTTGCCAAACAAGTACAAAATCATGAAGAAGAGTTTAGTGACAGGTCAGGACATTTTTAAAAATCAAAATCTTATAGATGTTATCCCTTGATCTTATTTGAATGACATGAAATTCACCATAAGTCCAGTTGATGCTTATGAAGCAGCCTCTGAAAATACCTTTCCATTTTCAAGAATATACTTGTCCATTACTGGAACAGCAGTTGGATAGTATGTTGATGTGTTTGCCTCTTCACTGAAAGCACTCTGCACTTCAGGCTCAGGCTCAATGGATTCTGGAGTAACTTTTTCAAGTTCTAGAGCAGGACCTGTATAGTAGAGAAAATGGCAGTTATGTATACAACATAAATGCCTTCTATTCTCCATTGCTCATGTATAAATTGCAATGGCATAAAGAATGGATCTGATTTAAAATTAAAATTCAGTAGTGAGAATATAACTCTAGACCTTGTCACTGTTAAAGCTGTTTATATAAAGGAAAGCTACATTTGAATGAGTTTAGTTCAAACTCAAAACTTATCTACAGTACACCACTTATCTATAGTACACCACTTACCTATAGTGGTTTTGTTTTGATATTTTAAATACTTATTTCATTACATCACTAACCAACTTTTAAAAGCAACCAAGTGATTTAAAAATGCAAGTGATTTAAAAATGAACAGAATCTGCAATAAATATAAATTTGACAATTAGTGACATAAAATCCCATTTTTGTAGTACAAAGCTACATTAAAGAACAAAAAATTTGATAATATCCCCCAGATCCATTTACCAACTTATGTTGGCACAGCACAAACAGTATATTTTTGGGAGTGAATTTCACCAAGTGAACTAATCATCATTGAACTTTATAAAATCATGCATGGTGTGGACAAAGTAGATAAGGAAAAACTGTTTTCCCTATCGCATAACACTAGAACTAGGGGGCATTCCATGAAACTTTTGGGTACTAGTTCTCAAACAAATAAGAGAAAGTACTTTTTCACCCAAAGGATCACTGGTCTATGGAACTCCCTGCCAGAAGAAGAGGATTAGAAAAGTTAATGGAGGACAAGGGTATCAATGGCTATAATTACGGATACCTAAGGACAACCTCCGGGTTGGAGAGATAGGCAGGATATCTCTCAATGCCATTTCCAGGGAATCCTAAACAGGTGAAGGCATCTCCTTGGGAATACCCTGAAGGAAATGGTGAGCCACTGTGTGAGACAGAATGCTGGACTGGATGGGCTGTGGCCTGTTCCAGCAAGGCTGTTCTTATGACAATAACAGTTGCATACTGAATTGCATGTTGCATGTTACACTGAGGAAGTGGTGCTGCAGCCAAAAGGTCTTGGAAATAGCAAAAGCTTCTACAGAATTGTCCGAAATCTCTTTAGGGGAGAATTAGTACTCAGCCAGTATAAGTCCTCACAAGGCAGGGTTTACATTGCCTTTGCTTTTTAGGATATTCCACAGCAGCACAAAGAAAGCAGCATGATTCTGTAACGAAAATGTTGAGAGAAAGAATGCTGTTTTTAAACTTCAAGGGCCAGGCAGGGTTTGCTTCTCTTTTGTAACAGAGAGTGAACATTATTCCTTAGGTATATGTAACTACTGCAGCATGAGAATAAAAGAAAGGAGGGGAAGAACTGCTTTATTTGTAAAATGAAAGTTTCTCTGAACTGAAATCTTTGTGCTAATTTCATTTGGTGCTCCTCTGCTGTTTGTAATACTCTATATTTGTACATGGTGTTATAAATTTACTTAAACTAGTAGAACTGGTAAACTCTCCTATAACTTTCTGTGTTTGTGTGTATATTACAAATCTTCCTTAAGTAGTACAACAGGTAAACTATCATAACCACATGAACTACTGCAATACAGTAAAACCCTGAGTTAAGAAAAAATCGGTTCTCTGGCCTATTTCGTAACTCGAATTTTTCATAACTCAAGGCATGCATTAAAAAATAAATTAAAAAAACAGAAATTTCCTACTTTCTGGCTGCTGCTGCTTCCTTTTTTTACACTTCCGGCGGTGCTAGGAGTGATTATTAGTGCACAAAATAGCGGCACCATCATTTTGGGCGCTAAAAAACTGATTTTTTTGACTTACGAATTTTTTTCATAACTCAGGGTATTTCGTAACTCAGTTTTTCCCCTATAAGTTGGGATCCCGGTTCACGAAAATATCATTTCGTAAGTCAAAAAATTTGTATCTCAAGGCGTTCATAAGTCGGAGTTTTTCGCATAACGAAAAAACTCTGTTCCACGCAGCTCTTCGCTATGCGTTTTTTCCGTTATGCGGTTCCCTATGGGAGATACCCTGCATAACGGAAAAAAATGTTCATTAACTTGGGTTCCCATTGAGTGGGTATACCCCGGTTACCAAAAACCCCACATAATGAACGATTTTTTTCATTACGCATGAACGCTTCATTATGCAAATTTTTCGCTATGCGATACGTTTGTTATGCGAGGTACCACTGTAACACTCTATTACTTAGAAGCCATTGACACAGAACACTAAAATGTCTTATGTTCTAAATCTATAGAGTTTTCATTCCCAAAATCAAAGCCTCTTCTAACCAGATAAACCTCAGTTATTTCACAAACTATTAAAAGTTGAATTTATAGCACAGCATGTTGCGAATTAGACATGCAATTCTTTTTTCCAGAATTTCTGCTAATTGGTGCTGCATGCCTAATTTACCATGCACCATGCTTATTTTTAAAGTTTCTTTCTCTGTGTAGGTTTTGTGCTTTGATAAGCAAAAAAGAAATTATGCAGTTAATGAAGGTTTCCCAAAGTCACAGAAAGGTATTATCTTAACACAGCAAACAGAAGCTTAGAGGAAGGGAAAATCCTGTTTCACTGAAAAGTATTCTTTTCATTTATGAGAGGCAGGGCACTCAGGAAATACAGCCCTGACAACTAATTTACCATTCCTTTATACATAGCATACTGTTTTTACTCTTTCAAAGTCCTCAGTGTAGCACTCTGGGTAAAAAAATAACACTGAGAGGCACTGATAAGAACTGATAAGAAAAAAGACCAGTTTAACACAACATGATACAGCCCACAGAACCAAATCTCATGGTTTGTTGCTTTAACTGCTTCTGCTGCAAGTGGGAGCAACTAGACCAGGGGTTCTCAACCTACGGCCCATGGGCCAGATCTGGCCCATGGCACCATTTCATATGGACTGCGCCCTCGCTCCAGTTGCTGCTTCCACCACCACTGCCTCGATCCTTGTCCTCTCCGCTTGACTTGGCATGTCCCTAACGGTGTTCCATAGCAGGGCGGATGTTGTAAGGCTTACAACATCCGCCCTGCTACAGATTGCCATTAGGGACATGCCAAGCCAAGCAGAAGGGACAAGGATTGAGGTGGCGGAAGTGGCAATAGGAGTGAGGGCCGGATGAGTTGATTCTCCTCCTCCTCAGCTTCTACACCCATGTGGGCCTGTCCCCACCTGGAGGAAGTGCTTGCCCGCCACCTGCCTATCCATCCTGCAGCCAGCCTGAGGCGGCCCCTAGGCAAAGCCGTGCCACCTCACTCCAGTGCCGGAGTCTCAGCCTCAGACACTGGGAGGGACCGAAGGGTAAGTGGAGACAGAGCATTTTCCTGCCCCAGGTGTCTTGCGCGAGGGTTGGAAAGGCAAGGTGGGCGCCACCTTCACGTCATCTCCTTTCTCCTCGCCTAAGTAAGCAGGGAAGTGATGTGTGGGAGTGGGGTGGTAAGCTTGGGTTGGTCCTGCCAGTGGCGGTGAGGGGAGTGGTGGGGGCTCAGGGTTGTCCCTCCACCACCGCCAAAAGCCCCCACCACTCCTCCCAGCAGTGGTAGTGGGGACACTAGTCCGGCCCACCAACAGTCTGAGGGGGCATTAACCGGCCCCCATCTTTAAAAGGTTGAGAATCCCTGAACTAGACAGTAGGCATGGGACTTTCAAATTTCCTGCATTGTAAGAATTTTAGATACTGAAAGGAAGAAATTCACAGGGGCATGTTTCATCACTCACATCTGGGCCTCAGGTAAGACTCTGGACCAATAACCATTTCCCTCTAAAGAAGGAGAAAATGGCTTGAAGTTGTTAAGTTCCAGGGCACCACAGGGATTATGGAACTGCTAGCTGCACAATCCAAGGATGTCTCTAGAAGAAGGGGATGGTAAACAACTTCTGAACTTCCTACCTAGAAAACCCCTGGAAAAGAGTCAATGTAAGTCAGAATTGACTTCACAGCACACCACTGCTGTTGTTCTTGCTGTTGTTAACAAAGATGTATACAGTCCACCAGGTCTTCAGGCCAGAATGTTGGAAGCCCACTACTAGGGTCTTAGCTGTGGGCCTAACAGTCAATGAGGTATCACCTAATAATGTAGCTGGTACTATTGTCTGCAACTGCTATATCATGAGTGTATCAATGTCAATCACACTTAGATGCTTTTTCTGCCCTTTTAGGATTGCTCCCAGTGCTTCTATCACTACTGGTATCATCATTGTTCTTTTCTCCCAGAGATGCTGTACTTCAGTTCTCAAATCCTGATATCGCATGATCTTTTCAATCTCTTTTTCTTCCATCTGACTGTTACTGGGATCACCACATCAATCTGTTCAACCATGTTCAACTATAGAATTATCTGGATTGTTGTGTTTAAGTAACTTATTGGTTTGGATCTTAAAGTCCCACGAGATTTTAACTGTCTTATCCTCATTCTCAACCACCTTTTCAGATTTGTGTTCCCACCAGTTTTTTGTAGATGGTATTCCATAATTCTTGCTCAGGTTCCAATGTAACACTGCTGCAACTTGTTTATAGCACCATTTGTAGTCAGTTTATTGGGGTATTAATCTTGTCCCTTGCCCCACACCAAATGAAATCAAAAGGATAATGGGTTTCTATCCATCCCAAATGCATTTAAGCATGTTTTCTTTGGGCACTATCTAAAGAAAGCTGGGTAGCACCACTTGACCCCATTTAGTTTAGAAACATTTCTCATGAAAAGTCTCTCATACATTCTGAACATTTCCAAACAATATTCTCTTAAAAATCAAGTTGAACACATGATAAAAAAAACATACAATAGAAAGGAAGTCTGGAAGCTTGAGCACAAACTGTCAACAACAACATTTCTCGCATTCAGCTTCCCTACTGTTCTTTAATTTGGTTGGATTTGCAGCATGGTTCAGAGAGTTAGGAAAGAAACCTTTTTGACTTGCACGTGAATGCTTCCTAGAGAGTTAATTCTCACTGTTTCAGGTAAGGTATGCTGCAATGATCAAGTAGTATTGCAGGAATACCCTTTTTCAGGTTTTGAACTGAACCCGCAGAATAAAGGTTGCCCAAAGGTTTTGGAATATTACAGTGGTCTGACCCTCATGAGCACAGTAATCAATGAAAAAGGCATCATCATTCAGATGAGCAGGAGAGCTAAGAGATATTGAATACTCCTTGGAAAACAAGATTACAGTAAATATCAGTGCACAACTTCGAACAGTGATACTATTGATTGAGTGAAACTTGCAAATAATTTATATTCTCAACAAATAGGAAAGATACTGAAATGTCATATGAAATTAAATGCGAGAAGAAAAGAACAAAGAAGAAAAACAAAAGCACTATTGAATTTGGGGAATTCACAGGACATTGTGTTATTTGGTTCTGGTGATGATTTCTTCCCAAGTACCAAGACCTGAATCAGAAGTTGTGTTACTTGTTTTTCTAAGAGAAATTTATTTCTTAGCAAACTTGGGCATTTGGGAGGAAGAGACAAAGTAGCTTTTTTTGGTGACAGTAGCTTTTTCCAGCTTTTTTTTTTGGGGGGGGGGGGAGTAAGGAAAGCAGTTATCTATAGTACGGTCTACTATTGTCTGGTATAAATACTTTGTTCTATCATGTTCTATCAAAACCTCTCTCTTTCATACTGTGCTATTCTTCCCGAGAATGCTAACAAATAACATCAACATATTATTTCCCCCTTCCTTCCAAAGAGCTGAAGGAGATGTACATAGCTCTCTTCTCCATAATACTACAGTATGAGGCAGGTTTAGCTGAAAGAGTGTATTTGTGACTCAAGATCAGCTAGTGGTTTCATAGCTTCACAGAGACTTGAGCCTGAATAATACTAAAGCCAGTATTGCCATGATGGCTTCTTCTAGGTGATACCAAAAGTGAGTACTGTACAAGATATATATTAGCTGTCAACAGCAAAACTAAGCAATGACAATGGACTGCCAAGAGTCACACATATTGTATGAATGAAGCACAGATCACTGATTACATTTCTCCAACCTAATTCTGCGGAAATGTTTTACCTACTGGGATCTAAGCAGAAGCATTTACTACTACAGCTACTATAGCACTCTGTTCAATGTAATGTGGGCGAGCTACCCAAGTGACACTCTTCCCTCTACTATCTTCTCACTTCACTCCCAAGTTAATAATATCTTCTCCTGCAGCATTAACCCAGTAGGTTGTAAGAGCTTTCAGCAGCATCCGCTGCATCTCCTCCACTTCACCCACATACCCCTCAACAACATATGCACAACTGTGCTACTCAGGGGCATTTCTAAGTACAAACAAAGCAGTACCAAATTCTTGCACAGCCTAAGAGTTACTCTTTCAAAAAGATAGCAGCAGCAGAGAGGGAATGGAATGGAAAATGACTTAAATGTGGGTTAACACTTTATGAGATACATTTGAAGTGCTAAACATACAACATAAATATTTAAGAGATCAAAAGAGTACAGACTTTTGGATTTTAGAGCCACGCAAAAAGTATGACTAGGATTTATTCACTCTTAGAATGTTTTGCTATCAAAGAAAACAAACAAAAACTATGCAAAATTTATTACGTTTTTCACATCCTGCGCCCAGAACAGGTGGTGAGATCAGATTCTAGGAAAGAGATTTGTCACAACTTTCAATAGCATTTGAGGACAGGTGATTTTAAAAGCTGCACAGATAAGATCTGAACACTGTGGACCATAGCAAATACGTATACACAGATCCAATCTGCTGTAGCCACATCTCCAGAAAAGCTATATGTCAAACAATTTGCAATAGACTGCTTTGAAATCCTTGAGGAGGATAACTTCACACATTGGGTTTGCTCAGAAATCATCTAAGTGACTTTATACAGCAAATCTGCAAATAGTTCTGGGTTTTTTTTTCCTGAGCAAAATAAATAAGAGCTGTTTTGAAGTCAGATACACAAGGTAAAGGGGGGCAATTTGATTTTAAAGGGGGGCGATTTGAGAATGAGTTAGACAATGTTAATGGCCTTTTAGGCTTCCTCCATGCGAACAGGAGTTCACTTTTTGAATAATAAGAATTGGGAGTGGGCATCAGAATTTTAGAGATGCTTAGGTGGGGCACGGCCAAAAAATGGTTGGGAACCACTGCGTTACAACTTCCTCCAGGGTGCTGAATCCTTCCCACCCTGTAGCAACTGATTCATCTTCTCTTCTCTTCCAGGTTTCTTTTGAGACAGGGAGAAATACATTTTTCTTAACAATTCGTTTTCTCTACCCTCCATTGATCCTGCTGAACCAGAGGAAGTCACAGAAAGATTTTAATGAACTTTTCTAAACGTGACAGTGGGAATGTGATATAGGTCAGGATGGAGTGGATGTGCAATACACTGATTCCTTCCTTATATATCGTATTTTCCGGCGTATAAGACAACTGGGCGTATAAGACGACCCCCAACTTTTCCAGTTAAAATATAGAGTTTGGAATATACTTGTCAGCTGCAGTTAAGTACCTGTCCTATAAGACGACCCCCGACTTTGGCACAGATTTTTCGGGGTTAAAAAGTAGTCTTATACGCCAGAAAATACAGTAGTTTTATAACTCCCTTATTCCTCCCTTACTAGCGAAATTATTTACTGAATGTCTGGTATCAACTGGCAACTTTCTTATGACAAAGTTCCAGATAGGACTCTGGATTGAAATGCTGGCAGCATAATACAATATCCATAAAAATGAAATCGGTAACAAAAGAAATTATCTAGAAAGTATTTGGATGAATAGAAACAATACTAACAAAGTCAAAAAATTAAAATTAAAAGAATCTGCAGAATTTACAAAGCAGAGTTAAAAGACAGGTTGGATCAAATGGTATTTGGTCAGAAAGGGGTTATATAGCTTCCTAAGTGAGTCTCATTTGAACACAATGAGATTTAATGTAAATCAATAGAATTCCTTCATCTAGTCAAGATTTTGTTGCGTTTCCTTTTAAAGCTTACAAAAAGCTCAGGTTATATTACTGGACATCGCAGTGATATTGAAGAATTCTAAAACCATGTTTCTATATGTGCATTTTATCTGCAAACTGAATTAGGGACAGGGAAGACTAGATCAAATGTTATTTTGTATCCACAGCATCCTATGAACATGCATGATCCTTGGAGAAAACCAATTCAATCTCACCGGCATGAAGATTTCTATTACTTCTATTCTTCTGTGTAAAATGGAATAGAAGGCTAAAAAGCATGCAAAGATATAGCTGAAATCTCTGTACAAATTACAGTACTTTAAAACTTGTTCCATGTACATCAAAGCACTTACCACTGCCTAGTCTGAGAAGCAGTACGTCCTGTAGTCGTCTGTTCAAGTCTCTGAGCTCCTTCATTTCTGACACTAATGTCCCATATTCCTTTAGCTTTTTCGCTTGCTGAACAAGCTGCCTTCTTGTTCTTTCAAGTTCCTGCTGAATATGTCTCATTTCCTCCTGCTGTTGCTGATAGCTTCTCAGTAACTCTTCATAAAGAACTCGAGGAACTACAGCATCGTCCATATTGTTCATTCTTTCCGAAGTTTCCATAAATGTTGCCTCAGGGCTGGAATTGCTACTAAGACTCATCCCATTTTGTTTTTCAAGGCGCGCAACAACTGCTTCAATGCTTTTATGTGTACCTTCATTTTGCTTTCTTCCGTCTTGTCTCTGTATTACAACAAAACATTGTGTTGATACAAGAATGCTACAGAATTATACTCATGAGCAAAAAAAGCATTACACTATAACTGTTGAGCAAAAAAATGTGCATCATAAAATATACTTCACATACAATTATTTTTATTGCATCAAACAGTTAAAAATCTTAATCACAAACTTTCTACCAAGTTGTTTTCATCCCCTGAGCAGAGTTTCTCCAGCAAAACTCCTTTCAACTCAGAGTAATTTCTGACACAAAATTTATTTATTATCTACAAAAGTATCTGCCACTGTAATATATTCCCTTTATTATTAACATTTTTGCACATATCCCTGCTTTGTTCCAAACTTGGACAGAATATCCTAGACATTACATTTTGAATCTCAAAGAAGCACAGAAGCCAACCAAACATTTTGCTCAGCCATTTTGTGGTTTCATGTGAGAAGTGCAACCGGTGAGCCATGACAGAGCTGGGCAGGTAACAAGCACACATTTGGGCTTCTACCAAGGCCAGTCAAAATCTGGAGCCACATTAGAACTTGAAAACCCAATATTTGTATCCTGGTTATTTAAGAGTATATGGCAACACCAGGGGTGTACAACAGACGTTTGACCCCTGGCCCTTTGGAAATTACCATTTCTGGCTTTAACAACAACATGGCCAGAAAGTACAGTGGAACCTCATACAACAATCGCCCCTTATAGCAATGAAATCGCATAACAATTAGGTTTTTTGGGGGAAATGGTGTCCCGCATAACAATTTTCCCTATGGAAAAAATCATACAATAATTTTTCCATAGGGAAAACCACTTAATGAAAAAATCGTTGTACGATGCATCCAATAGGGAAAATCGCTATACGATGCATGCATCATATAGCAATTGTTTCATACAACATTGAGTCCTGTGGAACATATTAAAATCATTGTATGAGGTACCACTGTATCTGAATGGGCACTTCCTTTAAAAAAAGATTTTTGGAGTGTGAAGCTTAGGAGATACCTTACATCACCCTGACAGAAAAGATGCTTCTCTGGAGGCCTCCAGTATAGGAAATAGGGATTTTTTTTAAAAAAAGAAAGAAAATGAAATGAAAAAGGGTTTTAAAGGAGGGCCCTGGGGTAGCCTTGGAACCACAAAATACCTCAAATTACCACTGGGTAAGATATGTTGCCCACTGAACTAAACCACATTATCTGACTGATATGGAACCAGCAAAGCTCAGAATCACTGGAAGAAATCAAAAAAAGGATGGTGTTAATGACCTGAGGTTGAATTAGATTTATGTTTATGAAACACCATTTGGTACTTCGAAATAAAAAAAAGAATTGCAATGTTGATATAAATCAAATGTGAATTTAAGATGGAAAGGATGAGAAAAGATGAGGGAGGCAGATATCTGTTAATTCAGGGGCAGATTAGAGGGGAAGATGTCACTTTGGTAAATATTTATACACCATATATTAGCAAGATTTGTAAAAAAAGAAAGAAAAAAGTAGGTAAAGGTATGATTATTTTTGCATGAGATTATAATGCGGTGATGGACAGCTGTATGGATAAATCAAAAGTAACCACAGAATCATAGAATGGAGTTGGAAGGGGCCATTTAGGCAAACGAGTCCAGCCTCCTGCTCGAGTCAGGAATCCAAATCAAAGCAGGTCTGACAGAAGATAATGAAAAATAGAATTACTGTTTTAAATAGGTTAATTATTAGGGTTTAATTGAAGAATATTTGGGGGGAAATAAGAGGACAAGAAAAAGTTTTTACATATTTTTCAGCAGTATACAATTCTTACTTGAGAATATATTATATTCCAGCATTTTTTGCCCGGCCCTGATGGGCAGGTATAACTTGTGTGTTGGTGGTTTTGGGGAGTACACACACACACAACCAACACCACACACACACACAAAAAAAACACACATACAGGGGGAAGAGAGAGGGGGAGAGTGAGTGAGAGAGAGGAGGCTGCAGGTGTAGAGGCTGTGCCTGGGTGAGTAGGGAGGGAAGGTGGAGGGGGAAGCGTTTATTTCTCCCTTTCCCTGTCTGGGGTGGGGGTGGGGAAGCAGGGAAGGGTGGGAGGCAGAAGCTTTCCATTTCCTCCTTTCCATGCCGTGGGTGGTGGGAGGCCTTTGTTCCCCCTCAACTGTTTCGGTTGGTTGTTGTTGTTTTTTTTTTTTGTAAACCTTCGAAACAGTTGAGGGGAAAATACAAAGGTGGCAGGCAGTGTTTCGTGAGGGGAGGCACTCTCCCTGGCGGATCGCTGGCTGCCGCCTTTCTATTACCCCCACCGCTGTTTTGTGTCAGCTCTCGAAACAGCAGTGGGGGTAATACAAAGGCAGCAGCCAGCGATCCAGCAGGGAGAGCACATTCTCTGATGAATCGCTGGCTGCTGTCTTTGTTTTTTTTCCCCTCAACTTACCCTAGGGTGGCCTTGCGCTCCCGCTGCGTGAGCCATTTTTTATTTTGCACACGCCGGCTTTCCCGGCTTCTTCCGCGCACGCATCCTTCAGCCTGATTGGTTGAGGGGTGGCGCGGGGCAGAGGACACTGGGATGTGTAGGGGGGTTTTTTTGTGTGTGTGTTTTGGGACCCTTGCGGCGATGCTTTTTGGGTCTTAAGGTAAGTGTGGCCGGCTTGGTACAGGATGGTTGGGCCGGGAGTGGGCGCTAATGCAGGACACTCACCACCCCTCCACCTTCTTATAGGTATCTTAACCTATAAATCCAAGGGTTAACCGTTGGAACTGGCTATAGGTTGCTATGCCTCGCCCTACTTGCCTGCACTCACCCTTCGTGCACACGGCCGATCTGGGTACGCAGGTCAACGAAGGATTGAGAAAACCGGCAGTGGGGCAACAGCCCCACAAACGCGAAGAAAGGGAAACAACTTCACTTCCCAACATTCCTTGCGCCACGCCGCGCCAGAGCCAATCAGGCTGAGAGGCTCTCGCACGGCGCAGTGTTCGGAAACGCGCCGCAGCCAATCAAAAGAAAAGCATTTTAAAAAAACACAGCACAAACACAAAGCACCAACCCATAACTACAAGCCCCATCGTCCTGCGCGCCATGAGCGTGCAGAACGCTGAGGAAAACGGCGCCTGAAAAATTAAAAAGAAAAACAACTCACCGCCTAACAGCCAAGCAAACACCAGCTGGCTTTCTTTCCCTCACCAACAGCGCCTGAAGGTCCCGACTGGAGTTTCCCCTTTAATATCAGTGGGTGGGGGGGTTGCGATCCCCCTCTCCCCTCTCTCCCCTAGGGTTGGGAGGTTTGTGAGAACAAAAGGGGTATGTTTCCCAAACCCTTCTGGACTCAGGACACCAGGGAGAGGGGATCGATTCCCACCACCCTCCTTAAAACAACTCCGTCTTTTCTTCTCTTTAAAAACGGAGTTGTTTTAAGGAGGGGGGAGGGAATCGATCCGCTCACCCACTGATATTAAAGGGGAAACTCGATCTACTTTCACGTCTCCACACAAAGCACCATAACACACTAAAGCTCCCCTCCCCACCACCTAGCCCACCCTTCCTAACCCCAATGACCATGCCCCCTCCCCACCACCTAGCCCACCCTTCCTTACCCCAACGACCATGCCCCCTCCCTACTACCTAGCCCACCCTTCCTAACCCCAACGACCATGCCCCCCTCCCCACCACCTAGCCCACCCTTCCTAACCCCAATGACCATGCCCCCCTCCCCACCACCTAGCCCACCCTTCCTAACCCCCAATGACCACGTACCTTCCCCACCACCAAATAAATAATTTTTTTACAAATTACTAAAATCACTCAAACACATCCAAAAATACACAAAAACAAAAACACCAAAAACAATACGAAGTAAACAAAGACACAATCAAAAACAAAACAAACAGACAAAAAATACAAATTCCAACCCCCCTCCACCCCACACACAAAAGAAAGAAAACAAGCAAACTTACCAAAAGAGGTGCTACCTCCACCAGGACTGGAAAAGAAATGAATAAAGAAAGACACTACTTACCAGAAGAAGCTCCACCCAGAGGCCAGGAGAGAAAAAAAGTCAAAATACAATAACCCCTACCAGCACCACCTGCTGGCCACAATAGTAAAAACAATTCAAAAACACACAACAGCCCCAAACAAAAGGCCAGAAGAGTAAAAACAAATCAAAAACATAACACAAATTCACAATTTTACACAAAAGGTCACACCAATAAAAACAAGTAAAAAAAATTACACTAAACACACTTTAACACAAATCACAAATATATGTCAATAAAATACAATAGAAACTTTTAAAAATCCTGTGCTGAGTTATAACTCAAATTTAAACTCAAAACATCTAAACACATTTTAAAAACATTGAATGTAAAAAACATTTACTTTTACATTATTAAAATTATGACCTACAGTACAACTAATTAAAAAAATTCAAAAAACTAAAACATTATTCGCTTACATAAAACAATTTGAAAAAATTATATCATACTTTCTTCTTTTATTAATCCTCAAAAAAAAACCAAAAAAGCAGATCACAGTTAATAACAGCCAAGCCAAACAAATTTTACATAAATAAACATTTAAAAAATTAAAATTACAGACTAAGCAATTTTTTTAAAAAATTAACACAATTTAACCTTCCAACACAATGTAAAACTATTGCAAAAATAAAATTGGTTCATTTTTTATTAAAACACACGGGGGGAAAGCCCGGCAACGCCGGGCAACCCTTGCTAGTAGATTTATAAAAAGCAATTTATTGTCTAGAGCAGGGGCCAGCAAACTTGGTTCTTTTGTGTTCTTGGACTTCAATTTCCAGAAGCCCAAGTCAACACTCCTGATGATCAGGGCTTCTGGGAATTGGAGTCCAAGAGCATCTGGAGAAACAAGTTTGCTGACCCCTGATCTAGAACTACAGTATTATCATATAGAATATAAATGCAGATGTTATAAAAGTTAATGATTAGGGGACTGGAACACCTTCCTTACCATCTGAGGCTGCAACGGTTGGGCCTTTTCACTCTTGAACAACGGCATCTAAGAGGTGACCTGATTGAAGTTTATAAAATCATGCACGGTGTGGACAAAGTAGATAAGGAAAAACTGTTTTCCCTATCACATAACACTAGAACTAGGGGACACTCCATGAAACTTTTGGGTACTAGTTGTCAAACAAATAAGAGAAAGTACTTTTTCACCCAGAGGATCACTGGTCTATGGAATTCCCTGCCAGAAGAAGTGGTGACAGCTGTCAGTCTTGACAGCTTTAAGAAAGGATTAGACAAGTTCATGGAGGACAAGGGTATCAATGGCTATAATTATGGATACTTAAGGACAACCCCGGAGTTGGAGAGATAGGCAGGATATCTCTCAATGCCATTTACAGGGAATCCTAAGCAGGTGAAGGCATCTCCTTGGGAATACCCTGAAGGAAATGATGAGCCACTGTGTGAGACAGAACGCTGGACTGGATGGGCTGTGCCCTGTTCCAGCAAGGCTGTTCTTATGTTCTTATGTTAATGATACTAGGATGAATGTAAAAAAAGGTGGAAGATGGACTTGTGACAATCATATTTAATATTAAGAAGAGTACATTCTATTTATGTCTCAGAAGTCTTGAGCTCTCATTTATATGGATAACTAAACTGAATGGTTTTACAAATCTTATCAGTGATAGTTTGTGCACAGTGGTTGGAAAGCAGACTGTCATATTTTGGAAAACGTTTTTGAATAACTTTGAACAACTTTCTTAAATGCTGTATCAAAATCCATCATTTACCAATATGAAGTGGGTCATTACCAATACAGAAATCTAGTATTCTTTAAAAACACACACAAACACAAACACACATCAAAGCTGTTTTAGGAATTCAGCTTAAATTTGAACAATCTTCATCACTCACAAGGAGTACACACTTAAAAAAACACTGTAAATTCCTTCAAAAGCTAGCTACTATACAGTATGTTGGGTAGCACAACATTGTAAATCTCAACTAGTATGGCAGCATATATAATATATACCCTTTGGATTGCATCTCTTTCCTAAAATTACTATAAATATGTACAAATCAAATCAGTATTTTTTGAAAATAAAAAATAATACCTGGGTAACTTCATTTTATTACTCCTTTCTTAACTTACCACTAAAACAAATTGCCAAAAGGAAAAACATAGTCTTGTCTGACTGTGTTTTTGCATTAGAATTATTAACAGAATTTTATCTTCTGTTAGAACAATGCATGCATCTGGTTGTGATTTGTTATCTTCTAGTTATATGTTTCCTGATACAGTACTGTCATTCAAGCTGAATGACTGGATACACTAAGTCTGCTCCTTCCATCACATTCATTAAATGGAATATCCAGCAATGTTATTTCAAATTTCAGATGTCTAGTTCACTCTCAGCTCTAAAATTCAAACCCATAATGGGTTTACTGTCCCTCTTTCCCCTGTGAAATGTTCCTTCAAATGAATCTATCCTTATGGGAGCTTGGGACAACCAAAGACAAAGAAGAAACTCTGAAACAGCTGAGACCAAACTTGGATATGGAACTCTAGCTAGGAACTTGAGATGGTCAATTTGTACTTGCTGTATATCAACATTAATGTAGACAACCATCTTATGATAAATAAATTATTAAGACCTAGATATTTTTGAGCATAGATCTTATCTTAAACATAACAATACAGTACTATACTAAACAATTACTATAATATATACTACTAAGCTCTCTGTTTAATGGATAGTGCTAAGAGATAAATATCTACAACTCCTATGAACTTTAGCTAGACGGCGTGATCTTGCTTAGGAGCACTAAAGGTGAGGTTTATAGGAATTTATTTATTTATTTATTCAATTTGTAGAGCCACCCTAATTGACATGTGACTCTGGGCGGCGTACATAAAAACCCCAACGTTTAAACTATAGAAACCCTTAAAATTCTTAAAAACACTGAAAAACTTCTGTTGCTCAGCAATCTTTCTGCATTGCCAGTTCCTCCTCCCAAATGAGGTATCTGCTTGAGAGGTTTGGGTGGATGAGAACTATAACAGGAAAAGCTGGGAAGAAGCTTTCTGTAGCTTGGTTTTTCAAATAATTTTTGGATGTGAAAAGGTATAAAGCCTTTCTGAGCAGTCCCTGTGGAAAGTTGCAAGGAAATCAATGAACTCTTTATCCAGGTTAGCAGAGCTCACTCAGCACAAATTTCAGGATATCAAATTCAGTTTCTAATGACAGTGAGCAGTTTAAATTCCAAGATGTAAAATTTCTACAATAGTATGCATTCAAGCATTTAAAGAATGCAGGAAACAGAAGGACAACCTTAACAGCAGATGAAATATGAAATATGAGGAGTTACAAAAAATAGAACAACTATTTAAGCAAGTCTCAAAATGATCCACTGTATTTAATTTATATGTATGCTTTCCAGGAACAGGCAAGTACTACAGTTGATTAACTACTAATCCTTGCTGATTTAATTGTATTTTATTTATTTGTGATCTTATAATTATGATTTTTATGTTGTTTGTATGTTTTCTCCCATTCAAATTATTACAAAAAAAATACTCAATGATTACATAAAAACTAAAGCAATATTTCCTGCAATTATAATGTTTTGCACAATATCCAGAAAATGTCTGGCAATACCTTTGATTGGTTACAGTGGGAGAATTAATCAGAAGGCAGTTCTATCCTTTAAGAGCAACTATACATCATCTTAATATAGCCCTATAATATCACAGTAAATCCTAACAAACAGTTCTTTTATTTCTTCCATCTAGATATAAATATTGCATTGTAGATAATTTTCCAGAAAGTGATACAGTAATGTTTGATTATTCAATTTTTATCAATAGTCCCTCAACAGTTGGAAAGCAAATAAGACAGATTTACTGAACAGGGATATGCTTTCAACAAAGCACAAATCAGACTTGTTTCAGTTGCAGCATGGTTTAGTACTCTCCTACCAGTATAAAGAATTGTGAAATAGTGCCATTGTGCAGCTGGTTTCCCCCTCAGCTATTAAAATGATCAGAAGACCACAATTAGTTTGGAAGAAACCTGCCTTCTGATGCAAAAATAATCTTATATGCCATGTGGATATGAGTTTTACAGCTATTAGGAAGCATATGAAACTCTAAACACCAAGAAGATTGTCACAAATTGGTATCAATTATAGCTGTTTTTTTTATTAAAAAAAACACTTATTTAGGGTTTTATCCAGTGATAACCTGCCAGCAGTACTGACACTCCTAGCAAACTGGATTCCCCTTTTCAAACACAATGCTTCCCAAATCTATTCTAGTGGATTGTTTTACACTCCAGATCAAAGCTCCAGTCACATGGAGATTAAAGGTCAAATGAGAGGAAGGGGGAATCCTATTGCATAACTAGAAATACATAGAGTGAGCAGGCAAGTCATCCATCATCAGATATGGCCACTTCACACACACACACAATGAAAAAATCTAAAAAACAGATACTGTAATATAGCTTAAACTTAAGTGGTAATGAGAATAGTTCTGATTCTATGACTGAAATCCTGTTGCACAGCTGTAAACTGAGTAATCACTTAAAAATAAGTCATTGTAAAAGTTCAAGTATTTGCTCCTCACTTAATTTTCATGGAATTAAGTTGGGGTTGTAATTGGTGGAAGAATTAGTTGTACTATGCTAAGCAAAGGACAGGAAATAATCTTTTTCCTGGAAACCTCATTCAGTTCAATAGAGACGTGGCTGAATACTAAAGAATTAATAGGAATGTGAATGGAGAAAGCTTTGGTGTATAACACAGAGCTCATGAGCCCACACTTTGTATTTCACTAACAATTTATCACATAAGCAGAAGTAGTATGGGGAGAATCGTACATAATACACCTTTGGTACTGTGCATTTTGAAGAATGCTCATGTTAATTATCTTATTTCATTGTGAATTTCTTTTAATAATTTTGAGCTTTCTGAAAATTCAAGGGCAAATATTTTATCTCAGGGACCTACCTTGGGCTGCACCCTCCACCAAAAAACAAAACCAGAAATGGCCAGAAGGTCACTTCTAGTTTCATCAAATGCCTCTGGACTCTTTGTAAAGACAGAAACAAGCTGCCTTCTTTTATACATGAATCAGCACCCCACAGGTCTCCAAGAGCAGCCACTCTCATGTTTTGGTTGATTTTCTTTAATTTTTACTTTTTTCCCCAGGTATGCCTTGGAGGGGCCCAGATCTGCAAAACAAATAGAGGGTCATATGTAGCCCAAAGGCTGTGTGTTTCCCTTTCCTCTTTGCCAATAATTTGGTCCACACGAGATATTTATCAGCATTAATTTGTGAAAAAGAAAGACTTAAAGCTGCTGAAGATATCTTGCAGCAGATGCTACTTTAAATTACATGCCTGTTTTTTTATTTTTAATCTTCCTAGTTCGAATTAAATATTTTTGGCTGTCATTTCAAAATCAAGCAAAAACCAAACTTATGGGCCATATTGAAAGTTCAACATCTCCCTCAAGGAGTTGTGATTTGTAACATTTTGTGCATAAAGTTCTAAAATAATTAAAGGGGATGGGTGGGTTAAGAAATTATATCCAGAAATTGTATGGAATACATTAAAATGAGGTTTGTGTTTATTAAGAGCAGCTTCAAGACTATCAGCCAGTGCTCTAGCCAAATCTGGAAATAAGGTCTCATTGTATAATAACTTCATCTTGCAAAATATTTTTCCCCATACCTGACATTTGAGAATACCTATGTTGTAATGTGTAATATGACCAGAGGTGGCATCTACAGGTCCTATCACTTGCATTCTCTGAATCTACAGTACTCTAGTTTTACAACATCTTGGTGCATAGAGTCTTTAATTTACACAGCTTCAGGCTCTACAAAACGTTAATTAAAATAATACTTATTATTGCCATAGTGACTGCCTGCAAGATTCTCAGTTATTGTAGTTACAGGAGATGAAAATGCAACAGACATTCATGTAAAACTTTTTTTGCTAATGCACCAAGCCTCTGTATCTCCAAGCCCAGTTGATGATAGGAAGAGAAGGGTATAAATCAGGGGTTCTCAATGTTTTCCAGCCGTGGGCTTGACTATACCAACTCAGACAGCTGTGTGGGCCAGACATCTGGTTCCCCCGCCATAAACGCTGCCGTAAACATGTTTATCATAGCTGTGGATGCATTTACATGTTTTCACCTTTTCTGTCGCCTCTGGCGGCAGAAGGAACAAGGGCAACAGGCCACATGAAATGGCACTGTGGTCCAGGGCCAGCCCACAGGCTGCGAACCCCTGGTATAAATAATGGCCAGGGTGGAAAAACCAAGAACAAGGAGCAAAGGAGGCCAGAAGAATTCCAATAGAGAAGACAAATTTCTGCTGGGGGAGGGTAAGACATTTTTACTATGTGCTGATGTGATTTTATATCTGCTTATGCTCTAATCTATTTATTACATTGTTTTTTAAAATACTAACATGAATGTAAATTAACTGAGAATTAATTCTTCATAAAATAGAGATAATGCTTCTGTAATATTTTTATTATTAAGTATTTGTAACATTTTAGTTACAATATAATTACTCCTTTCTTGAGCAGCTATCGTTTTCTTAAAATATTTTATTAAAGTAATTTATATTTAACATATAGTTAAGTTTTCATAGCTATATTCCTAGAATTTACAAATTTTATATATGCAAAAGACTGAAAACAATACATTTATATCTACTTGCTTGTGCCTCTTTATTAAAAGAAAGAGATGTAGAGATTTTTCTGGAATTCTGGTCATTTGTCTTGCATTGGGCAAAGAAGTTAAAAATATTCAGACGAAGGGAGTGAATTATACCAGGTGAGGTGCAAAATATACCTCTGGGTCAAACTGGTTTAACCCTTTTGTAATAATGACAGCTGAGACAAATACAGGCTTCTTATTTTTCCTTGGAGGTCTATAAGGTTCAATATGATTCTTAAGGAAATGTTCAGGTATCAGTTTCCCCAACTTGACAGATACACAGAAAGAATAAATGATTTTTTTAAAATGACACTTATAGCAATTAATCATATATCCATGCCCAGGTTTCTTAATCCAATAGGATAGAGCAGTGATGGCAAACCTTGGCACTACAGGTGTTCTTGGACTTCAATTACCAGAAGCCCAAGTCAGCACTCCTGCTGATCAGGGCTTCTGGGAACTGAAGTTTATTCATTTATTTATTTATATTTACACTTGCAAGTTCAAGAACAGCTGGAGTGCCAAGGTTTGCCGTCACTGGGATAGTGCATGCTTATGTGAAAATAAGTTTCATTCTCTTTAATGCATTTGACTCTTGTGAAATGGTGCACAAGACCGCAACACAGATTTATCTGTATTCTTTCCTCTAAGGACTGAAAGGCAGCCATAGCTCAGAAATGGCTTTTCACTGAATCAAGCACTTTCAAAGTTAAAAAAATGTAACAAGAACCAACAAACAAAATGTCAATACCTTACAGTGTCTAAGCTCCATATCTTCATCCCCATAATCTGTAATTTCCCCCGTTTCTTCTAGATGATTGAGAGACAGCTTGGGGATTTTAATTTTCTTCTGCATCACACTGTTTTCAAGGTCAGTTTTATCTTCTGTAAATTTACATAAAAATAAAATTGGTCACATTAATCAAACTGATCATTCAAATAAGATGTGACTGAGGCCAGACCATTTAAAAAGATTCCCATGTTTGATTGTACAGTGTTGCTGTGTAATTCAACTCCTCTACAGAGTCTAAAGGGTAAAAAATAAATGAAGATAGCTGCACACAAATTTGTACATATTTTACATCTATTTCTTCCAGACAAAAGATAGTCACCAGTGCCTTGTTTGTGTTAAACTAATTTAAATGTTTAACATTTAAAATGCCTATTATGTAAAACATACAAAAGATGAAGCTGACGTCAGCTGTTTTAAAAGTACATATTTGAAAGTAGAGTATGTTTTATAGTCCTATCATACATATGTTTAAAATAATTAATAACCACAAGGAAAATGAAAGATAAGATTTCCCATATTAATTTGTATAAAACAGGCAAAGAATCCCAAGTCTATGAAAATCCAGGGTAATCTGTCCATTCAACCAAGAAGCTTTTCAGCTTTTTTAGTCGCTTTGGTCCAGCCTCATTCTTTTAGCCAACAGACCGCACAGCCTTGTTGCAAAGATAAAACTGAAGTTGCAGAAAACCTCTTGATCCATGCCAATCTCTTTCAGTGAAGAACGTGACAAAATTGTAATAAATTAAACTTCTTTGGACACTGTATTTTTTCAAAACCCAGAAATATAAATAAAACCATAAGTATCAGTGAAAAGCCCTGGCACTTTCATTGATCATCTCTCCAAAACCTCCTCACCAAAATCATTCGTTACAAGAGCAGGTTTCCTAACAATGACTCACACTGCACTAGTTCATAATTTTACTTGCTTTCAGCCACTCTACGACAAAGAAAGGAAAACACAAAATGGCATGTCTGCTTTCTCCATGGCAAGGGAAATGATCTATTATTGTGAAAGCATACAGTGACAACAAGCAGCATTTTTCCTTCTGGATCATGGCACAAAGCAAGGGCTTGACCTGGGGTTTTTCACCTTTAGCACCTCTGGAAACAGTGACTACTAAAGAAGTGGAATGGCATTGTAGGCAAAGTTACAAATTATGAGGACATCGGCTGAAATACTGTTGCTTAGCATAAGTCACAACTAGAGTAGCCCCACTGAATCAATAGAATTGATAGAGGACTCACCTAATCCCCACGGACTCTATGGGCCTACTCAGGTTGCAACTTACTACGCTAAGTAATAAGCTTCTGCCTTGTGCAAATCAATCTTTCTAGTGCAGTCACACTCCTCTAAAATAAACATTATTTCTTTGAGGAAAACCTCATGAGTTTCCCAGTTACCCATTTAACTCTAGGCTTTAACTATGTTTGTACTTCCTGAAATTCCTCTTTGGTTATTTTCAACAAGATTGTTTATCCATATAAAACAGAGGTTCGCAACCTATGGCGTGTGGATCCAGCCCCTGACACCATTTCATCTGGCCTGCGACGACAATCCCAGAAGCGGACGTGTTTACGACGGCCATAAATGCACCTGTGCATTTGCAAACGCACCTGCAATGGTTTAAGGCAGCGTTTGTGGCATGGGGAAACCACGTGTCTGGCCCGATTAGCTGACTGAGGGTGAGTTGTCCGGCCTATGGCGCAAAAACCTTGAGAATCCCTGATATAAACTGTATAGTTCCTTTTCTCTCTTCCAGATTTTATTAAAGTCTGATAATTTTCAACCATCTATAACTTCTGATTTTTAGAGAGAAAAAATATTTTAATATATTGGCTTAAGCTTTTAATGATTACTGGGTATTAACAAGCTAAAATATATACAAAGAAGAATGATGAAGATGGCAGATAGTCTGGAAAGCATAGAGATGTAAAATTTCCGGAAATTTGGAAGCTCGGGAAAAAAAACCTGGGTTTTTTCGGAGGGAAACAGAAATTTTCGGAAACATTGAAAAAAATGCTACATTAGCACTTCTTTTTTCTTTTCCAGATTGAAAGTCATTCTGTAATTTAGGACTTGCTCCTCACAGAAATTAGAATAATCTGATACCATACATATTTTTTAGAAATGATTTATAATATAGTAGCATAGTTTGCCTGGTGTTGCCGGGCTGTTATAAACTGCGATCAGATTTTTTTTGGTTTTTTTGTGGATTAAAAAAAGAACAAAGGATGATATAATTGTTTCTAATTGTTTTATTTAACCAAATAATGTTTTAGTTTGTGATTTTTTTGTTAATAGTTGTACCGTAAGTAATATTTTTTAAAATGTGAAAGTACATGTTTTTACATTCAATGTTTTTAAACTGTGTTTAGATGTTTGGGGTTTTAATTTGAGTTAAAACTCAACACAGGATATTATAAATCTTTTTATTTTATTTATTTATCATAAGTTTGTTATTTGTGTAAACTTTTGATTTATTGTTATGTTTTTGACTTGTTTTTACTCTTGTGGCCTCTAGGTGGGGCTGTTGTGTTTTCTGAGTTGTTTTTACTATTCTGCCCTGCAGGTGGGGCTGTTAGTGGTTTTGGTTTCGTTTCACGTGTTTTTTCTCTCCTGGCCTCAAGGTGTGGCTTCTTCTCTTCCGGTAAGTAGTCTCTTTGTTTCTTCTTTTTTGTTGCGGTCGCCGTGGAGGGAGGACGTGCTGGTGAGTTCTCTGGTTCTTTATTCTAGGGTTTTTCTTTGTTTTGTTTTTGTGGTGGTGGGCTGGGAGGTGTTTCTGTTTGTTCTTTTTTGTTTTGGTTGAGTTTTAGGTTTGTTTAATTGGTTTGGTTATTTCTGGTTTTGTTTAATTTTTCTTATTTTGTTGTTGTTTATTTGTGTAATTCATTGTTGTTTGTTTATGTAATTTGTGGGTTTTTTTGTGTTGTAGTTAGGTGTTTTGTATGTGGTTTTGTGGTATTGTGGATGTTTTTGTTTGTGTATTTTGTGGTTTTTTTGTTTATTAATTTTTTAAAATTGATTTATTTTTGTTTTATTATTTTTTATTAATTTTGTTGTTTGTTTTTGGTGTTTACTTTAGCGTGAAGAACAGGCTGTCTGTCAGTTCCACTTTTCCCCATTTTGGTTTTGATGCAGCAATGGGGGAAAGGAGGAAGAGGCAGTCAGCCCGTTTTTCTCCCGGGAAGGTTTGTTAGGTAGGTCGGAGGAGAAAGAGGAGGCAGAGAAGAGCTATCTCTGGCTAACGACGGTTCTCTCCTCTCTGTCTCCTTTTTCTCCTGGCTTACCTAACCAGAGATCGGCAGGCAGCAATCTGTAAGGGGTGGGGCTCTTCCTTGCAGATTGCTGGCTGCTGCTTTTGTATTCAGAAGTACAAAGGCATCAGCCAGTCATCCGCTAGGGAGGGTGCTTCCCCTGACGAACTGCTGCCTGTTTTTGGGGGTTTTCTCCACCCTGGCTCAACTATCCTTGAGGCCAGCTGTGGTCTCGCCGTGTCTTCGGCGGGGTAGCGTGGAAGAGAGGGAGTCCCTCTTCTCTTCGTTGCTCCGTGAAAGAAGGCCGGTGGGTGTCTCACAGTGTTTTGTGGGTGTTTGTTTTGCGAGGCTGTGAGGCGCTGTGTCTGCCTGCGGCAGACTTGCCCTCCTGTTGCTTTTTAAAAGTTTATGTTTCGCGTGCCGGCTTTCTCAGCGTTCTGCGCGCTCACGGTATGCAGGATGCTGGGACTTGTAGTTTTGCGTTTGTGGTTTGCGTTCATGCAGCGGTTTTTTCCTGCGGCTCGATTTTAATTGGCTGCACCGCGTTTCCCAATGTTCTTTTTGCTCGTGCCTCTCAGCCTGATTGGCTGTTGCGCGGTGCGGCACAGAGGATGTTGGGAATTGAAGTTATTTTTCTTTGTTCGCGTTTGTGGGGCTCTTGCCCCACTGGCGCGTTTCTCAACCCTTCTTAACTTCCGTACCGGGTTCGGGCGAGTGCAGGAGGCTCAGTACGGGATAGGATGGACGGGTGCAGAAACATATAGCAAGTTCCAACGGTTAACCCTTGGATTTATAGGTATAGATTTGAACCTGGCCTTATCTTAAAATATTTTATTCATCATGTTAAAATAAAACATTCCATAATATTTTTTATTTTTCAAATTTTTCGGGGGGAAACAAAAAAGGCTTCAGGAAAAAACGGGAAAAAACCAGGTTTTTTCTGAATGTTTCCGGGGGTTTTTCCGGGCCTTCACATTTCTAGGAAAGCAAGCCCTACGAAGAATAGTTACAAGAGTTCATTATGGTTAGTCTAAAGAAAAATGACAATGGCATGATAGCCACTTTCGCAAGTCTGAAGAGCTGTCACATGGAAGGTGGAGACAGCTTATTTTCTGTGGCTCCAGATGGTAGGGCCTTAATAGATAGGTTCAACTGACAAGTAGGTTTCAACTAATCATTAAGAATTGGCAATATGAACTGTATGGCAATGGCATGAACTACCCCAACAAATGGTGGAATCTGTTTCAAATTTCTTCCAGTGGAGATTTTTTACATTAAGAACGGATGGCCACTGATCATGGATACTTCATTTGAGGAGTTCCCACCTCAATAGAGGCTTGGACTTGATGGACTTGGTAATCCTCTCCAGTTCTACAACATCTATGATTCTAAAATTCTGTGATAAGCTGGTTGCTCTTATTAATAAGGAAATAAGGGGAACTTGCTTTGTGATACTTCTTGGAAACTTTCATTTTAGCACCATCAATGTAACATACTATACCAATAAAAGGCTCTTGCATTTTGACTGATATTTAACAGTAATTTCCTTTCTGCTATTTAAATGTAACATCTCTCTATTTCTCTAAATGATCCAAGGCTTTAATTTCCTACTCATTGCCTATATGACATTAATCCACTGACTCCTTGAAAGTTTTCATCTATGAAAATGTGACTAACCAGACCTAGCAATCACACTATTGTGAGAATGGCAGTCACAAAAAAGTCCTAAAGACTAAAACACACTCACACTTGGTTTGTTGCTTAAATTTTATTTCTTTACTTCTACTTGTGCCTGGCTTAATATTTTTAACAGCTCGTTTCAGATTGTATTGCTTTAAAAAAAAAATACTTTGTATGTATTTAAGAAAAGGTAAAGTTTCCCCTTGCTTGAAAGCTAGTTGTATTGGACTCTAGGGTCCAGCGCTCATCTCTGTGTCTGCAGATATTTCCGTAGACATGTGGCAGGCATGACTAAACACCGGAGTGCACAGAACGCTGTTTACCTTCCCACCAAAGTGGTACCTATTTATCTACTTGCAATTTCTTGCTTTTGAACTGCTAGGTTGGCAGGAGTTGGGTCAGAGATGGGAGCTCACTCCATCATGCAGTACTCAGGTCTCAAACTGCTGACCTGCTGATATTCAAGTCATCAAGTTCAACGTCTTAACCACTAAGCCACCACAGTCCCTGTGTATGTATTTACTGTGTCCCAAATGCACAATGGTATCCCATGATCCATTGCATCTTTCATCAGTAAGTAGTTGCACAAGTGAGTAGCTACTTGTCTGACAAAACGTAGCTACCCACTTGTGCAACTACTTACTGATGAAAGATGCAATGGATCATGGGATAATTTTGAAATGGTATATTTTATCGAGCCATACTATACATCTCATAATTCCTACAGTTCCCATGAAGCTATACCATACTTCAGAGGCAATGGTGGTTTTGGAGGTTCATGGAAGCCTACGTGTGAATGATGAATGTAGCTCTTCAGACTCTAAAGTTTTGGCTGTAGTTCCCAAACATCTGGTGAGGGAATTCCTAGTTAATTCCTGTTCTGTTTTTTTTAATAGACAATGACTGGTATCTTGGGGTTTGTTTGTATTTTTTACACATGTGGAAAGAAAATGACATATGCATTCACTTCTAGTTGGCAATTATTCTCACATGTGCACACCAATGATGGTTTGGTGAATGTCAAAAATACTAGCAAGGACTTGCTGGATAGAAGCAGGTGCATGCTATGTTATTTGCTTTTTGCATGTGAAAAAAAGCAACACAACTTCAACCATTGTGTTCACCTCATATTTAACACAAATTTTAAATCGTGTCAGAAGCAAACAAAGTTGCTTTCTGGGTTGAAAAGATTTTTGCTGGAGGAACTCCACTCAAGCTCCTTTCATGTCACCAAGATTTTTTTCCCACCGCAGTGGTCCCTATTTATCTACTTGCAATTTCTTGCTTTCGAACTGCTAGGTTGGCAGCGGCTGGGACAGACCGGTGCTCATTCTGTTATGCAGTACTTGGGACGTGAACTGCCGACTTGCCAACCTTCCAGCTAACAAGGTGACCTTCTTAACCACTGAGCCACCGCACTCCCTGAGAAAATGTTGTTACCAGTTAGATAATCTGCTAGACTTCCTGCTACAGTAATAAAGTAGACCGTACAGACAGTGACTCAATGCTGAATGTTTGGCGGCCCTAAATAATCTGACTCCCTAAAGGGGCCAATGCCTACGGGCAGATGAGCCCCTTTAGGTTACATAACATAAGAGAACATAAGAGCAGCCTTGCTGGAACAGGCCACAGCCCATCCAGTCCAGCATTCTGTCTCACACAGTGGCTCACCATTTCCTTCAGGGTATTCCCAAGGAGATGCCCTCACCTGCTTAGGATTCCCTGGAAATGGCATTGAGAGATATCCTGCCTATCTCTCCAACCCGGAGGTTGTCCTTAGGTAGCCATAATTATAGCCATTGATAGCCTTGTCCTCCATGAACTTGTCTAATCCTTTCTTAAAGCTGTCAAGACTGACAGCTGTCACCACTTCTTCTGGCAGGGAGTTCCATAGACCAGTAATCCTCTGGGTGAAAAAGTACTTTCTCTTATTTGTTTGAGAACTAGTACCCAAAAGTTTCATGGAGTGTCCCCTAGTTCTAGTGTTGTGCGATAGGGAAAACAGTTTTTCCTTATCTACTTTGTCCACACCGTGCATGATTTTATAAACTTCAATCAGGTCACCTCTTAGACGCCGTCGTTCAAGAGTGAAAAGGCCCAACCGTTGCAGCCTCAGATGGTAAGGAAGGTGTTCCAGTCCCCTAATCATTCTGGTTGCCCTCCTCTGTACTTTCTCCAACTCCATAATATCCTTCTGGAGGTATGGCGACCAGAACTGTACACAATATTCCAGATGGGGCCTCACCATAGATTTATAAAGAGGCAAAATGACACTTGCTGACTTATTTTCTATACCCTTCCTAATGATCCCTAACATTGAGTTTGCTTTTTTCACTGCTGAGGCACACTGGGTTGACACCTTCATTGAGCTGTCCACCAGGACACCAAGGTCCCTTTCCTGGTTTGTCGCAGAGAGTTCAGACCCCATCAGTTTATAAATGTAATTGGGGTTTTTTGCCCCAACATGCATCACTCTGCACTTACTGATGTTGAAGCTCATTTGCCACTGTTTTGCCCACTCCCCCAGTGTCAAGAGATCCCTCTGGAGCTCTTCACAATCTCTCACAGTTTTCACTACCCTGTATAATTTAGTGTCGTCAGCAAATTTGGCTACCTTGCTTTTTACTCCTACCTCTAGATCATTTATGATCACCAGGGTGATGGTCCCCTCAGTGGAGGAAATGCCACTGGAAACCATCATATTGGGCCCAATGGCAAAATGAGCTGAGGAAGAACTCTGATTCCCAACGTTCATGGAGGCAGAAGAGGCCATGCCAGATGGACTGGCTGTGAAGGTGCACCTTGATAATAAATATCCTCAAGGCTACGGCAGTCCATTGCACTCCCAGTGTTAAATCCTGCATATCTCATTTCATATGTACCGCAGGAGATGGCTCCATGATCATAGTGTGTGGGTCACTTCATTGCAAGCTGGGATCCACCTTAAACAAATTCACGCCAACAGCATTTTTCCTGCTTTGGGAAAAAGTGCATTTTCGGATAAGAGTCACAGCCGACAAATCTCAAATTCGGATGTTGTTATCCTCTGTCCATGTATGTTTCTACAAATCTTGCTGTAATGTTAAATTTACAGGCAATTTTACTACAGCTGAATACAGTTGTTTTGTTCATGTGGAATACAGGATTTTTAAAAAAATATTCAGCCCTTCCCAAAAACTAACGATCCAAAGGAAGCTTTGTTAAATAGCATCATATGTTGAATGTTCAGCTTGGCTCTAGCATCAAAGCAATTCCAGGTGGATGAATGACATCTCTGCTTTTCCATTCTGTTGAGACTTTATGCACTTGGATTGCAAACCCATAATGTTAAACAGAGTACTGAAGTGAACTTGAAAATGAATGCTTGGAAAGAAAAGCTTCTTTCTTCCTCAATCTCACTGAGCCAATGTCCTGACCAAGTAGCCCCTTCTTTCTACATGGCATGTGCTTCCCTTCCCCTTGTCTTGAAAATTATTATTTCAACACTACACACTTGTACTTTTAAACATCACCTAGCCCTGGTGATAATATTTACTGCTTCTTTGGCCTGCCTTGCTATTCATTGTGGATGTTCTGCTCTACAAGTATTCATTTTATAAGCATGAGGTGAGCAGAAAGGGTGTACTGTGGAAATCTTTTTTGCAAAGATTTATTTGTTTCTTCAATTTGTATCCTATTACTTTAGAAAGTTAGATGTGTGGCAACATGCATCTTTAAAAATGAAAAAAGAAGACAGGTTCTGGATTAGAACCAGATTTAACCATATTTAAGAACATAACATCCAGTGAAATCTATGGGCCTTAATTTGTATAAATATGATTAACTCTGAATTCAACCATGCATTTTTGTTGTTCAGTCGCACAGTCGATTCCGACCCTTTGCGACCCTATGGACCATTGTCCTCCAGGCACCTCTGTCCTCCACCATCCTCCTCAACCCGCCCAGCTCTGTGCCCATTGCGTCTACAATACCATCTAGCCATCTCATTCTCTGCTGCCCCCTTCTTCTTTTGCCCTCAACCTTTCCCAGCATCAAGGCTTTCTCAAGTGAATCCTCTCTTCTCATTAGATGTCCAAAGTACTTTAGCTTCATCTTCAAAATTTATCCCTCCAATGAACAGTCAGGGTTGATTTCTTCTAATATTGACCTATTTGTTCTCTTTGCTGTCCAAGGGACTCTCAGGACTCTCCTCCACCACCACATCTCAAAGGCATCTATTCTTCTGCGCTCAGCCTTCCTAATGGTCCAGCTCTCACACCCATACATTACCACTGGGAATACCATTGCTTTGACTATGCGAATTTTTGTTTTCAAGGAGCAGTCGGGGTTGATATCTTTTAAGATTGAGCTATTTGTTCTCCTTGCTGTCCAGGGTACTCTCAAAATTTTCCTCCAACACCACATTTCAAAGGCATCTATTTTCTGCGCTCAGCTTTCCTAATGGTCCAGCTCTCACAACCATACATTACCACCAGGAATACCATTGCTTTGACTATAGTAATTTTTGTTTGCAATATGATGTCTCTACTTTTCACTATGTTCCCCAGGTTTCTCATAGCTTGTCTCCCAAGAATCAGACATAGAGGTAAAAATTGGAGGACCATAAATAGGCTGAGGGTTAGAGTACCTAAATGTAAGACCAACATGCTCAAGTGGAGACTGCTGGTGGACAACAATATGTTGTGTGAATGTGGAGAGATACAGAATCTGGCTCATTTACTAGTCTGCCAATTACTGCCAGAAAAATGCACCGATGAGGACTTAAGTTTGGACAATGACAAAGTCATGAAATCTGTGGCCCTTAAATTGACTTCATTTTGTCAGTCCAGTGTTTGATTGGGACATGAAAGGAGAACTATATGGATGGACTAATGCATAACATATGATCCTAGGTATTACCTACATGTCCATATTAAGACATGCAATGAGTAAATACCAATACTAAGAAACACATAGGAAGCCAATTAAATTCATTTAAGGGTGGTGAGATATGATCAGTATAACTCCTGTTTACCAGCAAGACTACAACATTTGATTTGAACAGCTGAACTTCCTGCAAGATATTTGAGGGCTTCCCCATGTACAATGTATTACAGACGTGGCCTAGCTGTTTCTGTCCAAGAGAAATCAGAGTCTAAGAAAATTAAAAAACTTCATTTTAGGGGGAAAAACACCTACTGAATAGCCAAAACTAAGGGCTGAATCTAACAGCACTCCCAAAATGTAAACCTAAGTCTTAATGGAGAATACGATTCCACTAGCAACAGGGTCAGCACTAACTTCTCAGACAGACATCCAATTTGTCTTGAACAATTTTCAACATATTAAACCTGAAATTAGACCAGGATCCAGTCACCCTGCCCTCTCCATGGATACCCAAATCTAGATAATCAGGGTCATCTAATAGTATGTCTAGCTGTGCAGCCAACATTAGAGTGAATGCCTTGTACAGGAAAGCAATCCTGCAGCCCAGAAAATAGGTGGAACAGTTGCTTCCAGGACAAGAGCTATGAAAAGGATTAGCCAGCACAACAGACACAATGGCTGAAATCCTGTTGCTTAAAATAATAAGTCCCACTAGAGTAGGATCACTGAATCAGTGGAGGATTGATAGTTCAATTGAATCAAATGAACCGAATCTTACTTTAGCACAGTAAGCTGTAACTAAAGTAGACCCATTTGAATCAATGAAATATATGGAGGATTTGAATCATCAAATTCCCAGATTCAATGATTCTATTCTACTACTCTAAATTATAGCAGTTTATTACAGGTTGGATAAAATCCTGTAATGTTGTCGTCTAAGTTGTGAAAGATATGTACAATTTCATACTGAAGTGACTCATAAATAAGTCACAACAGGCCTTCATTACTCAATTCATCACTCTATGAAATCATTTGAAGCAGTCCCCTCAGCACTCAACAAAGCTACCCTTGGCAATCCTCAGTAGACAGAATGGTAGTAGAACATTTTTGCCACCACAGTTGACACAGAGTTGGATCAAAAACAATCTCTCATTCAAGCTGCTATATTTTCTTTGAGTCTTTCCTACTAGTATTCTAATCTTCCCAGATCTTATCACAGAACCTAATGAGAAGGACTTAAGATGGCCATTCTTTGCTTTTTCTGTCCGTAGCCTCTTAGTCAATCATGGCTAAGAGAAGTATGATTATGCTGAGGAATTTTGTTTCTTAAAATCATCTGAGCCTACGTACAGCGGTGACTTTATCTATAGACTAGTAACATTTATTTATTACAATTCCTCGTTTATTCTTTAACTGAATGTATACAAAAAGTACTATTGCACAGTACTCTAATTTAGCCCAACAACTGCATCACATGATGCAGGATAATTGCAACAGCATGGCCTATAAGCTACACATACAGTTCTTTGTGATTAGTTGTTATGCAACATTTGGAAGAAGGCATACAGAAACAATATTTTTTTCCTTTCCTACACACATACTAGAACTTGCTGGATAAAACTAATGAAAAGCAAATCAGAAATACACACAATAATGATATACTATAAATTTATAGTATAGGATAGGACTACAGGATAGACTTCAGCAACATGTGGAGAGAGAACTACCAGAGGTGCAGGCTGGTTTCAGAAGAGGTAGGGGGACTAGAGACCACATTGTCAACATACGTTGGATCATGGAGAAAACAAAGGAATACCAGAAACAAGTTTACTTTTGTTTTATTGACTACACTAAGGCATTTGACTGTGTGGACCACAACAAGATGTGGCAAGTAATTAAAGAGATGGGAATACCAGAGCACCTCATATGCCTCCTGAGAAATCTGTACATGAACCAAGAAGCAACAGTTAGGACAGAACACGGAATGACAGAGTGGTTTGGAATAGGAAAAGGAGTAAGACAAGGCTGCATTTTATCACCCTGTTTATTCAATCTATACACAGAGCACATAATGCGCAATGCAGGGATGGAGGAATCACAATATGGGATTAAAATTGCTGGGAGAAACATCAACAATCTGAGATATGCAGACGATACCACTCTAATGGCAGAAAGTGAGGAAGATCTAAAGAACCTCTTAATTGGATTGAAGGAGGAGAGTGCAAAAGCTGGCTCGAGACTCAATATCAAGAAAACCAAGATAATGGCAACAGGCCCCATCAGTTCCTGGAAAATAGATAGGGAAGAAGTAGAAGCAGTGACAGATTTTACATTCTTAGGATCAAAGATTACTGCAGATGGAGATTGCAGCCATGAAATAAAAAGGCGAATGATTCTTTGGAGACAAGCTATGAGAAACCTGGGGAACATAGTGAAAAGCAGAGACATCACATTACAAACAAAAATTAGAATAGTCAAAGCAATGGTATTCCCAGTGGTAATGTACGGATGTGAAAGCTGGACAATAAGGAAAGCTGAACGCAGAAGAATAGATGCCTTTGAAATGTGGTGTTGGAGGAGAGTTTTGAGAGTACCCTGGACAGCGAGGAGAACAAATAGGTCAATCTTAGAAGAAATCAACCCTGACTGCTCATTGGAAGGTCTAATAGTAAAGACGAAGCTAAAGTACTTTGGACATCAAATGAGAAGGAAGGATTCGCTTGAGAAGGCCTTGATGTTGGGAAAGGTGGAGGGCAAAAGAAGAAGGGGGAGGCCAAAGATGAGATGGCTAGATGGGATTGTAGACACAATGGGTACAGAACTGAGAGTGCTGAGGGGGATGGTGGAGGACAGAGGCGCCTGGAGAACAATGGTCTATAGGGTCGCAAAGGGTCGGAATCGACTGTGCGACTGAACAACAACAAAATAAATTTATGGAACTCATTGTCACAAGATGTGGTGTTGAACTTGGCAGATTTTTAAAAGAGCCAGGCACATTCATGGATAGGGTACACAGAAAGAGCCTCCTCAAAGATTGCAGATCCTTTTTACATTTTTGAACCACAATCGGGTGTACCCAGGGTAATGGCAAACTTTTTTTTTTGCTGGCTAATCTTTCTCACTAGTTCAAGCCAAAGGAACTGAGGAATGAATTCACCAAAAAGGTCTTTGTCAAGACCAACCTTGACAATGAGCTTGATAAATACTGAGGGACTTTCTAGTAATAAGAGTATTCTACTAGCGGACATGTGTAATAAATATAAACGTGACATACTTCTGGTCTAGGAAACACATTGAGGGACTTTGGGTTACAGACCCATAATGGGTGGAATACAACTAGTGACTGAGAGACTGCATGACCAGTATTGTTGTTGTTCAGTCACACAGTCGATTCCAACCCTTTGCGACCCTGTGGACCATTGCCAGTATGGGAGTGCAATTTTTGTTAGACCTGGTCTCAGTATATCAGCTGCATTGACTGAAATAACAATTCATGAATGAAAACTCTGTCAATGCCTAGCAATCATGATACCTTCTGGGAGCCCAATGCTCAGCTGAAATATACTTCAGTTTAACAACTGCTCAAGGCACAAAATGACTGTAGCTCTCTCCACATTATTAATCTTTGTTGCCTGAAAACCTAGTTGAGTGCATCATTGCTGGAAAGATGACCCTGGGCTTCATGGGCTTTTGAAATGACCCCAAAGGGGCTCTTTTTTTGCCTGACTGCCTACCATTTCTTGAGAGCAGCTCCATCCTTCGCCTTAACTTCTGTTAATTGTCACTTCACCAGCATACCCTAAACAGGCTGAAGGTTGGAATCCCTAAATGCAAAACCAGCATGCTCAAGTGAAGGCTGCTGGTGGACAACAACACGCTGTGTGAACGTGGAGAGATACAGAATTTGGGTCATTTACGCCTGCTGATTTCTACAAAAAAACATGTACTGATGAAGATTTAATTTTGGCCAATGACAAGGCTAAGAAAGTAACTTCATTTTGGCAGTCCAAAGTTTTTCTAGATACGAAAGTAAAACACCACCACCATACTGTGTGTGTCCCCCATCGTGCACATAATCACCGTGCCACAAAGCTAAGGCCTTCTCAACTATTTCACACGTGACTCTAACGTCCCCTTATCCCACATCTGTCTTCCAACTCTTCCAACATCTTCATACAGATTTCCCTCTTCTCCAACTCCTTGAGAAGGCACTGACTTCAGACTCTATCTCTCTCCCCAACCTTAACCAAGGTGCCCACACACACACACACACTACCATCCTCTCTTCCTCGACCCAGACTCATTTCAAGCAACCAGACATCAGCACTAGACTTGCCACCAGGTTTCTGTCATCTTCTTGCATTTGGCTCTAAATATCTGTTATGCTAGCCAATCATTGTGTGTCTCTGTACCTGATATGTATAAAATAATCCCATGAAGTCTCACTCTTATGCCTGACGAAGTGGATCTTGATCCGCTAAAGCTAATATTAAAACACAGGAGTTAGTGTTTAAGGTGCCACAACGTGTTGTTGTTGTTTTTTTAATCTTGTTTTGTTTTCTCTCTGGTAAAGGTAAAGGTTTCCCTTGCTCGAAAGCCAGTCGTATCCGACTCTAGGGTTCAGTGCTCATCTGTTTCAAAGCCGAAAAGCCAGCGCTGTCTGCATCTGCAGGCATTTCTGTGGTCATATGGCAGGCATGACTAGACACTGGAGCGCTGTGCTGTTGCCTTCCCACTGAAGTGGTCCCTATTTATCTACTTGCAATTTCTTGCTTTCGAACTGATATGCTTGAAATCAAGCATGGCTGTTGCTGTGAGTGGACAGTGAGGGAAACCTCTGCCTTAGGCCCCTCCAGCATCAGACCCTCCTCAGGCGTCTTCTCCCTTGAGGCACCAAAACTCCTCCCTCAACCACACATGATAGATTGATAGATAGATAGATACAGTAGATAGATATCAGCGATGGTGAACCTTGGCACTCCAGGTGTTTATGCACTTCAATTCCTAGAAGCTCAAGTCTCTGTGAATCCACATGAATGGGTTTACTGTGCAGTAAACCCATCCGTGTGGATTCACAGGGACTTGGGCTTCTAGGAATTGAAGTCCAATTAGAATAGATATATAGATATGCAGAGGAGACAGAAGGGCCTGGCCCTGCCTTCCTTCTCCCACCCTCTTCCTGTCCTCCTCCCGCCCCACACCACAAGACACGGGAGGAGCTTTTATTTAAGTGGTCTGGCCTTCAGGCAGCCTCCCCCCACCACCACCCCCCTCACCCCACCCCAAGGGCTCCCTCCACCTAACCGCCCTCCCTCCCCTCCCCTCCGCCGTCGCCTCACCTGCCAGCGCCAGGATCTGGGCCTTGCGCAGTGGCGGCCGTTGCTGCTGCCGCCGCCGCTGCTCCCCCCACTCGCCGGGGCTCTCGTCGCCGTCCTCGTCAGGGTCGTCGTGGGCCGGGCTGCGGTAGACGGTGTAGACCTTCCGGTTGTCGAAGTCGAGCCGGGACTGAGGGCTGAAATCTTGCACGCACGACACGGGCAGCGCATAGCACACGTTGTCCTCCAGGAACCGCACGAAGGCGTACATGGTGGTGGAGGAGGAAGGCAGGCAGGCAGGCAGCCAGCAGGGAAGCCGCGGCGGCGGCGGGGAGGGAGGGGGGAAGGGAGGGAGGGAGGAGGGGGGATTTGGGAGGGAGGGAGGCTGCCCACAGCGACCGACCGACCGACAGGGCCGGCCGGGTGAGGGAGGGAGGGGGGAGGGGGGGCCGCGCGCCGCTCTGCTCCCTTCTTGCCCAGCGCCTCTGTTATTGTTCTTGGAAATCCGGCTCGGCGCTCGGCTGAGCGGGTCTCGGATGCACCGTGTCCGCTCTTGCCGAGGAAAGCCTGAGCTCTCCGGCTTCCGGACAGTACGAGTCGAGCGCCGAGCGCCGCGCCACCCTGAGCGAGTAGCGAAGAAGCGCCTCTGACTTCTCCGGGGGGGGGGGGGGGGGGCTGAGTCGTCTGAGCCGCCGCTGCGGTCTGCGGTCGACCTTTCGGGGGGAAAATCTTTAGTGGCTACTCAAGCCACCCTCTCCTCATGTATCGCAGAGCAGACCGGTTCTTTCACCCATAGCACCAAGACAGAGAGCCTGGGTGGGTGCAATGTTAGGTGTCCGGGCTGCTCCCACCTGTCCTTTCCTCTTGCCTCATCTGCTCAGATAGATAG
The DNA here is from genome assembly GCA_035047345.1 of Bradypodion ventrale. Taxonomy (NCBI): domain Eukaryota; kingdom Metazoa; phylum Chordata; class Lepidosauria; order Squamata; family Chamaeleonidae; genus Bradypodion; species Bradypodion ventrale. The sequence continues at coordinate 88,240,267 of JAWDJE010000004.1, forward strand.
ATAGAGAGTGTATACTAAGGTATCTAAAGGTAAAGGTTTCCCTTGCTCGAAAGGCAGTCGTATCCGACTCTAGGGCTCAGTGCTCATCTCCGAAGAGCCAGCCAACGCTGTCTGCTTCTGCATACGTTTCCGTGGTCATGTGGCAGGCATGACTAGAACGCTGTTTACCTTCACACCGAAGTGGTCCCTATTTATCTACTTGCAATTTCTTGCTTTCAAACTGCTAGGTTGGCAGGAGCTGGGACAAAGACGGCAGCTCATTCCGTCCTGCAATATTTGGGAATCGAACTGCTGACCTGCTTTGCAGTCAGTGTCTTAGCCCATGCCTGCCAAGTATCCCAAATTGGCCGGGATTTCCCGTATTTCAGCGCTCGTTCCTTCAATTTCCCGCCGCCATCCCATAATTTGACCGGCGGGTAAAGTAGTTACTGCGCATGGCTTCTGCACAGAAGGGTTCTGCACAGAAGGAGTTGTTTCTGGATTTTCCAGAGCCGCGCTTCACAGCTTCACACATGTAGGTATCCAGAATGTATGTCTATTCAAGTAGCAGCTACTTTCTGCTCTTGCATGGGCATTCCGAAAAGCCCATTCAACTTAATCCTCCTTGCTGTGCCACTTGCAAAAAGACGCATGATAGTAGCTGGTCCTGTAAATGGGTAATGGGAAGATGGGGTGATTAGGTAGATTAACAGAAATTTACTGATTTTGAAACTGTATGACATTACCAGCCCCACAATGTAAATTCTTCTGAAATCTTTGTGCCTATGAATGGATTTTTGTGTGGAAGGATTGTAAAATCAGATTCTCAAAATAAATTCTCAATCCCAAATGAGGCTTAAAAATATTTAAGTGGAATACAGAAGGCAGTCTGCCAAACCCTGATGTAAGGAGCAACAATTTCTTCTTCACAAGGTGGGCTTGGCCCATGGAAAGTAGTTTGCTGTTTCTTGTCTTATCATCTCTGCTACAGCCTGTCAGAGATCTGTCCAATGGTGTCAAGGCATTTGTTCCCCATATTCTGCACCCCTGAGGCATGCAGCTTTTAAAGGTATAAGGCCTATCCTCCCCACTCATGTCATTGTCTTGCATTGTTTCACAGGATGCATACAAAGGCCTAGGAAACAAATGATCTTGAATGACCACATAAATGTCATGAGTCATTCGGAATGACATTTGGAGCACACAGTATCTTCCAAGTGGCCTTGAGTGTGCAATATTACAGTAAAGGAATTCTTTGGACCATCCTAAAGTATATTTTCCTAATATATCAGGACCTTGAACAATTACAGAAATTATGAGCGCACTTTTCTTTATACTGTACATATTTTATAAATATGGGCCTTCTTTTATAATCTTGACACTTTTTCTCACCATGAAAACACATCAACAATTTTGAAATTATGTTACATGCTAGATACAGGGAGAATTCATGCTCATAAATCCCTTTCACATATAAACAAATTGGAATATAAGACTTAATTTGATTATTTACAGGGTTCTTCAGGAGATATCAGAAGCTGAGTCAGGCCATTACCACTGACTTATACTACTCATGGAGCCTACAGAGGTGTGGGCTCAAATCCATGCTTGATGACCTTGAACTTATTATAAAATGTCACTAACCTAAATCACCCATTAAGTTCCTTGGGGGAAAAGTGCTGAAATATACCGTACTGTATTTCCCCTAGAAATTGATAGTCTTTTATGCAGCACAATCTATTAATGTATGCTTACTTGGATTTAGGTCTCATTGAAAACAGTAGGATTTACTGTCTAGTTTTGGATCAAGGACTGTAGCCATTATGACCAAAAATGTACAGTGAGGTCTGTAGTCCTTGTCCCTACAGTAAAATCCTTTGTAAGAATACTACTTTTAAAACAGTTTGAATTCTATGAAGAAAATCAAGCTAGAATCAGCTTAGGCCAGAAATAGAATGATAGACTCCTGGATGCAGTGGTGGGCATCAGCAGGTTTGCACCAGTTCACTAGAACCGGTAGCAGAAATTCTGGCTGGCCCAGTCCATCCAAGTTTTCAAATAAAGTGGTCCTAATTCGGGTGCAACACAGGGCCACTCCCACCATACCACATCCACAGTGTGGTGGTAATTTTTTTTTTGAGCCCAGTGAAAACTACTGCCATCCTATAGCCATTATGCAGGATCAGAAAGCATCCCAATGAATTTTTAACATCTTTGTATGACCTTCAAGGAATTTTTCATAGTACACTTGCTATGCATATTAGAGAGTAGAAACATCTTAGCTGCTCTAAAGAAACAAAACACATAGTAAAAATTCTATTTCTTTGGGGAAAGCAAAGAGGAATCCTTGGGAGTATGCAAGCATAGTAATAGGTACAGTATACATTAAAGTGTTTAATTATGTAACGTGGCTCACACAACATGATCTGTACAGTCAGAATAAATATAAATATGAAACATGAACATTATCTTATGGTAGAATAAATGTGGAAATGAAACTGAATTCTGTAGATGTGTTGTATACTAGCTGAAGTTAAAATCATGTGATCAGTTCAGCTGAATAATACAAGCTAGAAAAATATTGCCTTAAAATCTAAAGGGAACTTCAGCAGAATAGGTTCACACTTACAAGTCTCTAGAAGTTTCAAAGTGCAGTTTTATACATACAGTATCTACCCATGTGTAAATTGCACTGTGTTCAATGGGGTTTTCTTCCAGATATGTGAGCACAAAACTGATAACTTAAAAGAAAGTTTTAAGACCAATTTTTTCTTATTCTTCCATCTGGGCATACCAAATGAAAAATCAGTAATAATGTACAGATGACTACACTGATACAGTATTACTATCTATACAAAAAGTAGGGTGATCTGCTGAACTTTTATTGTACACTATATCAGTATGTTATTTAAGAAATTGCTTTTACACATCTTTTAAAAAAAACATCTATAGCAAGCATGTTTTCATTTCCTCTTTAGATAATTTAGTAATAAATTGTTATTAAGTTTTAAGGAACCAAACACAGGAGATTGACAAGAAGTGAATGTGGGGATTCAAAATTTCTAAATTTTGGTAGCAAAGTTTTGGATGGTAGGGGGCCAAGATATGATGACGAAAGAAGACAAAAAAAATCTGAAGTAGTTAAAAGTGAGGGGTGAACAGTGCATGAAACATATTACAATAAATGGACAATGTGTTAAGCAACAGTATGTGTTAGCAGTGGAGTGAACTGGGAGCAAAAGAAAAGGATGAGATAAAAAATAACAGGCCAAGCTTTGTGCAAATTATTGGCAGCACAGGGAATTTATGTGGAATTAAAGGCTTTGGAGAATAGATGAAAAATCTCTTAGACAAAACAACTAAAATTGTGTTGCTTAGTGTCGTCAGTCACACTAGTTTAGGCCAATTGAATTGATGATAGTTTGGTGACTCAATTTCTCTAAGTTCTATTGATTCAAATGAGCCTACTCTAGTTCCGAATTAATTGAGTATAGCAAGTTGTCACTACAGTTGGTGCATTTGAGTCAATGGAACCTGTGGAGGAGTATAGGCCTACTCTATCTTACTACATTAAGCAACAGAATTTCTGCTGCTGAGACTTTAAACATGACACATAGATATAACAAAATGTTTCATCCAACCTGATGCCTGTCTTGAGAATGTTTTTTAGTGGGCATTGGAGAAAACCAGGTTTTGTCTACAACTTTTCATAGTTATAGACTCAAATGTAATGCCCAATTTATGTTGAATGCCTATTCCCTCAGTGGTCAACCTTGGTACTCCAGCTCTTCTTGGACTTCAATTCCCAGAAACCGTGATCAGCAGGTGTACTGACTTAGGCTTCGGGTGATTTTAATTTAATTTAATTTAATTATCACATTTATATACCGCTCACTCGGCCAAAGCCAACTCAGGGCGGTTCACAATAAAAATTAAAAACACAAGTTAAAACAGTTAAAACAGTTAAAACTACCCACCCCCTAAAAACAAGGGCTGCAGGATCCAAAGGCACCATGGGGAGGAGTTCTTCTACACCAACCACCCAATGGAGGTTACCCTTCCACCTGCACCCCACACTTGACCCGCCAGCCAGGTTTTAAGATCTTTTCTGAAAGGCAGCAATTCCGTCCGGAGACGTAGCTCTGTTGGCAGGAGGTTCCGGAGGGCCGGTGCAGACACGGAGAAGGCTCTCCTCCTTGTGCCAGAGAGGCAAGCCCCTCTGGCTGATGGAACAATTAGAGAGCCCCTCCGGTCCGCTCTGGTTGGACGGACAGACGTCCTCAGGGCGATGCGGTCTCTTAGGTAACCCGGCCCACTACCATATAGGGCTTTAAAGGTCAAAACCAGCACATTGAATTGCACCCGGAGACAGACTGGCAACCAGTGCAGCTCCCGGAGCAGTGGCAAAGCACGGGCATAACGCCCACACCCGGGCTGCCGCATTTTGGACCAGCTGTAGCCTCCGAATGGTCGTCAAGGGCAGCCCCATGTAGAGCGCATTGCAATAATCTAGTCTGGAGGTAACCAGAGCGTGAGTGACCATGAGCAAGGAGTCCCGGTCCAGGAGAGGGCGCAACTGGCGGATCACCCGAAGTTGGGCGAAAGCCCTCCTGGTCACAGCCGCCACCTGATCAGTTATCCACACATAAAGCCACACAGTTGAGACATTCATTTGCTGGGACAGGTAGCACATTTTAGATAGCTAACAGAAATCATTGAATAGTAATGTCTGATGTAAAAAAAAAATGCTTACAATTCATGGCTAATATGCAGAGAATGAAAATGGCCATGCTTTGCATGCCAAGCAAATGACTGCTCTGGGGTTGGCTGTTAGTATTACAAGCCATAACATAAGAAACTTGAGAGCAATATTTACTTCTGTGCTAAGAAATGTAACTGTTGCCATAGTTATTGTGATCTCTTTAAGCCGCTGGTCTTTCAGTAGTGTAGAGTCTAGAGATGACGATCTGATCTCGCACATCTTTTACATTCTAGCAGAGCTCCCACTGTTGTTTATGAATGATAATCCATTTCATTTGTAACACCTTATATAAGCATCTATACAGTTACCTTCTAGTGTTTTCAGTTTGGAATAAATGCCATTATCACAGCAGGATATATAACACTTGGAAATGGTTTTGATTAATATGAGAACTCCAGTAGAGAGCTTGAAGGGAGGCAGTCTGGAACATGGTAGGCAGCCGTTAACATTTTTGAGAAAACATTCTTAAAAATTTGCATTTAGCCACTGAGAAGTAATAACATTTAATTAAATTAGAATATCAAATATTAGTATCATCATTATCCACCCAATAAAATGAAAGCATTTCATTACTGTGATTGCTAATGTGAAATCAAAGAAGTCATCCAGATATAGAAATGGTAAGAGCAAAAGAAAAATATTTGACAGTATATGAAACGGCTGTACTGTTCTGGATTCGCATAAAGGACAGACAAGACCTAGTGCAAGGAGACTTTACATCCTCTCTTTGGTACCTACCTATCACAATTTCATCTCTTTCAGGGACTTGTGCAACTGCTTTGCACAGGGTATTTCGAAAAACAGAGCAAGCCCAGAGGATGGGGCCCCTTGAACATTATTTGCAGACCTATGGAAAATAAATTTAACTGACCATGCAGCCACGGTAATTTAACACAATAAGAAGACAACTGATGGGAGTAAGGAGAGAAAAACTCCTCCAATAGCAATTGGAAAGAGGTAACACCATCCAAAACAAGCTTTCTTAGAGTGACAGGAATTTTTTTAAAAAAGTCTTATAGGGCCAAAGCTCCTTTGAAGTATATACTGGTTTGTGTTTCTCCATTTCACCAGCAATTGTAAAGGACTCTACTTGTCAGGTTGGCATTGCCTCCCAGCCCAGCCCAGAGGCAAACATTGTAGATGCAAACATATTATTCCTCTGGTTTCCCCAAGCCAAACAGAATTTCTAGCCATTTAGCCACTGGCTCTTGGGTAGCCAGTCCAGAGGCAAATACCCTCCATGCATAAGCCTTTTAGCGAGGACAGAATTGCTCATCCACTGTTTCAAGGCCAAGCCTCTTCTTCCACAAAGCTTTAAAGACAGCAGTCTTTGACAAGGTCCCAGGTGGCTGGGGAGGGAGGGAGCGGCCAGTGGAGCAGAGCAAGTCTGATGCTTCCAAATGTGCATTTCTCCCTGGCTGCCTTTTCAGAAATTAAACACTACTGTGCTGCTTTAGTGTTGTAACTGTTTTAAATCCTCAGCATTTATTATATCAACCCAACAGAGATAACATTGAAATTTCTTTAAAGAACAATTCCTACATTAATATATTTAATGAGGACTTCTATATAAAATGGCATGTAGCCTTTGGTGTGATATTATGCAAATACAGCTGTGCAAACTAATAGCTCAAATCTGCATTTTTCCACATTTGCAGCATGTTATGTGCGTTTATAATCTCTGCTGTTAGTAGCATTTCTTACTCATCAAACAAAATGCAGGGTACACTGCCTGCTATTTAAATTCTCTGCTAACATCAAAGACAGACATTTGAATAACCAATTTAATGTATACATTTTGATGCAGTTCAGCATTCTGATCAGCTCCTGGTTGGAACAGTATTCAGAAAGGCAATTGAAAAACACACCATTCAGAATATCAATTGGAGTATTCTTGCAATACACTGTTCAGTGAAGATAATGCTGTGCTGAGATTACATTCTGCATTTAATCAAATTTTGATGCCTCTACACACACATACAATATAATGTTGCATGCAAAACACAACACTCAAGATATTTTTGAAACACATACAGTCAGCACCTACTGCTTTGTCCAAACTGATGAGAAAATAAGATTCCAGGGGAGCTGGAGGAAAGGGCTGTTAGATGGGCTGCAGGCATATTGGTTTTGTTAAATTTATTTTCACTATTTTGAAAAAGGAAATAGTATGGCTATGAGCAGCAGCTAACGTGTGAAGAGAGACTATGTATCTAAATTCAGTATAAATTTTCACTTTGGCTCCTATTTGTGTGCAAATGATTCATTTAAACTCTAGAATATTATAAAAAAAATACATAGATGGCTTGCATATTTATCTGGGGATACCACCAACAAGTATAGAACATCTTATTTTGACATGAATAGGTAGCTGCTAATTACTATATATTACTATAAGTGAGTGGATATATTTGTTTAAGAAGTATAATTACCTATCCCTGCAAATAGAAGCGCCTGCTGAAAACTGCCATAACATGAGGCAGAAAAATATTATTTAAAAGGGGGAGAGGAGTTTAGGCCTCCAGCTGAAGCAGGTATGAAGAATATTTTTAAATTGTCACAGGAGAGGAATTCACAGACTCTATTTATTTATTTGCTCTAATGCCAGTGCTAACCTAGTCCTCAGGATATTTTACAATTGCCTTCTGGATCTCAAGAGAGAGAGAAAGAGAGAGAGAGAAAAGAGCTATGAACCCAGATTGAATTAGTTTTAAGTTGGGATGTTCACTTGGTAGCATGAAGGGTTTATTCCCTCGAGCTCAGCTCCTGGGAATGAACCCATGTTGATATTTTACTAGGATCATAGTTTCCAGAGATGTAAAAAGACTGGGGCTATAGAAACGTTACAAGAAGTTTCTGCTTCACTGATATAATATTTGTGCCACCCAGCTCCTTGTAATATTTACTTCCAAGGCAGCTTCACTGTCCAGCACTTGTCTTCCTTCCTTGTCACACAATTTTCATTTCTTGTCACTTTGGCAAGAAGGACTAGGTCAGCGGTGCACAAACTATGGCCTGGGGGCCAGATGCGGCCCCTGATGCCAATTCATCCGGCCCACAAAGCTCTCATCACTCCTGGAAGCGGAAGTAAAACATGCCCAGGTGTGTTTTACTTTCGCTTCCAGGAGCGATGAGGGCTTTGCGGGCCGGATGAATTGGTATTGGGGTCCGCATCCAGCCCCTGGGCCATAGTTTGAACCATGTGACCGGCCCACAGCCCAAAAACTTTGGGCACCCTTGCACTAGATGCTGTGTTGGTTTGAATAAAACTGGCTAGTTTCAATGCTTTATCTTACTACTCGATCGTTTTAGCTTTGGGGAGGGATAGAAACCAGGATGAAATTATTAACATAGAAGCAACCTTCATTCTTAAGGGTTCTTGAATGAAAGGAAACATGCTTAGATCTCCCACACATCCACCCTGCTGATGTTACAAGCATATGTGGAAAGGAGTATGGTAAGAACATGAGTCTGTGAACCACCTCCTTCCCTATCAATGCAGGTAAACTTACAGAATAGTGGCTAACGAAGCAGTACAATTCCAAGAGTATATATTCCTATAAGGTAGGGGTGCCCAAACTATGGCCTGTGGGCTTCATCTGGCCCATTGGATGTCATCATCTAGCCCATGGGCCGGATAGCCGCTGACACCAGAAGTGTTGCGCCACTGGTGGAAGTGCTTAAATTGCCGCCGCCACCACCACCCCCCAAAAAACACACATGCTGAAATGTGGCAAAAACATGCCAAAAAATTCAAAATATGATGCACAAATGTTCCGCTCTTGCTCTCTCCTCCATGGGAAATGGGGTGGGTGGGTAGGAGAGCCCAAAAACACACGGTGAATTAACACACTGCTGTCACTGTCACAGGGAGGATGGTCAGGCCTCTGGCAGGAAAAGTTTCTCAACTATTCTTAAAATTACCACTACTACGGACATCTCTAGATACATTCCTAGTATTTCCAGATATGGAACAGGAAATAGTATACTCTACTGGCACTTAGGACAACCTTCTCATCCTCTTCCTTTGCTACCAAGTGTCTTCAGTGTGTGGCAGGAAAAAGAGCAGATGATAGGAAGTGCTCCATGAGCACTCTTGGAAATTGATTGATTTGATTTATATTCATTTTCAGGCAATCAAACATCGTCGACATTCCCAAGTACATATCTTTATTTTACTTTCTTCTGCCCCAACTTTATAGAAAACTCTACCATTTCACATTCATCGGGCCCCATCCTTGTAAGCATTCTGCAAACTAGCAATAGTTGGACTATATAAGGAAACATTTAAGAACTTGTTGTCCTTGAATTGATCTAGAAATTATTTCTTATCTTACTACCATCACTGTGTTCAATTCATGTTTAGTTTCTGATGTTCATTCATTATTTGTCTAGTGATGGTACTGTGCATTTTATTTGGATGTCTTCCAGCAGAGGTGCCTCTGTTGAATTATAAAGATTTGATATTTTGACCATATTACCAAAGAGTAGGTGATTCGAAGGAGTGGCCTGTGCAAATTATGTAACACTGTTTCACAAAGAAGACTCCAAATGGCAGGCTCAATGGAGAAAACCAGGATCCCTAAGATTGCAATAAGTTGGGCCCCTCCTAATGACAAACAACAACAAGGACGCCCTCGAAATACATGGTTGTTATGAATGCTTTGTGATAAGTATCCCTTTAACGGATTTGTATCTGTCTATTGTACCTACTGTAAGCAATCAGTGTTTCATTGTAACCAGCTGTTAAGAACAATGCTGTGCCTGCAGTAGCAGCGTTGGACACAGGATACCCATTCACCTGCATACCTGAAGGGCAGGATACTACTGCCTCTACTGCATCGGGCAGAATACTACTGCTTCTACTGCATCTGGAGAAAATGGGTGTGGACTGTTACCCGGGCTATTCAAAATGTACTATAAATAAGGCTGTTGTTTCACCTGTGCCTCATGTTCACTTTACTATGATGCAATAAACCTGGTTTTAGCCCTTACTGCGGCTCCTGCTTGTCTTCTGTTGCAAGACACCAAATTGGCGACGAAGGTGGGATGGCGTCCCAACAAGTGAACATCGCGCCCTTCGACATCACAAATCCTGAGAGATGGGAACTCTACAAGGAGCAGTTCCTCTACGCCTTGGACCTCGAGGGCATCGAGGAGGAATCCCAACGGCGGGCATTCCTACTGGCCCAGTGCGGCTTAGAGACTTTGGAACTGGCAACCAACCTCCTGACACCGAGACCGTTCAGGGCCGTGCCCCTAGACGAGATCCTCGCTGAGTTGAGGAAGCACTTTCGGCCGAAAGTGTCCGTGTTTCCGGCAAGGTTGGCGTTCCAGCAGCGGTGCCAGCGGGCCGGTGAGTCCGTGGCAGACTTCATGGCAGCCTTGTGGGTGGCTGCCGTGCCGTGCCGGTGGGGAGCATCCCTGAGCGAGGCGCTTCAGGACAGGCTCCTTCTGGGCCTGAGAGATGAGGGGGCCAGGAAAAAACTACTGGCCAAAGACGAGAGCATCTCGTTCGAGCATGTCCTGCGCATCGGCCAAGCCGCCGAGTCAGTGCAACAAGGTGAACGGGTGTGCCGGGCCAGGACCGCCGCGGTTGGGGGCCCCCCACCGGCAGTCCCAGTCCACAGCTGCTCCTCCCACGGAGAGCAAGGGGCCTCCGAGTCCTCCACGTCCACCTCCGACTGCAGCGAGAACGAGGACGTGCAACGGGTGCAGAGGAGACCGGAGAGGCGAGACCGCACCAGAGAGAACTGCCGCTGCGATGGATTCAGGGCATCCCACGACCGGAGCCGATGCCCATTCCGGAAGGCGGAGTGCCACAACTGCGGGCGGCGCGGGCACATCGCAAGGGTCTGCAAGTGGCGTCGAGACGACAGCAAGGGCCAGGCGGAACAGCCCCAACGCAAGGCAGACGGGGTCGGGCACATCTTCGATGACGAGCCCCAGGAGCACCCCGCATCTCGACGGGTTCCCGAGAGCCGCAACCAGGCGGTCCACAGTGTGCAGTTGCAGCAGCCCCGATTTTTTGTTGAGGTACTGGTTCAGGGGGTCCCAATAAGGATGGAGATCGACTCGGGGTCGGCGTACTCCATCGTCTCCCACAGGGAATTTCTGCATATTCCCCCAAAGTCACGCCCCAAGCTGAAGGCCTTTAAGACTATTTTGCGGGATGTTCAGGGCAAAAGTATACCAGTGTTGGGGGTGGGAGAGTTCAAGGTTCAGTTTAAGAGGCGCTCCGCGCAGTTGCCCCTAGTAGTTTTAAAGGAAGGGTCCTGCTGCCTCCTGGGGACACAGTGGTTCGGGCCCCTAGGAGTTTTCATTGGAGGCATACACGCCGTGCAGGCTGACCCGATCACGGAGGTGTGTAACGCACATCCTGCCATTTTTGAGAAGGGGCTAGGGAAGTTCAAAGGGCCCCCAGTTTCTTTCGAGTTGGACCCCGACATTCGAGCCATCAGGATGAAGCCAAGAAGAGTGCCTTTCGCACTAAAGGACAAAATAGAGACTGAACTGGACAAATTGGTGGGTCAGGGGATTTTGGTGCCGGTGGATTCCGCCGAGTGGGAAACCCCCATTGTTACGGCGCTTAAGGCTAATGGGGAGGTTAGAATCTGCGCTGACTACAAGTGCATGATTAACAAGGCAATCCGCCCAAATGCGTATCTGGTACCAGTGGTAAGCCACCTGCTTGCAACCCTGCATGGGGGGAGGTGTTTCGCCAAACTAGACTTGGCCCAGGCATACCAACAATTGTTGGTAACCCCAGCTACAGCCGCCGCTCAGACAATTGTGACCCATAAGGGAGCTTTTAAAGTGACGCGCCTACAATTCGGCGTAAATTCGGCTCCGGGGATCTTTCAGTCCCTTGTAGAAAGGTTGTTAAAAGGGCTCCCAGGTGTTTTCCCCTACTTTGATGACATTCTGATTACAGGGGGGGGGAGCAGGAATTGGCCAAGAGGTTAGACCACGTGCTAACAGTGTTCGAAAAAGCGGGGCTCAAGCTGAGAAAGGATAAATGCGTATTTTTTGCTGAGGAAGTAGAGTTTCTGGGTTTTAGAATAACCCCTGAGGGCATTAAGCCAGCTGAATCCAAGGTAGTGGCAGTGAAAGATGCTCCTCGCCCCACCACCAAGCCCGAATTGCAGTCCTTCCTAGGACTCCTTAACTTCTATCACTCGATCCTCCCGGGAAAGGCGTCCATTGCGGAGCCATTGCATAGATTACTCAAGAAGGATGCGGCTTGGCGGTGGGGGGACAGTCAGGAACGGGCATTCCGGGGGCTCAAACAGCTTCTATCTTCTGAGGCTGTGTTGACCCACTTCGACCCAAAGAAACCCGTTGTGCTGGTCTGCAATGCCTCACCGGTGGGGGTGGGGGCAGTCTTCTGCCACGTGCTAGAGAGCGGGCGAGAGGCCCCAGTGGCATACTATTCGAGATCCCTGTCCAAGGCAGAGCGCAACTACGCGCAAACTGACAGGATCGTTGCAGGAACCAAGAAGTTCCACGACTTTCTCTATGGTAGGCCATTCAAAGTCGTGACCGACCACAAGCCCCTCTTAGGAATCTTCACTACAGATAAGCCAACCCCACAGATCTTGTCCCCAAGGATGCTGTGTTAGGCGATCTTCCTCAACGCGTACCAGTACGCGCTGACCTACCGCCCCGGCAAGGAGATTAGTCATGCCGATGCTCTTTCCAGGTCACCCCTCCCACAGGCAGGGGATTCCAAGTACGAGTTAGAACAGGACCACCAGGTGCTCCTGATTGAGGCCCTAGAGTCACCCCCAATCCTGCTAGCTGAGATCGCCAAGGCTACGGCAAAAGATAAGTCGTTGACCCTAGTCAGTTCATGGGTACAGAAAGGCTGGCCGGCAAGCTCCCCTATGGAGGAATTCAGGATTTACGGTAGGCAGAGAGACGAGCTCTCCCTAGAAAGGGGCTGTTTACTCTGGGGGCAGCGGGTGGTAATCCCCAAAGTTCTGAGGTCCCGGGTACTAAAGATGCTGCATATCAGCCACCCAGGGATCGTGCGCACCAAGGCGCTAGCTAGGAGTTACGTCTGGTGGCCCAAACTGGACACAGATATAGAACACATGGTAGGCACTTGCGAGAGCTGCCAGAGCACCCGCCCCGAGGAGTCCCGACTTTCGCACAGAGAATGGGACACGGCCAGGGGTCCGTGGTCACACTTACACGTGGATTTTGCGGGTCCTTTCAGAGGCACCCTTTCCCTCATAATAGTGGACTCCTACTCCAAGTGGTTGGAGGTAATTCCAATAGCTAGTACATCGTCAGCTGCAACGATTAAGCTGCAACGATTTACCCCTTTCAATCGGGATTCAGGCCCGGATATGGAACGGAGACGGCATTGGTCGCACTGTTGGATGATCTCTGGCGGGAGCGGGACGGGGGTTGTCCATCTGTCCTTGCTCTTCTTGATCTCTCAGCGGCCTTCGATACCGTCGACCACGGTATCCTGCTGGAACGGCTCGAAGGACTGGGGATCCAGGGCACTGTGTTGTCCTGGTTTTCCTCTTTTCTGGAGGGCCGTACCCAGTCGGTGTGGTTAGAGAGTGAGAGGTCCAGCCCTAGGCCCCTCAAGTATGGGGTGCCTCAGGGCTCTGTGCTCTCTCCTCTCTTATTTAACATCTACATGAAGCCACTGGGTGAGATCATTCGTTCCCATGGGGTGCGGTACCATCAGTACGCGGATGACACTCAGCTGTACATCTCGGCCCGTGGGGACCCCAGTGATGCTGTTGAAATCCTATCCGGATGCCTGGAGGCCATTGGGGTCTGGATGGGGGCCAATGGGCTTCGACTGAATCCCAGCAAGACAGAGTGGCTGTGGATAAGGGGCCCCATGTTATCCAAGGAGTTACCATCTTTGGTACTGGATGGGGCTGTTTTGCCCCAGACAGACCCAGTGCGCAACTTGGGGGTCCTTCTGGACTCACGGCTGCTGCTGGAAGAACAAGTGGCGGCTGTGGCCAGGAGGGCTTTTGCCCAACTTCGGGTGATTTGCCAATTGCGCACGCTCCTGGACCGGGGCTCCTTGCTTATGGTCACTCATGCTCTGGTTACTTCCCGACTAGATTATTGTAATGCGCTCTACATGGGGCTGCCCTTGACGACCATTCGGAGGCTGCAGCTGGTCCAGAATGCGGCGGCCCGGGTGGTGATGGGGTGTGGGCGATATGCCCATGCCTCCCCGCTGCTTCGGGAGCTGCACTGGTTACCAGTTTGTCTCCGGGTGCAATTTAAGGTGCTGGTTTTGACCTTTAAAGCCCTATATGGCAGGGGGCCAGGATACCTTAGAGACCGCATCGTCCCAAGAGTGACTGCCCGTCCAACCAGAGCGGACCGGAGGGGCTCTCTAATGGTGCCGTCAACGAGGGGTGCACATTTGTCTAGCACCCGAAGGAGGGCCTTCTCCGTGTCCGCACCAACCCTCTGGAACCTCCTACCAACAGATCTAAGACTTCAAAGTGAACTGCTGCCCTTCAGGAAAGGAGTAAAGACCTGGCTGGCAGGGCAGGTGTGGGGCCCGAACGGGACTATGGTTCCCGCCGGCTGGCTTTTATAAGGACTCTCTCTTCTTGTATAGTAGGTGGGATGGGTGGGTGGGATATGGGTTTTTTAAAAGGGCTGGATGTGGGTTTTTATAGGTTTTTATAATGTTTTTATGTATTTTTAGAAGTGTTGTAATGCCGCCCTGAGTCGGGTTCTGCCTGAGTGGGCGGCATATACAAATGTGACTTATAAATAAATAAATAAATAAATTACGCAAGGTATTCAGCTGCTTCGGTTTACCAGACGTACTTGTGAGTGACAACGCCACAACTTTCACGTCAGCGGAGTTCCAGGATTTCATAGAGATTAATAAGATTTGCCACATCACTGCGGCCCCATTTCACCCCGCTACAAATGGTCAAGCGTGACGCCTGGTGCGAATAACGAAGGACACACTGCGTAGGATGGGCCCCGGGGAGTTGAACCTGCAACTCTGCCAATTCCTGTTAAGGTACCGAGTAACCCCTTTAGCGTCAGGGCTCTCGCCCGCCGAGCTCCTCATGCGGAGGAAACCCGCCACGATCCTCTCAAGGCTAGACCCAACCAGTGTGGAGGACACGGGTAGAAACATAGAAACAGGGGGCACCAAGAGTTTCGAGATCAGCCAGCCAGTATATTGCCGAAACTACGCGGCTGGCAGCCCGACTTGGGTACCGGGAATAGTGGTCGGACAGACGGGGCCAGTATCCTACAATGTCGAGACAGGCACAGGGCTCCTCTGGAGGAGGCACGCCGACCAACTCAGAGGCAGAGTAGTGGAAAGGCAAGACGCTAGTAGCCAGTGGGAGCACTCAGTGTTAGGGTTCTCCCCCACCCATTTATCCCAAGGGGGAGACATAAGCCACAGGGGGAGGAAAATGATACAAACCCGCATTCTTCAGACATGCCGGGTAACAGGGACAATTTAGAAGAGAGGGTTTTCGAGGATTTGTTAGATTTTGAGTTAGGAGACCGGGGGATTTTTCGGAGTGGTCCCCCACCCATCCAAGTGAGGAGCGGGGTTTTTTGTTAGTCCCTGGAGCCCCCGGTCTCACATCCCTGGAGTTTACTCCCATACCTAGACCTCTCCAATCCCCGGCTCGCGACTTGCAGCCAACCGCTAACGAGTCACGTTCCTCCACTGCAGGAACTCCTGCCCGGAGTGCTGCCACCCCTCGCCCAAAGCTTACATGCGGAAAGCCTCGATGGCTGGAGGACTTCGTCCTCACCTGGGGGGAGGGATGTTATGTACTGAATGCTTTGTGATAAGTATCCCTTTAACGGATTTGTATCTGTCTATTGTACCTACTGTAAGCAATCAGTGTTTCATTGTAACCAGCTGTTAAGAACAATGCTGCGCCTGCAGTAGCAGCGTTGGACACAGGATACCCATTCACCTGCATACCTGAAGGGCAGGATACTACTGTCTCTACTGCATCGGGCAGGATACTACTGCCTCTACTGCATCGGGCAGGATACTACTGCCTCTACTGCATCTGGAGAAGATGGGCGTGGACTGTTACCCGGGCTATTCAAAATGTACTATAAATAAGGGTGTTGTTTCACCTGTACCTCATGTTCACTTTACTACGATGCAATAAACCTGGTTTTAGCCCTTACTGCGGCTCCTGCTTGTCTTCTGTTGCAAGACACCAAAATGGTGAAGAATTTTCATGACAGATTTAAAGACCCTGAAAGTGAGAAGTATTCATCCAAGACCAAGACCATTGGAGATCCCTTGCTGCCCAATATGCAACATTGCATAGGAGGATCTACGTCTAAATAAGTCTAATTGTTTTATTTGGGGGAGTTGGTTTTCTGTTACGTATTCCACCAACATGCCCAGAATACCGGCATTGATAATAAATCATAACCAACAGAGAAAAGTCAAAGAAAGTTAGCACATGCAAGAGAAAAAAAAGTTGCAACAAAACCTGCTTTTTATCTTTGGATAGCTATCTCTGATAGGAATATTAAAGGGGATGAAGAAGCAACACTCTTTCTCTCTCATTTTAGGCTAAGGAAAGGAGTAATATATATCTGGACTCTCATTTTCATCTAAGCAGATATGTAAACCAATAAATATAGAGTTGGATTCAGGGAGCAGGGAGAGAGAGGCATTGCCCATCCATAGCTTCCATAGACTCAATAGTGGTTTTGAAGCAATAAGAGGAAGAGGCCAGGTGTACAAATGCAGGAATGCCTTTGTCTCTTGTTCAGCCTGTCAGTCATCTGTATAATGGAAAGTATGGAGAACATAATGGATAATAGATGATGGATAGGATTAACTGCCTGATTATCCAATTTATGATGAATGCTGCAGCTATAGCAAGCACAGAAGCGTCAAGGCTGTGTGCCAGCTTCTCCCTTTTTGGGTGTGGGGCATATACACGCATGCATGAACGCACACATGCATGTGTGCGTACGCGCTCGTGCGCGCGCGCGCGCGCACACACACACACACACACACACACACACACACACACACACAGAGGTATTATTAAAAAAACAATATCCCAGAATTGTTGCAAAAGCAAAATAAGTTGACCAGAAAAGCTAATAAAGCTAATCCCACCAGCTGATATATTAGTTCACATGTTTTCTGGAGGGAAATGTCTTAAGCTTTCTTTTCTGCACATTTATACTTTGTCATCCAATCTATCAAGGTAATAATTTACATATAATTATGTTACAGTACCTTGATGGAATTTAAATTTTTAATATATTTTGACTTCTATTCATCAATCCTCCAAAGACATAAAAGTGACCTCATAAAATATTGGAAAAGGACAGATTCTGCAGTTTTTATGTACCGTATTTCTATTTGACTTTTTGTTGTAAAAATATTCTTAGGATCATAGTGTGATGCAGATTAAGAAGTAGATGGATTAATGATATTCTCACTATCAACCTGATGTTTGTAAAATGTATATACAATCTTGTTAAGTTGTTTGAGCAGTTCCTCACTACCTTTGAGGGAATCAAAGAGAGTGCAGCTGGCCCACAGCGACAGGGCTAGACACAGCTGCCCCGCCGCTGCTGCTGCCACCTGAGCTCCTTCTCCGGCCTGGCTTGGCCATGGGAAGTGGGAGCAGCTGGCCTTGCAATGGCACCCCCGGACTTCTCTGTGGTCGGGTCAGAGGGATCATTGTGGAGCCGGACGCTGGGACCCACCATCATTGCCGGACCTTCTCCCTGGCCAGCTCCCGGCCTGAGGGAGATGCGGATCAGCTGGCGGTTCTGACGGGCAGCTACAGGAGCCGCCGCCAATGCGACCAACGCCACCAGACTTCCTCCCTCGGCCAACCCTCAGCTTGATGGAGATGAGGACTTGCCGGACTTTTCCCTCAGGTGTTTAGCCTGGAGGGATGTGGATAAGTCGGAGTTGTTGTAACGTATTCTGTAATGTATTTCTGTTTGGGTTTTACTTTGAAACGGGTATTGTTTTGAAATGTGCATTGCATTGTTGTGAAATGTTTTTATACTATGTCTGCTATATTGTATTTTTGCTCTTTGTCATACTGTATCTTTAAATATCTGTAAACCGCTTTGGGTCGCTCACATGGTGAGGAAGGTGGTAAATAATAATAATAATAATAATAATAATAATAATAATAATAATAATAATAATAATAATTATTATTATTATTATTATTATTATTATTATTATTATTATTATTATTATTATTATTATTATTATTATTATTATTATTATATCAAGAATGTATTAGAGAATTTTGGATATTCTTAGCAAAGTATGAGGTAGAAAAATAGAAACCCTTTGACTGTTTGCACATAAACTAGCACTTTATATGAAAGGACAATGGACAGTGGTGGGATTCAAAAGTTTTTACTACCTACTCTGTGGGTGTGTTATGGTGGGTGTGGCCAGGGTGAAAGCCCTGCATTGCACCCAAATTAGGACTACTTTATTTCAAAACTTGGGTGGGCAGGGCCAGCCGGAATTTCTGCTACCGGTTCTGGTGAACTGGGGCGAACCTGCTGAATCCAACCACTGACAATGGAGAAATAAAATTGGGGGGGGGGGGATAGCTTTACTATTGGGTTAGTGGCAAAAGATTATCACTATGTTAGAAAAACACCTTCTTCCTTATACCCAGTGTTAGTGCATGCAAGAAGGTTTCCATGCCAACATGGTAGCTGTGTGCATGCGTGGGGACATTAGTTTATCTTTTCTGTCTAAAAAACAAAACACTTTTCCTGTTATTCCAAGCAGGAACAGCTGTGAAATACCAGTTAGCATAGTCTGATATGCACACATGCTCAAATATGCCCGCTAGAAAATTTCTAATGCCAAGGAAGATGTATTTTTGTGCCTACCTAAGTGCTGAGAAAACCACCTGTCTTTGGGATATGTCTGCTATAGATCCACTTCTCTGCCACACCATGCTAATAAAGTGCTTTTATGACACCTTCAACCCATAGATGGAGTGTTTGCTTCCATTTTCTTCCCACAAGAGAAGACATGAAATAAACACCAGTATTTAAAACAAAGTAGATTAGTATATGGTGTTCCCACATGCTTTGTATTTAAAGCCTTCCTAAAGAAAAGAAAGGTGAAATGATGTGACTACTAAGAATGCCATTCTCCTCTAAATAGCAAGCTTATGGGGATATAGCTGATATGACTGTATTTCACTTCAATTTCATCACCATATGTCCCTGCACCTTTGTAACCAAGAATTTACAAACCATGTGTTGCATGTCATTTCACATTTTGGGTATACAGTAAAACCCCTACTTACGAAAAAAAAGTCCATTCCGTAGGCTTTTGCTTAAATCAGTTTTTTATTTAACTCAAGGCAAATCCATAGGAAAAAGAATCTTTATGTAACTCAAAGCAAATCCATAGGAAATTGTGTAAATCGGGACATGGTTTTAGCACAAAATCATTATGTAAGTTGAATTTTATGTAGCTCGAGGCATTTGTAAGTTGGGGTTTTTCTGTACCGTAGGTAGAAAATAAAGTTAAAGTAGCTTAAGTTAAATGCATTTTTGTTAACATTTTAATTGTAACAAAGTTTACCATACTTCAATCTGTTGTAGGCCATAAAGGGTACAGGTGCATCAGTTTAAGACATCATATCTCTATAATCCCCAACTACAATACATTGGGGGGGGGGGTTCTACTCAATATATGCACAGTTAGACCAGGTTAAGTCACTGCAGCATTTCTAAAACAATCTCCATGATTTCATACATCTAGTACATAGGATGTGGGCATTTACAAGTTAGGAGTACGTACATGTTGTTCAATACAATGGGTTAATAGAAAAAGTAATGTCTGTAAAATCAATGCATGATTTTACTGCTTAGAACAAAACTTGGATTCCTGCATGTCCACTAAGAGTTGAGTATACTAAGGTTTGGATCTATTTGAATGTACAGGTTTTGTGGAAGCCCCCTGATATAGTCCATATTCAAAGTGCATACAGAAGGAAGCCAACCTGCCTTGTACTCTTTAGGAGACATTCCAACCTGTTTCATCCACTGAGACCGTGACATAACCTGTATATTTCAAATCTCCTTTTTTAAAAAAAAAAAAAGTTGTGAGCATGAGGAAAAACGCAACTAGCTCCAACCAGGGGGATGTAGTAGACCCTAAGCACTCAGGCCAGTACAGTATCCTACTGCACATTTAGCCTGGTGTAAGTGAAACTGTTTAAATCACAATGGTAAATTGCCACTAATTGAAGAAGAGCCAACTTAAGATTCTCACCTTCTCAGGTATAAGATGCAAACGTTTTATGACACTAAAGCTAGCTCAGCTACACCAAATGTTGAAACAGGAAAAAGAAAATGGGGGAAGACACAAAATCATAAGGCACTAATTGTGTAACCCATCCACTCAAAGCCCATACAACAAACTTGCTTCCACAATCATACACACACTGCATCCTAATGGTGAAATAATATTTCAGTAAAGTTTAATAAAACTAAGCAAAGTAAAGAAGTGGAAAAACATTCCAGAACATTGAAAAACTAGAGAGAGAGAGAGAGAGAGAGAGAGAGAGAGAGAGAGATATTTTTTTCTCATAAACCTACAGCTCAAAGAAATGCCTCTCAGAGTAACTACATGGGGACACATAAATATACTAATACATGAGATCCATTTAAACCTGTCCTCAATGAATAGTGTATGGGATTTATTGAGAGAGTCAGCTGTTATTCAACTCCACCTGGGATGCCAGCTGCTCATTCTACTGTGTTACTTTTGATTTCTCCTTCTCTCAATTGTAAAAGAGACCTACGAGTAATGAATGGGATATGAAGGATCCATTGTGGTTCCATTGTGCCCCAGAGATAAACAATGGCTCCTGGCTCCTTTTCACAACCATCCTCAAATACCTCTGATTCCATCCATTTTTGGCCAGGGACAGTACATATGCCTGTTTAAATCTTTAAAATGTTGCTAAATGCATACTTTGAAGTTATCAGGACTTCTAGGTTTATTGTAAACCATGTGATTTGTGAAATGCCAAAAGAATGTTGCTCCTTTTGCATATGGCTTGCAAGGAAGAAGGAGAATTACTAAAAATTGTGCCCTATTACCGTGTTTCCCCGATTATTTGACCTCCTCCCATAATAAGACACCCCCTTTTTTTCCGCTGCCTTTGAAATATAAGGCCCCACCCGAAAATAAGACCCCCTTACCTCCTGGCAATCCGATCGCATGCACTCCCTGCTTCCATTGTCCAGGACAGAAGAGAAGGACGAGCGGAGCCAGAGCCAGGTACGGTACTGTAATACCGGTATGCCATCTTCCACCGCCGGCCCCCTACTCCTGGCGTGTAAGAAGGCCTGCCGCGTCGGAGTCTCGATTGCCTCCCCGCTCACAACCAAGGGAAGTTTCCCCTGGTGAGAGCGGGATCGAGACTCTGACGCGGCAGGTCTTCTTATGGGCCATGCCTTCCTCCTCACAGCTGAGGCCAGTCTCGATCGTGCTTCCCCACTCACAACCAAGGGAAGCGTCCCTTGGTTGTGAGTAGGGAAGTACAATCGAGACTGGTCTCGGCTGTAAGGCGGCTGGCATGGCCCATAAGAAGACCTGCTGCGTCGGAGTCTCAATTGCCTCCCTGCTCACAACCAAGGGAAGTTTCCCCTGGCGAGAGCAGGATCGAGACTCCGACGCGGCAGGCCTTCTTAAGGGCCACGCCGGCTGCCTCACAGCTGAGACCAGTCTCGATCAGGCTTCCCCACTTGCAACCAAGGGAAGCGTCCCTTGGTTGCGAGTGGGGAAGCGCGATGGAGACTGGCCTCAGCTGTGAGGCGGCCGGCGTGGCCCATAAGGCCTGCCGCGTCGGAGTCTCGATCCCGCTCTCGCCAGGGGAAACTTTCCTTGGTTGTGAGCGGGGAGGCAATCCAGACTCCGATGCGGCAGGCTTTCTTATGGGCCATGCCGGCCGCCTCACAGCTGAGGCCAGTCTCGATCCCGCTTCCCCACTCACAACCAAGGGAAGCGTCCCTTGGTTGTGGGTGGGGAAGCACGATCGAGACTGGCATTCTTCATGGAAAAATAAGACATCCCCTGAAAATAAGACCTTTTGCTAATTTTGGAGTTTAAAAAAATATAAGACAGTGTCTTATATTCGGGTAAACAGTATTATTATTGCATTTGGTGTACTCATTCATTCATTCAGTCAGTCAGTCAGTAAAGGTAAAGGGTTCCCTTGCCCTGACTCTAGGGTGCAGTGCTAATCTTAAAGCCAAGACACTGTGTCTGCAGACATTTCTGTGGTCATGTACCAGAGTGCATGGAACGCTGTTACCTTTCCTGCCAAAAGTGGTACCTATTTATCTGCTTGGAATTTCTTCCTTTCAAAGTGCTAGGTTGGCAGGAGCTGAGACAGATGACGGGAGCTCACTACGTCGCACAGCACGGAGGTCTCAAACTGCTGACCTGCTGACCTTTTGGTCATCAAGCTCAGTGTCTTAACTACTAAGCCACCATGGCCCCTCATTTCTATATTAACTCCCTCTCAATACTAAGAAGATTTTGAAGGCAACCTGTTTCTCTTTCAGTCTTGGAAGAGACTAAGTATTATCTCACTCACAGAGTGAGTATTCTCCTCTGTCCTCTTCAACGGATTGTACATTGGGGCAATATATAGTATTTTAAGAGTCACAGGTAATATTTCTATATTATTATTAATTTGATCCTAGGCAATTATGCATCATACTACCATTTTAAGGATCATCATTTGTTGACTACAATTTTTAGTCTTGGAAATACTCCTCTGGCAAGTTTATTAGTTGTAGGCTCTCATCCCAAACTCAGGGCACATTTCTAAGCAGAGGAAAAGCCAGTAGAAAACATCTTTCCTTATGTTCACAGTCCATGTGCTCAATGTTCCCCTGAAACCTACTGCAATTCTCACTGGAGAAAAAATGACCTATTTTCAAGTACATGCAAGAAAGTGGTCTGAGATAAACTTCTGTGGGCTGCATTTTCTTAAATGGTACCTGAAATCTTATCAGCAGAAATGTGATATTACATTTGAAGAAGGGAAAGTAGCAAGATGCCAGAGGCTCTACAACTGTATGTTGCCAGCTAGAATCAGTGCAGATATATATGCTCCTAAAATGTTGGTCGGTAAAGGACAAACTCTCAGGACACCACGCAAGCCATTGAGAGGATTATTTGGAAAGGATACCTAATGTTGGTGCATTGTTGTAAAATTGTACAGCAAAAGAGTTATGTGACCACTCAAAATTTTCAGAATCTTGAGTGAGCCAAGACAACTATTAAATAAATGTTTTTATTGTGGCAAAATGTTTTACCTGCTCTATGTGGATGTTATCCAAGCCTGCTGCTTTGCCATTTTGAAGCTACACATAGCTTTTTCCAATTAGTTTAACCTGAATCTAAGACTCTAAAAACTATATACAGAAGCTCCCTCATAGACTGCATTGCACTGCATTCAAAGCCAGAACCGCTTTGGGGTAGAAACTATTTTTCAAGCGGCTGGTCCTGATCTTTATGACCCTATACCTTTTTCTAGAAGGCAGAAGCTGAAAGAGATCATTTCCGGGGTGCGTTCTATCCTGTGCAATCTCTACAGCTTTCTTATAACACCTGGCGACATAGATTTGATCTAGAGTGGGAAGAGTACACC
Organism: Bradypodion ventrale; assembly: GCA_035047345.1. Lineage (NCBI taxonomy): Eukaryota > Metazoa > Chordata > Lepidosauria > Squamata > Chamaeleonidae > Bradypodion > Bradypodion ventrale. The sequence continues at coordinate 88,263,700 of JAWDJE010000004.1, forward strand.
CGATTATCCCCTCCGAGGTGACCATTCAGAGAAAATTCTGCTCTTTAAGCGAGTTAGTCTCTAAGCGAGGCACTCTTTATGTGAGGTTTTACTATATTAGTCTTACTATCTCAAGTTCCACAAACCACTCATTACATCTACTGGCTCTCAGCATGTTTCTTATAATACGAAAAGTGCCAGAATATAATGTAATGAAACTGCTAACTGACATTTTACAACTAGTACCTTACATAAGAAGCAAAGTGAATCTGAGTCTGATTATAAAAGTATTGCAAAAGTATAAAAATAAGTACTGCGAAATATTTACTGAAAGGACTGTGCTGTAAATCTATATATGTTGATACAGAAACATGCATCATTATTAAGGCTAAAGTTAGAATTACAGTCCTAAAGAATCCAACTAAAATTTATTCCAAATGTAGAATTGGGTCCAAAATAGTCCTTTTTTGGCTCACCCTGGAAGGAAAAAGAATGGAGGCAATAATTGTGATCCCCTCCGTTCACATCTTGAACAGTTGCTCTGGAGGATTAGAGGACATTCCAGAGCAAAATGGAAGACAATACAGTGAGAAGGAAGAAAAATAGAATAACAAAGTTGTTCAGCTAGAAAGGCCAGTGTGTCCTACCCCTTACCATTACAGGAAAACCTCAGCTAAAACCGCCCTGAGTGGTACGTCGCACTATAGGAGGATGGGGTAGAAATCAATTAATAACAACAACAACAACAACAACAACAACAACAACAACAACAACAACAACCTTTGTTGGGGACCTTTGTTACCTTTATTGTCATATTGATTGTATAGATTGTTTTGTAACTATTGTGTTGCTTTTGCTGCTGCTGCTTGTGAGATTTTGTATTTTGTATCATATATTATTGTTGTGAACCGCCTTGAGTTGCCCGTTGGGTAAGAAAGGCGGTATAGAAATAAAACTTCAATTCAATTCAATTCAACAACAACAACTTGTTTAAAGTCTCCAGTGAGGCAGAGTTCCTCACTTCCTAATGTAGTCCATTCCGTTGTAGAACAACTCTTTACAGTCAGGACAGTCTCCCTAAAATTTAGCTGAAAACGAATTTCTTCTAATTTGTATCTGTTAATTCTGGCCCAACACTTTGGAGGACCATCAGATGAGAAAGCTTGCTCTTACACAGGAATATTCAAAGATAACTATCGCATCACTTGTCTTCAATTCTGAAGACTAAACATGTTCAGCTGCCTCAACCATTCTTCGTAGTGCTTGGTTTCCAGATCTTTTATCATCTTCATCACCTTCCTCTGCACATGTTGCAGTTTGACCATATCTTTCTTAAACTGTGGTACCCAGAACTAGACATAGTATTCCACATGCGGTCTAGCCTAAGCAGAATAGAGTGATAATACTACTTCACTTGAGTTGGACAATGCATTTCTATTAATAAAGGCTAAAGTTCACCAATTTGTGTGTGTGTATGGGGGGGGGGGTTGCATCAGATAACATTGTTGACTTATGTTTAGCTTCACTGATTAGACTGATTGTTCACTAAGTGTTTAGCTTCATTGATTAGAGCAGCTTATCAGTGAAAATTAACTCTTCATCTCTGTGCCAGTCCTTCACTAGAATAATTTGTGCTTGTTTATTTATTCCCCATTGCCATCCTCCAGCAAACATTTTCTGTAGATTCATAGTCCATTTTCAGACAGGTTAACTGAATCCAAATTATGTACTTTATCTTCACTGAATTTCCCAAATAACAATAAATTGTACAGTACATCACAAATCTGTTCAAACTGGAAGTAGTAGTAGGTTTGTATATTCAGCCGCTTGTGTTCTCATTTTCATTTGAAATGTAAATCCAGCTATCGAGTTTTAATTTTAGGTTTGGAAGTTATGTCTTCCTTTCCCTGTATTAAAAGCTCTAAAGATCAAAACATATCATAATACGATTCACTGGAAACCATTGCTCCTTAAATTAATAAACTGTTGGCTAATTCAGGCAACTGAAGGGAAACAGACTTGCTGAGCATTTTTGTTTTTCAGCCAAGAATATTTTAGATTTCTCACAGAGCAAGGAAAGGCAGGGAAAGAGATCAATAATAAAAACATCATTTTAAAAGTAGTTCTCTACTGGTTTTTCGCATTTTAATTTTAATTTTTTTCTCTTAGCTTCATTTTTTGGAAATGGAGGCAACAGAGGAAACCTATGTAATAATGAGCTGGAGTAAGTCAGAGGTGTCCATGAAATTTTAGCAATGTTATGGATAACAGCAATTTTATTTTAAGTAACAACACTATATAATATTCTCTTTTTAAAATGACTTGAAAATAAGATAGAAGAACATAAAAGTAAAATCAGAAAACAAACCAAAATGTTTTAAGAATTCACTAATAATTCCAATGAGTGTACAAATTTATGTGAGAAACAAGTCAGTACTAAAGAGCCAACTGGGGCCATATGTGTTCAAATGATGATTGATTTCTTAGACAGGATGACCTCTTTGGTGGAATGAGCCAAATGAAAGAAATTACATTAACTATAACAACTATGCACAGGTAGATGAAGGCATGAAGAATACCTGCACAAACTGAAGACACAAATAGGGAATGTTGCACACAGCCAAAAATGATGTGAAGATATTTTTAATGGTGGCATAATTATAAAACTTCTTGGAACTCAATTTTGATGTTGCATATACATGATTCAGTATATAAAACAAAATATTTCTCTAATAAAATAGCAGATGGTGAAAAATATATATTTGCCTATGTATACCATACATTTAGTAGTTAATATACAGAAGCAAGCATTCAGAGTCTGATTCCTTTAGGTGAAAGGACTTCTTCCATCCACAAAAACTTGCTGATCCAGTGGAGCCTCTATCCTGGCAGAATAAGAAAAGCCATGACAATAAATCATTGAATTATTGAAGTGGAAGGGACCTTTGAGGCCATAGAGTCCAATCTCCCTGCTCAATGCAGGAATTCAAATCTAAGCAAATTTGACAGGTTCTTTCCATCTTCATTCCCTATATATCCCATGATAATTTGCTTTGGATGGCTGTGTGACCCAGTAGAATAGCAGAATATTCACAATTCACTCACTGCAAGTTTATGGCATATCAAAAGCTGATTTTTTTTCTAGATCGGGGTTTCAGATTTTTTTTCTTGTTTCATGAATTTCAATGGTATGTTGTTGTTGTTGTTCAGTCGCACAGTCGGTTCCGACCCTTTGCGACCCTATGGACCATTGTTCTCCAGGCGCCTCTGTCCTCCACCATCCCCCTCAGCCCTCCCAGTTCTGTGCCCATTGTGTCTACAATGCCATCTAGCCATCTCATCCTTGGCCTCCCCCTTCTTCTTTTGCCCTCCACCTTTCCCAACATCAATGCCTTCTCAAGTGAATCCTCCCTTCTCATTTGATGTCCAAAGTACCTCAGCTTCATCTTTACTATTTGACCTTCCAATGAGCAGTCAGTGTTGATTTCTTCTAAGATTGACCTATTTGTTCTCCTCGCTGTCCAGGGGACTCTCAAAACCCTCCTCCAACACCACATTTCAAAGACATCTATTCTTCTGCGTTTAGCCTTCCTAATTGTCCAGCTCTCACATCCGTACATTACTACTGGGAAAACCATTGCTTTGACTATTCTAATTTTTGTTTTCAATGTGATGTCTCTGCTTTTCACTCTGTTCCCCAGGTTTCTCATTGCTTGTCTCCCAAGAATCAGTCGCCTTTTTATTTCATGGCTGCAATCCCCATCTGCAGTGATCTTTGATCCTAAGAAAGTAAAATCTGTCACTGCTTCTACTTCTTCCCCATCTATTTTCCAGGAACTGATTGGGCCTGTTGCCATTATCTTGGTTTTCTTGATATTTAGTCTCAAGCCAGCTTTTGCACTCTCCTCCTTCAGCCCAATCAAGAGATTCTTTAGGTCTTCCTCACTTTCTGCCATTAGGGTGGTATCGTCTGCATATCTCAGATTGTTGATGTTTCTCCCAGCGATTTTAATCCCATATTGTGATTCCTCCATCCCTGCACTGCGCATTATGTGCTCTGTATATAGGTTGAATAGGCATGGTGATAAAATGCAGCCTTGTCTTACTCCTTTTCCTATTCCAAACCACTCTGTCATTCCGTGTTCTGTCCTAACTGTTGCTTCTTGGTTCATGTACAGATTTCTCAGGAGGCATATGAGGTGCTCTGGTATTCCCATCTCTTTAATTACTTGCCACATCTTGTTGTGGTCCACACAGTCAAATGCCTTAGTGTAGTCAATAAAACAAAAGTAAACTTGTTTCTGGTATTCCTTTGTTTTCTCCATGATCCAGCGTATCTTGGCAATGTGGTCTCTAGTCCCCCTGCCTCTTCTGAAACCGGCCTGCACCTCTGGTAATTCTCTTTCCACATGCTGTTGAAGTCTATCCTGTATTATCTTGAGCATCACCTTACTGGCGTGTGGGATGAGCGTGATTGTTCGATAATTTGAACATTCTTTGGCATTGCCCTTTTTTGGGATTGGGACGTATACTGATCTTTTCCAATCCTGTGGCCACTGTTTTGTTTTCCAAATCTGCTGGCATATTGAATGCAGTAATTTGACGCCGTCATCTTTTAGCGCTTTGAAAAATTCAACTGGGATACCATCATCTCCACTAGCTTTGTTGTTTGCAGTGCTCTTTAGGGCCTTTATGACTTCGCTCTCCAGGATGTCTGGCTCAAGTTCTACTTCTTCATCATTGTGATTGTCAGGAGTGTTGAGGTCTTTTTTGTAGAGTTCTTCTGTGTACTCTTTCCATCTTTTCTTGATCTCTTCTGCATCAGCTAGCTCCTTTCCTTCTTTGTCCCTTATCATGGTCATTTTTGCTTTAAATGTTCCCTTAATTTCCCCAATTTTTTTGAAAAGATCTCTGGTTCTGCCTCTTTTGTTGATTTCCTCCATTTCTCTGCACTGTTCTTTGAGGTAGTTTTCCTTATCTCTCCTTGCTTTTCTTTGAAATTCTGTGTTCAATGGTATAGTTTAACTATTAAAAAGAGGTATAATTAAAACAGAACAGTTTTTAATCACCTGTCTGCTGATAAGATCTCCACTTATAAGTTCATCTATACAGTCTAGTTAGGAGACAGCCAGCTTCACTAAAACATCATTCATGTAATTAATATATTTCATTGACTTTGTTCTGCTTCAGCCGCTCAAATTGAATGCAAACATAGAAAGATTTTGTCAGCTAAGTAAAGGAGAAATGTCAACTCTAATACAACATTTCTTCATTATGATTCCTAAATGTGATTGTAATACCGAAACTGAAAGCAATTTTTTCAGGACAATGGCAAAAGAGAAGCAAAATAAATGAAAACAATAGGAAGTCTTTGTTATTCTAAATAGTTGAGTTGTTATAAAATATGGACTTCTGTTGCACATTTATGGACAGCAACACAATCAATAAATGGCTGTAACAATTTTGTTCTGCTTCACCCACTATAATTGAAAAGTAACTCAAGTAGAAAGGTTTTGTGATGTATATTCCCTTTACTATTTTTTAAAATTAAAATGAAGATTAGACTTTAATAGTAAAAAATAGTGGTAATTGTTATTGCAGGCGCACCCCCCAATAAAGGACTCAGACACTGATGAAAGTGGATAACGGCATTGGGCCACATTTATTGATTCATGCCCTAGTCCGAATTATAAATTTCTATTGGTAATTGACCAATCATAATTCTTAAGGCAAGCAGGCCGAAGTAACACTGGTAAGGTACCACCCAAAATTGCCAACGGCAATTGTTACAATGTATCTATTTGTATCAATTTGTTTGTTGACAACAACCAAATTGTTGACCGTAGTCAATATCTAACTAATGACCGCACCCTCTGACGCGTATCCGTAAAATCACGGGGTGATGCATGCTGTCTAGCTATAGCCATCACCCCATCGCCTAGTTCGTCGTTGACCGGACAACGTTTAACCAACTTATGCCTGTCTAGTGTTGTCCAGTCAATTGCGAACCTGCCGGATACCTGTGGGTCATAAATGTTTACCTTACCAGTGCTACCCGCCCATGTGACCAAAGTCAACAGCAGCAACAGAAACCCCTATATCAAACCATAGCAACAGTGTGGGATGGGCAAAAAAGCTAGGACCCGAAAGCCAATTGTGGGTCCCAGCCAAAAATTCCCACCCGGCCCCGAAGCGACCAAAATATCACACTGTTAACTAGGGAGGGGGTGGAGGGGAAAAACTTCTCCGCTCCGTCGCTTCGGAAAATGGCAGCTCGGCTGCCTCGTGGCCACCTCTTATATAAGGGTGCTGGCCACGCCCCCTAACTACCCGGATGCCTTCGTCCGATGGGGGGGGGCCGCAAAGGGCGCGGCGGCCATTTTGGCGCCGCGCTCGCATTGCAGGCGCACCCCCCAATAAAGGACTCAGACACTGATGAAAGTGGATAACGGCATTGGGCCACATTTATTGATTCATGCCCTAGTCCGAATTATAAATTTCTATTGGTAATTGACCAATCATAATTCTTAAGGCAAGCAGGCCGAAGTAACACTGGTAAGGTACCACCCAAAATTGCCAACGGCAATTGTTACAATGTATCTATTTGTATCAATTTGTTTGTTGACAACAACCAAATTGTTGACCGTAGTCAATATCTAACTAATGACCGCACCCTCTGACGCGTATCCGTAAAATCACGGGGTGATGCATGCTGTCTAGCTATAGCCATCACCCCATCGCCTAGTTCGTCGTTGACTGGACAACGTTTAACCAACTTATGCCTGTCTAGTGTTGTCCAGTCAATTGCGAACCTGCCAGATACCTGTGGGTCATAAATGTTTACCTTACCATTGCTACCCGCCACACGGAGGGGCTTCAAAGAAGGCTCGACGCCCCCCCCCAGACCGTCAGCTCAGTCAAGAGGCCTGCTCGCCAATCACCCAACAGGAGGTCCATACCTCCTCGCGACAGATGGGCCCCATCCCCTGCATAAAGGCCGTAATTTTGTAGGCTAATGGCGGGGTGACGACTGACCCGCCCCCAACCTTTTTCGGCAAGGAAGCATGCCACAGCCCTATTCACCATGCGTCTAGCGCGGTCAAGGGCCTGGAGGTCGAAACCTCCCCTGTACGTGTGCCGTGGGACCATGTCCGACCAAACGAGGGTAGTAGCGGGCCACACGTAATGCAGGTAGGCAAGGTCGCCGCAAATCGCATGCTTTAGCGATAAGCCGGTGACCTGGGCCAAATCATTGCCCCCTAGGTGTATGATCAGAATGTCAGGCGGGTCAGCATTCCGGCCTGAAAAAAGGAATGGCAACAGCTCCCGCCATAACATCCCGGGCTTACCATGCCATGTGAGACTTGCGTATGCACCCAGTCCCAGTCGGGGTCCCCACTCTGTCGCCGCAGCGTAACGAGCTGCCCTGTGCACGTAGCTATGGCCCACCAGCCATACTGTCACCGGTGTAATACGACACCCAGCGTCTGTAAGGAAAAAACGAGGACGAGAAAGGTGCGGTGACAAAACTGGTACTCACGGTGGAAGAGGGCGAACATAAAACTGAAAACATTGCGAACCCCACCTTCCCATGCTGCGTATGTCAGCCCCGGAGTACCCAAAAGCAGCTGCCGTGGAAGCCGCCCCTATCCTGAAGGAATGGGTGCCGTAACGGGCCCCTGGGAGGCCAACACTGGCCAGCGCTTCGCCGGTCACCTTCCAAAATTGAAATTTAGTCAGGGGAGACCCATCTTGGTGACAGAAAAACGGGCCATGGTGCGTGCCACGCAGTGCAATAAACTCCTGTAGGGCACCAACCGGACAGATGTCTGCCAAAGAACACCGTAGCAGTCTTACACCACTGCCTACGCCATGCTGATCTGTCTTAAAGGAGCGTATCCTCAACTGAGCCCAGTCTTTGGCAACATAGACATCTTCGAGTTCCAGTGCCCTACGACTTGCATCCGCCTTAGACAGCATCACAAGCTCGCTGATGCGGAGCGCTCCAAAAAAGGCCACCGTTGTAGCCGCGTGAAATAGGGCTGCCTCGTACTTATCAAAACAGAGGCCATGCCAGCCCCGGGCCAATTGGGTAAGAACCCCTGGGGAAATCGGGTGGCGGTCGTCCGGCCAACGCCCACGCTCCCGCACCCACCCCTCCAAAACATGTCTCACACGGAAGTCAGCGGTACTATCCACATGACCGCCCACCTTGGCCATAAAAGCCAATGCTGACAGCCTAGATGCTATGGTGCGAGGTGCAAGGCCCTGGGCATGCAGGTAAACCATGAACCGAAGTACATGGGTCACTGGGATCGGCCAGGTTTCTGGCAGCCAGAATTGGGTACAGAAATCTCTGAAAGAATTGAATGTGTGGTGATACGCCTTACGCGTGCGTGGCGCCAGTGACAAGCCAATCGCCCGGTTCACCTCTCCTTGCCAATGGTCCATATCTCGTCCGGGAGTGGCGAGGGAAATTCCTCCGCATCCGGGGCCAAGGCACGGAACCGGGAGATCTGCAGGCGGGACAAAGCGTCAGCGATATCATTATTGACCCCCGGAACATGCCTGGCCCTGAAGAGGACATTGAGGCGCAGGCTGCGCAACACAAACTGGCGCACTAGGTCCATGACCCTGGGCGATTTGGAAGTCTGTGAGTTGACAATGTGCACAACGGCCGCATTGTCACACCAGAAATGTACAACCGAGTTGGCCCACTCCTCACCCCATAGCATCAAAGCCCCCAGGATAGGGAAAAATTCCAGATACGTGAGATCACGCAGGCGACCCGTGCCTGCCCAGGCTGGTGGCCACCCACCATAGGCCCACTTCCCATCGAAGTACATCCCATAACCCAGGGATCCCGAAGCATCGGACTGTATCTGAAAGCGAGGGGAAGCCAGGAGGTCAGACCTCCAAAATGATACTCCATTGAACTCCCTCAGGAACTGGAGCCAGATAAGCATATCTGCCCTGATACCCCGAGTGAGTCTAACCCTATGGTGGGGCCTAGATAAGCCTGTCATGGCGTCGCACAAGCGCCGAGCAAATGCCCTGCCCGGTGCGACGACCCTGCAAGCGAAATTGAGGTGACCATGTAGCACCTGCAGTTCCCTCAGTGAAGCCTTGCGTTTAGCAAGCAAGTCCGAGATAAGGGTCACTATTCTTGACACCTTACCCCCCGGTAACCTAGAAGCCTGTGCTACCGTGTCAATCTCCACCCCCAGGAATACTAGTTTAGTAGATGGGCCCTCGGTCTTTTCGGGCGCTAAAGGGACACCGAGTTCCTCCATTAGCGTCTGAAATGTGTTGAGGAGACGTGTGCACGTGTCCCAGCCCCGTTCACCCCCGAATAAAAAATCATCCAGGTAATGGGCTACAGACCGGGACCCTGACCTGCGGATGAAAGCCCACTGTAGGAATGTACTGAAACGCTCGAAGGCCGAGCATGATATGGAACAGCCAAAAGGCATGGCCTTATCAAAGTAATATTCACCCCGGAACTTAAAACCCAGCAACTCAAAGTCGCCCGGGTGCACAGGCAGAAGGCGAAACGCCGACTTGATGTCGCACTTAGCCAATAGCGCACCGGGGCCACATGAGCGCACCATGCGCAGGGCTTGGTCAAAAGATGTATACCTGACTGAGCAAAGGTCATCAGGGATAGCATCATTGACCGATCGGCCGGCTGGGTAGGACAAGTGATGAATCAGGCGAAACTCGCCCGGTGACTTTTTGGGCACTAAGCACAAGGGTGATACCTTAAGATTGGGGAACGGGGGTGTTGGGAAAGGGCCAGCGACCCTGCCCGCATCGACCTCCTTAATAATGCTGGCAGCAGCCACCTCCTCCCTCCCCCTAAGGGACAAAATGTTGGGGGCATCCTGGGGGGACCTATCACCCACGAAAGGGATACGGAACCCCCCGACTGAAACCCTGAAGTAGGTAAACCGCATCCTCCTCCCGCGGGTACAATGCGAGCCAACGCTCCCACATGTCCACATTAATTGGGGAGGGGGCCTTTCGGTGAACCAGCTCCCTCCGCGGCAGTTTTGCCGGCCCCCTGTCCACCCCTCCCTCTGCCCCGCATCCCTCCAGGCCTGGGACAGGCGGAGGCCGCATGGGGGCCAGCGCAGGAGGGACACTCATGCCTGTACTTGCAATTCTTTCTGTTGCAGGAACCATTGGACGAGAAAGTCCAGCACAGCAGGCGGGCTGGAACCCCCTGCCCCGCCACCTGGCGGGGAGCCTGTGCTGGGGCCGCTCGCTGGACCGCATGTCCACAATGGTATCTTTCCCCGGGCGCAGGGCGCGTGGGAGTCATGTACAGAAGCCACAGCCTCTGGCAGGGCTCATCCCACCTCATCTCGGGGTGCAGGGGAATCCGCATACGGAATTCCTCGTCATAAGCCAACCACGACGGGCCCGGGAAGTCAACCATCGCCCGGTAAATGTTGTCCAAATACTGGACCATCGGAATTGCCAAATCCGGCCGGGCCCTGAGGTAGACCACCATGTATATGAGGTAGGCCGGCAACCAGTTGGCCCACGTATGTGGTGGCTTGCGACGACGCGCTTGCTCCTTATCCTTCTCATCTTGCCCCTCCCTCTCCTCCTTGGTGGGCTCTCTGTTAAGGAGGGAGAAGATGTCCACATACTCCCCCCGCCAGATCTTCTCTTTGGTGGTCTGGGCCAAATGGTCCCCCAGTGGCAAGGAATACCCTGCTGTCGGCAAAGCCGACACAGGTACGGTGGAAACTGCGGGCATCTGGAAAGGAGCCTGGACTAACCCGGTCACCCCTAGAACATTCCCAACTGGGTAAGGAGCACCCCCCACCACGGGGCCCTGGGTGATAGTTGAAGTCACCGGGTGGGGCGTCGGCGACTGGACCGCCGCACCACCCGTGCGAGGCCAAGGCCATTGAAAAGCCCCCCCCCAACGTGGCCATGTGTGTAGGTGCACTAGTTTGGACCGCATACTCACATGCTGCACCCCCATGGGCCGCCCCCACCGGGGGTTCCGGCCCACTGGGGGCGTCGGAGCTCACGACCGCCATAGAGCTCGTCGACGGGGCTTGACCAGCACCGGCCTGTTGATCGGGGAGCTGCGAGGCAGTGGCCGAAGCCGGGCCACGCGCCTCAGGCAGCTCAACCCGTCCCGCCGCCTGCCGCTGCCCAGCAGACGATGGATCGACCTGCACCCCAAAAGGGGCCCCAGGGTGACTAACCCGGGCCAGGGATGCCTCAAGGGCCGCAACGCGGGCCAGGAGGGCCTCCACGCTGACATAGCCACCTAAACCAAGGGGGGGCAAAGGGCCAGCCGGCCCACTAACTACAGGCGTCGGTACAGGTCCCTGTACTCCGGGGCCTGAATAAGGCCACGATCCTAAGCCCGGGCCCTGTAGGGCCGGGGAAGTACCCTGCCATGGAAGGGGGCCACACCACCCCCCAAGGCTGGAAGCCCCCGCAGTAAGCTGTGCCCCAACGGAGGAAGGCCCAGCGGAATGGGCCACGCCAGGAGCGGCGGCCACCGCTTGCGGGCCGAGGGCCGCGGCCCCTACTGTGCCCGCACGCGGACCCCCAGCCTCCGGCCAAGGGGGAATTAACCCCATCCCACCGGTCCCGGTGGGCTCGGGCATAGGAGGCTGCTGGGGAGGCACAGCCGCGGTCCTCCGACCCGGATTGCGCCTCCGCGCAGAACGAGCCGCGTTCGCAGTCGCCTTCTTCTTTGAGGGCATTGCAGCTAGCCGATGGGAAGCTGAAAAATGAGAAAATCCGCAGCCAAGAGGCTTCCAAGTGAGGGTAAAAGCGACGGAGGTAAGAGGGAAAAACTTCTCCGCTCCGTCGCTTCGGAAAATGGCAGCTCGGCTGCCTCGTGGCCGCCCCTTATATAAGGGTGATGGCCACGCCCCCTAACTACCCGGATGCCTTCGTCCCTATGGGAGATGCCCCGCATAACGGGGAAAAAATGTTTGTTAACCGAGGTTCCCATTAAGCGGGTATACCTCGGTTACCAAAACCCCCACATAACAATTTTTTTTTGTTATTCGGGGTATCGCCATTGCATAATGAATGCTTTGTTGTGTAAATTTTTCACTATACGATGCATTTGTTATGCAAAGTACCACTGTATGTTATTTTCTATGGCTATCTTCTTAGTGTTTTCAGCAAAATTAAACATTTAGAAAACAAAGCTTAGGTTATCTAGCAGTACTCTTTAAGGCAGGAGTTCTCAAATGTTTTAAGCCAGGGGCTGGGTCACGCTCCCTCAGACAGCTTCGGGGGCTGAACGGCTATTTTGCCCTTCCTCCACCACATGGCACTTCCTGGTGTGGTGGAGTCGGTGGGTGGCCCCCTGAAATGGTGCCACAGGCCGCACCCAGCCCCCAGGTCCCAGGTTGAAAATCCCTGCTCTAAGGTAGTAATAGTAATGGCAAAGTTGGAGCTAAGTCATGCACAAGAACCATGAGAGAACCCAGTATAAGGTTGAGAGGCATCTCAAGAGGTAGGAATAAAATTTGTATTGTTTTAAATTGTCCTCTAAGCCACCTTAGGTCCAAATACTGTGAGAAAGGCAGCATATAAATAAACTAAATAAACAAAAATAATCAATAAACCAACAGCTCCCCGGTGGCTTAGTGGTTAAGCCACTAGGCTTGGAGACTGGAAAGACGAGTTTGAGTCCCAAGAGCTGCACATTGGGGGACATTAAAGGAGCTTCATTCGGGCTTCCCCTGCAAAAATCCTTTCAACCCAGAGTAATCTCTGACACGAAAACGATCAATAAACCTGTTATCGCTGATAATTAACCAGGAATAAGTGACTTTTTCTTCAGAAGCCAGAAATTCTTCATCCCTGCTATACACCATATAAACCAGGGGCTGCAGTGGCTCAGTGGTTAAGACACTCACCTTCTTAGCTGGAAGGCTGGTAAGTCAACAGTTTGAGACCCGGATACTGCATGATGGATTGAGCACCCATCTCTGTCCCAGCTCTTGAGGACATGAAAGGAGCCTCATTTGGGTGTTCCCTGAGTAGTGTTTCTTCTGCAAAAATCCTTTAAACCCAGAATAATTTCTGACACAAAAATTATTATTAATACCATATAAAAACTACAAGAAAGAGAAGCCATAACTGGCACAATAACTTTAACATTTTAAAGGAGATACTGCCTCATTCCTAGGGCATGAAACAATAAAAAAATGTCCATCAGGCCAGCAACAAACACATGCAATCAAAAACAGAAAATCTGTACATGCTGCCACATGTATTTACACAAAACAATATGCCTGAATTCTAGGTAATCCTGGCTTGCTATTCATAAGCAAGCATCCTTGGCTTCTATAACTAGTGAGAACAATTTAAATGATCAGGAACACATCAGCAGAAAGAAAGTTTTACATTATTATTGAACTTGGCTCAAAGGACGTTCTTCCCAATAAACCAGGATTCACAAATCAAATTCAGACTTGGGACTCAAACATTGGCTTGTCAAAGCAACAACAGTCTAGGAGTCACCCCTGAAATGTACAATTCAGCATAAGTGGCCTGTAAACCAGGACGACTCACTCTGAATTTGATGCAACTCAACCCTCCCCGCTTAGGATGGCCATCATCCCATCACTAAAAAAGGAGGTAAGATATCAGCAAAAAAAGGAGAACATGGAGGAGAAGCCAACTAGCATCCATTTTATGTTGATGCATCTGATTTTTCTGGCCTAAATGTAGAACTTCACATCTATTCATATTTTGTTCTTCAATCTGTTAAAGTTGTCTTTAATCCTAATTCTGCCTTGTGGAGTACAGTATTAGCTACTCTTTCCAGTTTGGTGGCATCTGCAAATTTGATGAACTTCTTCTCTATGTTCTTATCCAAGTCATCTCTTAAGAACGATTCCCAGATGACTCGTGTGTAGCAAGCAGAGCACTTTAGCTCTTCAGAGATCGCTAAGGAAACAGCCAAAGACAAGGTTCTATCTCAGGCGTTAGCATGGATAAAGAAGGGATGGCCCACAGCATCCCCATCCGAGGAGCTGGCATCGTTTTTCAGGAAACATTTCAAGCTCTCGCTCAAGAGAGGATTTTCATTTCAAGTTTAATTTCTATACCGCTTACTCACCCAGCGGGCAACTCAAAGCGGTGTACATAATAACAATAGGAAAGTACAATAATACAGGTAAACAACTCAATAAATCAACAATACAATAATAAAGCAATAATGTCATCAAATTACAAGATTACAAGTCAGGAAAAACATAATATAAGTAAAGGGGAAAAGCAAATAAGTTACACTAGAACTCTCCGCAATATGGCAATTTCTACAATGTTAAAGATACAAAATTACAAAGACTAATACTGATCCTGACATAATACAATTTATCATTTAATACCAACTAGTACCCTCGGCTACTACAAGTCTAAGACGAGGCCCCTAAAAATGTCTCATCTGAAAAGAAAGGGGGTGTCCCACCACATGGCAGCTGTACTCAGGGAACAGCTGTGCTCCCACCCACCCCTGACCAAGGCAAGTCAGGGTGGGGAGCCGGCGGTGTTGCGGCGGCTCGGCGGTGGTGGCGGCTCTTCTACCCCGCAGCGGGAACTCGGGGCAGCTGTGGCATGCTCCCACCCACCCCTGACCAAGGCAAGTCAGGGTGGGGAGCCGGCGGTGTTGCGGCGGCTCGGCGGTGGTGGCGGCTCTTCTAGCCCCGCGGCGGGAACTCGGGGCAGCTGTGGCATGCTCCCACCCACCCCTGACCAAGTCAAGTCAGGGTGGGGAGCCAGCGGTGTTGTGGCGGCTCGGCGGCGGTGGCTGCTCTTCTAGCCCCACGGCAGGAACTCGGGGTAGCTGTGGCATGCTCCCACCCACCCCTGACCAAGGCAAGTCAGGGTGGGGAGCCGGCGGTGTTGCGGCGGCTCGGCAGTGGTGGCGGCTCTTCTAGCCCCACAGCGGGAACTCGGGGCAGCTGTGGCATGCTCCCACCCACCCCTGACCAAGGCAAGTCAGGGTGGGGAGCCGGCGGTGTAGTAATTCCCGAGGTTCTCCAAGCTAAAGTGCTCCGCTTGCTACACACGAGCCATCCGGGAATCGTGAAGTCAAAAGCTCTGGCAAGGAGCTATTTCTGGTGGCCTAATATAGATAAAGACATAGAGCAATTTATGGGTGCGTGTAAGAGCTGCACAGATTACCTCCCAGGGAGTGGGACACAGCCCGAGGACCATGGTCAAGGGTCCACGTGGACTTTGCGGGCCCCTTCAGGGGTACCATGTGGTGGGTGCATTCTCGAAATGGCTTGAGGTCATTCTAATGCGAAACACATCCTCCGCAGCCACAATCAAACACCTGAGGAGGGTGTTTGTATGTTTTGGCCTGCCTAATGTGTTAATTTGGGATAATGCATCCATTTTCATGTCCGCTGAATTCCAGGCATTCCTTGAGCGGAATGCGATCAAACATGTTACCTCCGCTCCTTTTCACCCCACCACAAATGGCCAAGTAGAGCGCCTGGTCTGCACTACAAAGAAGGCACTAAGGAGGATGGGTCCAGGAGACCTGGAGCTACATCTCTAACAATTCCTCATATGCTATAGGGTTACTCCACTGGCGTTGGGGCAATCCACCGCGGAGATCCTAATGCGGAGAAGAATCTCAACATTGTCTGACCGCTTGGATCCTTCCAGGGTGGAGGATAGAGGCACGAATGTAGCGGTAGATCAGAGAAAGGTGTTCAGGGCAGGTGACCCAGTGTACTGCAGAAATTATGTGAGCTCAGGGCCAGCGTGGGTACCCAGGGAAGTGGTGGAACAAACCGGGCCCGTATCATACCAAGTTAAGAAAGGATCGGGGCTGCTGTGGCTGAGGCACGCCGATCAACTTAGGAGAAGAGTTACGGAAGCCATGGGGGGAAGTCGGTACCTTGACGAGTCAGCGTTAGGGTTGACCCCCACCTGCGTAATCCAAGGGGGGAATACAGGACTCAGTTTGACAGACTGCATAGACTTTCAGGAGAACATCTCCCAACCCAGAGATGAACAACCCCAGTTTGATTTTTTGTTTCAGGATGGGGGGAGTTTTCATGAGTGTTCCCCCACTCATCCCAGTGAGCAGCGGGGTTTTGAGTTGTCCCAGAGGTCCCCCCATCCTCCCCAACTCAGAGATACCACATCCCTGCCCTTGCCGGGGTTCGATTGGACACTGCAGTTTTCATGGAGGGAAGGTTCAGGTGCAGCAGCTGACTCCAGCAGCACTGCCGAATCGACTGGCCAACCGCAGTGCGCCCGCCGGCCCCCACAATGGTTGAGGGACTTCGTCCCAGCCTAGGGGGGAGGGATGTTGTGTATTCATGCAGTTCAGCTGTTCACCATTAGCACAGCTGACGGAGCTCACATGGCTCCAATTCATCCAATGATTAACTAGCGTGGGAAACCTTCCTGCCACAGGTGAACTATGTCAGGTATGCAGTACATCAGAAAGACGTCACTGATATTGTAACCAATGGGTGCCTTTGGGCAAGATTCAAATGTATCAGGTAATATATATAAAGGGGCAAGGCTCCGCCATTGCCTTATGTACAGATTGACCATGCTGCAATAAAGAAGTGTTTTAGCCCATCTGCCGGCTCGTGTGCAATCAATCTGCCTACATCAAAGCACCATAAACTTGCATAAGTCACGTGCTACAGATGTAAACCTTCCAGGAATTTTGAAAGGAGGGAATTTTGCACAAGTAAAGCATGTCAAGTGTGCAGGGAAAAATAAATGTATTTCAAAAAACAATAGATTTTCCCAAAAATGTCCCTTTTATTCCCTTGAATTTTATTTCAGATAGTCGTTCCTAAAATCATTCCATGGCTTACGTTACAAAATGAGGTTTACATATACCACTAATGAAGTACAAATATTTATTTTACTAACAAAAAATACAATAACCCATTTAACTGAACTAATGGAATAATTATAATTGGAAATTTTAGACTAACAAAATTCAGTGAGTAAGTAGAGGATAACAAAGTAATGAGTTTTTTTACATTTACTTTACGTTCCCAAAAACTTCTACAATTTTAATTACTGTACTTCCACACTCATGAGTCAAAACTTGCCCTTTCTTCAGCTTCAATTGTAACGGCACTACTGTATTCTTTTGAACACCCACCACTTTTGAACACCTTTTCCTCGAGAACACCTTTTATTCCAGAAGCAGGTGGGAATAGATAGCCACTAATTTATTGACTCTTGAATCTATCAAACGATTTCGAACCGTAGTGTGTATTTTCCCATAGGCAGACCAGATGTATTCAGAAGAAGATGTCAGGGGAATGGATAACAGTTTTATGGCCACACCACTAAGGATCTGACTTTTGCAGAGCCCCTTCCACCATTCAAGTGGGCACAAAAACTGCTTATTCCAAAAACCCATCTTTGCCTTGTATTCTGCTATGTTTCTAATGAATTTGCCCCGATCATGTCCTATTTCTTCTGAATTATTTGTTACGAATTCCACTGCCCTGGAGACCTCATCATCTGATAAGTGTTTTCCTTGGAAACACAGATCAACTAGACTTGCAGTAAAATTAATATCTCCTCAACAAAAGTTCTTTCTTTCTTTTATTACAGTAAAACCCCAGCATACGACTGCCCTGGTTACGTTTACCGCAGGTTATGACTGCACATTTAATTTTAAAAATTCCCCGGGTTGCGACCAATTTGGGGTGGCTATTTTGAATTTCAAAATGGCCATCACAACTATTTCAGAATTCAAAATGGCCACCAAAAGTCACAATGCAGCGCTTACTGCTGAAGAGGTGCCATCGTCGGATAAGGTCCCCAAACAGCATGGAAAAGGTAGGGAGATCACTCCATTGCTTTTGTGGGGGTGTGGGATGATTATGTCTGGTATTTTTGTGGGTTTTTGTATTTTTAATTATTATTTTTGGTCCAGTTAGGACTTTTTTTTTACTTTCAACGCTTTCCTATGGGGAAACATGCTTCAGGTTACAATTTTTTTGCATTACGATAGATGTTGTTGGAACGGACCTCCGTCGTAACCCGAGGTTTTACTGTACAGTATTTCCAAAAATCTCTGCTCCTCATTCTTTAGTCTGGGTGTTTTTACTAACAGTCCTTCAGGTCCTATTATTTTCCTTGTTATTTCAGAAATCATTTCAGGTACCTGAGACAAATATGCGTTATCAGATTCTATTCTTGCTATAGCAGTAGTTATGGATTTCAGAAGAGCAGCTGTAGATTCTACATGAGCCCAGAATGCATCATTGCCCAGAACAATCTTCCATATTTGTTTATCCAGTGGTAAACCATCTAGAATAAAGTTGCTTGTAGAGCTTCCTTTCCATCCAGCAAGACTTTTCAGCATTATCGTTATTCATCCCCATCTGGTAATAGATGGCAGTTTCAGTGTTCTTGCAGAATTCTTCCAAGACCCTTTACTTTTCTCCTTTTGAATGCTCATGAATGTTTGTTGAATGATGTGATGTTTCTTAACAAATTTGGTAATTTTCTTTTGAATTTGACTGAAGATCTTCCATTGCCTTTAACTTCATTATGTTAGAAAATAGCAAATTTAAACCATGTGCTGCACAACCAAATGTTTTCACTGGTGGAAATTTTTCGTGAATGATGTCCCATGCACGTTTCATGGCTGCTAAAAGTATTTTTTAGTTTCTTATATATGAAAAACTCATTTTATTACATATTAATCTTTACCAAATATGCATTTCTTGTACAGTTTATACACATATAAAATAAAAAATCTGAATGTAACTTGCAGAAATTACAAAGAAATAGTATTTCCCCAATTTCCCCCAATTTTCCAGGTTTCCCCCCAAAATTCCCAGGCATTTTATTTCTCTAGTGGTAGATTGATAATTCTTCAGAATTGAAAAGGGGAGAAAATCTAAACTTTGTTGCATGAAAAGATAAGGTTTTCTCTTTAACATGATGTAAAAACTAATGTAGGTGCAAGATACAAACAAAATCTGGCACCAGATTATTGACTGTTATAATAGAGACAGTTTATTTTACCCCCTTGCTTTCCCATATGGACTTTTGGCCTCATGCTACAAACTTTCTTTTATAACACAGTTCCTCTTGTCATTTAATCTTCATTCAAGCCCTTGTATTGATGGTTGTACTTAAAATTCTAAGAATGAATTGTCCGGTGATTGTTTGCAGTGGTAACTTCAGTAACATTTTAATTTGAAAGAAAGAAAATTTTGTTTCAAATAGCTACAATAACCATTACATGATCTGTTTGCTTACATTTTATGCAGACCTAGAGGAACAGCTTTATTTTCTTTTTAAAACTAGATTTTGAATATAAAAATATAAATATGAAATGCTCTCCTCTGGAAGTTGTTTTGATTATCTGGGCATTGCGGCTTGGATTTGGTCTGTCAAAGAAGGATTTAGTGATGTGAAAAAACTAGTAGGCTGAAATGAAAAGGGGAAAGGGGGACGGGGACAGCCATGCTGCTTCTCTCTCTCTCTCCCCCACCCCCAAATTTCAACAAATAACTTGCATTCTTATACCCCCTCATCCCAAAGATGCATTAACTGTGTTGCTTTTCAACACAGCTTAAACTGGAACAAAAGGAGAGGTGACATATGATCAGCAGGCAATGTTAACAAGCTCTCCAGTGCTCTAAAAAAATCTGATGGAAATTATTTCTGGTATAATGGATAGCAGCAGGATTCTAAGACATTGAAGAACAGCCCATTTGATGAGGCTTCACACCTTGATATGAAGAGAGTTCGCAGGTATCCTCTTATGCTTAACACCAGTGTTTCCCAACCTTTGGTTTTTGGACTTCAGTTCCCAGAAGCCTTAGTCAATTCCCCAAAGCACTGATCAGCCAATGTACTGACTTAGGCTTCTGGGAATTGAAGCCCCCCTGTGGGGGGCTTTACACCAACAGATAACTGTACTTAAGATTCTCATAACAATAATTTCCAATTGCTTAACAATTTTACAATGGAAGGTGCTAAGATAAGGGGATAGAGGAAGTGTGGTTTCATTGACATTTATGACCATAAGAGGGTAACATAATGACAGGTCCAAATTCCTCACTGCTATCTTTTATAAAAATATAGTTTACGAACACAACGGCCTAAAGGCAGGGGAACCTCAAAGAAAATAAGCAAAAATAAGGGACTGATATGGGTTTAGTTATCCATACAAATTGTCAGTTTCTATATCTGGAGGCACAAATGATGAAACTGACAATGTCCTTTTCTTTGGAAAAGACAATAATGCTGAGGAAGGTTGAAGGCAGCAAGAAAAGAGAAAGGATACAATGAGATGGATTGACCCTCTGAAGACAACCAAAGGTTTGAGCTTACAAGAGCTGAGATGGTCTGTGTTCATATGTATATGCATGGTGACCACAGTCTGACCCTTCCTATCACTTAAATGGATCCAAAGGAAATATTAGAATTTATTGGGGGCTCACTCTACTATACCACTTACAATTTCTTTTTCCTTCAGTTCAAATTGTTGACTTTTTTGAATCCTATGATTGCAAATTGGATTTTTAAAAAGTCCATTGTATTACTGCAGGAAGCTAGGAGGTAGCTCTTAAGGTGTTCACTTCTACTGTCCTTTTTAAAAAAGACACTGTCCCACTGACATCAGTTTGGAAGGGCAAATATTTGTGATATTTCCACACTAGAAAAATTTCACCTTCCGTGATTTCATTGGCAGAAGAACAATGCCTGTTTATCCACAGACAAATATGTTTTGTACAGATACCAATTCTGAGAGCAATTTGTTTGGTCAGATGATATCAATGTACCTGCATAACTCATGATTACGTTTGGAGATGACTGATTTGGCAATGCAGAAACAGTGCTGCCTTACTTTTATCCCAGATGGATTTTGAAGCATGCTTTACTTGGGGCTGCCTCTGGAAAGTGCTCACAAACTTCAGCAGGTCCAAAATGCTGCAGCCAGATTATTAACTGGGTCTGGTTACAAGCACCTTTTTAGACCAGCTCCACTGAATGCTGGTCTGTTTCCAGACATGATTCAAAGTGATGGCTTTGACCCACAAAACCCTTAGAAGGTGTGGATTCAAGCTACAGTAATACCTCATACAAAGTCCGCTTCATACAACATCGGATTCATACAACATCGCCTAATTCCTTGAAAAAAGTTGCCTCATACAAAGTCATGCGACTTTGTATGAGGCATTGGGGTTTTCCCAGGTTGCATTGTGCCTGGGCAGTATAAAAGGCAGGACACATGCGTGCATTGCTTTGCAGGCGCACCCCCCAAAGAAAGACTCAGACACCGGTATATGGATAAAGGCATTGGGCCACTTTTATTGAATAATGCCCTAGTCCGAATTATAACTTTCAATTGGTGTATTCATCCAATTGTAATTCTTAAGGCAAGCAGGCCGCAGTAACACTGGTAAGGTTCCTCCCAAAATTGCCAATGGCAATTGGCTACAATTTATCCATTTGTATCAATTTGTTTGTTGACACAAACAAATTGTTGACCCGAGTCAATAAACTATCTACTGACCCCACCCTCTGACGTGTATCCGTCAAATCACGGGGTGATGCATGCTGAAAAGCTCCTGCCATCACCCCTTGCCTGGTTCGTCGTTGACCGGTCAAAGCTATTACACCTGTACCTGTCTAAGTGTTGGCCAGTCAATTGCGAACCTGCCGGATACCTATGGGTCATAAATCTTTACCTTACCAGTGCTACCCGCCACACGGGGAGGCTTCAATGAAGACTCACCGTCCCCCCCCCCCCAGACCGTCAACTCGGTCAACAGGCCTGCTTGCAAATCTTCCAAAAAGAGGTTCATACCTCTAGCCGACAGGTGGACCCCATCCCCTGCATAAAGATCATAATTTTGTAAACTAATGGTGGGGTGTCGGAAGACCATCCCCAAACCCTTGTCTGCCAAGAACCGGGCAACAGCCCTGTTCACCGAGCGACGAGCGCAGTCAAGGGCACGGAGGTCAATACCTCCCCTGTATGAATGACGCGGTATGATGTCCGACCATAGTAGCCTTGTGGACGGCCACACATAAGGCAAATAAGCTAGGTCACTGCAAATCGTGAATTTTAAAGAAAGGCCAGTGACCTGGGTGAGGTCATTGCCCCCGAGGTGCAGTACAAGGACATCAGGCGGTTCAGCATCCCTGATGGAAAACAGGAATGGCAACAGTTCCCGCCATCTCATTCCGCGCTTACCGTACCACCGTATGCGTGTGGTTGCACGCAGTCCAAGCTGGGGTCCCCACTCTGTCGCCGCAGCATACTGCGCTGCCCAGTGCACATAACTGTGGCCCACCAGCCATATTGCCACCGGTGTGCGGGGACACACAGGGTCTGTAAAAGAAGAAAGAGAACAATGACTTAACTGGTACTCATACCTGAAGAGGGCGAACATATAATGCAAAACGCATAGATCCCCATCTTCCCATACGGCGTATATCAGCCTCAGAGTACCCAAATGCAGCCGTAGTGGATGCAGCACATATCCTAAATGAATGGGTGCCGTAACGAGCCCCGGGGAGGCCAACACTGGGAAGTGCCATACCGGTCACCTTCCAAAATTGAAATTTAGTAAGGGGAGACCCATCCTGGTGGCAGAAAAATGGGCCAGGGTGCGTGCCACGCACTGCCAAGAACTCCTGTAGGGCACCAACCGGACAGATGACTGCAATGGAACATCGTAGCAGTCTAACTCCACTGCCTACGCCGTGCTGATCAACTTTTGAGGACCGTATCCTCAACTGAGCCCACTCATTAGAGACATAGACATCGTCGAGTTCCAGTGCCCTACGAGTCGCATCCGCCTTAGACAGTAGTACCAACTCACTGATGCGGAGTGCTCCAAAGAAGGCCACCGTGGTGGCCGCGTGAAAAAGAGCTGCCTCATACTTATCAAAACACAGATTATGCCAGCCTCGTGTAAGGTGGGTCAGTACCCCTGGTGAAATTGGGTGGCGAGTGTCCGGGCGGCGGCCACGTTCCCGTGTCCACCCCTCCAAAACATGTCGTATGCGGAAATCATTCATGGAGTCAGCAAAACCCCTCACTTTGGCCATAAATGCCAGTGCTGACAGCCTGGATGCTATAGTGCGAGGAGCCAAACCCTGACTGTGTAAATAAACCATAAATTGTAAAACATGTTCGACTGGAATGGGCCACACTTCGGGCAACTGAAGTTGCACACAAAAGGTTCTAAATTGAACGAAAGCATGGTGATACGCCTTACGCGTGCGAGGTGCCAGAGACATGCCGATCGCCCGGTTCACCTCTCCTTGCCAAATGTCCAAATCTTGGCCGGGAGTGGTGAGGGGAATTCCTCTGCTTCCGGAGCCAAGGCACGGAACCGGGGGATCTGCAGGCGGGATAAAGCATCAGCAATATCATTATTAATACCTGGTACATGTCTGGCCTTAAAAAGCACATTCAGGCGTAGGCTACGTAACACAAACTGACGGACCAACGCCATCACCCTAGGTGACTTGGACGTCTGAGCGTTGACAATGTGCACTACCGCCGCATTGTCACACCAAAAATGGACCACTGAATCGGCCCACTCCTCGCCCCATAGCATCAAAGCTCCCAGGATTGGAAAGAACTCAAGGAATGTAAGATCGCGGAGGCGATCCGTGCCCCGCCATGCTGGAGGCCATTGGCCATAAGCCCACCTCCCCTCAAAGTAAATCCCATATCCCAGGGAGCCGGAGGCATCCGACTGTACTTGGAATCTAGGGGAAACCAAAAGGTCGGATCTCCAAAAATAGACCCCATTAAATTCCCGCAGGAATTTAAGCCATACCAAAAGGTCAGCTCGCATGCCCCTGGTCAGTCGGACCCTGTGATGGCGCTTTGACAGGCCAGACATGGTGTCACATATGCGCCACGCAAATGCTCTGCCGGACGTAACCACCCTGCAGGCAAAGTTAAGATGGCCATGAAGTACCTGAAGCTCACGAAGTGACACTTTACGTTTGGCCAGCAAGGCCAAAATCATCGCGGAGATCCGGGTGACCTTGTCAATGGGTAACCGGGATGCCTGTGCGACCGTGTCAATTTCAATACCCAGAAATGTGAGCGTAGTGGATGGGCCCTCAGTCTTTTCGGGTGCTAAAGGGACACCCAGTTCCCACATTAGCGTCTGAAATGTAGTGAGGAGACGCGTGCACGTGTCCGAGCCCTGTTCACCCCCGAACAAAAAGTCATCGAGGTAATGGGCTACAGACCGAGACCCGGACCTGCGAACAAAGGCCCACTGAAGGAAAGTGCTAAAACGTTCGAATGCTGAACATGAAATAGAGCAGCCAAAAGTCATGGCCTTGTCTACATAGAACTTCCCTCGGAATCTAAAACCCAATAGCTCAAAGTCCCCCGGGTGCACTGGCAGCAATCGGAATGCCGATTTAATGTCACATTTTGCCAGGAGGGCACCAGGACCACAAGAGCGCACCATCCGTAGGGCTTGGTCAAACGATGTATACCTGACCAAACAAAGGTCATCAGGAATAGCATCATTGACAGAATAACCTGCCGGGTACGATAGATGGTGGATTAAATGAAATTCCCCCGGGGCCTTTTAAGTACTAACCCCAGAGGGGAGACCTTCAGGTTAGGGAAGGGTGGTTCAGAAAAGGGGCCCGCCACCCTCTTGGCCTCTACTTCTTTGGCAATACTCAGGGCAGCTTACCTACTCCTTACCCTTCAGGGAAAGTAAATTGGGGGCATGTTGGGGTCCCCGCACCACTTTGAATGGGATACGGAAGCCCCACTAGAAACCCTCCAGGAGGTACCTCGCGTCCTCCCTCCTCGGATAAGTTGAGAGCCATCGCTCCAACATGTACACATTAACTGGGGAGGGGGCCTTTTGACTGGCTAGCTCCATCAGTAGAAGCTCTGCCCGCTCCCTGTTCACCTCTACCTCTGCCCCGTGACCCACCAGCCCGCGGGCACGCGGCGGCGGCGTGGGGGCCAGCGCAAGAGGGACACTCGTGTTTATATCGGCATTGCCGCTTATTGCACACGCCATTAGCCGAGAAGCTCCAACACAGCAAGCGGGCTGGAACCCCCTGCCCTGCCGGCTGGCGGGGAGCCTGTGTTGGAGCAGCTCGCTGCACGGCATGGCCACAATGGTACCTGTCCCCAGGCGCCGGACGCGTGGGGGTCATGTACAAGAGCCATAATTTTTGACAGGGCTCATCCCATCTCATCTCCGGGTGTAGGGGCACCCTCATTCTAAATTCCTCATCGTAAGCCAACCACGATGGGCCAGGGAAATCCACCATCGCCCTGTAAATATTGTCCAAGTATTGGACCATAGGAATGGCCAGATCAGGCCGGGCCCTAAGGTATACCACCATATAAATAAGATATGCCGGCAACCAGTTGGCCCAGGTGCGCGGTGGCTTATGACGACGGGACAGCTCTTTGTCTCTGTCGTCCTGTCCCTCTCTCTCCTTCTTAGTGGGCTCACGGTTCAATAGGGAGAATATATCCACGTACTCTCCCCGCCAAATCTTCTCCCTCGTGACCTGGGACAAATGATCACCAAGGGGCAAGGAATAACCAGCCGTCGGCAAAGCCGACACCGGCACACTAGGTATATGGGGCATACGCAGCGGGACCTGGACAGCCCCTGCGATGCCCGGGACTGCCCCGGGGGTGGAAACCCCCGCCCTCAATGAGGTGCCATTTTGAAACCAAGGGGCACTGGGATATACTGGTAACTGATGCCCACTCACCTCAACTTGACGAGGCCAGGGCCACCGAACCCCACCACTGAAAGTGGGCTGTGATGTAGGTGCACTAATTTGAACCTGATACTCACTAGGTGCACCCCTGTGAGCCGCCCCCACTGGGGGTTCCAGCCCACGGCGGGCGTCGGAGCTCGCGACCGGAATCGAGCTCTGGGGCCACACCTGACTGCTCCCTGTCTGCAGCTCTGGACGAACAGGGAGCTGCGAGACACCGGCAGGCACAGGCCGGAGCGTCTCAAGCAGCTCAACCCGGCTGGCTGCCTGTTGCAGTGTGGCAGCCGTCGAGGTAGCCAGTGGACACGAAGGGGCCCCGGCAGAGAAAGAAGCGCCCCCTCCCATAGGAGGCTGTGCAATCCCCAAGGATGCCTCCAGCACTGCTAAATGTGCTAGTAAAGCATCCACAGCTACAGAGCCCCCAGCATAAGGCGGGCCGGGTTGGCCGGAAGGCCCACTAGGCATTTGGAAAGGGACACCGAAGTGAGAGCCTGGGCCAGAATAGGGCCATGCCCAAAACACCGGCCCATGAGGGGCCGGAGGAGGAATGGGTTGCGCACCCGCACCAGGCCCTTCCCCGCTGTCCTGACCCATGGCCGGCAACTGCGGGCCGAGGGCCGAAGCCCCTGAGGGGCCGGCCTGAGGCTGGTTAGCCAAGCCCGGCTGCCAAGTGCCAGCCTGAATCACCCCACCGGTATCAGTGGGCAAGGCTGAGATGGTGCCCTGCCGCGGGGGCGCAGCCCTGGTCCTCCGACCTGATGGCTGCCCCCCGTCCTGCGGAGGGCCCGAAAAAGTCCTCCCCTTTGGCCGCGGCTTCATCACCGGGGCCTTCCGTTTGGGAGGCATATCTTCGTAAAGGAAAGAGCAGGATCCCTTTCCAGGGATCGAAAGCCTAGCACCAAAAGCACACAGTAGCCAGCAAGCCAAAGGCTCTGCAGCGCGCTAATCCCTTCCCAGCCGGGAAGGAATCAAGGGCTAAACAGCCGAAGACTACGGCAAAACAGCGACGGAGAAAACTTCTCCTCTCCGTCGCTATTTTAAAATGGCAGCTCGTCTGCCTCGTGGCCACCCCTTTTATAGAGGGGTGGCCACGCCCCCTAACTCACCCGGATGTCTGAGTCCGGGTGGGGGGGGCGCATTTGTGGGTTTTGCATGAGGTGAAGAGTGTTTAGGAGTGGTTTTGAGCATGATTTCGGAATTTTTTTTTGAATTTTTTCGTCAGAATTTTTAGAAGCATTCCTGGGATTTTTGCAGCATTCTTCAGGTTCTTGGACAATCAGGGTTGTTTGACATGTTTTTGTAATGTTTTTAGCCTTTAGACAATGATTTCTTAAAGTTCTGTCAGTTTCCTGTCTGTTTCCTTGACTTTGCCCTGAAATCTGTGCTGTTACAGTACAATGTATCTCTATGGAAACGACGTTGTATGAGGCATCGCGGCAAGGATTTGGACGTTGTATGAGGCATTGCGGCTAGGATTTTGCATGTCTCATACAATGTCCAAATCTGTATAAAGTCCAAACTTGTGGAACCAAGTTTGGACGTTGTATGAGGTATCACTGTATCTCAAAGGTTGCATCTCCCTTTATGAGCCTGCCTATTTTTAAAAAACAAAGGAGAGATTTGTGAGGATGGCCCCACCATCCTCACACGTACATTTGACCAGGACAAGGGTAGTGTTCCCAAACGCTGGAATTCCCTGCCGTGTAAAGCCAGACTGGCTCTATCTTTGCAGGCAAAGACCTTTCACTTCAGGTATGGTTTCTCTTAGTGAATAGCTGCATAAGAGAGGATTAAAATGAAACTTCTGAGTTTCTGTTGATTTTATTGTGTTTTAGCAGAACAACAGTGTAAGGATCCTCTTACTCATAAGTAGCACTCCGGCATCCTTGGATGGGATCCTGCCTGATACTGCCTGTTCTCTGGCCCAACAGTCCAGGCTTTTCCTAAAAGCTTGCCTTCTCACTCCTGACCTAAGTCAAGGTGGTGAGCAAGGGAGCTCATGAAATTAGTGTAGATTCAGGTAACGTGAGCCAAGTAAACACTCCAGCCTTCAAGTATTTTAAAAGTATATTGAAATCAAAGTAAGTTACAGAATAAAGTCCAGCAAAAGTTCAGAAAGCATAACAAATAATGAAAGCTGCCTTTTTGAGGGAAAGCCCATTGCCCCCCTTCCTGCTTAAGCTTCTACATGATTTCACTTCAAAGCATAGCATCCAAGAGAGTGTCTCACCTCCACCTTCTGGGTTTTATCTCCTCCCTCAGGGTCTGCCTCCTTGACATTCCCCTGAAGGATTCCAACCAATGATCTTACAGCATAACTTGTCCATCACACATTAGGCTCCATCTCTTCCAACCCACGAGGCTAACATGTTTACATTCCAATCTCTCTGGCATGTGTTCTAAAGGGTCGCCCACAGATGGAAATCTCCATCCTGGAAGAGGCTAAAGCACATGATATAAATCATACCATGGCAAGTAGTTCAAGACCTGAGTACTGGACAACGGAATGAGCTCCTGTCTCTGTCCCAGTTCCATTCACTCCGATGTCAAGACATGCCTGTCACATGTCCATGGAAACATCTGCAGATGCAGACAGCACTGGCTCTTTGGCTGTAAACAGAGATGAGCACTGAACCTTAGAGTCGAATACAACTGGCTTTTGAGCAAGGGCAACTTTTACCTTTACCTAACTGTTTCCACCTACTAACTTTAATTATTATACTTGTTCCTTTTTAAATACTGTAATAATCTATTGTTCTTAGCTTTTAATAGTGTAAGCCACATTGGGTCTTTTTAGGAGAATAGCAGGGTCTGTCTGTCTGTCTCAGTCTGCCTGTCTCCGTCTAGCCAGTCTGTCTGTATAAATAAATAAATACAGTGTATTTCTGCTTCCTTCCTTCCTTTCATATTCCAAAAAAATTCTATTAAAATGTATTAAGAGCTACAATAGCTGCAGGGCTTTTGCATTTTAGGAGGCACACATGAGGGCAAGAGCCATGTTTGCAATCATGTGGAAATCTTTGGTTCATGATCTTGTTTGCTCTCATACAAAACACTTCTATATAGCCCTACCTAAAAATAAGTGCTACTGAATTCAGTTAACCTTATTCCTAGACAATTGTACAGAAGATTGCAGTCTTCGCCACTCATTTCTTCACTGCCCTTTTAAATATGAAGTCATATTTTAGGGTGTTATGAAAAATTCTTTGCTTTTTGACAAAATAAATATGGTCATTTAGTTGTGATGAAGAAATAACACTACTGCCAACAGCTTTTTACAATGTAATACTGCATGTTGTTTTCAGGAACCTAAATATCAAAAGACAATTCTATACATAGTTATATTTGTTGTTGTTCAGTCGCATAGTCGAGTCCAACCGTTCGCGACCCCATGGACCACTGCACGCCAGGCACCTCTATCCTCCACCATCTCAGCTCTATGCCCATTGCGTCAACAATGCCATCTAACTATTTCACCCTCTGCTGTTCTCTTCTCCTTTTGCCTTCAATCTTTCCCAGCATCAAGGCCGTCTTGAGCGAGTCCTCACTTCTCATTTGGTGGCCAAAATACTTTATCTTCATCTTCACCTTCAATATTTGTCCTTCCATGGAACAGTCAGGATTGAATTCCTTCAGGATCGACTTATTTTATCTCTTCGCTGTCCAGTGTACTCTCAAAATTCTCCTCCAGCACCACAGTTCAAAGGTGTCTATTCTGCGCTCAGCTTTCCTTATGGTCAAGCTCTCACAACCATACATTACTACTGGGAATACCATTGCTTTGACTATGCCGACTTTTGTTGGCAGGGTGATGTCTCTACTTTTTTATTCTGTTCCCAAGAATTAATCTTGCCTCCCAAGAATTAATCTTCTTTTTATTTCATAGCTGCAATCTCCATCTGCAGTGATCTTGGATCCTAAGAAGGTAAAGTCTGGCACTGCTTCTATTTCTTCACCTTCTATCTGCCAGGGAGTGATGGGGGCCAAATGGCACGACCTTGGTTTTTTTGATGTTGAGTCTTAGGACATCTTTTGCACTCTCCTCTTTCACCCTAATCAAGAAGTTTTTTAGGTCTTCTTCACTTTCTGCCTTTAGGGTAGTGTCATCTGCATATCTCAGGCTGTTGATGTTTCTCCCAGCTATTTTAATTCCAGCTTGTGATTCATCCAGCCCTGCATTGCACATTATGTAGTCTGCATATAAGTTAAATAAGCAGGGTGACAATATGCAACCTTGTCATACTCCTCTTCCTATTCTAAACCAATCAGTTGTTCCATAACCTGTCCTAACTGTTGCTTCTTGACTCATGTACAGATTTCTCATTAGACAGATGAGGTGGTCTGGTTATATAATATTTACTAAACATAGTGCCATTTTTCTTCTTCCTCCGTGTCTAGGCCAGACATGAAACTGCCAAAATGAAGCAACTTTAGGTGAGTTCATTCTGCAGTTCCTTTCACCTGACCTAGTGTGAGAAAGATTAGCTGGGAACACAAGGTTGCCGTTACCAGGGTGTGCCCAAATGTGGTTCAAAAATATCACAATCTTCGAGGAGGCTTTTTCTGTGTACTCCAACAGTGCTATTAAAATGTTAAAATGCAGTCTTGAAGAATCTCTTGTGACTAGAGGTCATGCTGATTTATTTGACCAAATGAAAATTAATAAAAATATTGAAATTCAAAAAGATGTGGTAAAAGGGTGAAGACAATATGAGTCTAGGACAGCAAATTTTTATGTATTCCAGCTTCGGAACTGCGCATCAGCATAAAATATGTCTTTGGGTTAATTTATGGGCTTGTAAATGTTCTCTCCACTTAAATCAACCATTCTGTGACTTGATATCTGCAAATCAGCCTAAAACTTTGATCGGCTGAAATGCTAAATGTCAGAATGGGCCATGTAATGTTCGTCTTTCTTGATAAACATGGAGGAGGTTCCATCAGAATGACGGCAGGGCCTTTGGAGGAGGCTGAAGGTCTGGTGATTATACATTTGAACTGAGTATTTAAGCCTAATCATCAGGGGTGGGTGATGGATAGGTCATCCATTCCTATTCTAAGATGACTGCAAGAGCAAGATGGTCCCCAAGCGGCACCCATAAATTTTGGCTTTTCACAAATGCCCACATGTTGTGTCAGTATTACCCAAAGCCCTCATTAGTTAGACAGTGACCTTTGTTGCGTGACTACCTGTATCAGGCAGAGGCCTGGATGAGGCCAGCATTCGATTAGCACTGCAATTTGTTCATTAACTCCTGACAAGAATATGCAAGTCTCAAAGACATTTCTTGCTTGAAAAGGTCAAGATCTGATTTGTGGCAGCTGTTCAGGTTTGGCAGAGGATGGAGAAGGAAAAGCACCTGTCTTGAAAACAGAGCACAAATATGTGTGCTATTGTGTGGCATTTAATCTGCTTTAAAGTCCTAAAACTGGAGCAGGAAACCCAAATTTTGGGCCATTTCTCCAGGGAACAAACCCTAGCAGCAGGTCCCACTGAGTTTAATAGATCTTATCCCATGCTAAGTGGGTACCATATTACACTGCAGGCTAAGTCAGATAGTAAACTACTTTTCTGATTCTCCTCCTTCTTCTAAAATAACTTTAACATTGTCTAACAGAAGATTTCCTCTAATTAATTTGTTGGTTCTGCTGGAAAATATTACAATGATATTACAATTGTGAAATATATGCTGCTGTCTTGAAATAAATTTCACCATCCCTCTATTCATAACTCATTTCTCCCAGGGTTTTGAAGTGGGAGGAGAAAAATGAGGGGAAGAGTTATGAATAGAGGGAGAGTGAAATGTCTTTCAAGATATTGGAAAAATTAGAAAGAATCTCCATGCTCATCTCAAATGTGTTTGTACGTGTATGAATGAAGCTTAACTATCACCACTAATTTAGGCTGCCAATTCACCCATTAAAGGAAATCTGGGATTGTGCCCCTTGTAAGGTCATGATCTATCTATCTATCTATCTATCTAACTACCTACCCACCCACCCACCCACCTGTTGAGTGTTCAATGGTCTAACTGGACATATGCAGTTTGAAGAACAAGCATTTTATTGACAGGCTGAAATGATTTTCCTTTCTCTATCTTACAGGAAACATCCTCTGGAGAAGTGTCATCGAGAGTAACAGCTTGACAGAGGTAAGTGTCTTATAAACAGGTGGGAGGAGTCTGGATAATATACAATGTAACCTTTGGGGGAAAATCAGTTGGATGTTCTATCTTGACACTACCTACCTATCTTTGGATCCCAAAGCGACCCAAGGCAGCTAATTACATCAATCTGTTCATCATCATTTTTCCTAAGAGGAGGGAAACAAATATACTGGCAATCATATTGGACTTTGCTCTGCTAAGGGCAAACACGCAAAGGAAAAGGTATGTTTTTGTGAAGAGATCCTACTAGACATCCTAGATTCCTCACTACAGTCATGCAAAATCTGTAACCTTTACTTCCCTTCTGTTGACATTTTTATGAATATGAGAGTTGAACAAATACATTGATGCATTGCTTTACTGTATTTTGTTTTTGCAGGAGACAATGAAGGCAATTTGAAAGTTTTTCCCCCTGCTGGATGAAATTATTAGATTTTTGGGGGGGATTTTTTTGTATGTTGTGGTAAAATTTGTAGGCTTTTTGCATATAATGAATGTTAGGCAAAAACTTACATCTTTTCACAGAAAACGTATATGGCACAAACTACAAGGTTTGGTGCTAAATTTCTTTTTGTTGTTGTTTACAAAATAGAAGGCTTTTTTCTCTCTTGCTAATGATGCTGCTCATGGAATGAGGGTCTTTTTATTGTTGTGCAAGAGAGAAAAAACACATTATTTTTCAAAAACTGTATTCTTGATATGCCAAATGTAAGTATGCTTTTTTGGAACAGAGAAGGAAATTGGTAAGTATTTGTTACATTATTAACTATCAATTGCTTGAAAACATTATTTGCTTTCTAACAAATGACAAAGTGCAGTCCAAACAACATCCTAGTCCACTGATGGTCAACCTTGGCACTCCAGATGTTCTTGGACTTCAATTCCCAGAAGCCCTGATCAGCAGGAGTGCTGACCTGGACTTCTAGTAATCAAAGCCCAAGAACAGGAGTGCCAAGGTTCACCATCATGGGCCTTGTCCATGATCATAGCACACAATAAATTTATTTCTGTTTCTTATGGATTTCTAGCTACAAATAGCACTTCAGTGCAAACAGCCAGACTGTTTCGAGCTCTTTTCCCATCACTTTGTAAGAACCACTGGTTCCTCTTGCCAACTTTGGTAGTATGGTAGTTGCAGGGTAGTCAGCAATCATGTTACTGAATCGTGTTATTGCCACCAGATTAAAAAGGTTTCATAAAAACTATGGTGAATAAGGCTGAATGTGACAAAGCAATTTAACAAGTGGTGTCAACTGAAGGAAAACAATGTGTTCAGAGTACACACACTGATTGTGGTGACTTGTCAAAAGATTTTTAAGCACATGCTTTTTCTGAGCCTGGCCTGTTTTACCATGAAAGTTCAGGATTCCAGTGCAAAGTCAATAGGCACAGAATGTTATTCTCTGAAGAAACAGTCCATTCAATTATATTCTTTATTGGAATTCAAAAGCTGTAGTTATCCCTTTGGCAGCAGCTAATAAAATTTCGCTTGCTACTACTGGCATTGGGCAAAATGTCAGAAGACAAGGCAAGCGTGTAAATAAAATGTGACCCACTTTGTAAAATTGTAAGGGTCAAAGTCCTACATTACATCTAGTGGGAAATTTGGCACAAACCCCATTTAATCAACAGTGTTTAAGTCTGAGTGAGATTTACTTGGGCTGCTACCATTTTCTCAGCTGTCCCTGCTGAATGATACTCATCATTTGCTGCATAAAAGGGAGTTAACAGTGGATCATAAAATCCATCTAAAATTATTGTTCTGATGCTTTTAGCTGACAGCTATGGTGTTTGAGAGAAAGGCAAGTATTGAATCTTTCTTCACTGTGCATTATGTTGTACAAATGTAATAGAACAGTACACTTATAGAATAGTGTGCATTTCAGGA